>CM070565.1:29486705-31886810 GCA_036346405.1 Phyllostachys edulis | reverse complement strand
TTTCGAGCAATAGCGTACCTTAAGCTCCAATTTATGAAATCGAGGCACGGAAAGAAAATCCACACCAAATAACTATAATGGACTTCGGTGTGCCCTCGTCATTCATAGGTGCATTTGAAATAATTCCGAGGAAGTGTGAAACATTCGAGCAGCGGGTACCCAGGCTCCACTTTATGAAATCGAGGCATGGAAAGAAAATGAACATCAAACTCCCATAATGGACTTCTAGTGTACCCTACCTCATTTCTTGGTGCAATTGGAATCATTCCGAGCGGTGTGAAACTTTCGAGCAGCAGCGTGCCACTGAGCTCTAATTTTTGAAATCGAGGCGCGGAAAGAAAATCAAAAGCAAACACCCATAATGGACTTCTAGTGTGCCCTACGTCATTTCTAGGTGCATTTGCAACAATTTTGAGCGGTGTAAAATTTGGAGAGCAGCGGGTGCCGGAGCTCCACATTATGAAATCGAGGCACGGAAAGAAAATCAATGCAAACACCCAAAATGGACTTCGGTGTGCCCGATGTCATTTCTAGATGCATTTGGAATAATTCGAGCAGGTGTGAAACTTTTTTGAGCAGCGGTATCCGGAGCTCCACTTTCTGAAATCGAGACATTGAAAGGCAATCAATCTGAAACACCCAAAATAGACTTCTAGTGTGCCCTACCTCATTTCTAGGTGCATTTGGAATCCTTCAGAGCAGTGTGAAACTTTCGAGCAGTAGCGTACCCTAAGCTCCAATTTATGAAATCGAGGCACGTAAAGAAAATCCACACTAAATAACTATAATAGACTTACGGTGTGCCCTCGTCATTTCTAGGTGCATTTAGAATAATTCGAGCAAGTGTGAAACAATCGAGCAGCAGCGGTACCTAGAGCTCCACTTTATGAAATCGAGGCTTGGAAAGAAAATGAACATCAAACTCCCATAATGGACTTCCAGTTGGCCCTACCTCATTTCTTAGTGCATTTGAAATCTTTCCAAACCAGTGTGAAACTTTCCAGAATGACGCGTACCGTAAGCTCCAATTTATGAAATCGAGGTACGGAAACAAAATCAAAACCAAACACAAATAATGGACTTCTAGTGTGCCTGCATCGTTTCTAGGTGCATTTGCAACAATTCTAAGCGGTGTAAAACTTTCGAGAGCGGCAGTGCAGGACCTCCACATTATGAAATCGAGGCACGGAAAGAAAATCAATGCAAACACTCAAAATGGACTTACAGTGTGCCCTATGTCATTTCTTGGTGCATTTGGAATAATTCGAGCAAGTGTGAAACATTCGAGCAGCGGGTACCAGAGCTCCACTTTATGAAATCGAGGCATAGAAAGATAATGAAGATCAAACTCCCATAATGGACTTCTAGTGTGCCCTACCTCATTTCTAGGTGCATTAGGAATCCTTCCAGGCCGGTGTGAAACTTTCGAGCAAGCACGCGTACCCTAAGTTCCAATTTATGAAATCGAGGCACGGAAAGAAAATCCACACCAAATAACTATAATGGACTTCGGTGTGCCCTCGTTATTTCTAGGTGCATTTGGAATAATTCGAGTAAGTGTGAAACATTCGAGCAGCAGGTACCTGTGAGCTCCACTTTATGAAATCGAGGCATGGAAAGAAAATGAACATCAAACTCCCACAATGGACTTCTATTGTGCCCTACCTCATTTCTTGGTGAATATCGAATCATACCGAGAAGGAGTGAAACTTTCTAGAGCGATCGTGCCACGAGCTCCAATTTATGAAATCGAGGCACGGAAAGAAAATCAAAACCAAACACCCATAATGGACTTCTAGTGTGCCCTACATCATTTGTAGGTGCATTTGGAATAATTCGGCGGTGTAAAAGTTTGCGAGCGACGGGTAACTGAGCTCCACATTATGAAATCGAGGCACGGAAAGAAAATCAATGCAAACACCCAAAATGGACTTCGGTGTGCCCGATGTCATTTCTAGGTGCATTTGGAATAATTCGGCGGTGTGAAACTTTCTTTGAGCAGCGGTATCGAGCTCCACTTTACTGAAATCGAGGCAGAGAAAGGCAATCAATCTGAAACACTCGAAATAGACTTCTAGTGTGCCCTACCTCATTTCTAGGTGCATTTGGAATCCTTCCGAGGCGGTGTGAAACTTTCGAACACGCGTACCCTAAGCTCCAATTTATGAAATCGAGGCACGGAAAGAAAATCCACACCAAATAACTATAATGGACTTCGGTGTGCCCTCGTCATTCATATGTGCATTTGAAATAATTCCGAGCAAGTGTGAAACATTCGAGCAGCGGGTACCGAGCTCCAGTTTATGAAATCGAGGCATGCAAAGAAAATGAACATCAAACTCCAACAATGGACTTCTAGTGTGCCCTACCTCATTTCTTGGTGCATTTGGAATCTTTCCGAGCGGTGTGAAAGTTTCGAGCAGCAGCGTACCACGAGCTCCAATTTATGAAATCGAGGCACGGAAGAAAATCAAAACCAAACACCCATAATGGACTTCTAGTGTGCCCTCGTCATTTCTAGGCGCATTTGAATAATTCGAGTAGGTGTAAAACTTTGCGAGCGCGGGTGCGGAGCTCCACATTATGAAATCGAGGCACGAAAGAAAATCAATGCAAACACCCAAAATGGACTTACGGTGTGCCCTATGTCATTTCTAGGTGCATTTGGAATAATTCGAAGCGGTGTGAAACTTTCTTTGAGCAGCGATATCGAGCTCCGCTTTCTGAAATCGAGGCCACGAAAGACAATCAATCTGAAACACCCAAAATAGACTTCTAGTGTGCCCTACCTCATTTCTAGGTGCATTTGGAATACTTGCGAACGGTGTGAAACTTTCGAGCACGCAGCGTACCTTAAGCTCCAATTTATGAAATCGAGGCACGGAAAGAAAATCCACACCAAATAACTATAACGGACTTACGGTGTGCCCTCGTCATTCATAGGTGCATTTGAAATAATTCGAGGAAGTGTGAAACATTCGAGCAGCCGGTACCCAGAGCTCCACTTTATGAAATCGAGGCATGGAAAGAAAATGAACATCAAACTCCCATAATGGACTTCTAGTGTACCCTACCTCATTTCTTGGTGCAATTGAATCATTCCGAGCGGTGTGAAACTTTCGAGCAGCAGCGTACCACGAGCTCTAATTTTTGAAATCGAGGCACGGAAAGAAAATCAAAAGCAAACACCCATAATGGACTTCTAGTGTGCCCTCGTCATTTCTAGGTGCATTTGCAACAATTTTGAGCAGTGTAAAATTTGGAGAACAACGGGTGCGGAGCTCTCCACATTATGAAATCGAGGCACGGAAAGAAAATCAATGCAAACACCCAAAATGGACTTCGGTGTGCCCGATGTCATTTCTAGATGCATTTGGAATAATTCGGCGGTGTGAAACTTTCTTTGAACAGACGGTATCCGGAGCTCCACTTTCTGAAATCGAGACATTGAAAGGCAATCAATCTGAAACACCCAAAATAGACTTCTAGTGTGCCCTACCTCATTTCTAGGTGCATTTGGAATCCTTCCGAGCGGTGTGAAACTTTCGAGCAGCAGCGTCCGTAAGCTCCAATTTATGAAATCGAGGCACGTAAAGAAAATCCACACTAAATAACTATAATAGACTTACGGTGTGCCCTCGTCATTTCTAGGTGCATTTAGAATAATTCGAGCAAGTGTGAAACAATCGAGCAGCGGGTACCTAGAGCTCCACTTTATGAAATCGAGGCTTGGAAAGAAAATGAACATCAAACTCCCATAATGGACTTCCAGTTGGCCCTACCTCATTTCTTAGTGCATTTGAAATCTTTCCAAACCGGTGTGAAACTTTCCAGAATGACGCGTCATCAGTAAGCTCCAATTTATGAAATCGAGGCACGGAAACAAAATCAAAACCAAACACAAATAATGGACTTCTAGTGTGCCTGCATCGTTTCTAGGTGCATTTGCAACAATTCTAAGCGGTGTAAAACTTTCAGAGCGGCAGTGCAGGACCTCCACATTATGAAATCGAGGCACGGAAAGAAAATCAATGCAAACACTCAAAATGGACTTACAGTGCGCCCTATGTCATTTCTTGGTGCATTTGGAATAATTCGAGCAAGTGTGAAACATTCGAGCAGCGGTACCAGAGCTCCACTTTATGAAATCGAGGCATAGAAAGATAATGAAGATCAAACTCCCATAATGGACTTCTAGTGTGCCCTACCTCATTTCTAGGTGCATTAGGAATCCTTCCGAGCCGGTGTGAAACTTTCCAAAGCGACGCGTACCCTAAGTTCCAATTTATGAAATCGAGGCACGGAAAGAAAATCCACACCAAATAACTATAATGGACTTCGGTGTGCCCTCGTTATTTCTAGGTGCATTTGGAATAATTCGAGTAAGTGTGAAACATTCGAGCAGCCAGTGCTGTGAGCTCCACTTTATGAAATCGAGGCATGGAAAGAAAATGAACATCAAACTCCCACAATGGACTTCTATTGTGCCCTACCTCATTTCTTGGTGAATATCGAATCATCCGAGCCGAGTGAAACTTTCTAGAACGATCGTGCCACGAGCTCCAATTTATGAAATCGAGGCACGGAAAGAAAATCAAAACCAAACACCCATAATGGACTTCTAGTGTGCCCTACATCATTTGTAGGTGCATTTGGAATAATTCGGCAGGTGTAAAAGTTTGCGAGAAGCTGCAATGCCGGAGCTCCACATTATGAAATCGAGGCACGGAAAGAAAATCAATGCAAACACCCAAAATGGACTTACGGTGTGCCCGATGTATTTCTAGGTGCATTTGGAATAATTCGGCGGTGTGAAACTTTCTTTGAGCAGCGGTATCGAGCTCCACATTCTGAAATCGAGGCAGAGAAAGGCAATCAATCTGAAACACTCAAAATAGACTTCTAGTGTGCCCTACCTCATTTCTAGGTGCATTTGGAATCCTTAGGGCGGTGTGAAACTTTCGAACACGCGTACCCTAAGCTCCAATTTATGAAATCGAGGCACGGAAAGAAAATCCACACCAAATAACTATAATGGACTTACGGTGTGCCCTCGTCATTCATATGTGCATTTGAAATAATTCGAGCAAGTGTGAAACATTCGAGCAGCGGGTACCCGAGCTCCAGTTTATGAAATCGAGGCATGCAAAGAAAATGAACATCAAACTCCAACAATGGACTTCTAGTGTGCCCTACCTCATTTCTTGGTGCATTTGGAATCTTTCCAGAGCGGTGTGAAAGTTTCGAGCAGCAGCGTACCACGAGCTCCAATTTATGAAATCGAGGCACGGAAGAAAATCAAAACCAAACACCCATAATGGACTTCTAGTGTGCCCTCGTCATTTCTAGGCGCATTTGAATAATTTCGAGTAGGTGTAAAACTTTGCAGAAGCGGCAGTGCGGAGCTCCACATTATGAAATCGAGGCACGGAAAGAAAATCAATGCAAACACCCAAAATGGACTTACGGTGTGCCCTATGTCATTTCTAGGTGCATTTGGAATAATTCGAGCGGTGTGAAACTTTCTTTGAGCAGCGATATCGAGCTCCGCTTTCTGAAATCGAGGCACTGAAAGACAATCAATCTGAAACACCCAAAATAGACTTCTAGTGTGCCCTACCTCATTTCTAGGTGCATTTGGAATACTTGCGAACCGGTGTGAAACTTTCGAGCAGCAGCGTACCTTAAGCTCCAATTTATGAAATCGAGGCACGGAAAGAAAATCCACACCAAATAACTATAACGGACTTCGGTGTGCCCTCGTCATTCATAGGTGCATTTGAAATAATTCGAGGAAGTGTGAAACATTCGAGCAGCGGTACCCAGAGCTCCACTTCTGAAATCGAGGCATGGAAAGAAAATGAACATCAAACTCCATAATGGACTTCTAGTGTACCCTACCTCATTTCTTGGTGCAATTGAATCATTTAGAGCGGTGTGAAACTTTCGAGCAGCGCGTACCACGAGCTCTAATTTTTGAAATCGAGGCACGGAAAGAAAATCAAAAGCAAACACCCATAATGGACTTCTAGTGTGCCCTACGTCATTTCTAGGTGCATTTGCAACAATTTTGAGCAGGTGTAAAATTTGGAAACAGCGGGTGCGGAGCTCCACATTCTGAAATCGAGGCACGGAAAGAAAATCAATGCAAACACCCAAAATGGACTTCTAGTGTGCCGATGTCATTTCTAGATGCATTTGGAATAATTCGGCGGTGTGAAACTTTCTTTGAGCAGCGGTATCCAGGAGCTCCACTTTCTGAAATCGAGACATTGAAAGGCAATCAATCTGAAACACCCAAAATAGACTTCTAGTGTGCCCTACCTCATTTCTAGGTGCATTTGGAATCCTTCAGAGCGGTGTGAAACTTTCGAGCAGCAGCGTACCCTAAGCTCCAATTTATGAAATCGAGGCACGTAAAGAAAATCCACACTAAATAACTATAATAGACTTCGGTGTGCCCTCGTCATTTCTAGGTGCATTTAGAATAATTCCGAGCAAGTGTGAAACAATCGAGCAGCGGGTACCTAGAGCTCCACTTTATGAAATCGAGGCTTGGAAAGAAAATGAACATCAAACTCCCATAATGGACTTCAGTTGGCCCTACCTCATTTCTTAGTGCATTTGAAATCTTTCCAAACCGGTGTGAAACTTTCGAGAATGGCAGCGTCTAGTAAGCTCCAATTTATGAAATCGAGGTGCGGAAACAAAATCAAAACCAAACACAAATAATGGACTTCTAGTGTGCCTGCATCGTTTCTAGGTGCATTTGCAACAATTCTAAGCGGTGTAAAACTTTCGGAGCGGCAGTGCAGGACCTCCACATTATGAAATCGAGGCACGGAAAGAAAATCAATGCAAACACTCAAAATGGACTTACAGTGCGCCCTATGTCATTTCTTGGTGCATTTGGAATAATTCCGAGCAAGTGTGAAACATTCGAGCAGCGGTACCCAGATCTCCACTTTATGAAATCGAGGCATAGAAAGATAATGAAGATCAAACTCCATAATGGACTTCTAGTGTGCCCTACCTCATTTCTAGGTGCATTAGGAATCCTTTCGAGCGGTGTGAAACTTTCCAAAAGCAGCAGCGTACCCTAAGTTCCAATTTATGAAATCGAGGCACGGAAGAAAATCCACACCAAATAACTATAATGGACTTACGGTGTGCCCTCGTTATTTCTAGGTGCATTTGGAATAATTCGAGTAAGTGTGAAACATTCGAGCAGCAGCGGCACTGTGAGCTCCACTTTATGAAATCGAGGCATGGAAAGAAAATGAACATCAAACTCCCACAATGGACTTCTATTGTGCCCTACCTCATTTCTTGGTGAATATCGAATCATCCGAGCCGGAGTGAAACTTTCTAGAACGATCGTGCCACGAGCTCCAATTTATGAAATCGAGGCACGGAAAGAAAATCAAACCAAACACCCATAATGGACTTCTAGTGTGCCCTACATCATTTGTAGGTGCATTTGGAATAATTACGGCGGTGTAAAAGTTTGCGAGCGATGCTTAGGAGCTCCACATTATGAAATCGAGGCACGGAAAGAAAATCAATGCAAACACCCAAAATGGACTTACGGTGTGCCCGATGTCATTTCTAGGTGCATTTGGAATAATTCCGAGCGGTGTGAAACTTTCTTTGAGCAGCGGTATCGAGCTCCACTTACGAAATCGAGGCGAGAGAAAGGCAATCAATACGAAACACTCGAAATAGACTTCTAGTGTGCCCTACCTCATTTCTAGGTGCATTTGGAATCCCAGAGCGGTGTGAAACTTTCGAACACGCGTACCCTAAGCTCCAATTTATGAAATCTAGGCACGGAAGAAAATCCACACCAAATAACTATAATGGACTTCGGTGTGCCCTCGTCATTCATATGTGCATTTGAAATAATTCCGAGCAAGTGTGAAACATTCGAGCAGCGGGTACCAGAGCTCCAGTTTATGAAATCGAGGCATGCAAAGAAAATGAACATCAAACTCCAACAATGGACTTCTAGTGTGCCCTACCTCATTTCTTGGTGCATTTGGAATCTTTCCGAGGCGGTGTGAAACTTTCGAGCAGCAGCGTACCACGAGCTCCAATTTATGAAATCGAGGCACGGAAAGAAAATCAAAACCAAACACCCATAATGGACTTCTAGTGTGCCCTACGTCATTTCTAGGTGCATTTATAAAAATTACGGCGGTGTAAAGTTTGCGAGAGCGGCGGGTGCCGGAGCTCCACATTATGAAATCGAGGCACGGAAAGAAAATCAATGTAAACACCCAAAATGGACTTCGGTGTGCCCTATGTCATTTCTAGGTGCATTTGGAATAATTCGAGTAGGTGTGAAACTTTGCTAAGCAGCGGTATCGAGCTTCACTTTCTGAAATCGAGGCACGAAAAGACAATCAATCTGAAACACCCAAAATAGACTTCTAGTCTGCCCTACCTCATTTCTAGGTGCATTTGGAATCCTTCAGAGCCGGTGTGAAACTTTCGAAAGCAGCGTACCCTAAGCTCTAATTTATGAAATCGAGGCACGGAAGAAAATCCACACCAAATAACTATAATGGACTTCGGTGTGCCCTCGTCATTCATAGGTGCATTTGGAATAATTCGAGCAAGTGTGAAACATTTGAGCAGCGGGTACCCAGAGCTCCACTTTATGAAATCGAGGCATGAAAAGAAAATGAACATCAAACTCCCATAATGGACTTCTAGTGTGCCCTACCTCATTTCTTGGTGCATTTGAATCTTTCCGAGCGGTGTGAAACTTTCGAGCAGCAGCGTCTGTTGAGCTCTATCGATCATTTAGCCAATTTTGCACCACCAAACATCAATTTGCTCTATCATGTACTTGCCTCAACCGTGTGATGGGTGACGACAAGTAGAGGGCTCTAACCCCGGTTTCATACCACCACTTGGCATTAAGTAAAACATACTAATAATACCATCCAAAAGAACACCACATTGCAATAACACTAAATAGACAAATCAGCTCATAATCGCAACCCAAAACGATACCATTCCTTCCCGAATACCAATCTGTCCAAAACAGGACAGTCACCTTAGAAGAATCATAACTTTTGATCTATAGGTCTAAAAATCATGAACTCAGACTTTCTAGAATCTACACACATATACCCACAATTTCTCGGTGATCAAAACATCAGATTATTTCATCTAAACACCTGTTTTAACTCCCAAGACAGATCTGTCATCTTCGGTAATATCAACTTAGAAATTCCATAACTTTTAATTGGTTCATCCAAAAAGCAGTGATCTAAGACATTACGGAATATACAGGAATTAGCTACCATAACCTAAATTGGGGAAATTAGCTCGGTGACATCGAGCTAGGCGTAATCGGAGGAACGACACTCCGTTTGTGGCCTTTGGAAAATAACACATGAACACTAAAAAATTAGGCGAATGACATCCTCGCTAGTTACTTACATTTCCAGAATTTTTAAATATAGAAACTGAGCTACAAAAATTATCAATTTTTTGTGGAGTCTCAAACACAGTTTAATTGCTTGTGTATTTTTTTAAAACTTTATATGTTACATTTTTGTCTCTAAAATTAATTTAAGTATCTTGTTTGTAGAAATTTTCTAATATATAAAATGAGATCCAAACATTATGAATTTTTTCAAACTCCTTACAGTGGACTTGATTGTGTAATTTTTATAGAATTTTACAAAATTAAGTAATGCAATTTCATAATGTCCTTTGTGTGATTTAAATATCTTGTTTGTAGAAATTTTCTAATATATAAAATGAGATCCAAACATTATGAAAATTTTTCAAACTCCTTACAGTGGACTTGATTGTGTAATTTTTATAGAATTTTACAAAATTAAGTAATGCAATTTCATAATGTCCTTTGTGTGAGAGTCTAATATTTCACAATGTAAGGATATTATGAAATTGCATTAATTAATTTTGTAAAAATTCTAGAAAAATTACATAATCAATTACACTATGTAAGGAGCTTGAAAAAGATCATAATGTTTGGTCCTAATTTTCTATATTAGAAAATTTCTACAAACATTATAATTAAATGAATTTTAGAGACAAAATCGAACGTATAAAGTTCTAAAAAAAATACACAAGCAATTAAACTATGTCGGGAGGCTCCACAAAACAAATTGATAATTTTTTGAGATAAGTTTCTATATTTAAAAAATTCTGGAAACAGAAGTAACTGGCGGCGATGTCATTCATCTAATTTTTTTGTAATACCCCGTTTAATTAAGTAAATAATTGAGGAGAGTAGTGGGCCGTCGGCCCATAGCCCAAGTGGGGGAGCCCAACTTAAGAGGGAGGGGGAGATAAAACCCTAGCACTACTCTGATACCTCCGCCACAGTGCTTGTAGCGCCGCCCCTGTATGCACCAAGGTCTTGTAGCAATCTTCCCCCACTGCTATGCCAAGAGGAGAAAAGAGAGGAAAGAAGAAGAAGAGGAAGAAGAGGAAGAAGAGGAAGAAAGGAATAGAAGAGAGGGAAGGGAGAGATCGTGGCCGGGAGTTGGTGTTCATCACGTTCAGCAGTGGTTCGTCAAGGGTAAACTCGATCCCCACTGGTTAGTAGCGAATTCGCGTTTTATTTCAATGTCGGTATTTTGATCTGTTAGGGTAGAGAGGGTTGACCGACGTTTTTCATAGGGTTAAGAGCAGAATCTATCCTAGACGTCTCCTAGATAATTGTAGGCAACGTCGATACCTTTCCGTAGAGGGCAAGATCACGTCATTTGGACGAGCAGTTCAAAAGTTATGAATTGTTTAGCGCTGCTGTTCTATAATTCTGTTGTATTTTTGACAGATAATGGTAATTGAACTGTAGCAAATAGTTAATTGAATTTTTAGGAGATATCACTATAACGAAAAATGTAGATAATTTTCTTAGCTTTCCAGAAAGCTAAAGATCATGAAATTTGGATTTATATACTGAAAGTTATGATGGTTTTAAGGCCGCTGTCCAGAAACCCCGACATGAAATAATTGCTCTGTTAATCAGTTTGGTAAGTGTATTAGATGGCCGAATCTGGACGGCTCACCAAATAGGTTTAGGTGGGGAATTTCATAAGCTTTCTAGAAAGTCTAAGAACATGTCATTTGGATCTCGGATCAAAAGTTATGGATTTTAGAATGTGACTGTCCGTTAAGGGAATAGTCGACCGATTAAGATTTTGGGAGTTGGGTTGCATTAGGCGTAGCGATTTCGTAATGCTTCTAGTTTTGTTTTGTCTAGTATTATTGTCTTAGCTTGCTTATTAAATATGTTCAGGTGGGGATTGTTTCTAGGGGCAGCACCCTCTTCCGTCCTCCGTTCTCCTGCAGTTACTGCAAGTACTTGTTTGCTAGATTTATTTGGAGTGAATGAACTTATTTGCTTGTATGGTGAGTATATGTGATATTCATGGATGCTAGAGTGTTATGGATGTCAATGGTCATGTTTATTAAAGCTATGAATGACTATGAGCATGAATGCGGAAATGCGAATAAGTTCATTCATATGTGATGGTGTTGAGAATGCATGATTGTGATGATTTAAGATTTGTTCATATGCATCATCTTGATATATTGAAGACTTGGTCACGTGGTGACCAAGCATTCTTTGTTGAGGTCCCGTCATGAATATGACGAGCTTATAGTCCCCACACTCGTGGAGTGTGGGCTTAGAATCCCCATACTTGTAGAGTATGGGCAATTAATCCTGTGCTAGATAGCACGAGCATGGGCATCATCGGCGGATGCATGCTTTGCATCTACGGTAAAATGCAAAAGAAAAGAAAAGAAAGTGCATTTGAGCATCTTGCATGGCATGAGCATATGACATGTTTGATATGAAGATTTGTGGTGATTATAATTGATTATGTTATTGTTGCGGTTATTGTACTTCTTGAGTCTTGTGACTCACTCTTCTTTGTTGTTGTGGTTTTAGGTACCCTTTGCAAAACGGCATGCATGGGAGGGAATAAAACTTAGAGTGGTTGCACAATGGCACAAATCAATCACATTGAGTTGAATCGATTATTGATTTAATTTTTGAGTAATCTGTTTAACAAACTATTTATGATTACTCCTTAAGCTAGGTTAAATTGTAATAGAGTTGATTAGGCGATTATGGATGCTCTTTGGATTATACTTTAGGTGTTTAGCATGCTATGGATGATATAGTGATGATTAGCATAATTTTGGATGTCTCTTGATTAAAATTTGGATCTTTGGATTGTTTAATTATGTTATAATTAACAGTTGGGACCTCGGTATAGTTAACTATACAAAGGAGGTTACAAAAATCTGTAAGATATCCTAGTTTTAAATAGTTACAGTGTTAGATTAGTAGCATTCCAGGCTCAAGTTGGGCTGGGGTGTTACATTTTTAGTGTTCCCGATGTTATTTTCTAGTGTGTCACGGATGGAGTGTCGTTCCTCCGATTACGCTCTAACACGATGTCACTGAGATAATTATCCGTAATAAATTTAAGCAAATTTTTCTATCTACTTAACAAAATTTTGCTAACTTAACATTTTCCTGATTGTTCCCCAGCAGAAAGTCGAGGCTGAATTGCATAATTCAAAATTCCATAACTCCTGTTATACTTGTCCAAAAAATGTGTTCTTGGACTTTATGGAATCATAATAAAGTCATCTATCTATTTGCTCGAGATCAAATGTCCAAATTCATCTATTTTCCAATTATAATTTATATAACCATGCATCTTTGCTGAAACCAAGGAGGCTGAAGCTGGCGGCGGATTGTAAAAATAATAACTAATTATATACCCATCCAATTTTCTTGCACAAAAACTCTATGGAAATCTATTTTAATCATCTAGTCATCTCTAGGAGGTGACAAATCCCAATTTGCAGTTACAAAACCCAAAACTACGGTGGAGTCGACCCGTGAAACCGATCGCTGCAGAAACTACTGATTCTGTCCCCGGTTATTAAATCAGATCTCACAAACCACAGCTAATTGTTGCATGAAAATTGGTAGGAATGTAGTTACATGAGTTCTCTATAAGCTATAAAATTTTTAGCCCAAGCTGTGATCATTTGACCACTCAAATAGATCACGGACCAACACTACTTTCTGCTAAAGTTGTTGTAGTCTAGGCTGACAAAACCCCTCTCAAAATAGGTGCTCCTCTTAACTAATCCTCAATCCAATCGTACAAATCAAATAACTATCTATGTCTTGTGTACTTCTTTTTACAAAACAAATGTTTGTAAAATTAGCAATTTCAAACTTGATGGTCTAGGAATAAGAATTGTTGCGTTTTCTACAAAACTAAGCCACTATTGCCATCCTTTGAATAACCTCTAGCATAAATAATTTTTACTTTGTGTAAGACTTGCAAGTACATTTGTACTTAACCCGGGTGCTGCAAAATTCAGGTGAAGACGATTCTACGCCCGACGAGTTCATTAGCGCCGATTTTGGCGACGCTAACGAATAGTGCTATTGTTTAACTCCCAGTCGGTTGCCATGGGTTATGGGGCACACCATGCTGGACCTTTTGGTTTATTTACATTGCTTTCACTACTACTTATTGTTCTTATTTGAACTAGTTCAATGCCCGTGCGTTGCTACGGATTAAAAAATATATATTTCCCTAGCATGTCGAGCCATTGTTCCTCTGCTGCCCTAGTGCCCGGACATGCTCAGACGCATGGTCCTTATTTTTATTCCCATTCTTACCTGATGTCAGGTTCTCAGACGCTGGTTGTAATAAGTTACTCTCGGTCGCATCTTATAATGCTGACTAGCCACATACACCCTGCTGTGCAGAGGCTGGAATAAGAACTATCCCTTTTTCTAAAAAAAACATATAACATCTACCTCTATGGAATCCAGATCACCTTACTTCCTTGTATAGTGAACCAAGCCAAGCCTTATTTAGTATAAACAATATACGTCATCAAAGCTGTTCAAGTGCATGAACTTTTATCATGTTGCCAAAAAGTGCGAGTTCATAGTAAATGTGAAACCACAATGTAATTCTCACTACCACCAGATAGAAACCACTAGTAAATTCAAAATAAAAACATCATGGGCATGAGACAAGGAAAGAAGACAAGTGTTACCAAGTAATTCTTTAACCGTCTACTACCCTTCTACCTCTCTGTGGCGGGCGAAGGAATGCCACTTCTTGAGAATAAACTCTTTAGAAGAGCTTTAGTTACGCTACTCATTGCTAATGAGTTTACCCTTTTTATGATGTAGAGGACTATCCAACAAATGATCTTACTCCCATCGTTGAGTTTATTTTCGAGGATCTTACTCCCTCTCTGATCCTTCCGTGTAATAGTGTGCGGGGAGGACCAACCATAACCTATGGCAAAGCTCCCACCATGAATAAGACAATTGAGGAATATATCTAGTAGGCATTATTGTAGCGTCAACGAAAAAATGCATAGATAATCTCATCTACAAAATGATTTATTATATAACAACAGTTAAGTATTGTACCAATAGACAACAACAAATAATTACATATGAAGACTTGGTCCAAGTAAGAAGAATAGTTCCTTTGTACATGGCGCGATGCATTCCCTTTGCGACATCCTATAACAACAATAACCTATTATGTATTTACCTATAATCCATTTGTACACAGTATGGACTTCATCATTCTATACTTTGGAGTCTTGGATGTTGTATTGTTGTGTGTACCATATTTTGGATATGAAGAATAACCAATGGACAACCCCATGTTTATTTTTCTTGCTCGCGGACCATAAGCGTAGTGATGAGGTTCTATTACCTGCGATCACAAAAGATTGACCATTGCGGCATTTCTTACGGCGAAGCTGCTTCTTCTTTATGTACCATGCCTCGGTGAAAGTGCTCACCTAAAATTAGAGGCACCATTAGTAAAACTAAAACAGTGATAAATTTGTCACAATAATCAAAAGCTTAAGGTGGCGTATGCCATCCTTACGATGCTAATCATTTTGCACCAAACCAAGCGGAATTGGTGCCAAATAAAGGAAAAAGAACTCTTATTCATACGAAATGTATGCAGGAAGAAGTTTGTGGATGTCTTTCTCCGGCCTCTGTTATATAAAAAAGGTATGTGTCATGTGTCGGGATGACACCAACCATAGACATAATCCGAAAATGTAGATTATCCATCATTATTCGGCTTTATTGTGATACCCATTAATATCCAACCAGCAGTTCATGCAATAGGTAAGCATACAGCAAACCAAGTAGGCATGAGGATCCACCGGCTAAAACGACCATCTTGAACTCTTTGTTGTCCTTTGAACACTTTGGGCGTAATAGTGATCCATACATAGAGATACTACTTTATGCAAGCCCATAGCACGACTACAAGGTCAACATTGAGCAAGCATCGATAAACCATATTTACCATATTTGAAGGCACAAAATAGGCATCACAGTGAAGATAGCATACATTCCTCCAATCTCGGTGGAAAAGGATTTACGCTAGTCTTGAATCTTTCTTCCGATAGAGTGAACCACCCTTCACCATCCACATCACAGGCTGACTGTGTGTCTTTACGTAGTTGACTTCATGATCGGTTGCTCGTAATAGAGTTTCTTTACATATAGAATAGAAAAAAGAGAGTCATGTGTGGAATCTGATACTATCTCCAATGTGTGATGCTCATAGTTAAATAGGTACCCCCAACTAATGGCGCGAAGCACAATGAGTTGGTCGTAGAACCGAATCCAACTAATAAGCTCCAAGCACGGTTAGGTGAGATTTATGAGAAGAATGTCGGATACACCAAATAACATTAGCTATCGTGGAATAAACATAGCTTTACCTCCTTGATGGTTCGAGCGAGTGTAAAGTGACTCAAAAGGTATATTTCTTATTGCATTAGCTCCTTGAAATCTAGTAAGTTTGAGGGCACCTTGCCTTACAGTTTCAACACCTATCTCATGCATCACCCTACCTTGAAAAAGCTGTTGCAAGCAAAATACATAAGAATGGCAACATCAAATGAGTATTCGGTATTTAAAGTATGGTAGTATCATTAGATCTATTTTCATGTGCTATAATCATTGGGACAAAGCCCGGTAGTGAAAAGTTATGTCGGTCCACACATAATCTTAGTCTCCCCCCTATGTCTCCCTACGTGATGTGCACTCTGAATGCCCATGTATTTCAAGAACTTATCATATTTAGCAAGCACTCCTGCAATTGTCCTTTTTTATAATAGGGAAAGGACACATCTACGATTAGCTTTACACGAGCAGGTTATTTTTATTAACTTCATATACAATATAATTCAAAAACTTCTTCTCTTGCACATTGTGGAAACTCTCCTCAGTTTGTAGAGTATACTCCATATGTTAAATATCAAATATACAACCACCGTTCCACATTATCATGTGTGGTTCCATGTTGTGAAACGTCATTTGCATCTTCGCACCCCAAAATTTAAAAGAAACAAAATTAATTTCCGAAGAAAACATTAAGTGTGGTCAAGTGCATTGAATCTTACAAAAAAATCATGAACTAACCCACGGTAAATACTTACTGGGAACAATTGATGTGGCATTGAATTCAATGTTGACAACAATACCAGAGGTCCGTTTAGCAGCATACAAAGCTAGAAGTGGCTGGAAAGCAAATGGCACAATGATAAAAAAGTGTTCCTCAGAAAAAAAAGTAAAATTAAGGAATCATACATGGTATGAACATAAACATAAAAAGTGGTTTGGTTCTACAATTACATCAAAGCCTTGTTTTAATTTGAGGCCAGAATACTGAATACAAATTTTACATACAACCCCCGGTTGAGGAGCTCCAGCTTGAATCACAACTCATTTCTAATGTAATATAATTATGTGAACCTTCTCATTTTCCAAAAGCTAAATCCAAATGACAAAATTTTGAAATCTAACTCTCCCAACAAAATTAATTAAAGGGGCGGTGTACGAAGCGAGATAGTGAAGTACCATAAATATCAAGAGGTGCACAATTAATGTAAGCATTTGATTGAAAAGAATCATCAAAGGGAACATAAGAACACATACTTGATCAACAGCACAAACAACACGAACATTCATATCAAACAAAACTGAGTACACTGTCTCCTTGTATTGCTTTCTCGAGGCCCTAGTAGACTCAGTATCTGTGACAAATTGAATCACATACTTATAGGTAGCTAGTTGGAAATAGTTTATCAACCATAGTGACCAATTCAACTTTGAAATGAAAAAAAATGAAAGTAAGAGTTGATGGGCGGGCAGCTTTGAATTATAGTTCAGGAGCACCATATAATAATATTGATGAACATATGTAATATGGCCAAAATGTAGAACCATAAAATAGAAAGTGCGATCAACTACAAATAATAACCATCAGAATGGCAGAGTGGAAGGACAACAATAATTGGTTGAGTGGAAGGCTTTACTTTCATCCTGTAAAAAGGCAAGAATATCGAAAATAAATATATGCTATGACAAACATTCAAAACTAAACATGATATTAGATGATTAATCAGAAAAACCTAAATAGACTTATAGCTCATAGTTACTACAAGCTAAATCAGCGGCCAAGAGAAAAGGAACTAAAGTACGATGTAAAAATTTCCTTCTTGTGTGAAACAGATTACCATAGTTTTCAACAATTGAATAACAGAATTGAGAGCAGATCAGTACTTTAAGTTGTACACATAATCATATTGTAACACCCCAGTCTGCCAAGGGCCTGGAATGCTACTAAACTAACCATTTAACACAACTAAGCAGAAAATAAAATTTCTAAATTTCGGCAGAACCTCCCCTGTATAGATAGCTATACGGAGGTTCCAATAGTCATATAACAAGTTCATAAAGGTAACACTAATGACATGAGCATCATAGGACTATAGTCAGGTTTCAAGCATTTTAAACAAAAAGATGATTCGAAGATCATCCACAGTTCTCAGTCAATCATAACGAGGAAAAAGAAACCATCAACCACAGCCACCTTCAATTAATTACAGTTCATAATTCTCGGATGGGTGGTAGAATCTAACTCTATTATCAAAATTTTGGAGTATGTTGAAGTGAACAAAATTGAGTGTCTACTCCCTCCCAAAATGGCCATAAATCAGCGATCACCTAAAACAAACAAACAAAGCAAGGGTGAGTGCGAGACTCGGCAAATACCGTGATTAAAATGAATAATACACATAACACCCATGATCATGTGAACATCATTAAAGTGTATGAAATGAGCACATAATGAACACTTTATTGAATGGAATGAATGATTTGAACGAAATGAAAGGGACTACACACATGCAAATACCGGTATTGCTAGTGACACACCCGTCGGTGTTCACCTAAGCCCGCATTTAACAAAATGCGGGGATCCAAACCCCGTCTGAAGAAGCGTTTCACGGTGTCCCAAACGCCCACATTGGAATGGTGGGTCCTCGTGCCCATCTTTGGAATTGATGGGTCTTATATAATGATCCACTCCCGTGGATTGAAACATGTTTTATGGATGCATTGTATGACATATGAACATTGAAATCACATGCTCTCTATTCATGGAAGTAACACAAATGGATTGAATACGAACTAGTAAATACTATCATGGTACTTAGAAATTCAATACCAACCACAAGCATACAACATGTCATAATCATAGAAACACTAAGGTACTTGCCTCCCACGCTACGACGCGTTAGCAGGCAATTGCGGTGCTCCCAAACCTGAAGCTTCACCTCCTAACAAATATATAACAGTAATGAGAATACGATGAACACGACATTACCAAATAACGTCCTACACGCTTCCCCGGCGATTCAAACTTTAACTAGAGACTCTAAACTGAAACCAACGCAATCTGCCCAAACCGCCCCTGGGCAGCATCACGGTAAACAGCATAAATCATGACCTGGAACTCCGAATGAGGTGAACCCAGTTTCTGTGGATTCTTAACTGATAAATCTACAATACTTTAGTTGACAAGATAATTTAATTCGGCCAATTTAGAACCCTAACAGACATTTGAACATTCAGCACAAAAACTGACGAACAGAATAATCAGCAGCACTAAAACGACCATAACTTTTAATCTATAACTCCGAATTGATCATACTTTATCAATCCGGAAAGGTTACCAATTTATGTACAATAACCTAGTTGGGAGAAATCCCAGAATCTGCCAATTACAATTTCATAATTTACGAATTATCTCAACAGTTTAGTCTCGTCAGGAATCTAGACAGCAGATACTAAAACGATGATATCTTTTGACTCGAACATCGGAATTAGGTGCTCTCAGCGGCCACGGAAAGCTAAGAACATAATCTAACTTTCACTAAGAGATGGGCATCTCGAATTCTGTCACTAAGGACTCGAAATCAACCCCGCAGCTGACTGGACAGAACAGGACTACAGCAGAAAACCAATCGGTCCAACCAAATCTGATCCCGTTCGCTATTACCCACACATCAACAACTAAGGATGGCAACCCTTACCCTTGGAGAGCCCAGGAAGTTGATGAACAAGCTTCCCCAAGAACCTCCCCTTTCCCCTCCTTCCTTTCTTCTCTTGGCCGGCCTGTGGCAGGCACCAACTTGGCTCGGTTGGAGGAAGGATCAGGCAGCAGGGAGGCGCCTCCCAAGGAGGAAGAAGCAGGGAAGGGCAGCCTGGATAGCAGCAGCAAGGGGCAGCGGCCAAGCATTGCTTCCCCTAAGAACCTCCCCTTCCCCTCCTCCCTTTCTTCTCTTTGGTCGGCCAATGAAGAGCAGCAGCATTTGGGGGTGGCGGCCAGGCCAAAAAGAGGGCAAGGGATTGAGGGAACTTAGGGCAAGACATTCCCCCCCACCTTTGGATCACAAGGCTGCAATCCTCCACCCTTGGATCTCAAGGCTGCTCCCCCCATGGGCCTAATTGCATCTCTCTTTGGGCTGGTTAGCCAAGGGCCCAAGCCCAGGGTAGGGTAGAACAGGTGAACAAATCCCCTCCTTTACTCTGGATTAACCGAGTGATCAACCTTTTGCCTCACTACCTATTCGGGGTATTACACATATATCCTAATACAATAAAGGATCAGTACTTTATAGCTCATGATTACTCTGGTTGATTATGGTGTTATCTAGAATGTAAAACAAGGCATATCTAGAATGACCATTCCCCCCTCCCTAAGTGTATATTTTCAAACATAATGTCTCTTAAAATCAATTCAAAATATCCTACACCAGCACAGCAATACATGGTTGATCAGATAACCCGTCATGGAATTTTGGAGAGTTATCTCCCAACATGTGCTAGAAGTAGATTTGAAACGTGTGCCATCAACTTCAAGTGTGCAAGCAGCAATAAAAATGGGCACCCGCATCCTAGAATACTTGGGTATGCACGCTGATTGCTCATGTTCGAGCAAGAGATGGTGTAATCAGTATAACAGTCGGCAACCTAATCAGACAAAGTCTTCACAATATAAACAAATGTATGTCTCAATTGAATTCACCGAATGCCAATTCAAATCATTAATAAAAATCCTTCAAGAAAAAAGGGTTATATCTTGACAAATTTTCTCTAGGCATGTTTTACTGTTGTGGCGAGGCAAGGGCCGGGTAGGATTGGGGAAGGGCGGGGAGGAGGAAGCAAGCTGGAGGAGGCGGCACATGAGGCGAGAGTGGAGGAAGGGAAGAGCGAAGGAGAGGAGGTTCGTCGAGGATCTCACCTTGGAGCCCAGATCCGGTGAGGCGAGGTCGGTGAGCTACAGTGGGGATTGAGCACACCGAGAGGAAGAGCACGTACCACCCCATGGTCACCGGATCTGCATTCTTTCACGGTATTTTGGTCTCTTTGGGAGGAAGAAAATGACGCTGCAAAGCCGGAGGAGATGAGAAAGGTGGGAAGTAAGGATTGGAGGAGCAGGGGGCAGGAGGGCATGGCGTTGCTTACCAAGGCGGCGTATGCGGGGTGGTCTTGCGCGCGTTGACCCTATCGTAGATGTATCTGACCGTGGAAGGCAGCGGTCTAAGCGAGGACATCTCCGAGAATTCCCAACCGGTGTACCCACCTCTGCGCGTCGAGGGTGGAGGAGGCCGAGATCCGTGAGAGGCGTGATGAGGTCCTTCAGGAGGAGAAGGACGGGCCCGCTAGTTTGCCGTGGCCAACGGCGGCAGTCGATCCTTCCTCCTCCTGCCCGTCCTCGTCGTCGGTGGAGGGAGGCTCGAGTAGGGAGGGGCGACGACGGGCGAGGACCGAGGGGGGGGAGTAGAGGTTGTGTGGCGGCGTGGGAGAGAAGGGCGGCGGGCCTGTGTGAGGCGGCGGCATCGGCGGGTGGGAGGAGCCGGTGGTGATGGGTTCGGTTGGGAGGGGGAGAATAGGAGGAAGGAGAAGAATCAAGATCGTGGGAGGAGGCCATGGTGTTCTGTTGGGACAGGGTGGGAGAGAACGGGGAGACTAGGAGGAAGGAGAATAGGAGGAACGGGGAGAACGTGGAGTAGTTGTTGTGGGTGGCGTGAGAGGGTAGGGAGGTACGGTTGTTGTGAAGTCATCTGGGCTGTCCATCCTCTGCTTCTCGATCAGACGGCTGCGAAAGAAAGTGGGAGGACACACCACCACCAACTCCAATGTTTAAGTAGTAGAGATTTGGCCGGTCGGCCGCTCTATAATAGTTGTAGACTTAACTATTATGTTGTATGTCTTTTGGATTATCAATGTATGAATGTTGTATGACTGTGATTGATGTTGAATGAGAGTATGAGCGTGTTGGTTGCTGTTCTTGGGAGCCAACACTGTCTCATACTCACTGTTTTTGAATTCCCTATTAACTCATTAAGTGTAGTCTTGGACTATTTGGAGAACCGGTTATCATGTAGTGCTTGCAGAGAAGCAGTACGTGAAGGGCTACGGGTAGGCTACACTAGCGCAAATTAATAAAAATTCTACCCGTAAACCAAGATCACTACAGTTATAGATCACGGTCTTACCACTAGACGCGTAGGTGCGGAATTGATGCAGCACGTCGGGGCAGAGTAGTCGTACTAAGTTGATGCAGCACGTCGGGGTAGAGTAGTCGTACTACTTCCTCGTCCTCGTCGCGGCGCCCCACGTCTGACTCCTTTCTTGCGGTTCGTCCAAGCGCCACAGATCTGGCGCCTCAAAGGTATCCACACGTCACGGGAGGAAGCGACGACGCCGGACTACTAGATCCATGCGAGCGACTAGGGCATGGGAGGGGTGGCGGCCAGGGTTTGAGGATGTCACGAAAAACTCATCACCAATCCTGTGCGCCCTTGCCCTCCTTTTATAGACATCCTTACAATGGGCTTCTACTAATAGAGGCCCATTAGGATAATGCCCAGTCAATTCGGATCCAATCCGAATTAGGCTTCACCCTTAAGTGTGTGACCCTATAGGTTCACGTATGTTTAGACATGACGCGAGTATACATACTTGGTCAATAGTTAGTAGCGGCCTCTAGCAAGGCGTGCCAACTCCTAAGCGTACACAAAGATCATATCGGACGAACCATCACAGCGTTATGTACATGCCAATCCCTTTGCCTCACGATATTGATTGAGCTCCAAGTGACCACTCTATCTCGATCCTATGATCCGGAATCCCTTACTAGGTTAACTCTTAACCTTAAGTAGCATGGCCATGCATTTCTGGATCCGATCACTCGAGGGGCCCAGAGATATCTCTCTCAGGTAGAGAGGGGCAAATCCCATCTCGTGACCATGCCTCATGACATGCTTCATGACAAACCGAAAGGTACCTTTATAACTACCCGATTCACAGAGTAGCGTTTGATAGCCCCTAAGTAGGTCGATTCACATCTCAAGTACATCGACAATCTCAGGTCTAAGGACAAGGCGTACACATTGTGTAGAGAGAACCATAAGTATAATTGTTATGTCTCATGTTGGGTCGGTCCAACCCCATGTTCTAAACATGTGTCCACATTATTGGTTTGACATCTCCATGTCTATGACCTGTGAAACATGGTCATCAACCGATACATGTGCTAATCCATCATTCACGTGTGTCCTCACATGAACTCCGACTAGGGACAACTTTAGAATAACCATATAAGTAAAGAGTTTCACAAACAAGTCACATACTTGTTAATCAACACAAAGGTAATATTCAAGGAACATTTATTAAATCATGGATACAATGAAATATCATCATCTCTATGATTGCCTCTAGGGCATATCTCCAACAGTACGCATGATCATCGGAGCTCTAGTTCTGTCAAGACTTCTCACTTAGATGGAGTTAATTTGGAATTCATTTACTTGAGGCCCAGAGTTGTTTCCATAAGACCGGGAAGGCCTCGATCTTATGAAATAACCCTGGGGGTCCTCACAGGTGTGTCTAGGGGAACTTACCGGAGCTGTTGGTGGAAGCTAAGGAGGCCAGAGGCGATCTAGCATCATGGGCCACTGGCGGCGTGGAGGGCTCACCGTGGGGGCACTGAAGGAGTGAGGAAGAGCTCCATTTGGAGGTTGGGGGTAGCTTGGGGAAGGCCACAGGATACTCCCACTGTGATGAATTGTAGAGGGGCTCGCTGAAGATGGCGTGGTGGTGCAGGTGGTGCTTTTTTCTAGGATCCGAGAAACAAAATCAGTTGAGGGGAAATGGTCTTTGGTTTTTGGAACACAGATTGATGTGATCGGCGAGGGAAAGGGAGCTTCGGGCTGGCCGGAATGGTAAGGACGGCGCAGCGGCAGACGTGGGCATGGCCGGTTTGAGCTTGCTCTGTGTTTTTTTCTTTGCTTTCGGCGGAAGAGAGGAATGGGAAGAAGAGGCTGGGGCTATGCAAGCTCAGAGCGACGATTTTATAGACAGAGGAGGCTCGTGTTCAGTGATGCACTTGGTGAAAGCACAATGCTCTGGGATGGCAAGGTGACGGGCGGTGTCTTGACAATGGTTAGCAGCACAGTGACTATGAAGCGACGCAGACATGGGTAGAGGTGACACTTGAGCGACGGGAGAGCCA
This sequence comes from Phyllostachys edulis, assembly GCA_036346405.1. Taxonomy (NCBI): domain Eukaryota; kingdom Viridiplantae; phylum Streptophyta; class Magnoliopsida; order Poales; family Poaceae; genus Phyllostachys; species Phyllostachys edulis. The sequence continues at coordinate 31,862,856 of CM070565.1, read as the reverse complement.
TCGGGCTTCATGCATGGTAGCAACGTTGTAAGATCGAGGAGGCCGACTAGAGGGGGGTGAATAGTCGATTCTAAAAAAATCTCTAAGGCTAAAACCGATTTCTAATGCGGAAGCTAATAACTATATGGTTTCGCCTAAAACAACCAGTGTTCGACTAATGTGCACCAACAAGAAGTCTAATGATAAATATAACAATTGAGCATAGACTTGAGCAATTTAATTCTAGTAAGGTGAATAGCACAAAGCAATGAATAACTATTGCAATCACGCACAATGAATAAGCAATTTAATACAAGGTATATAAATTGCACAATGTAAAGCAAGCATTCATACACAATGAATGTAAATGCAATAGTAAGGCACAAGGATGCACACCACAATTTGACACGGCGATGTTTTACCGTGGTGTTCCGAGACTTGCCGGTCTCCCCTAATGTGGGTTGAGGCAAGCCCAAACCAATTGGACCGGCTCCACGAATTGAGCTCCCGCCTTCGAGGTAAGTCCAAACCAATTGGACCGGTTCCAAACCGAACTAACACCTCGCTCCACTACGGTTGCTCCTTCCTCCACTCCGGAGATGGTGAGCACCACACCACTCACAAACCACCTGGGTCTTCTCACGCTCTTCTTTGAGAAGCTCACGGGCGCACGATGCCTCCACACCGTCTAGGTGTTGGCAAACACCAAGAGTAACAAGTCACCAACTTTCACTTGAACTAATCAAGTGTCTAACCTCAAGTGGATACACAATCCACTACCTAATGCAACACATGCAATAGGATTTGCCTCTCAAAGCTCACTAAGTGCAACACATGCATAAATGAGAGTAGAGGGCTTGCTCTTTGCCCAATGGAATGTCTAGGGGCACCAGCAACCATCGCTCACACGACCAAGGTTGGTATTTATAGCCCACACACAGAAACTAGCCGTTGGAGCAAGATTCCAAAAAAATCACCGAGGCCGGTCTCGATGCAGGCATGTGGCGGTCGGACCGCACCCTCAGCGGTCGGAAAAATAGTCGTTGAGTACCTCGGTCGACCTTGACTAATGGCGGTCAAACCGCCTGCCCGTCGATCTGCGCGTTACACGCCGGTTAGACCGCTGGCCAATTCTAGAGAAATCGTATACGGAAAGCCGACGGGTCCCTAACCCGGGGGTCCAGTCAGACCGCTCTTTAGAGAAAAAAGGGATTTCCAGAAGAGACATACTCACTGGAAAAACTTGACCGCACCTTTGGTCTGGGAGGCCGGTCAGACCGTGCTCACAACGCCGGTCAGACCGCACCAGAGATCAACTCAGGATTTTGCATTTCTTTTTCAATTCAAACTTGCAAAACACATTTGCAAAAGATATGAAATGCAAACAAGGGTTCACGTGAGATTCTCAACAAGTTGCAAAACACATTTGCCAACTTTTAGAATCACACCATAAATTGCACTTCGCTTCAACTCAATTTGCAAAACACATTTGCCAAATTGACGCGCATGCAAACAAGGATTCAAGTGAGATTCTCAACAAGTTGCAAAACACATTTGCCAACTTTTAAAATCACACCACAAGAAATAAGGTACATGGACTTAAACCATTTACAAAACATATTTGCAAACTCAAGTCACATGCTGCAAGGATTATCCATGAGCCGCAACTATTTGCAAAACACATTCGCAAATATTGGCAACATGTTAAGGTGGGCTAGAGCAAACATAATGAGCTATCAACACATGACAAACTCAAGCTACTAGTCAAGACCCCTCTTAATAGTACGACAACCTATGCTAGCAATCCGGTCTCCCAACCAAACACCGAGACCGATAAAAGACTAGGAACACATCCTTAGCCCTAGCTAGTCATACCTTTGCCTTGAGCAACGACTTAAATGTTCATCAACACATGATGAGCTCTTCACTTGACCTCCATCAACACATGATGGATCTTCACTTCGGGATCTTGACTTGATGCTCATCAACACTGTCACACCCTGGCCCAAAATCTGCTCAATGCCGAGCCCACCGTGGGGCGGACACGCGCACACATAGCACCCCACTTACACTTTCGTCCTTGCTTCGTGTAAAAGGGTTAACCCAGAGGTGCTATGTTTGGACCCAACATGCATTATATACTACTAGAACTCACTTTACACAAGCAATATGGGACTAATCCCACCACATGACTCCTCATGGGCCACATGGGCCGCACTATGAGTAGGCCGGGGTATTACATTCACTCCCCTCAAGGGGCGCCCTTATAAAGACACCGCATACTGTGACAAATGCCCAGAACCGCCCCTCGGTACACGTCCGTGCATCCAGTGCCGGCACATATGCCATGCCATGTGTCCACTCCGGGACCACACGCTTATGTATTTCTTTTGGATTACCCCGAGCGTTGAAGTTTAACGTCTCTGTTTTGCTGAATGAAGGTGTTAAAATCCTTTTGTGATTATCTTATCTTGTTTAAGTGAGAGATTATATCCGAACGAATAAATTGTTATGGTATGAGTTACTAGGTTGGGTTGTTAGCATGGTGCAAACCATTTATTCCTAACTAACATCCATGAAGGTGAAATTGATTAAATTGAAATGTCATTGTATTTGATACATGATAAAGGGTAAATAGGAGTCTGTCCATATCTATTCAGAACCTATGGTTCTTAAGAAGTGTGGAATGTTAATGAACCGGTTTGATCATTAAGTTTGAGTAATCTGCTAATTTGTTAGATGATTTGGAATCTAGGTCCTTTTTCCGATTATTCTAACCACTAGTGATGGTTAAGTTAAGGATGCGTTCGAGTGTTGCCTTGGTAAACATTAATCTTGAATATGTCTTCTATTGAGATACTTGACAAACTCATTCAAATGCTTGATTCACCTAATTTTGCCATGCTAAACTGATGTTATATGTATTAAGAAATGAAAGAAGGTGAATGTATTGACTTGTGAAACCTTGTCTTATGTATCCTATATTATTGAAGATTAAAGGTATTTCGTTCTAATTTCTGAACTTAAGGTAGAATAGTGAGTCTATACTCATAACTGTTTTTGTGATTACAAACAGAGGTAAGACCATGAATGCTTCCATGATTAAAATAATCATCAATTGTTAACAGTAATGGCTAGAGTGCATTTAGTGTGTGCTATATTGGCGTTGAGCGTTAGTAAGAGTTAAATGGATGAAATTTAATAAGAGATTTATATGGATGTACATTTGTAAGTTTGTCATGTACTACTATGATCTTGTTATCAGAGTTTTGTTTCAACACTGTGGCTTGAGCACTAGGTTTGTTTTTCTAGAGCAAGTAATTATTGCAATCCTATTGTGATGATAGAAATATTATGTCACGATTGTTGTGTTTCTTTTGGAAATTATTGATGGGATAGTGAGGCATGTTGAATTTTGCCAAGAATGTATGATTTTGATGTTAATAAAATGATCAGAAATGTGAGGGTGATATTGATTCTTTTATATATAAAGAAATGTGATCGACTTTCGTGATGTCTCTTAAATGAAAATAATTCAAGTTTTGAATTCGTAATCTTTTGGAGTTCAAGAGTATGTGGTAGTTGAAATTTGTTGAGTAAAGCGACGTATTGTAGAGTTCTATTGGTTCTTAATTAGTTCTTGTGGTTTAGACTAAAGAACTTATCTTGTGCGTTGTGGCAAAGTGTTGTTAGTCAAAGGGTTAATTTCAGAGTTAATGGAAAGAGTGCAGTAGGAGTATCTGAGAGTTGGAATCAAGTTTGGTAACTTGTGGTTATTTGAATCGTTCCTAAACTTTCTGCTCTTTCCGCACAAGAGTTGTCGAGTTTTAATCGCAAAGTCTTTTTCTTATTGGTTGTTATTTGCTATTCCTTTTTGAGAGATGTGTACCCTCAACTGTGAACTCAACTTCCGTTTTCCAAGATCTTCGTTACCAGATTATTTCTTTTGGTTTCGTGCTCGCTGTGAGGAGCAACATTTTCCTGTGTGACGAAACTTGTCATTGTTCGCCTTTTCCTTTTGAGAAAGGATTAGCAATTTTATGTTGCAAAGTTTTACAAAGTGTAAATTGGCAAATATTTGGTGGTGGTTAAGTAATTGTAGTGGTGAGATTTTGCTACCAAGCTATTGGAGGAGTAGTAGAAGATGAATTAATTATGACCTGTACCCCTTGGAGGAAATTTGATTCAAATGAAATGTTGTCGTTGAAGTAAATCTGAATAGTGCTACGACTAAGCAGAACCTATGGTATAGTGTAATTCCAGAACCTTAGTTCATGTTGAAATGTTGGGGATTATCGGAGGTATGGAAAACCTTGATCAATTTTATAGAGTAACGTAATTGGATAGTATTGCGAGATGGTGTGGGTGATTTCTGATGATGTCAATGAGTGAGTATGTTGGAATTGTGGGGATGTTAGAGATTTAATCCGATGATTTCTCTACCTGTCATAAGAGAAGTTCGTTGTAGAGGTCTGGGCGGTTTGATGAGGACATCGACCCTAAGGATGCAACCACTGCTTCGACCTGCAGCACTGCATCCTCTGCTTCAACAACATCCTCTCCAATAGGGCTTTCGGCTATTCCAACACCATATTACCCAATTGGATCGTGCTACGTCTACATGCCATGGTGCTACGTCTACGTCCACATGCCATGGTACTATGTGTACAAGCCATGGTGCTACTGCATGTGCCAATCAGGAGTTCAAGCTGGATGCATTTTGGGCAGATCAGTTCGGAATCAGCTTGACAGCGCTGACTTCAAACACCCATAACTTTCACATACGACGTCCGTTGGAGGTCCACAAGTACTTGATGGAAAGCTAATTTCGTCCTCTTTCCAACAGATCTGGCCTCACCTCAAAACTCCTTCTGGACTGATCGTAATCATCAAAAGAAGGCGTCACATCACTTGTTTAGGCCAAACCGGGCTTTGTAATCATACTGAAACTTGGCCCATCTGCCGGCGGCCCACCCGGGGCGCGGTTACTGTTCACGTGAACAGTAAACGCGACCGTTAGTACCACCTCGCTAGTTCGTTAGTTTTGTGGCTCCTTGTTCCCTATTTAAGGAGGCCGCACCCCTTTAGTTTTCCTCGGATTTTGTTTAAGTTTAGTTTGCCTTCGTCGCAACTTGTATCTTTTGCGTGTGTCGACGAGACCACCCAATTAAGATCCTTATTCAGAATCTCAATTCAATTAAATCTTTCAATCCTATTTGCAATTTCAGATTGCTTATTATCTTGTTCTTGCGTGCTTCTTAGGTGTATGCAGGAATCGACCTTCGTGGTCAGGTCAACCGGGTATTCGTGCACGGTTGATAACGACTAGTCGATCAGTTCAGTGATTGCGTGGTTGCGAGCCTTGCGTGTTCGTAGCCAAGATCGTGAGGGTTGAGCGACGCCTACCGGACTGATCGTTCTCATCGAAAGATCAGGCCAACAAATAGAACCTTAGGGTTCATCAGGTGGTATCAGACCTACAGTTCATCGGTGAGAATTTTTTTTTCCTACAGTCCAAATAGCCAAAATTAAAAAAAAAAGGTTTAGTTCATTGTCCAAGCCAATTTGTGCCTTCGCAATTTGTTCTTTTTAGTTTGCATTATTAAATTGTTGTTACATCGTCGAGTCGTGTGCTGGTTTTCTTGTCTAGATTGGTCTAGTTTAGGGCATTTTGCAAATCGTTCTAGTTCTTTTTTAAAAAAAATAGCAGATTCGTTTGGCTACCTCCATTGAGAAACTACATTGGTAGCAGGATCGGCAAGCAGTCAAAAAAAACAGTAGGGTTCATCGCGCAACCGCGTGCACGCTCCAGGCTGCCGCTGCTGCCGACGACGTCCCAAGGCGTGGAAAGATTCATACGATCGCAAGCATATAGAGGGCAAACAGACATCAGACACAAAGAAAAAAAATAGCAGATCAGTTCGGCCGTCTCCAGCGGGTTGCGCCAAACGGCCGCCGCCGCCTTGGATCCTCCGTGATCCCACAGCCAACCGCGCGCCGTTTTTGCGCCACGGACGCCGCTTCGGGAGCCGCCGCCGCGCCGCACCTTGAAAAGCGCCAGGCGTCACCGGCCGCCGCTTCGCTTTGCGCCGATCCAACGCTGCCGTCGTCTGGGAGCCGCCGCCGCCGCCGAAGCCGCCGCCGCCGCTTCGCCGCCGCCGCCGCAGCCTTCGGCTCCTTGCCGCCACATCCGCGCCTCGCTCGCCGTGGTTCGCGCCTCCTCGCCGCAGCCCACACCGCCGCCGCCACAGCGCCAAGACGCCCGAAGCGCCCGGCCGGAGGACTCCGCCGCCTTGCCGGTCCCCGCCGCGCCCACCCGCCGCCCTCTCTCGGCCATGAGGCGCCGCCGCCTCGCGAGACGCCGCCTCGCTGCCTGCAAGACGCTTGCCGCGCCACGGCCGCCGCTGGCCCTTGCCGCCCGGGGCCCGCCTTGCCTTGCCTTGCTGTGGCCGGCTTGTGGAGATCCGAGCTCTGTTTCTTTTGGTCTTGTTTTTGGAGAAGAAAGTCACCACTTTGAGGCTTTGAGGATAAGGATAAAGGGGTAAGTAAGTAAAAAAAAAAGAAAAAAAAGAGGCCTTGAGGAAACAGCCGAAACAGAAAAAAAAAGAGAAAAAAAAAGAAGAAGAGAAAAACAGAGAAGAAAAAAAAATCAGGGCTGTCAGTTTCTTGACCTTTTTCCTTGTTCAGTTTGGTATTATCATCCATTGCTCGTTGGCATTGATTGTTCAGTTTGGTCGCCTGCTGTTACTACTAGTCGTTCTTGCGATAGCTCTAGCTAGGCTTGGTTTAGACTAGGACCAGCACTTGTGACTAGTACTTTGAACTGCTTTTCAATTTTGCATGCTGAATTGAATAATTGCTATTCCTTTGCTACATACAAGCCTTCCGAGCTCCACTTCACGCTAACTTTCGAGTGCTGTTCCTCGCAATCGTTGGGCTGATCGCAAGTGAGAGTATCACGAACCAGCCACCGGTTGTACCACTTCCTTGCTGCATTGGTAAGAACTTGTAAGAACTGGCTATAAGCTTGAGTGTGAGTGACTTGGTTGAGCCTCCAAAACCTCGTAGTTGATAGGGACATATATACTGCAATTTGTTCTTTGCTTTGATACTAACAATGGTAGGTTCTTCGTCACAAGAGGAGCATAGCAGGCCCAACAATGAGGAAGATGCACCTCTCAGTCCTCGCACAAGAGAAATCATGCATGCTGGATCAACATTCAGGGCGTATGGAGTTGATTCTAGATCGCACCAATGACGAACTTGCTGCGTTGTCTACACGTGTGGAGCAGCTAGAAAGAGCTCCACCTCCTGTTGCCGCCCCCACTGCTGTCGGCGTTGCACAACCACGCCGTAACCCATCCGTTGCTCGCTCATGGGCCGATGAGGTAGAAGATGAAGCGAACCCATATGTTGCGTCTGAGTCCGATGGTGGTTTCAATCCCATCAATGATCGTGATCATCGGCAACGATGCTTCAACCAACAAGGTATGAGAAGAAACCCACCGCGTGAGGTACGTGACTATAATAATTCACTTGGTAAAATTAAATTCACTATACCTCCTTTTGCTGGTAAATATGATCCTGATGCTTATCTCACATGGGAGTTTGTTGTGGACCAAAAATTTGCATGCTATGAATTTCCTGACAATAAGAAGGTTAGGGCTGCTACTAGTGAGTTCACAGATTTTGCATCTATTTGGTGGAGTGAATATGGCCGTACTCATCAGGACATACCTAGAACATGGAATGCTTTGAAGAGAGCAATGAGACGTAGGTTTGTACCTTCATATTATTCACGTGATTTGCTTAATAAATTACAACGCTTAAGACAAGGTAGTAGTTCTGTAGAAGACTATTATCAAGAATTGCAAACTGGTTTGTTGCGTTGTGGTTTAGAAGAAACTGAAGATGCTAAGATAGCTAGATTTTTGGGAGGGTTAAACCGTGAAATTCAAGACATTTTAGATTATAAAGAATATGATTCTATCAACCGTTTATTCCATCTTGCTTGCAAAGCTGAGAGAGAAGTCTTGAGGTCGACAATCTCGCTCTAGGGCAATATTGGACGAACTTTTGCAGGTCGGCCAAGGCAGCAACATCACATGGCATCCTCCTCCACTTCTGACCGTGCACCCCCTGCTGCTGCTTCAACTCCTAAACATAACCCTGATGCAAGCAAACCAGCAAAAGTACAAGCCCCCACAAAAAGTGTTTCTTCTGTTGCTTCTACAGGGCGATCAAGAGATGTACAATGTCACCGTTGCAAAGGATTTGGGCACTTGATGCGTGATTGCCCAAGTCAGCGAGCTTTGCTTATCAAGGACAATGGTGAGTACACTTCAGCTAGCGATATTGAGGAAGAACATGTGTTGGTTGCAACTAACAATGCAGGTGATGAAACTGAAGAAGAACATATAAACCATGAGGCATCTGACATGTAACCAAGCTTAGTTGTTTAGCATGTGCTAAGTGCCCAAATGGAACTTGCGGAACAAAATCAACGCCACATTTTGTTTCAATCCAAGTTCGTCATCAAGGAACATTCATGTAAGGTCATCATTGATGGTGGGAGTTGCAACAACCTTGCTAGCATAGACATGGTCGAAAAGCTTGGCTTGACCACAACACAACACCCTCATCCTTACTACATCCAATGGTTCAATTCTTGTGGTAAGTTGAAGGTGACTAAACTTGTGCGCGTGCACTTTTCTATTGGATCATATCATGATTATGTTGATTGCGATGTCGTACCTATGCAAGCATGTTCATTATTATTAGGTAGACCTTGGCAATATGAGCGGATATCTTGAACATCATGGTAGATCTAATCATTATACTTTCACATATAAAGAAAAGAAAATCACTTTGGTTCCAATGTCTCCTGCTGCCATATTAAAGGATGAATTAGAAATAACTAAGAGAACAAGTAAGGAGAAGACACAAGTTGATCAAAAGATTATAGCTCGAAGTGACATTAAATTGAAAGCTCCTGTTTTGTTAGCTACAAAAATTGGAAAAACATGAATCTACATGTCATACTATGATTTGTGAAGAAACTCCGTGTCCATTAGAAGAAGTGCATGTTTCTTTGCCTCCTATTGCTACTAACCTTTTGCAGGAATGTGATGACTTGGAGAAAACAAATGAGTCGGGGACGACTCAAATTCAAGAAAGGGAGGATGATGAGGACATCGACCCTAAGGATGCAACCACTGCTTCGACCTGCAGCACTGCATCCTCTGCTTCAACAACATCTTCTCCAATAGGGCTTTCGGCTATTGCAACACCATATTACCCAATTGGATCGTGCTACATCTACATGCCATGGTGCTACTACATGTGCCAATCAGGAGTTCAAGCTGGATGCATTTTGGGCAGATCAGTTCGGAATCAGCTTGACAGCGCTGACTTCAAACGCCCATAACTTTCACATACGACATTCGTTGGAGGTCCACAAGTACTTGATGGAAAGCTGATTTCGTTCTCTTTCCAACGGATCTAGCCTCACCTCCAAACTCCTTCTGAACTGATCGTAATCATCAAAAGAAGGCGTCACATCACTTGTTTAGGCCAAACCGGGCTTTGTAATCATACTGAAACTTGGCCCATCTGCCGGCGGCCCACCCGGGGCGCGGTTACTGTTCACGTGAACAGTAAACGCGACCGTTAGTACCACCTCGCTAGTTCGTTAGTTTTGTGGCTCCTCGTTCCCTATTTAAGGAGGCCGCACCCCTTTAGTTTTCCTCGGATTTTGTTTAAGTTTAGTTTGCCTTCGTCGCAACTTGTATCTTTTGCGTGTGTCGACGAGACCACCCAATTAAGATCCTTATTCAGAATCCCAATTCAATTAAATCTTTCAATCCTATTTGCAATTTCAGATTGCTTATTATCTTGTTCTTGCGTGCTTCTTCGGTGTATGTAGGAATCGACCTTCGTGGTCAGGTCAACCGGGTATTCGTGCACGATTGATAACGACTAGTCGATCAGTTCAGCGATTGCGTGGTTGCGAGCCTTGCGTGTTCGTAGCCAGGATCGTGAGGGTTGAGCGACGCCTACCGGACTTATCGTTCTCATCGAAAGATCGGGCCAACAAATAGAACCTTAGGGTTCATCACAGTTAGATTTTGGGCTTTGTGTTTTTATGCTAGACCTCTGGTCGCCCAATGATTGTGTGTAGAGAGAATAGAATAATGATGTATTCTGAGCAGTGGAATGATTCTTGATAGAACCCTTCTGATGTAGTACATGAGCGTGTGTATTGAGGATTCCGAATTGTTTATTCTTAAAAGTTTGAGGTGATGTGATTGCGGGAAATCTATTTTGAGGTGCTTTGGGTGCCTTCTGTTAAATTAATTTCGTCAGTAGAAGGAGTTGTATAGAGTGTTCGGTGGAATTAATAGAGCATCTCCACAAAGGTGTGGATGATGTATTTCGGTTTGAGCATAATTTGAGGATGTTAAATTTAGAGGGTTGAGCTCGTGTGGTATGCGATGAATTCGAATTCCAAGGTTTAAGAGAAAGTTTTATTCCTAAAAGAGAAACTGAGAAAAACGATGTTTCCTCGAGTAGTGAACCATTTTCTTGATTCACGTTTGAGCGTTGTGTTGTTGACTGAGGTCTCCCACAATTTTAGTTGGCACTATGTTGGCACGTGTGATTCTTTCCAGTTCAGACCAAAACAAAAGAAGTATTTGGTTTGGACATTCAAATAATTTCTCCTTTGACTTTCGTGGTGTTCATTCGCAAATTGCCTAAATAGAAAGTGGAATTGGTTTCGTAATGAATTGTCAAATTTGAGATTTTACCCTTTTGATGGAGAGTTAGTATTGCGTGGATGTGATGAGGACTCTCCATTTCTAGTTGGATTCTCTTTGTGAAACCGTGGTTTAAGAACCAGTTCTGTTGTGCATTCTTATTTAAAGGAGGTGTCCCTTGTTAGATGAAGAGTTTGATTTTGAGCATCAACCTTCGCTGCAAGGGTGCGTGTGGGACAGGGGCGCGGGCATATGGCGCATGGAACGTGTAGTCCCGAAGTGGACTTACGGCATGGCATATGTGCCGGTATTGGACGCACGGACGTGTACCGAGGGGTGGTTCTGGCATTTGTTGTGTGTTTTCGTACCAAAGGGGAGTTTGGCCTAGGTACATTAGTTCGTTTTCAACAGTTGCAGAAATTAGGAAATTGGCATATCACTTTGACCGTCTCGGGTCCATACGCGACGTACGCAACGTCTGGTGTGTTCTGGTGTTAAGTGAGTAGATGAGCAATTCAAAGCTTGGGATTTCGTTAAAAACATTGACCTTCGAGTAGGGTCTTACTCTCGATTCTCTTCTGATGAGTGTATCTAGAAATGCTGGGTTGAGAGTGAGGACAGACGTCGTTTCACGTCTTTGTGTGGTGGTCTCATCAATCTGTGAGAGGGGCCACTTGGGAGTTGGAGTTTCGCTTGCGTGAGCGTTATCCGGTTTTGACCACCATGGGTACGTGGTTACCGCTGTTAGTTCTCAGTTGTGGTTGATCTTTCGCGTAGAGCTGTGTGAAGATTCGGGGTCGAATCTAGTTTAAAGGGAGTAGAATGTAATACCCCGAATATTAATTAGGGAGAATATTATCCGGAGAGGGAATTTATTCAATACTAGTTAGCTTGCAATAAAGAAAAGAGAGAATAACCAATTAAAAAGGGTTCTTCTGCAAAGTACTACCAACCTGGGCTTGGGCTTTGGCCCAAAAGGCCCATGTGTGTGGCCGGCCAAATAAGAGGGGGGGGGCTCCCTCCCCTCTAGAAACCCTAGCCGCCTCCCTTGGATCCCCTCCTTCCTTGTGGCCGCCACCTCTCCCACCCTCTCCACATGGCTGCCAGCCTTTCCCATGGATCTTGGCACCTCCACCTCCACCTCCTCCTCAACCATGAGTTCCTGCTGATCCATCTCCCCGCCTTGTCGTCGTCTAGCACCGACGTTTCCCTGCCTTGGTGGCCGGCCGTGGTGGAAGAAGGAGAGGGGAGAAAGGAGGAAAAGAGGAGAGCTCCTCGTGGGTTTTTGGTTCAATGATCCCCAACGGTTCTTCAAGTGTAACGAGATGCTTTCCCTGCTGTTTGTTGATGTTTAGATGTGAAATTAGATTAGTTGAATTGGATCGAAATTATGCTGGAAGAATTCCAGATCTGTCCAGTAGATTGCGTGGCCAATTTCGGGATCTTAGAGGCCGAATTTGAGTTGTCCATCTTCTAGAGATATTTATATAATGTTCTTAGATCTTCGTGGCCGCCAAGAACATGTAATTCCAACGTATGGATCAAAAGTTATGGTCTGATCTTTACCACTGTCCTGAAATCCTAACGAGATTGAACTGTCAAGTTGTCTCCTAAATTATGATTATGTTAATGGCAGATTCAGGGTTTTCACCCAACTAGGTTATTGTATCAATTTTTATAAACTTTCCAGAATGATAAAGAACTCCCTAATCGGATTGTAGATCAAAAGTTGTGATCTGTTCTTTACTACTGTCCGCTTCCTCTGGACAGAATCTGTCTTTTAAGTTCAACTGCCTATTAGCATTTTATTTTGGTCCAATTGGGTTGTCTCGCCAACTAGAATGTTGTAGATATGTTCGTTAATCTTCTTTAGGAACTGGGCTCACCTCGTTCCGAGTCCCAGGTCAATAGTTATGGTTATTTCCGTTCTGCTATCCAGATTCGATTCTGTGGTTGTGTTCCCTGTTTTCAGAATAGGGATTATGGCTATTTCTTGTGTAGAACGTTACTGGTAGTGTCCTGTATCATGTTGTTCTTATTTCGAGTACTTACTTGTGTAGGCGGAGAGGCTTCGGGTTTAGGGGCATCTTCATTGCCTACTAACGCGTCGCAACGCGAAAGGCAAGTACTTTGATGTTCTTATGATTAGTGAATGATGAATGCTTGATGTTCGTATTGTACTTTTCGGTGATCCATGAGAATATTCAAAGTTTATGTCTCTTCTTATGTGTTATTTCCATGTGTAGACATGATGTCTTTCATAGTTCATATTTCAATACATGCATCCATTTTCATGTTCCTTCCACGGGAGTGGATTATAAGACCCATCAATTCCAGTATGGGCACGTAACACTCACCAATGTGGGCAGATTTGGACACCCGTATGAAATGTTCTTCATACGGGATTTGGATTTCCGCATTTTGTTAAATGCGGGCTTAGGTGAACACCGACGGGTGTGTCACTAGCTATACCGGTATAAGCACGTGTGCAGTCCATACCTTTCATTCAATCCATTCATTCATATATTCATTCGGTGTTATATTCATATTCTTAAAAGATGTTGCCTTGTTCATAATTGTTGTATGTCCAATTATTCACTGTACTTGCTGAGTCTCGGACTCATTCTTACTTTGTTTGTTTATTTTAGGTGATCGTTGATGATGGCTCTATTAGGAGGGAGTAGACACGTGTAATACCCCAAAAATTAAATCGGGAGAGAATAAATAAATCGGGAGAGAATAATTAAATCAGGAGAATGTTTCTTTTAGCAAAGCGATTGAATAGGAGAAAGAGGGGGTTTTAATGTAATACTCCGATTTATTCTATGAAAGAAAGCGTTCAAAAGAGAAATTAGACATAAAAAAGGGGGGTTTCTGCAGTTCTTCGGCAACTTGGGCTTCGGGCCTCGGCCCAGGAGGCCCATGAGGGGCCGGCCACCAATAAAAGGAAGGGGGAAACCCTAGCTGCACTCACGCCCCTCTCCTCCATGGTGGTGCCTCCCTTCCTCGCCGTCGGTGCTCCCCGCTACCGATCAAGTGAAGAAAGGAGAGGAGATCACCTTCGCGGGGAGAGTTCATCGTCTTCCTACGATTCTACAAGGGTAACATCGCGTGTTCTTCGCTGGTTGATGTGTATTAGTTGCAATTGATTTCGTTTGGTAGATCAAGTAATCAACAGCTAATAGATCGTGTTCTGTCCAGTAGATTGAACGACGGTTTTCATGTATTTAGAAGAAGAATCTGGGGATCTAATCTCTTAGAGATAGTTGGGTTATGTCCTTAGCTTTTCGTGGCCGCCAAGAACACCCAGATCCGATTAACAGTTAGACAGTTATGAATTGTTTAGTGCCGCTGTCCTGTTAATCTGTCAACATCCTGACAGTCTGTAGAAATCTGAGTTAATCTATTAGTTAAAGACGAAATCCGAGGATCTCGTTATAATGAAAAAGATGGGTAATTTCCTCACCTTTCTAGAAAGCTAAAGAACGTAAGAATTGGACTTCGTAGCAAAAGTTATGATAATTTTAGTGTACTGTCCAGAGAACCCAACGTGATAATTGATGTTCTGTAGATTGGCTTGGTAGGGGCAGTGAATTGCAGAATCAGAAGGGCTCGCCAACTAAGTTTATTTAGGTAATTTAATTATCTTTCCAGAAAGTATTAGAACATCTTATTTGGACTCCTGAGAAGAAAGTTATGTATTTTATAAGTTGACTGTCCGCGGTGAATACCAAATCGATCGGTAGAAATTGAAAAATTAGAAACGCTTGGGAGTTTAGCGAGTTCAATTGTGTTCTTATTTATGCTTTTGGTCCAGTATGATTGTCTTAGTTTGGGTTATCAATATGTTCAGGTGGGAGCGTGATCCCCAGGGCAGCGCCCTCTTCGCGTCCACCGTTCTCGCACGGTTGAGGCAAGTATTCGGGTTGTAGAATAATTATGATTATTTACTAAGATTGATTGTATCTTGTTCGTAATAGCCATGCATGGATGTCAATGTAATGAATTACAATAAATCTTGGTAAATGCAAGTTATGGTTAAAGCTTCATGTGTATGTTGTTAATGCTTACATGTTATTATGTACATGTTGAGTTCATATGATTCGAAGATGATGTCATTTTGCATATGCAAGTCAAAGCATAATTGAGTCTTGGTCACTAGGTGACCAAGTATGAACTGTTGAGGTCCCCGTCATGTAAATGACGGGCTTGAGGTCCCTACATTCGCAGAATGTGGGCAATGAGTAAAGAGGTCCCCATCATGATGATGATGGGCATAGGTCCCTATACTTGTAGAGTATAGGCTCTTGGTCCCTATGCCAGGGTGCATAGGCAAGGGTATACATCGGCGGATGTATACCTCGCATTACCGGTAAAATGCGAAAAGAGATAAAGTTTAAAAGGTGCATTGCATGGACGCATTACAAGCATGAAGTTTATGTTTAGTGAAATGTTTTATTTGGAATATTGATGCTATGACAGTGGTTTTAGCTTTAACCTTGTTGATACTTGCTGAGTCTTTGGGCTCGCACTTGCTTTGATATGTTTTAGGTACAACTGGCAAGAACGGCATGCATGGGAGGGAGTAGATGTTTGGATGCACTCACTACCACTCATCCTTAAGGCGTCTATCATTTAGTCTTTATTCTAATAATTAGCAATCTATTTGAGATTCACGTATGATTGGTTAATTGTTTCAGTTTATTTGTAATAAGGAGAATAGCAAGTTTTGTTTATGATTATTAGATTATCTTGCATGCCTGAATGAACTTGAATATTGAGTTTAGTGTTAATTGCTATGATCAATTGATGGAACCTCGGTATAGTTGATTATACAAAGAAGGTTCTGCCGAAATCGGTAAATGATCTTAGTTTAGTTTTGTTTAATTTAATTTTAATAGCATTCCAGGCTCAATGTTGAGCTGGGGTGTTACAACACGCACTATTCGTTCACTTCACCATACTCCAATTTCAATAATAGGACTTGATTCTATCTTTCATTCGTTAATTGATGAACTGTAATAAATAAAGTTAGCTGTGGTTGATAACCCCTTCTAAGTTATGGTTGATTAAGTGCTGCTTGTGATCTGCGGTCACCCTTTTGATATAATTGCTTGAAATCAGACTATATTCATGCCATGGTTCTATTAAATATTGATCTCTTTATGTCATTAGATGATATGTTATTCAAATTCTTCTGCATTATGGTTGTATGTTAGATTATTTAGGTGACATCTTGGCTTCCGAATAGCCAGGGTGTTACAAACACATGATGACATCCACCATCCCGAGTCTTGATATGCATCAACACATAATACACTCTTCACTTGACTTCCATTAACACATGATGGGGCTTCACTTGATGATCAACACATAATCATTTCTTCTCCTTGAACTTGACATGCATCAACACATGACGCATCCTTTGCTTCAAGCTCTTGATCTTCAATATCATCAACACATGATGATCTTCTCTTGACTTGATGATCAACTCATGATCATCTCCACTTCTTGAACATCATCGACACACGATGATTTTCTCTTCTTCAACAATCTTGACTTGATGATCAACTCATGATCATCTCCTTTTCTTGAACATCATCGACACACGATGATTTCCTTCACTTGACTTCCATAAATACATGATGGAACTCCTCTTGAATTGATGACAATCCACACATGATGTGATCCCAAGTCTTCATTGTCATGGAACCTAACTTGCTTATCCAACTCATGAAAAATGTTAGTTCCACAATATGATTATCATTAATTACCACATCATACCATTAACTCGTAATGGTGGGATAAGATACCACAATCTTTCCCTCTTTGGTAATTGATGATAATCACTTTAATTACAAATAAAATGAATGTAGATAGACAATGAGTATATATCAACTACACAAGTCTTATATACTCTTATGAATATATATAACTACACAAGTTATATATATACTCAAGGATATATGAGCTACACAAGTCTCATATATTCACATGAATATACTAACTACACAAGTTAAATATATTCAAGGATATATGAACTACACAAGTTTCATATACTCATATGAATATATTAACTACGCAAGTTAAATATATTCAAGGATATGTTTCAAAGTAAGGATTCTTAATATATGTGGACAAAGGAATATGGATCAATACTAATGAAACCACAAAATATAGAATGAACTCCCCCTACATGTGTGCATACACAAATGTGTAATAAGAACATATGCACATATTTAGGTTAACCTTTTGGTGGAGTTCAACCTATATTTTGGATCCGAGGAATGCAACAATATATAAGAACTATGAAGTCGAATGCATACCTCTTTTGTTCTTTATATCCAAACGAGACTAATCATGAAATAAGGCAAATAGAAGAGTTAGTCTCACAAATAGATTTATCATTATAAATACATACCTGTTTGGATTTTTCCTTTTGTTTATCCAATGAATTGGATTTGTCATTAATCACTTGCATGCCTTCATTGTTTTCACCTTTATATTCAAATAAGACTACACAATATGTATATCAATAAAAATGTTAGTCTCACAATTAGATTTGTCATTAATCACCAAAACTCCATTAATACATAATGGCAGGTCCAGATCCTTCAATCTCCCCCTTTTTGGTGATTAATGACAAATCCTTTATAAATGACAACATTTGGATATAAATCAACATAGGATAATAAATAAAGCTTATTTGACTATTTGCATGCATTGAAATAACAAGAGAATCTCCCTTTTGGTAAACTCCCCCTTTTGGCATCACAAGATTCTCCCCCCTTTAGGCAACACAAGAGAGAATAACAAATAAATCAAACATCCAAATGTAGCTCATACAAATTCTCCCCCTTTTGGCATTAATCGCCAAAAACCGAAACAAATCTTAAACCAAAGGAGAGTCTTTGCAAAACTTATGAGCTTGACAAATAGAACTCATTTTATTTCATCAAATAAACAAACACCCCTTTTGGCATTAAACACCAAAAAAACCAAAATAAACAAAGCCTTAAGGGAGTCTTTTCAAATTAGTTTTCCCATATAATAGATTACCCATTTTAAAACTCAAAACGTTTTTCATTAATACTTTTTCAAAACTTTTCAGGAAAACTCCCCCTTACACAAAGGTTCTCTTGTTGACAAACTTCTCTTCTCCTTCGACACACAAAGGTTCTTTGACATTCTTCTCCTTTGACACACAAATATTTTCTTCTTGACGATACTCCTTTGACACACAAAGAATTTTCTTCGTCCAATCCATCTCTTTGCTTTTGACACACAAAATTCTCCATCCATTCCATATCTCCCTCTTTGTCATCCTTTTAAAATATGTCCATCCAAAACTCTTGATGACTTCAACCTCTTCCGTTTGATCTTTAATTTGCAACCAAATTCTCTTCTTGACACTTGGCACCAAAACATTTTCCCCAATGTTTTTATGTGTATCCACTTGTAAAATAGTCCTTGACCATCACTTGTAGATACCACGAGTCGACGATACCACTTGTTGGTAATACATGTGGATACCACTTGTAAATAATACTCGTAGATACTACATGTAAATCCACATGTTCATACCACTTGTACAGAACATGCGTCGACAAGACTTGAAATCTCAAGGTGCTTGAACTTCTCTTGCAAAGATCTTCAAAGAATGCATCCAAAGAGAAGAGAGAAATAGAGATTTCACTTGAGAGAAAAGATGATACCAAGAATAATTAATTCCATTTGTAGAAACTTGGTACCACTTGGAGAGATAACACTTGGAGAGATACCACTTGAAAAAGCATATCATGTATCGGATGTATCGGAGAGAGCTTGGTTTGAAAAGAATTGATCGACAAGGAATGAAATAGATACCACTGGTAGGTGGGTACAAGAAAAATACCACTTGAAGGATATCACAAGAAAGGATAAGATGATATCAATTGAAGAATACCACTTGTAAAGACAAGATGATATCACTTGAAGAATACCACTTGTAAAAACAAGTAATATGAATTCCATGCCAAGGTCAAGGTGATCAAAAGGTGCTACCACTTGAATGAATACCAGTTGAATGATAAACATATCACAAGGCGATCAAAATGGTATTTTGGAGTCAACGAAGTATTGTAGGGTAGCTTGCAAAGATAGCAAGAGCTTGACTAAAGGGAGCAGAGGGAGTGGTTGCGAATAATGGAAATCAACAAATATGGACAGTCAGCCAAAATCTCTAGGTCCGGTCAGACCAGCGGCTAATGCACGGTTAGACCGGGGGCAAGCGGTTAGACCAGGGAACGAACGGCGGTCAGACCGCACCTGACTGAAAACTGAAGCAGATTTCAGATCTGAAAATTGGAGAAAAGATTGATTTGTTGTACATTACTCCAAATTTTCACACAAATATCCAAATAAAGATACTTGGTGCATTTCCAACTCATGTAACCAATAAAAATCCAATTTAAAAATAGTTTTTATGAATTAAGCTTTAGTTTTCGCAATTGAAATTGTATTTTCGAGAATTTTCACAAAAAAAGCCAAATTGAGCAAATGATGAAATTTTAAGCATCCAGTTGCATGTATGAGTCATAATACCATTATGGACCTATTTATGTGAATAATTTTGGCTCATATGGCGAAACTCACTTAAGTACTAGAAAGTGACCACTTTGGTCAAAATAGAATTTTGGACGAGTTTCAAAATCAAAAAACTTTTGATGAGTTGGTCTTTTGGAAATCATTTGAATACGAAAAATATTTAGAATAGGCAACTCTAGGATTTTCCTTTTGGGACAATGGTCAAATTCTTTCTAGAATAGATTTTACATAAAAATATAGTTTTGGTCAAAAACAGGATTCTAAGATCTAGAATTTTGGGTAGAAACTCATTTTCATTTAAAATAGGTTTTTCTTGAACCAAAACCTTTGCAAAACATTTGGAAAGCATTTGTATACATTTTGCAACTAGTTTTTCAAAGTTTATACTAATAATTTCAAAATTTTGACTTTTGGCTAAATGGCTCAATTTTTAAAAACATTACTAGCATTTAATCAATTTGGGCACACTTTAGGGATGTGATATACATATACATAGCTTAGCACCCCCCCTTAATGTGCCACTACAATCTTGCTCAAGATTGAAATAATCAAGAATATTAACAAGAGTAAGAATAACCCTTTTATAAGATTTTCATGTAATGCAACCTACACAAGGTAAAGGGCTAGATACTTCAATGTAAGTACTTTTTACTAAAATGACATTGGCTTATGATATGACATGACCATCCTTAAGCTTGGCTCTAATTTTTCGTATGGTGGATTCCACCTCTTCATGTATGAGCCAAACCTCTAATGCCTTTCCAAGTACCTATTAATCATTTTAAGCATATTTTGGTACCCAATACTTGGTTGGGTCCGTGAATGTTAGTCACAATATTCTTGGGCACCCAAATGGCCCTAGCATTAGTTTTATGTAAACTAACATTCCTAGCAAACACATTGCCATTTTTATCCTTCCTAAGCAAATAATGGTCATTATAAATAATGGTCTTAGGAGTGATACCTTTAGGATATTCCTTACTAAAATGTCTTTTTTCCCAGCAATTGTAGCAAGTTGGGCTTTTGCTTCCCCGACTTATCTTTTTATCTTGCTCAATTCCGGCTTGCCACTTCGTTGAATGTCCTGGCTTGACATCCTTTTGATTTGGGCACACCGAGGCAATGTCACAATTCTTCTTGCATCCAAAGCACTTGACATTTTTGAATTTGTAATACTTCGATTTATTCTATAAAAGAAAGCGTTCAAAATGGAAATTAGGAAAACGAAAAAGGAGATTTCTGCATTTTTTTGGCAACCTGGGTCTTGGGCCTTAGCCCAGGAGGCCCATGAGGGGCTGGCCACCAATAAAAGGAGGGGGGGGGGAAAACCCTACCTGCTATAGTAATTAATTAATTTAGCAATGTTGGTATTTAGGTCGGCTCAGGACAGATTGGGTTAGACCGACATTTTGATGAGGTTAAGTGCAGAATCAGTCTTGGATGTCTCTTAGCGTAGTGTAGAGAACGTCGTCATCTTTCTGTGATGTGCTAGATCGTGTCATTTGGACCTCCGTAGCAGAAGTTATGATTTTTACAGTGTTGCTGTCCTGCTAATCTGTCAACATCCTAACAGTTTATAGAAATCTAGGTTAAGCGATTAGCTAAAGAAGAAATTAGAGGATCTTGATATAACAAAAAATGTAGGTAATTGCCATAGCTTTCTAGAAAGCTAAAGAACGTGATATTGGGACACATGTAGCAAAAGTTATGGTATTTTTAGTGTACTGTTCAGAGAACCCGACGCGAATTCGACGTTTTGGTAACTAGCTCGGTAGGGGCAATAGATTGCAGATTCAGAAGAGCCCCTCAACTAGGTTTAGTTGGAGAATTTAATTACCTTTCCAGAAAGTCCAAGAACACCTTACTTGCACCCCTATAGTGAAAGTTATGAATTTTAGAAGTTCACTATCCGCAGAGGGGACAGATCGATCGATAGAAGTTGGAAGTTTGGAAGGCGCTTGCGAGGTTAGCGATTTTGTTTGTGCTATTAAATATGTCTTTGGTCCAGTATGATTGTCTTAGCTTGGTTTATAATTATATTCAGGTGGGGGTTTGGTCCCAGGGGCAGCGCCCTCTTCGCGTCCACCGTTCCCGCACGGTTGAGGCAAGTATCCTAATTGTAGCATAATTACGATTGTTTGATTGTGATTGCTTGTGTTTTTAATCATATTAGCCATGCATGGATGATAGTGTGATGAGTATGGATAAAACTTGGTGAATGCATGTTTATGGCTAAAGATTACCTATGTATGTTGTTAATGCCCTACATGTTATTTGAGGTCTGCGATTTTGGTATGTACTTGTCGATTCAAATGTATTGAGAGCATATCTGAGACTTGGTTACGTGATGACCAAGTATATACAGCTGAGGTCCCCGTCATGTAAATGACGGGCTTGTGGTCCCCACATTCGTGGAATGTGGACATTGAATAGAGGTCCCCATCATGAAGATGATGGGCAATGCCCCTATACTCGTGGAGTATAGGCTCTTGGTCCCTGTGCTAGAGGGCACAGGCAAGGGTATACATCGACAGTTGTATACCCCGCATTACCGGTAAAATGCGAAAAGAGATAAAGATAAAAAGATGCATTGCATGTCCGCCTTACATAAACATGGGAGTTGTCTTTAGTGTAATGCTTCTTTTGGTATGTTGATGCTATAACTGTGAGATTAGTGTTCCTTTATTGATACTTGCTGAGTCTTTAGACTCACTCTTGCTTTGTTGTGTTTTTAGGTACCACTGGCAAGAACGACATGCATGGGAGGGAGTAGTATTGTTTGGATGCACTCATTACCACTCATCCTAAAGAAGACTATCATTTAGTTTATACTCTAATAATAAGCAAACTGATTGAGAATCACTTATGGCTTTGATTGAATGATTTAGCTTATTTGTAATGGTTACAGTAGCAAGTTTTGGTTATGCTTATTAGTGTTTTATCGGAATAGATTATCTTGCATGCTTGAATGAATTTGGATGATGAGTTATTGTTAATGATATATTTAATTGCGGGAACCTCGGTATACTTAACAATACAAAGGAGGTTCTGCCGAAAAATTTGGTAAATGGTCTTAGCTTAGATTTGTTTAATTTTATTTTAGTAGCATTCCAGGCTCAATGTTGAGCTGGGGTGTTACAGCGTTGTAGAACATTAATGAAAGTGTCCTGTTATATGTTGTTCTTATTTCGAGTGTATATTGTGTAGGCGGAGAGGCTTCAGGTTTAGGAGCACCGCCATTGCCTACTAACGCGTCGCATCGCGGAAGGCAAGTACTTTGATGTTCTGATAATTAGAAAATATTGAATGTTTGATGTTGATATTGTGTTTTTTCTAAGATCCATGATAATATTTAATGTTTATGTTCCTTCCATATGTGTTATCTCCATGATTAGAGAGCATGTCTTTTCAATATACATATTGCATTCCATGCATCCATTATTCATGTTTCATCCACAGGAGTGGATTAAAAAGACCCATCAATTCCAGTATGGGCACGTAAGACCTACCGTTCCAATGTGGGCAGATTGGGACACCCGTATGAAACGTTCTTCATACGGGACTTGGATCCCCGCATTTTGTTAAATGCGGGCCTAGGTGAACACCGACGGGTGTATCACTAGCAATACCGGTATATGCATGTGTGTAGTCCCTTCATTTCATTCAATCCATTCATTCAAATATTCGTTCTGTGATTTATTCATATTCTTCAATGATGTTAGCTTGATCATGTTTGTTGTATGTCCCATTTATTCACTATACCTGTTGAGTCTCGGACTCATTCTTACGTTGTTTATTTATTTTAGGTGATCATTGATGTTGGCTCTATTTTGAGGGAGTAGACACGCACTACTCATTCACTTCACCCTATTCAAGTCCAAGATTATGATTTAGTTCTATCTTTCATTCGTTATTGATGAACTGTAATAAATAAATTTAGATGATGAATGATATCTATTGCTATGTGATGGTTAATTCAGTAGTACTTGTGATCTTTGATTATTCTTTCGATAGTTATTGCTTAGATTCGGACTATGTTCATGACATGGTCCTATTGAATATTGATCTCTTTTTGTCATTAGATGAGATGGTGTTCCAATTCTTCCGCATTATGGTTGTATGTTAGATTATTTAGGTGACATCTTGGCTTCCGAATAGCTAGGATGTTACAGTTGGTATCAGAGCGGGCTTTAGGTTCGTGGTTAATAGAAATATATTAAAATGACACACTGTGCACAGTAGGTGGGGTTGGGTAATCCATTGTTTTCGTATTTCTATTGTTATGTTTCTTTTGTTGAGCAATTGTTGAATTGCTTCTGTACTATCTTTCTTATTATTAATCTATGATATGATGTGATATCTTATATCTATGAATTTATTCTATGATTGTCATGAGATGATCCTATATATTCATAACTGATTACATTGGTTATGTGTGTTGTTAACGAATGTTAGGAAGTTGAGGACGTGGTTGTCACTCTGGGATTCACCAGGTTACACCACTGTTCGTGGTATGTGGTTAGGGGATGTTAGGAAGTTGAGGACGTTGATGTGTTTCGATTGGCTTAATTTGTCCCGTAAAGCAATCATTGTTTTTCCAACTGATGAGTTATTCTGGCGGCGGGTGAACTTTGTTGATTGTCAAGTTTGACCTTTAAAGTGGAGTTTTGTCTTTCTCATTGGAAAACCACGACCCACTTATTCGAGTGATGTTTTTGGTTAATGAAAGTTTCCTTTTGCAAATCCTTTAGTATGTGGAGGCTTTGACTCAATGTATCTCTATTGGGTATTTTGAGTGTTGAATATTAATGGTTCTCCTTTATAGAAGAAGATGTTAAACCCTTTAGCGATGTTTTGTCTTGGTGAAGTGAGAGGTTATAATCAAAGCAATTAATGGATATGAGATGGGTTATCAGGTTAGGTCTACGGTGTGTGCATGATCGGTCTTAACTAAGATCCTTGAAAGGAAAGTTGATTAATTTGAAAGTGTCTTGTAGTAGTTCTTGATGAGCTGTGATTAAGAGTATGGCTATACCTAATTGTAATCAATAGAGTTAATAAGAGGTGTGTAACATTGATGAATTGAGTTGATCATTAAGAATGATACATTTGGTAAACTTCTTTGGTAAATTGGATTAACGGGTCTCAATGAATTAATCTAACCATTTGGGATGGTTAGGTTCAAAAGGAGATAGATTATTGTCTTAGTGGATATTAATCTTAGAGTAACCTTTTGTGGATACTTAGTGATGATATGTAATTGCTAGGTGCAATTATTGTCTATTAAAGTTTAGTGTTGAGCATCACTAAGAGATAAACTGAAGGGATTTGATGGATGAACAATGTTTACGTGATGGTAGAACGATCGGATAATAGTATGTTTTTAATGAAAGGGTTTTGGAATAACCTTTTATATTGTGTAGTCGGTTCCATCTAAAATAAAGTGGTTGTTGTAGTGAGGTTGTAAGAATTTGGTATGCACTCAATTGAGGATGAGACGATAAGATGGTACGTAACATTGTAGTAAGCCTTTGGGGACTCGTTAAAGTAAGAGTTGTCGATAACGAACCTTGTTAAGAGTGAATTATTCTTGATGTTAGTTATAAGTTCTACAAGAGATCGTGACGCGTTGGAGTGGTAATTATTCTTCTAGAGAGAAAGTGAGTTGATTGCTTTTTGCAATACCGGTTAAATAAAATGTTTGGAGTTTTGCATTCGTGATCTTTTGGGAGTTCATGATTTATATAGTAGATAAAATTAACTTGAACCAAGTGTCATAATCGAATGTTCTATTGGTTCTTGAGCGATTCATGTGATTTGATCTTAAAAGCTCTCTTGGGTTTGAGTTGGCAAAGTGATGTGGTAATCAAAGAAAATTGTTTTCTTTGTTAAAAGAAAGAGTGTAGTAAAAGTATTTGAGATTGAAGTTAAGTTTTGTAACTTGCAACTTATTGAAGTGCGCTTAACTTTTCTGTTTTGCCGCACAAGAGTTTCTCGGGTTTCGAAAGCAATGCTTTATTCGTATTGGCTGAGGTTTGATATTCCTTCTTGTGGGACAAGTGCACTCAACTATGGACTCGTATTTTGCTTTCCAAGATCATTACAATTTGATTGTTTTTCTTGGTCTCGTGCTCACTCCGAGGAGCAACGTTTTCTTGTGTTGAAACCTGTATTTGTTTGTTTCTTCGTTATGAGAAAGGCATTAACCAACTTGTGTTGCCAAGTTTTATAAAGTGTAATTTAGCGACTGGCTGGTGGTGGACAAGTAAATGGTACTGGTGAGATTTTGGGAACCAATCTATTTGAGGAACAGCAGAAGGTGATCTGGTTTTGACCCATAACTCTTGGAGAGAATTCTATTTAAATGGAAGGTTTGTCGTTGGAATACAATTGATTCATGTTATAACTAGTGGAACCTATGGCGAATTATAATCCAAGAACCTTTGTCCATGTCGGAATGTTGGGATTATCGAAAGTATGGAATCTTGATAAATTTATTAGAGTATCGCGATTGGGTAATTAACTTTGTCAGGTTGTGTAGGTCATTTATGATTGTGTGGTTTAATGAGTGGAAATTAGCAAAGTAATCTAATCATTATGACAATTAAAGAGACAACAGAGATTGTGGAGTTGTTGTCAAGTATGACTTGGCCTCAGTGAGTAACCCTATGGGAGTTGGATTATCACTAAGGATAATTTGGCCAAGAATATATTTATTTATTGACGGTAGTGATTGAGTATGTTTGAATCTTGGTCAATCAGTTAGGATATTGCGATTGGGTATATTATGGTTGTGTAACTGGATTGGATTGGTGTGGATTATAGAAGGTTTAAGATTGGTGAAAAAAAAATCGTCTTGGGGGCGGTTACTTGATTAGTGATGAATGTTGATATTAATGACTAAAGTTATTATTGAGCTGTGTGAAATTTTAGTAAACGAATTTGAGTATTTCCTATCAATTATACCCGAAATTCATGGTAGGAGACTTGGAGGTTGAGGTTGGGCATTGCATTTTTATGCTAGCACCTTGGAGACCCAATATTATGTGTAGAGGTAGGTGAACAGAAGAGAATTTTGAATAGTGTGTTGATCTTTGATAGAATACTTTGGGTAAAGTAAATGAGTATGTGTGCTGAGAATTTGAAGTTAATTATCTTTAACAGAATGAGATGATGTGGTTGTGCGTGAAAAATCTTTATTGAGGTGTTAGAAACCATTTGTCAAAAGAATTCCTTTGGTATAGGAGTGGACTAGAGAATCCTTTTGTGGATTAGTAAAGTCTCTCTACATAAGTATGGTTGTTCTTTCGGTTTGAGGATCGTTTTGGGATTGTCGGTTAAGAGAAAGGAGTTAGTGTGATAACTCTTGACACCCATGATTTGGGAAAGGGTTTATTTCTTAAAAGAACATCTGAAAAAAAATGTTATCTCGAGTAGAGAAGTGCTCCATTGGTTTTTGTTTGAGTTGGATTTTTATGATGGAGATCATGTACAATTTGAGTTGACTTATATTGACAAGGTGGTTCTGACCGGTTCAGGAAAATAAATGAAGTATTTGATGTGGTTATTCGAGGGAATTTGTAATACCCCGAAAATATTCGAAAGAATATTCGGGAGAGAATAATTAAATTAGGAGGAGGACTAAATAGAAAATAGTTATTTAAGCAGTTAAAGAGGGGGTTTACAGCGAAATTTGGACAACCTGGGTCGGGGCCTAAGGCCCATTAGTATTTGGCCCAAAAGTGGGAGGTGGTGGCCAACCATAAGGGGGGAATTTAGCCAAAGTGGCCCACGGCCCATGAGGAAAGCAGCCACCAACAAAAGGAGGAGGGGGAAACCCTAGGGTTGCTACAGTAATCCCGTGCTACAGTGTCACCACTGTACTGTAGCACTGTAGCACACCCTCCCCATTGATGCCGCCTCCCCCTCCGTGCCATCCTCCTTGGTCAAGCCATGTCGCCCCTTGCTGCCGGCCAAGGAAGAAGGGAAGAGAAAGGAAGAGAAAGAAGGAGAGAAGGGGAGAAGAGGGAAAGGAGGGGAGACCACCAGTGGGTGTTCGTGATCTTTGGCAGCTCATCGTAGGTAACCTTCGTTCCCCATGGAATAGATGTTTAATTAGTTGTTTAGCAATGTCGGTTGTTTAGATCCCTTTCTGTCCCGTAGATTGAACGATGGTTTTGATGTCTTTAGATGCAGAATCCGTGGATCCCATCTCTTATAGATATTTAGGTTGTGTCCTTAGCTTTCCATGGCCGCCAAGAACGCCCAAATCCGATTAACAGTTAGAAAGTTATGAATTGTTTAGTGCCGCTGTCCTGCTAATCTGTCAACATCCTGACAGTCTGTAGCAATCTGAGTTAATCTATTAGTTAAAGACGAAATCAGAGGATCTCGTTATAATGAAAACGATGGGTAATTTCCTCACCTTTCCAGAAAGCTAAAGAACGTAAGAATTGGACTTTCGTAGCAAAAGTTATGGAAATTTTAGTGTACTGTCCAGAGAACCCGACGTGATAATTGATGTTCTGTAGATTGGCTTGGTAGGGGCAGTAGATCGCAGAATCAGAAGGGCTCCCCAACTAAGTTTATTTAGGTAATTTAATTATATTTCCAGAAAATATTATAACATCTTATTTGGACTCTTGAGCAGAAAGTTATGTATTTTAAAAGTTGACTGTCCGCAGTGAACACCAAATCAATCGGTAGAAATTGGAAGATTGGAAACGCTTGGGAGTTTAGCGAGTTCAATTGTGTTCTTATTTATGATTTTGGTCCAGTATGCTTATCTTAGTTTGGGTTATCATTATGTTCAGGTGGGAGCGTGATCCCAGGGGCAGCGCCCTCTTCGTGTCCACCGTTCTCGCACGGTTGAGGCAAGTATTCGGGTTGTACAATAGTTATGATTGTTGCAGAGATTGATTGTGTCTTGTTCGTAATAGCCATGCATGGATGTTAGTGTGATGAATTGCAGTATATCTTGGTAAATGTAAGTTATGGTTAAAGCTTCCTGTGTATGTTGTTAATGCTTACATGTTATTATGTACACGTTGAATTCATATGTTTGGACGATGATGTCATAGTACATATGCATGTAGTAAGCATGATTGAGTCTTGGTCACGTGGTGACCAAGTATGAATAGTTGAGGTCCCCGTCATGTAAATGACGGGCTTGAGGTCCCCACATTCGTAGAATGTGGGCAATGAGTAAAGAGGTCCCCATCATGATGAGGATGGGCAAAGGTCCCTATACTTGTGGAGTATAGGCTCTTGGTCCCTATGCCAGAGTGCATAGGCAAGGGTATACATCGACGGTTGTATACCTCGCATTACCGGTAAAATGCGAAAAGAGATAAAGTTTAAAAGGTGCATTGCATGGTCGCATTACATAAGCATGAAGGTTATGTTTAGTGTAATGTTTAATTTGGAGTATTGATGCTATGACTGTGATTTTAGCTTTAGCCTTGTTGATACTTGCTAAGTCTTTGGGCTCACTCTTGCTTTGATATGTTTTAGGTACAACTGGCAAGAACGGCATGCATGGGAGGGGGTAGATGTTGGGATGCACTCACTACCACTCATCCTTAAGGCGTCTGCCATTTAGATTTTATTCCAATAATAAGTAAACTACTTGTGTATCACTTATGGATGGTTTTAATTTTCAGATTAATTGTAACAAGGCGAATAGCAAGTTTTGTTTATGTTTATTAGATTATCTTGCATGCCTGAATGAAGTTGAATATTGAGTATCCCAGCAATAGTGAATCAAATAGTATCCCAGCAATAGTGAATCAAATAGTTCTCATGGCAACTAGTCATATGATTGAAGTATAAAATTATTCCATGTGCTCTAGTCCCTCTCAAGCGTGGCGCCCTCAAATATCACCTAAAAACAATAAAAGAGCAAGGGTGAGTCCACGACTCAGCAAATACATCAATAAACAACAAACAATGATAAAACGATAGTATTCAATAACTTCATTATCATCACATGTCCTTCTATTAATATTCCCATGCCATCCTCTTCTCTTTGTTTTCACACACATTCATCTCATATATCAATGCAACACTACTCTACATGTCCACATGCACTTCTTTCGCGTATACCGGTATAGCATGAGTGAACGCTCGCGACAACGTTCACTCTCAAGCCCGCTCCTCCTCAAGGATCGGGGACCTCCTCCACTCTCGTGGAGTTGTGATCAATCATGATCACCTTCTCATATGCAAAGATGCTTATGAATGCAAAAATGCACAATTTCATCATATTCATCATATCCAATTTTCCTCATGTTTGTCAACAAGATATAGTCATACCATTCCATTGCTTGCAATTAAATAAAAATAAAAGCACAACAATAATGGTAAAGAACGATAAAGAGATACAGTGATCAATCATTGATCGCTGTCTACCATGCACTTGCCTTTACTAGTTGCGACGCACGGTTTGGCTAGAAGATGGCAACAAGCACGCCGTCTCTCCTACATTGAACACTCAAATTTCAATACAAGCTACAGCATCACAGGAAAAACAATTAATTGGCATCGCTCCTACACGTCCCCCAAATGTACAACGCATCCCTAATACCGAACAGTCACCCCTTGCTATCCTGGTACTAAAATGGGAGTAACTTTTGACTCACAAGTCCGATCGTGGCAAACCACCCCAATCTGGAATCTACACAAAATTCTCCACTTTTTTTTAGATTACCATGACTTCTAATTAAATCATCTAACCCCCCGTTTTTATTCCGTATACGATCTGTCATCTTCGGACAGCGAGCCTTACTAAATTCATAACTTGAAAATTACTCGTCCACTCAACATGATTAAATACTCTATGGAAAGATACTGAAATTATCTACAATTAACTAGTAGATGACATTCCCAAAATTCGCTATTAAGGTACCGAATAAATCGTACAATGAGAAAGCAGACTAATCCAATCTATTGATCGATATCTTCCCAACTAGAAACATGATAATAATTTCCCTTACTGTTCCAACAAGACATGCTAGCTCCTCTCTCTCCTTTACTATTCCAAAAAACATATATATATGAAGCATGCAACTCTAGCTAGTTATTGTCTCACTTTTACTATTTAAGCATACATACTTGCAAAGACCTAATTCTTCTCTCTCCCTACTAGTCCAACTAAAACACATAAATGCAAAGACCATATAATTAATTCTCTATCACTAATGGCCTAAGGCATACAATTAAATATTCATAGCAATAATTAAATATGGCAGCACTACTAGATCCAATGGACAACATGCATACAACATAAAGTCTTGAACTACTAATTGATGGCTAGTACTACGAATGCAATGTGTGCATGTCTCTCCAATTAGAATAATCCCGGTGTGCATCTCCCATTAAGGTAATCGAAGCCGTGTGCACCTCCAATTAAAATAAGCCGACCAAACCAGCCAAGCATACAAGACTAACAAATCCTCTCCTAACAACCCCATTTAAAATAATCCTAGCGAAGTACTCCATAACTAGTAGATACTAAGTGCAGTCCTTACCTCACGTTTGATCAAGTGACTGACAAAACAACAAATTTGTAGGATGTCTTGGCGGTGAACAGAGACGAATCAATCATCGAAGGCCCCACGCGATGAAGTTTCACCGATGGCCAAAGGCCAAAACGGGCATGCTACACACGGCGGCTCAAGTGGGCAAGTGGCCACTGTTGGCAAATGCATGCACACGTGCAGGCAGCGGCGATGTCTGTGGCCGAACGACAAAGGGAAAGCCTCCACGCCACGGCGAGATCAGCTTTTCTTTCTTTCTTTCGGCGGCGCGACGGAAAACAAATGAGTGATTAGGTTTTCTAGATCCCTAATCCCACGATCTTTATATATGATGACTTAACTCCTCCCTGAAAACTCCAAAATAACCCTGTTTTCACATACCCCCTTTTGTTTATTTACGCATTGGTCCTCAAGAGGTTTTTTTTTATAGAATATTACAAATCATTGTTTTCCCAACCGATGAGTTATTCTTGCGGCTAGTGAACTTAGTTGATTGACAAGTTTTGACCTTTGTATTGGAGTCTTGTCCTTTCCATTGGAAAACTTGATCTATTATTTCGCTTGATGATTTGGATAATGAAAGCTTCCTTTTGCAAGTCCTGTTATGCGTGGAAGCTTTGACTCAAGGTATCTCTTTTGGGTATTTTCAGTGTTGGAGTTGGATGCTTCTCTTTTATGAAAGAAAACGTTAAAACCTTTATCGACGTCTTGTCATGGTTAAGCGAGAGGTTAGAATCAAAGAAATTAATGGTTGTTATTTGGGTTATCAAGTTGAGTCTGTATTGTGGTGCATATTTGATCTTAACTAAGATCCTTGGACGGGAAGTCGTTTAATTTGATGGTGTCTTGTAGTAGCTCTTGATGAACTGTGTTTAAGGGTATGGCTATACCCAATTGAAGTTAAAGAAGTTTTTAATAAGTGTGAGATTTTGATGATTTGGTCTGATCATTAAGATTATAGGATTTGTTAAATTTATTGGATAATTCGGTGTAATAGGTCCCAATGGATTAATTTATCTATAGTGATGGTTATGTTAAGGATATGTTTGATGTTGCCTTAGAGGATATTAATCCGGCAATTTTCATAAACTGGCTACTTGATTATTATACTTAATTGCTAGATTGAAACATGTATACCAGATTAGATGGATGTGAGGTAGTACCTTGTGAAACCCGGTGATTGAAGGAGATGATGTTAATAAATCTGTAGTTAAACTCTGAGCATAAAGTGGAATATTGACTTTGTGTTATAAATGGATATGTGACTGTAAATAGCAGTAGGACTCTATTTGCATACGTGATAAATACAATTGTCAATTGTTAATGATAATCGAAGTGGGTGTTGAGTAAAACTTATGGTTGAATGGATAAATGCATAAGTGGTCTCGGATAGTGTGCCTTGCGAAATTGTTATTTGATAGCATAATTTTGATGAAAGAGGGTTGTTTCAACCTTGTGGTTTGTGTCTCCTTGGGAGAGGTTTACGATGGGATAGTAGGCTATGAGGATTATCGTTAATAGTGTATTATCTCATTGTTAGTGTGATTGTTAGTAAGGGATCATGAAGATGATATTGAATGTTTTGTATAAAGGGATTGGATCATTCGCCTGATGTTGATTAAATGAAAATGCTACTAGTTTCGCATTTGCGATCTTTCAGACCCCGTGTTAATGTGGTAGCTGAAATTGTTTTGAGCAAAGTGACGCTCTGAGAGGTTTTATTAGTTCCTAAGTGGTTTATGTGTTGTGGTCTTGAAATCTCTTCTTGTTGGAGTTGGCATGGTGATGCTGTAACCAACGGAAGTCGTTTCCTTTGTTAAATGAAAGAGTGAAGTATAAGTATTTGAGATTGAAGTCAAGTTTTGTAACTTGCAGTTTATCGATTTTTGCCTAAACTTTCTGCTTTGCCAGCAGAGTTTCTGAATCCCAAAAGCAATGTTTTATGCTCGTTTGAGGTTTGATATTCTCTGCTTGTGGGACGTGTGCCCTTATCTATGATCTCAACTTTGTTTTCCGGGATCAGTGCTATTTGATTAATTCTCTTGATCGGGTAACTACTGTAAGTAGTAATGTTTTCTGATGTGCTGAAATTTATTTCTATTTGCCACTTCTTCTAAGAAAGGAGTTAACCGAACTGTATTGCAAAGTCTTTTCGGATGTGTTTTGGTAACTAGATAGAGGTGGTCTAGTAGATGTTTTTGTGAACCTTTTGGTGTCAAGTTGTTGGAGAGGCATTGAGTAATAAAACGATTTATTAGGATAGTCTTTGGAAAGAATTTGATTTAAAAAGAATGTTTGCCTTTGGAGCTAACATATTTTGTTGTCGCAACTAGTAGGACCTATAGCGAGATGTGGTCCAAGATTTGGTGTTCATTTTGACAGAACATTAGAAGTAGCAAGTATGGAACCCTTGATTAGTTTATTAGAGTATCGCAATTGGGTACTCGGTAAGATTGTGTAGAGGAATTATGATGCTATAGTCTAATGAGAGTAACAGTGTAATGAAATCTAATAGTTGTGTTAAACGATGGGATACTAGGGATTGCTAATTTATTGTCAAATATGATTTGGCCTCAGAGATTAACCCTATGGGAGTTAGACTATCTCTAAAGATAGC
Source organism: Phyllostachys edulis (assembly GCA_036346405.1). NCBI lineage: Eukaryota > Viridiplantae > Streptophyta > Magnoliopsida > Poales > Poaceae > Phyllostachys > Phyllostachys edulis. The sequence goes on along the minus strand of CM070565.1, from coordinate 31,829,380 downwards.
ATGGTCAAGAATATATTTATTTATTGATGTTAGTGATTGAGTACGTTTGAATCTTGATCAATCAGTTAAAGTATGGTGAATGGGTATATTATGGTCGTGTAGCTGAATTTGATTGATATGGGTTAGAGAAGGTCTAAGGTTGGTGAAATGAATCGCTTTAGGCGGTATTTGATTAGTGAGGAATGTTGTTATTAATAACTGAGGTTATTGTTGAGCTGTGTGGAATTTTAGTAAACGAATTTGAGGATTTCCTATCAATTATACTAGAAATTCAAGGTAGGAGACTTGGAGGTTACATTTGGGGCTTTGCATGTTATGCTAGGACCTTGGAGACCCAATATTATGTGTAGAGGTGGATGTGTAATACTCCATTTTTGTTTAGAAAGAATTCAGTTCGAATTTGAATTTTTAAAAAAGAAAATTTTCGGCGTTTCGTCTGTTCTTCCAGATTTGGGCCTGGGCCTTTGGCCAGCAGGCCCGAGAGGGGGCCTTATGGGCCAAGGGGGGGCATCCTTGCAGCCCAAAGGGAGGGGCAGCCGTGGGGCCCATGGCCCATTAGTGGCCGGCCAAATAAAAGGGGGGAAACCCTAGCACCCCCCACTTTTTTCTCTCTCCCTCCCCCTCCTAGCCGCCACCTCCTCCCACCTCCTCCCCTCCCCTCTTGCACCACCATCCAGCAGGGAGCCGCCCCTCCTCCACCTCCCTTGCTGCCGCCCAAGATCCCGGTGCTCCGCCCCCATCTCCTGGAGCTGCCCCGTGGTGCCAATCCTTCCGTTGCTAGCCTCCCGCGAAGATTTGATTGGAGCCTCGCAAGGTTGCTGATCAAGATGGCGGGGGATGTCACCATGGTTCATCCTTCGTCTTCCTGGGTGCTCCAAGGGTAACGAGCATTGTTTGTCATCTTATGATTAATCGTAGAGTTGAAACCGATTAGAATCGTTTGGATCAAAGTCGTTCTGCAGTAAGATCGAATCTGTCCAGTATGTTGCGCGGACTGTTTCGATGTCTTAGAGGCCGAATCAGAGGAGTTGATCTCCTAGAGATATCTGGGTCTTGTTCTGAAGTTTCTGTGGCCGCTGAGTTCACTTGATTCCGACGTTCGAGTCAAAAGATATGATCGATTTAGTATCTGCTGTCCAGATTCCTGACGCGAATAATCTGTTTTGCTATTTCGTAAAATATGAAAATGTAATTGGAGGAATATGGGTTTTCACCCAACTAGGTTATTATAGGTAATTTGATAAAATTTCCAGATTGTTAAAGAACGATCAATTCGGAGTTATAGATTAAAAGTTATGATCGTTTTAGTGCTACTGTTTATTCTGTTAGACAGTTTCTATGCTGAAAGTTCATCTGTCTGTTAGCGTACTAATTTGGCCGAATTGGATTATCTTGTAAACTAGAGTATTGTAGATTTGTCAGTTAAGAATCCATATAAACTGGGCTCACCTCTTTTTGAGTTCCAGATCATGAGTTATGTTAATTACCGTGCTGCTGTCCAGAGGCAGTTTATGGCTGAATGCGTTGGTTTTCAATTTAGGGTTTCTAGTTAGATTTTGAATCGCCGGGGAAGCGTTGTAGAACGTTAATTAGTATTGTCGTGTTCATCGTATCCTTATTTCAGTTATTTATTTGTTTGTTTAGGCGGTGAAGCTTCGGGTTTATGAGTACCACCATTGCCTGCTAACGCGTCGCATCGCGGAAGGCAAGTACACTGCTTATCTTATGATTGTGATTGATGAATGCTTTTATGATTATAGTGTGAGTTCTTATGATTCAAGAGAAGTTGGGTTGTCTATGGTCTTTCATATGTATTGAATCCATGATTGGAGATGATAATATTTAAGTTCATGATCTTTCCATATGTGTGTTATCTCCATGAGTAGAGAGCATGTCTTTTCAATATACATATTTCATTCCATGCATTCATTATTCATGATACATCCACGAGAGTGGATTAAAAAGACCCATCAATTCTAGGATGGGCATGTAAGACCCACCATTCCAATGTGGGCCCCACCATTCCAATGTGGGCGTTTTGGGACACCCGTATGAAATGGTCTTCATACGGGACTTGGATCCGCGCATTTTTGTTAAGATGCGGGCTTAAGTGAACACCGACGGGTGTGTCACTAGCAATACCGGTATATGCATGTGTGTAGTCCCTCCATTCCATACACTTCATTCATTCCATTCATTCAAATACTCGTTCCGTGATTTCTTCATATGGTTCAATGATGTTGACTTGTTAACGTTTGTGGTATGTTCCATTTATTCACTGTACTTGCTGAGTCTTGGACTTATTCTTGCGTTGTTTGTTTTTTTAGGTAATCACTGATGTTGGCTCTTTTGGGAGGGAGTAGACACGCACTACTCAATCACAGCATCCTATTCAAGTTCAAGATTATAAATTAGTTCTATCTTTCACTTATTATTGATGAACTGTAATAAGTACGTTTAAATGGTGAAGGAAGGATACCTTCTCCATGTTGGGTTGCTTTATTTATGCCTTTAGATGTCATATCTTTCAGATTCTTCTGCAATGTGGCTGTATGTTAGAGTATTTAAGTAACATCTTGGCTTCCAAATAGCCAGGGTGTTACAGTTGGTATCAGAGCGGGCTTTAGGTCCGTGGTTAATAGAAATATATTAAAATGACACACTGTGCACAGTAGGTGGGATGGGTAATTCGTTGCTTCCGCATTTCTATTACTATGTTTCATTCGTTGAGCAATTGTTGAATTGCTTCTGTACTATCTTTCTTGTTGTTAATCTATGATCTGCTATGATCTTCTATATCCATGAAATTATTCTATGATTACTATGAGATGACCTTATATTCATAATTGATTATATTGGTTATGTGTGATGATAAAGGAGGTTAAGAAGTTGAGGTCGTGGTTGTTGCCCTGGGATTCACCAGGCTACACCACCGTTCATGGTAGACGAATAGAGTAGTTACCCCGAATACCATAGTTGCAGGAGTTGAGCGTGTGTTATTTTAGAAAGTTGTTTCTTTCTTGACCTCTAATCTTGACAAATTCTTGTTCTGTGGTGGATGATGAATTTCTCTTGGGTTCGTGGTTCATGGTAGTTGTTTTGTTTCAATAGGTCTCTAATGGTTCTCTGAAACAATTATTGTTTTCCGACTGTTGAGTTGTTTTTACTACTTGTGATTTTCGTCTTTTGGCAATATAGATAATTCCATGGTTGTTCCTTCTTTCTCATTAGAAAAGATTGACTCGTTTATTCGTTTGATAGTTTGGATAATGAGAGTTTTATGTTGCACATTTGTTAACATGAGAAAGTTTTGGCTCTATATATTTCTTTTGGATTACCCCGAGTGTTGAAGCTTAATGCATCCCTTTTCTAATGGAAATTGTTAAAAACCTTTTGTGATGCCTTGTTATAGTTAAGTCAGAGGTTGTAATCAAATAACTTGATATGGTATGGGTATCAAGTTGAGTCATTGGTGTGGTGCATAATTAATGTTAATTAGTAACATTGGAAGTGAAATTGATTAAGATGACGTTGTCTTCTACTAGATCTTGATGAAGCGCATATAAGAGTAGTGGTGAGAGATATTAAGAAGTATGGAACATTGATGAATTAGCCTGGTCATTAACATTGTTTAGGTTGCTAAACTTGTTGGGTTCTTTGGTTCCAGTGGATTAATTTAAATGAGTGGAAAGGGAAACTAGAGGAAATGCTAGATTTACATATTCCTTAGTATAATTAAATATTGGAATTGTGTACAACCGGTTGAAGGGATTGAATATCGGTGAATCTAGAATTTATGGGAGGAGTTCAATATAGTTCTTCTATATAGAATGACGCGATGATTTCGGTTGTAGTGTTGTTGAGACTTTGATCGATAGAAGATTTCGATTTTTGAAGTTTTAGTGTATTTCTGCCGAAAGCCAAATAAGAGGAGGAACAGTTGAATATGTGTTCGTAAATATCCATGTGATTTGGGAAGGAAAGAAGGTAGCAACTAGATTTCATAATGAAGCGGATGATAACAAAATGGTTGGAGTATAAGCTGTTATGTGTTGAAGTTTGATGTTGAGCCTCACTAAAAGTTGGTGATATGATATAATAGAGGGCTTATGCCCACATGATTGTGAAATCATAGGATGATAATGTGTCTTTGATGAGAAGGTTTTGGTGGGACCTTTTCAATCGTGTAGTAGACCCCTTCTAAACTTAAGAGGTTGATATAGTGAGGTTGTATGGTTTTGGTATACTCTCGTTTTGAAGATGAGATGAAAAGGTGGTATGAAACAATTTGGTGGAACTTTGGGGCTTTCTAATGGAATAGTTGATGTTAAAGATTCGTGTTCAGAGTGTATTATTCTTGATGTTAGTAAGATTATCTGCAAGAGATTGTGGCTTGTGTGTGTGGTGATGATTCTTTTATAAATAAAGTAATTTGATCGTCTTTCGTAATTTTGATTTAGTGAGAGTGTTTTGAGTATTGCGTTTGTGATCATTTGGACCTCTTGAGTTATGTGGTGATTGAGGTTGTTTCGAGCAAAGTGTTATATTGAAAGATTTTATTGGTTCTTAAGTGGTTCCTGTGATTTGGGTTTCAAGAGCTTATCATGTTTAAGCTGGCAAAGTGATGTAGTATTCACAGAAAATAACTTTCCTTGTTAATGGAAGGAGTGAAGTATAAGTATCTGAGATTTAAGTTGCTTCGCAACATGCAGTTTATTTGAGTGTGCTTAAACCTCATGCATTTGTTCCATAAGAGTTTATCAATTTTCAAAGGCAATACCTTCTTCTTATTTGGGGTTGATCTTCCCTTCGTGCGGGACTTGTGCCCTCAACTACTGACTTTTCCCCTTGGTCCTCTGTTCACCGCGAGTGGTAAATGTTTTTCTATGTGGTGAAATTGTTTTCATTTATTTTTCTTCTGAGAAAGGATTCATCGATTCGTTTCACAGGAGTCTTTCGAAGTGTTTATTCAATGTGATTATGAGACCTTGGGTTGTAAGTTATTCGATGAGCATTGGAGGATGAAATAATTTTGTAGAATAATTCTTCGAGAGAAGGTTATCTCAATAGAAGAGTGTCTTTGGAGGTTATGTAACACCCCAGCCCAACATGAGCCTGGAATGCGACTAAATTAAACAAATAAAACGAACTACCTACAACCATCTTACCAAAATTCGGCAGAACCTCCTTTGTATTATTAATCAATACCGGAGGTACCAACAGAATATCATAGGAAGGCATAAATAAAACATCCAATATATGGAGAAGGTATCCTTCCTTCACCAGTTAATTTCTATCTATTACAGTTCATCATTAAACTAGATTCACAAGCAGTAATAAATCATGGAGAAGGTATCCTTCCTTCCCATCTTGGTTTACTTATTACAGTTCATCAACAAATCAACATTCACTATCATCCAAGCATATAATATAGTCTAATCCGATAGAGAAATATTTAGCATAATCCAACTTGCTAATCTCAACATTACAGATAGACCAAAACACTCAACCAAATCTATTAATGAAACTTAACAGTTTACTCATTCATATAGTATGAACTACATGATATGATTTTATTAGGATGAAGGGTAGTGTGTGCAATCCAGTAAAAGCTACTCCCTCCCATGCATGCCGCTCTTGCCAGTGGTACCTAAAAGCACAACAAAGCAAGGGTGAGTCCACAGACTCAGCAAGTATCAACAAGGCCAAATCTAGAAACACAATCCACACAGCATTAATATTCACAATTAAACATTACGCTAAACATAGCCTTCATGCTTATGTAATGCAACCATGCAATGCACCTTTTAATCTTTATCTCTTTTCGCATTTTACCGGTAATGCGGGGTATACAACCGTCGATGTATACCCATGCCTATGCACTCTGGCAATAGGGACCAAGAGCCTATACTCCACAAGTATCCACCTTTGCCCATCATCGGCATGATGGGGACCTCTTACTCATTGCCCACATTACACGAATGTGGGGACCTCTAGCCCGTCATCGACATGACGGGACCTCAACAATTCATACTTGGTCACCACGTGACCAAAACTCAATCATGCTTACTACATGCATATGTTCAATGACATTATCTTCTAAACATATGAATTCAACATGTACATAATAACATGTAAGCATTAACCATGAACACAGGAAACTTTAACCATAGCTTGAATATACCAAGATATATTGTAATTCATCACAATAACATCCATGCATGGCAATCACGATCAAGACACAATCAATCTTAGCAAACAATCATCATTATTCTTTAACCCGAATACTTGCCTCAACCACGCGAGGACGATGGACGCCAAGAAGGCGCTGCCCTGGGATCACCCTCCCACCTGAACATAATAATAGCCCAATCTAAGACAAGCATACTGGACCCATAAACAAATAAGAACACAATTGAACTCGCTAAACTCCCAAGCGCTTCCCAACCTTCCAATTTCTGCCGATCGATTAAGTGTCCACTGCGGACAGTCAACTTCTAAATTATATAACTTTCTGCTCAGGAATCCAAATCAGGTGTTCTAATACTTTATGGAAAGATAATTAAATTATCTAAATAAACTTAGTTGGGGAGCCCTTCTGATTCTGCCATCAAATGCCCCTACCAAGCCACTCTTTAGGACATCAATATTCACGTCAGGTTCTCTGGACAGTACACTAAAACCACCATAACGTTTGCTATGATTATCCAAATATTGCGTTCTTTAGCTTCCTGGAAAGGTATGGAAATTATCTACAGTTTTTGTTATATCGAGATCCTCTGATTTCGTCTTTAACTAATGGCTTAACCCAGGTTTCTACAACCTGTCAGAAATCTGACAGACTAGCAGGACAGCGACACTAAAAAATTCATAACTTGCTGACCGTTAATAGGATTTGGGTGTTCTTGGCGGCCACGTAAAGCTAAGGGCGTCACCCAACTTCTCTAAGAGAAGTCATCCCCAAATTCTGCCTCTAAAGATACGAAAACCTACGTCCAAGAATCTGGACAGAATTGAATCTATTACGCGACATTGATTAAACAACCAATTAAACCTCTAAACTATCGGAGATCGGTGTTACCCTTGACAAATCGTTGACGAACACCCACACCAGCACCGGCACGAGGATCCTCTCCTTCTCTTTTCCTTGCTTTCTCCTCGATTGGCCAATTCGGCGTTCCTCCTTCTTCCTTCCTCTCCATCCTTTCTCCTCTTGGCATAGCAGTAGGGGATGCTACAGTGCGGCGCTACAGTACTAGGGGCGGCAGCACTGTAGCACTAGGGTTTCCCCTCCTTTTATTGGTGGCGGCCCTCATGGGCCTCTGGGCCAAGGCCCGAGGCCCAGTTGCCAAAAACTGCAGAAAACCCTCTGTCTAATTGCTGCTAAATCTATATTATATTTGGTCCTTCTCCGAATTCAATTAATCTCTCCCAAATACTCTTTTGAATATTCTTGAATACTTTTGGGGTATTACATTCTACCCCCCTTAAATTGAATTCGACCCCGAATTCTAATCACTCTTAACGCCAAGGTATATCCACAATTAATACTTAAAAAATATTAGCACATACATTGTGAATAATTCGGATATTGCTCGCTTGCTAGACTTCAAATTCCGGTGGTCTCTCTCTCTCTGCTGCGACCAAAGCACCTTGACGAATCGACGTGTTACGCCTTATTACTCGTCCCAACCTTTCAAGAGTCACTCAACGGACATGACTTGAAGGTACGGTCTTATTTGTAGGTCAACGGTTCTAACTGAAACTTCACACTGGATTTCTCGAGTACTCCTAGACACCAGGTCATACAAAACAATCTGTGCCTTACGCCAGACTCTAGACGGTCCTAATGTACGCTATCTCTCAAATCTCCACAACTTTCGAAACAACCAATGTACCTTGGCCCAACATTCCCTTCGGTACCAAGCCACACAACCTGCACATGGTACAAAAACTATTGTTTCTTGTATCAATCGATCTCTTCACTTTAACAATGGGCACCTCCTTCAACCAGGGACGCTCAACGGAACTCATTTTTAACAAACTCTTTTAGAAACAGAACGCAACTGAAAATAAAGGATTCTCATCGCAAACACGCAATTACCAACTTATCACCAAAAAGGGTTAAGCCCAAAACCAAGAGATTCATCATGAAACTCTTCCACTTTCCAAGTAGGCAATTTGCCAAAGAACACTACATAAGCCAAAGGCGAAATCACTCGTATGCCCGAAACAACCATTTCTTTTCTTTTTCTTAACCGAAAAGAATCACGCATACCAAGAAGAGCCAACTTAATTTATAATTGGCATCTGTTATAGAGACAAAGCTCAAATAAAACCAAGAGAATATTTTATTATCCAAGAATACAACCTTTTCCTCAAACTTGCTTTTGAGAATTCAACTTTCACTTAAACCATGAGATCTCAAATCATCGCATAGCACACTAATTCTTTTCTTTTAATTTGGCAACCTCAAAGCTATGCTCAAACTGAACACAAAATCCACATCTAGGAAGAGAGACTCTTCCAATCCATAATAACATACTCTGATCAGCTTCTCTACCAAGGGAATTACTTTGACATATAATTCCCCACACACCTCCATATAGATTTCAGCCACAATCACCTCACCTCAATCTTTTAAGGTTAATCAACTTGAAATTCACCACATTCACACTCATTTACTTTACCCAAAGTATTCTATCAAAGATCAACATACTATTCAAAATTTCGCTCTGTTCATTCACCTCTACACATAATATTGGGTCTCCAAGGTCCTAGCGTAAAACATAAAGCCCCAAATTTAACCTCCAAGTCTCCTTCCATGAACTTCTAGTATACTTGACAGGTAACCCTCGATCGATGACTAAAATTTCACACACTCAATAATACCCTCGGTCATTAATATCAACATTCCTCACTAATTAAATAATGACCTAAGGCGATTCATTTCACCAATCTTAGACCTTCTCTAACCCACACCAATCATATTCACTACACGACCACAATATACCCATTCACAAGACCCTAACTGCTTGATCACGATTCAAACATACTCGATCACTAACATCAATAAATAATTATATTCTTGACCAAGTTATCTTTAGAGATAATCTATCTCCCAAAGGGTTACTCATCGAGGCCGAGTCATACTTGACAATAACTTAACCAAACCTTACTATCCCATTAATTAACACGGCTACTAGATTCCTCTATTCGCTACTCTCATTAAACTACACCCTCATAAATCTTCTACACAATCTTACCGAAAGTACTCCAAATGCGATACTCTAAGAAACCGATCAAGATTTCCATACTTGCTAATTCTAATGTTCTATCAAAATGAACACAAGATCTTGGACCACATCTTGCTATAGGTCCTACTAATTGCGACAACGAAAACTGTTAGCTCCAAAGACAAACATTCTATTTAAATCAAATCCTTTCCAAGGGTTATCCTAATAAATTGATTTATTAGCCATGCATCCCAAACATCTTGACACCGAAGCCTCACGGAATCATCTATTCGACCACCACTATCTCATTGCCAAAATTCATCTTTAAAGGTTTTGCAACATGAATCAATTAATCCTTTCTCGTAAGAAGAGGCCAATATGAATATTAATAGTAATTTCACTTTCAGATAAACGTTTACCATTCATGGTAAACACAAGACCAAAAGGAATAATCAATTGGCAATGAACTCGAGAAAACAAAAGAGGAGTCCACAATTGAAGGCACAGTTCCCCCAAGAAGAGGATATCAAACCGTAAGTTACGAAGCGTGACTTCAAACCTCAAATACTCCTAATACACTCTTTCCGTTAACACAGAAAACAATTCTTTGATTACAACAATACTTGGTTAGCTCGAACAAGATAAGTTCTTAAGACCAACCCGCAAGTACCAATAAGATCCTTCACACATCAATTTTTTTTTTTTTTTGCTCGGAGCAGTTCAACTACCATATAAATCATGAGATCCAAATGATCTCGGCCAGAAAACTCAAACATTTTCATTTACGGAATATCATGAAAGGCAATCAAATTAATCTCCTCTTAAAGGAATCAACATCACTCTAGCAACCATAAGCTGTTAGTCTTTCTAACATCCTATCATGCACTCTGGCATGAACCAACATAACTCACTATCCCATCACTAACCTTTCCAAGGAAACACAATAACCTATTTCATTTTTTTTCTATAAGGTTGCAATACTCAACTTTGGTCAAGATGATAACTAATGCACAAACCCCACTATCAAAGTAAACCGTCTTTTAACTAGGGCATACCGCCAGTTCATCCTCACAACACACCTATATAGATCACCCTTAATTTCCAATCATTAACCTTTTAGCAAAGCTCAACATCAATTTAGCGCACACCAATTCCAATCTAATGGTTATAAATAAGCAGTTGACGATTATCTTTGTCTTGGAAGGATTTATGGTCATTTCTCTATTTATGCTCCCACTAGCAAACATAAGACCATCAAGCAACCAAAAACATCCTTATCTCTCCTTCCTACACATTTAAATTAATCCATTGAGATCAAGTATCCAACCAGTTTAGTAAACTAAACAATTTTTTTTTAAGGATCAACCTTCTCATCAAAGACATATTATTATCCTACCACTCCACCATCATGTAAACATAAATTACTAATTACATTCCATCAGTTCATCTCTTAGTAATGCTCAACCCATACTTCGACACGTAATAAATGCACCTAGCAATTTCATATGATCATTACTTATCCATAAAAGTTAACTTCAAGATTAATATCCACTATGACAATATTCTAACATCGTGCGGACTTATCCATCCCAAAGGGTTAGATTAATCCGTTGAGACTCGCAAATCTACTCTATCCAAGAAGCTTATCAATTAATCACCCATAGTGATCAAACCAGTTAAATCAACGTTCCATACTTGTTACTAACTCTATTGATTCCACCTAAATACTGATCATACTCATAGTCACGACTCATCAAGACTACTAGAGAACAACCTCAACTTATTCAACTTTCCTTTCAAGGATCTTAGCTAAGATCAATCATGCACACACTTGTCACCCAATCTTGATAATCCATATCATATTCATTAAGTGCTTTGTTTATAACCTCTCATCTTATCATGACAAAACATCGCTAAAGGGTGTAACATCTTCTTTCATAAAAGAGATCCATTAATCTTCAACACTCAAAATACCCTTATGAAACTCATTAGTCACAATCTGGACAAGAGTTGACCAAAGTCAAAGAAGATAACAACTTTTCTAAAGGTACATCACAATCACGCTTTGTACTAAGTTATCCGAGGTAACCACTTCACTATTCTCTTACTATGAGCGGTGGTGTAACTGGTAAAGCCGAGGCCACAACCACGACCTCAATCTCTCGACATCAACTATCATAATATATAAGCGATATAATCAATTATAAGTATATAAGATCATATCATACATTAAGCACAATGATCAACTAGCAATCAGTAGCACAAAAGTAACTATTTACTCGATGGAAGCGTAAATGCAATGCAAAACCCATCCCCAACTCATCGTGCTTAGTGTGTCAAGTTTAATATTTTCAATACCACGGACCTACTGACCGCTCGATACTAATCAGTAACACCCAAATTTCAACATGAGCACGGAATGCGACTAAATTAAACAAATAAAACGAACTACCTACAACCATCTTACCAAAATTCAGCAGAACCTCCTTTGTATTATTAATCAATACCGAGGTACCAATGAAATATCATAGGAAGGCATAAATAAAACATCCAATATATGGAGAAGGTATCCTTCCTTCACCGATTAATTTCTATCTCATTACAGTTCATCATTAAACTAGATTCACAAGCGATAATAAATCATGGAGAAGGTATCCTTCCTTCCCATCTTGGTTTACTTATTACAGTTCATCAACAAATCAACATTCACTATCATCCAAGCATATAATATAGTCTAATCCGATAGAGAAATATTTAGCATAATCCAACTTGCTAATCTCAACATTACAGATAGACCAAAACACTCAACCAAATCTATTAATGAAACTTAACGGTTTACTCATTCATATAGTATGAACTACATGATATGATTTTATTAGGATGAAGGGTAGTGTGTGCAATCGATAAAAGCTACTCCCTCCCATGCATGCCGCTCTTGCCGATGGTACCTAAAAGCACAACAAAGCAAGGGTGAGTCCACAGACTCAAACAAGTATCAACAAGGCCAAATCTAGAAACACGATCCACAAACATTAATATTCACAATTAAACATTACGCTAAACATAGCCTTCATGCTTATGTAATGCAACCATGCAATGCACCTTTTAATGTTTATCTCTTTTCGTATTTTACCGGTAATGCGGGGTATACAATCGTCGATGTATACCCATGCCTATGCACTCTGGCAATAGGGACCAAGAGCCTATACTCCACAAGTATCCACCTTTGCCCATCATCAGCATGATGGGGACCTCTTTACTCATTGCCCACATTACACGAATGTGGGGACCTCTAGCCCGTCATCGACATGACGGGGACCTCAACAATTCATACTTGGTCACCACGTGACCAAAACTCAATCATGCTTACTACATGCATATGTTCAATGACATTATCTTCTAAACATATGAATTCAACATGTACATAATAACATGTAAGCATTAACCATGAACACAGGAAACTTTAACCATAGCTTGAATATACCAAGATATATTGTAATTCATCACAATAACATCCATGCATGGCAATCACGATCAAGACACAATCAATCTTAGCAAACAATCATCATTATTCTTTAACCCGAATACTTGCCTCAACCACGCGAGGACGATGGACTTGAAGAAGGCGCTGCCCTGGGATCACCCTCCCACCTGAACATAATAATAGCCCAATCTAAGACAAGCATACTGGACCCATAAACAAATAAGAACACAATTGAACTCGCTAAACTCCCAAGCGCTTCCCAACCTTCCAATTTCTGCCGATCGATTAAGTGTCCACTGCGGACAGTCAACTTCTAAATTATATAACTTTTTGCTCAGGAATCCAAATCAGGTGTTCTAATACTTTATGGAAAGATAATTAAATTATCTAAATAAACTTAGTTGGGGAGCCCTTCTGATTCTGCCATCAAATGCCCCTACCAAGCCACTCTTTAGGACATCAATATTCACGTCAGGTTCTCTGGATAGTACACTAAAACCACCATAACGTTTGCTATGATTATCCAAATATTGCGTTCTTTAGCTTCCTGGAAAGGTATGGAAATTATCTACAGTTTTTGTTATATCGAGATCCTCTGATTGCGTCTTTAACTAATGGCTTAACCCAGGTTTCTACAACCTGTCAGAAATCTAACAGACTAGCAGGACAGCGACACTAAAAAATTCATAACTTGCTGACCGTTAATAGGATTTGGGTGTTCTTGGCGGCCACGTAAAGCTAAGGGCGTCACCCAACTTTCTCTAAGAGAAGTCATCCCCAAATTCTGCCTCTAAAGATACGAAAACCTACGTCCAAGAATCTGGACAGAATTGAATCTATTACCCGACATTGATTAAACAACCAATTAAACCTCTAAACTATCGGAGATCGGTGTTACCCTTGACAAATCGTTGACGAACACCCACACCAGCACCGCACGAGGATCCTCTCCTTCTCTTTTCCCTTGCTTTCTCCTCGACACAATTCGGCGTTCCTCCTTCTTCCTTCCTCTCCATCCTTTCTCCTCTTGGCATAGCAGTAGGGGATGCTACAGTGCGGCGCTACAGTACTAGGGGCGGCAGTACTGTAGCACTAGGGTTTCCCCTCCTTTTATTGGTGGTCGCCCCTCATGGGCCTCTCGGCCAAGGCCCGAGGCCCAAAGTTGTTTAAAAACCGCGAAAAACCCTCTGTCTAATTGTCGCTAAATCTATATTATATTTGGTCCTTCTCCGAATTCAATTAATCTCTCCCAAATACTCTTTTGAATATTCTTGAATACTTTTGGGGTATTACAGGTTAAACTGATTGCATTGTTACAACTAGTAGAATCTATAGTGAGACGTGGTCCAAGTTCTTTTGTTCATTTCAATGAAACACAGAATTATCCAAAGTATGGAAATCTTGATCAATGTATTAGAGTGTCGCGGTTGAGTACCTTGCACGGTTGTGCAGATGAAGTATGATGGTGTTGTAATGAGAGTAATATTAGCGAAGTAATCTGATCGTTAAAGCGATTAAAGAGAAAGCCGAGATTGTTGGATTATTGCCAGGAATGTCTTGGTCTTAGTAAGTAACTCTCTACGAGTTAGAGTCTTCCTAAAGATAATTGGGTCGAGGAAATGTTTTCGTGTTGATGTTAATGCGTGAGTATGTTTGGATTGTGAGAATTTTAGGGATTTAATCTGAGGTTTCCCCTATCTTCTATATGAGAAGTTCATTGTAGGAGTCTTGGAGTTTAAATTTGGGCTTCGCATTTTATGCTAGGACTTTTGTCGCCCAATGATTATGTGTAGAGGAAGTAGATTAAGGGTGGATTTCGAACAGTGGGATGATCATTGATAGAACCCTTTTGATGAAGTATATGAATGTATGTGCTGAGGATTCCGAGTTGTTTACTCTTAAAAGATTGAGGTGATGTGATTACGTGTGAGATCTATTCTGAGATACATTGGGAGTCAATTGACAAATTAATTATGTTAGTAGAGGAGTTGTTGAGAGAAAGTTTCTATGGAGTCGATAGATTCTGAGATACATTGGGAGTCAATTGACAAACTAATTATGTTAGTAGAGGAGTTGTTGAGAGAAAGTTTCTATGGAGTCGATAGAGCCTCTATACAGAGGTGTGGGTGATATATTTCGACTTGAGCATAGCGTTGATGAAATGGATTGCGAATGGGTATATTGTTGTTGTGTAACTGAATTGGATTGGTGTGGATTAGAGGAGGTCTAATATTGATGAAATAAATCGCTTTGGGGTGGTTAATTGATTAGAGAGGAATGTTGATAAAAATAACTGAGGTTATAGTTGAGCTGTGTGAAATCTTAGTAAACGAAATTGTGGATTTTCTATCAATTATACCAGAAATTCATGGTAGGAGACTTGGTGGTTGAATTTGGACTTTGCATTTTTATGCTAGGACCTTGGAGGCCAAACATTATGTGTATAAGTAGAAGAACAAAAGTGGATTCCGAATAGTGTCGATCGTTGGAAGAATCTTTCAAAGGTAGAAAATGAGTATGTGAGCTGTGAACTTCAAGTTGATTATCCTTAAAAGATTGAGGGGAGGTGATTGTGGCTGAAATCTATATTGAGGTGCGCTGGGAATTATTTGTAAAAGAAATTCCTTTGGTAGAGAAGTTGACCAGAGTATGTTATTGTGGATTGGAAGAGTATCTCTACATAGGTGTGGATTTTGTGTTCAGTTGAGCATAGCTTTGAGATGGCCAAATTAAAAGAGATGAATTAGTGTGTTATGCGATGATTTGGAATCTCATGGTTTAAGAGAAAGTTGAATTCTTAAAAGAAAGTTTGAGAAAGAGGTTGCATTCTCGGATGATGAAATATTCCCTTGGTTTTTATTTTGAGCTTTGTCTCTATGACAGATGCCAATTATAGATTGAGTTGGTTTTTCTTGGTATGCATGGTTCCTTTCGGTTAAGACAAAGAAAGGAAATGGTTGTTTTAGGCATACGAGTGATTTCACCTTTGGCTTATGTTGTATTCATTGGTAAACTACCCACTTGGAAAGTGGAAGAGTTTCACGACGAATCGTTTGGTTTTGGATCTAACTCTTTTGGTAAGAAGTTGGTAATGCAGGTTTGCGATGAGAATCTTTTATTTTTCAGCTGGATTCTGTTTTTAAAAGAGTTTGTTTAAAACATGTTCTGTTGAGCGTCCCTGGATAAGAGAGGTGCTCATTGTCAAAGTGAAGAGATCGATTGATACAAGGAACAAGAGCTTTGTGTGTTACATGTAGGTTGTGTGGTTTCGTACCAAAGGGAATTTTGGCCCAAGGTACATTGGTTGTTTCTAAAAGTTGCAGAGACTTGGGTAACAGCATATCACTAGGACTGTCTTGAGTCCTGGCGTGTAGCACGGATCGTTTTGTATGACCTAGTGTCGAGGCAGTATTGGAGTTATCTGGAGGGTAAAGGTTCGTTAGAACTGTCAACCCATGAGTAAGACCGTGACTTCGAGTTGTGTCCGTTGAGTGACTTTTGAAAGGTTGGGACGAGTAATAGAGCGTAACACGTCAGTGTCAAGGTGCTACGGTCGTAACAGACCGAGAGAGAGGCTACCTAGGGACTGGAGTCTCGCATGCGCGAGCAGTATCCGAGTTTGTTCTCCGCGGGTACGTGTTCTACCGTTGTTAGATTCTAATCGAATTTTTCTTTCGCTTAGATTCGGGGTCGAATCCTGTTAAGGGGGGTAGAATGTAATACTACGATTTATTCTAAGAAAGAAAGCATTCAAAAGAGAAATTAGACATAAGAAAAAGGGGGTTTCTGCACTTCTTCGGCAACTTGGGCCTCAGGCCTTGGCCCAAGAGGCCCATGAGGGGCTGGCCATCAATAAAAGGATGGGGAAAACCCTAATCCATACTGTATCTACAAAGATCACGCAAGAATAAGAAATGTAGTGGTTACAGCATCTCCTCCCCGTGGCGGTGAAGAAGATCCTTGTTGCTACCGGCCAAGTGGAGGAAGAAGGAAGGTCACCCGGGAGATTGGCCGGCCAAGAAGAAAAGAAGGGAGGGGAAGCGGGATCGCGTGGTGTTCTTCGTGATCTACATCAGTTCTCCAAGGGTAACGACGGGTTTCTTCACTGTTGGTTTCGTTTTAGATGCGAATTCGTTGCGGTTAGTAAAAATCGGCTGTTCTGCGTGAATTAGATCAGTTCTGTCCAGAACATTGCGTGACGATTTTCATGTCTGTGGAGGCAGAATCTAGGGATCTAACCTCTTAGAAATAGTTGGGCTATGTTGTTAGCTTTCTGTGAACGCCAAGAACGCCCAGATCCGATTAACAGTTAGAAAGTTATGAATTGTTTAGTGCCGCTGTCCTGTTAATCTGTCAACATCCTGACAGTCTGTAGAAATCGGAGTTAATCTATTAGTTAAAGACGAAATCAGAGGATCTCGTTATAATTAAAAAGATGGGTAATTTCCTCACCTTTCCAGAAAGCTAAAGAACATAATAATTGGTTTGGTAGGGGCAGTAAATGGCAGAACCAGAAGGGATCCCCAACTAAGTTTATTTAGGAAATTTAATTATCTTTCGAGAAAGTATTAGAACATCTTATTTGGACTCTGAGCGAAAGTTATGTATTTTAGAAGTTGATTGTCCGCAGTGATGAACACCAAATCGTCGGTAGAAATTGGAAGATTGGAAACGCTTGGGAGTTTAGCGAGTTCAATTGTGTTCTTATTTATGCTTTTGGTCCAAAGATGCTTGTCTTAGTTTGGGTTATCATTATGTTCGGTGGGAGCGTGATCCCAAGGGCGCGCCTCTTAAGGCCCACCGTTCTCGCACTGTTGAGGTAAGTATTAGGGTTATAGTATATTTATGCTTGTTTGCTAAGATTGTTTGTGACTTGCTCGTAATAGCCATACATGGATGTAATGTGATGAGTTTCAATTTATCTTGGTGAATGCAAGTTATGGTTAAAGTTTCCTTTGTATGTTGTTAATGCTTACATGTTATTATGTACACGTTGAATCCTTATGTATGAAAGATGATGTCATTGTACATATGCATGTAGGAATAGTTGAGGTCCCCGTCATGTAAATGACGGTTTGAGATCCCACATTCGTAGAATGTGGGCAATGAGTAAAGAGGTCCCCATCATGATGATGATGGGCAAAGGTCCCTATACTTGTGGAGTATAGGCTCTTGGTCCCTGTGTATAGAGTGTATAGGCAAGGGTATACATCGACGGTTGTATACCCCGCATTACCGGTAAAATGCGAAAAGAGATAAAGTTTAAAAGGTGCATTGCATGGTCGCATTACATAAGCATGAAGGCTATGTTTAGCGTAATGTTTAATTTGGAATATTGATGCTATGACTGTGATTTTAGCTTTAGCCTTGTTGATACTTGCTGAGTCTTTGGGCTCACCCTTGCTTTGATATGTTTTAGGTACATCTGGCAAGAACGGCATGCATGAGAGGGAGTAAATGTTTGGATGCACTCACTACCACTCATCCTTAATGCGACTGCCATTTAGATTTTATTCCAATAATAAGTAAACTGCTTGTGAATCACTTGTGGGTGGTTTTAAGTTTCAGATTAATTGTAATAAGGAGAATAGCAAGTTTTGTTTATGTTTATTAGTTTATCTTGCATGCTTGAATGAACTTGAATATTGAGTTTATTGTTAATTGCTATGATTAATTGTTGGAACCTCGGTATAGTTAACTATACAAAGGAGGTTCTGCCGAAAATTGGTAATTGGTCTTAGTTTAGTCTTGTTTAATTTAATTTTAGTAGCATTTCAGGCTCAATGTTCAGCTGGGGTGTTACAGGCCTATAGCCCAAGTAGGAAAGCCTCGCTTTAAGTTGAAGAGTGGGGAATCTATCAAAACCCTAGCTTTTCTTTTTCCCAGCCGCCGCCTCCATCTGTTACCGCTCTCCCTGTCTCCTGTCCAGCCAAGGCCGCAGATCCTACCGCCAGTCATGCGCGCCGTGGCTGACTCCTATCACGCCCCATGCTTAGCCACCGATCGCCGGCAGACCAACGATGGGCACTGAGGGCGGCCAAGACGTGATGCGAGGAGGGCCTCCGCCAGCCCCACCCGGCGTGTTGGTGGCTGTGTCTCGCCCGTCCGTGTTACTCGTGCGTACGCTGTCGCTTGCCGTGCGTGTCGCCTCATCTCGTCACTATCGCCGCCGCTTTGTGCATGTGCGTGGTATTTGGTCGACTTGCGTGTAAGATGTTCAACTAGTTTCCAACTTGCATGTGAGTAGTTATTAGTTTTGTCTTTTTCCATTCTAGTTAGCATGGCATGCTTCGGATGATTTGTGGCTTTGTTTATTTAATTGGATAGTTAGGTGAGATATTAGTTGGCTGCATGCACGTCCCATTATTTGGAGAATTAGGGGAGAGAGATTAACTAACAGTATGCATGTGCTGGCTGTTTTTTTTTAATTAGGGGTGCTCGGCTGATTGTTCCTATGATTATTAAATTGGGATTGTTAGAGAGAGAGAGAAGGATTAATTTAATACTATTTAATTTAATAGGGCTGCTTGTGATTAATTAATGAGAGATGCCTCTTTTGCATGCATGCTGTGCTTTCACTAGCTTTTTGCATGTGGCTGTTAATAGAGCAACTAGCACTAGAAAATCAATTAATAGTGCTAGATTACTTTGTATGCATGCATGTTTAAATAGTAAAGATGAGACAATAGCTAGTTAGTGCTGCATGCCTCGTATTTATGTGTTTCTCTGGAATATTAAAGGAGAGAGAGAGAGAGAGCTAGCAAGTTTTGTTGGAACAGCGAGGGGTGATGGTTCGGTATTGGGGAAGCGTTGCGGATTTGGGGGACGTGTAGGGGCGATGTCAAATTAATTGTTGTTCTTGTGATGCTGTAGCTTGTATTGAGATTTGAGTATTTATTGTAGGAGAGACGTCGTGCTTGTTGCCATCTTCTAGCCAAACCGTGTATCGCAACTAGTAAAGGCAAGTGCATGGTAGACAGCGATCAATGATTGATCACTGTATTTCTTTATCGCTCATTACCATTATTGTTGTGCTTTTATTTTTATTTAATTGCAAGCAATGGAATGGTATGACTATATCTTGTTGACGAGCATGAGGAAAATTGGATTTGATGAATATGATGAAATTATGCATTTTTGCATTCATAAACATCTTTGCATATGAGAAGGTGATCATGATTGATCACAACTCCACGGGAGTGGAGGAGGTCCCCGATCCATGAAGAGGAACGGGCTTGAGAGTGAACGTTGTCGCGAGCGTTCACTCATGCTATACCGGTATACGCGAAAGAAGTGCATGTGGACATGTAGAATAGAGTTGTATTGAGATATGAGACGAATGTGTGTGAAAACAAAGAGAAGAGAATGGCATGAGAATATTAATAGAAGGACATGTGATGATAATGAAGTTATTGAATGCTGATGTTTTATCATTGTTTGTTGTTTATTGATGCATTTGCTGAGTCGTGGACTCACCCTTGCTCTTTTGTTGTTCTTAGGTGATCTTTGATGGCGCTACGATTGAGAGGGACTAGTGCACATGGGATAGTTTTATACTTCAGACACATGATTATTTGCCAAGAGAACTATTTGATTCATTATTGATGGACTACTATTAGAACATGCTAGAGATTGAATAATCTTATATGAATGTTTTGGACTAGTCTATTTGGTGATGTTTTAGACTTATTATCTTGATATGTTTCCCTCACTTATTTATTCATGCCTGTCAAGTCTTTATTCATGTTCTATTGTGACCTATGGATGGTTTTTACTAATGCTTTGGTTGTTGAAATTCTATAGTGTGTTAATGAATATTAGTTGAAAAGGTAGTTTAGTGGCATTCCAGACTCAGTGTTGGGCTGGGGTGTTACAACAACACTAATGCATATGCATGCAGATGGTTAGCACGAGTAGACGAGTAGTAGAAGCATGCAGCCCACGCACGTAGCAGCACACGCAGCATAGCCCACGCAAGCACGCAACGGCACGCAGCAGAAGCACACGCGAGCGACGACGTGGCAAAGGCAGCCTACTGCGCTCTGCTGGTGCTGTGCACCAGCCGAACGACGACCGAGAGTCCACACGCACGGGCAGGCAGCACTAGTGCGCACGCCAGCGAGCGACCAAAGGCGGCGTCGATAGGGGCCATGGGCAGCAGCATGCAGCAGCAGGGCAGAAGCTTCGACGAGGTTGGAAAAGGGCAGGGTAGCAGATCGTTGGTGTCTGGGTTGGTGGCGGCGCAAGGAGGCATGCGCAGGAACTAGCTAGGGCAGCGCACAGGCCAGGGGCAGGATTGGCACAACATAGGGCTAGGGTTGATTGCCATCCCCATTGGATCCTCTTAAAGTCGGCTCCTCCTTTGGGCCAAGTCGCCGTGGACCGGAGCCCATGGCCTAAGTAAGTTTTTTTTATGCGAAACCTCCCTTTTTAATACTCTAATTCAATTAACCCATCTAAACCGTTTTAGGATATTACATGTTCCTTCTTTCTTATTGGAAAAGAATGACTCACTTAATCGTTTGATATTTTAGGTAATGAAAGTTTTTTGTTACCAGTTTGTTAACGTGAGAAAGCTTTGGCTCCATGTATTTCTTTTGGATCATTCCGATTGTTGAAGTTTAAAGCATCTCTTTTCTAAAGGAAAGTGTTAAAATCCTTTTGTGTTTGTCTTATCTTGTTTAAGTGAGAGATTATATCCGAACGAATAAACTGTTATGGTATGAGTTACCAGGTTTGGTTGTTAGCATGGGGCAAACCATTTATTCTTAACTAACATCCGTGACGGTGAAATTGATTAATTTGAAATGTCATTGTGTTTGATACATGATAAAGGGTAAATAGGAGTCTGTCCATATCTATTCAGAACCTATGGTTCTTAAGAAGTGTGGAATGTTAATGAACCAGTTTGATCATTAAATTTGAGTAATCTGCTAATAATTTGTTAGATGATTTGGAATCTAGGTCCTTTTTCCGGTTATTCTAACCACTAGTGATGGTTAAGTTAAGGATGCATTCGAATGTTACCTTGGTAAATATTAATCTTGAATATGTCTTTTATTGAGATACTTGACGAACTCATTCAAATGCTTGATTCACCTAATTTTGCCATACTAAACTGATGTTATATGTATTAAGAAATGAAAAGAAGGTGAATGTTCTGACTTGTGAAACCTTGTCTTATGTATCCTATATTATTGAAGATCAAAGGTATTTCGTTCTAATTTCTGAACTTAAGATAGAATAGTGAGTCTATACTCATAACTGTTTTGTGATTGCAAATAGAGGTAAGACCATGAATGCTTCCATGATTAAAATAATCATCAATTGTTAACAGTAATGGCTAGAGTGCATTTAGTGTGTACTATATTGGCGTGAGCGTCAAGAAGAGTTAAATGGATGAAATCTAATAAGAGATTTATATTGATGTACATTTGTGAGATTGTCATGTACTAGTATGATCTTGTTAGCAGAGTTTTGTTTTAACATTTTGGCTTGAGCATTAGGTTTGTTTTTCCAGAGCAAGTAGTTATTACAATCCTTTTGTGATGATAGAAATGTTATGTCACGATTGTTGTGTTTCTTTTGGAAAATTTATTGATGGAATAGTGAGGTATGTTGAATTTCGCCAAGAATGTATGATTTTGATGTTAATAAAATGATCAGAAATGTGAGGGTGATATTGATTCTTTTATAGATAAAGAAATTTGATCGCCTTTGGTGATATCGTTCAAATGAGAATATTTCAAGTTTAGCTTTCGTGATATTTTGGAGCTCATGAATTATGTGGTAGCTGAAATTATTTCAAATAAAATGATGTATTGGAATGTTCTATTGTTTTTTAAGAAATTTGTGTGATTTAATCTAAAGGGCTCTTTGGTCTGAGTTCTCAACGTGAGGTTGAAATCAAAGAGAATTTTTATGTTGATCCCTTTAAGAAGAGAAAGAATTGCTTGCTTTTCGTGATATTCCTTAAATGAAAATGTTTTGAGATTTGTGGCTGAGATCATTGGATCTCATGTTTCATTGGTAGTTGAAATATTCCGAGTAAATTTGACGTGTTGAAGAATTTTATTGGTTCTTAACTATTTCTCGTGGTTTGGACTAAAGAACTTATCTTGTTCGTTGTGGTAAAGTGTTGTTTTTGTCAAAAGGGTTAATTTCCGTGTTAAAGGAAAGAGTGCAGTAGGAGTATTTGAGAATTGGAGTCAAGTTTTGTAACTTGTGATTATTTGAATCGTTCCTAGACTTTCTGCTCTTTCCGCTCAAGGGATGTCGAGTTTCAGTCGCAATGTCTTTTTCCTATTGGCTGTTATTTGCTATTCCCTTTTGAGGATGTGTGCCCTCAACTGTGAACTCAACTTTCGCTTTCCAAGATCACCATTATCAAAAATTTCTTTTGGTTTCATGCTCACGTGAGGAGCAACGTTTTCTGTGTGATGAAACTGTCCTTATTCGCCTCTTTCTTTTGAGAAAGGATCAATAGTTGTGTGTTGCAAAGTTTTACAAAGCGATTTTGGTGGCTGTTGGTGGTGGATAAGAAATTGTAGTGGTGAGATTTTGCTACCAAGCTATTGGAGTAGTAGAAGATGAGTTGGTTTTGATCTGACTTCTTGGAGGAAATTTGATTCACATGGAGTGTGTGGCTTCAAAGTAAATCTAAATAGTGTTACGACTGAGTAGAACCTATGGTATAGTGAAATTCCAGAACTTCAGTTCATGTTGAAAGGTTGGCGAATTATCGACGGTATGGAAACCTTGATTAATTTTATAGAGTAACACAATTGTATAGTATTGCCAGATTGTGTGGGTGATTTCTGATGATGTCAATGAGTGAGTATGTTAGAATTGTGGGGATGCTAGAGATTTAATCCGATGATTTCACTATCTGTTATAAGAGAAATTCATTGTAGAGGTCTTGGAGGTTAAATTTGGGCTTTGTATTTTTATGCTAGACTTTTGGTCACCCAAAGATTGTGTGTAGAGGAGATAGAAAATTGGAGTATTCCGAGCAGTGGAATGATTGTTGATAGAACCCTTCTGATGTAGTTCATGAGCGGGTGTACTGAGGATTCTGGGTTGTTACTCTGGAAAGTTGGAGTCAATGGGATTGCGTGTGATCTAGTTTGAGGTGCTTTGGGTGCCTTCTGTCAAAATAATTTCGTTAGTAGGAGGAGTTCTCTAGCATGTTCGCTGGGGTCAATAGAGTCTCTCCACAAAGGTGTGGATGGTGTAATTCGGTTCAAGTGTAATTTGAGAATGTTAAATTAAGAGGTTTGAGCTCGTGTGGTATGCGATGAATTCGAATTCCAAGGTTTGAGAGAAACTTTATTCCTAAAAGAGAAACTGAGAAAAAGGATGTTTCCTCGGGTAGTGAAGCGTTTTCTTGATTCTCATTTGAGTTTTGTGTTGTTGACTAGTGTCTTCCGCAATGTGAGTTGCCGCTGTGTTGGCATGTTTGATTTTTTCCAATTCAGACAAACCAAAAGAGGTATTTGGTTTGGGCATTCGAGTGATTTCTCCTTTGGCTTCCGTGGTGTTCATTCGTAAACTACCTATTTAGAAAGTGGAATTATTTTCGTGATGAATTGTCATCTTTGAGATTTGACCCTTTTGGTGGAGAGTTAGCATTGCGAGGAAGCGAAGAGAACTCTCTATTTCTAGTTGGATTCTCTTTGTGAATTAGTGGTTTAAGAACCAGTTCTGTTGTGCATTCTTGTTTAAAGGAGGTGACCCTTGTTAGATGAAGAGTTTGATTTTGAGCATCAACCTTCGCTGCACGGGCGCGTGCGGGACAGGGGCGCGGACATATGGCGCATGGCGCGTGGGGTCCCGAAGTGGGCATACGGCTTGGCATATGTGCCAGCACTGGACGCACGGACGTGTACCGAGGGGTGGTTCTAGGCATTTGTTACGTGTTTTCATACCAAAGGGGAGTTTGGCCCAGGTACATTAGTTCGTTTTTGACGCGATTGCGTAAATTAGGAAGTTGGCGACGCTTTAACCGCCTCAGTCCATACGCCGACGACGCAACGCGTCCGTGTGTTTTGGTGCTAAGTGAGTAGCTGAGCAATTCAAAGCTTGGGATTTCGTTAAAGACGTTGACCATCTAGTAGGGTCTTATCTTCGATTCTCTTCTGATGAGTGTACTTGGGAATGCCGGGTTGAGTGTTAAGACGGACGTTGTTTTGTGCCGTTGTGTTGTGGTCTAATCAGTCCGAGAGAGAGGCTACTTAGGAAGTTGAGTTTCGTATGTGCGAACAATATTCGGATTTGTTCGCAACGGGTGCGTTTTGATCCTTGTTCAAATTCTAGTTGCAGTTTTCTTTCGAGTAGATTCGGGGTTGAATCCTATTAAGAGGGGTAGAATGTAATACTTCGATTTATTCTATAAAAGAAAGCATTCAAAAGGGAAATTAGGAATAAGAAAAAGAAGATTTCTGCATTTTTTTTGGCAACCTGGGCCTTGGGCCTTGGCCCAGGAGGCCCATGAGGGGTTGGCCACCAATAAAAGGAGGGGGAAAAACTCTAGCTGCTACAGTACCGCCACCCCTGGTACTGTAGCACCGCACTATAGCAATCCCCCCCTACTGTTATGCCAAGAGGAGAAAGGGAGGAGAGGAAGGAAGAAGAAGATCATCTTCTCCAAGGATCGTTCATCGTTCTCCGGGGTTCTTCAAGGGTAGCGAAATGTTTCCCCGCTGTTTACTGTTGATTAGATGTGAAATTAGATTATCTAGTTTGGATCGAATTCGTTCGGTTGTAAGTTCAGTTCTGTCCAGTAGCTTGTGTGGCATATTTCGGGTCCTTAGAAGCCGATTTGGAGGTGTCCATCTCCTAGAGATATTTAGATAATGTTCTTAGCTTTCTGTAGCCGCTAAGAACACGTAATTCCGACGTACGGATCAAAAGTTATGGTCTGATCTTTACCGCTGTCCTTAAATCCTAACGAGAGTGAACTATCAAGTTGTCTCCTAAATTATGATTATGTTATTGGCCGATTCAGAGTTTTCACCCAACTAGGTTATTGTATAAATTTTCATAAACTTTCCATAATGATAAAGAATGCCTCAATCGGAGTTGTAGATCAAAAGTTGTGTTATTTTCTTTACTGTTGCCCGTCTCGTCTGGACAGATTCTGTCTTTCAAGTTCATCTGTCTGTAGTATATTGATTTTGGCCGAATTGGGTTATCTCACCAGCTAGGTTTTCGTAGATATATTCGTTAAGTTTCCATAGGATCTGGGGTCACCTCATTCCGAGTCCCAGATCGTTAGATATGAGTGATTCCGTGCTGCTGTCTAGAATCAGTTCCATGATTGTTTCGTCTGTTTTCAGATTAGATCTAATTAGTTAATTGTGGGTTGTCGGGAAGGCGTTGTATAACGTTAATGAAAGTGTCATGTTATATGTTGTTCTTATTTCGAGTGTATATTGTGTAGGCGGAGAGGCTTCAGGTTTAGGAGCACCGCCATTGCCTACTAACGCGTCGCATCGCGGAAGGCAAGTATTTTGATGTTCTGATAATTAGAGAATGTTGAATGTTTGATGTTTATATTGTGTTTTTTTCTAAGATCCATGATAATATTTAATGTTTATGTTCCTTTGATATGTGTTATCTTCATGATTAGAGAGCATGTCTTTTCAATATACATATTGCATTCTATGCATCCATTATTCATGTTTCATCCACGGGAGTGGATTAAAAAGACCCATCAATTCCAGTATGGGCACGTAAGACCTACCATTCCAATGTGCGCAAATTAGGACACCCGTATGAAACGTTCTTCATACGGGACTTGGATCCCCGTATTTTGTTAAATGCGGGCTTAGGTGAACACCGACGAGTGTGTCACTAGCAATACCGGTATATGCATGTGTGTAGTCCCTTCATTTCATTCAATCCATTCATTCCATTCATTCAAATATTCGTTCTGTGATTTATTCATATTCTTCAATGATGTTGGCTTGATCATGTTTGTTGTATGTCCCATTTATTCACTGTACTTGCTAAGTCTCGGACTCATTCTTGCGTTGTTTATTTATTTTAGGTGATCATTGATGTTGTCTCTATTGGGAGGGAGTATGTAATACCCCAAATGTATTCGAGAGAGAAGAAATAAATTAGAGAGAATGACCAATTAGGAAAGTATTTTAACAGGAGATGAGAGGGGGGTTTACGCATAATTTGGACAACCTGGGCTATGGGCTTCCGGCCCACAGCATTTAGGCCCAAGGGGAAGGGGTAGTTGGCCACATAACAAGGAGAGGGGGCAACCCTAGGGTTGCTACAGTAGCACGGCTACAGTACCACCGCCGTGCCACAGTACCATGGCATGCTACAGTACCCTCCCACCCCTAGCTTTCGCTGCCGGCCAAGAAGGAGGAAGGGAGAAGCCTCCTCGGGTGCTGTCGACCAAGGAAGAGAAAGGAAGAAGGAAGGAGAGAAGGGAGGGGAAGCAGGATCGCGTGGTGTTCTTCGTGATCAACATCAGTTCTCCAAGGGTAACGATGGGTTTCTTCGCTGCTGGTTTTGTTTTAGATGCGAATTCGTTGCGGTTAGTAAAATCGGTTGTTCTGCGGGAATTAGATCGGTTTTGTCCAGAACCTTGCGCGACGGTTTTCATGTATTTAGAAGCAGAATCTGGGGATCCACTCTCTTAGAGATATTTGCTTCATGTCCTTAGCTTTACATGGCCGCCAAGAACGCCCAAATCCGATTAACGGTCAGGGAGATATGAATTTTCTAGTGTCGCTGTCCTGATAATCTGTCGGCATTCAAACAGTATGTAGAAATTTGAGTTAATATATTAGTTAAATACGAAATTAGAGGATCTCGTTATAATGAAAAAGATGGGTAATTTCCTCACCTTTCCAGAAAGCTAAAGAACGTAAGGATTGGACCTTCGTAGCAAAAGTTATGATAATTTTAGTGAACTGTCCAGAGAACCCGACGTGATAATTGATGTTCTGTAGTTTGGCTTGATAGGGGCAGTAGATGGCAGAATTGGTCCAGGATGTCTCTTAGGATATTGTATAGGACGTCACCATCTTTCCACGAAGGGCTAGAACACATAATTTGGACCCCTGTAGCAGAAGTTATGATTTTATTAGTGGGACTGTTCTGCAGAATCGTTGGTGTTCTGACAGGTTGTAGTAATCTGGTTTAAACGACTAGTTAAAAGGGAAATCAGAGAAGCTCAGTATAACCAAAGTTGTAGATCAGTGCCTCAGCTTTTCAGAAAGCTCAAGAAAATGGGATTTGGATACACGTACTGAATGTTATGGCATTTTTAGTGCTCTGTCCAGAGAGCCTGACGGGAAATCGATGTTTTATTAAATGGCTTGGTAGGGGTATTATTTGGCCGATTCAGAGAGGTTCACCAACTAGACTTAGTTGGATAATTTAATTACCTTTCCAGAAAGTCTAAGAAAACTTTAATTGGACTTCTGAATCAATAGGTATGAATTTTAGAAGTTGACAGTCCACCGAGGGACAGATCGACATGTAGGATTTGGGGTTGGGATCGAGTTAGACGATCTTCAAGTTAGCGATTGTTGTTGTATGCTTTGGTTTGTTCCGCTACTGCTATCTTAGTATGCGTTATATTAATTACTCAGGTGGTGGACGGGTCCCGGGGGCGGCACCATCGGCGCATCCTTCACTCTCTCGCGGTTAAGGCAAGTATAATGACGGTTATAATAGATATTGTTGATTGGCATTGTGTGATCATGATCGTGATGATAGCATGTTTGATAATGTCCATGGTTGCCAGAGTTGTGATTTACGTGTTAATCATGGATATCTGATAATTTGTGAGTTCTATGTTGATGAGCTTTATGAATAGGATATTCATATGAAATATTGATGTGGATGCATGTTGTGATAATTTTGAGAGTTCTTACATATGCATCATGCTGAATTATTGAAGTCTTGGTCACGTGATGACCAAGCATCTCTTGAGGTCCCCGCCATGTTGATGACGGGTTAAAGGTCCCCATGCTTGAAGAGCATGGGTTTAGGTCCCCATACGCGTGGCGTATGGGCAATGGTCCCTGCACCGGATGGTACAGCATGGTGTGCATCGACGGATGCGCACTTTGCATTACCGTAAAATGCAAAAGGAAAGAGAAGGAAGAGAATTGTCTTTTGAGCATATTGCATACATGCATGTGTAAGATAGTTGATATGTGAAATTGAGAGGTTTAAATGCTGATTTACATGGTTGTTCATTGTTGATGCCTTTTATTATACTTGCCGAGTCATTAGGCTCACCTATTGTTTTTGCTTTGTGTTTTTAGGTACTTCTTGCAAGAACGGCATACATGGGAGGGAGTAGGATTTGCTAAGGATGCACTCACTACCACACATTCTTTTAGAGATGATCATCATTAGTTCATACCTTAACAAAAGCAAACCGCTTATGAATAATTTTGGTTATGCTTGAATGCATTGAACTATTTGTAATAATGAGGGTGGTAAATCTTGATTATGCTTACTTATGCTTTAGTGAATAGATTCACTATGGTTGCTTGATGGATTTTAGATATTGATAATAAATTATGCATCTGACGGAACCTCCGGTATACTTAGTTATACAAAGGAGGTTCTGCATTAATTTTGTATGAAGTTTTAGTTTGTATATGTTTTAAATTATTTTTTAGTAGCATCCTAGGCCTTTGTTGGGCTGGGGTGTTACAGCTTGGTATCGAGCGGTCAGAGGTCCGTGGTTATTGAACAACATTAATTTTGACACACTAAGCAAGAGGTGGGGAATGGGTCAAGCATTGCATTTACGCTTCCGTTATGTCGCTTTGATCATTGTTGTTATGAATTGATTATGAATGCTTATTATTTGATTATTATGATAGCCATGCAACTATAGCTGCTGTTGAGAGGTTGAGGTCGTGGTTGTGGCCCTGGGCTTTACCAAGTTACACCACCGTTCGTAGTATGAGATTAGCAAAGTGATTACCCCGAGTACCATAGTTACAGGTACTGTGGGTGAATTCCTTTAGAAAAGTTGTTCTCTTCTTGAGCTTGATTTAGACCAATTCTGGGTATAGATGCGGATGGTGAAATTTGTTGGGATTTCACTTGGTCTCTATTTGTGTCTTGGGAGTTCTGCTCTTCTTATTGGAAGATCTGATTCATTTATTCGCTGGGTATTCGGGATACTGAAAGATTTCTGTTGCAAGTTCTTTATCATGTGAAAGCTTTGGCTTTATGTATTTCTTGTGGATTATTTCGAGTTTTGAAGTTAATGCCTCTTTTTTCTGAAGGGAGTTAAAATCCTTTTGTGAGGTCTTGATATGTTTAAGCGAAAGGTGTTAAACATAGAAGTTCATTCATAAGGTTTGAGTTATCAAGTCGAATCCGCAGCGTCGTGCATGATTGGTCTTAACCCAGATATTTGGACTTGGAGTTGATTAATGTGATGTTGTCATAGAGTAATTACCTGATGGGTAGCGATAAAAGATTGTCCATACCTAATTGGGGTCATAAGAGTTATTAAGAAGTATGGAACGTTGATGAAACTAGTTTGATCACTATGGGTGATAATTTTGGTAAGCTTCTCTGGCAGACTGGATTTGCTGGACTCAACTGATTAACCTAATCCATTAGGATGGATAAGTCCAGAAGGTGTTAGATTAGTGTCATAGTGGATATTCATCTTGAAAGTTATCTTTTATGGATAAGTACTGATCATATGTAATTGCAAGGTGCAATTATAATGTATTGAAGTAGGGTGTTGAGCATCACTAATAGATGAATTGATGGGATGTAGTTGGCGATCTTTGTTTACTTGATGGAAGAGTGGTAGGATAACCGTATATCTTTGATGAGAAGGTTGATCATTAAAAATTGTTTAGGTTGCTAAACCGGTTGGATTACTTGACCTCAATGGATAAATTTAATTGTGAAGGAAGGGAGAGATGAGGATGTAATTGACTGTTGTCCTAGTGGATAATAATCTGAAATTTTCTTTTAATTGGTTGCTTGTTGGTCTAATATTTGCTAGTGGGAACGCAGATAGAGAATGGACCATAAATTCTTCCATGAATGTATAATTCGTTAAATGTCTACGATAACCGCTAAATTGAGTTTGTGTACAAAATTAGTATGAGCATTGCTAATAGGTGAAGGGTTGAAAAAAAATATGATTTATTCATATGTCTCATGAGGATGACTTGTGGCTGTATGCCCTTGTTAAAAGAGTTGATGATAAAGATTATTGTTAAGAGTGTATTATTATTCTTGATGTTAATAAGATTGTCTACAAGGGATTGGGACTTGTGGGAGTGGTGATGATTCTTTTAGAAAGAATGTAATTTGACTACCTCTCGTAATACCGGTTAAATAAAAAGTTTGGAGTTTTGCATTTATGAGCTTTTGGTAGTTTATGCTTAAATGTTTCTTGAGTTTCAATAGCAATGTTTTATTGTGATCTATTGATGTTTGAAACTCCCTTCTTGTGGGACATGTGCCCTCATTTGTGGTCTCGTCTTTTGTTTTTCGAGATCAATGCTATTTGACTATTTCTCCGGGCTTCGTGCTCATTGCGAGGAGTAGCGTTCCTCGTGTGTTAAAATTCATATTTGTTTGCTCTTTCCTATTGAGAAAAGATTAACCGACTTGGGTTGCAAGGTCTTATAAAGTGTAATGTGGCGATTGGTTGGTGGTGGTCAAGTAAATGATCGCAATGAGAATTTTGGGGGCCAAGCTATTTGAAGAACAGTAGACAGTGATTTGGTTTTGACCTATAACTCTTGGAAAGAGTTGGATTTAAATGGAATGATTGTCGTTGAAATAAAACAGATTAGTGTTACAACTAGTGGAACCCATAGCGAATTATAATCCAAGAACCTTCATTCATGTTGGAATGTTGGGATTATCGAAAGTCTGGAAGCTTGATCAATGTGTTAGGTATCGCGATCGGGTAATTTTGCAAGGTTGGGTAGGTGATCTATGATGGTGTAGTTTAATGAGAATAGGATTAGCGAAGTAATCTAATCGTAATGTCAATTGATGGGATAGTAGGTAGGGTTGAGTTGTCGGCAGGTATGCCCTGGCTTTAGTGAATAACCTTCGGGGAGATAGAATTCTTCTAAAAGTTAATTTGGTCGAGAAAATATATACATGTGGATGATAATGATTGAGCATATTTAGAGTGTGGGAATTTTAGTGAATGAATCTAAGGATTTCTCGGTCTTTTATACGAGAAGTTTGTTGTAGGAGTCTTGGAGGTTGAATTTGGGCTTTGAATTTTTATGCTAGAACCTTGGTTGCCAAGGATTATGTGTAAAGGTAGTAGAATAAGAGTGGATTCCGAGTAGTGGGATGATCATTGATAGTATCCTTTGGGTGTAGTAAATAAGAGTGTGTGATGTGAATTTCAAATTGATTATCCTTAACAGATTGAGGGATGTGATGGTGGGTGAAATCTATATTGAGTTGCGCTGGGAATTATTTTGTCAAAGT
Organism: Phyllostachys edulis; assembly: GCA_036346405.1. NCBI lineage: Eukaryota > Viridiplantae > Streptophyta > Magnoliopsida > Poales > Poaceae > Phyllostachys > Phyllostachys edulis. The sequence continues at coordinate 31,797,178 of CM070565.1, read as the reverse complement.
AATTCATTCGGTAGAGAAGTAGGCTAGAGTGTGATATTGTGAATTGGAAGAGTCTCCCTTTATAAGTGTGGATTTTATGTTCGGTCGAACATAGCTTTGAGGTTGCCAATTTAAGATAAATGAGTTAGTGTGTTATGCGATGATTTGGGATCCTATGGTTTAAGAGAAAGTTAAATTCTTAATAGAAAGATTGTGGAAAAAGGGTGTGATCTTGGATAGTGAGATATTCTCTTAGTTCTTATTTGAACTATGTGTTTACAACTACCGCCAATTACAAATTGAGTTGGTTCTTGTCGGTATATGTGGTTCTTTCCAGTTAAGAAAAAAAAGGTTAATCTGGTTATTCGAGTGATTTCGCTTTTGGCTTATGTGGCATTTATTTCTAAACTACCTACTTGAAAAGTGGAAAAGTTTTCCTGATAAATCCATTGATTTTGGATTGGGCTCTTCTAAGGGAAGATGGTTTTGAGTTGGATGCATTATGACTCTTTTGTTTCCAGTTTAGTTCTTCGGATAAGTGAGTTGGAAGGCGACTTCTTTGTGTGTCCCTTGTTAAAGGAGATGCTGCTTGCATAGGTAAAGTGCTCGACTGAGAGTTGGAACAAGAGTCCCATGTGTTTGGTGCGACGGTGTAATTCGTGCCAAAAGGAAGTTTAACCAAAGGTGTGTTGGATAGGTTCGATAGTTACGGAGATTTGTAGATTGGCTAATCGCTAGGACCGCTCGAGTGCATGCGCGAATATGCAATGTCTTGTATATTCCGTTGTCGAGTGAGTACATGAGAGGTTCAAACTTGAGTTTTTGTTAGAGTCATGGCCAACAAGTAAGACCTTATCTTTGAGTCCCGTGTCTTGAGTGTATCTATAAAGGTCGAGACTAATGTTGAGGTGTAAGACATTGGTATCCGCCAAGGTGATGTGATCTCATAAGTCCGAGAGGAAGCAACTTGTGAATTGAGTCTGCATGATGCGAGCAAGATCCGAATTGTTCACAGCAGTAGTGCGTGGTAATGTTAATAAGCTATTCTTTGGCGAAAGCGTGATTAGAATTCGGGGTCGAATTCCGTTTAAGGGGGGTAGAATAAATACCCCAAATGTATTCGAGAGAGAAGAAATAAATTAGAGAGAATGACCAATTAGGAAAGTGTTTTAACAGGAGATGAGAGGGGGGTTTACGCATAATTTGGACAACCTGGGCTATGGGCTTCCGGCCCACAGCATTTAGGCCCAAGGGGAAGGGGTAGTTGGCCACATAAGAAGGAGAGGGGGCAACCCTAGGGTTGCTACAGTAGCACGGCTACAGTACCACCGCCGTGCTACAGTACCATGGCGTGCTACAGTACCCTCCCACCCCTAGCTTTCGCTGCCGGCCAAGAAGGAGGAAGGGAGAAGCCTCCTCGGGTGCTGCCGACCAAGGAAGAGAAAGGAAGAAGGAAGGACAGAAGGGAGGGGAAGCAGGATCGCGTGGTGTTCTTCGCGATCTACATCAGTTCTCCAAGGGTAACGATGGGTTTCTTTGCTGCTGGTTTTGTTTTAGATGCGAATTCGTTGCGGTTAGTAAAATCGGTTGTTCTGCGGGAATTAGATCGGTTCTATCCAGAACCTTGCGCGACGGTTTTCATGTATTTAGAAGCAGAATCTGGGGATCCACTCTCTTAGAGATATTTGCGTCATGTCCTTAGCTTTACGTGGCCGTCAAGAACGCCCAAATCCGATTAACGGTCAGGGAGATATGAATTTTCTAGTGTCGCTGTCCTGATAATCTGTCGGCATTCAAACAGTATGTAGAAATTTGAGTTAATATATTAGTTAAATACGAAATTAGAGGATCTCGTTATAATTAAAAAGATGGGTAATTTCCTCACCTTTCCAGAAAGCTAAAGAACGTAAGGATTGGACCTTCGTAGCAAAAGTTATGATAATTTTAGTGAACTGTCCAAAGAACCCGACGTGATAATTGATGTTCTGTAGTTTGGCTTGATAGGGGCAGTAGATGGCAGAATTGGTCCAGGATGTCTCTTAGGATATTGTATAGGACGTCACCATCTTTCCACGAAGGGCTAGAACACGTAATTTGGGCCCCTGTAGCAGAAGTTATGATTTTATTAGTGGGACTGTTCTGCAGAATCGTTGGTGTTCTGACAGGTTGTAGTAATCTGGTTTAAACGACTAGTTAAAGGGAAAATCAGAGAAGCTCAGTATAACCAAAGTTGTAGATCAGTGCCTCAGCTTTTCAGAAAGCTCAAGAAAATGGGATTTGGATACACGTACTGAAAGTTATGGCATTTTTAGTGCTCTGTCCAGAGAGCCTGACGGGAAATCGATGTTTTATTAAATGGCTTGGTAGGGGTATTATTTGGCCGATTCAGAGAGGTTCACCAACTAGACTTAGTTGGATAATTTAATTACCTTTCCAGAAAGTCTAAGAAAACTTTAATTGGACTTCTGAATCAATAGATATGAATTTTAGAAGTTGACAGTCCACCGAGGGACAGATCGACGTGTAGGATTTGGGGATGGGATCGAGTTAGACGATCTTCAAGTTAGCGATTGTTGTTGTATGCTTTGGTTTGTTCTGCTACTACTACCTTAGTATGCGTTATATTAATTACTCAGGTGGTGGACGGGTCCCGGGGGTGGCACCTTTGGCGCATCCTTCACTCTCTCGCGGTTAAGGCAAGTATAATGACGGTTATAATAGATATTGCTGATTGGCATTGTGTGATCATGATCGTGATGATGGCATGTTTGATAATGTTCATGGTTGCTAGAGTTGTGATTTACGTGTTAATCATGGATATCTGATAATTTGTGAGTTCTATGTTGATGAGCTTTATGAATAGGATATTCATATGAAATATTGATGTGGATGCATGTTGTGATAATTTTGAGAGTTCTTACATATGCATCATGCTGAATTATTGAAGTCTTGGTCACGTGATGACCAAGCATCTTGAGGTCCCCGCCATGTTGATGACGGGTTAAAGGTCCCCATGCTTGAAGAGCATGGGCTTAGGTCCCCACACGCGTGGCGTATGGGCAATGGTCCCTGTACCAGATGGTACAGGCATGGGTGTGCATCGACGGATGCGCACTTTGCATTACCGGTAAAATGCAAAAGGGAAAGAGAAGGAAGAGAATTGTCTTTTTGAGCATATTGCATACATGCATGTGTAAGATAGTTGATATGTGAAATTGAGAGGTTTAAATGCTGATTTACATGGTTGTTCATTGTTGATGCCTTTTATTATACTTGCTGAGTCATTAGGCTCACCTATTGTTTTTGCTGTGTTTTTAGGTACTTCTTGCAAGAACGGCATACATGGGAGGGAGTAGGATTTGCTAAGGATGCACTCACTACCACACATTCTTTTAGAGATGATCATCATTAGTTCATACCTTAACAAAAGCAAACTGCTTAAGGAATAATTTTTGTTATGCTTGAATGCATTGAACTATTTGTAATAATGAGGGTGGTAAATCTTGATTATGCTTACTTATGCTTTAGCTGAATAAATTCACTATGGTTGCTTGATGGATTTTAGATATTGATAATAAATTATGCATCTGACGGAACCTCCGGTATACTTAGTTATACAAAGGAGGTTCTGTCGAATTTTTGTATGAAGTTTTAGTTTGTATATGTTTTAAATTATTTTTTTAGTAGCATCCTAGGCCTTTGTTGGGCTCGGGTGTTACAGAGTAGACACGCACTACTCATTCACTTCACCCTATTCAAGTCCAAGATTATGATTTGGTTCTATCTTTCATTCGTTATTGATGAACTGTAATAAATAAATTTTGATGATGAATGATACCTATTGCTATGTTATGGTTAATTCAGTAGTACTTGTGATCTTTGATTATTCCTTCGATAGTTATTGCTTAGATTCGGACTATATTCATGTCATGGTCCTATTGAATATTGATCTCTTTTTGTCATTAGATGAGATGGTGTTCTAATTCTTCCGCATTATGGTTGTATGTTAGATTATTTAGGTGACATCTTGGCTTCCGAATAGCCAGGGTGTTACAGAATTGTCTTCCATTTTGCTTTGGGATGCTCTTCACCTTCTTCTTGGTGGTGAAACTAACTCCTCCCTTGTCAATTTTCTTGTTAGGGCATACGGAGGCGAGGTGATCCTTCTTGTTGCAACCAAGGCACTTGACAAATTTCTTCGTATGTCTTGCATTGTGCCTTGTCTTGCTATACTCCCTTTTCTTGGGAGTGAAGCCAATACCACTCTTATCTTGCAAGCATATTTTCTTGCTCAATATTTCATCGAGAGTGGTCTTCCCTTTATAGCTTCTTTCCAAGTCAATTGTCAATTTCTTGACTTGGGCCTTGAGCTCATTATTTTCTTCTACAAGGTTAGTCTCAATACACATAGAAGAAATAGATGCATCTATTTGTGAGCAACAAGGCATATCAATTAAATCATCGCAAGAGGTGGATATACTAACTTTAGATGAATTGCAACAATTAGCATTTTCACATGGCATATCATCTAACAAATTACAAGTAATGCCTATATCCACATTAGACCTTTTATTTTGCACATTTAGGAGGAGAGTTTCATGTTCATCTTTTAGAACATCATAATTATCTTGAAGCAAATCATATTCTTTCTTCAAAACTTTAAATTTTGATTTCTCCTTTCCCAAATAATCTTTGAGCTCCTCAAGTATATCCATCAATTCATCATATGAAGGCTCATAATCATTTACCTCCTTTTTACCTTTATCCATAAAACAATGAGGCGATGTTGATGGAGTTGAGGAATCCTCATTGTCGGAGCTAGAAGTTGAGCATTCTTCTCCTGACATCCATTCTTGTATGCAATCATCACTAGTTGAGGTGGTCCTTTCATAATGATCTTGAAGATGGATCCATATCTCATGAGCATTCTTGAGATTGCATATAGCATCAAATATCTCTATAGTCAAAGCACTAAATAAAGCGTTAGTTGCTTGAGCGTCGAGATGTAAGCATCTCTTCCTCAATAGTTTGAGCAAGAGGATCCTTTGGAGGAGAAAAGCCCACATCTACAATCCGCCATATTTTTGGGTTTATGGCCTTAAAATAACATGACATGCGGATTTTCTAATGAGCATAATTTATGCCATCAAATTGAGGTGCTTCACCACGGTGCACTATATCACTAATGGCCATCCTTTACTCTCTAGACGGTTAAGTCTAATGAATGAGAGACCAAGCTTTGATACCACTTGTAAGATCGAGGAGGCCGACTAGAGGGGGGGTGAATAGTCAATTCTAAAAAAAATCTCTAAGGCTAAAACTGATTTCTAATGCGGAAGCTAATAACTATACGGTTTTGCCTAAAACAACTAGTGTTCCACTAATGTGCACCAACAACAAGTCTAATGATAAATATAACAATTGAGTATAGACTTGAGCAATTTAATTCTAGTAAGGTGAATAACACAAAGCAATGAATAACTATTGCAATTACACACAATGAATAAGCAAATGAATACAAGGTATATAAATTGCACAATGTAAAGCAAGCATTCATACACAATGAATGTAAATGCAATAGTAAGGCACAAGGATGCACACCACAATTGACTCGGCGATGTTTTACCGTGGTGTTCGGAGACTGGCCGGTCTCCCCTAATCCACGTACCGGCTCCACGAATTGAGCTCCCGCCTCCGAGGTAAGTCCAAACCAATTGGATCGATTCCAAACCGAACCAACACCTCGCTCCACTACGGTTGCTCCTTCCTCCACTCTGGACATGGCGAGCACCACACCACTCACAAACCACCTGGGTCTTCTCACACTTTTCTTTGAGAAGCTCACCGGCGCACGACGCCTCCACGTCGTCTAGGTGTCGGCAAACACCAAGAGTAACAAGTCTCCAACTTTCACTTGAACCAATCAAGTGTCTAAACTCAAGTGGATACACAATCCACTACCTAATGCAATACATGCAATAGGATTTGCCTCTCAAAGCTCACTAAGTGTAACACATGCACAAATGAGAGTAGATGGCTTGCTCTTTGCTCAATGGAATGTCTAGGGGCACCAGCAACCATCCCTCACACGGCCAAGGTGGGTATTTATAGCCCACACACAAAAACTAGCCGTTGGGGCAAGATTCCAGAAAAATCAGCCAAGGCCAGTCTAACCGCAGGCATGTGGCTGGTCAGACCGCACCCCTCCAACGGTCAGAAAAATAGCCATTGGAGTACCTCTGGTCGGACCGCCAACTAATAGCCGGTCAAACCGCCGGGCCCGGTCAGACCGTGCGTTACACGCCGGTCAGACCGCACAACTGAATTCCAAAGAAGTCGCCTTTTGGAAAAAGCTGACCGGGTCCCTAACCCGGGGGTTCGATCAGACCACACCATATACGCCGGCCAGACCGCTCTTTAGAGAAAAAAAGGGATTTTCAGAAGAGACATACTCTCTGGAAAAACTTGACCGCACCTTTGGTCCGGGAGGCCGGTCAGACCGCGCTAACAATGCCGGTCAGACCGCACCAGAGATCAACTCAGGATTTTGTATTTCTTTTTCAATTCAAACTTGCCAAACACATTTGCAAAAGATATTAAATGCAAACAAGGGTTCACGTGAGATTCTCAACAAGTTGCAAAACACATTTGCCAACTTTTAGAATCACACCACAAATTGCACTTCGCTTCAACTCAATTTGCAAAACATATTTGCCAAATTGACGCGTGATGCAAACAAGAATTTAAGTGAGATTCTCAACAAGTTGCAAAACATATTTGCCAACTTTTAGAATCACACCACAAGGAATAAGGTATATGGACTTAAACCATTTGCAAACTCAAGTCATATGCTGCAAGGATTATCCATGAGCCACAACTATTTGCAAAACACATTCGCAAATATTGGCAACATGTTAAGGTGTAACACCCTGGCCGAAAATTCGCTCAATGCCCAGCCCACCGTGGGGTGGACCCGCGCACACATAGCACCCCACTTACACTTTCGTCCTCGCTTCGTGTAAAAGGGTTAACCCGGAGGTGCTATGTTTGGACCCAACAGGCATTATATACTAGTACAACTCACTTTAGATAAGCAATGTGGGACTAATCCCACCACACAACTCCTCATGGGCCACATGGGCCGCATACGAGTAGGCCGAGGTATTACATTCACCCCCCTTAAGGGCTGACGCCGGCAAAGACACCGCATACGCTGCAAATGCCTGTAACCACCCCTTGGTACACGTCCGCAAGCGCCCAAGACGCAGCACATATGCTATGCCGTGTGTCCACTCGGGACCACACGCCATATGCGCCATATGCTCGCGCCCGTCTCCAGACGCGCCTGCGTGCAATAAGGTTGATGCTCGATACCATCTGTAACACCTCGCCCAAAATTCGCCAATGCCCACCCACCGTGGGCGGACTCACAGACACATAGCACCCCACTTACACTTTCGCCCTCGCCGTGTAAAAGGGTTAACCCGGAGGTGCTATGTTTGGACCCAACAGGCATTATATACTAGTACAACTCACTTTAGACAAGCAATGTGGGACTAATCCCACCACACAACTCCTCATGGGCCACATGGGCCGCATACGAGTAGGCCGAGGTATTACATAAGGTGGGCTAGAGCAAACATAATAAGCTATCAACACATGACAAACTCAAGCTACTAGTCAAGACCACTCTTAATAGTTTGGCAACCTATATTAGCAATCAGGTCTCCCAACCAAACACCGAGACCGGTAATAGACTAGGAACACATCCTTAGCCCTAACTAGTCATACATTTGCCTTGAGCAACGACTTAAATGCTCATCAACACATGATGAGCTCTTCACTTGACCTCCATCAACACATGATGGATCTTCACTTCGGGATCTTGACTTGATGCTCATCAACACATGATGACATCCACCATCCCGAGTCTTGATATGCATCAACACATGATGCACTCTTCACTTGACTTCCATCAACACATGATGGGGCTTCACTTGATGATCAACACATAATCATTTCTTCTCCTTGAACTTGACATGCATCAACACATGATGCATCCTTTGCCTCAAGCTCTTGATCTTCAATATGATCAATACATGATGATCTTCTCTTGACTTGATGATCAACTCATGATCATCTCCACTTCTTGAACATCATCGACACACGATGATTTTCTCTTCTTTAAGAATCTTGACTTGATGATCAACTCATGATTATCTCCTTTTCTTGAACATCATCAACACACGATGATTTTCTTCACTTGACTTCCATCAACACATGATGGAACTTCTCTTGGCTTGATGACAATCCACACATGATGTCATCCCAAGTATTTATTATCATGGAACCTAACCTGCTTATCCAACTCATGGAAAATGTTAGTTCCACAATATGATTATCATTAATTACCACATCATACCATTAACTCGTAATGGTGGGACAAGATACCACAATCTTTCCCTCTTTGGTAATCGGTGATAATCACTTCAATTACAAATAAAATGAATGTAGATAGACAATGAGTATATATCAACTACACAAGTCTTATATACTCTTATGAATATATATAACTACACAAGTTATATATATACTCAAGGATATATGAGCTACACAAGTTTCATATATTCACATGAATATACTAACTACACAAGTTAAATATATTCAATTTATATGAACTACACAAGTTTCATATACTCATATGAATATATTAACTACGCAAGTTAAATATATTCAAGGATATGTTTCAAAGTAAGGATTCTTAATATATGTGGACAAAGGAATATGGATCAATGCTAATGAAACCACAAAATATAGAATGAACTCCCCCTACATGTGTGCATACACAAATATGTAATAAGAACATATGCACATATTTAGGTTAACCTTTTGGTAGAGTTCAACCTATATTTTGGATCCGAGGAATGCAACAATATATAAGAACTATGAAGTCGAATGCATACTTCTTTTGTTCTTTATATCCAAACGAGACTAATCATGAGATAAGGCAAATAGAAGAGTTAGTCTCACAAATAGATTTATCATTATGAATGCATACCTGTTTGGATTTTTCCTTTTGTTTATCCAATGAATTGGATTTGTCATTAATCACTTGCGTGCCTTCATGGTTTTCACCTTTATATCCAAATAAGACTACATAATATGTATATCAATAAAAGTGTTAGTCTCACAATTAGATTTGTCACTAATCACCAAAACTCCATTAACACATAATGGCAGGTCTAGATCCTTCAAACGTGGCGAAAATGCCAGAGCAAGAGTGATGGGAGAAAGAGGGAGCGGTGGCACGACGCTGGCTCGGTTGGAGAAGAAAGGAGAAAGGGGATGTGAGCGGGAGCAGGTTTTAGTTGAGCCACACCAGGCCAACGCGGCTCAGCCAGAGGAACAGTAAACAGGGAAAAAAAAAGGAAAAGATGGCCAACAAGGAAAAGGATAGGGAAAAATCGGGAAAGCGGAAAATGAATAGAATTTTAGGTTTGCTAAAATTCTGGTATTCGCTTTAAGAAATTCTCATGTGATGATAAATAATATCTGATATTTACTAAAGAATTCTAATTGGGCTTCTATACATTCGAAAAATTATGTTTCAAATAGGTCTTTGATTTTAGGGTTTATATTTCATGTAATATTTCAAAGGTAATACTTTGTTATGATGATTTACTTGTATCTGATTCTTTCGCTTTTACAATTTAGGTTTCTAGGGTTTCCGTATTTATGTATTTTGGGTTTATGTTTTACATCACTTGCACCGGCAAAAGACAAAATGCAATTCAAATATTCCTAAAAAATGCAGGCAAAAAAAAATGACAATGGATATCACATAAAAAGTTTTAAAAAAACCCGTATTTTTGTATTTAGGAACTTTTTAGGATGTTACAATAGTGATTTGTGGTATAAAATCTTTTGTTCATGTTGGTGTAATATTAAAACATATCAACATGATTGCCCCAAACATGTATGTTTGAGCCACGTACTCATTCCGTTGCACACGTGACACGAATAACTTCTTTTTCTTCTTTCTCCTATTAATTATACTCAAAAGTTTTGCTAATGCTGGAGGCAGTCCCAAATTAGTAGCTTAAAGCGGTACTGAGTAGGGACACTAACTTGCCAGGTGTACCACAAAGGACACTCAGGTTAGCTTTCATGTGTCAATCTGTACATATTTTATTTCTATGTCAAGTAAGATCATGTGATCATCAGTGATATACTCGTAGTTCACAATGACTTCATTGAACTACACACCACAAATTAGAAGAAAAAAAACAAGCATGCCTTGGCTATGTGTGGCTAGTGATAGGAATGACAACTCTCCATGTGTACCTTCCTATTTCTTTTTGCTTTTGTTTTTTTAGAATTGTACCTTCCTTTTTCTAATCACCTCAAGCCTGCATAGCAAGTAACTGGTGGCACATTTGACCAACTTGTGTTTAGCAACATCAGGCAGAATAAGTAACATGTGAACAATGGCAATGGAAACAAAGCATAGATAGCTACGAGTTTCACAACTCTGATAGAACATGCTAAGGAAGGTACAAATGGCAGACGCACCAGTTTCCAGAGAGTTAGCTACCCCTGCGGGACTTGTTGCGTTTTGGACTATGTTAGTCCTACAGCCCAAGCGCACTCCACGTACATAAAACTAAACATAAAGTCTCATACTTAAGCTCATAGATAACGGGGCATTATTATATTGGGACACCCAACAGAGTATTATTATTCATAGCTCTCACTCAGTTGCCCTCGTCGATGCTGGCCTTCTTGTCGCTGTCGCTGTCACCGCCGCCGCCGCCCTCCTGCTTCTTCTCCAAAGGGGTTACACTGATGCAGCTCTGGGTAGGGGATGGCTCACGGTTTGCCTGCCCCATGAAGTCGATGAAGCTCCCCCTAGCTCCTTCCCCTGCATTGGCGGTGGCGGCCTGGACAATGACGCGTGACGCACGCTGCTTCTTGTTGTAGATGCGGCAGATTACCCAGAATGGGTCAGGGTTCACCATGACAGGAACAAGGGGAGCGCGGGCGAGCACGGCGCGAAGAGCAGCCGCGAGAGTATCATTCCGCTGCAAACAATGCACAAACTAGTTGTTAGGGGATGCAGCTCGATGTGAACCTTGCTAAGAAACAGTAAAGGCAAATGAAATGCTACAGTATAACAACAGCTATACTTTTACAGAGGCAGATCAAATGAGCGTAAGATAAATCACAATTCGCAACTGACTGAATTGGAATGACACTGTCGATTCCTCATGTCCCATATATGCACGTTCTGTTCCCACGTGGGCAGTTGAGCACGTTCAGTTCAAATGGCACAGCTGATTTAACTCATGTACGGTCAAGATGTCACCTTATACCAGGAGTCTACAGCCAGGATAAAAACCTGAGATATAGCTCCAAACTCCCCACGACAAACGGGATGGATATAACTCCCAACATCCGGCGACAAACGGAATGGCTTTAACTCCCAACATCCTCCGACAAATGGGATCACCACATGTGTTGTCCGATCAGAGGTCAACACCGCACGGTGTACAAAACGCCCTTCCGCCCCGTGACAAGTTCGAATCCCCCAGTATCTCACCACCTCCATCACAATTATCCGATCCCCAATCCAACGGTTTACGTGCTCCGAACGGTACTCAATCCCACAGCATTGGACCCCCAAAATTGTTTATCCTCCGAACGCAACTGTCCTGAGTAATTGCAGCTTGGACCCCCGAACAGAAACATAGACCATAACTACTCAAATCGTCTTAACTAAAGAGATCCTCACATTTTAGTGCTACTTCCCCAATGCTACACCTCACAATTCAATGCTTGCGTGCCAAGAACTAATCCAATTCAACATGCAGATGCAATCAAGGTGTTCCAAGAAAGCGAAAGATTCTTTGAAATGGAGCATGTTGATGTTACCTTGGCAATTGCGGCGGCGGCACAGCCGCACGGCGGAGTGGAGCAGTTGGGGTTGGCGCGCCTCATCACGCGGTACGGCATGAGGCCGGCTCCAGCGAGGCGGTACTCGTGCATGACCCAGCCAGTGCGCTCACCAGCCGGCGGCTGTCCGCAGTAGAACACCAGGGCGCGCCTCATCCCGATCAGGACAGGGCTGGCGCTGCTGCCGGGCTTGGCGTAGACGGGTGTCTCCGATCCCGTCGATCTCCAGTAACCGTCGCCGGCCGCGCGGTTGGCGCGGCGGCCGCCCGGGTACATGATCTCTTTGCGAGTGCAGAAGTACCTGTCCTTGGCGTTCTCTGCGCATGCACAGCCATTACAAAGACAAGAAAAATCCAAACACAAAATCGTCAGCGATGGATCAAAGCAGGAGCAATCAAATAGGGAGAAAGAAATGGATGGCTGTGCGTGTGGGTGACCTGGGACGAGGTCCCAGGGGTTGTGCTGCTGGATATCAACGTCGACGACGGGGCCGAAGGGGAGGGGCTCGCCCACGGAGCGGGGGCGGAGGTACTGCCCGATGAGCTGCTCGTCGGACGGGCTGAACCTGAAGCCGAGGGGAAGCTGCCGGACGGATCCGTTTGCCATGGGGATTTGGACAGGGGTGGCCATGGATGGAGAAAGCTCAAGTCTATAGCAAGTCTAGAGAGTGAAAGCTCAAAGCTAGGTCGGGTTGAGGTGTGGTGATGGCGAGATCAGGGAGGAGGATTTATAGGAGGGGAGGAGTGGGGTGGCGTGAGGGAGACTCAAGCTCACTCTACCTCACTCTCTCCCTACACGTTTATTCTCCTCTCTATCTCTAAGCTAGGCGTTGGTGGTGTTGTGTTGTTTGAGGTTTGTCGCATGTAAACAGAAACGGATACAAAAAAAGGATGGTGAGGGGATTAGGATCCCCTCTGGGTCTTGAGAGTTCTTCCCATCGATTGTACTTCACTCTTATCTTTTTTCTTGGTGTTTTCTGGGGGAGAAAACTGATGAGTTGTGCGCACATAAATGTTGAGAAAAGAAAACCGTGGGCGCTCAATTAAGGGGGGTTAGAAGTGTGAGTATTTTGGTACAGTTCATTCCCACCATCGCAATTCTGACCGTTCCCACATTTTTTTATATCAAATTTTCTTGACCCTATCACGGTTATCAAAACTTTGGCTTCCATCCTACAAGGGGAATATATTTTGTATTCAGATTTCTTTTTATACATTCTACTATGTATAGCATTTTTATTATTTCCGTGCAAGTTTGGTTAGGTTATAGGAACTCCGATTGAACATGCAAATATACAACCGCAGACCCACAATGAAAATCTTGTAGACGGCCCAATCCGCATTGACATGGTGAATTTGTGAAGCCATGAAGGGTAACAACATTGATTAATTGGTTCAAAGATTCTATCAGCCCACTACCTCTATTTTCCCGAGTGCCTCGAAGTTTCTCGAGTGTTTTGAATAAAACACTCGGTAACGTCCCGAGTGTTTCATAAGGCACTTGGGGAGGGAATAAAACACTCGGTAAATAAATATTTACCGAGTGTCTAATCGGACACTCGGGAGATTATGACGGGAGTCACTCCAAAACGGTGAACCGACGCGTTCTCAACGGGGTGGACTAATTTCCTGAGTGTATGTTCATTGCATACACTCAAGAGCGAATAAATTAGTAGCACCATTTTTCCCCCTACCGTGCGCCCGTTTTTTCGCTGCCGACACGAAATCGAGCCAAGTCCTAACCCCCGTACAGCAAATCCCCAATCCCCAACCTCTTCCACTGCTGCTCCCCTTTCCTCCCCCACCTCCGCGACTAGTGCCGCCTCCCCGTCCTCCTCTTCCTCCACCGCCGCCGTCTCCCTCTCCTCCACCGCCTCTGCAGCCGTCTCACGCACTGAAATCGGCGCCGCCTCCTCGTCTGCCGCCACTGCACCCGACGCCTCCCCCTCGTCTCCTCCCCCACCTCCGCAACCGGCGCCACCTCCCCGTCCTCCACCGCCTCCACCACCTCCGCTGCCACCATCTCCCCCTCCTCCACCGCCTCTGTAGCCGTCTCACGCACTGAAATCGGCGCCGCCTCCTCGTCTACCGCCGCCGCACCCGACGCCTCCCCCTCGTCTCCTGCCACCACACCCGACCCCGCCGCCCTCCTTCTCCACTGCTGCAGGCCCCGCCGCCTCCCTCCTCTGACTGACCCCGCCGCCTCCTTCCTACAACCAACCTCGCCGCCCCCCTCCTCCACCCGACCCCGCTGCCTCCCCGTCCTCATCCTCCTTCTCCCTCGCCAATCCACCGCATCCGCTGTCTCCCACTCCTCCACTGCCTCCGGTGCCGTCGTCTCCTCCTGCTCCCACTCAGGTAGTATGTACTGACCAGTTCATCTGTTCTGGTTAGTGAACTTGCCTTTTTGCCTTTAAGGTGTGCATGAATGATTGCATCAAGTCATCTGTTCTGGTTATTAGGTTGCAAGATGATTTTATCGATGAATATTTATAGAATTAGTGCCAATAGTATGTTGGTCATATGTATGTGCAGCTACTTGCTACTGCAAGGAGCCAGGGAGTGGTTGGTCGTGTGCATGCATGCATGGTTCTTTGCCATTGCCATTGCCATTGCCATTGGCCAGGCATGTAGGGAGAGGAGAGAACACCGACATATAGATCAGTTTGTGCATGTAGACTTGAGATTGTTAGTTGGGAATTCTTGTTACATGGGCTGCCTGGCTGGAGTCTTTGGGTCAGCTTTGTCAGGCCCTTGTTGGAGGCACTTGGGCTTAGAGGATATATTTTTTTCGAACTCCTGTGCCATCTCCTCTTAGGTCCTTCAGCTCCTTCTCCCTTAGTTCTCCAAGCCCCGGGGGTGTTTTAGATGGTAAATACAGCTGCATGAGATCATCTATATATTATCAGAAATCTGATACTACAACTCCCAATGAATGAGCCGAACTTTAGGAAATTACTGTACTCATCAAAGAAATCAAGTATAAACCATTTTAGCCTTAATGGCAGCATATGTAAATTACAACCTAAATCAGACTACATAATGCCTTTATATAGAATTATGAATTTTCTGACTTCTTCTCAGGTAACTTGTAAGAAATCGATAGGCCTAAAAGATTTTACAGTGCTGGAAAATTATGCACATTAATTGAATTATACATGAACATGTATAAGACATTGATGGCCCACTAGGTTCATTTAAGTAGTGGCTTAGTGCTAAGAGATTGTTCTCAAACAGGCCACAGATATGTTCTACTGAGGCCTACTCAAAAGTTGGGCATTTAAACAGCTCATAGACACATATCTCAATAGAAATAATGCCTTTAGACTGGCCTCCTCGTTTTTATAGTTAATGACCTCCTTTCTGCCCCCTTTGATTGGTATCTTTCGGGCCCAATCCTAGTCGCCCCCGTATGGCTGTATGCAGTGAAGTTGATGGCACTAGGCCATCCAAGTCCAACCAGTTGGAGGGGCCAAAATGGGCCAGATTAGTCTAATCATATTGAACATGTGTCATAGTATTCTTGCATTCCTTTAATCAATGTATGTAGCATTTTTCAAACTCCAACCAGATGTACTTTTACTAATATAAAAGTTAGAACCGTAAACAAGAATCTAGCTAGAGAAAACCTGAAATTAAGCTGTTTGGTGAAGGCATATTACTTTTGCAATGATGCTTTGAGGATTATCCACGGCTACTATTAGTAATCAAGAACACACTGTTTGCTTCAAGCATTGACCGAACCATAAATCCAACTACCTGTTATTGACCTCTTCTTTTCCTTGCATGTCTGTGCAGTGTTTTAAGTACTCACATTTGGTCATCATGAACAAAAGCTGAGATCTTTGGGGCAGGATCCTGGCCTTTCATTGAACCTCTTCTTCTCAGGTGTGATTGTGCTCTTGATGTTTCTTGCTTATGTAGAATCTGTTGATCATTTGTATTGTCTTCATGTCAATCTATTTTTGTGTACATATATAGGGCATGTATCATATAGTAGCTTCTAGCTAGCTCTATAGTTGTAATTTTTGACATAAATAACAAGTTGGATTAAAATATGCATTATGTTTTGCACACTAGGATGGCTGAGGATCGTAATTGGATGTACACTGGGCATACTGGGCGTAGAGAGATGGGTGACTGTAGCCAAGAATGGATGGAAAAGACTACAAATTTTGTGGATCGAGCATTTGCTAGGAGTAATAGACGGGGTGTGTTGTGCCCTTGTTCTCATTGTTCGAACACACGACCACAAATGAGGGCAACAATGATCGCACACTTGTGCAAGTATGGATTTAGGCTAGGCTATACCGTGTGGATCTATCACAGCGAGTCACAACGTAGTAGATCAGATGTGCTAAGGGAAGAAACAGACGATGGCGGCCACAATGAGAGTAGGATAGAAGACATGCTAGATGATGTATGTGATGCATATGTGCCATCTGTAGAGGAAGAACCGTAGCCTACAACAAGGGCTTTCTTTGATATGTTGTCCGTAGCGAGTCAACCACTTCATGGGCAAATACAGGTGTCCCAACTAGATGCCATCACATGACTACTTGTTGTCAAGTCCCAGTTCAGCATAAGCATTACTTACTTTGATGCATTCTTAAGCGTGTTTAGCACCATTCTCCCAGATGGTCACAAACTGCCCGCTAACTTGTATGAGGCTAAGAAATTGATAAGTACACTAAATATGCCATATGTGAAGATAGATGTTTGTCCAAATCATTGCATGCTATTTAGGAATGAGAATGTGGACAAAGATCATTGTGGTGAGTCTAGGTTTGTTGAGGTTGACTCCGGTGATGGTCAGAAGAGGCAGCTTCCTATTGGTAGAAAAATACTTTGCTATCTACTATTTGTGCCACGAATCCAACGGTTATATATGTCTGAGGTTTCTACTAAACAAATGATATGGCACAAGTATGGTCGTTGGTACCATGATGACAAGATGGTCCACCCATCTGATGGTGAAGCATGGAAGCAATTTGACCGAGACTATATAGAGTTCGCCGCGGAACCTCGGAATGTTCGAATTGCAATTGCAACTGATGTGTTGTATTTGTTTGTAGGACAAGCCTGAGCCTCCCCCTGAAGGCCGTCTTCCTGATGCCACCCAAGGTACAATTATACAACATCTTCTATATTCACAAACATGAATTATTGCATTCTTATTTTTGTACCATTTATGTAACAAAATGCTTGTAGAATGTGTTCTATGACATACAGTTGATAACTACAATTTCGTTTTGCATTTTATTTCATATCCATATGTGGCAACTAATATTTCTTTGCATTTAACCCGATCATGCATGTTAATTTTCTCCTGAAGACTACTAGTGTTCTTTCGAATCAATCAATCTTTAGATTTCTACCTTTTCCAGACTGACCTTTAAGCCACCACTAGATTTTAAGTGTCCAAAAAAGCTCCTAATGGGGACTTGAGAACTTCCAATTAGTGCCACATAGAAAGGTTGTACTGAAAAAAACCCAGACTTATTTAACACCTAAAAACATCTTTTTGAGAGGTCAAATGTAAATTAGCAATTCTCAATATTAACCCATTCCATGCATGTAACTTAGGGCCGATAATAGGTCTTCGAAAAGAGATATTTAAAGGAGTCGTTCTCAGAATATTCGCCACTGTATCATCCTTTCTCCGTACCACATTATAAAGGATTGGATATTGATTTTTCAGTGGAGTGTCTCCTAACCAATTATCTTCCTAAAATCTAGTTTGCATTCCATTTTTAATCCGGAATGAACCAAAACGAAGAAACTGATCTTTGATTTTCATTAAACTTGTCCAAAAGTGGGAAGTTCCAGGCTTATTTATCATCTGCGAAAGACACTCCCCCCCCCGGTCCAAATATTTTCTTTTTAACATAGGTTGCCATACACCTTCTCCATTAAGTAACTTAAACAACCATTTTCCTAGTAAACTTTTTATTTTTTGTATCTAAGTTTTGAATACCTAGGGCACCCTGTTCCTTGGGTAAACACAGCAAACTCCATTTAGCAAGCCTATATTTTCGTTTATGACTGTCACTCTGCTAGTAAAAACGAGAGCGATAAAAATCTAATCTTTTGAGAACCTCCCTAGGAACCTCAAAAAAGGATAACATAAACATTGGTAGACTACTAAGCACCGAGTTAATAAGTACTAATCGTCCACCAACAGACATATTTTTCCTTTCCAGCTGCTGAGCTTCTTTTCAACTCTGTCATCAACCCCTTTCCAATCACAATTCCTTAGTTTTATGAAATGAATCGGAATACCTAAGTACCTGAAAGGAAAAGCACCTACCTAGCAACTAAATAACTGAGTATACTGTGATTCAACCTCTTTGGCGGTACTAAAACAAAAAATCTCGCTCTTGTGGAAATTAATCTTTAAACCTGATAATTTTTCCAAGACACATAGGATAAGTTTGATATTTTTTGCTTGTTCTAAATCATTATTCAAGAAGAGGATAGTGTCATCAGCATACTATAATATTGACAAACCATCATCAATCAAGTGAGAAACTACTCCCGATAAAAGACCTTCTTTTTTAGCTCTAGAAATAAAAATGTCAAGCATGTCCACAACTAGATTAAAAAGAATTGGAGACATAGGATCACCTTGCCTAAGACCCTTCTGAGTTTGAAAATAGGATCCAAGATCATCATTGATTTTTATTCCAACACTCCCTCCCTTAACGAAACTTTTCACCCAAGAACACCACTTAGTTGAAAAACCTTTCATTCTCAAAGTTTGAAGTAAAAACGGCCATTTTACTTTGTCGTAAGCTTTCTTAAAGTCAATCTTGAATACTTGTAACACCCCAGCCTAACTAAGGCCTGGAATGCTACTAAATTAAATAATTAAACGTAATTAAGCTAAAACACCCTACAAAATTTTGGCAGAACCTCCTTTGTATAGTTACCTATACCGGAGATTCCAACAGGCAGTTATAACAAATAAAGATAATCCAGATTGCAGAATAAACAAGATATAATCAAAACTGGCTATTCGTTACTATGACATCCATAGCAACTAAACATCTAATGAATAGACCATAAGCATCCAAAATGACTATTCATTTATTACAGATTACTCCAAGCAAGCAATAATCAAGAAGAGTACTTCAAACAGTTCATTCATCTCCTAGTTAATTTTTTCTTTCATTCTATGGTGGGTAGTTCGTGCAAAAGTGCAAGAAGTCTAATTCTTCCTTTACCCCATGCATGCCGATCTCGTAAAGGTACCTAAAACACAACAAACAACAAGGGTGAGTCCAAGACTCAAAGAAATATAATAAATGGCATCAACAACATCCAAGCATGTAAATCATCAACTATACTTTACAAAACCACATATCAATCACCTTACACACACATGCTATGCAATATGCTCAAAATGATCCTTTTCCTTCTCTTTCCTTTTGCATTTTACGGTAATGCAAAGTGTGCATCCGTCGATGCACACTCCATGCTCTATGCCATCCGCACAGGACCATTGCCCATACCCGCAAGTATGGGGACCAAATCCCATGCTTTACAAGCATGGGGATCTTTAGCCCGTCATCAACATGACGGGGACCTCAAGAGTTGCTTGGTCATCACATGACTAAGACTTCAATAAGCCAACATGATGCATATGTATAAATTCTCAAATTAATACAAACATGCATCCGCAACAACATTGCATATGAATATTCTATTCATACTACAAAAGCTCATAAACATCGACTTCACAACTATCAAACATCCATGATTAACACATAACACAAATCTCTAGCAACCATGAACATTACCAACTATGCCATCATCACAATTCATGAACACACAAATTCTCATAATATATATCAAACATTGTCATTCAACCATATATATTATAACCATCATTATACTTGCCTTAACCGCGAGAGAGTGAGGGACGCGCCGAAGGTGCTGCCCCTGGGACCAGTCCACTACCTGAGTAATTATTATAACGCATGCTAAGATGGCAGTAGTGGACCAAAACAAAGTATACAACAACAATCACTAACTCGCAAAAGCGTCTAACTCGATCCCAACCCCAATTCCTACACGTCGATCTGTCCCCTTGGTGGACGGTCAAATTCTAAAATTCATATCTGTTGTTACAAGAGTCCAATTAAGGTTTTCTTAGACTTTCTGGAAAGGTAATTAAATTCTCCAACTAAGTCTAGTTGGTGAACCTCTCTGAATCAGCCAAATAATACCCATACCAAGCCAGTTAATAAAACATCGATTTTCCGTTAGGCTCTCTGGACAGAGCACTAAAAATATCATAACTTTCCGTACATGTGTCCAAATCTCGAGTTCTTGAGCTTTATGAAAAGCTGAGACAATTATCTACAATTTTTATTATACTGAGCTTCTCTGATTTCCCCTTTAACTAATTGTTTCACCCAGATTACTAAAACCTGTCAGAACACCAACGATTCTGCAGAACAGTCCCACTAATAAAATCATAACTTTTGCTACAGGGGTCCAAATTACGTGTTCTAGCACTTCACGGAAAGATGGCGACGTCCTCTACAATATCCTAGGAGACGTCCAGGACTCCTAGGAAAACCTCAATTGTCTCTAATCTGTCCTGAGCAGCCCTAAATACCGACATCGCTAGTACGACTAATCAAACATCTAATCAAAGGAAAACGAAGGTTACCCGGGATGAGTTGCTGGAGATCACGAGCAGCCCGCGAACCCTTCCTCTTCCCTCCCTTCCTTCCTCCTTCCTCCCCTTTCTTCACTTGATCGGCAGCAGGGAGCACCGACGGCGAGGAAGGGAGGCACCACCATGGAGAAGAGGGGTGTGCTACAGTGGCGGCTAGGGTTTCCCCCTTCCTTTTATTGGTGGCCGGCCCCTCATGGGCCTCCTGGGCCAAGGCCCGAGGCCCAAGTTGCCGAAGAACTACAGAAACCCCCTTTTTTATGTCTAATTTCTCTTTTGAACGCTTTCTTTCGTAGAATAAATCGGAGTATTACATTTATTACAATACTATTCCATCCAAATTTTGTTTATGTAACTCATGGATTGTTTTATGAAGGATAACAACTCCATCAAGAATAAATCTCCCATGCATCAATGCCGACTGGGATGATCTAACAACCTTGTGAGCTACCCCAATAATTCTATTAGTAGCGACTTTAGTAAAAACTTTAAAACTAACATTTAGAAGACAAATAAGTCTATATTGTTGTATTTGCCTAGCATCCGTTTTTTTGGGAAGCAATGTAATGATCCCAAAATTTAAGCTAAAAAGAGGCATTGAACAAGCATGAAATTCATGAAACATAGCCATCATGTCATGTTTAGTGACTTCCCAAAACACCTGATAGAACTCAGCTGGAAAACCATCTGGTACAGGTGCTTTGTTATGTTCCATTTGAAAGATAGCTTCTTTCACCTCCTCCATGAAATTTTCTATTAGGAATTTGTTTTCAATATTCGAAACCTGAGGTATGTCGCTCCTAAAAGAATCAATCATGGATAAATGATTAACTTCGGATGGTCCAAACAGACCTTTATAATAGTTGGTGATGTACTTTTTTAATTGTATATCCCCCCGAATTATCCATTGCTCTTGTTCGAGCTGAAAAATTCTTTGTCTTCTATGCTTACCATTCACAATCAAATGGTAATAGCATGTATTTCTATCTCCCTCCAAAAGAAATTTTGCTTTGGACTTTTGGTACCATTTAATTTCTTCTTCTCTTAAGAGATGTGCCAATATCTCATTAGCAAATTTTTTTTAAAGGAAAGATCTTCATCAAACAATCTCAAAAGCTCAGCTTTTTTTTTTTATCAAGCTTATCAATTATCAAGTTGAGTTCTAGCTTTTCCTTTTTATAAGTCCCACTACTATTTTTACCCCAACCTCGAAGATATTGTCTAAGAGATCTAACTTTATACTGCCAAATTTGTAAGGTAGACTGACCTCTAACTTCCTTTTTCCACACATTAGCCACCATCTCCCTGAACCCATCCCTACACAACCAGCCTAATTCAAATTTAAATAAAGGTTGACTCACTCTATAAGTGGTCGCTCTCGTATTTAAAAGTAACGATGTGTGATCAGACAACGACCTTTCAAGAGCATTAACTATGACCAAAGGAAATTTATGGTCCCAGTCTGTACTCATTAAAACTCTATCCAGCTTTTCAAAGGTTGGATTATCTAACAAATTAGCCCAAGTAAATTGTCTCCTAGATAAATCTACTTCCCTTAAATCCAGATTATTAATCACACCATTAAACAAAAAATGCCATCTATACTCGAAGTTATCATTATATTTTTTCGCTTGCATGCTTGATAATATTAAAATCACCCCCAACTAAAATAGGAAAAGAATCTTTTCTACAAGCATGAACCAGTTCAGTAACGAATTTCTCCTTGAATTTGGTTTGAGCTGCACCGTAAATAGCCACAAGAATCCATTGGAAGTCATCCTCTCTATTTTTAAGGTGAAACTTTACATAAAAATCACCAGCATCAATAGAACTAATATCGAAAACCCGAAGATCTACCCCAAAAAGAATGCCCCCGACCGACCTTGTGGTGCAGAACAATGCCACAAAAAATCCTATCCACCACAAAGATGGTTATGTAATACCCCAAAAATTAAATCGGGAGAGAATAAATAAATCGGGAGAGAATAATTAAATCGGGAGAATGTTTCTTCTAGCAAAGCGATTGAACAGGAGAAAGAGGGGATTTTAATGTAATACTCCGATTTATTCTATGAAAGAAAGCGTTCAAAAGAGAAATTAGACATAAAAAGGGGGGTTTCTGCAGTTCTTCGGCAACTTGGGCCTCGGGCCTTGGCTCAAGAGGCCCATAAGGGGCCGGCCACCAATAAAAGGAAGCGGGAAACCCTAGCTTCACTGTAGCTACATTGCCACCGCTGCCACTGTAGCACGACTACTGTAGCACACCCCTCTCCTCCATGGTGGTGCCTCCCTTCCTCGCCGTCGGTGCTCCCCGCTGCCGATCAAGTGAAGAAAGGAGAGGAGATCACCTTTGCGGGGAGAGTTCATCGTCTTCGTACGATTCTACAAGGGTAACATCGCGTGTTCTTCATTGGTTGATGTGTATTAGTTGCAATTGATTTCGTTTGGTAGATCAAGTAATCAACAGCTAATAGATTGTGTTCTGTCTAGTAGATTGAACGATGGTTTTCTTGTCTTTAGATGCAGAATCTCGGGATCCAATCTCTTAGAGATAGTTGGGTTATGTCCTTAGCTTTCCGTGGCCACCAAGAACACCCTGATCCGATTAACGGTTAGAAAGTTATCAATTGTTTAGTGCCGCTGTCCTGTTAATCTGTCAACATCCTGACAGTCTGTAGAAATCTGAGTTAATCTATTAGTTAAACACAAAATCAGAGGATCTCATTAGAATGAAAAATATGGGTAATTTCGTCACCTTTCTAGAAAGCTAAATAACGTAAGAATTGGACTTTCGTAGAAAAAGTTATGATAATTTTAGTGTACTGTCCAGAGAACCCAACGTGATAATTGATGTTCTGTAGATTGGCTTGGTAGGGGCAGTAAATTGCAGAATCAGAAGGGCTCCCCAACTAAGTTTATTTAGGTAATTTAATTATCTTTCCAGAAAGTATTAGAACATCTTATTTGGACTCCTGAGTAGAAAGTTATGTATTTTATAAGTTGACTGTCCGCACTGAACACCAAATCGATCGGTAGAAATTGGAAACGCTTGGGAGTTTTGTGAGTTCAATTGTGTTCTTATTTATGCTTTTGGTCCAGTATGCTTTTCTTAGTTTGGGTTATCATTATGTTCAGGTGGGAGCGTGATCCCAGGGGCAGTGCCCTCTTCGCGTCCACCGTTCTCGCACGGTTGAGGCAAGTATTCGGGTTGTAGAATAATTATGATTATTTGCTAAGATTGATTGTATCTTGTTCATAATAGCCATGCATGGATGTCAATGTGATGAATTACAATAAATCTTGGTAAATGCAAGTTATGGTTAAAGCTTCCTGTGTATGTTGTTAATGCTTACATGTTATTATGTACATGTTGAGTTCATATAATTGGAAGATGATGTCATTGTGCATATGCATGTCAAAGCATGATTGAGTGTTGGTCACTAGGTGACCAAGTATGAACTGTTGAGGTCCCCGTCATGTAAATGACGGGCTTGAGGTCCCCACATTCGCAGAATATGGGCAATGAGTAAAGAGGTCCCCATCATGATGATGATGGGCATAGGTCCCTATACTTGTGGAGTATAGGCTCTTGGTCCCTATGCCAGGGTGCATAGGTAAGGGTATACATCGACAGTTGTATACCTCGCATTACCGGTAAAATGCGAAAAAAGATAAAGTTTAAAAGGTGCATTGCATGGACGCATTACAAGCATGAAGTTTATGTTTAGTGAAATGTTTTATTTGGAATATTGATGCTATGACTGTGATTTTAGCTTTAACCTTGTTGATACTTGCTGAGTCTTTGGGCTCACACTTGCTTTGATATGTTTTAGGTACAACTGGCAAGAACGTCATGCATGGGAGGGAGTAGATGTTTGGATGCACTCACTACCACTCATCCTTAAGGCGTCTATCATTTAGTCTTTATTCTAATAATTAGCAATCTATTTGAGATTCGCGTATGATTGGTTAAATGTTTGATTTATTTGTAATAAGGAGAATAGCAAGTTTTGTTTATGATTATTATATTATCTTGCATGCTGAATGAACTTGAATGTTGAGTTTAGTGTTAATTGCTATGATCAATTGATGGAACCTCGGTATAGTTGATTATCTGAGAGGAGGTTCTTGAAATCGGTAAATGATCTTAGTTTAGTTTTGTTTAATTTAATTTTAGTAGCATTCCAAGCTCAATGTTGAGCTGGGGTGTTACAGTTGGTATCAGAGCGGGCTGTAGGTCCGTGGTATTTAAAGTATTAATTTTGACACACTATGCACAGTAGATGGGTTGGGTTTTTGCATTGCATATACGCTTCCGTTGAGTAAATAGTTACTTTTGTGCTAAAGTTGCTAGTTGATCATTGTGCTTATTGTATGATATAATCTTATATACTTATAATTGATTATATTAGTTATATATTATGATAGTTGATGTCGAGAGGTTGAGGTCGTGGTTGTGGTCCTGGGCTTTACCAGGTTACACCACTGTTCATAGTAAGAGAATAGTGAAGTGGTTACCTCGGATATCTTAGTACAGGCGCGATAGTGAGTACCTTTAGAAGAGTTGTTCTCTTATTTGAATTTGGTCAACTCTTGTCTAGTTGTGACTGATGAGTTTCTCTTGGGTTATTAGTTCATTGCGGTTGATGGGTTGCTTTGAGAAAGGATAGTGTGTTTCAATTGGGCTAAATTTGTCCTGTAAAGCAATCATTGTTTTCCCAACCGATGAGTTATTCTTGCGGCTGGTGAACTTGGTTGATGGTCAAGTTTGACCTTTGTATTGAAGTTTTGTCTTTCTCATGGGAAAACTTGATCCATTTATTAAACTTGATGTTTTTGGGTTAATGAAAGTTTCCTTTTGCAAGTCCTTTAGTACGTGGAGGCTTTTACTCAATGTGTCTCTCTTGGGTATTTTGAGTGTTGAAGATTAATGGTTCTTCCTAATGAAAGAAGTTGTTAAACCCTTTAGCGGTGTTTTGTCATGATAAGATGAGAGGTTATAATCAAAGCACTTAATGAATATGATATGGATTATCAAGATTGGGTTGCGAAGTGTGCATGATCGATCTTAGCTAAGATCCTTGAAAGGAAAGTTGAATAAGTTGAGGTTGTCCTCTAGTAGTTCTTGATGAGTTTGTGACTATGAGTATAACTATATTTAGTCGGAATCAATAGAGTTATTAAGAAGTGTGGAACATTGATGAAATGGTTGATCAATAGAATTGTTTAGTTTGCTAAACTTATTGGAGTATTTGGATTAATCTAAGCGTGCAACAAGAGAAAAATAAGGAGGTGTTCGACTATGGTCTTAGTAGATAATAATATGGGGTTTTCTTGAATTGACTATTTGATGATCTTATTTATGCTCGTGGGAATACAAATAGAGGAATGACCATCAATTCGTCCATAATTGAATAATCATCAATGGGTTATGATAACCTCCATATTAGAATTAGAGTGTACTAAATTAGTGTGAGCGTTCCTAATAAGTGAAAGGTTGAAAGTCAAAAGTGATTTACTCATGTGTGTTTCATGGGGATGACCTGTGTTTGCATGATGGTGAATTTGTCGGATAATAATATGCGTTTGATGAGAGGACTTTGGAATAACCTCTTAAATTATGTAGTAGGTCTCCTCTAAGATAAAGTGGTTGTTGCAATGAGATTGTAAGAATTTGGTATACTCTCAATTGAGGATGATATGATAAAGTGGTATGTAATACTTTGGTAAGCCGTTAGGAGCTTTATAAAAGAAGAGTTGACAATAACGAATCTTGTTAAAAGTGAATTATTC
This sequence comes from Phyllostachys edulis, assembly GCA_036346405.1. NCBI lineage: Eukaryota > Viridiplantae > Streptophyta > Magnoliopsida > Poales > Poaceae > Phyllostachys > Phyllostachys edulis. Next base: position 31,770,769 of record CM070565.1, on the reverse strand, counting down.
TTGATATTAGTAAGATTGTCGATAAGAGAATGTGACACGTTGGAGTGGTAATGATTCTTCTAGAGAGGAAGTAAGTTGATTGCTTTTCGTAATCTGGGTTAAATGAAATGTTTGGAGTTTTGCATCGTGCTCTTTTGGGAGATCATGATTTATGTAGTAGATGAGATTAGTTGAGCAATGTGACGTATGGAAAGTTTCATTTGGTTTCTAAGTGATTAATTTGATTTGGTTTTAAAGGCATTTCTTGCATAAGATGGCAAGTAATGTTGTAATCAAAGAAAATTGCTTTCTTTGTTAACGGAAAATGTGTGCCCTAAGTATTTGAGGTTGGAGTTAAGAATTGTAATCTGCAACTTTTACGTTGTTCTGACTTAAGAGTCTCTTGGGTTTCCATAGCAATGTTTTTTTTCGATTTATGGGGATTTGGAAGTTCCTTCTGGTGGGACATGTGCCCTCATTTGTGGACTCGTATTTTGTTTTTTTTTCCGAGATCATTAATATTTGATTGTTTCTCTTGGTCTCGTACTCACTCCGAGGAGCAACGTTTTCTTGTGCGTTGAAACTTGTATTTGTTTGTTTCTTCCTTTTGAGAAAGGAATTAACCAACTTGTGTTGCCAAAGTCTTATAAAGTGTAGAACGTCGACTGGTTGGTGGTGGACAAGTATATGATAGTGGTGAAATCTTGGGAACTAAGCTATTTGAAGAGCAGTAGATAGTGATTCGGTTTTCACCTATAACACTTGGAGAGGGTTCTAACTAAATGGAATGTTTGTTGATGAAATACAGTTGATTAGTGTTATAACTAGTGGGACGTATGGCAAATTATGATCCAATACCCTTTGTTTGAATCTTGGTCAATCAGTTAGGGTATTGCGAATGTGTATATTGTGGTTGTGTAACTGAATTGGATTGGTGTGGATTAGAGGAGGTCCAAGATTGGTAAAATAAATCGCCTTGGGGTGGCTACTTGATGAGTGAGGAATGTTGACATTAATAACTGAGGTTATTGTCGAGCTGTGTGAAATTTTAGTCATCAGATCCGAGGGTTACCGATCAAGTATACCGGAAGTTCAATGTGGAATTCTTAAAGGTGGAATTCGGGCTTGGCATTTTTATGCTAGCATCTTAGTTTCCCATTATTAGGTTCCAAGAGTTATGGTGATCTTTGATAGGATCTTTTGGATGCAATAAATGAGGGTGTATGCGGTGAATTTCAAGTTGATTATCCTTAAAAGATTGAGGTGATGTGATTGTAGCTGAAATCTATATTGAGGTGTGTTGGGAATTATTATTTGTCAAAGTAATTCCTTTGGTAGAGAAGGTGATCACAGTATGTTATTGTGGATTGGAAGAGTCTCTCTTCCTAGATGTGGATTTCGTGTTCAGTTTGAGCATAGATTTGAGGCTTGCCAAATTAAAAGAAATGAATTAGTGTGTTATGCGATGATTTAGAATCTCATGATGTAAGAGAAAGTTGAATTCTTAAAAGAAAGTTTGAAAACAAAAAAAAAGGATTGTACTCTCGGATGATGAAATATTCTCCTGGTTTTTATTTGAGCCTTGTCTCTATGACAGATGCCAATTATAAATTGAGTTGATTCATCTTGGTATGCGTGGTTCTTTTCGGTTAAGACAAAGAAAGGAAATGGTTGTTCTTTCGATTGATCATCATTTTGGAATTGTGATTAAGAGAATGAGTTAGTGTGATGATTTGGAAGCCCATGATTTGGGAAAGGATTTATTTCTTAAAAGAACTTCTGAAAAAAAAATTTCTCGAGTATAGAAGTGCTCAATTGGTTCTTGTATGAGTTGGGTTTTTATGATGGATATCATGTACAATATGATCGACTTTATGATCGGCAAGGTGGTTCTTTCGGTTCAGAGTTAAAATGAAGTAGTTGATTTGAGCACTCGAGTGATTTCTTTTGGCTTATGTGGAGTTTAATTGCAAACTGTCTAGTTGGATTGTGAAAAGGTTTTCATGGGGAATCTTCGATTTTGGATTTGAGTGTTTTGAGGGAAGTTGGAATTGCATTGTGAATCCTTTGATTTCAGTTGAATCTGATTTTTAGAGTCGATTAAAATAAGTTGTATTGCGCGTCCCTGCTTAACGAAGACCCTCCTGGTTAGGATGAAGAGATCGACTGAAGATGGAATGAGCGTTCCATATGCTTATGCACAAATTCTGTGGTTTGGTACCAAATGGAAGGATATCCCAAGGTACATTGGTTTGTTTCTGGAAGTTGTGGGAAGTTTGAAGTTGGCAAAACGTTAGGACCGTATTGAGTCCATGCGTGGAGTACACATCGTCTTGTTTGTTCCAGTACTGAGTGAGTACCAAAGAGGTCCGAAGTTTGAAGTTTCGCGGGAGCCGCTGACCTTTGAGTAGCATCCTGTGTGTTGTAAGAGATGTCAGAGCGAGTGCTGAGGCACACGTCGTTGGTTTGTGTCAAGGTGCCTTTGTCCCATTAGTCCGAGAGAGAGGCGACTTGGGAATTGGAGTCTCGCATGTGTGAGCATTATCCAAAGTTATTCACAGCAACTACATAGTAATGTTAGTAAATCTTTTAGCAGTGGTTATTCTTTGGTGTTGAGGTTGAATAGAATTCGGGGTCGAATTCTGTTTAAGGAGGGTAGAATGTAATACCCCAAAAATTAAATCGGGAGAGAATAAATAAATCGGGAGAGAATAATTAAATCGGGAGAATGTTTCTTCTAGCAAAGCGATTGAACAGGAGAAAGAGGGGGTTTTAATGTAATACTCAGATTTATTCTATGAAAGAAAGCGTTCAAAAGAGAAATTAGACATAAAAAAGGGGGGTTTCTGCAGTTCTTCGGCAACTTGGGCCTCGGGCCTTGGCTCAAGAGGCCCATGAGGGGCCGGCCACCAATAAAAGGAAGGGGGAAACCCTAGATTCACTGTAGCTACAGTGCCACCACAGCCACTGTAGCATGCCTACTGTAGCACACCCCTCTCCTCCATGGTGGTGCCTCCCTTCCTCGCCGTCGGTGCTCCCCGCTGCCGATCAAGTGAAGAAAGGAGAGGAGATCACCTTCGCGGGGAGAGTTCATCTTCTTCGTACGATTCTACAAGGGTAACATCGCGTGTTCTTCACTGGTTGATGTGTATTAGTTGCAATTGATTTCATTTGGTAGATCAAGTAATCAACAGCTAATAGATCGTGTTCTGTCGAGTAGATTGAACGACGGTTTTCATATCTTTAGAAGCAGAATCTGGGGATCCAATCTCTTAGGGATAGTTGGGTTATGTCCTTAGCTTTCCGTGGCCGCCAAGAACACCCAGATCCGATTAACGGTTAGAAAGTTATGAATTGTTTAGTGCTGCTGTCCTGTTAATCTGTCAACATCCTGACAGTCTGTAGAAATCTGAGTTAATCTATTAGTTAAACACAAAATCAGAGGATCTCGTTAGAATGAAAAAGATAGGTAATTTCCTCACCTTTCCAGAAAGCTAAATAACGTAAGAATTGGACTTTCGTAGCAAAAGTTATGATAATTTTAGTGTACTGTCCAGAGAACCCAACGTGATAATTGATGTTCTGTAGATTGGCTTGGTAGGGGCAGTGAATCGCAGAATCAGAAGGGCTCCTCAACTAAGTTTATTTCGGTAATTTAATTATCTTTCCATAAAGTATTAGAACATCTTATTTGGACTCGTGAGTAGAAAGTTATGTATTTTATAAGTTGACTGTCCGCAGTGAACACCAAATCGATCGGTAGAAATTGGAAACGCTTGGGAGTTTAGCGAGTTCAATTGTGTTCTTATTTATGCTTTTGGTCCAGTATGCTTATCTTAGTTTGGGTTATCATTATGTTCAGGTGGGAGCGTGATCCCAGGGGCAGCGCCCTCTTTGCGTCCACCGTTCTCGCACGGTTGAGGCAAGTATTCGGGTTGTAGAATAATTATGATTATTTGCTAAGATTGATTGTACCTTGTTCGTAATAGCCATGCATGGATGTCAATGTGATGAATTACAATAAATCTTGGTAAATGCAAGTTATGGTTAAAGCTTCCTGTGTATGTTGTTAATGCTTACATGTTATTATGTACATGTTGAGTTCATATAATTGGAAGATGATGTCATTATGCATATGCATGTCAAAGCATGATTGAGTCTTGGTCACTAGTGACCAAGTATGAATCGTTGAGGTCCCGTCATGTAAATGGCGCTTGAGGTCCCCACATTCGCAGAATGTGGGCAATGAGTAAAGAGATCCCCATCATGATGATGATGGGCATAGGTCCCTATACTTGTGGAGTATAGGCTCTTGGTCCCTATGCCAGGGTGCATATACATCGACGGATGTATACCTCGCATTACCGGTAAAATGCGAAAAGAGATAAAGTTTAAAAGGTGCATTGCATGGACGCATTACAAGCATGAAGTTTATGTTTAGTGAAATGTTTTATTTGGAATATTGATGCTATGACTGTGATTTTAGCTTTAACCTTGTTGATACTTCTTTGAGTCTTTGGGCTCACACTTGCTTTGATATGTTTTAGGTACAAGCGGCAAGAACGTCATGCATGGGAGGGAGTAGATGTTTGGATGCACTCACTACCACTCATCCTTAAGGCGTCTATCATTTAGTCTTTATTCTAATAATTAGCAATCTATTTGAGATTCGCGTATGATTGGTTAAATGTTTCAGTTTATTTGTAATAAGGAGAATAGCAAGTTTTGTTTATGATTATTATATTATCTTGCATGCCTGAATGAACTTGAATGTTGAGTTTAGTGTTAATTGCTATGATCAATTGATGGAACCTCGGTATAGTTGATTATACAGAGGAGGTTCTGCCGAAATCGGTAAATGATCTTAGTTTAGTTTTGTTTAATTTAATTTTAGTAGCATTCCAAGCTCAATGTTGAGCTGGGGTGTTACAGGTTAAGATTAGACACAGAATAGTCTTTTTTACCAGTTTCAAGGATGGCTACAAAATCTAAATGCTGCTCCTTAACCAACTCACAAATGAACCGATGTTTAGCCAGGTCTCCCAGACCTCTACTATTCCAAAAAAAACTTTCGTTTTCACTGTAATTTGACTGGCCTATTAAAAGAATTTTTTCCTTTCTTCTTCCGAGAGCTGGAGGCCCTTTTTTTATAAGTTACCACAGTAAAATCATCCTCCAACAACACATCATCTAAATCTGAACAAAAGTGATTGAGGGATGAGATATCACCACAATCCTGATTCTCATCCTCCAACTCCTCGACTTCTACTATTCCTTTCATTTTTAATCTTCCTAATTCAAGATCCTTAATATTTTTAATAGAACTAACAATCTCACTATTATCATCTCCTAAAGAAATTCCAATCCAAGTAACTTTTTCAATAACTTGCTCATGAGAAAAGGGCAAAAATGATAACTTATTACCAGACATACATGGATCAAGTTCGAGGTTACGAACTTGCGCACACCGCATAGCCTTCTGAACTGAGTCTGCATCACTGGACTGCTACCCCTTAATGCGTTCACTCTATCTAGGCTTCAACAGATCAACCAAGGTGGCCCACTCCAGCCAAAAAAACCCCAGCTGACCTTGAGCCTCGTGAGGCCACCTTGCTATGCATTTTAACCGCCATCTCCGAACCTCGTGAGGCCTCCTTGTTGTGCTCTTTAACTGCCATCTCCACTCGTCGGCTGGCCACGGGAACAACCAGCCGAGGAAGCGCCCTTACCTCCTTTGCTGCATCGGAATCCTCAAAGTCCTCCCCATCATGAGCCTCAGCAATAACTAAGTACTCAGCCACCTTAGTAAATTTTCCAGAAGCTACTCCCACATGTTCCATTACCACTGCCGTAGGTGAGACAATACTTGTATCAACCATTGTAACGGTGCCCAACCCCACGGCCTACCTAGGTGAGCAACACTTGTATCAATCGTTGTAACAGCGCCCAACCCCACGGCCTGCCTCATCGAATTGTTCTCAGCAGCGTCCAACCCCACTGTCTGTTCCACTAGTCGATCCTCCAGCACAGGCCATTCCCCTGGTTCTTTGATGTATATGGGTAAACCGGCTAAAACAACAGCCGGACTCTGCCCCTAAGAGTCCAAAACAAATGTACCATCCTTCTGAGCATTAGTTGCAAATTCCTTTTGAACCTCCCTTGGTGTCACCCAGACGGTATCCAAATGCGAAAGCCCCAAAGTATCCCCCCTAGAAAATGAGGCAGACTGTCCCTCACAGTTCACAGGAGCATGTGATTCAACATTCGAATTATTCTTCAGTCTCTTAACATCTCTATCTGACATGTCAACATCTTTGCCTCTACCCGATTTATCCTCTCCCTCATGATCCTCTCGCCGAATAATGTCTTTGACAATAGTATCCACCTCTGCAGCTTCAACTTTGAAAAAAATGTCATAAACATATTCTCCCATCACAATCTCTACACTTGAAGGAATGGCATCTATGTCTAGAACACCCACCAGCAGCCGAACTAAATCGTTCTTGCGAACCTTTTCCATGTCCACTCTCATTGCTAAGCCAATGATTGATCCTATAGCACAAAGACTCAGAAAATCACGAACTTCCAATGGCACTCCAACAACCTGAACCAACACCTTCTGAAGTTGGTACTTAGGTGTGGGCCTCAAGTTCCATTCCACAAATTGCAACACCACCTTATGCTCCTTCATGTGGACATCACCAATAGCCACCATACGAAGCATATCAAGCCTAGTTGGAAAATGAGCCAAAAACACCTTTTCCCCCTGGGTCTCCACCTGTGGATGCTAGTTCAAAGGAATTAATCTTCTCAACTCGGCAATCAGAAGGTCTTCAGACAGTGGATCACCAATGATCCGGACAAGCCCCGTCATATTGTTTTCCTTCTTCAACGTCTTCGTCCTAGGATTTTGGATGTGATAAAACCCCAACCCATCAGCACCGAAACCACACAAATTGGCAATAGGTCGCGGCATCAGTGTCAACGGACACTTATTTGCCAAATGGTCATCACCCTCACATATATCACACATTAAAATAGCTTAAAGAGGTAAGAATTACTAGGTTGGTAAAGGAGACAAGCCGATAAATCTAATGTGCTATTCAATGGGAATGTCGTCACATACACTTTGGGCACGATTGGTTCCCTACATTTTGCCTCAACTTGGCCTGGTGGGTACAAGGCGCCTTGATTTGTTCCCTGTATGGGCCTCTAGGCCTGTTTAGCGTGTGCACACGATGGCCACGAGCCCTGTCCAAAATGAAATGTGAATTCATTTTTCACTGGCCTAGCTAGAATGGCCACAAAACAGCCCAATTAGGCCACTGTGTGGCACACAAGGTTTCACACGTGTATCAAGGCCTCATAGGGTTATCACCCCCATCCCTCCCCACCCCACCCCCCAATGGACGCCCCCATTCCTCCCACTTTATCCTCTCGCACCAATGCTCGCTCACCTTTCTCCCTACTCCCATCTCCTATGACAATTCTCTCGCCTCAGGTATTATTCATCCATGCCCTCTCTTTCTTTTCCCCACATCCTCTTGTGTCTTACTATTTGCGACTATGGCTTCTATGGTTCAAATCTGGTCATGTGGCTTAGAAATCGGAAGGTCTACTTCATGCTATAGTTGTCCCATGTGGTATGGATCTATTACTTGTGAAAGCTATGTACTTCTATGGTTGGATTGAAGTAGTTCTCGTCGTTTATTTTTATAAAGCAAATCGATGTAGATTTAAGCCCCACGTGATTCTCTTCATATGCTGTAGATCTATTTAATTTTTTTTTGCATAAACTAGATATGCAAGATTGGTTCTTTATATAATTTTTATTTCATAAGGAAATTTTTTTAATCTTTTTTCTATTATTGTATTTTCATGGAAAAAGCACTTTTCATGGCTTCATATACATAAGATAACTCAGATTATTTCGATCTACAGTACATTCAGGAAATATGTCATATAACAAAAAAAACTTTAGATGTTTAGTTTTAATTCTTTATAAATATAGCAACAATATGTTGCTTGTATGATTAATATATTGTGACTACCTCACACTACAACAAAAACTGTAGAATAGCACCAGAAGCCCAACCAGAGCCTCAAAGATCTCCTATTGCATGGATGTACATAGCCAGGAGCCCAGGATGAAGGTGGTGATATCAATTAGTATCCATGATCCCATGTTGGGCAATCTAATTATAGCCATCATTCCTAGATTGGGAGATGAATCATATAAATAACACACCTAATTAACATTGATTATTTAATTATTTCATTTCATATATTTTACATCCAAGAGGGGCTGTCTAAACCCTAAAGCTAAAGTAAAAAAGGGTCTAGCTGATTGGCTCACGGAAGAGTAAACAGGTAATTTAGGATTTACCACCCCCCCCCCCCCCGTGATCCTGAAATCCCCCAAGAGTAAATAGATAGCTTGAATAATATACACATTTTTCATCCATGTCCTACGAAACTATAGTTATTATGAATAAGTTCATCATGTCCTACGAAACTGTTGTTATTATGACTAAGTTCATTTAAGCCCTTTGAACTCTTGCGAGGTTCTGGATATCAACCTTCAGCTATGAAAGACGGTATTAATTTGATCCTCCTCAACTGTCAATACCATGTAAATGACCATCTCGTAGCAAAACCACCACGGTTTAGCTGACGTGGAAATCTATGTGTGAGTCCACCTCCACTTCCATCTCCTTCTCATGTCCATGTCAGCCTCTAGGTCGTCCTTCTTCCTCCTCTAGTTCCTTCGATCTCCCTTCTCTTCTATCTCTCTCTTCCCATCCATGGTGTGAGGGAACATAAGCTTGTGCAGCATGACTACCGTATCTATGGAGCTCATGTGCCTCACTCCACGGAGGCGGACAACGCTAGGGGGGACGAGCGACGGTAGCCGTGGTGGCGAGAGTGACACCCTTGGCCACGTCTAGGAGGACAAGGTGGTAGTGACATCTCCCATGCAGCGTGAGATAGCCAGCACACCCAACGGGGACTAGCCATAATCTGATGCCGCTAGATCTGACGCCGCTGCCTCCTTGCGCTAGTTGCAGCGGCCAGAGTTGAAGCCTCTACCACCATCTCCATTGCCAGTCTTCGAAGCTCTCCGATGAATGCCTCCGCCCATATCCCCCTTCATCCTTCACACACAGCCCTCCCTCACGTGAGCACCGTCTTTCCTCACGAGAGGCCAAGATGCGCATAGTTGCCAGAACCTCTGCTCATCGGAGCTAGTATCAACCAGAGCTGTGGCCACCACTTGGTTCAGGTGCCCAAGGTGTCAGCAAGTGCCGATCGAGGTGTCCGCTAGGCCAAGTAGTAATGCTGAGCCGTACGCAGAGGAGAATAGAGGAGGCACATTTGGTCTCAAGGCCAACTGCAGCGGGAACGCCGATGAGGAGCATGGCCGCGATGGCATAGAATTTGTTGTATTTATTGCTTGTGTGTCCATGTGGGCTTTGTTCTAATTGTGTGGCACAGAGATTAGGGGTGGTCCTAGCATAGTTCATGGGGTTGAACATCCAAAAATTTTCGTGAAATACCATGCATTTAGTAGGTATATTTACTGATAATTATGTCAAATACTTCATATTATACTACTAATAGATTTTAGTCCACTCCCATACCTCCCCCTCCCCAATTCATTTCAAGTACCATGACCCAGCTATAGGATCAATGAGGTCGACTAGGCCGAATAGAGGGGGTGAAAACGGAGTTTTATGTAGAGGGGCCAAAACCATCAAAGCCTAAATAATTCTAGTCTCACTTGGCGGCAAGGCGAGCAAGCGAAGTCAACTCCCAGGCTCCAGCTTGGCCTCGATGGTTGCACGTCTGCTAGGAGGTAGGATCAAAGTAGCAATCGGGCGGCGGCGAGCACCGAGCTAGGTGTGGCCACGCCCCATTCCCCAATTCCTAAGTCCCAAATCCCAAATTCCCGAATCCACAAATTTTTATTAATAATTTCTCTAAATTATTTTTGATGTTGTCTCTAGTACGAACAATTTGTAATTTAATTTTATCTACTGTGGACTTCTACCTTTCCGTTAGGTAGTATTTTATTAATTCCGAACAACCGTCCCGAAATTCCGAGGTTCACCACTGATAGCGATGTCGAGAGAAAGGGGTCGCAGCTGTTAGAGAGGACACACTGTGCCACCGTTCAAGGCACAGATATAGTGATGGAATTTTTCATAAGATGTTTTTGCTCTAGTTGTGGGTAGCGAGTTTCCTTTGGTTAATGACTCCATGAGTTGTTCGGTATAACTGTTACTGGAAAATACACTTTGCAAGTTCAATATTCGGTGGATGTTTTGATCCTATGAAATTTGGAGTAACTTGAGTGTCGATATTTAATGTCCCGTTTTCTTGAGTGAAATTAATAGATCCTCAAGGTGATTCTTGTTATGCTTAAGTGAGAGATGGTATCAGAGCACCAACCTTCGCTCATAGGCATGCGTGCCTGTGGTGGGCACACGACATGAATGTGTACTGTCGAGGGCATTTACCGTGTATGCGATGTGCTTCCGAGGGTGTCTACCATTAAGGGGGGTGAATGTAATACCCCGGCGTGTTAGTGGTTGTCCATGTGGCCCATGTGGAGTTGTGTGGTGCGATTATTCTCACGTTGCTTGTTTAAAGTGAGTTATAGTAGCATACAATGCTCGTTTGGTCCAAACATAGGGAGCATTCAGCTATTTCTGTATGTTTGGTGCTATGTGTGTGCGAGGACAAAAGTGTATGTTTGGTGCTATGCTTGTGCGGGTCCACCCCACTCTAGCAAGACATTGAGTGAATTTTCAGCCTGGATATTATAGAAGAAGTGAGCTTTGTTGAGTCTGCAGCACAAGGGATGATACGTCAGCAAGACATGTACACATGTTGAAACCAATGCCATGTCGATGCCACATCGGGTGAAAATCGGGGTGGAATGGTTTCAAGGATGTAAGTTACCTGGTTTTGATAGTTCAGGGGTGTCAAATATCTGGTTTTGTATTTGGGGGGCAGTTTTCTAGACTTTTGCAAGAGTTCAAAGCGGTCAAATGGACTTATTCTTAGTTATTAAGATTTGGGTTGTACCTAGAAATGAGATTGCTTCCTTTTGACCCAGAATACCTGTAGATGACATATTTTTATGTTTGAATTTCCAATTTGTTTATTACTACATAGTTCTAAGTTTTGTTAAATAGTAATGGTCAAAGGAAATTCTTGGGTTTCTAAAGCCGCATTTAAGATTTTAATTATTCATTATGTTGTTGATGTTCTGGTTGTTCTAATAGTTAATAACTACATATTCTTCTAGTTTTAAACTGCATGTTCTGCAAAATTTACTTAATTTATATTCTATCTATTCCCCTCGGATGCAGCACGAGTAACTTTTGATTGAAATTCCAAGGATGACTACAATAATGTGTTTCATACAAAATATTGTATATTATGGAATTCGTTTGTACAAAATATTTGATTTGGCTTCTTAAATTAATATGGGTTTTTTTTCATGTATGAAGGATATATACATATTGCATTAAGGTGATCGTCTACTTTTCCTTCAGACTTTCACAATGCGTTGGCCAGGTGAGATTTTGAATATATTGCTAATCTACCAATAGTAATGTTGCTACAAAATTTGAATGCAAATGCAAAATTCTAAAATGGTTCATTACAGGTATTAGGCAGGGACAAGCATGGTGTGGTTCATCGATCACAGTGCAAGTAGGGTAGTTCATTGACAGTTGAGAACGAGTTGATAACAGTGAGTTATTCCAGTCAAACTTTGGGTTCGAGATGGTTATTTTTACAACAGTTTATAGTTGGTATTTTCTGAGCATCCTTTTATTTTCTACTTAAATATAAGCAAAATATGTCAATAATGCACGTACTGAAACAAGAAAAAAAATTCCACTATGAAAATATAAGCAATATTTGTGATCGACAAAATACACAATTGTCGCTGTTTTAGGACCGAACTTACGTAAAGATTGTTTGATTCGGGGGTTCCACTAGGCTCAAAATCACACAGAGATGGAGACACGAGAATTTTATACAGGTTCGGGCCTTCTCCTGGGAGAATAACAACCCTACTCCTGTGTGTATGTATTGAGCATACTGGATTACAAGATCAAGCCAGAAAACTAGAGTATTGTCCTTCTCAGAATTCGGGCTCTCCCTATTGCTCTGATGATCCTTGCCTTTTATACCGTCCCCAGAATGTACGCCGTTGGACCTCTAATAAAAGGTCACTTAATCATCCAGATCGTGGCGCCGTTACTGGAGGTTACTGCAGGAGTTAAAACGTTCCCACGTCGCTAGGCAATTATCATCATAAAAGGGAGTTAAAATCGTGCCATTATTTTAGGAAATAATGGTGTAGTTTACTACTCGTATTTTGAATACGGTGCGGAAGATTCCTTTATCGACTAGACACACATGTCTATGAGCTTTGTCAACTAGGGCCTGGTCGTAGAAGGTCTTACGACCAGGGGATGGTCGTAGGAAAGCTTACAACTGCATACTGATCGTAGTAGAGCTTACAATCATGGGATAGTCATATAAGAACCTACGACTATGGGGTAGTCGTAGGAAGACCCACGACTATAGGGTGGTCGAGAAGAACTTCGACCTCGGCTTCTCCCTTATTAATATTTAAGGGTATACTCAAGAGTTATGTGGCGTCATTATTACCTCATAATATGAATTATGGATAAATGATTAAATGAGGATTGTTATATCCTCGTCATCTAGTCCCCGACTTAAGCGAAAAATAGCTTGCTTGAGAAAGGAGTAGTAGATGGTCGTGGAAAAGGTGGTTGTGGAAAAGGTGGTTGAAGGAAAAACTCTTCGACTAATGTTTCATTTGACTAGAAATTTACTTAGTCAAGAAAGTTGTAGGATAACCTTGCGGCTCACAAAGTGGTCGTAGAAGATCTAACGGTCCCCGAGTGGTCGTAGTACTGTGGTTGGAAGTAGAAACTTTCCAACCGTTGTTACTTTTGACCAGAAAAGACTTGGTCAAGAAAGTAATTTCGCTTGAGGTGTAAAAACAGACCTGACTTCCTTGAGCAGACAAATTTTAAGAATCCCAATCGACTCCCTTGCCGTTGTCTGCTGGAGCACTTCTCGAAGCGTTGGCAACCATTGGATAGCCACGTCTTTTCATCTTCGGGCGTGCGGTTATAAAGTTTCACCGCGGGTGAGGGTAAGGTCTTTTACCTTCCCCCAATTTGTTCTTGCTATTCAAAACTTTTGAGTTCTCCGCCGCCGACCAAATCGAGCTTCCTTCTCCAACCCTTCCACATCCAATCTCTTAGCTTTCGGGATAAATGGTAAGAGCCACTTCCCAGTGGGCTGAATCGGAGATGGACGCGGCCAAGATTCAAGCTTTGGTCGACTCCGAGAAGATTCTGAAGGCTGAATTCATGAGATGGATCGAAGCCGCCAGGCAGCATTGGCCATCGGAGGAGATGAGGTAAATCCCCGTCTTCCAAGCATTCTGTGAGTGCGGCCTTAGATTACCTGCTCATCCTTTCCTTACATTGGTACTTGAGTACTTCCAAGTAGAGTTGGCGATGCGGACATCCTTAGCTACGGTGTTCCATATAGTGTTTTCAATTCAGCAAGTACATCAGAACAACATGAGCTTACTAAAAGAGTTGAAGAACAAGAGAAGCTTGTGGGTGAAGGTTGTGCAAAGAAGCTTAACCAAAAGGTGAATCTGTTCCATGAATTTTCTTTAAGTTTAATTGAGAATATTATACTACCTAATAGTGGGTCATTGCTTATTGTTAGGTTTGGAGGAGATGCTTCATGTGAATATCAAGAACACGATGCTTCTCGGGGTGTTTTGATGCTCACAAAAATAGCATGCAGCCTGTGGGACGCATGGAAGGTATGGGTTCATGACGATCTTCGCAGCAACTCAGAAGGATCTAGCATGAACAATATATATATTTGGAAAGCTTATCAAGTCTATCTATTCCATGTTCTGAAATATCTATGCTCAATTTACATAATGTGGAATTGATTACTCAGAAGGAAGTTCTTACTAGAATATCTCTTGATGATTCTTTATACTATATCATGTTCAATGATCCTAGAGAGCTATCTAGTATGATTGGGAACCATACTGAAGTTTCATGTTTAAAATCACTAGTACCTTATGCCTACACATCTACGTTCAATTTGATTGGAGATTATGGTGTAGCTGACACGTTCTATGCATATCGAATATGCATTACCTATGATAATCTTGTTGATTTAAAATTGCATGTTTTGCTCAAACCTTCTTTTGAGCACTGTCATGGTCACTTTGAGATGGGTTTCAATACAAGAGCCTATTGTCTAGAACGTAACATGATACCTACTTGTTTATCCTGTAACAATAAACAGCATAGTGAAGTTGTAGCATGGAAGGCATTAAGAATTTTCTTCCCCAAATTTGAAGAACTTGATCTAGTTAGTCCCTTTTATATCTTGTCCATGTCCTTAGAAAAGTCGAGGACGACTTTTTCTCATGGGAGGGAGAATGATGTGAATGAAAGTATCACAATGTATATATCAAATACATCATATGGCTATTGTTCTGCTAATTATTTTGTGCATAACTATGAGAATAAGACAACAATTGATTCATACATATATCACGTACATACGTTTTTCTCTTTGTCTAGTACTTTTTGTGGAAATCATCATGTGAATGATAGGCGTACTGAGATGAATACATCACATCAATCAAATGGCTATCGTTGTACTATTCATGATTTGCAAAGCAAAAGGGCTGATAAAACGGATGATAAATACATATACCATGCATATACGTTGTTTTCTTTGTCTAGCACATTTTCAAGCTATCAAAAGCCGAGGACGGCTTTTCTTGAAGAAAGGGAGGATGATGCGGACATCCTTAGCTACGCTATTCCATATAGCGTTTTCAATTCAACAAGTACATCAGAACAACATGAGCTTACTAAAAGAGTTGAAGAACAAGAGAAGCTTGTGGGTGAAGCTTGTGCAAAGAAGCTTAATCAAAAGGTGAATCTGTTCCATGAATTTCTTTAAGTTTAATTGAGAATATTATACTACCTAATAGTGGGTCATTGCTTATTGTTAGGTTTGAAGGAGATGCTTCATGTGAATATCAAGAACACGATGCTTCTCGGGGTGTTTTGATGCTCACAAAAATAGCATGCAGCCTGTGGGACGCATGGAAGGTATGGGTTCATGACGATCTTCGCAGCAACTCAGAAGGATCTAGCATGAACAATATTATTTGGAAAGCTTATCAAGCCTACTTTCCAACGGTCAAACGGCACGTGATTTGGAGCTTTCTATAAAAAGTTATGGCTATTCGAGTGCATGCTGCACATTCAGACCGATCAACGCGCGAGAGTTGACAAAGTTGATGATTCCGCGGCTTGTACGACATCTTGGGAAGATATCCAGCTTTGCCATGACTTTCCAAAGGCTTACAAGAGTCCCTTTCTCAAGTTTCACACGGATTCATGTCGTTTCAATTAATAAAATTGAAGTTAGGAATGTTTGGATTCAATTCGGATTCGGAATCAGCATCAAAATCGGATTCGGAATCAGCAGTATAGTCCGGATTAAAAAGGTCATAAATTTCACAAACGGAGTCTGATTTGGGTGTTCTTGTACTTGTTGGAAAGCTAACTTCAAGCCCGATCCAACGGATACTCGCTCAGCCTCAGATTCATCACGTATCAAAAGATATGTCCGAAACAATGTGACAGTTGTAAACTCAGAGTTTCCTTTTTTGTTTTAGATTGTGTCCGACTTGGAGTAGGAGATCTAATTCCGAAATAGAGTAGGAGTAGGGCCTCTTGGCCAGCCATAAGGTAGAGAAGGGCACTATATATTGAGGGGTAGACCCCCATTGTATCCTAAGACCAGTTTATGCATAAGAATTGAAACATAGCTATTGCTTGTTCTTTTTAAACTAGAGTTCATGCGAGGACTTTGAGAGAGGACTAGGCGATCCATTGATTCGTTCTGCAATTCAAGGTCAAGCCGTCGTTCCATTGGGAGTTGGGGACTTGGCGATCGTCGTTTGTGGTCTCGCGACGATCATGTATCCGGTGTGTTTTGGGCGTATTCCAAAGAGTTGAGGGTTCGTGCATTGGCGCGAGTGTTCAGCTAGTGACTTCGTCTACTTCGCATCATCTATCCACGGTTCCTCACCGAGAAGATCGGGCATCCCCCGTATCATATGGTATCAGATTCTAGGTTTACTCGGTGAGAGCTATTTACCCATAGTTTAGATTTGTTTTCTTTCCTATAGTCCATTAAACCGAAAATTACAACACAAAAATTTCCAAACCCTGTATTCAATATGTTTTTTCTTGTGAGTTTAGTTAAGTTTTTATCCATTAGAGTTTTTTGTTTTAGTGCTGATCCTTGTGTTTCCTTTGCGTTGCTTCATTTTTGTGTCTACTTAAACCCAAGAAAATTGCTGGTTGCTTCCGTCAATTAGCACCAAAAAAAAAGAGAGTAATTTGTATCTTCACTTCTATCTTTTCATCCTTTGAGACTAGCTTTTGATAATTGCATTAAGGGCTGCTCTTGGCATTAGTTTACACTTCTGAAATTTTTGAGACATGCAAATCAAAGGGTGAATCAAAACTTTCATTCGGCCATTGCAATAGAAGAGAGAAAAAGGCACCGACTTGAAGAAAAAGCCACGGCTTAAAAAAGTAAAAAAAAGAGACAAACCATAAATACCAATACCAACTTTTCACCGCTTTGCCATAGCGAAGGAGGAAGAGTTTGTTCTTGCGATTTTGAGAAAGAAAAGACAAAAGACAAAAGGAGTGGCGAATTTGGGAAGAGTAAACCCTAATCCATAATTTCAGATTGTGTCTTTAATCTCTTTGAGCAATCTTGTGCCCTTATATTCATAATCATTGCAATTGGCTAGCGTCTCTCCTAGTACTTGGTGCAAAACGAGCTTGTGCATCGCAATTTCCGATTGCTTCTCACTAGCTCATCCCTTTGTTTGCATTAAGTCACATTTATCTTTGCGTGTGCATATTGGCAAACTACTCTAGCTTGAATCATTACTTAGCTTTATAATATCTTGAATATCAGTTTGCATAGGATATACAATTACCTTCCAAGCTCCACCTACACCCTTTTGTGTACTCCCTTGCTCTTGGTTACGCTCATACATTACCGGGTTGAGGTCGTTCGTGGTCACAAGTGTCAATTTGCCGTCCTTGATTCACTTTGGAACGGTAAGCTTGCCTTGTGTTCAGGACAGTGAGTTGAGAGCGTAGAGAGAGATTTTTGTTTTACTAACCTGGATATAATCTCGCTTGCTATTTGTGAGTTGTTGCCATGTCAGGTCACGAGAAGGGTCCAACTAATCCAAAAACACCGGTTATGTGGACGGAGTACACTCGCTTGCACGAAATACTACAAAAGAAACTTCATAATCGTGATACTAGTGTGCGCAATGAGCTCGGGGAAGTTAAGACTGGATTGAACAACCTCGGGGAGGAGGTTACGCTTGCTGCGTCACGGACATCAACAACAACTTCTTGGAGCTACGCGACATGTTCAACCACTCAACGTGCATTGTAAATCGACACGGCGACATCGAGGATTTTGTTGATAAACCCAAATTTCATATCCCTATATTTTCGTGTAGTACAAATGTGGAAGAATACCTCACTTGGGAGCTGCAAATTGATCGCTATTTCGGATGCACAACTATTCCAATGAGAGGAAGCTCTTACTTGCGTCCAATAGTTTGACTGATTATGCCACACATTGGTGGGAGCGGTTTGTTCGTAAGCGTATGGAGCGCCATGAATTGCCGATTATCACTTGGGATTAGATGAAGTAGCATTTCCGTGCACGTTTTGTACCTCGCCACTACAAGCGTTCCATAGTTGAAAGGTTGACAGGGCTGCGACACGATTTGAAGTCCACTAGTGTGTCACATGAGAAGGCGACTTTTCCTTCGGTCCGAGCTTCATGTAGTGCTGCCCCATTGCTTCATGAAGAGATTGTGGTTGCTGGTAATTGCTCAATTGATGACCCACAATCTTTGGGGGATGCGATGTATCTAAACCCATGTGAAAATGAGAGCCACATAGCCAAATTGAGTGAGGATGATAAAGAGAGTGAGCTATGTGATTCCACCATATGTGAGGTTGAGAGCATCTCAATTGCGTGAGAGAGATACATCAACGAAAAGAGGGAAGTAGATGATAGCCAAACCGAGGTTATTTCTGAAATTAACGATTTACTCTCTACATCTAGTGTTGTTTCTCATATTGTGCAGGTTGATATTAAAGAAAAGGACTTGAATGTTCAACAACCAAAGACAGTTGGAAGTAAACGACGAGGAGATAACTACGGTTGGGGATGGAGTGCTTGCTGTCCCGTGGTTTCATGATGATGATTTGATATCTACAACACCTACAACAACTGAGGAGGACGTTAAAGGTAACAATAATGGTGTTAAATTGAATCCTCATCAAGAAGAGGTACGTATGAGTGAGAACTCTAGTGTTCCTTTAAATATTCCATGTTCTGAAATATCTATGCTCAATTTACATAATGTGGAATTGATTACTCATAAGGAAGTTCTTACTAGAATATCTCATGATGATTCTTTATACTATATCATGTTCAATGATCCTGGAGAGCTATCTAGTATGATTGGGAACCTTACTGAAGTTTCATGTTTAAAATCACTAGTACCTTATGCCTACACATCTACGTTCCATTTGATTGGAGATTATGGTGTAGCTGACACGTTCTATGCATATCGAATATGCATTACCTATGATAATCTTGTTGATTTAAAATTGCATATTTTGCTCAAACCTTCTTTTGAGCACTGTCATGGTCACTTTGAGATGGGTTTCAATACAAGAGCCTATTGTCTAGAACGTTACATGATACCTACTTGTTTATCCTGTAACAATAAACAGCATAGTGAAGTTGTAGCATGGAAGGCATTAAGAATTTTCTTCCCCAAATTTGAAGAACTTGATCTAGTTAGTCCCTTTTATATCTTGTCCATGTCCTTAGAAAAGTCGAGGGCGACTTTTTCTCATGGGAGGAGAATGATGTGAATGAAAGTATCACAATGTATATATCAAATACATCATATGGCTATTGTTACGCTAATTATTTTGTGCATAACTATGAGAATAAGACAACAATTGATTCATACATATATCACGTACATACGTTTTCTCTTTGTCAAGTACTTTTTGTGGAAATCATCATGTGAATGATAGGCGATCTTGAGATGAATACATCACATCAATCAAATGGCTATCGTTGTACTATTCATGATTTGCAAAGCAAAAGGGCTGATAAAACGGATGATAAATACATATACCATGCATATACGTTGTTTTCTTTGTCTAGCACATTTTCAAGCTATCAAAAGCCGAGGACGGCTTTTCTTGAAGAAAGGGAGGAGGATGCGGACATCCTTAGCTACGCTGTTCCATATAGTGTTTTCAATTCAACAAGTACATCAGAACAACATGAGCTTACTAAAAGAGTTGAAGAACAAGAGAAGCTTGTGGGTGAAGCTTGTGCAAAGAAGCTTAACCAAAAGGTGAATCTGTTCCATGAATTTCCTTTAAGTTTAATTGAGAATATTATACTACATAATAGTGGGTCATTGCTTATTGTTAGGTTTGAAGGAGATGCTTCATGTGAATATCAAGAACACGATGCTTCTCGGGGTGTTTTGATGCTCACAAAAATAGCATGCAGTCTGTGGGACGCATGGAAGGTATGGGTTCATGACGATCTTCGCAGCAACTCAGAAGGATCTAGCATGAACAATATATATATTTGGAAAGCTTATCAAGCCTACTTCCCAACGGTCAAACGGCACATGATTTGGAGCTTTCTATAAAAAGTTATGGCTATTCGAGTGCATGCTGCACATTCAGACCGATCAACGCGCGAGAGTTGACAAAGTTGATGATTCCGCGGCTTGTACGACATCTTGGGAAGATATCCAGTTTTGCCATGACTTTCCAAAGGCTTACAAGAGTCCCTTTCTCAAGTTTCACACGGATTCAAGTCATTTCAATTAATGAAATTGAAGTTAGGAAAGTTTGGATTCAATTCGGATTCGGAATCAGCATCAAAATCTGATTCGGAATCAGCAGTACAGTCCGGATTAAAAAGGTCATAAATTTCACAAACGGAGTCCGATTTGGGTGTTCTTGTACTTGTTGGAAAGCTAACTTCAAGCCCGATCCAAAGGATGCTCACTCAGCCTCAGATTCATCACGTATCAAAAGATATGTCCGAAACAATATGACGGTTGTAAACTCAGAGTTTCCTTTTTTGTTTTAGATTGTGTCCGACTTGGAGTAGGAGTTCTAATTCCGAAATAGAGTAGGAGTAGGGCCTCTTGGCCAGCCATAAGGTGGAGAAGGGCACTATATATTGAGGGGTAGACCCCCATTGTATCCTAAGACCAGTTTATGCATAAGAATTGAAACATAGCTATTGCTTGTTCTTTCTAAACCAGAGTTCATGCGATGACTTTGAGAGAGGACTAGGCGATCCATTGATTCATTCTGCAATTCAAGGTCATGCCGTCGTTCCATTGGGAATTGGGGAGTTGGCGATCGTCGTTTGTGGTCTCACGACGATCATATATCCAGTGTGTTTTGGGCGTATTCCAAAGAGTTGAGGGTTCGTGCATTGGCACGAGTGTTCAGCTAGTGACTTCGTCTACTTCGCATCATCTATCTGCGGTTCCTCACCGAGAAGATCGGGATCCCCCGTATCAGTTGGTGAACCTCGTTCCTAATTCAATTACAATGTTGGGGGTATTCGTGTACCTTTGCGAAGCCTACTTGGGGATCCCGGCTGACCTGGAGTTGTTCCGGTATTACTACGGAATGACTCGGTTAGGCGAAATTGCCGGTGGCTATAGTCTGAAGCTCCACGACAGGAAGTCGAGGGAGTATATTCAGATGTTTACCCAGTCGTCACGGCCGGGGTGGAAGAAGAGGTGGTTCTATTGGGAGATCATCAATGAGGACAGCCTCTCCTTCATTGGAAAGCCGGCAGAGAAGCTTCCTTCGTGGGATGCGATTCCTAAGGACCTTCGCCGGATTACCCCCTTCATCCAAGCCATCGCAGACTTGAAGGAAGAGGGGCTTACTGGATGGCACGTGGTGAAGGATTTCATCACGCGCCGCATCAGCCCTCTGAAGAAGAGGGCTCACCAGATGTGGAAGTACTCGGGTTCATCGAACCCGACGAGGGACTATGCGGAGGGTAAGTAAACCTTAAGCTTTAGCCTTCTTTCTGTTGATTTCAGAATTGGCTTTATTTAAGGTTCTCTTGCTTCTGCAGACCTCTCGCGAGAGGAGATTGATGCCCGAGTCAAGCTTATCTACGAGAAGCCCCCTGCCCATGTCGTGGCGCCTCCAATCCTGGTTGACCTGCTTCCAGAGGACAAGCTTGAGCGCCTAAAGGTAATCGATAGTCGATTTCGTCTTTGGGACTTTATAGTCATAGGAGAACTTATGACTGAGTGTTGATCGTAAAAAAGCTTACGATCAGGTTATGGTCGTAGAAGAACTTACGACCAGAGGTTTGTCGTAGAAAAAGCTTACGACATGGTAATTGGTCGTAGAAGAACTTACGATCACTTTATAATGTCTCTCTTTCCGACTTCTGCAGAAAGTAGGCAAGGAAAACCGTCGGGACGATGACAAGGGATGCTCGAGCTCGAGTCCTGCTATTCAGCAAGCAGATGCTCCTCAGACCAGGAAGAGGAAGCCCACGTAAGTTGTTGACAAGGGCGATGTGAGCTCGAGTTCTGCTACTCTGTCTGCACCTTCGGCTAATCTTGCCACGGAAATAATTGCTGTAGAGGAAACAATCGCGGCAGGAATAGCTGAAGTGTTTAAACCTAAAGCCCCCAAGGCCAAGGTACCCTTCTATTATGACAATAAAACCTTCGCAGTTTCTTCCTCCCCTGGTTTTATTAAGCGACTTGAGAAGGAGAACTGGAAGAGTTTCATGTCTTTTGTGAAGGAGACTGCTGCACCAGCAGTGCCCGTGGTTGAGGGTGATGCTGCCCTTGAAGTGGTTGAGGCTGATCTCGACTGCCCAGAGAGCCAAGGGGCCCAAGAAGCGATGGTGCTCGATCAAGACCCACGACTAGACGTGGTCGTGGCTGATTCTCAACTTAAGTCTCAACTAGACATGGTTGAGAAAAAGTCGAAGAAACCTCTCATAGGGAGGGTTGTTTCCAAACTTAAGTTCTCATCCGGCACTCGGAGGTATGTAAAAAAAGACAAAATTGTAAGGACAATATTTACCTTTTGCTTTTTATCACCTGATCGTGTTTTCCTTTTCATGGTCTTAGCGTGGCTCCCCTCATCATCAAGAACGTTCCTTCTAAGGAACCTACTGTAGTTTCTTCGATAGGCGAAGGAACAACAGCCGCGGTGATCGAAGGGTCGACCACTGTCCAAATGGTGGAGGATGCCATTATAGCCGATGTGGCTATGACCAGCGGAGCGGTCGTAGGGTCAGAAGTGGCTACGACCATAGGAGTGGTCGTAGAACCAGGGGTGGAGATGGTAGCGGCGGAGACACTCGACCATGGGGGTGAAACATCCATCCAGCGCTCCAGGAAGGAAGTTGCTGTGGATGATCCTCCCAGCCTCCAAGGTCAAGCTACCGATGCTGTTACCTCTGAAGGAGGAGAAGGGTTCGAGCTCTTCGATCACTCCTTAGGGTTCTTCGCCCCTGCCACCGTTTTGGGCTCCCGCGCGTTCAGATCTCGTGATCGCGTTCCTCACCCTAATGACATTCCCAACAGAGGGGATGTTTTCGATGACGAGCGTCTCGAAAGGGTATGGTGGAAACAAGTCGATGAGATTGATGAACTGAGGGACCCCACGAAGATGGTATCTTCGCTTGCTCGGTCCGCCATGAATGTAAGTATCCTAAGCTTGGCATTTTACATATATGTCTTTTCGCTCCCCATCGCTTTTCTATGCGAGAATACGTTGGAACAAATTGTCATTTGTTGCGAATATCACAGCAACTTGTCCAACTGCGACAAGACAAAGCGGTACTCTGCGAACAGGCAGAGAGGTTGTAAGTAACTGCTTCTCGTAGTCTTTATATGTTCCGACCACTTTCACAGTACTTGTAAAGTTTGTCGTAGAAGATCTTACGACTAAGTACTGATCGTAGAAGAACTTACGACCAGGGTTTTTATCATAGAAGAACTTACGAGTAGGAACTGATCGTAGAAGAAACTTACAACCAGGTTCTATACTTACAACTACCCTTTTCCTTTGCAGGCCTAAGAGTAATGAGAAGTCCCTAGCCGATTCTCTCGACTATGAGAAAGCCGAGACAAAAAAGCTAAGGGAGGAGAAAGAAGACCTCCGAAAAAAGCTTCAGGAGGCAGACTCTGCAAACCAAAAGTTGCAGGGACAACTAAGCAGTAAGTGCTGAACTTAAGACTGCTTTCGACCACTTCTTCTTTTTCTGAATTTTATTTCCTTTCAGAGAAAGACCAAGAGGTTGAGAAGTGGGAGCAGCATTACCTTAAGGACACTGCAGCCCATGCTGAAGAAGTTAAGAAGTTAGATTCTCAACTTGTTGGTAAGCAAATCTTTACCTGTAATAGGTTGTGTTTTCTTCTCGAGATTGTTTTATTTGACTGGCCTTATTCTTTTCAGAGCAAGTAGTGCAAGTCAAATGACTCCGCGAGGCTTCGACTCACAATCAGGAGGAAATGAAGGCTTTGAAGATCAATCTTCAAGACAACGTTTCTCATTTGAACAAAGTACTCGGTGGGCTTCATGCTGAGGAGATTACTCCTCGTGACGACACCTTGCCTGCCCACTCGAGTACTATTGGTGAACAAGTCGGGACTTTGCAAGAGCTGGTGACTACTATGAGGACTATCCAATTCGACTCGATAAAGGATGTGACTCAGGAGGGAATAATATTTTCTTTAGCAAAACTTAAATCTCATGATCCCAATTTGAGTCTATAGCCTGTCATAGACGACTTTACCTGTCCTGAAGCAGAAGCAGAGCAGTTGATAGCGTCAATGCATCCGATCGCCGAGTTAGCCACGCGGGGTATGGAAATAAAACCCCCATCGACAGAGTAGTTTGTACCGGAGTCCTGTAAAGACAAGCTTTTTGTTGATGTTGATATATAATCCTTCCTTTTTCCTAAAAAATCATCTTGTCGAGTAGTTAGCAACTCTTAAGATAATGGATGGGAAAAAAGAGCAAGACTAAGAATTGAAGTCAAGTTAATAACTTTATCCTAGCCCCCGACTATTTGCTTGGTTTATTTAGATAAACCGAGTAAATAGTACTACATGGGTTTTCTAAAAAAGAGAGCGGTTTAGCTAACTTGTAGTTTTGCGATCACGATGATCTCGCACTGGTCGAAAGAGTAGGAACAGGTCGACACTAGGAAGTTCCTTCTAGTGGGCAGGACCACATGTTGAGAGGAAAGGCTTCGACTAGGTGATGTTACCATCTCCGATCAGATTAATAAAATCAAGAACGGTCAACTTGAGTTAGATAAACTTCTCAAGTTCCTTTATAAAATTTGTTCAACTTATTTCAATACACTCAATATGTTCACTATGGTAGCAAGAGTTAGAAACAGAACGATGCTAGGAAGTTCCTTCTAGTAGGCAAGACCACGTGCAGAGAGGAAAGTCTTCGACTAGGTGTTGCAACTTCCTCCGACCAGTTAAAACAAACTGAGTTTATCGAGAGTAGTTGAGCAAATTTGAAAGTGTACTCTGCTTAGTTTATTTTCCAAAAAAGATGAATGAAGAAATAAACTAAGGTACTAAGAGTTGGCTTGTTATTATTTCGACCATGTTTTGAACCCAAGCTCTTTGTGTTGGTAAAAAAGGGAGGAATGAGTCAACTCTAGGAAGTTCCTTCTAGTGGGCGGGACCACGTGCAGAGAGGAAAGGCTTCGACTAGGTGGCGTTACCATCCTCTTGTCCAGTGTAAAGATGAACTGGGTACTGGTCGTAGGATGTCTTACGACTAGTGTGTTGTCGTGAGAAAGCTCATGACTAGGAACTGGTCGAGGGCGGACCTTTGACCAGGTTATGGTTGAAAGAATTATCAAAGCGCTACTTAAAGTAAAACAATAAAGATAGAAAGAACCTGATGCTTTATTGAATGGTTGGTCGTTTACACGTAGAATTTGCGTAACTGGTCAATATTCCAAGAATTACAGAGAACCCGACCGTCTTCCATTGCCAGTCATACCGAGCCTGGATGCATAACTTCGACCACTGTGTAAGGACCTTCCCACTTAGGAGAAAGTTTGTTCCGACTAGACTGGGATTAAATCTTCCTCAATACCAAGTCACCTACAGCAAGGCTGCGAGGTTGGACCTTATGATCGTAGTATCTGCACAGGGCTTGTTGGTATACTGCTGAACGGATTAAGGCCTGATTTCTTTTCTCTTCGAGCAGGTTAATGTCATCCACTCGAAGTTGTTCTTGGGCTGAGTCATTGAAACTCTCGACCGTTGTAGACCTGATCTTTAGTTCTGGAGGAAGCATGGCTTCGGCACCATAGACTAAGAAAAAAGGTGTTTCGCATGTTGCCCGACTAGCAGTCGTGCGAACTGCCCATAATACTAAGGGTAATTCTTGTACCCAAGCCCCCGAGCACTTAACAAGCTGGTCGAAGACTCGAGTTTTAATTCCTTTCATTATTTGGCCATTCGCTCGTTCGACTGCCCCATTGCTTTGGGGATGGGCGACGAGGCATAACAGAGCTTGGTACCCAACTCGTCGCAAAATTCCTGAAATTTTGCGCTTGAAAATTGTTTACCATTGTCTGTGATTATTCGACTAGGAACTCCAAATCGAGTAATCACGCTTCTTATCATGAACCATTTTGCGGCTTTCGTTGTTATCCTAGTCACAGGTTCGGCTTCGATCCATTTTGTGAACGTATCAATAGCCACAAAAAGAAACTCGAAACCTCTTGGAGCCCTTGGGAACGGTCCTAGGATATCGAGACCCCAGGTCGCAAAAGGCCATGATAGAGGAATTGTTTGTAATGCCTGAGTTGGTTGATGTATTTGCCTGTTATGAAACTGGCATTGTACACATTTCTTAACCATCTTTTTGGCATCATAGAGGGCTGTTGGCCAGTAAAATCCTTATCGAAAGGCTTTACCCACCAACGTTCTGTAGGAATCATGAGTTCCACAGATGCCCCCGTGTATGTCATGAAGGAGGTTTAGTCCTTCTCTCTGCGGTATGCATCGCATGAGTATCCCTTGAGTACCTCTTTTATAGAGGACTCCTTCGACCAAAGTATACATTTTGGCCTTTCGAGATAAACGATCTGCTTCGAGATCGTCATCGGGCACGGAATCCATATGAAGATACTTGTAAATGGGATCCATCCGAGTATCCTCGTATTCTAGAGAGGTTGTCTCAATAGGAGATGTCTTTGGTGTTTCCACTAGAGATGGCTTCTGGAGTTGCTCCAAGAAGACTCCTTTTGGTACTGGTGATCGGGAAGAAGCTATTCGAGCAAGCTGGTGTGCGAGGAAATTATCCTTTCAAGGGATGAATTGTACCTCGAAACCGAAAAAATGCTTTTCAAGCTTTCGAACTTCCGATAAGTATCGAGACATGGTCGGGTTAGAGCACTGGTACTCTTCTCCAACCTGATTCACAACTAGTTGAGAGTCTCCTCTCACGAGTAGTCATCGAACCGCGAGCGCTTTCGCAGCTCGTATGCCGGCTAGTAAACCTTCGTACTTTGCCACGTTGTTAGTGGCCTGAAAGTTTAGCTGTATGGCATACTTTAAGGTCTCTCCGTTAGGAGATTCCAAGACCACCCCAGCCCCCGAGCCATTTAAAGTAAATGACCCGTCAAAGTACATCGTCCACTTGTCGTGGGTATCGTACTGGGGATCCTGAATAGGTTCAGGATTTGTCCATTCGGCGACAAAGTCTGCCAAGATCTAGGATTTAATGGTCGTTCGGGACATGAAATGGAGGTCGAACTCCCCAAGTTCTACCGACCATTTAGACATGCGTCCCGCTGCTTCCCTATTCTGGAGGATTACTCCCAAGGGAAACTCAGACGGCACAATTATCTTGTGCGTCTGAAAATAATGCCGCAGTTTCCTCGAAGACATGAGGAGGGCATAGAGAAGCTTTTGGACCTGAGGGTAATGCTCCTTAGGTCCGTGCAAAACTTCACTTACGTAGTACACTGGTCGTTGAACGTGTTCACATTCTACGACTAGTACTGCGCTCACTGCCTGTGGTATGATAGCTAGATAAATCAAGAGTGTCTCTTCTGGTTTCGGAGAAACCAGAATAGGAGCACTCGTAAGATATCTCTTGACATCCTCGAATGCAGCGTTTGCCTCTTCCGACCACTCGAAACCCTCGTGCTTCCTTAAAAGTTTGAAGAAAGGTAGTCCTTTTTCTCCCAGTCGTGCTATGAAACGACTTAAAGCCGCCATACACCCTGTGAGTTTTTGGACTTCTTCCTTTGTGGTTGGAGAGCGTATTTGGACAATGGCTTTTATCTTTTCGGGATTTGCTTTGATCCCTCGTATAGAGACCAGGAATCCAAGCAACTTTCCCGAAGAGACTCCAAACACACACTTCTCAGGATTGAGTTTCAAGCGGTGCTTTCTAAGGTTGTCGAACGTCTCCTGCAAGTCTGAAACATGATCAAGCTATTTGATGCTTTTTATGACTAGATCGTCAACATAGGCTTCCAAATTTCGGCCTAGCTGAGGTGAAAAAGTCGATTGCATCAAACATTGAAAAGAAGCGCCATTATTTTTTAGACCAAATGGCATTTTGACATAGCAAAATATACCAAATGGAGTAATAAATTGTAACATCCCAAAAATTTGGTCTGTTTTAAAGTTTTAAAAGAAAAATAACCATTTGAATTTTTCTGGTAAAGTTAAAAGCTTAATTGAAATTTTTAGAGTTCAAAAACAATTTAATATGAATAATGTCACCATCAACTATTATCAAAATTATTTTATTTGGGTTCTTTGTGCTTGGATATATTTTCTAGATTTATCTAGAATTTTTCTGAGTGCATTTGCTATTTCTATTTGCTATTTGGATTTTCTTCTATTTTCTAAAAAGAAAAACTAAATATAAATCTCAGATTAATTCTGGGCTCAAACCACTTCCTATTCTCTCAGCCCAGCTCAGTTCTGGCCCATCTTTCCTTTTCTTATCAGCCCGAGTCGGCCCCTTTCCTCCATTTGTTTTTCCTCCCGCGCCAAATGAAGCAAGCCACTGGCCTGTTCCTTTTTGCATGCACGCGTGAACAGCCAACGCCATGCCGCTTCTTCGCTGGGTCCTAACCGCATGAGCGTGGCCCACCCGACAGGCCGCCTTCCATTTTTTCCCTGACGCCGACGAAGCCCAGCCCAACTCGTCGCGCTCCTTTCTACGTTGGCCGAACCGAGCAGCAGCAGCTCTTTCCTTTCTGTTATTCTCTGCCTTGTGGCCCCGTGTGAGCAGCATGGCCATCGTCTTCCTCCAGGAGACTGGGTCTGTGTTTCAACCGAACGCGTTGCGCCGCCGGCTTCCTCTTGGACTCCTCCATCCGGTGCCTTTAAAAGGAGCTCGACTGCCTCAATCCCTGCGCCTTGTGCTTCTCCACCAAAACCCTAAAACCTTGCTGTCGATCTTGTTGTCTTCGCTCCGGATTTCATCAAAAACCGCCGGCCACCGAAGCTTGTTCGCCAGCGGATCTCACCGTCGTCAGTGCGCCTCAGCCAGCGTCGTCACCTCCGCTCGAGTCGCAAACTCGCGTTCTACGCTGTGACACCCTGCTCATCGCCCGAGAACCTCTACATCGCCGTCGCCTTCATCTTCCCGACAACCGGTCGTGCCACTGTTGTTGATCTACACGCCGGTGAGAGCCCTAGCTCTTTTGTGCGCGTCATCCTGTGTCCCTTGCCTTCCTCATCTGATTCCCCACTTCCTTTTTGTTTCTTTGCCACCGAGGTACCACCGCCGGTCACCTTCTTGCACTCGATCGTCCTCGGATTGTCTCCTGCCTAGCTCGTCTCCGGTCGTCCCGAGCATCTCCATGAGTTCCTTGGGTCGCCCTTGTTTTGGTGCTCACCTTGGCTTTCTTCGAACGACCATGCATCGTCGTTTTCGTCATCACCCGAAAACCCCATCGCCGGCCATGGCACCTGTATTTCTTCCTCCCTTGGCTTCTCTCCTTGCTGACGTGGATGCCAACTCATTGTCCACCTCGGAGCCACCTCATGCCCTTTTGTTTGTGTGTCATCCCATGTGGCAGATCCAAACCCCACCCGAACCAAAAGGTCCATGGATCCAGTCCACCATGCACCACGCCATTGACAGTGGGCCCCACTTGTCAAATTCACTTTCCTAATTATATTTCAGCTGAAAATCATTGATGATGTCAGCATGACTCAATTAATTATTTTTCCTCCAGAGAAACAATTTCTTTAATCTTGAATTACGATTCTATCATTTTATGTGATCTTCCAAAGCCCATATCTTTTGCATCCGAACTCCGATTGAGTCCATTCAAATTCCTAAATTTATCTAAATTCAAGACCTATTTATTTGAGATTTTTATTTAATTTTTGGAGTTTATTTGCTCTCTTTTATTTATTTATTTGGTTTATTTACTTGTTTGCGATTAGACGTTGATACTTCGGGAAGCTTTGAGCAAGGAGGAGTATACCAAGATCAAGATCAATCCCAGGATTTATTCCAAGGCAAGCCGTAGTACTTTGATCATATTGAACCTATGATTTGAAAAGTATATTGTTTTATACAAATGCATGCTATGTTTATACAAATTGTTGTGGGTTTAGCTATTACCTATTGTCATTATGCATCCTTTGATTATTTGAATGCCATGAATCCTTTATCACCCTAGCGTGGATAATTTTAGTTGGACACATTCATATTGCCAACATGGGTAGCGTATTAATGCTTAGTTCAGCTTAGATACGATGGGTTTATCATCACATGTGTCATAATGTTTAATCTTGACTTAATGATATATGGAATCGTGGTGGTGAGCCACTCTTGTTAAAATTTGTGGGTTCCATGATGGGGTGAGTCATGGGTCTTGGTTAAACAAAATGGTTTTCGCTCGGGCGAGTGGTTGGTGGATAGTGGGGTTGTGGATGGCACATGGATTGGGTTTGTGGTAGTCTCACCTGAGTAATTTGTCAAGGATAATTAGCGATGTTTTGATTTGGTTTTGTCGTGGAGAGCGTGAGTTATGGGAAACGTATTCTCACAGGCGCAAGAGGGGGGGCCCTATCTGGTTGGAAAGACATTCAGTGTTGAAACCTTAGCGGGCAGAACTGGATCAAAACAGGACTTTGTAAAGGTCTTGTCATGTGCTCTAGACTGCTTACCTAAGGTAGTGAGCGGTGGCATAGATATATGCCGAACAAACTAGAGAAGTCGTGTCATGTGGGGAAAGCTGTACAACCTCTGTAGAGTGTAAAACTATTCGAATAGCCATGTCCGCCGTTATGGACGTGCTCGGGGATTTCACACGGGAGATAGAGTATTTTATAAAATGAGTCGGAGTGTGGATGGAAGTTCACTTGATGAATATAATTTTTGTTTGGTGAACGGATAATTCACTTGGGGGTTTGTGTCGATTGGTGAATTGGGGATTCACTTATCTTTGGTTTGGGTTGGGAAGTGAATGGGAAGTTCACTAGTCGTTTCAAAGAAACTGTTTAATTATTTATTATTGTTTTCTACGTATTTCAATCTATTTATTGTATTTATCGTCAATGCTGCTTTCTGCAAAAGAACCATAAAGCTAATCTTTGTCAAGCCATGCATAAATACTATTTGCATACACTTCCCTACGGTTTGCTGAGTACATTCAAAAGTACTCATGGCTTTTGCCCTCGGATTGATCCGCAGTTGAAGAGTATCAAGCTGCTCAAGATTTCTTCGCTCAGGAGGACCATGAAGGTTTTGCGGATTAGGATGCGTTCTCCACTCGATTGCCTGTGGGCATGTTGATTGGCCATTTGAAGAGTTTTGTTCCGTTGCAAGAGTTTTATTTGTTTCTTTAGTTCTCGGTAAGTTATAAACATTGACCATAAGGTCCAGTTATTATTATTATTTGTTACTTTGAGATCTTTTTAGTTAAATCGAATAAATGGATGGTATTTCATCACTGTTTCCTATGCGAGCTAGCTACTAATCTGAGACTAGTTCGAAAAACACAGAGGGTTTCTGAGATGTATTTTCGGGTCCCAACATAAATGCAGTCTTCTCTTCATCTTCTAGACACATATTAATCTGATGGTAGCCAGAAGATGTATCTAGAAAACTTAATGTTTCACAACCAACAGTAGAGTCAACCAACTAATCGATACGAGGTAAAGGGAAATTATGTTTTGGAGAAGCTTTATTAAGATCAGTGAAGTCAACGCACATTCGCCACTTGCCGTTAGACTTCCTAACCATTACAGGGTTGGCCAACCACTCTGGGTGGTCGACTTCTCTTATAAAGCCTGCTTTAAGTAGCTTGTCCAATTCTGACCTTATAGCGTCTCGTTGATCAGGGGCAAATCTCTGTAATTTTTGATTTACGGGTACTTTGTCAGGCCGTAAAGCTAGCCTGTGCTCAATCACTTCCCTGGGGACTCCGGGCATGTCGGATGCTTGCCACGCAAAGACATCTGCGTTTGCTCGAAGGAAAGTGATGAGGGTGTCTTCCTACTTGGGGTCGGAAGTATCCCCGATGCGAACAGTCTTCAAAGGTTCCTCCTGATCCAGGGGAACCTCTTTGACTTGGTCGTTCGGCTTGGGCGCAGCTTTAGGCTTCGAGCACTTGGTCAAAGGCTGCCCTTTTTCTTCCCAACCTAGTATCTGACCTACCATCTTGAGGGATCGACGGTCACACGTGTGCGCCATCTTCTTATCACAATGAATTGTGATTACTCCTTTGGGACCTGGCATCTTAAGACATTGATACCCATAATGAGTTGCCATTAAGAATTTTGCCAAAGCTGGTCGTCCGAGTATGGCGTTATATGTCGTATCAAAATCGACCACATCAAAGGAGATCTTCTCCGTCCTGAAATTACTTGGTGAACCAAATGTAACAGGAAGGGAAACTTGACCAATAGGTTTGGCCGAAGATCCCGATATAATACCATGAAATGAATATCTTACCGGCCTTACCTTGGTCCTGGGTACTTGCATCTCGTCCAAGGTGTTCGTCAACAAAATATTTAACGAACTACCACCATCAATCAACACTCGATTCACTCGACAGTTGTTGATGGTGGGTTCGACCACGATCGGGTAACGACCTGGTCGGATCGAAGGGGTCGGGTAGTCACCCATCTCAAAAGAGATGGTGACTTCCGACGACTTCGGTACTTTATTGACAAGAGGGGAGTCAATAGAATTTACCTCACGTTCGACTGCCTTAAGCTGTTGCCTTGACTCATACGCCGATGATCCCCCAAAGATGTGCTCGATGGTGTGCTCGGGATCCTGAAACAGCATGTCCTCGTTGTCGTCGGACTACGTACGACCACTGGCTTGCCCTTCTTGATGCGGACATCCTTAGCTATGTTGTTCCATATAGTGTTTTCAATTCAACAAGTACCTCAGAACAACATGAGCTTACTAAAAGAGTTGAAGAACAAGAGAAGCTTCTGGGTGAAGCTTGTGCAAAGAAGCTTAACCGACAGGTGAATCTGTTCCATTAATTTCCTTTAAGTTTAATTGAGAATATTATACTACCTAATAGCGGGCATCGCTTATTGTTAGGTTTGAAGGAGATGCTTCTCGGGGTGTTTTGATGCTCACAAAAATAGCATGCAGCCTATGGGACGCATGGAAGGTATGGGTTCATGATGATCTTCGCAGCAACTCCGAAGGATCTAGCATGAACAATATATATATTTGGAAAGCTTGTCAAGTCTACTTTCCAACGGATCAAACGGCACGTGATTTGGAGCTTTCTATAAAAAAGTTATGGCTATTCGAGTGCATGCTGCACATTTAGACCGACCAACGCGCAAGAGTTGACAAAGTTGATGATTTCGCGGCATGTACGGCATCTTGGGAAGATATCCAGCTTTGCCATGACTTTCCAAAGGCTTACAAGAGTCCCTTTCTCAAGTTTCACATGGATTCAAGTCGTTTTAATTAATGAAATTGAAGTTAGGAAGGTTTGGATTAAATTCAGATTCGGAATCAGCATCAAAATCGGATTCGGAATCAGCAGTACAGTCCGGATTAAAAAGGTCATAACTTTCACAAACGGAGTCCGATTTGGGTGTTCTTGTACTTGTTGGAAAGCTAACTTCAAGCCCGATCCAATGGATACACGCTCAGCCTCAGATTCATCACATATCAAAACATATGACCGAGACAATGTGACGGTTGTAAACTCAGAGTTTCCTTTTTTGTTTTAGATTGTGTCCGAATTAGAGTAGGAGTTCTAATTCTGAAATAGAATAGGAGTAGGGCCTCTTGGCCAGCCATAAGGTGGAGAAGGGCACTATATATTGAGCGGTAGACCCCCATTGTATCTTCAGACCACGATTAAAGATTTTGATTGCTTTTTTTTTGCATCAATGCTTGATTCTTCCAAGAAGTTTGGTGAAGGCCAACGACTTGAAGGGGAATAGGGCGTTTTCTTCCAAAGACCGTTCTGTCTTTCCGCTGGGAATTGAGGGATCGGTAAAACTCCACTTGGTGGTCGGGTGGAGTACACGTGAGATTGGGCGAATTAAAGAGTTGCAAGTTCATGCATTGGCATCGGGTGAGCAACTACGATTTGTCAAGTCAAGCGTGCAAGTTATCTTCGATCCTACGTCAAGAAGATCGGGAACCCCCGTATCACTTCTTCTTCGAGTGCAGGGAGTGGCCCTTTGCCGTTGTAGTAGTCTTCTAGTTTTCGTTGGAAAACTCGGCAATTGCGGAGGTCATGCCCTTCCTTTTTATGGAAAGGGCACCACCTAGGCTTGTCATTCTTCCGTTCGGGGTGCTTACCTTTGCCTTGATCGAGGTATTGTTTGTTAGTCCGTGGCTCCTTATCACTTACGGCCAAGACCTCCTTAGAAGCATTGGCTTGAGGCTTTTGGCCCTTTGCCTTGTTCTTGGATTTCTTGGTCTTTTTATCCCTCTTTTTGTTACCTTCGCCGCCTCTCGAGGGTGCTTTGGTCATCTCGATCGATGATTTTGTCCACTCGACCGCTTCATCGCCAGAGTGTACCGATCACCATCTCAAGAGTTCGCCTCTGAGCAGGAGGGTTTAAATGCCTGATGTCCTCTGTCATCTTTTTTGTCGCATCCGATGTAGGTCGTCTTCCTTTCCGGGGCGATGGTAGGTGCCCTAGAAATTGGCCAGCAATAGATCGCAGAGATGTTACCACGAGTAGATCGACTCGACTGGTTGGTTTAATAACCATGATCAGGCAGACCCTTCGAGCACAGTTGGAAGGTAATTCGCCATGACGCGCTCTCCTCCTCCTGCTGCTCGAACAGCAGTCGTGTAGATCTGAAGGAATTGATGGGATTTTGGGACCCATCAAATTTGTCCATGTTCCTCGGTCGAAATCGCGCGACGTTGAATCGCTTTCGAGGTCGGCGAGAATGCCCGACATCCGGTAATTACGTCGTAATGCCTCCTTTGCATAAAAGAGGGGTTGATGTCGCTAGGTGATCTTACTCGACGATACCCAACCATTGGTGAATCTGACTTATGGTAAGTTTCGATCCTACGAGGGTAATACTCCTTGTATCTTGTCTGTTGTTGCAGACCTTTGGGTCGGAGCGGTGAATGATCACCTCTCCTAGGAGCTTTATGTTCTTCAGACGTTCGAGGAACTCTTTTCCGGATTGAGGAGCGATGTACCTTGCGGCAATCTCCATGCGGTGAATTATTCAAACGATTGGAAGCTGATGGAGTCGTACTGCCACAACTTCCAGAATGATGTCAGCGGGGTCGTTCGAGCTTGCTCATCGTATTGCGCAGCCTTTGTGCGATCTCTTCAACGAAGAGGTCATAGCCGGGTGCTCAGGCAAGTTCTCGAGAGGGGTTCTCGAGCAGGTCGTTGATGTGCTGAAGTTCCTGAGCTTCCTCCGACTGGTATTGAGCTTGCCTAGGCAATTTTCTCTGAGTTGCGACTCGTTTCCGTTGGACTATTTCAGAATCATCCATACCTGACCTTTGACCTTGCTTTAGCGGAGTGTGATGATCTCGATAATTTCCCACGCGTTCATCAGAGTGTTGACTCTGTTCATCGCTGGAGGCGTCCTCGTCATCGCCACAAGCGGTCGTAGGGTGTGATCTTCGGGGAGCATCATCAGCCCTGTTCTCTAGGAGAGTTATTGCTACCTGAGGGCAGGACGAAGACCTCCCGTTGATGATCTACACTTGCGCTAGAGGCCTCCTCGGTTGAGGAGTCGTCGAATGACACCATTTGGCGACTTGGAGCAAACCCCTCCAGGAAGGGGAATTTCGGGTTATAACCATCTTCGTGAGCAAGTGAGTCCTGCGTTGGGATGGTCGGACATGCAGGAAGAGCATGTTCGATCGCATCCTTGGCTGGGCTAACTGGAGAGAAAGAATCACCAGATGCTGATGAAGATCCGAAATTACGGCTTCCAAGAGTTGTTGCGCCAGGTCGGACTGTCTTAGGTGGACTTGGACATTTGGAGAGCGGACCCTCGCCATGCCCTAAGTCTGCCTTGGGACAGTCCTCATAGAGGTCAGATTGACCCTTGCCCTCCGAGGAAGCTGGTTCCCCGTCTGGGCGCATAGTTGTGGGGGATATGGATCCCTCCTCAACTCCATCGGTGGCAAAGTCTCCTGGAGAAAGATTTTCGGGGGCTACATCACCATTGGAGGATGCATCACTTGGCTCGTAGTCGAAACTAGCATCCCTGTTAATGTCTACAAAATCGGCCAAGTCAAACCAGTTCTCCTCGTTCCACTCTCCTGCCATGAGAGCATGAGAATTGGAAGGACAGAGGGAAAAACTGATGACTCAAAGGCCCCCACGGTCGGCGCCAACTATTGGTGTTTTAGGACCGAACTTACGTAAAGATTGTTTGATTCGGGGTTTCCTCTAGGCTCAAAATCACACAAAGATGGAGACACGGGAATTTTGTACAAGTTCGGGCCTTCTCCTAGGAGAATAACAACCCTACTCCTGTGTGTACGTATTGAGCATACTGGATTACAAGATCAAGCTAGAAAACTAGAGTATTGTCCTTCTCAGAATTCGGGCTCTCCCTATTGCTCTGATGATCCTTGCCTTTTATACCGTCCCCAGAATGTACGCCGTTGGACCTCTAATAAAAGGTCACTTAATCATCCAGATCGTGGCGCCGTTACTGGAGGTCACTGTAGGAGTTAAAACGTTCCCATGTCGCCAGGCAATTATCATCATAAAAGGGAGTTAAAATCGTGCCATTATCTTAGAAAATAATGGCGTAGTTTACTGCCCGTATTTTGAATACGGTGCGGAAGATTCCTTTATCGACTAGGCCCATATGTCTGTGAGCTTTGTCGACTAGGGCATGGTCGTAGAAGGTCTTACGACAAGGGGATGGTCGTAGGAAAGCTTACGACTGCATACTGATCGTAGTAGAGCTTACGATCATGGGATAGTCGTATAAGGACTTACGACTATGGGGTAGTCGTAGGAAGACCCACGACTACAGGGTGGTCGTAGAAGAACTTTCGACCTCCAGCTTCTCCCTTATTAATATTTAAGGGGTATACTCAAGAGTTATGTGACGTCATTATTACCTCGTAATATGAATTATGGATAAATGATTAAATGAGGATTGTTATATCCTCGTCAACAATGTATACATGTAAGTTGAATGGCACATCCTTAGTATGAGTGATTTTTTTGGTGGGAAATAGTAACGAGTCCATTCGTTACCAACAAAATTTTTTTATCCTTACTTTCATATTGAACATCTTCTAATGTGAAAAAGGCTAGATTGCCTGACGATGCATATCCTTGTGTGAACAACTTTTGAAAGTACCTCGCATGAATCACATAAGCACCCTCAATAATCCATAATTGCTTTCATGCAAAACCATTTTGGGGCTATTAGCACCATATGCATGAGAGTTGTATACTTTAAAAAAAAGAAGTTTTTGAAGCTGTTGCATGCAATTGACATTTACAACTGGCAATACTAGGGGCAACTCCTAGAGGAAAATAAGATATGCAAACCAGTTTCATCCTTTTAGGCACCATGACACGTGTCATGAATAGTACAAATTCATGCAAAGAAAAAACTAAAGGTGTGGAGATAAGCAGTATTTTTCTTGAGCCCATGAACAACACACAATCAAGTCGTTCATGCCACATGATGTGGTATTTGTTGCCACGTGGTGAGGTGTATATGAGGAGATAAATAAATATGCAAATCTACATCACTTTTAATTTACTTTCCTGTGGGAGTTTCCCCTCGTATTGCTTGTTGTCAATGCCGATTGCATGCTGCAATTTCATAAACTTATTTGAAATTATACACAAGTTTCGTGTGTGGTGCTAATTAATAGCCCCAAAAAAAAACTTTCTAGCACTTATACTTGCTTGTCCTTTTTTGCTTCAAGATAAAACCTCGTTGCCAGCTGGTTTTGCACAAAAGTTTTAAGGGATTCTTATGGTTGCTTATGTAATTCATGCAATGTGCTTTCATATGTTCTTTACTCCAAGTATGTACACCGGGCTATTTATCTAGCTAACATTTTCAAGTAGGCACATCTATTTTGAAATATGACAGTAAGGGCCACTTGTATTGCATTTTTTATGTGGCAGTAGTCCATTTTTTCTTGATCAACATAGCTGTGTTAAGCATTAATTAATATATGGCTGGTAAATCGTGTTGCAATGTTCTATATGTCCTATTTCAAGCAATGCAAATGTTTAAGCATAGCACATGCATACATTGTGGATGGCTTATACCACTTTATTTTCCAATTTCAACGAAACATCCTCACTTTAAATTTTGAGATGGGTGATGTGTGTAGATTTCTAAATATTTTGATGGTGCAAATCAACCTCGTGAGAATATTTTATTCATGCCATGTGGTAGGTTGTCTTATAATCATTGATAAAACTACACCACCAAAATATGTTCAAATTTCTAATGCAATTCATTGATCATGTCAAGCTAAAAGTTGCCTAGGGTGTTCAACAGAAACAAAAAAAAATGATATATATACAATATTTATCAAAAGTTTCCAAATTGGCATGTACTGTCCTATGTTTTGCACCTTTGGTCTCAGTGGTGAAAATCTTTTATTCATGCCACATGGTAGGATGCCTATAAATAATCAATAAATTGATGTACATATCTAGAACTTTGTAGTTTGCACTCCTTGGTTCAATGGTTATACTATATCTTATGTATACGTATAGTCTATTATTAATCTTTACAATAGTTAAATTTGATTAGCACCAAGAAACGTATTTACAAACCATTCACAAAAGTAAAACCATCTTGCCATGTAAGGTTAATGATGAGCCGTTGACATTCTTTTTTTGTATAATTTTTCCTAAAAAGCTATTGTTCCGTGTGTTCATTGCTTCTAGCTATGCAAATGTTTAATTCTTGCCACGTAGATGGTTAGCTAGCTAAAAGGTAATAATTTAATGTGATATAAAGATATGAATAACCAAAATGATATTTATGCCATGTGGCAAGGTGCCTAAGTGGCAAGAACTTAATTTGTATGCATGCACTTTTTGTAATTTGTTTGCTCTATGTGCCCAAATCATATTCATACCATGCGGCAAGGTGCCTAGCTAAGAGGGAGAAGTATGTGTGTACATATTAGCGCCTCTAGCATGGAATCTTTTTCAGATTAGCCCCTTGTATTGGTTGCTTATATGGGAGGTGTTGTGCATGCCATGACATAACTAATGTGCTTATTTGCATCTGTTGCAAGGTGCTTAACTGGTGAGAATAGCACTTGATCATGCAAACCCTAGCCGCACCACCCGAGGCCCATGAGGGGCCGGCCACCAATAAAAGGAAGGGGGAAACCCTAGCCGCACTGTAGCTACAGTACTGCCGCCGCACTGTAGCACGCCTACTGTAGCACGCCCCTCTCCTCCATGGTGGTGCCTCCCTTCCTCACCGTCGGTGCTCCCTGCTGCTGATCAAGAAGAAGAGGAAGAGGAGGAAGAAGAGAGGAAGGGGAGAGATCGTAGACGGGCGATCATCGTTGTTCTCAGCAGGCCCTTCATCGTGTCGTCAAGGGTAATCGTTGTTTCTCCTTGAGTAGATGCTTAATTAGTTGTTTTAGCAAAGTCGGTTATCTAGATCGCGTTCTGTCTAGTAGTTTGATCCGTGGATTTCATGTCTTTAGAAGCAGAATCTGGGGACCGACCCTCTTAGAGATAGTTGGGTTATGTCATTAGCTTTCCGTGGCCGCCAAGAACGCCCAAATCCAATTAACGGTTAGAAAGTTATGAATTGTTTAGTGCCGCTGTCCTGTTAATCTGTCAACATCCTGACAGTCTGTAGAAATCTGAGTTAATCTATTAGTTAAAGATGAAATCAGAGGATCTCGTTATAATTAAAAAGATGGGTAATTTCTTCACCTTTCCATAAAGCTAAAGAACATAAGAATTGGACTTTCGTAGCAAAAGTTATGATAATTTTAGTGTACTGTCCAGAGAACCCGACGTGATAATTGATGTTCTGTAGATTGGCTTGGTAGGGGCAGTAAATGGCAGAATCAGAAGGGCTTCCCAGCTAAGTTTATTTAGGTAATTTAATTATATTTCTATAAAGTATTATAACATCTTATTTGGACTCCTGAGCAGAATGTTATGTATTTTAGAAGTTGACTGTCTGCAGTGAACACCAAATCGATCGGTAGAAATTGGAAGATTGGAAACGCTTGGGAGTTTAGCGAGTTCAATTGTGTTCTTATTTATGATTTTGGTCCAGTATGCTTGTCTTAGTTTGGGTTATCATTATGTTCAGGTGGGAGCGTGATCCCAGGGGCAGCGCCCTCTTCGCGTCCACCGTTCTCGCACGGTTGAGGCAAGTATTCGGGTTGTAGAATAATTATGATTGTTTGCTGAGATTGATTGTGTCTTGTTCGTAATAGCCATGCATGGATGTTAATGTGATGAATTACAATATATCTTGGTAATGCAAGTTATGGTTAAAGCTTCCTGTGTATGTTGTTAATGCTTACATGTTATTATGTACACGTTGAATTCATATGTTTGGAAGATGATGTCATTGTACATATGCATGTAGTAAGCATGATTGAGTCTTGGTCACGTGGTGACCAAGTATGAATAGTTGAGGTCCCTGTCATCTAAATGACGGGCTTGAGGTCCCCACATTCGTAGAATGTGGGCAATGAGTAAAGAGGTCCCCATCATGATGATGATGGGCAAAGGTCCCTATACTTGTGGAGTATAGGCTTTTGGTCCCTATGCCGAGTGCATAGGTAAGGGTATACATCGACGGATGTATACCTCGACACGTAAAATACTGAAAAGAGATAAAGTTTAAAAGGTGCATTGCATGGTCGCATTGCATAAGCATGAAAGCTATGTTAAGTGTAATGTTTAATTTGGAATATTGATGCAATGACGTTGATTTTTAGCTTTAGCCTTGTTGATACTTCTTGAGTCTTTGGGCTCACCCTTGCTTTGATATGTTTTAGGTACAACCGCAAGAACGGCATGCATGGGAGGGAGTAGATGTTTGGATGCACTCAATATCACTCATCCTTAAGGCGGTGCTATATAGATTTTATTCCAATAATAAGTAAACTACTTGTGAATCACTTACGGATGGTCTTAAATTTCAGATTAATTGTAATAAGGAGAATAGCAAGTTTTGTTTATGTTTATTAGGTTATCTTGCATACCTGAATGAACTTGAATATTCAGTTTAGTGTTAATTGCTATGATTAATTGTTGGAACCTCGGTATAGTTAAATATACAAAGGAGGTTCTACCGAAAATTTGGTAATTTGTCTTAGTTTAGTTTTGTTTAATTTAATTTTAGTAGCATTCCAGGCTCAATGTTGAGCTGGGGTGTTACACAAACCAAGTAATTAACCCAAGGGGTGAAAAGGTTCCAAAAAACGCCAAGGGGTGCGAAATATTAGCATATTGTTTTCTTACCTCTTTGGCATGTTATTACAATGTCGTATGCTTAGCACGGTAATGTAAAACAAGCCGCAAAAACTAGTTATAGGGTACATCTAGCTAGTCACATCCCCACTGATAAGATACATCACTTGCATCTTCCGAAACTTAATGAAAATTGTTTGCACAGACATATATAAAACACAATAGAATGGATAAAAACATACTTTAATTCATAACAGTGTGCAAGCCAAAGTTTTCCCATGTAATACACCGTGATACATCTCTGCTAAAGGAGAGGAGCATGAAAATGGCAAATAAAAAATGTGGAAATGGTGATAACTATGATGGAGAAAATGAACACTACATAATTGCAATATTATGAACAATAGTCATGTGCCCGTGCATTGCAACAGAAACTCATACTTGTACCGAAATTTTAGTATGCAATGCATACTAACTGGGTCTGAAACATACTATTCACTCAAATGTGCAATCATTGAATTTTCAAGGCAATTCATCGAAGCATACAAATTGCCCATAGTTTTTCACTAACTCAAACTTGCAGAGATTAATGCTAGCCTTGGCCTTCCATTGCTTCGTAGACTCCGATTGCTCAACGTTTGATCCAAAGACCAAATTTCAGACCAGAGAATCACCAAGGCTACAGATCGAAGCTTCAGACCACCACGAAAATCACAACAATGCATGTCAAATCCCCAAATCGCAGCTGCCAAGATCTCCAAGCAACCACCCAAATGCACCACAAATCCCCCGAAATGAAACACATAGAAACGATTGTCTCGTTCACCTGTGTAAGGCAGATCGCGATGTGGCGACAGCGGCAGGGGCGGCGAGGCGAGGTTGAGGAGGAGGTCATCGTCGGTTTCGATGTCTATTAGTGATAGCACTTGCATGGGGAGGCTAGCAGCGGAGGCGATGGAGCCGAGGATCAAACCCTAGATCACCGCAGTGCAAATGGGGGGAGGAGGAGGCGAGCTAGAGAGAGGCGTACGTTCTTGGTGAGAGAGAGAGGGAGGCGAGGGGGATGGGTATAAAACATTGGGAAGGAAGGGAGACGGCCATTCGGTGGCAGATCCAGTCGGGATTGAGCTGGGAACATCGTGGCAGCATGGGATCTCACCGAATCTGGCTCTGAGAAGATGATGGAGGCAGTAGATCTAGCCACACCCAGCCGGGAGACGTCTAATCAATGGCGGATTCAGTCGGGATCGAGCCGGGAATGCGGCAGCGGCATGAAAGGCTTGACCCGGTGGCGGATGAGTTAGGGGTGGCGGGGTGGCTTGGATGCGAGCAGGGTGTCGCATATGAAGTAGGGGCGAGGGCGGGTGGCGTTGGTTGATGGGGAGGGGAAGTGGTGGGTGGTTGGTGTAACACCCTGGCTATGCGGAAGCCAAGATGCTACCTAAAAGACTAACGTACAACGTCAATACGGAATAATTTCAACCATTTTTCAAACAATAATAATATTTTAACCAAATGGAACTAAGACATTTCTCTACAATCCGGCATAACCTCCTTTGTATAGATGGCTATACCGAAGGTTCAACCAGTTTAATATAACATCAATCAATAATCAAATCATCCAATTTAACGAATCAACAAAGGACATCTAGGATAAGCTAAACAACTATAGCATGATCAAAAGGGCATCCATAATCTTCTAATCAATCCTATTACAAATTATTGAGACTCTATTGAACCAATTAATTTCAACAACTCAATAAACCATCAACCAAATATTATAACCCATCACGAAAATTAAATGAACTC
The DNA here is from genome assembly GCA_036346405.1 of Phyllostachys edulis. Lineage (NCBI taxonomy): Eukaryota > Viridiplantae > Streptophyta > Magnoliopsida > Poales > Poaceae > Phyllostachys > Phyllostachys edulis. The sequence goes on along the minus strand of CM070565.1, from coordinate 31,727,802 downwards.
AATCAACGAATGAATAAGAACATAAATGGAACATCCATGACCACAAATAAAACAACCACCACGAAGGATGGTCACAATCTGAATCTAGAGCAATTATCGGGAATAGAAATTGTGGCTAAATGGACTAATTCATTGTGGTTAGTGATTATGTGACGTGCACCAAGTCTACCCCTTCCCATACATGTCGCTGCCTCGGGAGGTACCTAGCAAGCACAACATAGCAAGTGTGAGTCCACGACTCAGCAAAGTGCAATAGTAAATCTAACATAGCATGATAAGTAGTCAAAGGGAAAATAAACAATTACATCATGAACGTCTTTATATACCACAAATCCATCTCTTATGATAGCATCAAAAGCATTCAAAGGGAGTAAACAATCACACCTTGAACAACAATATTATATGCCGAACAACCACATCCAAATCTTATGCAGAAATGCGATGAACAAGTCATGAATGCACCTCTTCACTTCTTAGCAATTACCGGTAATACCGAGTAGTGTATCCGTCGATACATACTCTAAGCTTGTGCCCTCTAGGCACAGGGATCCAGAGCCCACACTCCAAGTCATGTAACAGTTCTCACCGACCTCACCGGATTAGTTACATGACTTTCCACGGGCGTGGAGACCAAAGCCCATCATGCATGATGGGGACCTAATGCCCATCCAATACATGACGGGGATCTCAATGAAAAATGTGAGCGCACCGGACTAGTCATGTAACTTTCTCACCGACCTCACCGGATTAGTTACATGTCTTTCTCACCGACCTGGCTCGAGCACACCGGACTAGTCATGTAACTTTCTCACCGACCTCACCGGACTAGTTACATGTCTTTCTCACCGACCTAGCTCATGCATCCTTGCCATGATGCAACGCACATGACCAATGTCATTATCATGAATCATCATTGTCATCATTAACAAGGTAGTCTCATTGCTCACCTTGGCCCATCAATATTGCCATCAATCATGAGACCATTACATTGTAAACATCATCATTTAAACCTTGACATGTAAACATCCTCATATAAACTCCACCATGTAAGCGTAATCACATAAACATTAGCATGCATCGTCATGTAAACATTTCCATGTAATCTTCATCACATAAGCATCATCATAAAACATCATCATTAAACTATGGCATTCATGCTCATCAACATTACCAAGCAGCAAGCATTATCATTAAACTATGGCATTTAGGCTCATCAACATTACCAAGCAACAATCAACATCAATCAACTATGGCATCCATCAGATATGCAATATAATAACTCATTAATAATACTTGCACTTGCCTCAACCGTGAAACAGAAGGCAACAGCGGGAAGCTCTAGCACCGGGGTTCACCACCACCTGGTAACCAAGAATGATATGAGGCCTCAATCAACCATGCATAACAAGACACTACTCGCTGCGCTCTACAACGTTTTCCCATAACCCAAGTTTACACACTTGATCTACTCAAGCTAGACAACATGTTAAACAGAAATCTATTCGGGACAGCAGCAACGAAAATGACCAATATTCCATTACCTAGAGATTGCAATCCAGAATATGGTACTGAAAATTACTATCAATTAGGAGAAGTCCAACCATGGTAAGGAACTTTCTGGTACATTTCCCAGTTAAAGTTAATAGACAGAAAACATTATTTACCGGACATAGGATGGAATACTTTAGTGTTGAATGCTCAGTTGGAGCGCTTTATACAAAACCGTAACACATGCAACTACAAGTACACTGTAATAAATCCATGTGTTTTATCAATAGGTTTTGACTTTGGATCAAATATCGATAATGGTTTGGCACATAGGTTGAATCTAGCTGAAAGAACATATGCTTGTGATCCATCATTTTAAGTTACATAAAACAATCCATCTCACTAAAAGATAAAGAACAGTCAGCCTTGTCTCATATCCTCATGTCAGGAGCAAAGCTTCCTTTCAATTTCAGTATGTTCATCACTGATCATGCGCTTACTAACAAGCAAAGGTGCTCAACAGAAATGCATATTCTCAACCACTACAGTCATCACACTATTTGTAGTATTCAGAATTCCACTCAGGACATGTCCAAGCATTCCATTGTTTGTCTACCTCAAAGATCCAATGAATATATCTACATGGATAGACTGATCATCAAGCAGCTTGCAGATGTTGGCTTTATGCACTGCTGTGACTTTCTTTCGGTTGCTAAGGTAAGCATACTCAAAAGCACAATTGGCAATCGTTTCAGAGCAAAACTTGGTGATCACCTTGAGGCTCTGGACGACCCCAGGGACTACCTCGTGCTCAAGCCCTGAGTACTCGCCCTCGGTGTTCTCCCTGATGACGACGAGAAGATCTTCAGTAGTGGCCGGGTCTTGGGCTCCAGAGAATCTAGAATGGAAAATACATCAGGCGAAGCACCACCCAAGAACTAACGCAAAGAAGAAATGAAACATCAACAAGCAACTCACGGCCACTGGAGGCGCGCGGTGCAGCAGACCTCCCCAGGCAAGGCCGAGCGTGCAGGAGGACTGGGAGGCGAGCGGCGACGGGAGCTCAGAGGTGGAGACGTCCGCGGCATCCCTGGGCCGCCGGTCCCACGTGACAGAGACAGAGGGCAGGCACGAGGAGTTGGGGCAGTGCCCACACGGCGCAGCGCCTGTCGTCCCTTAGGAAACAGCGGCAGTGACAGCGAGGGACCCGGGGGCGCGCAGGCAGAGGAGCCGCGAGGAGACGCTGGCGGCCGAGCCGACGGCAGCTGGACGCTGGCGACCCAGAGGTAGCAACAGCGACAGCCGGAGAGGAGCCAGAAGGAGACCACTCAGAGCCAGGAAGTTGGCGGCAGGGGGGGCCATCGGGTGGCTTCACGGTGAGCCGAGAAGAGGCGGCAGCGGGCCAGCTCGCCGGTGGCGGTGCCGGGCGTTGCCGGGCGGAAGGGAGAGAGGAGGCGCCGTAGGGAAGCGGCGGCGTGGACCAGGGAACCGAGGCACGGCCCAGGTGCGGGGAGACACCAAGAGGGGAGATGGTGGCGGCGCCGCGCCAAGAGAGGGAGACCGATGGCTAGCGGCGCTGGGCAAGCTACAGGGGGAACGAGGGTGCACTGGAGACCAAGGGCGGCGTCGGCCCAAAGGGAAGCCGGAGGAGGAAAAAAAAAGAGGGAGCTCAGTGGGAAGAGGAGGGGTGTGGCGGCTGCTCAATGGGGGTGGAGGGGGTGGCTAGGTTAGGGCAAAGGAACACCCCTCCCCCCTAAAACCACTAATGGGCCGGCCCACTTAGGGCCAAGAAGCAAGGGCTGAGAGCCCAAAGACCACCCCTTCAAAATTTTCCTAAATTTTTAGGTAATTTCCTCTCCAATATATATATTGTTCTCTCTAATCTTATTGCATTTGCAAACAAAAATTGAATAAATTTCCTTCTCCGAATAATATTCTCCTAATTGATATTCGGGGTATTACAGTTGGGGTGTCGGGGGCATGGCCGCGTGTGGGTGAGGTCGCCATTCGCGAGCAATTCGGAGTGCGAGCGAGAAGCTAACAACATGGGCTCATGTGTAAGTGCGTGTAAGAGGAGTGTGAGAGGGTAGGACGAACGACCACCAACTCTTTCTTTTAAGTAGTGGAGATAATATTCTCTTAAAAACCAAAATAAAAACTAAAATAGACATGGAAATTTTTCAAGGAGTAAACAGTAAATATAAAAACAAAAGATTATTTTGATATCTACCCTCTCCATATTAGAATCATTCACAATGCACTCAATGCAAACTCATCCTCCTAAACACATATTTTTCAACAAAATCCCCTTAACTAATTAAGCTCCAAAAATTATGTCATACCTAAAAAAGGTAGCAAAAGATTTGCAAGCAAAGGTTATGCTTTTTACTCCCACAGTTTCCTCAGCATTATTTGTGTGCACATTTCATCACTTATGTATCAAAATACGTTACATTTACACATTGAAAGTTTTCTTTCTAATGCATGCTTTTAATTACAGCTTTTTGCTTGCCTTCTTTTATATCCATGTACTACTCTCCTTCTAACAATAGAATTTATGCCATGTGGCAAGGTGCCTAAGTGGCTAGAACTTAATTTGTATGCATGCACCTTTTGTAATTTGTTTGCTCTATGTGGCCAAATCTTATCCATAACATGTGGCAAGGTTCCTAAGTGGGAGAAGGTGAGTGTGCGTAATAATTAGAACCTGAATTTCTTGCCTCTTATAATTTGGCATGTTATTACAATGTGGTAACGTCTCATTCCACTTTACTTTTCCATTTTTTATTTCTAAGAACTGCTCACTAACGCAAACCTTCACTTTCACTTTCCATATGGTTACTTAATTGCAAGCTGTATAAGCATCCAGGTGAGTAGTTGACGCCCTTGCAGTACCATTGGTTTTGCCTAGAAAAAGTAGGACTTGTTCAAAGGCGTGGTTTGTGTTAGTTAGTTAGTTATTGTAAGTGTAATTTGGATCAATATATGTTTTTAGGATAACTTTCAAGAAAAGTATGGCACTAACTAAGGGCAGCACATACGTAAACACCTAACTATTCTCCTTTTCCCATATTCACATGACTTTAGCTTTGAGGGGTTTGGACCTAGGAGTCATGAGTCTCTTGTTTCAGCCAAATTAATCTTTTACAGAAATTTGTAATAGACACTAACATGGACGTTGCACGTAGCTAGCTATACATATCTTGAAAACCTAAACCAAATCGGGCATGATCTATCTACCATCAAAATTAGCCAATTTCTACCTTGTTTATCCCAATTGGAACTTTACCCTATTGCTTCAGAACTTGGTCACGTCAAGCAAGTTAGATGTTGCCTACAAAATTGAAGTGATACGATCACGAAACGGGGCTGTCTATACAATCTAAGGATTTTTTTAGTTATTAGAAGGAGGGTAGCATGTACATGGATATAAAATAAGGTCAGCAAAGCTGTAAAGGGCATCCATTAGAAATGAAACTTTAAATGTGTATACGTAACGTACTTTGATACATAAGTGATGACATGTGCGCACAAATGCTGTGGAAACTGTAGGCGCTAAGGGAGTAAAATTGTGATCTTTGCCTACAAATCTGTTCCTGCATTTTTAAGGTACGACAGTATTTTTGGAGGTGTGTTTCTGTGGTTGCAATTAAGGGGATTATACTGTAAAATCTGTGTTTAGGAGTGCATTGTGAATTATCTTAATATGGAGGGGGTAAATATCATAAGATTTTTTTGTGCTATATTTACAGTTTTCTCCCAAAGAGTTTTCTATTTCTATATTTGTGTCGGACCCCCGGGCATGGAATACCCGAAGAACCTATGTGTTTACCGTACTAGTTCTATGATCAGTGGCTAGTACACGTATTCACAAGATTTGGCATTCATATCCATACATTCACATATACAAAGTAAAGAAAAATGGGTAATTAACTTAAGCGATTACAAGTTATTACATCCATGGCCGATCGGCCAAATAAAAGCTGGTATTAATAGAGTAAAAGTAGCAGCGAAAGAAGTAATAAAAAGCGGAGAAATTCCAACGGCATGCCCATCTGACCCTCGGGCAACCGACAAGGAACAAGGTGATGAGACAATGGGTGTCCCGATCTTCCAATAGGATGATAACTTGAATTTGGAGGAGAACGACTTTGACGATGTGGGCTTCTAACCGTTCATGACTTGAACACCAAACAATCGCTAAACCACACATCGGAGTCGTTATCAACCGTGCCAAGACGTGGTTGACCTGAAAGACATTGAGTGAATTTTCAGCCAGGATATTATAGAAGAAGTGAGCTTTGTTGAGTCTGCACCACAAGGGATGATACGTTAGCGAGACATGTACACATGTTGAAACCAATGCCACGTCGATGCCACATCGGGTGAAAATCGGGGTGGAATGGTCTTAAGGATGTAAGTTACCCAGTTTTGATAGTTGAGGGGTGTCAAATATCCGGTTTTGTATTTGGGGGGCAATTTTCTAGACTTTTGCAAGAGTTCAAAGCGGTCAAATGGACTTATTCTTAGTTATTAAGATTTGGGTTGTACCTAGAAATGAGATTGCTTCCTTTTGACCCAGAATACCTGAAGATGACATATTTTTAAGTTTGAATTTCTAATTTGTTCATTACTACATAGTTCTAAGCTTTTTTAGACAGTAATGGTCAAAGGCAATTCTTGGGTTTCTAAAGCTGCATTTAAGATTTTTGTAATATCCCGTTCAAATATAAAACATATAAGTGACTAGTTCTAAAATTAAGAGTAATTAGAAAAGGAAAATTCAGAATTTTGGAGGAGTTTTAGAACTCGGGCCTTTGGCCTATAGCTCTTTGGGCCCATGTGGGAGGGGAACTAAACCCTAGCACCCTAATTACTGTAGCACGGCACTGTAGCACCGCTGCCGCTGTAGCACGGCGATACTGTAGCACTCCCCTCTCCTCCGGTGCTTCCCCTGCAGATTGGCCGCCCATAAGGAAGAGGAAGGAGAGGGAAGAAGAGAGGAGGAGGGAGAGGAAGAAGAAGAAGGTGGGGGTGATCTTCACGAGGACTACAACGTGGTCCAGCGGGGGATTTCGTGGGTAAGATCATGATTCTCAATAGCTAGTTCGGTTCTATAGATGTGTTTTGCTACCGATTAATCATTGTAGTATCCTGCTGTCGTAGATCGGTAGTACTGCAGTTCTGTTGATTCGCGAGATTGGGTTAGTTCCAGGCAGATTAAGTGTTTAGGGTCTCCTAGAGATAGATGGAGAATTTTGTTAGCTTTCTAGAAAGTATTAAATCATAATTATTGGATAAAGGATGAATTAGTTATGAATTTTGCAAGACTAGGTGCTAATTCAGTCTCAGGATTTGTGTAGCGGTCATAGTTCTGTACATTAGAGTTTGGAGATGGCCGAATTTGGTCTGATGATCTCCATGAGATATTTAGAAAACTTTATGATGATTCCAGGAAGGTAAAGTTCATAAATGTTGGATGGATAGATCAAAAGTTATGAATTTTTAAAGTTATTACTATAATCTGTCCTTCTATTGTGGACAGAGGTGAAAGGCTTGGCCATTTGAAACCATTGTTGTACAGTGGGAATATTTTTTTATAATTTTATTGAGATAGCTGGTTTTCTTTAGTTTCCAGGGAGTCTTAGAACAATGAGTTTGGCTGTTCCAAACAAAAGTTATGATTTTCCCAAGTCAGAGATACCGAAGATGACAGAACGGTCTTCGTGATTAAAAACAAAGCATTAGATGTCGTATTTTGACCTTTCGGTCACCTGAGAAGTCATAGCTAAGATTATGTATATTCCAGGAAAATTGGATTCATGACTTTTGGAGTTTTGACTCAAAAGTTATGGATTTTTATTTAATACCTGTCTGTTTGGACAGATTTGGATTTTGGGAGTATATCGGTTAATGTTCGGGTTTCGTTTAGGAACGATTGCTTTCGTTTTGTTCCAATGCAATGTTTTGCAAGTTTGGTTGATTTTTAGTATAATTCATGGTTGCCAGGTGGTGGTGACCCCCGGGGCTAGAGGTTTCCATCGTTGTCTTCCGTCTCACGGTTGAGGCAAGTACCTTGGTTGATTGACTTAATATGAGTGAATGGCATTATTTGCTAATACTATCAGTATATGTGCTGTTCATGGTTGCTAAGATATTATGAAGGTTAATATTCATGTTTTATAGTGTTACAAATTATGTGCTATTTATGGATGTTTGAAAATTATGAAGTGAATGATCATGAATGCTTGTAGTATGAATAGGTTTATTCATATGTGAGATTGTTGCAAATGCATGATTATGATAATTTAAGATTTCATTCATATGTATCATGATGGCATATTGAAGGCTTGGTCATGTGATGACCAAGCAATTGTTGAGGTCCCCGCCATGATTATGATTTAAGAAGGTCCCCATGCTCGTGGAGCATGGGCTTTGGTCCCCATACTTGCGGAGTATGGGCAATTGGTCCCTGTGCTAGAAGGCGCAGGCATGAGTATGCATCGACGGATGCATACTTTGCATTACCGGTAAAATGCAAAAGAGAAAGAGAAAGAGAAAGTGTTTTTGAGCATCTTGCATAGCATGAGCATATGAAATGAGTGTTGTAAAGAATTGTGAATGATTACAGTTGCTTATGTTATTGTTGCCATTTATTGTACTTGTTGAGTCTTTGGGCTCACTCTTGCTGTTGTTGTTTTTTTTTAGGTACCCTTTATAAGAACGGCATGCATGGAAGGGAATAAACCTAGAGTGGTTGCACAATGGCACGAGCTACTCACCATCGAATTGTTTAGAATAATAGTTTTTGAGTTGTAGGAATTTGATTAGAGAATTAATTATGATTACACCTCATGCTTGGATTAATTATAATAATGATGGTTAGCATAGCTTGAATGCTTAAGATTATGTTTTAGTTGATTAGCATATGTTGGATCTTTCTCTTATGGTATATTTGTCTGTTGGGACCTCCGGTATAGTTAACTATACAGAGGAGGTTCTGCCGGATTTTTAGAAGATAGTTCTTGTTTAAATTGATTATAGTTTAGTTTAGTAACATTCCAGGCACTTGTTGGGCTGGGGTGTTACAATTTTAATTATTCATTACATTGTTGATGTTCTGGTTGTTCGAATAGTTAATAACTACATATTCTTCTAGTTTTAAACTGCATGTTCTGCAAAATTTACTTAACTTATATTCTATCTATTCATCTCGGATGCAGCACGAGTAACTTTTGATTGAAATTCCAAGGATGACTACACTAATGTGTTTCATACAAAATATTGTATATTATGGAATTCATTTGTACAAAATATTTGATTTGGCTTATTAAATTAATATATCTTGGTTTTTTCAGCTATGAAGGATATATACATATTGCATTAAGATGATCGTCTACTTTTCCTTCAGACTTTCACAATGAGTAGGCCAGGTGAGATTTTGAATATATTGCTAATCTACCAATAGTAATGTTGCTACAAAATTTGAACACAAATGCAAAATTCTGAAATGGTTCATTGCAGGTATTAGGCAGGGACATGCATGGTGTGATTCATCGATCACAGTGCAAGCATGGTAGTTCATTGACAGTTGAGAACGAGTTGATAACAGTGTGTTATTCCAGTCAAACTTCGGGTTTGAGATGGTTATTTTTACAACAGTTTATAATTGGTATTTTCTGAGCATCTGTAATACCCCGATTTATTCTAAAGAAGAAATCATTCAAAAGAGAATAATAGAATTAAGAAAGAGGAGTTTTTCGCTTTTCTTCGGCAACCTGGGCCTCGGGCCTTGGCCCAGGAGGCCCATGGGGGGCCGGCCACCTATAAAAGAAGGGAAAACCCTAGGCCGACATTGTAGCTACAGTAGCCGCCGCTACAGTGCACGGTGCTACAATGCCCTGCCTCTTGGAGCTGCTCCTTCCCGCTGCCGGTGTTCGCAAAGGAAGGAGAAGGAGGGACTGCTGATTGGTTGGCCGAAAGGAGGGACGAGGGATCTTCTTCGTGGGGGATCATTCAGTGTCTCCCTAAGGTTCTTCAAGGGTAACGAGAGTCGTTCCTCATTGTTTAATTAAGAATAGATGCAAAACCGATTAGATTTGATTGGATCAAAGTCTGTCTGCAGTAGATCAAATCTGTCCGGTATGTTGCGCGGGCTGTTTCGATGTCTTAGAGGCCGAATCAGAAGTGTTGATCTGCTAGAGATATCTAGATTATGTTCTTAACTTTCTGTGGCCACTGAGTTCACCCGATTCCATCGCTCGAGTCAAAAGTTATGATAGATTTCGTATCTGCTGTCCAGATTTCTGACGAGATTAATCTGTTTTGTTATTTCGTCAAATATGAAAATGTAATTTGAAGAATCTGGGTTTTCACCCAACTAGGTTATTGTATGTAATTTTATAACCTTTCCAGATTGTTAAAGAATGATCAATTCGGAATTATAGATTAAAGGTTATGATCGTTTTAGTGCTGCTGTTTATTCTGTTAGACAGTTTCTGTGCTGAAAGTTCATCTGTCTGTTAGCGTACTAATTTGGCCGAATTGGATCATCTTGTCAACTAGAGTATTGTAGATTTGTTAGTTAAAAATCCACAGAAACTGGATTCACCTCATTCGGAGTTGCAGATCAAGAGATATGCTGTTTACCGTGCTGCTATCCAGTGACGTTATTTGACTGAATGCGTTGGTTTCAGTTTAGGGTTTCTAGATAAATCTTGATTCACCGGGGAAGCGATGTAGAACGTTGTTAAGTAGTGTCATGTTCATCGCGTTCTTATTTCAGTTATTTAATTGTTTAGGAGGTGAAGCTTCGGGTTTAGGAGCACCACCTTTTTCCTGCTAACGCGTCGCATCACGGAAGGCAAGTACATTGCTTATCTTAATGATTGTAATTGTTGAATGATTTTATGATTATACTATGATTTCTTATGATGCAAGAGAAGTTGGATTGTCTATGATCTTTCATATGTGTTGAATCCATGATTGGAGATGATGATATTATTTATTCAGTAGTTTATGTCATGCATTCATTGTTATTTACCGTCCACGGGAGTGGATGAGAATGGCCCATCAATTCTAGGATGGGTATGTAAGTCCCATTAATTCCAGGATGGGCAGTGTTGGACACCCGTATGAAACGTTCTTCATACGAGAAGTGGATCCCCGCATTTTTGTTAAGATGCGGGCTTGAGTGACACATCGACGGGTGTGTCACCGCTATACCCAGATATGCATGTGTGCGATCCATTGAGTATTTTTCATTCATCTCATTCATACATAAATATTCGCCATCAGATGTTCGTAACCTTTGAGGAGGTTGTCTTGTTCATGTTGATTTGTCCGTTTATTCGATGTACTTGCCGAGTCTTGGACTCACGCTTGCTTTGTTTATTTATTTTTAAGTGATCGTTGATGAAGTTTCTCTTGGGAGGAGTAGCCACGCACTACTCGAATATTTCACTCTACACTAGATTGAATAAAAGAACTATTACTGTCATTCATTCATTATTGATGAACTGTAATAAATAAATCTAGATGGGAAGGAAGGATACCTTCTCTATGATACTGTTGATTTATTACTGCTTGTGAATCTAGATTAACGATGAACTATAATAAATAAAATTAAATGGTGAAGGAAGGATACCTTCTCTATGTTTTGAATGTTTTATTTATGCCTTTATATGATATCTTATTCGAGTTCTTCTGCCATATGGTTGTATGTTAGTGTATTTAGGTGACATCTTGGCTTCCAAATAGCCAGGGTGTTACAGCATCCTTTTATTTTCTACTAAAATATAAGCAAAATATGTCGACAATGCACGTACTGAAACAAGAAAAATATTCCACTGTGAAAATATAAACAATATTTGTGATGGACAAAATACACAATGTACATATGTAAGTTCAATGGCACATCCTTAGTACAAATGATTTTTTGGTGGGAAATAGTATCGAGTCCATTCGATACGAAGAATTTTTTTATCCTTACTTTAATATTTAATATCTTCTAATGTGAAAAATGCTAGATTGCCTAACGATGCATATCCTTGTGTGAACAACTTTTGGAAGTACCTCGCATGAATAACATAAGCACCCTCAAGAATCCACAATAGCTTTCATGCAAAACCATTTTGGGGCTATTAGCACCATATGCATGAGAGTTGTATACTTTTTTAAAAAGAAGTTTTTGAAGCTGTTGCATGCAATTGACATTTACAGTTGGTGATACTAGGGGCAACTCCCAAAGGAAACTAAGAAATGCAAACTTATTTCATCCTTTTAGGCACCATGACACGTGTCATGAATAGTACAAATCCATGTAAAGAAAAAACTAAAGGGGTGGAGATAAGTAGCATTTTTCTTGCCGCCTTAGCACCTTACAACGTGCTGTGAGCCCGTGAACAACACACAATCAAGTCGTTCATGCCACATGATCCGTTATTTGTTGCCACATGGTGAGGTGTATATGAGGAGATAAATAAATATGCAAATATACATCACTTTTAATTTATTTTCCTCTGGGAGTTTCCCCTGGTATTGCTTGTTGTCAATGCCGATTGCATGATGCAATTTCAAAAACTTATTTGAAATTACACAAGTCTCGTGTATGGTGCTAATTAATAGCCCCAAAAATAACTTGCTGGCACTTATACTTGCTTGTCCTTTTTTTGCTGCAAGATAAAACCTCGTTGCCAGCTGGTTTTGCACAAAAGTTTTAAGGGATTCTTATGGTTGCTTATGTAATTCATGCAATGTGCTTTCAAATGTTCTTTACTCCAAGTATGTACACCGAGCTATATATCTAGCTAACATTTTTCATATTGGCAGATCTATTTTGAAATATTATAGTAAGGGCCACTTGTATTGCATTTTTTATGTGGCAGTAGACCCTTTCTTCTTGATCTATATAGTTGTGTTAAGCATTAATTAATATATGCCTGGTAAATCGATGTTGCAATGTTCTATATGTCTTGTTTCAAGCAATGCAAATGTTTAAGCATAGCACATGCATACAATGTGGATGGCTTTATATCACTTTATTTTCCAATTTCAACCAAAGATCCTCACTTTAAATTTTGAGATGGGTGATGTGTGTAGATTTCTAAATATTTTGATGGTGCAAATCAATCTCATGAGAATATTTCATTCATGCCATGTGGCAGGTTGTCTAATAATCATTGATAAAACTACAGCACCAAAATATGTGCAAATTTCTAGGGCAATTCATTGCTCATGTCAAGCTAAAAGTTGCCTAGGGTGTTCCGTAGAAAAAAAAACCGATATATATACAATATTTATCAAAAGTTTCCGAATTGGCATGTATTGTCTTATGTTTTGGACCTTTGGTCCCAGTCGTGCAAATCCTTTATTCATGCCATGTGGTAGGATGCCTATAAATAATAAATAAATTGATGTACATATCTAGAACTTTGTAGTTTGCACTGCTTGGTTTAATGGTTATACTATATCTTCTGTATACGTATAGTCTGTTATTAATCTTTACAATAGTTAAATTTGATTAGCACCAAGAAATGTATTTACAAACCATTCACAAAAGTAAAACCATCTTGCCATGTAAGGTTAATGATGATTCGTTGACATTCTTTTTTTGTATAATTTTTTCCCAAAAAGCTATTGTTCCGTGTGTTCATTGCTTCTAGCTATGCAAATGTTTCATTCTTGCCACGTAGATGGTTATCTAGCTAAAAGGTAATAATTTAATGTGATATAAAGATATAAATAACCAAAATGATATTTATGCCATGTGGCAAGGTGCCTAAGTGGCAAGAACTTAGTTTGTATGCATGCACTCTTTGTAATTTGTTTGCTCTATGTGCCCAAATGATATTCATACCATGCGGCAATGTGCCTAGCTAAGAGGGAGAAGTATGTGTGTGTACATATTAGCGTGTCTAGCACGGAATCTTTTTCAGGTTAGCCCCTTGTATTGGTTGCTTATATGGGAGGTGTTGTGCATGCCACAACATAACTGATGTGCTTATTTGCATCTGTTGCAAGGTGCTTAACCGGCAAGAATAACACTTGGTCATGCAAACCAAGTAATTAACCCAAGTGGTGAAAAGGTTCCAAAAAACCCCAAGGGGTGCGAAATATTAGCATATTGTTTTCTTGCCTCTTTGGCATGTTATTACAATGTCGTATGCTTAACACGGTAATGTAAAACAAGCCGCAAAAACTAGTTCTAGGGTACATCTAGTCACATCCCCACTGATAAGATACATCACTTGCATCTTCCTAAACTTAATGAAAATTGTTTGCACAGAAATATATAAATCACAATAGAATGGATAAATAAATACTTTAATTCATAACAACGTGCAAGCCAAAGTTTTCCCATGTAATACACCGTGATACATCTCTGCTAAAGGAGAGGACCATGAAAATGGCAAATAAAAATGAGGAAATGGTGAGAACTACGATGGAGAAAATGAACACTACATAATTGCAATATTATGAACACTAGTCATGTGCCCGTGTATAGCAACAGAAATTCATACTTGTACTAAAATTTTAGTATGCAATGCATACTAACTCGGTCTGAAGCATACTATTTACTCAAATGTGCAATCATTGAGTTTTCAAGCCATTTCATCGAAGCATACAAATTGCCCACAGTTTTTCACCAACTCAAACTTGCAGATATTAATTCTAGCCTTGGCCTTCCACTGCTTTGTAGACTCCGATCGCTCGACGTTCGGATCCAGAACCAGCCCCATCGCTGGATAATTGCTAGTGGGCTACAAATCAGAAGCTTATATACCCAACCCTGAAAATCACAATAGTAGCACGTCAAATCCCCAAACCACAGCTGCCAGGATCACCAAGCAACCACCCAAATGCCCCACAAATATCCTGAAACAAAACACATAGAAACGATTGTCTCGTTCACCTGTGTAAGGCAGATCGCGATGTGGTGATGGCGATAGGGGCGACGAGGCGAGGTTGAGCAGGAGGTCATCCTCAGTGTTGATGTCTATTAGCGATAGCGCCTCCATGGGGAGGCTAGCGGCGATGGTGATGGAGCCGAGGATCAAACCCGAGATCTCCACAGTGCAGATGAGGGAGGAGGAGGCGAGCAAGAGAGAGGTGTACGTTCTTGGTGAGAGAGAGAGGGAAGAGACGGGGATGTGTATAAAACATTAAGAAGGAAGGGAGATGGCCAGTCGGTGGCGGATCCAGTTGGGATCGAGCTCGGAACACTATGGCGGCATGGGATCTCACTGAATCTGGCTCTGAGAAGATGATGGAGGCGGTGGATCTAGCCACACCCAGCCGGGAGACGTCCAATCAGCGGCGGATTCGGTTGGATTGAGCTGGGAATGCAGCGGCGGCATGAAAGGCTTGACTCGGTGGTGGATGAGTTAGGGGCGGCGGGGTGGCTTGGATGCGAGCAGGGTGTCGCATATGAAGTAGGGGTGAGGGCGGGTGGTGATGGTTGATTGGGAGGAATTGGTGGGTGGTTGGGGTGTCGGGGGCATGGCCGCGTGTAGGTGAGGTTGCCATTCGCGAGCAATTCGGGATGCAAGCGAGAAGCTGACAACACGGGCTCATATGTAAGCGCGTGTAAGAGGATTGTGAGAGGGTAGGACGAACGATCACCAACTCTTTCTTTTAAGTATTGGAGATAATATTCTCTTAAAAACCAAAATAAAAACTAAAATAGACATGGAGATTTTTCAAGGAGTAAACAATAAAATATAAAAACAAAAGATTATTTTGATATCTACCCTCTCCATACTAGGATCATTCACAATGCACTCCATGCAAACTCATCCTCCTAAACACATATTTTTCAATAAAATCTCCTTAACTAATTAAGCTCCAAAAATTATGTCATACCTAAAAAAGGTAGCAACAGATTTGCAACTAAAGGTATCAAAGTACGTTACGTTTACACATTGAAAGTTTTCTTTCTAATGCATGCTTTTAATTACAGCCTTTTGCTTGCCTTGTTTTATATCCATGTACATGCTACTCTCCTTCTAACAATAGAATTTATGCCATGTGGCAAGGTGCCTAAGTGGCTAGAACTTAATTTGTATGCATGCACCTTTTGTAATTTGTTTGCTCTATGTGACCAAATCTTATCCAGAAAATGTGGTAAGGTGCCTAAGTGGGAGAAGGTGAGTGTGTGTAATAATTAGCACATGAATTTCTTGCCTCTTATAATTTGGCATGTTATTACAATGTGGTAACGTCACGTTCCACTTTACTTTTCCTTTTTTTATTTCTAAGAACTCCTCACCAACGCAAACCTTCACTTTCACTTTCCATATGGTTACTTAATTGCAAGTTGTATAAGCATGCAGGTGAGTAGTTGATGCCCTTCCATACCATTGGTTTTGCCTAGAAAAAGTAGAACTTGTTCAAAGGCGTGGTTTGTGTTTGTTTGTTAGTTAGTTAGTTTGTGTAATTTGGATCAATATATGTTTTTAGGATAACTTTCAAGAAAAGTATGGCTCTAACTAAGGGCAGCACGTATGTAAACTCTAGATAGAGATAACCAAACACATGACTATTCTCCTTTTCCCATATTCACATGACATTAGCTTTGAGGGGTTTGGACCTCTAGCTAGGGCCTAGGAGTCATGTGTCTCTTGTTTCAGCCAAATTAATCTTTTACAGAAATTTGTAATAGACACTAACATGGATGTTGCACGTAGCTAGCTATACATATCTTGAAAACCTGAACCAAATCGGGTATGATCTATCTACCATCAAAATTAGCCAGTTTCTACCTTGTTTATCCCAATTGGAACTTTACCCTATTGCTTCAGAACTTGGTCACGTCAAGCAAGTTAGATATCGCCTACAAAATTGAAGTGATACATAAGATCAAGAAATAGGGCTATTTATACAATCTAAGGACTTTGGAGTTATTAGATGGAGGGTAGCTTCTACATGGATATAAAACAAGGTCAGGAAAGTTGTAAGGGGCATCCATTAGAAATCATACATAAGTGATGACATGTGCGCACAAATGCTATGGAAACTTGTAATACCCCAGATGGATTCGAAAGAGTATTCGAGAGAGAATATTTAAATTGGGGAGAATGACCAAATAGAACAGAGTTTAACGGAGGATTAGAGGGGGGGTTTTGTAATATCGTGAATATTCAAGTGAATGCAAGAAAGTTTAGAGATCAGTAACTAGGCATTGAATTCTAGTTTGGATATTTACTTAGCTTTACAATACCTAGAATTTTCAGATTAAGTAGGTATCCATACCAAGCTCCACATAAACATCCATTGTCGTGTTTTGACTTGCTCTTGAAATTCGCTCTTTTCTCACGTTGTTTTCACCTACAATATCAAGTGTGAGTTTTTTACCTCAATTTACTTCGGAAAGGTAAGAACGTGATTTGGTAAGACGAGTGAGTTTGAGAGATACACATACACCTACATACATATTCTTTGCTTTGCTACTAACAATGGCAGATCGTGAGTATACGTATCTTCCCTTCTATGGTAGTAATGATCCAGAGGAGTATCTTGAGTGGGTACAAGACATGGAGTTCGAGCTTGAATCCCAGAAGTTCGAATCAGAAGCCAAGGAAGTGAGAGTGGCCACTATGTTTTTAAGGACTATGCCACTAGTTGGTGGCAACAACTAAGTGAGAAACGGTTCATTACGTCTTGGGTCTACTTAAAAAGGGCCATGAGATGAAAATTTGTTCCATCCTATTATGAGCGGGAACTACTACACCATGTGGAGAGCATTACGCAAGGATGCAACGTTGTCCAAGATTACTATATTGAGTTGAATCATGCAATGCGCCGGGCCAATATCACTAGTGCGTATCAAGAAAAGCCATACTTCAAAGCAGGCTTGAATTTTCAGATCGTTACTGCACTTCAAGATGAATATTTTCGTAGTCTGCAAGATCTTGTGAAATATGCTACGAAGGTGAAAAAGAGACTTGAAGACATGCAAGCACATCAATTAAATCTGCGTCGACTCTTTAGTTCTTATTCATCCACTGGTGTGTCACTTGAGGAAAAGGTCGAGCTTCAGAATTTTTCTTCGGGCGAGGTCGTGGTTGGTGGTAATTGTGCCATTGCTAGCCCACGGTCTTGCAAGGATGAGATGTATCAAAACCCATGTGAGGATGAGAGCCACATAACCAAATTGAGTGAGAGTGATAAAACGAGTGAGCTATGTGATTCCACCATATGCGAGGTTGAGAGCATCCCAATTGAGTATGTGAGAGATACACCAAAACAAAAGAAAGAGATAGATGATAGGCCAAGTAAGATTATTTTTGAACCTAACAACTTACCCTCTATTTCTAGTGTTGTATCTCACATTGTGCAGGTTGAACAAGCAAATAGGGAGTTGAACATTCAAGAGCCCCCACCATTGGAAGAGAAAGATGAAGAGATAACCATGGTTGGAGAGGGAATGCCTGCTGCCCTGGGGTTACATGATGACATTACGATACCCACAACACCTACATCATTTGAGGAGGACGATCAAGGTAACACTATTGGTACTGAATTAATAGTTCATCAAGACAAGGTACATAAAACTGAGAACTCCGTTATTCCTTTCATGATTCCACGTTCTAAATTTGATATGCTTAATTTGCATAATGTGGAATTGATTACTCAAAAAGAAGTTCTTAGTAGAATATTCCTTAATGATTCTTTTTGTTATATCATATTCGATAAACCTAAAGAGCTATCTAGTGTGATTAAGAAGGTTCCTGAAATTTCATGCTTAAGATCACTAGTAAATAGCTATATATACACATATAAATTCAATTTGATTGGAGATGTTGGTGTAGACAACATGTTTCAAGTTTATCGAATATGCATTACCTGTGATAATCTTGCTGATTTAAAATTGCATGTTTTGCGCAAACCATCTATTGCGCAATGTCATGGTCACTTTGAGATGGGTTTAAATACAAGTGCCTATTGTTTAGAATGCAACATGATGCCTACTTGTTTATCTCTTACATGTATAACTAATCAGAGTAGCACAGTTGAAGCATGAAATGGTATCAATTGGTTTTCACCCACTTTACTTGAATTTGATGTTGGGAAGGTGAAATTTCATCATATGAGTCAATTGTGTAAATTGAAATATGATTTTGAGCTATCAATTGTGCAAAACAACAAGAAGAACACAATAATTATTCATATATATACCATGTATATACGTTGTTTTCTTTGTCTAGCACATTTTCAGGCTACCAAAAGCCAAGGACGGCTTTTCTTGAAGAAAGGGAGGATGATGTGGACATCCTTAGCTACGCTGTTCTATATAGTGTTTTCAATTCAACAAGTACTTCAGAACAACATGAGCTTACTAAAAGAGTTGAAGAACAAGAGAAGTGTAACACCCTAGCCCAACAAGAGCCTGAAATGTTACTAAACTAAACTATAATCAATTTAAACAAGAACAATCTTCTAAAAATCTGGCAGAACCTCCTCTGTATAGTTAACTATACCGGAGGTCCCAACAGACAAATATACCATAAGAGAAAAATCCAACATATGCTAATCATCTAAAACATAATCTTAAGCATTCAAGCTATGCTAACCAACATTATTACAATTAATCCAAGCATGACGTGTAATCATAATTAATTCTCTAATCAAATTCCTTCAACTACAAAAACTATCATTCTAAACAATTCGATGGTGAGTAGCTCGTGCCATTGTGCAACCACTCTAGGTTTATTCTCTCCCATGCATGCCGTTCTTGTAAAGGGTACCTAAAAAAAACAAACAACAACAAAGAAGAGTGAGCCCAAAGACTCAAAGAAGTACAATAAATGACAACAATAACATAAGCAATCAGAATCATCCACACCATTCACAAATCTTTATAACACTCATTTCATATGCTCATGCTATGCAAGATGCTCAAAACACTTTCTCTTTTCTTTCTCTTTTGCATTTTATCGGTAATGCAAAGTATGCATCCGTCGATGATACCCATGCCTGTACCTTCTAGCACAGGACCAATTGCCCATACTCCGCAAGTATGGGGATTAAAGCCCATGCTCCACGAGCATGGGGATTTTAGCCCGTCATAATCATGACGGGACTCAACAATTGCTTGGTCATTATATGACCAAGCCTTCAATATGCCATCATGATGCATATGAATGAAATCTTAAATCAACATAATCATGCATTCGCAACAACCTCACATATGAATAAACCTATTCATACTACAAGCATTCATGATCATTGACTTCATAATTTTCAAACATCCATGAATAGCACATAATTTGTAACACTATAAAACCTGAATATTAACCTTCATAATATCTTAGCAACCATGAACAGCACATATACTCATAGTATTAGCAAACAATGCCATTCACTCATATTAAGTCAATCAACCAAGGTACTTACCTCAACCGTGAGACGGAAGACAACGACGGAAACCTCTAGCCCCGGGGGTCACCACCACCTGGCAACCGTGAATTATACTAAAAATCAACCAAACTTGCTCAACATTGCATTGGAACAAAACGAGAGCAATCGTTCCTAAACAAAACCCGAACATTAACCGATATACTCCCAAAATCCAAATATGTCCAAACAGACAGCTATTAAATAAAAAAAATTCATAACTTTTCAGTCAAAACTCCAAAAGTCATGAATCCAATTTTCTTGGAATCTACATAATCTTAGCTACAACTTCTCAGGTGACTGAAAGGTCAAAATACCACATCTAATGCTTTGTTTTTAACCCCAAATACCATTCTGTCATCTTCGGTATCTCTAACTTGGGAAAATCATAACTTTTGTTTGGCCCAGCCAAACTCATGGTTCTAAGACTCCCTAGAAACTACAGAAAACCAGCTATCTCAATAAAATTATAAAAACATTCTCATTGTGCAACAATGGTTTCAAACAGCCAAGCCTTTCACCTCTGTCCACAATAGAAGGACAGATTACAGTAATAACTTTAAAAATTCATAACTTTTGATCTATCCGTCTAAAATTTATGAACTTTATTTTCCTGGAATCAGCATAAAGTTATCTAATTCGGCCATCTCCAAACCCTAATGTACGTAACTCACGCATCACAAGACAAATCCTCGAGACCTAATTAGCACCCGCCTTGCAAAATTCGTAATTAATTCATCCTTTATCCAATAATTATGATTTAATACTTTCTAAAAAGGTAAAGAAATTCCCCATCTATCTCTAGGAGACCCTTAACACGTAATCTGCCTGAAACTAACCCAATCTCGCGAATCAACAGAACTGCAGTACTATCGATCTACGACAGCAGGATACTACAATGATTAATCGGTAGCAAAACACATCTATAGAACCGAACTAGCTATCGAGAATCATGATCTTACCCATGAAATCCCTCGCTGGACCACGTTGTAGTCCTCGTGAAGATCACCCCCACCTTCTTCTTCTTCCTCTCCCTCCTCCTCTCTTCTTCCCTCTCCTTCTTCTTCCTTATGGCCGGCCAATCAGCAGGGAAAGCACCGGAGGAGAGGGGAGCGCTACAGTAGCGCCATGCTATAGTGACGATGGTGCTACAGTACCGTGCTACAGTAATTAGGGTGCTATGGTTTAGTTCCCCCCACATGGGCCCAAAGAGCTATGGGCCAAAGGCCCGAGTTCTAAAACTCCTCCAAAATTCTGAATTTTCCTTTTCTAATTACTTTTAATTTTAGAACTAGTCACTTATATATTTTATATTTGAACGGGATATTACAAGAAGCTTCTAGGTAAAGCTTGTGCAAAGAAGCTTAACCGACAAGTGAATCTGTTACATGAATTTCCTTTAAATTTAATTGAGAATATTATACTACCTAATAGCGGGTCATCGCTTATTGTTAGGTTTGAAGGAGATGCCTTATGTGAATATTAAGAACACGATGCTTCTCAGGGTGTTTCGATGCTCACAAAAATAGCATGCAGCCTATGGGGCGCATGGAAGGTATGGGTTCGTGAAGATCTTCGCAGCAACTCGAAAGGATCTAGCATAAACAATATATATATTTGGAAAGCTTATCAAGTCTACTTTCCAACGGATGAAACGGCACGTGATTTGGAGCTTTCTATAAAAAGTTATGGCTATTCGAGTGCATGCTGCACATTCAGACCAACGAACACGCGAGAGTTGATAAAGTTGATGATTCTGCGGCATGTACGACATCTTGGGAAGATATCTAGCTTTGCCATGACTTTCCAAAGGCTTACAAGAGTCCCTTTCTCATGTTTCATACGGATTCAAGTCGTTTCAATTAATGAAAATGAAGTTAGGATGGTTTGGATCAAATTCGCATTCGGAATCAGCAGTACAGTCCAGATTAAAAATATCATAACTTTCACAAACGGAGTCCGATTTGGGTGTTCTTGTACTTGTTGGAAAGCTAACTTCAAGCCCAATCCAATGGATGCACGCTCAGCCTCAGGTTCATCACATATCAAAAGATATGACCGAAATAATGTGACAGTTGTAAACTCATAGTTTCCTTTTTTGTTTTAGATTGTGTCCGAATTGGAGTAGGAGTTCTAATTCTGAAATAGAATAGGAGTAGGGCCTCTTGGCCAGCTATAAGGTGGAGAAGGGCACTATATATTGAGGGGTAGACCCCCATTGTATCTTCAGACCACGATTAAATATTTTGATTGCTTTTTGCGTCAATGCTTGATTCTTCCAAGTTGTTTGGTGAAGGCCAACGACTTGAGGGGGAATATGGCGTTTTCTTCCAAAGACCGTTCTGTCTTTCCGTTGGGAATTGAGGGATCAGTAAAACTCCACTTTGTGGTCGGGTGGAGTACACGTGAGATTGGGCGAATTAAAGAGTTGCAAGTTCATGCATTGGCATCGGGTGAGCAACTACAATTTGTTAAGTCAAGCGTGCAAGTTATCTTCGATCCTACGTCGAGAAGATCGGGAACCCCTGTATCATGGGGTGTTACAGTTGGTATCAGAGTGGGCTTTAGGTCCGTGGTGAATAGATTAATTAAAATTTGCTAAAGTCTTATCAACTTAAAAATTTGACACACTGGTGCACAGTAGGATGGGAATGGGCAAATCATTGCATTTATGTTTCCGCTATATCGTATTGATGATTGTTGATATGAATTGAGTATGATTGCTCATTAATTGATTATATGATTATTATGTGCGGGAATAACCCATGTTGAGAGGTTGAGGTCGTGGTTGTGGCCCTGGGCTTTAACAGGTTACACCACCGTTCGCGATATGAGAATAGGGAAGTGGTTACCTCGGATATCTTAGTACAGGTGTTGATAGTGAGTATCTTCAGAAGAGATGTTCTCTTCCTTGAATTTGAATTTGGTCAACTCTTATCCAGTTGTGATTGATGAGTTTCTCTTGGGTTATTAATTCATTGCGGTTGATGGGTTGCTTTGAAAAAGGTTGGTGTGTTTCTATTTGCTTAATTTGTCCCGTAAAGCAATCATTGTTTTCCCAACCGACGAGTTATTCTTGCGGCTGGTGAACTTGGTCGATTGTCAAGTTTGACCTTTATATTGGAGTTTTGTCTTTCTCATTAGAAAACATGACCCATTTATTCACTTGATGTTTTTGGTTAATGAAAGTTTCCTTTTCCAAGTCCTTTAGTACGCGGAGGCTTTGACTCAATGTATCTCTCTCGGGTATTTTGAGTGTTGAAGATTAATGGTTCTCTTTTATGAAAGAAGTTGTTAAACCCTTTAGCGATGTTTTGTCATGGTTAAGTGAGAAGTTATAATCAAAGTAATTAATGGATATGGTATGGATTATTAGGTTTGGTCTGTAGTGTGTGCATGATCGATCTTAACTAAGATCCTTGAAAGGAAAGTTGATTAACTTGAAAGTGTCTTGTAGCAGTTCTTGATGAGCTGTGATTATGGGTATGGCTAAACTTAATTTGAATCAATAGAGTTATTAAGAAGTGTGGAACAATGATGAAATGGTTGATCATTAGAATTGTTTAGTTTGCTAAACTTGTTAGATTATTTGGTCTTAGTGGATTAATCTAACTGTGTAGGAAGGGAAATATAAAGATGTGTTCGACCGTTGTCTTAGTAGATGATAATATGGAATTTTCTTTAATTGGTTATTTTATGATCTTACTTTTGCTCGTGGGAAAACAAATAGAGAAAGGACCATCAATTGTGTCCATGATTGAATAATCATCAATGGTTTATGATGGGATTTAATAGGTGACCTGTGTTTGCACGATGGTGAAATTGTCGAATAATAGTATGCCTTTGATGAAAGGGTTTTGGTATAACCTTTTAAATTGGGTAGTAGGTTTCCTCTAAAAAAATAAAGTGGTTGTTGTAGTGAGGTGGTAAGAATTTGGTATACTCTCCATTGAGGATGAGATGATAAAGTGGTATGTAACGGTTTGGTAAGCTTTTGCGGACTTTATAAAGGAAGAGTTGACGATAACGAACCTTGTTAAGAGTGAATTATTCTTGATGTTAGTAATATGGTTTACAAGAGATTATGACGCGTTGGAGTGGTGATGATTCTTCTAGCGAGAAAGTAATTGATTGCTTTTCATAATATGGATTAAACAAAATATTTGGAGTTTTGCATTTGTGATCTTTTGGGAGTTCATGATTTATGTAGTAGATGAAATTAGTTTGAGTAGTGTGACGTATTGGAAGGTTCTATTTCATTCTTAAGTGATTAATGTGATTTGGTTTTAAAGGCATTTCTTGTTTGGGCTGGCTAGTAATGTTGTAATCAAAGAAAATTGCTTTCTTTGTTAACGAAAAATGTGTACCATAAGTATTTGAGGTTGGAGTTAAGAGTTGTAATCTGCAACTTTTCTGTCGTTACAGCTTAAGAGTTTCTTGAGCTTCAATAGCAATGTTTTATCATGATTTATGACGGTTAAAATTTTCTTCTTGTGGGACATGTACCCTCAACTGTGGTTTTGACTTTTGTTTTTAGAGATAATTTCTATTCGACTGTTTCTCTTGGTCTCGTGCTCACTCCGAGGAGCAATGTTTTCGTGTGTTGAATCTTGTATTAGTTTGTCTCTTCCTTTTTGAGAAAGGAATTAACCAACTTGTGTTGCCGAGTCTTATAAATCAATTATACTAGAAATTCATGGTAGGAGACTTGGAGGTTGAACTTGGGCTTTGCATTTTTATGCTAGGACCTTGGAGACCCAATATCATGTGTAGAGGTAGATGAACAGAAGCGAATTTTGAATAGTGTGTTGATCTTTGATAGAATACTTTCGGTAAAGTAAATGAGCATGTGTGCTGAGAATTTGAAGTTGATTGTCTTTAATAGAATGAGATGATGTGGTTGTGGGTGAAAAATCTTTATTGAGGTGTTGGAAACCATTTGTCAAAATAATTTCTTTGGTATAGGAGTGGACTAGAGAATCCTTTTGTGGATTAGTAGAGTCCCTCTAAATAAGTATGGTTGTTCTTTTGGTTTGAGGATCGTTTTGGGATTGTCGATTAAGAGGAAAGAATTAGTGTGATAATTCTGGACACCCATGATTTGAGAAAGGGTTTATTTCCTAAAAGAACCTCTGAGAAAAGAATATTTTCTCGAGTAGAGAAGTGCTCTATTGGTTCTCGTTTGAGTTGGATTTTTATGATGGAGATCATGTACAATTTGAATTGACTTATGTTGACAAGGTGGTTCTATTTGGTTCAGGAATATAAATGAAGTATTTGATTTGGGCATTCGAGCGAATCCACTTTTGGCTTATGTGGTGTTTAGTTGCAAACTGCTGAGTTGGAAGTATGGAAGGTTTTTGTGAAGAATCCCTGATTTTGGATTTGAGTGTTTTGGGAGTAAAGTTGGAATTGCATTGTGAATCCTTATTTTCAGTTGAATCTGAGTATTAAATTTTGATTAAAATAAGTTGTGTTGCGCGTCCCTCCTTAATGGAGGATCTCCTTGTTATGATGAAGAGATCGACTGAAAGATGGAACAAGAGTTCCATATGTTTACGTGCAAGCTATCTGGTTTGGTCCCGAAGAGATAGATAGCCCAGAGTATATTTGGTTGTTCTAGGAGTTGCGGGGGTTTCGGACGATAGCAATTCGCTAGAACCGTCTCGAGTCTTGGAGCGGGGTATGTAATGTTTTGGATGAACCGGTATTGAAAGAATGCTTGAGGAATTTTTGGAGTGTGAGGTTTCATAAGAACCGTTGACAATCGAGCATTTACCGCATCTTCGAGTTCTATCCGTTGAGTGGTTCTGGTTAGGATGGTACAAGTGATGAGGTGTAGCACATCAGTTGCATCAAGGTGCGGTGGTCCCATAAGTCCGAAGGGAAAAGCGACTTGGGAATTGGAGGCTGGCATGCGCGAGCGATATCCGGAATTACTCACAGCAGGTATGTGGTAATGTTAGTACGTTTTTAGCTATGATTAACCTTTGATGTTAAGCGTGGTTAGAATTCGGGGTCGAATTCTGTTTAAGGGGGGTAGAATGTAATACCCCAGATGGATTCGAAAGAGTATTCGAGAGAGAATATTTAAATTGGGGAGAAGGACCAAATAGAATAGAGTTTAATAGAGGATTAGAGGGGGGGGGGGTTTTGTAATATCGTGAATACAATAAAGTTTAGAGAGAACAACATTAAATTGGAAGGAAAATTACTCAAAAAATTCAGAATGTTTTGATGGAGGATTGGACCTTGGACTTTCGGCCCAAGGCGTCCTAGCCAAATGGGCCAGCGTTTTTAGTGGAGTCAAGAGGGGGTGCCTTTCCCCAAAACCCTAGCCTCTGCTACAGTACCATGCCGCACTGTAGCACATGGTACTGTAGCAGCCACCCCTCCCTGCTGCTCTACCAAGAGAAGGAAGAAGAAGAGAAAGAAAGGAGAGGAAGAAGAGAGGAAAAGGGAAGGGAAGAGGAAGAAGGTGGGGGGAGGTCTTCACGAAGGTTTCAGTGGCATCCCGCATCGTTCTTGTGGGTAAATTCGTGATCCCCATTAGTTTTGGTAGATCGATATGTTAGATGGAAGCTGCTGTAGTAGATCAGTTTAATCTGTGATCTGTTGACATGCGAGTTTGAGATAGTTCTATGTAGAATCTGTGTTTAGGGTTTCTTAGATTTAGATGGGGAATTATGTTAGCTTTCTAGAAATTTATAATTCATAATTTTTAGATAAACAATGAATTAGTTATGAATTTCGCAAGACTGGGTGCTACTTCAGTCTCAGGACTTGTGCAGCAAACATAGATCTGTAAATTTGATCTTGGAGACGGCCGAATTGGGTCAGTTGGTCTGCATGAGATTTGTAGGTATTTTCCTTATGATTCCATAAAGTTAAATTTCATAATTGTTGGATTTCTAGATCAAAAGATATGAATTTTAGAAGCTAATGCTGTAATCTGTCCCTCTGTTGTGGATAGAAGAGTTTTACTGGACTATTTGCAACCTTTGTTGCATAGTGGAAATATTTGTGATAATTTTATTGAGATAGCTGGTTTCCTGTAGTTTCCAAATAGTATTAGAACAATGTGTTTGGTTGTGCCAAATAAAAGTTATGATTTTCCCAAGTCAGATTTACCGAAGATGATAGAATGGTCTCCGGGATTAAAATCAAAGGATTAGATGTGGTAATTTGATCTTTCGACCACCTGAGAAGTTGTAGCTAGCCTTGTGTAGGTTCTAGGAAAATTGGATTCATGGCTTTTGGAGTCTTGACTCAAAAGTTATGAATTTTTCCTTAACAGGAGTCTGTTTGGACAGATTTAGGAATTTGAGAGCATAATGATTAATTGTTAGGGTTTCGATTAGGGATGCTTGCTCTTGTTTTGTTCTATTGCAATGCTGCACACTTTTGATTGGTGTACTTAGTATATTGTTTTACGTTTGCCAGGTGGTGGTGAACACTAGGGCTAGAGGTTTTCTGTCGTTCTCTTCCGTCTCACGGTTGAGGCAAGTACTTTGATTGATAGTATATTGTTTTACTTTGATTGCAAGTATTTGGTATATATTAGCTATGCATGGTTGTTAGTATGAAATGTATGTTAATGATTGTGAATGCCAGAGGTATGAGTAAGATTATTCATGTTTGATGATGCTGTTAATATATGTTAAAGATGGATAGTGTAATTGCTCATGTGCATATTACTATCATATTTGAGGCTTGGTCACGTGGTGACCAAGCATTTCTTTGAGGTCCCCGTCATGTATATGACGGGCTTGTGGTCCCTACACTTGTGGAGTGTGGGCTTGTGGTCCCCATTACTTACGGAGTATTGGGCTCTTGGTCCCTGTGCTTGCGAGCACAGGCATGGGTATGCATCGACGGTTGCATACCCTACATTACCGGTAAAATGCAAAGAGAGTTAAAGAGAAAGTATGCATTGTGCATTGCATAAGCATGTGATATGTTATAATGTACAGATTTGGGAATGGATGTTGATGTTATAATTGTGTATTATAAAGTCTTTTATTTGTACTTTGCTGAGTCTGTGGACTCACTCTTGGTGTTGTTTGTTGTTTTAGGTACCCATTAGAAGAACGACATGCTTGGGAGGGAATAGTCATAAGTTCAGGCACACACTGCCATGAATCTTTTATAGTTGATTAAATTTTAGATCGTGTCTTAATAAATGAGCAAACTGCTTAAAGGATTTGTTATGGTTATGCTTCATGCATTGGATTATTTGTAATAGTGATGAGTAGCATATTTTGGATGTCTTTGATTTTGCTTTAGATGATTAGCATATTTTAGATGCCCATTGTTTATGCTGGATGTTGGATTATTTAATTACGATATATTTAACTGTTGGAACCTCCGGTATAATTAGCTATACAAAGGAGGTTCTACCGAAATTTAGTAAAAATATCTTAGTTTTAAATTGTTATATTGTTAGTTTAGTAGCATTCCAAGCTCATGTTGGGTTGGGGTGTTACAAAACTGTAGGCGCTAAGGGAGTAAAACTATGATCTTTGCTTGCAAATCTGTTCCTGCTTTTTTTAGGTAATACAATATTTTTGGAGGTGTGTTTCTGTGGTTGCAATTAAGGGGATTATACTGTAAAATCTGTGTTTAGGAGTGCATTGTGAATTATCTTAATATGGAGGGGGTAAATATCATAAGATTTTTTGTTTTATATTTACAGTTTTCTCCCAAAAAGTTTTCTATTTCTCTATTAGTGTCGGACCCCCGGACGTGGAATACCCAAAGACCCTATGTGTTTATCGTACTAGTCCTATGATCTGTGGCTAGTACACACATTCACAACATTTGGCATTCACATATACAAAGTAAAGAAAAAGGGGTAATTAACTTAAGCGATTACAAGTTATTACATCCATGGCCGACTGGCCAAATAAAAGCAGGTATCAACAGAGTAAAAGTAGCAGCGGAAGAAGTAATACAAAGTGGAGAAATTCCAGCGGCATGCCCATCCGACCCTTGGGCAACCAACAAGGAACAAGGTGATGAGACAATGGGTATCCCGATCTTCCAATAGGATGATAACTTTGATTTGGAGGCGAACGACTTTGACGACACAGGCTTGTAACCAATCACAACCAGAACACCAAGCAATCACTAAACCACACTTCAGAGTCATTATCAACCGTGCCAAGACATGGTTGACCTGAACACGAGGTTCAATTCCTACGAGCAATCGAAGAACAAACAAAAATAAGATACGCAAGCAATCTAAAATTGCAAATAGGAATATGAATTGTATTGATAAGTGGGGTTCCAAAAAACAATGTCGTTGTTGAACTCGTCGAACAAGAGGGCAAAGTGTAAAGTAGCAAAGCTAAACTTCAATATAACAAAACCCACCAAGCCCTAAGGGTGGTGGCCATTATGTAAAGGAGGAAGAGGAGAGTGGATCTTCTCGACGTAGGATCGAACATAATTTGCACGCTTGACTTGACAAATCGTAGTTGCTCACCCGATGCCAATGCATGAACTTGCAACTCTTTAATTCGCCCAATCTCACGTGTACTCCACCCGACCACAAAGTAGAGTTTTACCGATCCCTCAATTCCCAACGAAAAGATAGAACGGTCTTTGGAAGAAAACACCCTATTCCCCTTCAAGTCGTTGGCCTTCACCAAACTACTTGGAAGAATCAAGCATTGATGCAAAAAGCAATCAAAATCTTTAATCGTGGTCTGAAGATACAATGGGGGTCTACCCCTCAATATATAGTGCCCTTCTTCACCTTATGGCTGACCAAGAGGCCCTACTCCGATTCTATTTCGGAATTAGAACTCCTACTCCAATTCGGACACAATCTAAAACAAAAAAGGAAACTCTGAGTTTACAACCGTCACATTGTTTCGGTCATATCTTTTGATACGTGATGAATCTGAGGCTGGGAGAGTATCCTTTGGATCGGTCTTGAAGTTACCTTTCCAACAAGTACAAGAACACCCAAATCGGACTCCGTTTGTGAAAGTTATGATCTTTTTAATCTGGACTGTACTGCTGATTCTGAATCCGATTTTGATGCTGATTCCGAATCCGAATTTAATCCAAACCATCCTAACTTCAATTTCATTAATTGAAACGACTTGAATCCATGTGAAACTTGAGAAAGGTACTCTTATAAGCCTTTGGAAAGTCATAGCAAAGCTGGATATCTTCCCAAGATGTCGTACATGCTGCGAAATCATCAACTTTGTCAACTCTCGCGCGTTGGTCGGTCTGAATGTGCAGCATGCACTCGAATAGCCATAACTTTTTATAGAAAGCTCCAAATCACGTGCCGTTTGATCCGTTGGAAAGTAGACTTGATAAGCTGTCCAAATATATATATTGTTCATGCTAGATCCTTTCGAGTTGCTGCGAAGATCGTCATGAACCCATACCTTCCATGCGTCCCACAGGCTGCATGCTATTTTTGTGAGCATCAAAACACCCCGAGAAGCATCGTGTTCTTGATATTCACATAAAGCATCTCCTTCAAACCTAACAATAAGCGATGACCCGCTATTAGGTAGTATAATATTCTCAATTAAACTTAAAGAAAATTTATGGAACAGATTCACCTATCGGTTAAGCTTCTTTGCACAAGCTTCATCCAGAAGCTTCTCTTGTTCTTCAACTCTTTTAGTAAGCTCATGTTGTTCTGAGGTACTTGTTGAATTGAAAACATTATATGGAACAACATAACTAAGGATGTCAGCATCATCCTCCCTTTCTTCAAGAAAAACCGTCCTCGGCTTTTGATAGCCTGAAAATGTGCTAGACAAAGAAAACAATGTATACGCATGGTATATATATGAATCAATTATTGTGTTCTTCTTGTTGTTTTGCACAATCGATAGCTCGAAATCATATTTCAAATTACACAACTGAATCATATGATCAAATTTCACCTTCCCAACATGAAATTCAAGTAAAGTGGGTGAAAACCAATTGATACCTTTCCATTCTTCAACTGTGTTACTCTGATTAGTTATACATGTAAGAGATAAACAAGTAGGCATTATGTTGTGTTCTAAACAATAGGCACTTGTATTGAAACCCTTCTCAAAGTGACCATGACATTGCGCAATAGATGGTTTGCACAAAACATGCATTTTTAAATCAGCAAGATTATCACAAGTAATGCATATTCGATAAACTTGAAACATGTTGTCTACACCAACATCTCCAATCAAATTGAATTTATATGTGTATATGTTGCTATTTACTAGTGATCTTAAGTATGAAATTTCAGGAACCTTCTTAATCACACTAGATAGCTCTTTAGGTTTATTGAATATAATATGACACAAAGAATCATTAAGGAATATTCTACTAAGAACTTCTTTTTGAGTAATCAATTCCACATTATGCAAATTAAGCATATCAAATTTAGAACGTGGAATCATGAAAGGAATAACGGAGTTCTCAGTTTTACGCACCTTGTCTTGATGAACTATCAATTCAGTACCAATAGTGTTACCTTCATCGTCCTCGTCGATTAATGTAGGTGTCGTGGGTATCGTAATGTCATCATGTAACCCCAGGGCAGCAGGCATTCCCTCTCCAACCATGGTTATCTCTTCATCTTTCTCTTCCAATGGTGGGGGCTCTTGAATGTTCAACTCCTTATTTGCTTGGTCAACCTGCACAATGTGAGATACAACACTAGAAATAGAGGGTAAGTTGTTAGGTTCAAAAATAATCTTACTGGGCCTATCATCTATCTCTCTCTTTTCTTTTGGTGTATCTCTCATATACTCAATTGGGATGCTCTCAACCTTGCATATGGTGGAATCACATAGCTCACTCTTTTTATCACTCTCACTCAATTTGGCTATGTGGCTCTCATCCTCACATGGGTTTTGATACATCTCATCCTTACAAGACCGTGGGCTAGCAATGGCACAACCACCAACCACAACCTCGGCTGAACAAAAATTCCCATGCTCGACCTTCTTCTCAAGGGACACACTGGTGGATGAAAAAGAACTAAAGAGTCGACGCAGATTTAATTGATGTGCTTGCATGTCTTTAAGTCTCTTTTTCCATTCAGTAGCATATTTCACAAGATCTTGCAGACTACGAAAATATTCATCTTGAAGTGCAACAACGATCTGAAAATTCAAGCTTGCTTTGAAGTATGTCTTTTCTTGATATGCACTAGTGATATTGGCACGACGCATTGCATGATACAACTCAATATAGTAATCTTGGACAACTTTGCATCCTTGTGTAATGCTCTCCACATGGTGTAGTAGTTCCCGCTCATAATAGGATGGAACAAATTCTCTTCTCATGGCCCTTTTTAAGTAGACCCAAGATGTAATGAACCGTTTCCCACTTAGTTGTTGCCACCAACTAGAGGCATAATCCTTAAAAAACATAGTAGCCACTCTCACTTCCTTGGCTTCTGATTCGAACTTCTGGGATTCAAGCTCGAACTCCATGTCTTGTACCCACTCAAGATACTCCTCTGGATCATTGCTACCATAGAAGGGAAGATACGTATACTCACGATCTGCCATTGTTAGTAGCAAAGCAAAGAATATGTATGTTGGTGTATGTGTATCTCTCAAACTCACTCGTCTTACCAAATCACATTCTTACCTTTCCGAAGTAAATTGAGGTCAAAAACTCACACTTGATATTATAGGTGAGAACAATGTGATAATTGAGCGAATTCAAGAGCAAGTCAAAACACGACAACGGATGTTTATGTGGAGCTTGGTATGGATGCCTACTTAATCTGAAAATTCTAGGTATTGTGAAGCTAAGTAAATATCCAGACTAGAATTCAATGCCTAGTTGCCGATCACAAAGATATAAGTGAAAAACAAAGCAACTCACACGCAAGGATATTAGAACTTAGTGCAATCAAGGAATGAGCTATGTAAGATATAAGTGAGGAACAAAATAGCTCGTATTGCACAAGTTATAGAAAGACGCTAGCTAGTTGCAAATAATGAAAATTAGGGCACAAGATTGCACAAAATGTTGATATTCTAACAATTGAATCAAGAATGAGTGGGGATTTTTGCTCAAGTTTATGGTTCGGCTTTGCACTTTCTTTTTTCTTTTCTCTTTTTCTCTTTTCTCTTTTTTTTTCTCTTCTCTTTTTCCTTCCTTTTTTTTTGAACTATGGCCGAAATTTTTGTTCTACCAAAATTAGCAAAATTTCTTTCCCAACTTTTGATCTTTGAACAATTGCAAGAACACAAATATTAATATGCAGCCCTAAGCAACAATTTAGCTAGTCTTAAATAGGTTCAAATTATTCGCAAAAGGATTGAAAGGTTCACAAAGGATAAATTGATGTCTCACTTCCTTTTGTGGTTTTTTTTGTGTAAACACGACTAAAAAAAAGATCAAACTAGGCTCAAATAAAAAGCAACACAAAAAAAATTCAAGACCAGCAAACTAAACTTGATTCTAATGGACAAAAACTTAACAAAACTCACTAGAATAACAAATTAAATACTACGGCTGAAAGAAAAAAAAATTTGTATGGCTTTTTCGTGTATAGGGAAAAAAATGAAATCTAGATAACTGGATAAAGATCCTACCGAGTCAACGGAGCTCTGATACCAAGATGATACGGGGGTTCCCGATCTTCTCGATGTAGGATCGAAGATAACATGCACGCTTGACTTGACAAATCGTAGTTGCTCACCCGATACCAATGCATGAACTTGCAACTCTTTAATTCGCCCAATCTCACGTGTACTCCACCCGACCACAAAGTGGAGTTTTACCGATCCCTCAATTCCCAACGGAAAGATAGAACGGTCTTTGGAAGAAAATGCTCTATTCCCCTTCAAGTCGTTGGCCTTCACCAAACTACTTGGAAGAATCAAGCATTGATGCAAAAAGCAATCAAAATCTTTAATCGTGGTCTAAAGATACAATGGGGGTCTACCCCTCAATATATAGTGCCCTTCTCCACCTTATGGCTGGCCAAGAGGCCCTACTCCTATTCTATTTCGGAATTAGAACTCCTACTCCAATTCGGACACAATCTAAAACAAAAAAGGAAACTCTGAGTTTACAACTGTTACATTGTTTCGGTCATATCTTTTGATACGTGATGAATCTGAGGCTGCGAGAGTATCCTTTGGATCGGTCTTGAAGTTAGCTTTCCAACAAGTACAAGAACACCCAAATCGGACTCCGTTTGTGAAAGTTATGTCCTTTTTAATCCGGACTGTACTGCTGATTCCGAATCCGATTTTGATGCTGATTCCGAATCCGAATTTAATCCAAACCATCCTAACTTCAATTTCATTAATTGAAACGACTTGAATCCATGTGAAACTTGAGAAAGGGACTCTTGTAAGCCTTTGGAAAGTCATGACAAAGCTGGATATCTTCCCAAGATGTCGTACATGCTGCGAAATCATCAACTTTGTCAACTCTCGCGCGTTGGTCGGTCTGAATGTGCAGCATGCACTCGAATAGCCATAACTTTTTATAGAAAGCTCCAAATCATGTGTCGTTTGATCCGTTGGAAAGTAGACTTGATAAGCTTTCCAAATATATATATTGTTCATGCTAGATCCTTTCAAGTTGCTACGAAGATCGTCATGAACCCATACCTTCCATGCGTCCCACAGGCTGCATGCTATTTTTGTGAGCATCAAAACACCCCGAGAAGCATCGTGTTCTTAATATTCACATAAAGCATCTCCTTCAAACCTAACAATAAGCGATGACCCGCTATTAGGTAGTATAATATTCTCAATTAAACTTAAAGAAAATTCATGGAATAGGTTCACCTATCGGTTAAGCTTCTTTGCACAAGCTTCACCCAGAAGCTTCTCTTATTCTTCAACTCTTTTAGTAAGCTCATGCTGTTCTGAGGTACTTGTTGAATTGAAAACACTATATGGAACAACATAGCTACGGATGTCCGCATCAGCCATCATCAGCTTTTGATAAGCTAAAAATAGGGTAACAAAGAAGCCAAGATGTATACATGGTATATGTATATGTATATGTCATCCGCTTTAACGGTTCTTCATTCTTGCACAATTAATGTGGCCGGCCAAAGGGGGGGGAGGTGCCACCATCCCCTAAAACCCTAGCCGCCCCCCACTTTTCCCCCTCCTCCCCTTTTGGCCGCCGCCCCCATCCCCTCTCCCCTTGTTGGCCACCACCCCTAGGACCTTGCGCCCCTCCTCTGGAGTTTGCCCTTGCTGCTGGCCAAGGACGTCGCTCCCCGCTGCTAGCCTAGTGGAGGAAGAAGGGAGGACGCCCGGGTTGTTGGCTGGCCAAAAAGTAGAAAAAGGAAGGGGAGAAGAGAGAAGGGAGAGGAAGAGTGATCGCGTGGTGTTCATCGCATTCAACAGCGGATTCTCCAAGGGTAATCCCGATTCCGTTCGTTTAGTAGCGTAATTCTTGTATTTGCGTAATGTCGGTAATAGATTAGTTTAGGGCAGTCTGTAGTGGCCGACAGTTTTGAGGATTTTAATTGCGAAATCTGTGTAATACCCTGGCTATGCAGAAGCCAAGCTGTTACCTAAAAGACTAACCTACAACAACAATACGGAATAATTTCAACCATCTTTCCAATAACATAAAAAGATCAATATCTAGTAGAATGAATATAAGAATTGAATCAGAATTCGTCAACAAAACATTCTCAATCATCCAATCATATTGAATCAATTATGGTGACAATATCAAAAGTATAAATCTAAAGATCATTAAGCTATTACTAATTCAACCATATCATGAAGAATGATAATATCAACCATCAACGTCTATTTAAACCTTCAACCAACATTCATTTATGAATGGCATAAAGCTATTATTCAACACTAGCGCAATCTATAAGTTACTCAATAGAAGCACAACATCTATCAATTGAACATAAATCGATTCATGAAGCCTTCTCTTTAACAACTAAGTTAAAGCAGTCCTACATTACTAAGCTCAAGTAGATAATGACCGAATAGCTACATCTAAAGCACCATTAATCAATGAAGCCGCGAGAATGATAAAATAATCGAAATCAAACCGTCTAATCCATCGAATGAACTTAAACAACGCGGAATTAAGAACTTAACTGGGTCGTCCAAGATCACAATCAAAACATCCACCATGAAGGATGGTCACAAAACGGAAACTAAAGCGATTACCAAGAGTATAAATTTATGGATAATTGGACTAGTTTATTCATTGTGTTTTGTGTTTATGTGTTGTGCACCATGTCTACCCTTTCCCATGCATGTCGCTTCCTCAAGAGGTACCTAGCAAGCACAACACAGCAAGTGTGAGTCCATGACTCAGCAAAGTGCAATAGCAAATCAAACATAACATCATAAGTAGGCAAAGAGAATAAACAATTCCATCAAGAACACAACATTACATCCCACAAACCCATCTCTTATGATAGCATCATAAGCAGTCAAAGAGAACAACAATCCCATCATGAACAACAACATTATAAGCCAAGCTAACAAATCCATATCTTATGCAAGAATGCAATGACATGTCATGAATGCACCTTCTTCACATCTTAGCAGTTACCGGTAATGCCGAGTAGGCTATCCGTCGATACCTACTCACGGCCTGTGCCCTCTAGGCACAGGGATCCAAAGCCCACACTGCATGATACGGCCATAACTACAACCAAAGCATTGCAAAAGGTAAAACAAAATGTTGTGAAGGCTGATAGGGTGGATGGGGATGCTGGCCAACGCGAGGGAACGTTCTCTCGGGATAAAACCCTAGCGCGTGCGTGCAGTCAAGAAAGACATGTGGTGGTATGGCAGCAAGAGTTGCATTGGCGTCAAAAGAACCATCAAGTGCATGGAACAAGTTCGCGCAAGAAGCTAAGAGAAGGAAAGCCCACAACACAAGGGAAACCAAGAGGGAGACTTGGCCATGCATGGAGAGGATGTCAGGAACATGGCATGTAGGTTGGTTCAGTTTGGATCCAATTCAGACAGCCAATTGGTGATTAATATTTTTATTCCAAAACTAGAGTAGTTTAAATTCTAATTGAAGAAAGTATTTTTTGGTTCGGTTTACTGTTCACGTGAATAGTAAATGACTCGGATTACTGTTCATGTAAATAGTAATCGGATACGGATTACTGTAGCAACTCAGTTGCTGTTCATCCCAGTTGTGTGCTTGCGTGGGAGGTTATATAAACCCCCCATGGCCGCACCATATTGGTGGACAAGTTATGATTTAGATAATAAAGATCAGAAAAGCCATTTTGACACATATCGTGTGTTCATGAGTTGTCATATGAGTTGGAGAGATTGAGGGAGTAAGATTGAGAGCGAGATCAAGATATCTATCTCTTGCTTCGGAGTACTATTGACCGAAGGCTACTACTTGCAATTCAATCTATTATATTCGTTTGTGAGTGTATTGATTTTCTTACAATTCAATTCACCGAATTGGTTTGTGAGATTCCTACTGATCTTCGAGTGTACCGTGAAAAATTGGGCCAACAATCAGGATTCATCTAATCAACTAGGTGGATCCTTATCACTCCAAGTCATATATATTTCTCACCGACCTCACCGGATTAGTTACAAGACTTTCCACGAGTGTGGGGACCAAAGCCTGTCCAATGCATGATGGGGACCTAACGCCCATCCAATGCCTAACGGGGACCTCAAGGAAACAACCCCTTGGCTACCACATAGTCCAAGGTTCAAAAATGAATGACATGATGCAAAATTTAAAGCACGAAAACAACTCATCATTGTCATCATTAACAAGGTAGTCTCACTGCTAACCTTGTCTCATCATTATTGCCATCAATCATGAAACCATTACCATGTAAACATCATCATTTAAACATTGTCATGTAAGCATCCTCATGTAAACACCACCATGTATGCGTCATCACATAAACATTAACATGTGTCGTCATGTAAATATTTCCATGTAAGCTTCATCACATAAGCATCATCATAAAAACATCATCATTAAACTATGGCATTCATGCTCATCAACATTACCAAGCAGCAATCATCAACAATCAACTATGGCATTCATCAAGTATGAAATATGAAGAACTCATTAATACTACTTGCACTTGCCTCAACCGTGAGACGGAAGACAATGATCGAGAGGCTCTAGCCCCGGTGTTCACCACCTGCTTGAAGCATCAACTCGACAATATTTATACTCCACAATACTAGCTCCTTGTGTGCACTCCCATGTCAAGTGGTTAATCTTGAAGAACACATAGGCCTGAATTGTATACCCAAATAGCAATGAAACAAGCACTACCTTATAATCATGACGGGATTACTACGACTATTAATAACATGGCCAGTGTGTTCACTAAACTCGATAGCATATATAGTAGTGTAAATGGCTGAGGTAGCATCACTACAAAGCATCAACTTGTTCTCACCTAAATGATCTCCGCCATCACAGATCAGGAGATCTTCGGCAAGCCATCCGAATCTCCCTGAGCCGCAGCCGCGGAGAGGGCGTCAACGCCTTGGCGCCGTGCATCGGCAACAGCGACCCTACGCTTGCGCTGCTCATCTCCACCGTGGCGATCTCCACACGTCAAGACACATGGGACAAACAAACCAGGGAGGAGGAGACAGCAGGAAGAAGACGGCGAGGGCGGCGGCCTTGAGAGGGGAGGTGTAATACTCCAAATTTAATTAAATGAGAAGAAATAAATTAGAGAGAAGGACCAATTAGCAAAGCAATTTAACAGAGGATTAGAGGGGGAATACTTTAAAAGGTAGACAACCTAGGCCGGGGTTTTTGGCCCACTTGATTTCGGCCCAAAGGTGGGAAAGGGGGGCAACCAGCCACAAACAAAAGGAGGAGGGGGAAACCCTAGTTTTGCTACAGTACCACAGTGCTACAGTACCACCGCCATTACTATAGCACGCCCTCCCCCCTGCTGCCCCCTCCATGCTGCCTGCCCAAGCTCCTACCCCCTGCTGCCAAGGGATCAAGAGGAAGGTGAAGAAGAGGAAGAAAGGAGGAAAGGGAGAAGGGAGAAGAGAAGACAGGGTGAATCGCGTGATGTTCATCGTGTTCTTTAGCGGTTCTACAAGGGTAAACCCCTGCTTTCCCCTGATTAGATGCGTGTTTAGTTATTTTAGCAATGTCG
The DNA here is from genome assembly GCA_036346405.1 of Phyllostachys edulis. NCBI lineage: Eukaryota > Viridiplantae > Streptophyta > Magnoliopsida > Poales > Poaceae > Phyllostachys > Phyllostachys edulis. The sequence goes on along the minus strand of CM070565.1, from coordinate 31,688,804 downwards.
GTATTTAGAGCTGCTCAGGACAGATTGGAGTAGATCACTGTTTTGATGTGCTTAAAGGCGGAATTAATTCTCGGATGTGATTGATTACAGATCGACGTTTAGGAATTGGGGTTGAGATCGTATTAGACGCATTTGCGGGTTCGTGATTGTTGTTATATAGTTTGTTTTGGTCCACTACTGTTGTTTTAGCGTGCGTTATAATTATTATTCAGGTGGTGGACTGGTCCCAGGGGCAGCACCTTCTGCACGTACCTCGTTCTCTCGCGGTTAAGGCAAGTATAATGATGGATATAATAGATATTATTGAATGACATTGTTCGATAAATACTATGAGTATTTTTGCTGTTCATGATTGTTATGGTGGTATGATTGGTAATGTTCATGGTTTCTAGTGTTATGAATCACATGTTATTCTCGGATGTTTGAAAGTTATGAAGTCTATGCTTATGAACATTTGTAGTATGAATGGGTTATTCATATGCAATGTCGTTGCGGATGCATGTTTGTATTAATTTGAGATTTCATACATATGCATCATGATGGCTTATTGAAGTCTTGGTCATGTGATGACCAAGCAATTTTGAGGTCCCCGTCATGTTAATGACGGGCTAAAGGTCCCTATGCGTGAAGTATGGACAATGGTCCCTGTGCCAGATGGCACAGGCATGGGTGTGCATCGATGGATGCGCACTTTGCATTACCGGTAAAATGCAAAAGAGAAAGAGAATGATAGAGATCATGTTGAGCATATTGCATAACATGTGTATGTAAAGTAACTGGTATGTGGTTTTGTGGAACATAGTTGATGAGTTACATGCATGAATGCTGTTGATGCCATTTATTATATTTGCTGAGTCTTTGGACTCATCTCTTGTTGTTTGGTACCTTTACAAGATCGGCATGCATGGGGGGCAAGAAGTGTAATATCCCGTTTAAACATAAAATAAATAAGTGATTAATAGTCTAAATTAATTAGAATGAGAGAAGGAAATGAAAGTTTTAGAGGGGCGTTTTTGCTTTTATTGGAGAACATGGGCCGTGGGCTTTCGGCCCACGTTGTTTGGTCCAAGGGGAAGCCGATTTAAGGGGCAACCAAAACCCTAAACATTTACTGTAGCATGGTACTGTAGCACCACCGTACTGTAGCGCGCGCTACTGTAGCAACCCTTCCCTGCTGCTACGCTAAGAGGAGAAGAGGAGAAAGAAAGGAGAAGAAGAAAGGAAGAGGAAGAAGAAAGAAGAAGAAGGGAAGAAGGGAGAGAGGAAGGGGAGGGATCACGGGCTGCTGAGTACGCTCGTCAACGGATCTTCAAGGGTAAACCCCGTCCCCCCTTCGAATAGTTGCATAATTTGATTATTAAGCAATGTCAGCTGATAGATCATGTTCTGTCTAGTAGATTGGACGACGGTTTTCATGTATTTAGATGCAGAATCTGGGGATCCACTCTCTTAGAGATATCTGGTTCATGTCCTTAGCTTTACGTGGCCACCAAGAACACCTAAATCCGATTAACGGTCAGGGAGATATGAATTTTTTAGTGCCGCTGTCTTGTTAATCTGTCAACATCCTGACAGTCTGTAGAAATCTGAGTTAATCTTTTAGTTAAAGACAAAATCAGAGTATCTCGTTATAATTAAAAAGATGGGTAATTTCCTCAGCTTTCCAGAAAGCTAAAGAACGTAAGAATTAGACTTTCGTATCAAAAGTTATGATAATTTTAGTGTACTATCTAGAGATCCCGACGTGATAATTGATGTTCTCTAGATTGGCTTGGTAGGGGTAGTAGATGGTAGAATCAGAAGGGCTCCCCAACTAAGTTTATTTAGGTAATTTAATTGTCTTTCCAGAAAGTATTAGAACATCTTATTTGGACTTCTGAGCAGAAAGTTATGTATTTTAGAAGTTGACTATCCGCAGTGAACACCAAATCGATCGGTAGTAATTGGAAGATTGGAAACGCTTGGGAGTTTAGCGAGTTCAATTGTGTTCTTATTTATGCTTTTTGTCCAATATGCTTATCTTAGTTTGGGTTATCATTATGTTCAGGTGGGAGCATGATCCCAGGGGCAGCGCCCTCTTCGCGTCCACCGTTCTTGCACGGTTGAGGCAAGTATTCGGGTTGTAGAATAATTATAATTGTTTGCTGAGCTTGATTGTATCTTGTTCGTAATAGCCATGCATGGATGTCAATGTGATGAATTACAATATATCTTGGTAAATGCAAGTTATGGTTAAAGCTTCCTGTGTATGTTGTTAATGCTTACATGTTATTATGTACATGTTGAGTTCATATAATTGGAAGATGATGTCATTGTGCATATGCATGTCAAAGCATGATTGAGTCTTGGTCACTAGGTGACCAAGTATGAACTGTTGAGGTCCCCGTCATGTAAATGACGGGCTTGAGGTCCCCACATTCGTAGAATGTGGGCAATGAGTAAAGAGGTCCCCATCATGATGATGATGGGCAAAGGTCCCTATACTTGTGGAGTATAGGCTTTTGGTCCCTGTGCCAGAGTGCATAGGCAAGGGTATACATCGACGGTTGTATACCCCGCATTACCGGTAAAATGCGAAAAGAGATAAAGTTTAAAAGGTGCATTGCATGGTTGCATTACATAAGCATGAAGGCTATGTTTAGTGTAATGTTTAATTAGCAATATTGATGCTATGACTGTGATTTTAGCTTTAGCCTTGTTGATACTTGCTGAGTCTTTGGGCTCACTCTTGCTTTGATATGTTTAGGTACAACTGGCAAGAACAACATGCATGGGAGGGAGTAGATGTTTGGATACACTCACTACCACTCATCCTTAAAGCATCGCCATTTAGATTTTATTCAATAATAAGTAAAGCGCTTGTGAATCACTTATGGATGGTTTTAAGTTTGATTAATTGTAATAAGGAGAATAGCAAGTTTTGTCTATGTTTATTAGATTATCTTGCATGCTTGAATGAACTTGAATATTGAGTTTATTGTTAATTTCTATGATTAATTGTTGGAACCTCGGTATAGTTAATTATACAAAGGTGGTTCTGCCGAAAATTGGTAATTGGTCTTAGTTTAGTTTTGTTTAATTTAATTTTAGTAGCATTCCAGGCTCAATGTTGAGCTGGGGTGTTACAGTTGGTATCAGAGCGGGCTGTAGGTCCGTGGTGAATGGAACTAATAAAAATTTGCTAGTGTCTATTCAATTTAAAAATTTGACACACTAGTGCACAGTAGAATGAGAATGGGCAAAGCATTGCATTTACGTTTCCGCTATATCGTATTGTTGATTGCTGATATGAATTGAGTATTATTGCTCATTAATTGATTATATGATTATTATGTGTGGGGACAACCCATGTTGAGAGGTTGAGGTCGTGGTTGTGGCCCTGGGCTTTACCAGCTTACACCACCATTCATGGTGTAGGAATAGTGAAGTGTCTACAACGGATATCATAGTACAGGCGTTGATAATGAGTATCTTTAGAAGAGTGGTTCTCTTCCTGGAATTGGCATTTGGTCAACCCTTGTCCAATAGTGATTGGTGAATTTCTTTTGGGTTGTTATTTCTTTGCGGCTGATGGGTTGCTTTGAGAAAGGTTGGTGTGTTTCCCTTGGCTAAATTTGTCTCGTAAAGCAATCATTGTTTTCCCAACCGATGAGTTATTCTTGCGACTGGTGAACTTGGTTGATTGACAAGTTTGACCTTTGTATTGGAGTTTTGTCCTTTCCATTGGAAAACATGAACCATTTATTCGCCTGATGTTTTTGGAGGAGAAGGAGCAGCCCGTGTTGGTGGTGATCGGCCCTAGGAGGAAGAAGAATGTGAGGGGAGAAGATCATCTTCGTGGGGGTAGATCATCACCTTTCCTGTGTTCTTCAAGGGTAACGAAGATCCTCCCTCACTATATGTTTCGTTTTTGAAGCGTCTATGAATTCGTTAGTAGATCGGTTGTTTAGATCCCATTCTGTCTAGAAGTTTCAACGGCGCTTTTTATGTCTTTATAAGTAGATTCTGTGGATCCCATCTCTTAGAGATAGTTGGGTTTTATCCTTAGCTTTCCGTGGCCGCCAAGAACACCCAAATCCGATTAACGGTAAGCGAGATATGATTTTTTTATTGTCGCTGTCCTGCTAATCTATCAGCATTCTGACAGTTTGTGGAAATCTGGGTTAAGCTATTAGTTAAAAGGAAAATTAGAGGATCTTGATCTAACTAAAAATGGAGGTAATTTCCATACCTTTTCAGAAAGCTAAAGAACGCAAGGTTTGGACACTCGTAGCAAACGTTATGGTGGTTTTAGTGTACTGTCCAGAGAACCCGACATGAAATTGATGTCTTTTAAATTGGCTTGGTAGGGGTATTATATGTCTGATTCAGAAGGGCCCCTCAACTAAGTTTAGTTGGGAAATTTAATTACCTTTCCAGAAAGTCCACGAACTCTTTATTTGGACCCCTGTAGTGAAAGTTATGAATTTTAGAAGTTGACTATCCACCGAGGGGACAGATCGACGTTTATGAAATTGGGGTTGGGATCGAGTTAGACGCTTTTGCGAGTTTGTGATTGTTGTTATATAGTTTGTTTTGGTCCGCTATTGCCGTCTTAGTGTGCGCTATAATTATTGTTCAGGTGGTGGGCTGGTCCCAGGGGCAGCACCTTCTGCACGTCCCTCGTTCCCTCGCGATTAAGGCAAGTATAATTATGGGTATAATAGAAATTATTGAATGGCATTGATTGATAATTTCTATGAGTATTTGTGTTGATCATGATTGATATGGTGATATAATTGGTAATGTTCATTGTTTCTAATGTTATGAGTTATGTGTTAATTATGGATGTTTGAAAGTAGTGAAGTCTATGATTATGAGCTTTTGTAGTATGAATTGGACATTCATATGCAATGTTGTTACGGATGCATGTTTGTATTAATTTGAGAATTCATACATATGCATCATGTTGGCTTATTGAAGTCTTGGTCATGTGATGACCAAGCAACTCTTGAGGTCCCCGTCATGTTAATGACGGGCTAAAGGTCCCCATACTTATAAAGCATGGGCTTTGGTCCCCATACTTGCGGAGTATGGGCAATGGTCCCGTGCGGATGGCACGAGCATGGGTGTGCATCGACGGATGCGCACTTTGCATTACCGGTAAAATGCAAAAGGGAAAGAGAAGGATAAAGATCATGTTGAGCATATTGCATAGCATGTGTGTGTAAAGTAACTGATATGTGGTTTTGTGGAGTATAGTTGATGAGTTACATGCTTGTGTACTGTTGATACTATTTATTATATTTGCTGAGTCTTTGGACTCACCTCTTGCTGTTTGTTGTGTTTTAGGTACCGTTACGAGATCGGCATGCATGGGGGAAAGGAAGGATTAGTCTTGTTGCACTTTTGCACAAACTAGCCACCATGAATGAAAGGAAAATCAATTAGGAGATGAATGAACTGTTTAAAGTACTCTTAATGATTATTGCTTGATTGGAGTAAACTGTAATAAATGAATAGAAGTTTGGATGCTCATGATCTATATCTTAGATATTTAGTTGCTATGGATGTCATAGTAACGAATAGCCAGTTTGATTATGTCTTGATCATATTGCAAATTGGGTTATCTTTATATATTATAACTGTTTGTTGGAACCTCCGGTATAGGTAACTATACAAAGGAGGTTTTGCCGAAATTTTTTAAGGTGTTTTAGTTTCATTTAGTTTAATTTATTTAATTTAGTAGCATTCCAGGCCTTTGTTTGGCTGGGGTGTTACAGTTGGTATCAGAGCGGGTTGTAGGTCCGTGGTATTGAAAATATTAAACTTGACACACTAAGCACAGTAGTTGGGGATGGGTTTTTGCATTGCATTGACGCTTCCGTTGAGTTGTATTGATGATTCCTATTATGAGATGATCCGATATATCTATATTATAATACTATGGTTATTATGTGTAACACCCCAGCTCAACATTGAGCCTGGAATGCTACTAAAATTAAATTAAACAAAACTAAACTAAGACCAATTACCAATTTCGGCAGAACCTCCTTCGTATAATTAACTATACCGAGGTTCCATCAATTAATCATAGCAATTAACACTAAACTCAATATTCAAGTTCATTTAGGCATGCAAGATAATCTAATAAACATAAACGAAACTTGCTATTCTCCTTATTACAATTAATCTGAAACTTAAAACCAACCATAAGTGATTCACAAGCAGTTTACTTATTATTAGAACAAAATCTAAATGGCAATCGCCTTAAGGATGAGTGGTAGTGAGTGCATAGAAACACCTACTCCCTCCCATGCATGCCGTTCTTGCCAGTTGTACCTAAAACATATCAAAGCAAGAGTGAGCCTAAAGACTCAGCAAGTATCAACAAGGTTAAAGCTAAAATCACAGTCATAGCATCAAAATTCCAAATTAAACATTACACTAAACATAGCCTTCATGCTCATGTAATGCAATCATGCAATGCACCTTTTAAACTTTATCTCTTTTCGCATTTTACCGGTAATGCGAGGTATACAACCGTCGATGTATACCCTTGCCTATGCACTCTGGCACAGGGACCAAGAGCCTATACTCCGCAAGTATAGGGACCTTTGCCCATCATCAACATGATGGGGACCTCTTTACTCATTGCCCACATTCTACGAATGTGGGGACCTCAAGCCCGTCATTTACATGACGGGGACCTCAACAGTTCATACTTGGTCACCTAGTGACCAAGACTCAATCATGCTTTGACATGCATATGCACAATGACATCATCTTCCAATTATATGAACTCAACATGTACATAATAACATGTAAGCATTAACAACATACACAGAAGCTTTAACCATAACTTGCATTTACCAAGATATATTGTAATTCATCACATTGACATCCATGCATGGCTATTACGAACAAGATACAATCAATCTCAAACAAATAATCATAATTATTCTACAACCCGAATACTTGCCTCAAGCAGTGCGAGAGCGGTGGACGCGAAGAGGCGCTGCCCACAGGATCACGCTCCCACCTGAACATAATGATAACCCAAACTAAGACAAGCATCTTGGACCAAAAGCATGAATAAGAACACAATTGAACTCGCTAAACTTCCAAGCGTTTCCAATCTTCCAATTTCTACCAATCGATTTGGTGTTCACTGCGGACAGTCAACTTCTAAAATACATACCTTTCTGCTCAGGAGTCCAAATAAGATGTTCTAATACTTTCTGAAAAGATAATTAAATTAACTAAATAAACTTAGTTGGGAGCCCTTCTGATTGTGCCATCTACTGCCCCCACCAAGCCAATCTACAGAACATCAATTATCACGTCGGGTTCTCTGGACAGTACACTAAAATTATCATAACTTTTGCTAAGAAAGTCCAATTCTTACGTTCTTTAGCTTTATGGAAAGGTGAGGAAATTAACCATCTTTTTAATTATAACGTGATCCTCTGATTTTGTCTTTAACTAATAGATTAACTCAGATTTCTACAGACTGTTAGGATGTTGACAGATTATCAGGTCAGCGACACTAAACAATTCATAACTTTCTGACCGTTAATCGGATTTGGGCGTTCTTGGCGGCCATGGAAAGCTAATGACATAACCCAACTATCTCTAAGAGGTTGGATCCCCAGATTCTACATCTCAAGACATGAAAGCCATCATTCAATCTACTGGACAGAACACGATCTATTAGCTGTTGATTACTCGATCTACCAAACGAAATCAATTGCAACTAATACACATCAACCAGCGAAGAACACGCGATGTTACCCTTGTAGAATCGCAGGAAGACGATGAACTCTCCCCGCGAAGGTGATCTCCTCTCCTTTCTTCACTTGATCGGCAGCAGGGAGCACCGACGGCGAGGAAGGGAGGCACCACCATGGAGGAGAGGGGTGTGCTACAGTATCCATGCTACAGTGGTGGCGGCGGTACTGTAGCTACAGTGTGGCTAGGGTTTCCCCTTCCTTTTATTGGTGGCCGGCCCCTCATGGGCCTCCTGGGCCAAGGCCCGAGGCCCAAGTTGCCGAAGAACTACAGAAACCCCCCTTTTTTATGTCTAATTTCTCTTTTGAACGCTTTCTTTCGTAGAATAAATCGGAGTATTACATTATGTTGGATCGAAAAGGCGACTAGAGGGGGGGTGAATAGGAGCACTATCAATTTTTCGCTTTGATCCGATTCAAGCATGATATTGACTCCAATAGCTATGAGAACTATGAAGATCAATATATATAAGCATAGCGGAAGACTTGTACTTAATCCTTCAAATCCCCAAAAGAAACGACCAAAAACACAAAAATCAGCCTTATGAACAGTCTTGATGAACGATATGGTCGAACCGGATGAGCAGTGGCGGTTGTACCGCAGTCCGGTCGAACCGGATGAAAAAGATGTCGGTCGTTCGCATGAACGAGAAAATCGGCGAATGAGCGAGAAACAGCCTGAAAAACGAAAACAAAATCGACGTAACTTTTGATCCGCTTGGCCAAACTCCACCAAATTTGAAACACATCTTCCTAATGATGTCAGGAACCTATTCCAAGCAACGATCGAGAAGATCCACGTCAAAGTTTTGATCTTTTTGCAATTTACCGAAGGAGGGTTCAAAACCGAGCAAAAACGTAAAACTTGATCCAAAACTTGCTCATGGGTGGATGATGATCAAGATGACCTTAGATGGGTTCCCACATATCCCAGCAAGCAAGATCAAGAAGAAAAACCAAGCAAAAACTCACGGATCAAAGAAAGACCTCAAATCACCAAATAGAGAGAAAGAAAGCAAATGAACTCATCTTTGAGAGAACTTTCTTTGGATTGATTTGATAAGGTATTGGTTTACAGCCACTCCATCAAGGAGGACAAAGACTCAATACATGAGCACGAAATCAAATCCAACTCTCTAGAACCCTAACCTCCACTAATCCTCTCCCTAAGCAAACTAGGGTTTCAAACACAATGAAAGGGTTAGGGTGGCTGTCCAGCACACCCCCTATTTATAGTGGAGGCTTAGACCTTCTAGAAGAGTAACCCTAATGGGCTCCCGTTAAGGCCCAAAACAAACGGGTCACACACGCACACATCTCAAAGCGCCGTCTTCACTTTTCTTGACCTAATCCACTTCTTGACGCACCGACTTGCGCCGCGGGTTGGCATTAGGTCACCAAGGCGGTATTTGGTGAAATTACCAAAATACCCCTTCTCGATCTTTTTGCAAAGACCGAGTCCCATCTTCGTGAAGCACCTCCCATGCTTCGCCACGTGTAGGTTGATCCAGTGGCTCTCTTCATGTCGGCAAGTCTCTCCCATCCGCTCCCACCGAAACCACCATGGCACTTGCACCCCAGCGCCGCTTGATCGAACCGTCGCACCGAATCGCCTGTTCGGTCACCTTTGTCCGTCTTGCGCCATGCTTGACTCCATTGACCTCACCCGGCATCCTCGATCGTTACGGACCTCGGCTCTCCAAGCTTAGTCCCGATCATCTCGCCGTTGACCGTCATTGACCTCCAAGCAACCTGCACATCAATAGACAAAGAAATCGAATCCGGGAACAAGTTCTTCACAACTTGACCCACGTTAGTCAAAACATGCATCATGCAACACATATGCCATGAAACCCATGAACTTGACCTAACCCAACAACAAAACTCCAAGTTAACCGAAACTTAGAACCAAAACCGGTACAACCGCCAAGTTAACTCAGATAATCAAGATTCTGCGGTCGTCATCGCCTATATACCGCGGTCGCATCGCTCCTCAAGGAAATCCAAAACTTCCCAAAAACATCTTCTCTGGAAAAACCATACCGCTTCTCAAACGGTTCAACCGTGATGCGGTACAACCGCTCTCTACACGCCGGTTCTACCGCACTGCGGTCGTACCGCGACTTACACGCCGGTACGACCGATTGTCCTGACATTTGCTGAAAACGCTGTTTCGACAAACCGAGAACGACATTGCCAATTGTAACATCATCCTAAGATCTCAGGCATATCCCCATGATATCCACAATCTCCCCCTTGATGAACACATTGGCAATTTCCCTCAAATGCAAATTTTGAGGTTTGAAAAGTAAAAACTCAGCGTTTTCGCTCAAAGGCACAACTTGATCCAAATGCAAGAAAAAGCAAAGGAAATGACCAAGTTGGCTCCAGAAAAGAATCAGCAAGTGAGATACGGCAAAAGAAAGCGAGAAAGCTTCATTTTCCAGAAACGGGTCAAAATCTCACTTAAGGTCCATATGAAAGAACAATTGTTCGATATGACCTTTGATCATTGTGAGGATCAAGAATTGCAATAAAACCATAAGAATGCAAATAAGAAACTCCCCCTCACTATGATCCTTAGATTTTCAATTTTTCTCCAAGAACTCCCCCTTTTTCAAACATCTTCTCCCCAAACAACTTCTCCCCTTTTTAACATTTTTACAATATCTTCTCCCCCTTTGACAATGGAGTCATCAAGGAATCACGCCTTCCTCTCGTCCAGAGATGACAAATGCAGAATGAGGAAAAAGCATAAGAAGGAGTATGCATGAAATGCAATGGAGTGGCTTCAATTTTTTGTATTTTTCAATTTTTGAATACAAGAAGCTTTGGAGATTACCCAAAAGAACAAGTTAGCATTTCTAAAGTTGCACAAACAACATATCAAGCCTAACAATGCTAGCAAGATCATGATAAGACATATATAACAAAGCTAAGCAAGAAGGCTCAATATAAAGCAATGAATTTTAGCCTTTTAAGCAAAGCTTCAAATCTAGCAAGTTCGTCAACAGGGATCCTAAAATGATAGTGGCCATGTCAAAATATCAAAGTTAGATCCAAAAGCTAACAATGATCATATTAAGAGACAAATAGGTCTGAATTGAATCATTTTGCTCAAATTTCTCAAAAGCCCATTTTTCAACTGTTTTTCATTTGCAATGAATATTGAAGTTGACTAATGGTCTAACTTAGTGACAAGATCCTGGACTAGGAGCCATCCACAAACTCATCCTAAGCTTCGACCAGAAGTTGACAATTTGTATTTTTAGCATTGTGCTAGATCTCAAGCCTCACTACGACCATCCCAAGCAACAAAAGCTTAAGAGAGTGGTCTAGGTCATCCAAAACTCCCCCTGAGTTCATGCCTAGTGCAATGACAAGCAGTCTCATGAGAAAGAATTGGTGAGATCGGTTCTTTTCGCACAAAAGAGATCATTTTTATTTTGCACAAGAGCGCTTTTAGATTCTCAAGAACACAAGAAGCTCAAGTAATGATCAAAGCTAGATTCAAGAGCTAACAAAGCAATTTTGACAGGCTAATGTCATAAAAGGAGCACTAATTACAAGAATGGCTAAACAATTCACAAATTGCTAATTTCTTAGTTCAAGTTGTTTTTCAAGTTCTAGCTCATACAAAGAAAGACTTAGCTACACATGTGAAAGCATGATAATTCTAGCAAGTCAAAGAACTAGACATGGCATTGAGCAAGAATTTGAAACACTAAAGCTCCAAAGGGTAATAAGCAAAGCTTCATCAATTTTAAAAGATAAGCGTAAAAGCTTATATTACAATGCATCTTTTGGATTTTTCATATGAATGCAATATGATACAATGAGATGCAAGAAAAACTCAAAACGACCTAAAAGATCAAAAAAGATCAACAAGTTCAAAAGAAAATCAAGAAAAGATCAAATGAACAAGGAAAGATCGAAAAGATCCAATTCCCCTCAAACCAACCCATAGGGATAAATTACCCTAACTCACTCCTCAAGGTGGCAAACCTTGTTGGGTCTAAAGGCTTGGTGAGGATATCGGCTAACTGAGCCTCGGACTCCACAAAATGTAGCACAATATCACCCTTCTCAACGTGGTCTCTAAGGAAGTGATAGCGAATGTCTATGTGCTTGGTCCTAGAATGTTGCACTGGGTTTTTAGCAATGTTAATAGCAGAAGTGTTGTCACAGAAGAGAGGAACACTAGCAAAAGTTAACCCAAAATCCTTAAGAGTGGAGACCATCCACAAAATCGACTCTGACAACTAGCAAAAGACTACATATTGACCAAAGATGGATTGTGCAATGTAAGACCGCTTCCTAGAAGACCAAGAGACAAGAGAAGTGCCTAAGAAATGACATGTGCGGATGTGCTCTTCCTATCTAGCCCTGACCCATAAAATCGAATCAAAACCCCGAATGGACGTGAAGAAGAACAAGAATACCAAATGCCATCTTGAAGGGTAGAGTGTAAATACGAAAATGCGCTTAACGGCTTGGCGATGTGAAGTCCTCGGTGGCCTGAAACCTCTCAAGCAGAGGCCATGAAGTGAATGTCCGGTCTTGAGGCCGTCAGTCTGAAGGAGCCAATCATCTTTGCGGTACTCGCGTTGATCCACGGCTTCTCCTTCCTCATCTCGATCCAAAAGCGATCGATGTCGCCATGGGAGTGGCGATCGGCTTGCAATCACCCATCTCAAAACGCTTGAGCAAATCCTTGGTGTACCGTTTGATGGATGAAGATCCTTCCTTGCATCGCTTGATTTGTAGCCCCGTAAAGTAGTTGAGCTCTCCCATCATACTCATCTCGAATTCTGGACATGGTCTCGGTAAAAGCTGGAAACAAGAGCATGAGAGGAACCACCAAAGATAATATCATCTACATAAATCTGAACAAGCAGAAGTCATTGCCATGCCTAAGAATGAAAAGAGTCTTATCAACCTTTCCCATTTCAAAATCATTCTTAAGCAAGAAGGTCTTAAGTCTATCATACCGGGCTCTAGGGGCTTGCTTAAGACCATACAAGGCTTTGGATAACTTGTAAACACGATCGTGGTGCTTGGGATCCTCAAAGCCGGGGTTGCCTAACATACACTTCCTCCTCTATAAAACCATTCAGAAAGGCACTCTTAACATCCATTTGATGCAACCTAAAACCTTTAGATGCAGCAAATGCAAGCAAGATCTTGAATGGCTTCTAATCTAGCAACAGAGCGAAGGTCTCATCAAAATCTAACCCCTCAACTTTGGCTAAAACCACGAGCTACCAATCTAGCCTTGTTTCTAACCACGAACCATCCTCATTTTGTTTATTTTTGAACACCCAACGGGTTCCTATAACATTATGACCACTAGGAGGATCTACAAGGTTCCAAACTTTATTTCTTTCAAAATTCTCTAACTCCTCATGCATGGCATTGACCCAACTAGCATCAGATAAAGCATGTGATATATCTTTGGGTTCAAAAGAAGCTACAAATGCAGAGTGAGAGAAAAGACTCGGATCATGATACCTGGAGCGAGTGACTCGCTCATGGAGATTACCAATCATCGATCCGGAGGTGTTGCTTCGAATGTGCAAAGGCGCTGGGGAGATAGCATCTCCTCAACCTCCGCAGTATCTGGCGATGAAGAAGTCGCAGCAGAGCCTCAATTGGAGGTGAAGCGATCGAAAGGTGTTCGGAGCTTGGGCGGCTTGCACAGAACATCGACAGCGGTGAAGGAGCAAAATCAAGTTCATCCTCATCTTCTTCAACAAAAATGCTCTCTGTCACCTGTGAGTCACCTGAAACATCGGATCTAGCTCCAGGGCTAGTCTCATCAAAAGTAACATTGCATGTCTCCTGGACAATGTTAGTTTCAACATTAAAAACCCGAAAACCCCTCGAATGAGCAGGATAACCCAGAAATAAACCATCACAAGTCCTTGATTCAAATTTATCTAGGTTCCCTGTCTTGAGAATAAAACACTTCGATCCAAAGACTCGAAAGTGAGAGACAGAGGGTTTTCTGCCAAAACGAAGCTCATATGAAGTCTTGCCCAAAGACGGTCTCAAAAAGACACGGTTTGAAATATGGCAAGCTGTAGCAATAGCTTCGGCCCAAAACCTCCTCGGTGTGCTATACTCATCCAGCATCGTTCTAGCCATCTCAACTAGAGTCCTGTTCTTCCTTTCCACAACGCCATTTTCTTTGAGGGGCGTGTGGAGAAGAGAAGCGATGCTCAATCTGCGCTTCGGCACAAAAGAGGCAAAAGAAGCATTCTTGAACTCCGTGCCATTGTCACTGCGGATCGCTCTCAAGGCACCAGGAAGTTCAGAAGCCAAACGAAGAACAAGGTCATGAAAATGATCAAAAGCCTCATCCTTCGAAGCAAGAAAGAACACCCAAGAGTATCTCGAAAAATCATCGACTATGACAAGAATGTACCAATTGCCACCGACTGACCGAACCCTAGCAGGACCAACAGTATCCATATGAAATAACTGTCCCGGTCCGTCAGTCATGACCATAGTCAATGATGGGTGTGAGGCGGCAACTTGCTTGCCATGCCTACTGGCGCACATCTGACATCCTTGATGACCTTGAGTTTAGGCAAACCTCTCATGAGATCAAGGCCGCTAACTCGTGTCGATGATCAAAACCAATGTGCCCCAAACGTCGGTGCGAGCGGATATCGAAGAAGATGCAATCAAACACTTAAGAGATCCGACAAGCGATTTAAAAATCACTCAAAAATTCTACCAACTCTAGAAATCCCAAAAGCAGCTCACCAAAAGAATCAAGCACACGACGGGCATTCTTCTTAAAACGAGTCTCATAGCCATCATCGAGAAGTCAGGAGACGTAAAGAAGATTGTACCTTAGCTTAGACACAAGCGCGGCGTCCTTGAGAATGAACTTGTCGTTCACCCTAATCATTCCAGTTCCTTCAATGCGCCCTTGTGTATCATCTCCAAAGGTGATGAAGGCATCACTGTTGATCGCGTGAAGGAGGTGAACCATCTTGAGTCTCCGGTCATGTGGCGTGAACACGGTCGGCGAACCATGTGTTCTTCCCCTTCGCGCCAATCCACGAAAATCAAGGAACAAAGAGCGATGTGTCTCAATCATGGGGTTAGTTAAAAGCGACTTGGGAACCCGATCTTGAGACACTTCTCATGAAGTAGTATGCAAAGCAGATGTGCTATCCTTGACTTTATTAGCGTTCTATTTTGAGCAATGGTAACCGAACATGAGATGCATCTGTCTAGGAACATGGTGATGAGCATGTGCAACAAATCCTAGGTGGGGTTCTTCTTTTGTGCGTGACCATGTCTCATAAAAGCTCTAGGTTGATTAGATGACATTCTAGCAATATTTTTCTTAGCATTCTTCAACCTCATGTGAGAACTCAACCAAATGTCCACTCTTCTTGCAATAGGTGCAATGGTATTTTGTACCCTTGGGAGAAGCACCTTTTGGCTTAAAAGAAGGTTGGACAAACCCGCAGATTTAAAAGCAGTTTTTGCGAGTTGGGTTTTAAATTCAACTAAGCCATTTTCCAAGACACGAATGACATTAGGTTTGGACATGTCTGGCAGAGTTGTATCCTAAACCTTGCTTCTTAAAAGGAGTTTTAGATTTATCTAGAATCATGTTTAACTGTTTTTCACCATTAGAGAATCTTTCTAAAGTATCCTTGAGATATGCATTCTCTTTTTCAATATTAGCACATGATTCACAAGTCTTGCCCTTAATGGCTCTAGCATGTTTCTCCTTAAGATGAGCAACTTCAAGCTTATAGGCGGCACAAGAGGCACAAGATGTAGAATCAATTGAATCCTTAAGCTTGGCAAACTTAGCTCTAACTGCTTCTAGAATATCCTTAACTTCATGTTCGCGCTAAGCTAAGTAAAGAGCAAAAGCTAGATTTCACATTACCAGAAGCATCCAACTTGCTAGAATCTAAGCATTTTTCACATGGAGCAGATTTAACATCAATTAGCTCAGTTCTAGCATTTTCAAGTTGATGCAAAGCAATATCATGAGCAGATTGCAGTTTAGACAGTTCGGAGTGCAAAGCATGGCAGGATGAACATTCATCAACATCTAGACTCTTAGCATTCACAATATCTAATGTCAAATTCTCGACTTGTGATTCTAGATCCTTGTTCCTAGCCATGGTGAACTTTAAAGCCTTATCTGACTAAGCAATTGCTCATACATGTTATCGCATCTAGCGGAAAGGACATCATAGGATGGAAGTACCTCATCGTTGTCATCGGCGTCGTGAGTCGGCCATGAAGCACATCTTGGGTGAAGTCCTTGGCCTTCCCTTTCTTGTCTTGAGGATCTCCTCCTCCTTGTCCTCCTCGCTCCCGAGTCCACATCGCTCATGGATTGATCTCCAAAGCGGCAAGGACCCGGTGGCGACCTTCATGAGCTTGGCGACATCATACTTGGACTTGCCCCTTGAGGCTTCTTCAGCGAGCTTCTCAATCTTGTGGTTGCCCTTACCCTTGACTTGGGGCGGTTGGTCGGATGTGATATAGCTCTCCACACTCATAGCATGTCACAGGCCACCTCTCTTCTCATTTCGACATTGTTATATGCCCGTGTGACTTTCTTGGCTAAAAGAGCTAAATCAGCCTCGGGAAGACTCTCAAACTCTTCTTCTTGAATAGCGAGATAAACACGCAAGAGAAAAACCGAAGAAGACTCGGAAGAACCATCAGAGTCCCTTGAAAGGATCACCACCAAAGCCATGTTATCCTTCTTAGGATTACCGCCTCTCTTGATCTCATGAGTTTTTAGCTTGCTATAAAGCAGCTCCAAAGTGAGATTAGAGATCGGCGTTCTCCTCTATGGCGCTTGCCTTCATCTCCCCTCCTTGGTGTTGATTGCACCCAAGAGGTGGGTGGCATTCTCGATTGAGAGTACTCAATGTCAATGACTTTCATCGATTAATCACCTTGTTAAAGCGAGTAAAGACGTCATCGATGCTCTCACGGGGCGCATCTCGAATTTGTTGTACTCTCGCTTGTAGACATTCTCGACGCACTTGCTTGATCCGGGACGATCCTCATCGTAAGTTTCGAGGGTGTGCCAAATCTCATGTCTTGTCGCAAGATTGCAAATCCTATCGTACTCTTGCCTACCAAGCCCGGCATATAGAAGGTTCTTTGCCTTGTTGTTGTTAGCCAAGAGGGTCATTGAAGGCGTAGCAACCGGGCAAAACAGCGAGGATCGAACAACCTCCCATATAGCTTGTCCTTCGCCGCTCTCAAGGAAGACTCGCATGCGATTCTTCCAATAGGCATAGTCGAGCCCATCGAAGACATGCGGCTTGGTCGAGTACTTATCCATCGCCAGTTCAAAGTGACGGTTAAGATCAAGATTGAACTAACCGGCTCGATACCACTGTTGGATCGAAAAGGCGACTAGAGGGGGTGAATAGGAGCACTATCAATTTTTCGCTTTGATCCGATTCAAGCATGATATTGACTCCAATAGCTATGAGAACTATGAAGATCAATATATATAAGCATAGCGGAAGACTTGTACTTAATCCTTCAAATCCCCAAAAGAAACGACCAAAAACACAAAAATCAGCCTTATGAACAGTCTTGATGAGCGAGAACGGTCGAACCGGATGAACAAATGGCGGTTGTACCGCAGTCCGGTCGAACCGGATGAACGATGTCGGTCGTTCCGCATGAACGAGAAAATCAAGGCGAATGAACGAAGAAACAGCCTGAAAAACGAAAACAAAAATCGGCGTAACTTTTGATCCGCTTGGCCAAACTCCACCAAATTTGAAACACATCTTCCTAATGATGTCAGGAACCTATTCAAGCAACGATCGAGAAGATCCACGTCAAAGTTTTGATCTTTTGCAATTTACGAAGGAGGGTTCAAAACCGAGCAAAAACGTAAAACTTGATCCAAAACTTGCTCGTGGGTGGATGATGATCAAGATGACCTTAGATGGGTTCCCACATATCCCAGCAAGCAAGATCAAGAAGAAAAACCAAGCAAAAACTCACGGATCAAAGAAAGACCTCAAATCACCAAATAGAGAGAAAGAAAGCAAATGAACTCATCTTTGAGAGAACTTTCTTTGGATTGATTTGATAAGGTATTGGTTTACTGACCACTCCATCAAGGAGGACAAAGACTCAATACATGAGCACGAAATCAAATCCAACTCTCTAGAACCCTAACCTCCACTAATCCTCTCCCTAAGCAAACTAGGGTTTCAAACACAATGAAAGGGTTAGGTGGCTGTCCAAAGACACCCCTATTTATAGTGGAGGCTTAGACCTTCTAGAAGAGTAACCCTAATGGGCTCCGTTAAGGCCCAAAACAAGCGGGTCACACACGCACGCATCTCAAAGCGCCGTCTTCACTTTTCTTGACCTAATCCACTTCTTGGCGCACCGACTTGCGCGCTGGTTGGCATTAGGTCACCAAAGCGGTATTTGGTGAAATTACCAAAATACCCTTCTCGATCTTTTGCAAAGACCGAGTCCCATCTTCGTGAAGCACCTCCCATGCTTCGCCACGTGTAGGTTGATCCGGTGCTCTCTTCATGTCGGCAAGTCTCTCCCATCCGGCTCCCACCGAAACCACCATGGCACTTGCACCACCCTTCGCCGCTTGATCGAACTCCGTCGACCGAATCGCCTGATTCGGTCACCTTTGTCAAATCTTGCGCCATGCTTGACTCCATTGACCTCACCCGGCATCCCGATCGTTCTGGACCTCAGCTCTCCAAGCTTAGTCCCGATCATCCTCGCCGTTGACCGTCATTGACCTCCAAGCAACCTGCACATCAATAGACAAAGAAATCGAATCCGGGAACAAGTTCTTCACAACTTGACCCACGTTAGTCAAAACATGCATCATGCAACACATATGCCATGAAACCCATGAACTTGACCTAACCCAACAACAAAACTCCAAGTTAACCGAAACTTAGAACCAAAACCGGTACAACCGCCAAGTTAACTCCGGTACAACCGCACTGCGGTCGTACCGCCCATATACCTGCGGTCGTACCGCTCCTCAAGGAAATCCAAAACTTCCCAAAAACATCTTCTCTGGAAAAACCATACCGCTTCTCAAACGGTTCAACCGTGATGCGGTACAACCGCTCTCTACACGCCGGTTCTACAAGATCGCTGATCGTCATGCGACTTACACCTTGAGACGACCGATTGTCGACATTCTTTCAAAATTTGTTTCGACAAACCGAGAACGACATTGCCAATTGTAACATCATCCTAAGATCTCAGGCATATCCCCATGATATCCACACATTAAAACCCCCTCTTTCTCCTGTTCAATCGCTTTGCTAAGAGAAACATTCTCCCGATTTAATTATTCTCTCCCGATTTATTTATTCTCTCCCGATTTAATTTTTGGGGGTATTACATTATGTGTGGGGATAACCCACGTTGAGAGGTGCAGGTCGTGGTTGTGGTCCTGGGCTGTACCTGGTTACACCACCATTCCTGGTATAGGAATAGCGAAGTGTCCACACTGGATATCGTAGTCTAGGCGTTGATAGCGAGTATATTGAGAAGAGTTGTTCTCTTCCTTGAAATTTGAATTTGGTCAACTCTTTCGTACTTGTGGCTGATGAACTTCTCTTTGATTAGTACTCCATTCCAGTTGATGGGATTCTTTGAGAGACGTTGCTGTGCTCCCATTGGTTTAAGTTGCCCTGTAAAGCAATCAATGTTTTCCCAACCGATGAGTTATTCTTGCAACTGGTGAACTTGGTTAATTGTCAAGATTGACCTTTGTATTGGAGTTTGTCTTTCTTATTGGAAAAACTTGATCCTTTTATTGCACTTGATGATTTGGATAATGAAAGTTTCCTTTTGCATGTCTTTTATTGCGTGGAAGCTTTGACTCAAGGTATCTCTTTTGGGTATTTTGAGTGTTGGAGTTGGATGCTTCTCTTCTATGAAAGAAAACGTTGAAACCTTTATCGATGTCTTGTCTCGGTTAAGCGAGAAGTTACAATCAAAGAAATTAATGGTTGTTATTTAGGTTATCAAGTTGAGTCTCTAGTGTGGTGCATATTTGATCTGAACTAATATCCTTGGAAGGGAAGTTGTTTAATTTGATGGTGTCTTGTAGTAGTTCTTGATGAACTGTGTTTAAGGGTATGGTTATACCCAATTGAAGTTAAAGAAGTTATTAATAAGTGTGAGATATTGATGATTTGGTCTGATCATTAAGATTGTGGGATTTGTTAAATTTATTAGATAATTCGGTGTAATAGGTCCCAATGGATTAATCTATCTATAGTGACGGTTATGTTAAGGATATGTTTGACGTTGCCTTAGAGGATATTAATCCAGCAATTTTCATAAACTAGCTACTTGATGATCATACATAATTACTAGATTGAAACATGTATATCAGATTAGATAAATGTTGAGGTAGTACCTTGTGAAACCCTATTTTACAAGAGATGATGATATTAAATCTCTAATTTTATTTTGCCCTAAACTTTGAGCATAAA
The DNA here is from genome assembly GCA_036346405.1 of Phyllostachys edulis. NCBI lineage: Eukaryota > Viridiplantae > Streptophyta > Magnoliopsida > Poales > Poaceae > Phyllostachys > Phyllostachys edulis. Next base: position 31,668,517 of record CM070565.1, on the reverse strand, counting down.
GTGGAATGTTGACTCGGTGTTTATAGATGGTTTAGGTTATTACAAATAAACGTAGGACCCTATTTGCTTACGTGGTAGTTACAATTGTTGATTGTTAATGATAATTGAAGTGGGTGTTGAGCAACACTTATGGTTGAATGGATGAATGAATATGTGGTCTCGGATAGTGTGCCTTGCGAAATTGTTATTTGATAGCATGATTTTCATAAAAGAGGGTTGTTTCAACCTTGTGCTTGGTGTCTCCTTTGGAGAGGTTTACGATGGGAAAGTAGGCTATGAGGATTCTCGTTAATAGTGTATTATCTCATTGTTAGTGTGATTGTCAGTAAGGGGTTATGATGATGATATTGTATGTTTTGTATAAAGGAAATGGAACGCTCGCCTGATATTGATTAAGCGGAAATGTTTCTAGTTTTGCATTTGTGATCTTTCAGACCTCATGTTGATGTGGTAGCTGAAATTGTTTTGAGCAAAGTGACGTGTTGAGAGGTTTTATTAGTTTCTAAGTAGTTTATATGTTGTGGTCTTCGAATCTCTTCTTGTTGGAGTTGGCATGGTGATGCTGTAACCAACAAAAGTCATTATATTTGTTAAAGGAAAGAGTGAAGTAGAAGTATTTGAGATTGAAGTCAAGTTTTTGTAACACGCAGTTATCGAATTTTGCTTAGACTTTCTATTTTGCCCAACAGAGTATCCCGAATCCTAAAAGCAATGTTTTATTCTCGTTTGAGGTTTGATACTCTCTGCTTGTGGGACGTGTGCCCTCAATTATGGTCACATCTTTTGTTTTCCGAGATCATTGCTATTTGATTATTTCTCTTGTGCTGAAATTTATTTCTACTTGCCTTTTCTTCTAAGAAAGGCTTAACCGAACTATATTACAAAGTCGTTTCGGTTGTGTTTTGGCAACAATATAGTGGTGGTCTAGTAGATGGTTTTGTGAACCTTTAGGTGTCAGGTTGTTTGAGAGGTTTTGAGTAATAAATCGATTTATTAGAATAATCCTTGGAGAAAATTTGATTTAAAAAGAATATTTGTCTTTGGAGCTAACAGATTTTGTTGTCGCAACTAGTAGGACTTATAGCGAGATGTGGTCCAAGATTTGTTGTTCATTCTGACAGAACATTAGAATTAGCAATTATGGAAATCTTGATCGGTTTATTAGAGTTTCGCATTTGGGTACTCGGTAAAGATTGTGTAGAAGAATTATGATGATGTAGTTTAATGAGAGTAGTAGTGTAGTGAAATCTAATAGTTGTGTTAAGTGATGGGATAGCAGGGATTGTTAAGTTAAGATCAAGGATGACTTGGCCTCAGTGATTAACCCTATGGGAGTTAGATTATCTCTAAAGATAACCTAGTCAAGGATATATTTATTTATTGACATTAATAATTGAGTATGTTTGAATTTTGGTCAAACAATTAGGGTATTGCGAAGAAGTATATTGCTGTTGTGAAATTGGATTGGATTGATGTGGATTAGAGAACGTCTAAGATTGGTGAAATAAATCACCCTGGGGCAGCTACTTGATTAGTGAGAATGTTGATATTAATGACTGAGGTTATTGTTGAGCTGTGTGAAATTTTGATAAGTAAATTTGAGGATTTCCTATCAATTGTACTAGACGTTCATGGAAGGAGGTTGGAAGGTTGAATTTGGGTTCTGCATTTTTTTTATGCTAGAATCTTGGTTTCCCTTGATTAGATACCAAGAGTTATGGTGATCTTTGATAGAATCCTTTGGATACAGTAAATGAGTGTGAATGTGGTGAATTTCAAGTTGATTATCCTTAATAGAATGAGGTGATGTGGTGGTGGGTAAACAATCTTTATTGAGATGTTGGAAACCTTTTGTCAAAGTAATTCCTTTGATATAGGAGTGGACTAGCGAATCCTTTTGTGGATTAGTAGAGTCCCTCTAAATAGGAATGGTTGTTCTTTCGATTGATGATCATTTTGGAATTGACAGTTAAGAGAATGAGTTAGTGTGATGATTTGGAAGCCCGTGATTCGGGAAAGGATTTATTTCTTAAAAGAACTTCTGGAAAAAAAAATATGTTTTCTCGAGTATAGAAGTGCTCTATTGGTTCTTGTATAAGTTGGGTTTTTATGATGGAGATCATGTACAATTTGATCTGACTTTATGATCGGCAAGGTGGTTCTTTCCGGTTCAAGAGTATAAAAGAAGTGTTTGATTTGGGCGTTCGAGCGAATTCTCTGTTGGCTTATGTAGTATTTATTCGCAAAGTGCTTAGTTGGAATATGAAAAGATTTTCTTGATGAATCGTCAAGTTTGGATTTGAGTGTTTTGGAGGAAGGTTGATTAAGTTGGGGTTGCGCGTCCCTACTCAACAAAGGTTCTCCTTATTAGGATGAAGAGGTCGACTGAGAGATGGAACAAGAATTCCATGTGTTCATGTGCAAGTTCTATGGTTTGGTCCCAAAGGAAAGGATAACCAAAAGTATATTTGGTAGTTCTGGTAGTTGCAGGGATTTCAGAAGATAGCAGTTCGCTAGAATCGTCTCGAGTCCTGGAGCGGGGTATATAATGTTTTGTATGACCCGGTGTTGAGGGAATGCCTGAGGTACTCGAAGTGTGAGGTTTCGTAAGAGCCACTGACCAGCGAGTAATCCGCATCTTCGAGTCCTGTCCGTTGATTGGTTCTGGTTAGGACGGTATGAGTGATGAGGCGTAATACATCAGTTGCACCAAGGTGTGGTGGTCTCATAAGTCCGAGGGGAATGGGAGTCTCATATGCGCGAGCAATATCCGGTATTGTTCACAGCAGATACGTGGTATTGTTGGAAAAGTTTTTAGCTGTGATTATTCATCGGCATCAAGCGTGAGTAGAATTCGGGGTCGAATTCCGTTTAGGGGGGGGGGTAGAATGTAATACTCCAGAGTAGAAATCGGGAGAAAACCAAATATTTAAAGAAAAGGACTAATTAGAAATTGATCCAGGAGAAGGATCTATTGGAAAATAACTAATTAATCAGTTAGAGAGGGGGTTAGCAACGTTTTTTTGGATAACCTGGGCCGGGGCCTCAGGCCCATGTGCATTCAGCCCACAAGTGGAAGGGAGGCGGCCAGCCTTAAGGAGGCCAAACCCTAGGCCACCCCTCCCCAACTCCTTTTGGCCGCCTCCCCCTCTCCCCCTTAGGCCGCCGCCCCTCCCCATCTCCCCTAGGCTGCCTCCCTGCTCCCTTGCTCCCTCCACCACGTCCCCCACTGCTGCCGGCGAGGATCGTGTAATACCCCGTCTACTCGAAGTGTGGCCCATGTGGCCCATGAGGAGTCATGTGGTGGGATTAATCCCATATTGCTTGTCTAAAGTGAGTTGTAGTAGTATATAATACTTGTTGGGTCCAAACTTAGCACCTCCGGGTTAACCCTTTTACACGAAGTGAGGACAAAAGTGTAAGTGAGGTGCTATGTGTGCGTGGATCCGCCCCACGGTGGGCTGAGCATTGAGCGGATTTTGGGCCAGGGTGTTACAGATCGTCCGCCTTCCCGCTGCCTGCCGAGTGCAGGAGAAGGAGCAGCCCGTGTTGGTGGTGATCGGCCATAGGAGGAAGAAGAAGGTGAGGGAAGAATATCATCTTCGTGGGGGTAGATCATCGCCTTTCCTGCGTTCTTCAAGGGTAACGAAGATCCTCCCTCACTGTATGTTTCGTTTTTGAAGCGTGTATGAATTTGTTAGTAGATCGGTTGTTTAGATCCTATTCTGTCCAGAAGTTTGAACGGCGGTTTTCATATCTTTATAAGCAGATTCTATGGATCCCATCTGTTAGAGATAGTTGGGTTTTGTCCTTAGCTTTCCGTGGTCGCCAAGAACGCCCAAATCCGATTAATGGTCAGCGAGATATGATTTTTTTAGTGTCGCTGTCCTGCTAATCTGTGAGCATTCTGACAGTTTGTGGAAATCTGGGTTAAGCCATTAGTTAAATAAGAAATTAGAGGCTGTTGATATAACGAAAAATGTAGGTAATTTCCATACCTTTCTAGAAAGCTAAATAACGCAAGGTTTGGACACTCGTAGCAAAAGTTATGGTGGTTTTAGTGTACTGCCCAGAGAACCCGATGTGAAATTGATGTCTTTTAAATTGGCTTGGTAGGGGGATTATATGTCCGATTCAGAAGGGCCCCTCAACTAAGTTTAGTTGGGGAATTTAATTACATTTCCAGAAAGTCCAAGAAGACCTTATTTGGACCCCTGTAGTGAAAGTTATGAATTTTAGAAGTTGACTGTCCACCGAGGGGACAGATCGACGTTTATGAAATTGGGGTTGGGATCGAGTTAGAAGCTTTTGCGAGTTTGTGATTGTTGTTATATAGTTTGTTTTGGTCCGCTATTACCGTCTTAGCATGCGCTATAATTATTGTTCAGGTGGTGGACTGGTCCCGGGGGCAGCACCTTCTGCACGTCCCTCGTTCCCTCACGGTTAAGGCAAGTATAATTATGGATATAATAGAAATTATTGAATGGCATTGATTGATAATTTCTATGAGTATTTGTGTTGATCATGATTGATATGGTGATATGATTGGTAATGTTCATGGTTTCTAATGTTATGAGTTATGTGTTAATCATGGATGTTTGAAAGTTGTGAAGTCTATGATTATGAGCTTTTGTAGGATGAATTGGACATTCATATGCAATGTTGTTGCGGATGCATGTTTGTATTAATTTGAGAATTCCTACATATGCATCATGTTGGCTTATTGAAGTCTTGATCATGTGATGACCAAGCAACTCTTGAGGTCCCCGTCATATTAATGACGGGCTAAAGGTCCCCATGCTTGTAAAGCATGGGCTTTGGTCCCCATACTTGCGGAGTATGGGCAATGGTCCCTGTGCCAGATGGCACAGGCATGGGTGTGCATCGATGGATGCGCACTTTGCATTACTGGTAAAATGCAAAAGGGAAAGAGAAGGATAAAGATCATGGTGAGCATATTGCATAGCATGTGTGTGTAAAGTAACTGATATGTGGTTTTGTGGAGTATAGTTGATGAGCTACATGCTTGTATGTTGTTGATGCTATTTATTATATTTGCTGAGTCTTTGGACTCACCTCTTGCTGTTTGTTGTGTTTTAGGTACCGTTACGAGATCGACATGCATGGGGGAAAGGAAGGATTAATCTTGTTGCACTTTCGCACGAACTACCCACCATGAATGAAAGGAAAATTAATTAGGAGATGAATGAACTGTTTAAAGTACTCTTAATGATTATTTCTTGCTTGGAGTAAACTGTAATAAATGAATAGAAGTTTCGATGCTCATGATCTATAACTTAGATGTTTAGTTGCTATGGATGTCATAGTAACGAATAGCCAGTTTGATTATGTCTTGATCATATTGCAAATTGGATTATCTTTATATATTATAACTGTTTGTTGGAACCTCCGGTATAGGTAACTATACAAAGGAGGTTCTACTAAAATTTTGTAAGGTGTTTTAGTTTATTTTAGTTTATTTTATTTAATTTAGTAGCATTCCAGGTCTTTGTTTGGCTGGGGTGTTACAATATGTACCAGACAAGACTCGGATGCGGGGTCTTACTTAGCTCCAGAACATACTAGACATTGCGTCCCTCGATTAAGGACCCGACACAGTCATAGCGGTACGCCCACTTACTAATCTCCGCAGCTGTCGGAAGCGAACCAATACCTGTGCCAACTTCCCCTTTGGTACAAAAACACACAACCTACTCAAAAAAAAAATCAAACTCTTCAACTCACAAGGAGCACCTCCTCTAATCAAGAAGGCACAACCGAAATTGCTCTTAAACAACTGTTTTACCAAGCGAATCCAACTGAAAATAAGGAGTTCTCATCGCAACCACGCAAAGCCAACTCCCCACCAAAAGGGTCAAATCCAAAAATTCATAACTCATCACGAAAGCAATTCCACTTTCTAATTAGGAAATTTGCGAATGAACACCACGAAAGCCAAATGAGAAATCACTCGAATGCCAAAATCAAATACTTCTTTTATTTTGTCTGAACTGGAAAGAATCATACATGCCAACGCAACACCAACTCAAATTGCGCAAGACATCAGTCAATAACACAAAGCTCAAACGGGAAACAAGAAAACGCTTCACTACCAGGGGAAACATCATTTTCCTCAGTCTCTCTCTTAGGAGTAAAACTTCTATCAAACCTTGGAATTCAAATTCATCACATACCACACGAGCTCAAACTTCTTAATTTAACATCCCCAAATTATGCTCAATCCAAAATACATCATCCACACCTTTGTGGACAAGCTCTATTGATCCCACCAAAACACTCTAGACAACTCCTTCTACTAACAAAATTGATTTGATAGATGGCACCCAAAGCACCTCGAAAAAGATTTCACTCAATCGCATCACCTCAAACTTTTAAGAATAAACAATTCAGAATCTTCAATACACACGCTCATGTACTGCATCAGAAGGGTTATCAATGACCATTCCACTGCTCAGAATACGCCAACATTCTACTTTCTCTACACACAATCATTGGGTGACCCAAGTTCTAGCATAAAAATGCATAGCCCAAATTTAACCTTCAAGACCTCTGCAGCGAACTTCCCTTATAACAGATAAACAAAATCATCAGATTAAATCCCTAATCATTCCCATAATTCCAACATACTCACTCATTAGCATCATCATGGAAACATTTTTTTTCCTGACCAAAATTACTCCTACAAAGACTATTACTCTCAGAGAGTTACTCAATAAGGCCGTGTCATCCTTGACATTAAATCAACCTTTCCTACTATCTCATTAATTGCCACAATGATTAAATTACTTTGCATTCCAAATCCCATCATTATGAATCACAAACACAACCTCGCAATAACAACCCAATCGCGACACTCTAACTTGATCAAGATTTCCATGCTTTCAATGATCCCAACATTTCAACGTAACTAATGTTCTGGGACTACACTTTACCATGGGTTCTACTGGGTCGCAACACCAATCATTTGCACTTCAGCGACAATCATACCATTTGAATCAAATTTTCTCTAAGAGGTATAGGTCAAGACCTATTCATCTTCTACTACCCCTCCAATAGCTTGGTACCAAAACCTTACCACTACAGGTACTTGACCACCACCAAACATTTGCCAAATTACACTTAACAAAACTTTGCAACATAAATCGGTTGATCCTTTCTCAAAAGGAAGAGGCGAACAAGAACAAGTTTCGACACACAGAAAACATTGCTCCTCACAGTGAGCACGAGACCAAAAGAAATATTCAAATAACGATGATCTTGGAAAAATAAAACTAGGATCATAGTTGAGGGTACACACCCCTCAAAAGAGAATAGCAAATTTCAAGCAATAAGATTAAAACATTTCTAGTGAAACTCGACAAAGCTTGTGCGGAAGAAGAACAGAAAATTTAGGCACGTTTCAATTAAACCGCAAGAACCACTTAAGAACCAATAAAACTCTTCGACACGTCGTTCTGCTCGAAACAGTTCAACTTCCACATAAATCATGAGATCCAAACAATCTCGACCGCAAAACTCGAAACTTTTTTTTCATTTACGGAATAACACGAAAAGCAAAACTTGAAATATTCTCATTTAAGCAATAGCATCAAATCATATATTAGTGCCAAGAATCATCAAACTCTAATACCCCATTCTAAAGCTTTTCAAAAGAAACACAAGCCACAAGGTTGAAACAAATTTATCTTAACAAGATCATACTACGCAATAGCAACTATCACAAGGCACGCTTTCAAGGACCACTTACGAATTTCATCTACTCAACGGTTGGTGTGCTCAACACCAACTTCAGCTCTCATAAACAAGTGGCCATTGTATTATTCATGTGTGTAAATATAATGCTAATTCTATTTGCAATCGCATAACCATTTATAAACATAGATTCAACATTTCACCTTATGTTTAGAAACCGGTTCAAGACATGATTAAAGATTTACTTACATAATTTCTATAAAACAAGGTTTCACAAATTGATACACCAACATCCATCTAGTCCTTTATACAAGTTTCAACATTTTTAGCTTGTCAGGAATTAGGTAAATCTAGCATTTATGTAAGATCATCAACTAGATGTTTACAAGATAGATTCAGACTGATACCCACTCTCCTTAGTAACCCTGTTGATCCTAATCAAGAATAAATATATTCTAAATCACATCTCGTCAAGTAATCATTACAAGGCAGCAATAAATTAACCAGCTACGCTACCGAGGACATCAGTTAAGGTTAATTATGCATCACGCCAAAGACCCAACTTGATGTCATGAACATTATCAATTATCTTATTTACTTACAACTTCTCACTTAACACCACAAAACTTTGCAAAGGGTTTTGACACCATTTTGTTTCGAAGAAAAGGTTCTAAACTCCAACACTCCAACTACTCCAAAAGAAATGAGTAGAGTCAAAACCTTCTTCAATGAAGGTTGTAAAAGATAATTTCCATTATCTAAAATACCAAACGAATCACCAGCTCACATCTTTCAGCAAAAAAAACGTAGGACTTTTCATGAAAAAGAACATTCTCATAAATGAACAACGTTTATAATCAGCAAAACAACTTGGCATTTAGGAGACGAAAGGTTTGCTTTAAGAAAACCAACAAAGACCAATGAACTCCACTCAACTGCAATGAACTACTAATCCAATAAAACCCATCCACCGCATCTGAACAAGACCATTCCAAACTCAAAGAAGACAATAATTCTCCCAAGGAACCTCATACTCGACACTGTAACACCCTGGCTACGCGGAAGCCATGATGTTACCTAAGAGACTAACATACAACCACAATACAGAATACTTTTAACTATTTTTCAAACAATAATGCTTTAACCAAATAGAGCTAAGACATTTCTCTAAAATCCGGCAGAACCTCCTTTGTATAGATGGCTATACCGGAGGTTCAAACAGTTTAATATAACTTCAATCACAATCAAATTCTCCAATATAAATGAATCACTCCAATATAAATGAGTCATCAAAGGACATCCAAAATATGGTAATCAACTAACGCATCAATGATCAGCATATCTACGAGGGTTAAATGACCTCAATCAACGAATGAATGAGATCATAAAAGGATCATCCATGATCACAATCAAAACATCCACCACGAAGGGTGGTCACAGAATCGAAACTAAAATAATTAACCAGAATATGAATTGTGGATAATTGGGTTTGATTATTCATTGCGGTTTGTGGGTTATGTGTCGTGCACCATGTCTACCCCTTCCCATGCATGTCGCTGCCTCGAAAGGTACCTAGCAAACACAACACAGCAAGTGTGAGTCCACGACTCAGCAAAATGCAATAGTAAATCAAACATAGCATTATAAGTAGTCAAAGGGAAAATAAAGAATTACATCATGAACAACATTATTATATACCACAAGTCCATCGCTTATGATAGCACCAAAAGCATTTAAAGAACAATAAACAATCACCTTGAACAACAATATTGTATGCCGAACGACCAAGTCCAAATCTTATGTAGAAATTCGATGAACATGTCATGAATGCATCTCTTCACTTCTTAGGATACCTACTCACGGCCTGTGCCCTCTAGGCACAGGGATCCAAGACCACACTCCAAGTCATGTAACAGTTCTCACCGACCTCACCGGATTAGTTACATGACTTTCCACGGGTGTGGGGACCAAAGCCCGTCTAATGCATGACGGGGATCTCAATGAAAGATGTGAGCACACCGGACTAGTCATGTAACTTTCTCACCGACCTCACTGGATTAGTTACATGTCTTTCTCACCGACCTGGCTCGAGCACACCGGACTAGTCATGTAACTTTCTCACCGACCTCACCGGACTAGTTACATGTCTTTCTCACCGACCTGGCTCATGCATCCTTGCCATGATGCAAATGCACATGACCAATGTCATTATCATGATTCATCATTGTCATCATTAACAAGGTAGCCTCATTGCCCACCTTTTCCCATCATTCTTGCCATCAGCATATAACCATTATCATGTAAGCATCACCATATCAACATCAACATGTACGCGTCATCATGTAACCATTAGCATGCAGCATCATATAAACATGTCCAAGTAGTAAGCATCATCATTCAACTATGGCATTAGGCTCATCAATATTACCAAGCAAAAATCAACATCAATCAACTATGGCATCCATCAAGTATATAATATAATAACTCATTAATAATACTTGCACTTGCCTCAACCGTGAGACAGAAGACAAAAGGCGGAACGCTCTAGCACCAAGGTCCACCACCACCTGGCAACCAAGAAGGATACTAGGCGTCAATCAACCATGCATAACAAGGCACTACTCGCAGCGTTCTACAACGATTTCCCATAACCCATGTTATAGAGCTAATCCCATCCTTTGTTTCCTTCATGCACATTTAATTAGTCACAATTAATGTTATGACAAAGATGAATCATGTTGGAAGGCCTCGTGCACCATTGAGCAAACCTTCTTCAACAATGATATACTTGTAGGCTGTAGCGCTTCTTTGAGTACTAAAACGTGAGATGATATACCATTAAAGGTTAGTTGCAATAATTGGGTTTATGACATGATAAGATCTGCATTTAGAAGCCCTGAACAATCATGAGATAATTTATGTTCTCTCAAGCATCATCATAATCCACCATATTTAGTGCACAGGTTGTAATATAATGGGACCAAGCTCTAAGCTACTGTTAATTCACGAGTCACGCTATGCATATGAATAAGCAGAAATCTCCACTATCTTACAATTAAGTAAATTAGGCTCTACCGTACTCAAATGAACCAATCCATATCATAATAGAATAAAATATGCTGATGGCAACACATTATCCACATCGAAACTGTAAGCAAAATAGGACACTACAGGACAGATCATCTTACTTGATGCCAATATCAGAATCTTCCATGTTTTGGTCCATCATAACAGATGATAGTGCATTCCACAAGCTTTGCGATAATCGTGGTCTTTGCACGCAAGAAAATGATCGATTGCCCGGAAACGCAGAGTCCAATGGAACAAGAATATTCTCGAAGAAATCTATAGCCCAAGCATTAAGAGACTCCATCATCAACGGCCATAAGCTCCACATGTCCAACGAAATCGTTGGTGAGAAAAATGTCATATAGGAGACGATTTCCAGGACTTCTTCGTAAACATCTTGACCATCAGAAGTCAACATTCTGCGCACTAGGCAACAAAGTTGGCTCGATTTGGATAAAGAGAAGTGGGAGACTGCTAACGGACTCAAGAATTGTGCTTATGGCTCGTAAACAACCAACAGCAAACCAATCTAGCATACGGCCAATTCCCTAAGCTACAAGTCAAACATTCTTTGAGGACAAGAAAACTACACAGGCATTAACAGGATCTTCACACACGACCACCACAAGATAGATACCGATCTACCGATACAATATTAGCAGGAACACACAGATACATGAGCTAAGCATGAAGAGATCTAAAGGGAGAGAAACCTGCTTGGCCTTGCAGCCGAGACGACGCTTAGTGACGACGCGCACGGAGTCGGCTCGGGCATGCACGAAGAAGGCGGCGGCTCAAGCACACATGGAGCAGAAGAGCTCGGGGAAACGAGGCCGGCGGCGGCGGTGCAGAGATCGGGCGGCTCACCCTTCTTGCGCTTGCGGCTGGTGGAGGTGGATCCCTGGACGAGGTCATCGGAGGCGTAGCCATTGGCCGGAGAACCGAAGCACCTGGAGGCGAGGAGCCAGGCAGGCCGAGAGGCCCAAGGAGCCAGGGAGGCGAGCCGGCGGCCGGAGGAGCTGGGCAAGCTACAGGGGCGCGACGCGGCGGCAAGGCCGTCAGGCTGAGGCCGGGAGACCCGGCGGGACGGCAGCGGCGGCGGACGGCAAGCCACGCCGGGAGGGCAAGCCTTGACTGAGTAGGCCGAACCAGGAGGCTAGCGTGGGGGCGTGCAGGGAGTGGTCAAGCGCGGTCGAGCCAGGAAGCAAAGAGGAGTTGACGCCATGAAGAAGATCCAGCAGGAGAAATGGAGATCGGTTTTGTGAGATGAGAGGGTGGCGGCTGCACTTGGGAGGAGAAATGGGGGTGCAGGTGAATTTTGGTTGGGGCGGTGGCCAGCAGATGGAGGAATGGGGAGGGTAGCTAGGGTTTAGGGGAAGGCCCTCCCCTTTTTCTCTCCACTAAAGGCCAGCCCACATGGGCTAAATCGCCATGGGCTTGCAAGCCCCAAGGTCCCAAACCCTCCCAAAAATTCTGAAATTTTACTTTTATTTCTCATGATTCCCTCTCTAATTTTATTGCACTCTCTAAAAATATTCGAGATATTACATTCTACCCCCCTTAAACAGAATTCGACCTCGAATTCTACTCACCGCACTAACAACTACAACTGAGAATTAACAACGGATAACACGTACCCAATGTGATCAACTCTAGTTATAGCTCGCTCATGCGAGACTCCAACTCTCAAGTCGCTTCTCGCCCACACGGATGCGCCCATGGCACCACGACGGATACCAACGTTTTATGCCCCAAAACTCATTCCGACCTCTCCAGTATACGTACCAGACGAGACTCGGACGTGAGGTCTTACTCGCTGGTCAACGGCTCTAACGAAACCTCAAACCACGAATTCCCAAGGTACTCACTCAGCACCAGAACATACCAAATGTTGCGTACACCACAAATGGACTCGAGACAGTCCTAGCGATACGCCAACTTTCGAATCCCCGCGACTAGTGAAAACAATCCAATGTACCTTGGGCCAACTTCTCCCTTGGTACTGAAGCACGCAACATGCACCACACGCCCGGAACACTTGCTTTAAACAACTCTTTTATAACCAAAACCCAATTGAAAAGAGCAAATTCCCATCGTCACCACGAAATGGAAATTTTTACACCCAAAAAGGGTCAAACTCAAAAGCGAAGATTCATCATGAAATCCCTTCCGCTTTCCGAGTAGGCCGTTTAAAATAAACACCACATAAGTCGAAAGAGCATCCGCTCAACCACCAAATCAAATATTTCCTTCATTTTTCTGAACTGATAAGGACCACACATGCCATCAAAAAGCCAAGCTCAAATTGCGAAAGACATCCGTCAACAACACAAAGATCGAACGAGAATCAAGAAAACGCTTCACTACCCGAGGAAACACTCATTTTCTCAGTTTCTCTTTTAAGAAATAAAATTCATCTCAAACCTTGGGATTCGAATTCATCACACACTACAAGTGTTCAAAACTCTTGAATTAGCATCCTCAAAGTTATGTTCAATCCAAAATACATCATCCACACCTTTGTGGAAAAGCTCTATTGATCTCACCAAAACACTCTAGACAACTCCTTCTACTAACGAAATTAATTTGACAGATGGTTACTCAATAAAATCGAGTCATTCTTGACATTAACTCAACCTTTCCTACTATCTCATTAACTACCACAACAATTAAATTACTTTGTATTCCAAATCCCATCAAATCTCGTCATCATGAATCACAAACACAACCTCGCATTACCAACCCAATCGCGTTACTTTAAAAGATTGATCCCCAACATTTCAACATGAACTAAGGTTCTGGGACTACACTTTACCACAGGTTCTACTTAGTCGCAACACCAATCCATTGCCCCCAGCAACAAACATACCATTTGAATCAAATTTCCGGTACAGATTAAAACCCATTCACCTTCTACTATTCCTCCAATAGCTTGGTACCAAAATCTTACTACTACCGGTACTTGACCACCACCAAATAGTTGCCAAATTACGCTTAACAAAACTTTGCAACACAAATCGGTTGATCCTTTCTCAAAAGGAAGAGGCGAATAAGAACAAGTCTCGACACATAGAAAAACATTGCTCCTCACGGTGAGCACGAGACCAAAAGAAATATTCCAATAACGATGATCTTGGAAAAAAAACTGGGATCACAGCTGAAGGTACACCCCTCAAAAGAGAATAGCAAATACCAACCAATAAGAATAAGACATTGCGATTGAAACTCGACAACTCTTGTGCGGACAGAGCAGAAAGTTTAGGCGCGATTCCAATTCTCAAATACTCCTACTGCACATTAGTGTCAAGAAACATCAAACTCTATTACCCTATTCTAAAGCTTTCCAAGAGAAACACAAGCCACCAGATTGAAACACATTTATTTTAACAAGATCATACTACGCAATAGCAATATCACAAGGCATACTATCGAAGACCAATCACGAAATTCGTCTACTCAACTGTCGATGTTGCTCAACACCAACTTCAGCTCTCATTAACAATGGACGGTTGTATTAATCATGTGTATAAATATGATAGTAATTCTATTTGCAATCACATAACCATTTATAAACATAGATTCAATATTTCACCTTATGTTTAGAAACCGGTTCAAAACATGATTAAAGATTTTCTAACATAATTTCTTCAAAACAAGGTTTCACAAATGGATACACCAACATCCATCTAGTCCTTTAGACAGGTTTCAACCTTTTTAGCATGTCAGGAATTAGGTAAATCTAGCATTTGAGTAAGATCTTCAAATAGATATTTACAATATAGATTCAGATCGATGTTCACCCTCCTTAGTAACCCTGTTAAACCTAATCAGGAATAAATATATTCTAAATCACATCTCGCCAAGTAATCTCTACAAGGCAATAATAAATTAACCGGCTACGCTATCGAGGACATCGGTTAAGGGCAATTATGCATCATGCCAAAGACCCAACTTGATGTCATAAGCATTATCAATTACCTTCTTTACTTACAGTTTCTCACTTAACATCACAAAACTTTGCAAAGGGTTTTGACACTTTCTTTTTCAAAGAAAATGTTCTAAACTCCAACATTCCAACTACTCCAAAAGAAACGAGTAGACTCAAAACTTTCTTCAATGAAGTTTGTAAAAGATAATTTCCATTATCCCAAAATACCAACGAATGACCAGATCACATTTTCAACAAGAAAGGTAGGACTTTCATGAAAAAGAACATTCTCATAAATCAATTACGTTTACAACCAGCAAAGCAACTCGTCATTCAGGAGATCAAATGTTTGCTTTATGAAACCATTAAAGACCGATGGACTCTTCTCAACTGCAATGAGCCACTAATCCGAGAAAATTCACTCACCGCATCTTAATAAGAACAACCATTCCAAACTCAAAGAAGACAAAGATCTTCCCCAAGGAGACTCATACTCAACACCTGGAACTAGTTGACTCGAGGTAACCACTCCATTAATCTCAAGCCTCAAACGGTGGTGCAACCTGGCAACCCAAGGCTACAACCACGACTTAAATCTCTCGTCATCTACTATTATAACATATAATAACCATATAGGCATAACATAAGTATTCATAACAGCAACGCTCAAAGTGACATAACGAAAACGTAAATGCAATGCTTGTCCCATTCCCATCATATCGCGTACAATTGTGTCAATTTAATATTTCACTACCACGGACCTAAAGCCCATACGATACCAATCAGTAACACCACAGCTCTGCGGAAGCCATGATGTTACCTAAGAGACTAACATACAACCACAATCTGTAATACTTTTAACTATTTTTCAAACAATAATGCTTTAACCAAATAGAGCTAAGACATTTCTCTAAAATCGTGAGAACCTCCTTTGTATAGATGGCTATCTGGGAGGTTCAAACGATTAATATAACTTCAATCACAATCAAATTCTCCAATATAAATGAATCACTCCAATATAAATGAGTCATCAAAGGACATCCAAAATATGGTAATCAACTAACGCATCAATGATCAGCATATCTACGAGGGTTAAATGACCTCAATCAACGAATGAATGAGATCATAAAAGGATCATCCATGATCACAATCAAAACATCCACCACGAAGGGTGGTCACAGAATCGAAACTAAAATAATTAACCAGAATATGAATTGTGGATAATTGGGTTTGATTATTCATTGCGGTTTGTGGGTTATGTGTCGTGCACCATGTCTACCCTTCCCATGCATGTTTGCCTCGAAAGGTACCTAGCAAACACAACACGACAAGTGTGAGTCCACGACTCAGCAAAATGCAATAGTAAATCAAACATAGCATTATAAGTAGTCAAAGGGAAAATAAAGAATTACATCATGAACAACACTATTATATACCACAAGTCCATCGCTTATGATAGAACCAAAAGCATTTAAAGATCAATAAACAATCACCTTGAACAACAATATTGTATGCCGAACAACCAAGTCCAAATCTTATGTAGAAATTCGATGAACATGTCATGAATGCATCTCTTCACTTCTTAGGATACCTACTCACGGCCTGTGCCCTCTAGGCACAGGGATCCAAGACCACACTCCAAGTCATGTAACAGTTCTCACCGACCTCACCGGATTAGTTACATGACTTTCCACGGGTGTGGGGACCAAAGCCCGTCTAATGCATGACGGGGATCTCAATGAAAGATGTGAGCACACCGGACTAGTCATGTAACTTTCTCACCGACCTCACCGGATTAGTTACATGTCTTTCTCACCGACCTGGCTCGAGCACACCGGACTAGTCATGTAACTTTCTCACCGACCTCACCGGACTAGTTACATGTCTTTCTCACCGACCTGGCTCATGCATCCTTGCCATGATGCAAATGCACATGACCAATGTCATTATCATGATTCATCATTGTCATCATTAACAAGGTAGCCTTATTGCCCACCTTTTCCCATCATTCTTGCCATCAGCATATAACCATTATCATGTAAGCATCACCATATCAACATCAACATGTACGCGTCATCATGTAACCATTAGCATGCAGCATCATATAAACATGTCCAAGTAGTAAGCATCATCATTCAACTATAGCATTAGGCTCATCAACATTACCAAGCAAAAATCAACATCAATCAACTATGGCATCCATCAAGTATATAATATAATAACTCATTAATAATACTTGCACTTGCCTCAACCGTGAGACAGAAGACAAAGGCGGAACGCTCTAGCACCAAGGTCCACCACCACCTGGCAACCAAGAAGGATACTAGGCGTCAATCAACCATGCATAACAAGGCACTACTCGTAGCGTTCTACAACGATTTCCCATAACCCATGTTATAGAGCTAATCCCATCCTTTGTTTCCTTCATGCACATTTAATTAGTCACAATTAATGTTATGACAAAGATGAATCATGTTGGAAGGCCTCGTGCACCATTGAGCAAACCTTCTTCAACAATGATATACTTGTAGGCTGTAGCGCTTCTTTGAGTACTAAAACGTGAGATGATATACCATTAAAGGTTAGTTGCAATAATTGGGTTTATGACATGATAAGATCTGCATTTAGAAGCCCTGAACAATCATGAGATAATTTATGTTCTCTCAAGCATCATCATAATCCACCATATTTAGTGCACGAGTTGTAATATAATGGGACCAAGCTCTAAGCTACTGTTAATTCACGAGTCACGCTATGCATATGAATAAGCAGAAATCTCCACTATCTTACAATTAAGTAAATTAGGCTCTACCGTACTCAAATGAACCAATCCATATCATAATAGAATAAAATATGCTGATGGCAACACATTATCCACATCGAAACTGTAAGCAAAATAGGACACTACAGGACAGATCATCTTACTTGATGCCAATATCAAAATCTTCCATGTTTTGGTCCATCATAACAGATGATAGTGCATTCCACAAGCTTTGCTGATAATCAGGGTCTTTGCACGCAAGAAAATGATCGGTGCCCCGGGAAACGCAGTAGTCCAATGGAACAAGAATATTCTCGAAGAAATCTATAGCCCAAGCATTAAGAGACTCCATCATCAACGGCCATAAGCTCCACATGTCCAACGAAATCGTTGGTGAGAAAAATGTCATATAGGAGACGATTTCCAGGACTTCTTCGTAAACATCTTGACCATCAGAAGTCAACATTCTGCGCACTAGGCAACAAAGTTGGCTCGATTTGGATAAAGAGAAGTGGGAGACTGCTAACGGACTCAAGAATTGTGCTTATGGCTTGTAAACAACCAACAGCAAACCAATCTAGCATACGGCCAATTCCCTAAGCTACAAGTCAAACATTCTTTGAGGACAAGAAAACTACACAGGCATCAACAAGATCTTCACACACGACCACCACAAGATAGATACCGATCTACCGATACAATATTAGCAGGAACACACAGATACATGAGCTAAGCATGAAGAGATCTAAAGGGAGAGAAACCTGCTTGGCCTTGCAGCCGAGACGACGCTTAGTGACGATGCGCACGGAGTTGGCTCGGGCATGCACGAAGAAGGCGGCGGCTCAAGCACACGTGGAGCAGAAGAGCTCGGGGAAACGAGGCCGGCGACGGCGACGGTGCAGAGACCGGGCGGCTCACCCTTCTTGCGCTTGCGGCTGGTGGAGGTGGATCTCTGGACGAGGTCATCGGAGGCGTAGCCATTGGTCGGAGAACCGAAGCACCTGGAGGCGAGGAGCCAGGCAGGCCGAGAGGCCCAAGGAGCCGGGGAGGCGAGCCGGCGGCCGGAGGAGCTGGGCAAGCTACAGGGGCGCGACGCGCGGGCGTGGCGTCAGGCGTCTTGGAGGCCGGGAGACCACCAAGCGGCCAGGCGGCGGCGGCGACAAGGCAAGCGCTGGGAGGGCAGCGCAGACAGAGTAGGCCGAGCCAGGAGGCTAGCGTGGGGGCGTGCAGGGAGTGGTCAAGCGCGGTCGAGCCAGGAAGCAAAGAGGAGTTGACGCCATGAAGAGTATAAATCTAAAGATCATTAAGCCATTACTAATTCAACCATATCATGAAGAATGATAATATCAACCATCAACGTCTATTTAAACCTTCAACCAAGATTCATTCATGAATGGCATAAAGCTATTATTCAACACTAGCGCAATCTATAAGTTACTCAATAGAAGCACATCATCTATCAATTGAACATAAATCGTTTCATGAAGCCTTCTCTTTAACAACTAAGTTAAAGTAGTCCTACATTACTAAGCTCAAGTAGATAATGACCGAATATCTACATCTTAAGCATCATTAACCATTCAAGCTGCGAGAATGATAAAATAATCGAAATCAAACCGTCTAATACATCGAATGAACTTAAACAACGCGGAATTAAGAACTTAACTGGGTCGTCCAAGATCACAATCAAAACATCCACCACGAAGGATGGTCACACAACGGAAACTAAAGCGATTACCAAGAGTGTGAATTTGTGGATAATTGGACTAGTTTATTCATTGTGTTTAGTGTTTATGTGTCGTGCACCATGTCTACCCCTTCCCATGCATGTCACTGCCTCGAGAGGTACCTAGCAAGCACAACACAGCAAGTGTGAGTCCCCGACTTAGTAAAGTGCAATAGCAAACCAAACACAGCATCATAAGTAGGCAAAGGGAATAAACAATTCCATCAAGAACACAACATTATATATCACAAACCCATCTCTTGTGATAGCATTATAAGTAGTCATAGGGAACAACAATCCCATCATGAACAACAACATTATAAGCCAAACTGACAAATCCATATCTTATGCAAGAATGCAATGACATGTCATGAATGCACCTTCTTCACATCTTAGCAATTACCAGTAATGCCGAGTAGGGTATCCGTCGATACCTACTCACGGCCTGTGCCCTCTAGGCACAGGGATCCGAAGACCACACTCCAAGTTATGTACCTTTCTCACTGACCTCATCGGATTAGTTACATGACATTCCACGAGTGTGGGGACCAAGGCCCGTCCAATGCATGATGGGGACCTAACGCCTATCCAATGCCTGACGGGGACCTCAAGGAAACAACCCCTTGGCTACCACGTAGTCTAAAGTTCAGAAATGAATGACATGATGCAAAATTTAAAGCACGAAACCAACTCATCATTGTCATCATTAACAAGGTAGTCTCATTGCTCACCTTGTCCCATCATTATTGCCATCAATCATGAAACCATTACCATGTGAACATCATCATTTAAACATTGTCATGTAAGCATCCTCATGTAAACACCACCATGTATGCGTCATCACATAAACATTAGCATGCGTCGTCATGTAAACATTTCCATGTAAGCTTCATCACATAAGCATCATCATAGGAACATCATCATTAAACTATGGCATTCATGCCCATCAACACTACCAAGCAGCAATCATCAACAATCAACTATGACATTCATCAAGTATGAAGTATAAAGAACTCATTAATGCTAATTGCACTTGCCTCAACCGTGAGATGGAAGACAATGACTGAGAGGCTCTATCCCTGGTGTTCACCACCTCCTTGAAGCATCGACTCTACAATATTTATACTCCACAATACCAGCTCCTTGTGTGCACTCCCATGTCAGGTGGTTAATCTTGAAGAACCCAGAGGCCTGAATTGTATACCCAAACAGCAACGAAACAAGCACTACCTTATAATCATGACGGGATTACTGCGACTATCAATACCATGGCCAGTGTGTTCACTAAACTAGACAGCATATATAGGAAGTGTAAATGGCTAAGGTAGCATCACTACAAAGCATCAACTTGTTCTCACCTAAATGATCTCCGTCATCACAGATTAGGAGATCTTCGGCAAGCCATCCGAATCTCCCTGAGCCGCGGCTGCAGAGTGGGCGTCAACGCCTTGGCGCCGCACATCGGCAACAGCGACCCTGCGCTTGCATTGCTTATCTCCCCCGTAGCGATCTCCACACGTCAAGACACACGGGACAAACAAACCGGGGAGGAGGAGACGGCAGGAAGAAGACGGCGAGGGCGGCGGCCTTGAGAGGGGAGGCGTATTACTGTGACCCCGCTGCGGTGGAAGGCGGCGGTGGTGGAGCAGAGATCGGGTGGCTCACCCTTCTTGCGCTTGCGGTTGGCAAAAGAGGAGGATCCCTGGACGAGGTCATCGGAGGCGTAGCTGTCGAGGTCGTTGGTGAAGGGCTACGGGTAGGCTACACTAGCGCAAATTAATAAAAATTCTACCCGTAAACCAAGATCACTGCAGTTATAGATCACGGTCTTACCACTAGACGCCAGAAAGCGGAATTGATGCAAGACGTCAGGCGAGTAGTCGTACTAAGTTGATGCAGCACGTCGGGGTAGAGTAGTCGTACTACTTCCTCGTCCTCGTCGCGGCGTCCCACGTACAGCTCCTCTCTTGCGGTTCGTCCAAACGCCACAGATGCAGCGCCTCCAAAGGTATCCACACGTACGGGAGGAAGCGACGCATGCCGGACTACTAGATCCGCGCGAGCGACTAGGGCGTGGGAGGGGTGGCGGCCAGGGTTTGAGGATGTCACGAAAAACTCATCGTCAATCCTGTGCGCCCTTGCCCTCCTTTTATAGACGTCCTTACAATGGGCTTCTACTAATAGAGGCCCATTAGGACCCAATGCCCAGTCTAATTCGGATCCAATCCGAATTAGGCTTCAGCCCCTTAAGTGTGTGACCCTATAGGTTCACGTATGTTTAGACATGACGCGAGTATACATACTTGGTCAATAGTTGGTAGCGGCCTCTAGCAAGACGTGCCAACTCCTAAACGTACACAAAGATCATATCGGACGAACCATCACAACGTTATGTACATGCCAATCCCTTTGCCTCACGATATTCGGTCGAGCTCCAAGCTGACCACTCTATCTCGATCCTATGATCCGGAATCCCTTACTAGGTTAACTCTTAACCTTAAGTAGCATGGCCATGCATTTCTGGATCCGATCACTCGAGGGCCCAGAGATATCTCTCTCGTAGAGAGGGCAAATCCCATCTCGATCGACCATGCCTCGCAAAGATGCTTCATGACAAACCCGAAGCTACCTTTATAACTACCCGATTCACGGAGTAGCGTTTGATAGCCCCTAAGTAGGTCGATTCACATCTCAAGTACATGCGACAATCTCGTGTCTAAGGACAAGGCGCACACATTGTGTAGAGAGAACCATAAGTATAATTGTTATGTCTCATGTTGGGTCGGTCCAACCCCATGTTCTAAACATGTGTCCACATTATTGGTTTGACATCTCCATGTCTATGACCTGTGAAACATGGTCATCAACCGATACATGTGCTAATCCATCATTCACGTGTGTCCTCACATGAACTCCGACTAGGGACAACTTTAGAATAACCATATAAGTAAAGAGTTTCACAAACAAGTCACATACTTGTTAATCAACACAAAGGTAATATTCAAGGAACATTTATCAAATCATGGATACAATGAAATATCATCATCTCTATGATTGCCTCTAGGGCATATCTCCAACAGTCGGCGGGGGAGGCACCGCCGCTGGTGGATCTGGCGGAGAGGAGGGAGAGATTCCCCATGCTGGCGCTCTTGCGGATGGAGCCAACGGTGAGGCCGAGGGGGGGGGGGACAGTTCGGAGAGGCAGGAGAGCAACGAGCCCATCAGGCCGGGCAGTGGCTACTGCCTTTGGGGAAGATGAAATGCCAGGGAGGGGGGCGGCCAAAAGAAGGGAAGCAGGGGGTAACCAAGTGCTGGCAGCGGCTGGGAAAATTAGGGTCCCGTTGGCCTCTCTCTCTCCCCCTTAAATAGGCATGGAGCCGATGTCCTCTTGGGCCATAGGCCAAAAAGGCCAAACACTAATCGCCAATTCCCACTAAATTCTAATATTTTTTTAATATTATTAATTCAATAATTACTCATTCAGAATATAGGATATTACAATCTGGTCTGGCCATCTCCTAGAGAGTTGTAGATAATATCAGTAGCTTTTCGTAGGTTCATGGATCACATTGTTTGGATGAGCGGATTTGGAGGTATGATTTTCGTAGCTTTGCTGTTCCGCGGTTTTGTCATAATTCTGACAGTTGATATTAATCGGTCATTAGCAAGTCATTAATGGATTATTTAGAAGATCTCACCATAACGAAAGTTGTAGGTATTTTGATAATATTTCCAAAAACCTAACTAACGTAAAATTTGGATATGTGTACTGAAAGTTACGTTAGTTTTAGTCTCGCTGTCGAGAACCCCTGACGAGATTTAGTTGTTCTATTAATCTATTTGGTAAGGGTAGAAGATGGCCGAATCTGGATGGCTCAACAACTAGGTTTAGGTGGCAAATTTAATAATATTTCCAAAAAGTCTAAGAACGCCAATTTTGGATCTCTAGACGAAAAGTTATGATTTTTAGAAGAGGACTGTCTGTTTTGGGAATAGATCGTTGTATCGGGAGTTGGAGTTTTGGGTTGCACTAGAGACCGTAGCGAGTCATCTATTTGTTTCTAGCAAAGTTAGTCCAGAATTGTTTTCTTAGAGTGTTTGTTTAAATTAATCAGGTAGGGGTTTGGTTTCGGGGGCAGCGCTCACTTCGCGTCTTCCATCTTCGCACGGTTGAGGCAAGTACAGTTAGCAATAGAATATTTAATGGTGATTGTTCATGTTTGCTGGTATTATGTGTATATTCTCTACTCATGGATGCTAGATTGATGTGGAGGTCACTGTTCATGAATGCTAGAAGTATGAGTATGCTCTTTATTCATGTATGTTGTTGCTAGCAAATACATGTTTATGTTGGATAAAGAATTGATTCATATGTATCATGATTATCATCTTGAGGCTTGGTCACGTGGTGACCAAGCATTGATTTTTGAGGTCCCCGTCATGTATTAGACGGTCTTTAGGTCCCCACACTCGTGGAGTGTGGGCTTATGGTCCCTGTGCTAGATGGCACAAGCATAGGTATGCATCGACGGATGCATACTCAGCATTACCGGTATATGTAAAGAGAAAAGAAAAGTTGCATTTGCACATTTGCATTACATAAGCATGTCAATTGGTTTATTGTAAAGATTTGTGGTTGGAGAATGAGGTTATAGTTGTGTATTATATTGTCTTATTAATTGTGCTTTGCTGAGTCATGGACTCACTCTTGCTGTTATTTGTATTTTTAGGTACCCCTTCATACGAACGTCTTGCATGGGAGGGAATAGACATAAGATTGGTTGCACACTGTCACGAACCATTCACAGTTGAATAAATTGGATGATGATTTAGTATTTGAGCAAACTGCTTAAAGAATTTATTACGATTATGCCTTATGCATTGGATAATTTGTAATAGAGTTGATTAGCATATTATGGATGCCTTTTGATTATGCTTTAGTTGATTAGCATATTTTATGGATGCCTTTTGATTATGCTTTAAATTGGATGTATGGATTATTGAATTATGTTATAACTATCTGTTAGAACCTCCGGTATGGTTAACTATACAACGGAGGTTTTGCTGAAATTTAGTAAAAAGTCTTAGTTGTGTTTTGTTAATCTGTTATTTTAGTAGCATTCCAGGCTCAAGTTGAGCTGGGGTGTTACAGTTGGTATCAGAGTGGGCTGTAGGTCCGTGGTACTTGAATTATTAATTTTGACACACTATGCACAGTAGGTGGGATTAGGTTATTGCATTGCATTTATGTTTCTGTTATATTGTATTGATGATTGCTAATATGAATTTAGTATGATTGCTAATTAATTGGTTATCTTGGTTATGTGTGATGACAGTTGACGTTGAGAGGTTGAGGTTGTGGTTGTGGCCCTGGGCTTTACCAGGTTACACCACCAATCGTGGTAAGAGAATAGTGAAGTGGTTACCTCGGATACCTTAGTACAAGCGTTGATAGTGAGTATCTTTAGAAAAGTTGTTCTCTTCCTTGAATTTGAATTTGGTCAACTCTTGTCCAGTTGTGGTTGATAAATTTCTATTGGGTTATTAGTTCTGTAATACTCCAGATGGATTCGAAAGAGTATTCGAGAGAGAATATTTAAATTGGGGAGAAGGGCCAAATAGAAAAGAGTTTAACTAAGGATTAGAGGGGGGATTTATGTAATATCCCGAATATTCAAGTGAATGCAATAAAGTTTAGAGAGAACAACATTAAATTGGAGAGGAAAATTACTCAAAAAATTCAGAATCTTTTGAGGGAGGATTGGACCTTGGGCTTTCAGCCCAAGGTGTCCTAGCCAAATGGGCCGACCTTTTTAGTAGAGTCAAGAGGGGGGTGCCTTTCTCCAAAACCCTAGCCTCTGCTACAGTACCACGCGCGCACTGTAGCGCGTGGTACTGTAGCAGATGCCCCTCCCTACGGCTCTACCAAGAGAAGGAAGAAGAAGAGAAAGAAAGGAGAGGAAGAAGAAGGGAGAAGAAGAGAGGAAAAGGGAAGGGAAGAGGAAGAAGATGGGGGGAGGTCTTCGCGAAGGTTTCAACGGCATCCTGCGTCGCTCTTGTTGGTAAATTCATGATCCCCATTAGTTTTGGTAGATCGATCTTGTGCGTAATGTCTCCATACGTTAGATGGAAGCTGCTGTAGTAGATCGGTTTAATCTGTGATCCGTTGACGCGCGAGTTTGACATAGTTCTATGCAGAATCTGTGTTTAGGGTCTCCTGGATTTAGATGGGGAATTGCGTTAGCTTTCTAGAAAGTCCTAATTCATAATTTTTGGATAAACTATAAATTAGTTATGAATTTCGTAAGACTGGGTGCTAATTCAGTCTGAGGACTTGTGCAGCGAACATAGATCGGTAAATTTGATCTTGGAGATCATTATGATTCCAGAAAGTTAAATTTCATAATTTTTGGATTTCTAGATCAAAAGATATAAATTTTAGAAGCTAATGCTATAATTTGTCCCTCTGTTGTGGACAGAAGAGTTTTACTGGACTGTTTGCAACCTTTGTCCCACAGTAGGAATATTTGTGACAAATTTGTTGAGATAGCTGGTTTCCTGTAGTTTTCATATAGTATTAGAACAATGTGTTTGGTTGTGCCAAACAAAAGTTATGATTTTCCCAAGTTAGATTTACCGAAGATGATAGAACGGTCTTCGGGATTAAAATCAAAGGATTAGATGTGGTAATTTGATCTTTCGATCACCTGAGAAGTTGTAGCTAGGCTTGTGTTGGTTCTAGGAAAATTTCATTCATGGATTTTGGAGTCTTGACTCAAAAGTTATGAGTTTTTTCTTAACAGCTGTAACACTCCAATTTAGGATTTGAGAGAGAATGATTTGAGAGAGAATAATTCAAGAGCGAATGAATTATTCAAAGAGAAGGACTATATAGAAATTGATCTAAGAGAAGGATCAATTGGTAAATAGTTAATTACACAGATAAAGAAGGGGTTTGCAGCGTTATTTGGGCAACGTGGGACTGGGCTTTGGCCCACTAGGTGGCCGGCCAAGGGGGGGGGGAGGCACCCCTTTTCTTTCCCCCCAAACCCTAGCCGCCCCTCCACTACTCCCCTCCTCCCCTTGTAGCCGCCACCTCCAATCCCTCTCTCCCTTTGGCCGCCACTTTGGTGCCCCTCCAGCAGCGCCTTCCCCTCCGACAAGATCCCCTGCTGCCATGGAAGGAGGCCTTGGTGCTGCCGGCCACTTGGAGGAAGGAGGAATCGATCACTCGGGCAGTCTAGTCGGCCAAGGAGGAAGAAGGAGGAAGGAAGGGAGGTAAGAGGAGAGGGAAGAGGAAGGGTTCGCGGGTTGCTCGTCATCTTCAGCAGCTCATCCCTGGTAACTTTCGTTCTCCTTCGATTAGGTGTTCGATTAGACGTTCTAGCGATGTCGGTATTTAGGGCTGCTCACGAAAGATTAGAGAGAATCGGGTTTTTGATGTGTTTAATGGCAGAATTGGTCCAGCCGTCTCTTAGGATATTGTAGAGGACATCGCCATCTTTCTGTGAAGGGCTAGAACACATAATTTGGACCCCTGTAGCAGAAGTTATGATTTTATTAGTGGGACTGTTCTGCAGAATCGTTGGTGTTCTGACAGGTTTTAGTAATCTGGTTGAAACGATTAGTTAAATGGGAAATCAGAGAAGCTCAGTATAACCAAAGTTGTAGATCATTGTCTCAGATTTTCAGAAAGCTCAAGAACACGAGATTTGGATACACATACTGAAAGTTATGGCATTTTTAGTGCTCTGTCCAGAGAGCCTGACGGGAAATCGATGTTTTATTAACTGGCTTGGTAGAGGTATTATTTGGCCGATTCAGAGAGGTTCACCAACTAGACTTAGTTGAATAATTTAATTAACTTTCCAGAAAGGCGAAGAAAACCTTAATTTGACTTCTGTAGCAATAGATATGAATTTTAGAAGTTGACTGTTCACCGAGGGGACAGATCGACGTGTAGGATTTGGGGTTGGGATCGAGTTAGACGCTCTTGCAAGTTAGTGATTGTTGTTGTATACTTTGTTTTGGTCCGCTACTGCCATCTTAGGGTGCGTTATAATAACTACTCGGTGGTGGACGGTCCCGGGCGGCACCTTCGCGTCCCTCACTCTCTCGCGTTAAGGCAAGTATAATGATGGTTATAATATATATTGATGAATGGCAATGCTTGGGTTATGTTATGAGAAATTGTGTGCTCATGAGATGTGATGATGGCATAGCTGGTATTGTGCATTATTGCTAGAGATAGGAGTTATATGTTAAATTTGGTTGATTATTAGTTGTGATGACCATGTTTATGAGCTTTGGAGTATGAACAGGATTTTCATATGCAATATTGTTGCGGATGCATGTTTGTTAATTTGAGAAATTCATACATATGCATCATGTTGGCTTATTGAAGACTTGGTCATGTGATGACCAAGCAACTTGAGGTCCCGCCATGTTAATGACGGGCTAAAGGTCCCCATGCTTGAAGAGCATGGGCTTAGGTCCCCATACACGTGGAGTATGGGCAATGGTCCCTGTACCAGTTGGTACAGGCATGGGTGTGCATCGACGGATGCACACTTTGCATTACCGGTAAAATGCAAAAGGGAAAGAGAAGGAAGAGGATCATCTTTTGAGCATATTGCATAGCATGTGTGTGTAAGATGGTTGATATGTGGATTTGCGAGGTTTAATTGCTGATTTACGTGTTTATATGTTGTTGATGCCATTTATTATATTTGCTGAGTCTTTGGACTCACCTCTTGTTTTTGCTGTGTTTTTAGGTACCACTTGCAAGAACGGCATGCATGGGAGGGAGTAGGATTGTTAAGGGCGCACACACTACCACACATTCTTTTAAAGATGATTATCATTAGTTCATACCTTAATAATAAGCAAACTGCTTAAGGATTTATCTTGGCTACGCTTGAATGCATTTGATTATTTGTAATAAGGAGAGCGGTAGATTTTGATTATGCTTGCTTATATTTTAGCTGAATTAATTGTTAAAGAATGTTTTGATGAACTTTGGATTTTGAGTTATTGCTAATAATATATGCATCTGTTGGAACCTCCGGTATACTTAGTTATACAAAGGTAGTTTGAATATGTTTAAATTTACTTATTTTAGTAGCATTCCGTGCCTTTGTATGGTCGGGTGTTCTGATTGGTATCGAGCGGTCAGTAGGTCCATGGTATTTGAATTATTAAACTTGACACACTAAGCAGAGTAGTTGGGAATGGGTTTTTGCATTGCATTTACACTTCCGTTGAGTTGTATTGATGATTCCTGTTATGAGATGATCTGATATATCTATATTATAATACTATGATTATTATGTGTGGGGGATAACCCATGTTGAGAGGTGGAGGTCGTGGTTGTGGTCCTGGGCTGTAGGTAAGAGAATAGGGAAGTGGTTACCTCAGATTTCCTAGTACAGGTGTTGATAGTGAATATCTTTAAAAGAGTTGTTCTCTTCCTTAAAAAAAATTGAATTTGGTCAACTCTTGTCTAGTTGTGGCTGATGAACTTCTCTTGGATTAGTAGTCCATTCCAGTTGATGAAATTCTTTGAGAAAGGTTGTTGTGTTACTATTGGTTTAAGTGGTCCCGTAAAGCAATCATTGTTTTCCCAGCCAATGAGTTATTTTTTGCAACTGGTGAACTTGGTTGATTGTCAAGTTTGACCTTTATATTGGAGTTTTGTCTTTTCTCATTGGAAAGCATGAACCACTTATTCGCTTGATGTTTTTGGTTAAGGAATTTGTCCTTTTGGCAAATCCTTTAGTACGTGGAGGCTTTAACTCAATGTATCTCTCTTGGGTATTTTGAGTGATGAAGATTAATGGATGTCTTTTATGAAAGAAGATGTTAAACCTTTTAGTGTTGTGTTGTCTTGGTTAAGTGAGCGGTTATAACCAAAGCAACTAATGGATATGATATGAGTTATCAAGTTAGGTCTGTAGTGTGTGCATGATCGATCCTAACTAAGATCCTCGAAAGGAAAATGGATTAATTTGAAAGTGTCGTGTAGTAGTCCTTGATGAACTGTGATTGAGGGTATGGCTATACCTAAATGAAGTTAAAGGAGATTATTAAGAAGTGTGGAATATTGACGAACTGGTTTGACCACTAAAATTGCTTAGTTTCCTATCCTGGTTGGATTATTTAGTCTCAATGGATGAAATCAACTGTGTGGAAAGGGAAAGTTGAGGAGATGCTGGATTATTGCTTAAGTGGATATTAATCCGAGAATTATAGATATGTGGTGAACATATACAGTTATTAGATCTACATGTTTCTTACTAAGATTAAATGTTGGATTTGCCAACAAAAGATTGAAGGGGTAGAAACTAGCGGATGTAGAATAATATGGGAAGAGTTCTCGATAGCTCTTCTATAAAGAACGATGTGATGAATTTGGTTGTAGAGTTGCTGGGACTCTTAAATGATGGTAGATTTTGATTCTTGAAGTTTTATTGCGATTTTGTACCAAATTATGAATGTGAGGTAGAACGGCTGAATATGTGCTTGTAATTGTTCATGAGATTTGGCAAGGAAAGTAGGTAACATATAGATTTCATGATGAAGCCAG
This sequence comes from Phyllostachys edulis, assembly GCA_036346405.1. Classification (NCBI taxonomy): domain Eukaryota; kingdom Viridiplantae; phylum Streptophyta; class Magnoliopsida; order Poales; family Poaceae; genus Phyllostachys; species Phyllostachys edulis. The sequence continues at coordinate 31,638,735 of CM070565.1, read as the reverse complement.
TTGATAGCAACAATGGTTGAAGCGCAACCGTGGTGTGTTGACATGTGGTGTTGAGCATCAATAAGGGTTGAACTCATGTGACTTAGTAGATGGCTTACGCTGACATGGTTGTGAAATAGTCGGATGACAGCACGTTTATGACGAAAGGGTTTTTGGTTTTAACCTTTTAATTTGTGCAGTAGTTTTTCTCTAAAATAAAGTGGTTGTTGTAGTGAGAGTATAAGATTTTGGTATACACTCAATTCAGGATGAGATGATAAAGAGGTATGTAACATTTTGGTGGGCCTTTGGGGGCTTAATAAAGGAAGAGTTGACGATAACGAGTCGTGTTAAGGGTAGATTATTCTTGATGTTAGTAAGATGTCCACAAGAGATTCTGACTCGTCCTAGTGGTGATGATTCTTCTAGAAAGAAAGTAAGTTAATTGCCTTTTGTAATATCAGTTAAATGAAATGTTTGGAGTTTTGTATTCGTGGCCTTTTGGGAGTTCATGATTTATGTAGTAGATGGAGTTAATTGAGCAATGTGACGTATGGAAAGGTTCTGTTGGTTCCAATGTGGTTAATGTGATTTGGTTTTAAAGGTATTTCTGGTTTGGGTTGGCAAGTAATGTTGTAATCAAAGAAAATTGCCTTCTTTGTTAACGGAAAATGTGTACCATAGGTATTTGAGGGTGGAGTTAAGAATGGTAACTTGCAACTTTTCTGTTGTTACAGCTTAAGAGTTTCTTGGGTTTTCCATAGCAGTGTTTTATTTTGATTCTTAGAGGTTGAAAATTTCTTCTTGTGGGACATATGCCCTCATCCACGGACTTGTAATTTTGTTTTAAGAGATCATTTCCTTTTGACTGTTTCTCTTGGTCTCGTGCTCACTTTGAGGGGCAACATTTTCTTGTGTGTTGAAACTTGTATCAGTTTGTCTCTTCCTTTTTAGAAAGGAATTAACCACCTTGTGTTGCCGAGTCTTCTAAAGTGTAATTTGGCGACTGGTTGATGGTGGACAAGTATATGATAGTGGTGAGATTTTGAGAACCAAGCTATTTTGAAGAGCAGTAGAAAGTGGATTGGTTTTGACCTTTTCACACCTAGAGAGGATTCGAAGAAATGTTTTGGCGATGAAACAAAATTGATTGGTGTTACAGCCAATGGAACCTACGGCGAAATAATCCAAGAACCTTTGTCCATGTTGGAATGATGGGATTATCTAAGTATGGAATCTTGATAAATTTATTAGAGTATCGCGATTGGATAATTAACCTTGTGAGTTTTGTGTAGGCGATTTATGATGGTGTGGTCTAATGAGTGGGAATTAGCACAAGAATATAATCATTATGGCAATTAAAGAGACAACAGGATTGTGGAGTTGTTGCCAAGTATGACTGGTTTCAATGAGAAATCCTTTGGAAATTAGAACCTCTCTAAAGATAATTGGGTCGATAATATGCTTTCATGCTAGTGCTAATGATTGAGTATGTTGGATTGTGTGAATTTTAGTGTTCATATTTGAGAGTCTCGTAGCAGTTACACCGGATTATATTTATAGGACCCTTGGGGATTGAACTTCAGTTTGGTGATCTATGATAGACCTTTAGATGCTTAAGGACTATGTGTAGAAGTAGTAGAATAAAAGTGGATTCCAATAGTGTGATGATCTTTGATAGACCCCTTTTGATGTAATAAATGAGAGGGTCTTGTTGAGAAGTTCCAGCTTGTTTATTCGTAACAAAATGAGGTGATGTGGTTGGGAGTGAACAATCTTTATTAAGGTGTTGGAAACCATTAGTCAAAATAATTCCTTTGGTTTAGCAGTGGACTAGAGAATCCTTTTGTGGATTAGTAGAGTTCCACTAGAGAAGTGCTTGTTGTTCTTTCGGCCCGAGGATCGTTTTGAAATTTGTCGATTAAAAAGGAGTTAGTGTGATGGTTTGGAAACCCATGATTTGAGAGAAGGTGAGACAGTTTTCTCGAGTATAGAGGTGCTCTCTTGAATCATGTTTAAGCTGAGTTTTTATGATGGATATCGTGTACGATTTGAGTTGACTTTATGTTGGTAAGGTGGTTCTTTCTAGTTCAGGAAATGAATGAAGTGTTTGATTTGAGCATTCAAGTGATTTCTTGTTGTCCCATGTGGAGTTTAGTTGCAAACTGCCTAGTTGGAGTGCGAAAAGGTTTTCATGAGGAATCTTCGATTTTGGATTTGAGTGTTTTGGAGGAAAGTTGATATTGCATTATGAATCCTTGGTTTTCAATTGAATCTGATTATTAAGGTTTGGTTAAAACAAACTGTGTTGCGTGTCCCTGCTTGACGGGGGGTTCTCCTTGTTAGGATGAACAGGTCGATTGAGAGACGGAACAAGGGTTCCATACATTTACATGCAAGTTAAGTGGTTTGGTTCCGAAGAGAAAGATAGCCCAAGGTATATTTGGTTGTACTGGAAGTTTCAGGGATTTCGAAAGATAGCCATTCGCTAGGACTGTCTTGAGTCCAAGATCGGGGTATATAAAGTTTTGTATGATCCGGTGATTGAGAGAATGCTTGAGGTATTTGGAGTGTAAGGTTTCAGAAGAGCCGTTGGCCGGCAAGTAAATACCGCCTCTTCGAGTCCTGTCTGTCGAGTGGTTCTGGTGAAGTCGGTACGAGCGTTGAGGCATACTACTTCAATTGCATCTAGGTGCGGTGGTCCCATAAGTCCGATAGGAAAAAAATGCCTTGGGAATTGGAGTCTCGCATGCGCGAGCGATATCCGGAGTTATTCACAATAATTACGTGGTATCGATGATAAAATCTTAGCTTTGATGTTTCGTTAGTGTTAAGCGTGGTTAGAATTCGGGGTCTAATTCAGTTTAAGGGGGGTAGAATGTAATACTCTAATTTAGGATTTGGGAGAGAATGATTTGAGAGAGAATAATTCAAGAGCGAATGAATTATTCAAAGAGAAGGATTATATAGAAATTGATCTAGGAGAAGGATCAATTGGTAAATAGTTAATTACACAGATAAAGAAGGGGTTTGCAGCGTTATTTGGGCAACTTGGGCCTGGGCTTTGGCCTACTAGGAGGCCGGCCAGGGGGGGGAGGCACCCCTTTTCTTTCCCCCCAAACCCTAGCCGCCTCTCCACTACTCCCCTCCTCCCCTTGTAGCCGCCACCCCAATCCCTCTCTCCTTTGGCCGCCACTTTGGTGCCCCTCCAGCAGCCTTCCCTCCGACGAGATCCTGCTGCAATGGAAGGAGGCCTTGGTGCGCGGCCACTTGGAGGAAGGAGGAATCGATCACTCGGGCAGTCTAGTCGGCCAAGGAGGAAGAAGGAGGAAGGAAGGGAGGTAAGAGGAGAGGGAAGAGGAAGGGTTCGCGGGTTGCTCGTCATCATCAGCAGCTCATCCCTGGTAACTTTCGTTCTCCTTCGATTAGGTGTTCGATTAGACGTTCTAGCGATGTCGGTATTTAGGGCTGCTCAGGACAGATTAGAGAGAATCGGGTTTTTGATGTGTTTAATGGCAGAATTGGTCCAGGACGTCACCATCTTTCCGTGAAGGGCTAGAACACATAATTTGGACCCCTGTAGCAGAAGTTATGATTTTATTAGTGGGACTGTTCTGCAGAATCGTTGGTGTTCTGACAGGTTTTAGTAATCTGGTTGAAACGATTAGTTAAATGGGAAATCAGAGAAGCTCAGTCGAACCAAAGTTGTAGATCATTGTCTCAGCTTTTCAGAAAGCTCAAGAACACGAGATTTGGATACACGTACTGAAAGTTATGGCATTTTTAGTGCTCTATCCAGAGAGCCTGACGGGAAATCGATGTTTTATTAACTGGCTTGGTAGAGGTATTATTTGGCCGATTCAGAGAGGTTCACCAACTAGACTTAGTTGAATAATTTAATTACCTTTCCAGAAAGTCTAAGAAAACCTTAATTTGACTTCTGTAGCAATAGATATGAATTTTAGAAGTTGACTGTCCGCCGAGGGGACAGATCGACGTGTAGGATTTGGGGTTGGGATCGAGTTAGACGCTCTTGCAAGTTAGTGATTGTTGTTGTATACTTTGTTTTGGTCCGCTACTGCCATCTTAGGGTGCGTTATAATAACTACTCAGGTGGTGGACCGGTCCCGGGGGTGGCACCTTCTGCGCGTCCCTCACTCTCTCGCGGTTAAGGCAAGTATAATGATGGTTATAATATATATTGATGAATGGCAATGCTTGGGTTATGTTATGAGAAATTGTGTGCTCATGAGATGTGATGATGGCATAGCTGGTATTGTGCATTATTGCTAGAGATAGGAGTTATATGTTAAATTTGGTTGATTATTAGTTGTGATGACCATGTTTATGAGCTTTGGAGTATGAACAGGATTTTCATATGCAATATTGTTGCGGATGCATGTTTGTTAATTTGAGAAATTCATACATATGCATCATGTTGGCTTATTGTAGACTTGGTCATGTGATGACCAAGCAACTCTTGAGGTCCCCGTCATGTTAATGACGGGCTAAAGGTCCCCATGCTTGAAGAGCATGGGCTTAGGTCCCCATACACGTGGAGTATGGGCAATGGTCCCTGTACCAGATGGTACAGGCATGGGTGTGCATCGACGGATGCACACTTTGCATTACCGGTAAATTGCAAAAGGAAAAGAGAAGGAAGAGGATCATCTTTGGAGCATATTGCATAGCATGTGTGTGTAAGATGGTTGATATGTGGATTTGCGAGGTTTAATTGCTGATTTACGTGTTTGTACGTTGTTGATGCCATTTATTATATTTGTTGAGTCTTTGGACTCACCTCTTGTTTTTGCTGTGTTTTTAGGTACCACTTGTAGGAACGGCATGCATGGGAGGGAGTAGGATTGTTAAGGGCGCACACACTACCACACATTCTTTTAAAGATGATTATCATTAGTTCATACCTTAATAATAAGCAAACTGTTTAAGGATTTATCTTGGCTACGCTTGAATGCATTTGATTATTTGTAATAAGGAGAGCGGTAGATTTTGATTATGCTTGCTTATATTTTAGCTGAATTAATTGTTAAAGAATGTTTTGATGAACTTTGGATTTTGAGTTATTGCTAATAATATATGCATCTGTTGGAACCTCCGGTATACTTAGTTATACAAAGGTAGTTTGAATATGTTTAAATTTACTTATTTTAGTAGCATTCCAGGCCTTTGTATGGTGATATGATTGGTACGGGTCATGATTCTAGTATGTTGAGTTATGTATTAAGTATGAATGTTTGAAAGTTGTGATGTACCTGATTTTGAGCTTTTGTAGTATGAATAGAATATTCATATGCAATGTAGTTGTGGATGCATGTTTGTATTAATTTGAGAATTCATACATATGCATTATGTTGGCTTATTTAAGTCTTGGTCACGTGGTGACCAAGCATCTTGAGGTCCCCGTCATGTTAATGACGGTTAAAATCCCCATGCTTGTAAAGCATGGGCTTTAATCCCCATACTTGCGGAGTATGGGCAATGGTCCCCGTGCGGATGGCACAGCATGGGTGTGCATCGACGGATCGCACTTTGCATTACCGGTAAAATGCAAAAGGGAAAGAGAAGGATAAAGATCATTTTTGAGTATATTGCATTGCATGTGTGTGTAAAGCATTCGATATGTGATTTTGAGAAGTATAGTTGATGAATTACGTGCTTATATGCTGTTGATGCCATTTATTATACTTGCTGAGTCTTTGGACTCACCCCTTGTTGTTTGTTGTGTTTTAGGTACCTTTATGAGATCGGCATGCATGGGGGAAAGGAAGGACTAGACTAGTTGCACATTTGCACGATCTACTCACAATGGAATGAAAGAAAATTTAATTAGTAGATGGATGAACTACTTAAAGTACTCCTTATGATTATGGCTTGTTTGGAGTATGATGCGGATATCCTTACCTACACTGTTCCATATAGTGTTTTCAATTCAACAAGTACCTCAGAACAACATGAGCTTACTAAAAGAGTTGAAGAACAAGAGAAGCTTGTGGGTGAAGCTTGTGCAAAGAAGCTTAACCAAAAGGTGAATATGTTCCATGAATTTTCTTTAAGTTTAATAGAGAATATTATACTACCTAATAGCGGGTCATTGCTTATTGTTAGGTTTGAAGGAGATGCTTCATGTGAATATCAAGAACACGATGCTTCTCGGGGTGTTTTGATGCTCACAAAAATAGCATGCAGCCTGTGGGACGCATGGAAGTTATCGGTTCATGACGATCTTCGCAGCAACTCGGAAGGATCTAGCATGAACAATATATATATTTGGAAAGCTTATCAGGTATACTTTCCAACGGATCAAACGACATGTGATTTGGAGCTTTCTATAAAAAGTTATGGCTATTCGAGTGCATGCTGCACATTCAGACCGATCAAATCGCGAGAGTTGACAAAGTTGATGATTCCGCGGCTTGTACGACATCTTGGGAAGATATCCAGCTTTGCCATGACTTTCCAAAGGCTTACAAGAGTCCCTTTCTCAAGTTTCACACGGATTCAAGTTGTTTCAATTAATGAAATTGAAGTTAGGAAAGTTTGGATTCAATTCGGATTCGGAATCAGCATCAAAATCGGATTCGGAATCAGCAGTACAGTCCGGATTAAAAAGGTCATAACTTTCACAAACGGAGTCCGATTTGGGTGTTCTTGTACTTGTTGGAAAGCTAACTTCAAGCCCGATCCAACAGATACTTGCTCAGCCTCAGATTCATCACGTATCAAAAGATATGTCCAAAACAATATGACGGTTGTAAACTCAGAGTTTCCTTTTTTGTTTTAGATTGAGTCCGACTTGGAGTAGGAGTTCTAATTCTGAAATAGAGTAGGAGTAGGGCTTCTTGGCCAGCCATAAGGTGCAGAAGGGCACTATATATTGAGGGGTAGACCCCCATTGTATCGGAAGACCAGTTTGTGCATAAGAATTGAAACATAGCTATTGCTTGTTCTTTCTAAACCAGAGTTCATGCGAGGACTTTGAGAGAGGACTAGGCGATCCATTGATTCGTTCCGCAATTCAAGGTCAAGCCGTCGTTCCATTGGGAATTGGGGACTTGGCGATCGTCGTTTGTGGTCTCGCGACGATCATGTATCCGGTGTGTTTTGGGCGTATTCCAAAGAGTTGAGGGTTCGTGCATTGGCGCGAGTGTTCAGCTAGTGACTTCGTCTACTTCGCATCATCTATCCACGGTTCCTCACCGAGAAGATCGGTGTGAGACCCCGATTTATTAGGCTCATAATACTTAGTCATCCAATTGACCCTAGTATTATCAACTAAATAAACCGTGCCTCGAGATATATGTACTTCCCAGAATGCAGTACACACAACTCATTACAAAAGATTGCATCAATTTCATTCCAACACATAGAACAGAACAAGCAACAAACCAGAAGTTAATATACATAAAGGATAGTTATTACAAAAGAGAGGCCAACCGCCAAATAACAACAAGACTACTAAGATAACAATGAAGCAAAAGTGCCATAGAGATGGCCCAAAACAAGAGCCAACCAGTGTGCCTTCACCCACAAGGCAACTGACCGGACCGCCAAGCTAATCGCTTTCCCAACCACCGCACAGCTCACAAAAGTAAAGCCCTTTGGGCTCTACCTCCTCTGCAACAAAGTTATTAAGCAAAGCAAATGAGTACAAAAATGTACTCGTAAGACTAACGTGTAGTATAACAGAACTATAGTTTAACTACATGCAAGCTTTATTTAAGTGGATGAGGCTTTGGACTCATTTTTAGCATAAAGCAAGTTTTCATTTGCAATAATGTAATAGATTGAAAGCAATTTGGCAAAGCATTTTTAATTGTTGAAGTAACAATGAGATAATGACATAATAACAACAGATGAACAACCTGGAAGTGACTAACCCAATAGCCACCACAACAATAGCATGAATTACCCATTCATACCACCCATGTCAAGTTTTAATTAAAGGTTGTAGTCCAGTTCTTACGGGCGATCCGGCGTGTCCATAACCTAGGGCGAGGCTATTGAATAGTTTTAACCTGCGAGGGTGTACCAATGTACCCACACGTCGAGACCGCCTTTTCGCCACATGATTTAGCACACTTCCTTTGGTATGCCAAGCACGGCTAAGTCCTCTGAGACATTTCCAATGGATGATGCTAATTACGAGCCGCAACCCACGGGATAAAGACACATTAGGCACCCTAACCGGTCGCTAATGCTCCTCCCAACACCACACACACACATTTTATTTAAACATACCCACCATCCAGCTCATAATTAACACCTCCCAAAGTACTTAGTCAAGAGAGGTCCCATATCCCCTCGTGTGGTTAGCATAAAATTGCTCGTAGCGGTGGCGCAAGTAACTCGGTCATAATGACTCAGCATACTACCACATTCCAAAAACCACACCATCCATCCAATATGCCCAAGTCCAAATCAAACTTTTATTTTCAGATTTTGACTTTACAAAATAACAAAGCACAAGTCTTTGGACATAAAGGAGTAATAATTAGATTTGTGTGATCAAGACCATCGACTAAGTCGATGATCGCCCATTACTACCGATACTAAGCATGTCTAAGCAATCTAAATCGAAAACTACTAAGTGATAAGAGCTCATCCAACGAGCTCAAACCACAGCAAATAACCTAGGCTCATGGTAGTAGAGGATAAACAATTCCTACAGATTATGCAACTATAGGCTTGCTAGCGACATTTTAACACAAAGTAGCATGCATACATACAAGTAAAACAATATATTAACCTTTAAAGTAATGGGACGATAGAGGGGATATGATCAAACTGCTTGCCTTGCTGTTGCTGGTCAAATTGTTGCTGAGGATCGCTCACGGAATCAACACATTCGTCAACACCTAATCGAAAAGACGAAAACAATCGATAAGAACGACGAAAACGACAAAGACAGCATAGCAAACGAACTCCAAATACTCTGAAATTTAGCAACAAGAACCAATTGATTTGGATTCTCAATGCAAAAGTTATGAGCAAAACAAATCTGCTCAGCCATAAAAATACCAAACTGCCACTATTCACTAATTTAATTATTAGGCAACATTTTCTAGAAGGGTGGTGATACTGAGATTTTTACTGTAAAACCAGCACCTCATGAGATGAATAACACAATTGAGTTCATCTCATTTGGAGCTATTATGCATTTTCTATAATTTTTCAAAAACAAGAACTTGAACAAAATTATAATGCACAAGAACTCTTTTTGACAACAGCAACCTGCTCAAAACTAATTTTCACAGTAAGTTCATCAATAGAGGAACCCAACAAAGTTGGATTCACTCAAAAATAATCTACAGAGCATTAGTTATGTATTTTACAAGTTAAACACTACATTTAAAGTTAGTTTTAAAACCTATTTGCAAAACCATGTTCTGGAGCTGAACTAGGCTCATAACCATTTTTAGATTGGAGCCCAGGTCAAACCAGAGCTAACAAAATTTGAATCACCCTATTTGGATTTAAATTGACTTAGTTATGCAATTTTTAAAGTTCATACCTTTTTCAGTTTATAATTAAGACCTCACAGGAGGTCCTAAGGACTAGAACGAACTGGGAGGACATGAGCCACAGATTTTAAATCTAACAGCTCAAGACCTCCCAGGCGATAATGCACACACGCGCTCTCGCGAGATCCAGAGGACATGGGCCGTGGATCTTGGATCCCACGGTCCTTGTCCTCCCAATGAACGCCAAGACGCGTCTGCCATGAGATAGAGGTCGTGGTGTTGATCTTGGATCCAACGGCTATGACCTCAAGATCTCGCAAGGCCTTCATGTCTTGGATCTCATCTTGTGCGATCGAGAGGAGGTCGTGACCATTGATCTGCGAGATGGGCGGCCCACGACCTCGCACCTCACGACGCGCTTGTGGCGAGTTAATGTCTTGAGGACAACGAGGAGGTCATGGCGAGGTCTTAAATGCGCGCAAGGGACAAGATTAAAGGTATTAAAAGCTAAACCCATGATTACCAAGGTTAAGCAATGATTGGCGCATTTAAGGGGGAGGATCTTTGTCCGAAGGTGACACGGCGCTGCCGTTAACGTCCGACAAAAACCCGAGCTCGAAGAAATGGTCCTCGCCGGCGATTTAGACCTTGCTGGCGACATCCAAGGGCACCATTGTGTGCGCAATAGTGTTGCGCACACAGTGGGACCACTCTCGACGGCGGCGACGGCTTTGAACGCCGGCGAGCTGGAGATGGCCAAGGTGACAAGCACGGGCCAAAAGACAAGCAGCAAGATTTGAGCTCCGCAGCGACATTCAAGCGGGTGCCAAGCCTAGGGACTACCAGGGGGATTACAGGGGTCCAGAGGATCTTGAGGAGGTCGTGGAGGGAGGTCCGGAGTTGGAGAAGATGGGGTTGCTCCACGGCCAATGCTCGGCTCCGGCTCAAATGAGGCCTCCTCTGAAAATGTCAACCTAAACAAGGTTAGGGTCAACACCGAAGGCAAGGGAGCACAAAATGAGCAAGAAGTTGAAGAGGAGCCTTTGGAACAATGGTGCCACCGAGGGCTCCAAGCTTCAACAATGGTGGCCAAAAGGGGAGGTCAGTGGAGGAGAAAGCTCAAAAGACACAGGTGCAAGCTAAAGCTTGGAAGTGTGCCAAAGAAGCTAAGGGAGGAACCCAATGGGGGTTTTATAATTTGGATAAGCAGGGCACATGAGCTGGGTTAAGCTCATGGTGAGCTTAGCCCATGGCTCGGTCCAGGGCTTGGACAAGACGTGGAGCTGACATGGGGACAGGTCTGTGCAGACTGAAGAGGCGGAAGGCTGACCAGCATTTAATGCGGGTCAGCAAAGAGTCATTGAAGGTACACAAGTGACAGGCACGCCCTTTTCTCCCTGCCCAGGAGAACGCATGCGTGACCGAGGAAGGAGAAGAACATGGGAAATCATTTTGACCGTTGGATAAGACTTCAGGGAGGTCCTAACCATCGGATGTGATTTTTGAACCGTTATGTTTTAAGTGACTGGGAGGAGGTCCCAGCCACACGATCTTGGACGGGGAGGTCGTGGCCCTCCGATTTCCTTAACGCGGATGCGCAAAGGAAAGGGAACAGGAGGTCCAAGGCGTTGGATCTAAATCCAACGGTGCGGACCTCCTGGAGGACTTAACGTTTGGGCACTCTACAGCCCAAGATATGGAGGTCATGGCCTTTGGATTTAAATCCAAGGGCACATAACAGATAGGGAGGACTTAGACGCTGCGCAACGCACAAGAGAGGTCATGGCCTTTAGATTTAGATGTAAGGGCTACGACCTCATGTGTGCTGGGAGGTCTGATGCGCACAAGGCGAGGAGGAGGTCGTGACTGTGGATTTTAATCCAACGGTGCACAACATGAGATGGGGGAGGTCCTGGGCTGCGATGATTTGCAGCGGAGGTCGTGGCCTTTGGATCTGAATCCAACGGCTACGACCTCAACAAGGTGGGAGGTCTGAAGGTTTTGACAGTGAGGGGAGGTCATGGCCATGGATCTTTGATCCAAGGGCTGTGACCTCATGTAGGTGGGAGGACCTCACTGTGAATGTTTGAGGAGGAGGTCGTGGCTATTGGATTGGATCCAACGGCTACGACCTCAACAAGGTGCAAAGGGAGGTCTTTGAGGTTTAAAAACACAGGGGAGGTCATGGCCATGGATTTTTGATCCAAGGGCTGTGACCTCATGTAGGTGGGATGCCTTAGTGGTTTAACAGCTCGGGGAGGTCATGAGCTGTTGGATCTTAATCTAAGGGCTATGACCTCACCAAGGTGGAAGGTGGACTTTGAGGTTTGATAACAAGGGGAGGTCATGGCCATCGGATTTTGATCCAAGGGCAATGACCAGATGAGGTGGGGAGAGGACCTTGCGGTGTTGACCGCGGAGGAGATCGTGGCGGTTGGATGTAAATCCAACGGCTGCGACCTCATCAAGGCGGGAAGGGAGGTCAGATGAGCCCGGGAGTGGGTTGGGTTGGACCAACTTTGCAAAGCGGCTAGCCCAAGGAACAATGCACCATTTTAAATTTAGTTTTTAACAGCTGAGACTTTGCAGAATTGTTTGGGATAGCAATTCAACTCTAAAATTTATGAAATTTTAACAGGAGCTTGCTGACATCATGATTAACCTTACATGAAATTTCCAGAGATTATTATGAATGCATTTTTCTCAGGAAATTCATGAAGGCAATTCAAGAATTTGTTTTACCTCCAAAAATTATCAAACAAGTTTTATAACTCATGATATTTTTCAGAGGGGTCCCACAACATTTCTAGGACCAAGGAAAATTATTTTCCAAAGGTTTGGCACAAGATTTGTGACAAATGGGAAATGAGTTTGACTTTTGGTCAACAAGAGCTTATGTTTTTGGATTACACAATCTCTTGGACAAGAATTACATGAGAGTTTAGGGGTTTTCAAGATGTGAGAAAAAGTTTTAATTTCTACACATTTAATTATATTTGAACAAATCCTGTTTAGGTATTTGAGATGTTACAATCGGGCATCCCCCGTATCAGAGTAGACCGTAATAAATGAGTAGAAGTTTTGGATGCTCATGATCTTTTAATTAGATGTTTAGTTGCTATGGATGTCATGGTAATGAATAGCCAGTTTTGATTATGTCCTGATCTTATGGCAAGTTGGAATATCATTATATATCATATCTGTTTGTTGGAACCTCCAGTATAGTAATTATACAAAGGAGGTTCTGCTGAATTTTTGTAAGGTGTTTAGTTTAGTTATGTTTAATTTATTATTTGGTAGCATTCCAGGCCTTTGTTTGGTTGGGGTGTTACATAGGGAAAAATGTTGGAAAAGTTCTATTTAATTCTTAAGTGATTCAAGTGATTTGAACTTAGAGGCTCTTTTAATAAAAGAAAGAGCGTAGTAGAGGTCTTTGAGGTTGGACTCAAGTTTTGTGTAACACCCTGGCTATTTGGAAGTCAAGATGTCACCTAAATACTCTAACATACAACCACAATGCGGAAGAATTTGAATAAAATAACATCTAATGGCGTTAATAAATCAACCATACACATGGAGAAGGTATCCTTCCTTCACCATCTAAATTTATTTATTATAGTTCATCATTAATCAAGGTTCACAAGCAGTAATAAATCAACTGTAACATGGAGAAGGTATCCTTCCTTCACCATTTAGAATTATTTATTACAGTTCTTCAATAATGAATGAAAGATGGAACTAAATTATAATCTTGAACTTGAATAGGATGATGTGAATGAGTAGTGTGTGTCTACTCCTCCCAAGTGAGCCAACATCGGTGTTTACCTATAAAACAAACAACGCAAGAATAAGTCCAAGACTCAAAGAAATACTGGTGAGTAAATGGAACATACAACAATCATTAACAATCCAACATCATTGAACATTATGAAGAAATCACAGAACTAGTATTTGAATGAATGGAGTGAATGGAATGAAGGGACTACACACATGCATATACCGGTATTGCTAGTGACACACCCGTCGGTATTCACTTAAGCCCACATTTAACAAAATACGGGGATCCAAGTCCCGTATGAAGAACGTTTCATACGGGTGTCCCAAACTGCCCACATTGGAATGGTGGGGCCCACATTGGAATGGTGGGTCTTATGTGCCCATCCTGGAATTGATGGGTATTTTTAATCCACTCCCGTGGATGGAACATGAATAATGAATGCATGGAATGAAATATGTATATTGAAAAGACACGCTCTCTAATCATGGAGATAACACACATATGGAAGGAACATGAACTTAAATATTATCATGGATCTTAGAAAAACACAGGATCAACATCAAGCATCCAACATTTCCTAATTATCAAAACATCAAAGTACTTGCCTTCCGCGATGCGACGCGTTGGCAGGAAAAGATGGTGCTCCTAAACCCGAAGCTTCACCTCCTAAACAAGTAAACAACTAAAATAAGGATACGATGAACACGACATTACTGAATAACGTTCTACAACGCTTCCCCCGGTGATTCAATATTTAACTAGAAACTCTAAACTGAAAACCAACGCATTCTGCCCTAAACCGCCTCTGGACAGCAGCATGGTAAACAGAATAACTCTTGATCTGGAACTCCGAATGAGGTGAATCTAGTTTCTGTGGATTATTAACTGACAAATATACAATACTCTAGTTGACAAGATAATCTAATTCGGCCAAATTAGTATGTCAACAGACTGATGAACTTTCAGCACAAAAACTGTCTAACAGAATAAACAGCAGCACTAAAATGATCATAACTTTTAGTCTATAACTCCGAATTGATCGTTCTTTAACAATATGGAAAGGTTATCAAATTAACTACAATAACCTAGTTGGGTGAAAACCCACATTCTTCCAATTACAATTTCATAATTTATGAAATAACAAAACAGATTAATCTCGTCAGAAATCTGGACAGCAGATACTAAATCTATCATAACTTTTGACTCGAATGTCGGAATCAAGTGAACTCGGTGGCCACAGAAAGTTAAGAACAACCTCTAGATATCTCTAGGATATGAAAACTACTGGTTCGGCATCTAAGAATGCGAAACAGCCCGTGCAACATACTGGACAGATTTGATCTAATGCAGACTGACTTTGATCCAAACGATTCTAATCAATATTGCTTCTACGATCAAACATAAAACAACGATCAACGATGGTTACCCTTGGAGCACCCAGGAACACGAAGATTGAACCATGGAGAAGTCCCCCGCCGTCTTGATCAGCAACCCTTGCGAAGCACCAATCAATCCTTTGCGGGAGGCCGGCAACGGGGAGATCGACACCGAGGGGGAATGGGGTGCTGCAGGAGAATGGGGTGCTGCACGAGGGCTTGGGCGGCAGCAAGGGAGGTGGAGAGGCACTGTTCACGGGGGGTACTGTAGCAATGGCGGCTACTGTAGCACGCCGTGCTACAGTACCGCCCTAGGTTTCCCCTTTTATTGGTGGCGGTCCTCACGGGCCACAGGCTAAGGCCCGAGGCCCAAAGTTGCAAGAATTGCGTAAACCCCTCTAATCCTTTGTTAATTCTATTTTTTTCTAGTTGGTCATTCTCCTAATTCTTTCGTTTCACTTAAATAGATTTAGGTATTACATTCTACCCCTTAAATAGGATTAGGCCTCGAATCCTCTCACAAACTCACGAAAGAACAACCACAACCGAGAACTAACAGCGGTAAGAGACACTGCTGCGAACAAATCTGGATAATGCTCACACTTGCGAATCTCCAACTCCCAAGTGGCCTCTCTCTCGGGTGAGGACCACAACACAAAGGCGTGAAAAGGCGTAAGTCCTAACACTCAACGCTACTTTTCGGTACACTCATCGACAAGACTCAAGGTAAGATCTCACTCGGTGGTCAACGTTGTTAACGAATACTCAAACTCTAGATCTCACAGGTACTCACTCGGCACCAATCATGCCAAATGCTGCGTACACCGCGTATGAACCCGAGATGGTCCTAGCGATACGCCAACTTTTGAATTCCCGTAGCTAACGAAAACAACCCAATGTACCTTGGGCTAACCTTCCCATTGATACCAAACCACATGACATGCACATAGAACACAGAACTCTTGTTCCACCTCTCAATTGAACTCTTCTCTGCAGCAAGGATCAGCTCCTTTAACCAGAAACACACAACAGACTCTCTTTAAGCAAACTCTTTTACCGACAAAACCCATCTGAAAAAGAAAGATTCACAATGCAACTATGTGTTACCAGCTCGGAACTACAGAGTCAAATCTAGAAATCGGAATTTCATCACGAAAACCTTTCCACTTTCTAAATAAGCAGTTTATGAATGAACACCACGAAAATCAAAGAAGAAATCACTCGAATGCCCAAACCAAATACTTCTTTTGGTTTGTCTAAATTGGAAAGAATCAAACATGTCAACAAGGCACCAACTCAAATTGCGGAAGACATCAGACAGCAACACAAAACTCAAGCGAGAATCAAGAAAACGCTTCACTACCCAGAAACATCCTTTTCTCGGTTTCTCTTTTAGGAATAAAACTTCTCGAACTTTGGAATTGAATTTATCGCATACCACACGAGCTCAAACCTCTTAATTAAACATCCTCAAATTATACTCAAACTGAAATACATCATCCACACCACTGTGGAGAGGCTAGGCTCTATTGATCCCACTGAAACACTGTAGGCAACACATTCTACCGACGAAATTATTTTGATAGAAGGCATCCAAAGCACTACAAAAATAGATTCCATGCAATCACATTACCTCCAATTCTCAAGAACAAAAACTCAAAATCTTCAGTACACACACTCATGTTCTTCATCAGAAGGGTTCTAACAATGATCATTCCACTGATCAAGAAACGTCAAATTCTCTTTCCTCTTCACACAATCATTGGGCGACCTAAGGTCTAGCATAAAAGTGCAAAGCCCACATGTAGCCTCCAAGACCTCTACAACGAACTTATCTTATAAGAAATAGAGAAATCATCAGATTAAACCTCTAACACATACAACCACAATTCTAACATACTCACTCATTGACATCATCAGAAATCACCCACACAATCCCGCTATGCTATCCAATTGCGTTACTCAATAAAATTGATCAAGGTTTCCATACCTTCGATAATCCCCAATATTTCAATATGAACTAAGGTTCTGGAATTACACTATACCATAGATTCTACTTGGTCGTAACACTATTCGGTTTTACTTCGAAGCCACACATTCCCTTTGAATCAAATTTCCTCTAAGAGGTACAGATCAAAACCAATTCATCTTCTACTACTCCTCCAATAGCTTGGTAGCAAAATCTCACCACTACAATTGCTTAACCACCACCAACCAGTTGCCAATTTACACTTTGTAAAACTTTGCAACGTAAAATGATGATCCTTTCTCAAAAGAAAGAGGCGAACAAGAACAAATTTCGTCACACAGAAAAAACGTTGCTCCTCACAGCGAGCATGAAACCAAAAGAAAATAATCTGATAACGAAGATCTTGGAAAACGAGAGTTGAGTTCACAATTAAGGGCACACATCCCTCAAAAGGAAATAGCAAATAACAACCAACAAGGAAATGACTTTGCGATTGGATCTCGACAACTCTTGTGCGAAAAGAGCAGAAAGTCTAGGAACAATTCAAATAACCACAAGTTACAAAACTTGACTCAAATTCTCAAATACTACTACTGCACTTCTTCCTTGAACACTGAAATAAATACTTTGACTAATAACAATTTGCCACAACGAACAAGATAAGGTCTTTAGTACAAACCACAAGAACTAATTAAGAACCAATAAAATTCTTCAACACGTCCTATTTTCTCGGAACAGTTCAACTACACATGAAACATGAGATGTAAATGATCCCAGCCACAAAACTCGAAACTTTAACATTTACGGAATTTCACGGAAAACAAACGGATTAATTTTCTCTTGAAGAAATCAACAAAAAGTTTTCTTTGATTGCAACCTCACTTTGCGAACTCAAACCAAAGGACCTTTAAGAATAAATCATACGAACCTCTTAAGAAGCAACAGGACAATCCAATACCTCAATTTATTCAAAATAATTTCAGCTACCACATGATTCATGAGCTCCAAAATATCTTGGAAGCTAAACTTGAAATATTCTCATTTAAACGATATCACCAACGGCGATCAAATTACTACAAGTATTAATCATCAATCTCACAACAACAATTAGAAAATACTTCGAAGGACCCACGTGAAAAGAATGGGTTGATTCTTTCTCAAAAGAAGAGGCAAATGGAAACGATTTTCACCAACCAGAAAATCATTTACCACTCGCAATGAACACAGGACCAAGGGAAATAATTAATTAGGAAAAGTGTAACACCCCAGCTCAACATTGAGCCTGGAATGGTACTAAAATTAAATTAAACAAAACTAAACTAAGATCATTTACCGATTTCAGCAGAACCTCCTTTGTATAATCAACTATATCGAGGTTCCATCAATTGATCATAGCAATTAACACTAAACTCAATATTCAAGTTCATTCAGGCATGCAAGATAATCTAATAATCATAAACAAAACTTGCTATTCTCCTTATTACAAATAAACTGAAACATTTAACCAATCATACGCGAATCTCAAATAGATTGCTAATTATTAGAATAAAGACTAAATGATAGACGCCTTAAGGATGAGTGGTAGTGAGTGCATCCAAACATCTACTTCCTCCCATGCATGACGTTCTTGCCAGTTGTACCTAAAACATATCAAAGCAAGTGTGAGCCCAAAGACTCAGCAAGTATCAACAAGGTTAAAGCTAAAATCACAGTCATAGCATCAATATTCCAAATAAAACATTTCACTAAACATAAACTTTATGCTTATAACGCGTCCATGCAATGCACCTTTTAAACTTTATCTCTTTTCGCATTTTACCGGTAATGCGAGGTATACATCCGTCGATGTATACCCTTGACTATGCACCCTAGCATAGGGACCAAGAGCCTATACTCCACAAGTATAGGGACCTATGCCCATCATCATCATGATGCGGACCTCTTTACTCATTGCCCACATTCTGCGAATGTGGGGACCTCAAGCCCGTCATTTACATGACGGGGACCTCAACAGTTCATACTTGGTCACCTAGTGACCAAGACTCAATCATGATTTGACATGCATATGCACAATGACATCATCTTCCAATTATATGAACTCAACATGTACATAATAACATGTAAGCATTAACAACATACACAGGAAGCTTTAACCATAACTTGCATTTACCAAGATATATTGTAATTCATCACATTGACATCCATGCATGGCTATTACGAACAAGATACAATCAATCTCAGCAAATAATCATAATTATTCTACAACCCGAATACTTGCCTCAAGCGCGATGCGAGAACGGTGGGCGCCAAGAGGGCGCTGCCCTGGGTCACGCTCCCACCTGAACATAATGATAGCCCAAACTAAGACAAGCATACTGGACCAAAAGCACAAATAAGAACACAATTGAACTCGCTAAACTCCCAGACGTATCCAATTTTCCAATTTCTACTGATCGATTTGGTGTTCACTGCGGATAGTCAACTTATAAAATACATAACTTTCTGCTCAGGAGTCCAAATAATATGTTCTAATACTTTCTGAAATATAATTAAATTACCTAAATAAACTTAGTTGGGGAGTCCTTCTGATTCTGCCATTTACTGCCCCTACCAAGCCAATCTACAGAACATCAATTATCACGTCGGGTTCTCTGGACAGTACACTAAAATTATCATATTTTTTGCTACGAAAGTCCAATTCTTACGTTATTTCGCTTTCTGGAAAGGTGAGGAAATTACCCATCTTTTTCATTATAACGAGATCCTCTGATTTTGTCTTTAACTAATAGATTAACTCAGATTTCTACAGACTGTCAGGATGTTGACAGATTAACAGGACAGCGGCACTAAACAATTCATAACTTTCTAACCGTTAATCGGATCTGGGTGTTCTTGGCGGCCACAGAAAGCTAAGGACATAACCCAACTATCTCTAACAGATTGGATCCCCAGATTATGCTTCTAAAGACATGAAAACCGTCATTCAATCCACTGGACAGAACACGATCTATTAGCTGTTGATTACTTGATCTACCAAACGAAATCAATTGCAACTAATACACATCAACCAGCAAAGAACACGCAATGTTACCCTTGTAGAATCGTAGGAAGACGATGAACTCTCCCCGCGAAGGTGATCTCCTCCCCTTTCTTCACTTGATCGGCAGCGGAGAGCACCGACGGCGAGGAAGGAAGGCACCACCATGGAGGAGAGGGGCATGCTACAGTGGCGGCGACTGCACTGTAGCTACAGTGCATATAGGGTTTCCCCCTTCCTTTTATTGGTGGCCGGCCCCTCATGGGCCTCCTGGGCCAAGGCCCGAGGCCCAAGTTGCCAAAGAACTGCAGAAACCTCCCTTTTTTTTGTCTAATTTCTCTTTTGAACGCTTTCTTTCATAGAATAAATCGGAGTATTACATTAAAACCCCCTCTTTCTCCTGTTCAATCGCTTTGCTAAAAGAAACATTCTCCCGATTTAATTATTCTCTCCCGATTTATTTATTCTCTCCCGATTTAATTTTTGGGGTATTACATTCTACCCTCCTTAAACAGAATTCGACCCCGAATTCTATTCAACCTCAACACCAAAGAATAACCACTGCTAAAAGATGTACTAACATTACTATGTAGCTGCCGTGAATAACTTTGGATAATGCTCGCATCATGAGACTCCAATTCCCAAGTCGCCTCTCTCTCGGACTAATGGGACAAAGGCACCTTGACACAAACCAACGATTGTGCCTCAAAGACTCGCTCGACATCTCTAACAACGCGCAGGATGCTACTCAAAGGTCGGCGGCTCCTGAAACTTCAAACCGGACCTCTCTGGTACTCACTCGGCCTTTGGAACAAACAAGGCGATGTGTACTCCGCGCATGGACTCAATACGGTCCTAACGTTTTGCCAACTTCAAACTTCCCACAACTTCCAGAAACAAACCAATATACCTTGGGATATCCTTCCCTTTGGTACCAAACCACAGAATTTGTGCATAAGCATATGGAACACTCATTCTATCTTTAGTCGATCTCTTCATCCTAACCAGGAGGGTCTTCGTTAAGCAGGGACGCGCAATACAACTTATTTTAATCGACTCTAAAAATCAGATTCAACTGAAATCAAAGGATTCACAATGCAATTCCAACTTCCCACAAAACACTCAAATCCAAAATCGAACATTCCCCGTGAAAACCCTTTCACAATCCAACTAGACAGTTTGCAATTAAACTCCACATAAGCCAAAAGAAATCACTCGAGTGCTCAAATCAACTACTTCATTTTAACTCCTGAACTGGAAAGAACCACCTTGCCGATCATAAAGTCAGATCATATTGTACATGATATCCATCATAAAAACCCAACTCATACAAGAACCAATTGAGCACTTCTATACTCAAGAAATTTTTTTTTTCAGAAGTTCTTTTAAGAAATAAATCCTTTCCCAAATCATGGGCTTCCAAATCATCACACTAACTCATTCTCTTAACTGTCAATTCCAAAATGATCATCAATCGAAAGAACAACCATTTTCTTTCTTTGTCTTAACCGAAAAGAACCACGCATACCAAGATGAATCAACTCAATTTATAATTGGCATCATCATAGAGACAAGGCTCAAATAAAAACCGGAGAATATTTCATCATCCGAGAGTACAATCCTTTTTTTTTGTTTTCAAACTTTCTTTTAAGAATTCAACTTTCTCTTACATCATGAGATTCCAAATCATTGCATAACACACTAATTCATTTCTTTTAATTTGGCAAGCCTCAAATCTATGCTCAAACTGAACACGAAATCCACATCTAGGAAGAGAGACTCTTCCAATCCACAATAACATACTGTGATCACCTTCTCTACCAAAGGAATTACTTTGACAAATAATAATTCCCAACACACCTCAATATAGATTTCAGCTACAATCACATCACCTCAATCTTTTAAGGGTAATCAACTTGAAATTCACCGCATACACCCTCATTTATTGCATCCAAAAGATCCTATCAAAGATCACCATAACTCTTGGAACCTAATAATGGGAAACTAAGATGCTAGCATAAAAATGCCAAGCCCGAATTCCACCTTTAAAAATTCCACATTGAACTTCCGATATACTTGATCGGTAACCCTCAGATCTGATGACTAAAATTTCACACAGCTCGACAATAACCTCAGTTATTAATGTCAACATTCCTCACTCATCAAGTAGCCGCCCCAAGGCGATTTATTTTACCAATCTTGGACCTCCTTTAATCCACAACAATCCAATTCAGTTACACAACCACAATATACACATTCGCAATACCCTAACTGATTGACCAAGATTCAAACAAAGGTATTGGATCATAATTTGCCATACGTCCCACTAGTTGTAACACTAATCAATTGTATTTCATCGACAAACATTCCATTTAGTTAGAACCCTCTCCAGGTGTTATAGGTCAAAACCGAATCACTATCTACTGCTCTTCAAATAGCTTGGTTCTCAAGATTTCACCACTATCATATACTTGTCCACCACCAACCAGTCGACGTTCTACACTTTATAAGACTTTGGCAACACAAGTTGGTTAATTCCTTTCTCAAAAGGAAGAAACAAACAAATACAAGTTTCAACGCACAAAAAAACATTGCTCCTCGGAGTGAGTACGAGACCAAGAGAAACAATCAAATATTAATGATCTCGGAAAAAAAAACAAAATACGAGTCCGCAAATGAGGGCACATGTCCCACCAGAAGGAACTTCCAAATCCCCATAAATCGAAATAAAACATTGCTATGGAAACCCAAGAAACTCTTAAGCTGTAACAACAGAAAAGTTGCAGATTACAATTCTTAACTCCAACCTCAAATACTTAGGGCACACATTTTCCGTTAACAAAGAAAGCAATTTTCTTTGATTACAACATTACTTGCCATCTTATGCAAGAAATGCCTTTAAAACCAAATCAAATTAATCACTTAGAAACCAAACAGAAACTTTCCATACGTCACATTGCTCAACTAATCTCATCTACTACATAAATCATGATCTCCCAAAAGAGCACGTATGCAAAACTCCAAACATTTCATTTAACCGGTATTACGAAAAGCAATCAACTTACTTCCTCTCTAGAAGAATCATTACCACTCCAACGTGTCACATTCTCTTATCGATAATCTTACTAATATCAAGAATAATTCACTCTTAACAAGATTCGTTATTGTCAACTCTTCCTTTATAAAGCTCCTAACGGCTTACCAAAGTATTACATACCACTTTATCATATCATCCTCAATTGAGAGTATACCAAATTCTTACAATCTCATTGCAACAACCACTTTATCTTAGAGGAGACCTACTACATAATTTAAGAGGTTATTCCAAAGTCCTCTCATAAAACACATACTATTATCCGACAAATTCACCATCGTGCAAACACAGGTCATCCCCATGAAACACACATGAGTAAATCACTTTTGACTTTCAAC
This sequence comes from Phyllostachys edulis, assembly GCA_036346405.1. Classification (NCBI taxonomy): domain Eukaryota; kingdom Viridiplantae; phylum Streptophyta; class Magnoliopsida; order Poales; family Poaceae; genus Phyllostachys; species Phyllostachys edulis. The sequence goes on along the minus strand of CM070565.1, from coordinate 31,615,682 downwards.
CTTTCACTTATTAGGAACGCTCACACTAATTTAGTACACTCTAATTCTAATCTGGAGGTTATCATAACCCATTGATGATTATTCAATTATGGACGAATTGATGGTCATTGCTTTATTTGTATTCCCACGAGCATAAATAAGATCATCAAATAGTCAATTAAAGAAAACCCCATATTATTATCTACTAAGACCATAGTCGAACACCTCCTTATTTTTCTCTTGTTGCACAGTTAGATTAATCCAAATACTCCAATAAGTTTAGCAAACTAAATAATTCTATTGATCAACCATTTCATCAATGTTCCACACTTCTTAATAACTCTATTGATTCCGACTAAATATAGTTATACTCATAGTCACAGCTCATCCAGAACTACTAGAGGAAAACCTCAACTTATTCAACTTTCCTTTCAAGGATCTTAGCTAAGATCGATCATGCACACACTGCAACCCAATCTTGATAATCCATATCATATTCATTAAGTGCTTTGATTATAACCTCTCATCTTATCATGACAAAACACCGCTAAAGGGTTTAACAACTTCTTTCATTAGGAAGAACCATTAATCTTCAACACTCAAAATACCCAAGAGAGACACATTGAGCAAAAGCCTCCACGTACTAAAGGACTTGCAAAAGGAAACTTTCATTAACCCAAAAACATCAAGCGAATAAATGGATCAAGTTTTCCCATGAGAAAGATAAAACTTCAATACAAAGGTCAAACTTGACCATCAACCAAGTTCACCAGCTGCAAGAATAACTCATCGGTTGGGAAAACAATGATTGCTTTACAAGACAAATTCAGCCCAATTGAAACACACTATCCTTTCTCAAAGCAACCCATCAACCGCAATGAACTAATAACTCAAGAGAAACTCATCAGTCACAACTGGACAAGAGTTGACCAAATTCAAAGAAGAGAACAACTCTTCTAAAGGTACTCACTATCGCGCCTGTACTAAGATATCCGAGGTAACCACTTCACTATTCTCTTACTATGAACAGTGGTGTAACTTTGGTAAAGCCGAGACCACAACCACGACCTCAACCTCTCGACATCAACTATCATAATATATAACTAATATAATCAATTATAAGTATATAAGATTATATCATACAATAAGCACAATGATCAACTAGCAACTGTAGCACAAAAGTAACTATTTACTCAACGGAAGCGTATATGCAATGCAAAAACCCAACCCATCTACTGTGCATAGTGTGTCAAAATTAATACTTTAAATACCACGGACCTACAGCCCGCTCTGATACCAACTGTAACACCCCAGCTCAACATTGAGCCTGGAATGTTACTAAAATTAAATTAAACAAAACTAAACTAAGATCATTTACCGATTTTGGCAGAACCTCCTTTGTATAATCAACTATACCGAGGTTCCATCAATTGATCATAGCAATTAATACTAAACTCAATATTCAAGTTCATTCAGGCATGCAAGATAATCTAATAATCATAAACAAAACTTGCTATTCTCCTTATTACAAATAAACTGAAACATTTAACCAATCATACGCGAATCTCAAATAGATTGCTAATTATTAGAATAAAGACTAAATGATAGACGCCTTAAGGATGAGTGGTAGTGAGTGCATCCAAACATCTACTCCCTCCCAAGCATGACGTTCTTGCCAGTTGTACCTAAAACATATCAAAGCAAGTGTGAGCCCAAAGACTCAGCAAGTATCAACAAGGTTAAAGCTAAAATCACAGTCATAGCATCAATATTCCAAATAAAACATTTCACTAAACATAAACTTCATGCTTATAATGCGTCCATGCAATGCACCTTTTAAACTTTATCTCTTTTCGCATTTTACCGGTAATGCGAGGTATACATCCGTCGATGTATACCCCTGCCTATGCACCCTGGCATAGGGACCAAGAGCCTATACTCCACAAGTATAGGGACCTATGCCCATCATCATCATGATGGGGACCTCTTTACTCATTGCCCACATTCTGCGAATGTGGGGACCTCAAGCCCGTCATTTACATGACGGGGACCTCAACAGTTCATACTTGGTCACCTAGTGACCAAGACTCAATCATGATTTGACATGCATATGCACAATGACATCATCTTCCAATTATATGAACTCAACATGTACATAATAACACGTAAGCATTAACAACATACACAGGAAGCTTTAACCATAACTTGCATTTACCAAGATATATTGTAATTCATCACATTGACATCCATGCATGGCTATTACGAATAAGATACAATCAATCTTAGCAAATAATCATAATTATTCTACAACCCGAATACTTGCCTCAACCGTGCGAGAACGGTGGACGCGAAGAGGGCGCTGCCCCTGGGATCACGCTCCCACCTGAACATAATGATAGCCCAAACTAAGACAAGCATACTGGACCAAAAGCATAAATAATAACACAATTGAACTCGCTAAACTCCCAAGCGTTTCCAATTTTCCAATTTCTACCGATCAATTTCGTGTTCACTGCGGACAGTCAACTTATAAAATACATCACTTTCTGCTCAGAAGTCCAAATAATATGTTCTAATACTTTATGGAAATATAATTAAATTATCTAAATAAACTTAGTTGGGGAGCCCTTCTGATTCTGCCATTTACTGGCCCTACCAAGCCAATCTACAGAACATCAATTATCACGTTGGGTTCTCTGGATAGTACACTAAAATTATCATAACTTTTGCTACGAAAGTCCAATTCTTATGTTCTTTAGCTTTCTGGAAAGGTGAGGAAATTACCCATCTTTTTCATTATAACGAGATCCTCTGATTTCGTCTTTAACTAATAGATTAACTCAGATGTCTACAGACTGTCAGGATGTTGACAGATTAACAGGACAGCGGCACTAAACAATTCATAACTTTCTAACCGTTAATCGGATCTGGGTGTTCTTGACGGCCACGGAAAGCTAAGGACATAACCCAACTATTTCTAAGAGATTGGATCCACAGATTATGCATCTAAAGACATGAAAACCGTCATTCAATCCACTGGACAGAACACGATCTATTAGCTGTTGATTACTTGATCTACCAAACGAAATCAATTGCAACTAATACACATCAACCAGTGAAGAACACGCGATGTTACCCTTGTAGAATCGTAGGAAGATGATGAACTCTCCCCACGAAGGTGATCTCCTCTCCTTTCTTCACTTGATCGGCAGCGGGGAGCACCGACGGCGAGGAAGGGAGGCACCACCATGGAGGAGAGGGGCGTGCTACAGCAGTCGTGCTACAGTGGCGGTGGCTGCACTGTAGCTACAGTGCATATAGGGTTTCCCCCTTCCTTTTATTGGTGGCCGGCCCCTCATGGGCCTCCTGGGCCAAGGCCCGAGGCCCAAGTTGCCAAAGAACTGCAGAAACTCCCCTTTTTTATGTCTAATTTCTCTTTTGAACGTTTTCTTTCATAGAATAAATCGGAGTATTACATTAAAACCCCCTCTTTCTCCTGTTCAATCGCTTTGCTAAAAGAAACATTCTCCCGATTTAATTATTCTCTCCCGATTTATTTATTCTCTCCCGATTTAATTTTTGGGGTATTACACAAAGAACTCAGAATACATAAGAGGAGACCACACTTGAGGACATAGGCCTCACAGGAAGAGAATATCAAACCTTATCAAATAAGAACAAACGGACAATCAAGATCAAATCGCGTGAATCACTTAAGAACCAATAGAACTTTGCGACCCGTCGTTTTACTCGATGACTCCCAATTACCACATAAATCTTGAACACCAAAAGATCATGAAAGCAAAAATTGAAATACTCTCGTTTAGCAATATCACCATAAGTGATCAAATTACTACGAGAATTAACATCAATCTCACATTCTAACAATTTAATAACAATGACAACATACACTAGTACCGAGAATCATCAAACTTTATTACCCTATCCTAAAACTTCCCAAAGGAAACACAAACCACAAGGTTGAAACAAATTTATTATATCAAGATTATGCTAGGCAATAACAATATCACAAGGCACGCTATCAAAGACTACTTACGAAATTCATCTACTTAACTGTTGGTGTTGCTCAACACCTCCTTCAGCGCTCATTAACAATTGATGATTGTACTAATCATGGAAACTTTCATGGTCTTACCTCTGTTTGCAATCACAGAAACAGTTATGGGTATAGACTCACTATTCTACCTTAAGTTCAGAATCTAGAACGAAATATCTTTAATCTTCAATGTTATAGGATACATAAGACAAGGTTTCACAAGTCAACACATTCACCTTCATTCATTTCTTAATACATATAACATCAGTTTAGCATGGCAAAATTAGGTGAATCAAGCATTTGAATGAGTTCGTCAAGTATCTCAATAGAAGACATATTCAGGATTAATATTTACCAATGCGACATTGAACACATCCTTAACTTAACCATCACTAGCGTTAGAATAACCCGAAAAAGGACCTAGATTCCAATTCATCTAGTAAACTTAGCAGGTTACTCGATCGTAAAGATCAAACCGGTTCATCAACATTTCCACACTTCTTAACAACAATAGGTTCTGAACAGATATGGACAAACTCTTAGCTAAAATTCATCATGTACCAAATACAATTGACATAACAAATTAATCAATTTCACTTCCATGTAGACTAGTTAAGAATAATCTGCTTGCACAAAGCTAATAACCCAACCGGGTAACTCATACCATAACAATTAATTCATTTAATTAACACCTCTTACTTAAACATGACAAGACATCGCTTAAGGTTTATAACTCCTTTCAGAAAAAGAGGCATTAAACTTCAACACTCGAAATAATCCAAAAGAAATACATAAAGCCACAACTTTTATAAATTAAATAGCTTGCAACAGCAAACTCTCAGTATCCGAAATACCAAGCGAATAAATTAGTCACATTTTCCAATAAGAAGGGAAGAACTCCCATGAAAAGATCAATATTGCTGTTTAACCGACGTTCACAAGAAGCAACAATAGATCAGCAGTCAGGCGAACAAGGAGTCGCTTTTATGGAACCAAGAAAGACCAATGAAAGCTCGTAAGCTGAAATCTAACGTTAACTCAAGAAAACTCATCCTCTACGACTATAACCAGAAAACCAAATTCAAACTCAAGGAGGACAACATCATCCCAAAAGAGCTCATCCTCATCTCATGTAACTAAGTTACCTGAGATAACCACTTCACTATTCTAAACCGCGAACGGTGGTATAGCCTGGTAAAAACCAAAGCCACAACCACAACCTCTTCCTCTCGACATTCGCTACCATCATATATAACCATTATACTCGATTATAGGTATACATGACCGTCTCATAACAATCATAGAATAAATTCATAGATTATCAACAAGAAAAATAGTACAGAAGCAATTCAATAATTGCTGAACATATGAATCATAACAATAGAAATGCGGAAATAATGTATTACCCAACCCCTACCTACTATGCACAGTGTGTCATTTTAATAACTTAATTACCACGGACCTAAAGCCCGCTCTGATACCAACTGTAACACCCTGGCTATTTGGAAGTCAAGATGTCACCTAAATACTCTAACATACAACCACAATGCGAAAGAATTTGAATAAAATAACATCTAATGGCATTAATAAATCAACCATACACATGGAGAAGGTATCCTTCCTTCACCATCTAAATTTATTTATTACAGTTCATCATTAATCAAGGTTCACAAGCAGTAATAAATCAACTGTAACATGGAGAAGGTATCCTTCCTTCACCATTTAGAATTATTTATTACAGTTCTTCAATAATGAATGAAAGATGGAACTAAATTATAATCTTAAACTTGAATAGGATGATGTGAATGAGTAGTGTGTGTCTACTCCCTCCCAAGTGAGCCAACATCAGTGTTTACCTATAAAACAAACAACGCAAGAATGAGTCCAAGACTCAGCAAGTACAGTGAGTAAATGGAACATACAACAATCATTAACAATCCAACATCATTGAACATTATGAAGAAATCACAGAACTAGTATTTTAATGAATGGAGTGAATGGAATGAAGGGACTACACACATGCATATACCGGTATTGCTAGTGACACACCCATCGGTGTTCACTTAAGCCCACATTTAACAAAATACGGGGATCCAAGTCCCGTACGAAGAACGTTTCATACGGGTGTCCCAAACTGCCCACATTGGAATGGTGGGGCCCACATTGGAATGGTGGGTCTTATGTGCCCATCTGGAATTGATGGGTATTTTAATCCACTCCGTGGATGGAACATGAATAATGAATGCATGGAATGAAATATGTATATTGAAAAGACACGCTCTCTAATCATGGAGATAACACACATATGGAAGGAACATGAACTTAAATATTATCATGGATCTTAGAAAAACACAGGATCAACATCAAGCATCCAACATTTCCTAATTATCAAAACATCAAAGTACTTGCCTTCCGCGATGCGACGCGTTGGCAGGAAAAGATGGTGCTCCTAAACCCGAAGCTTCACCTCCTAAACAATTAAATAACTGAAATAAGGATACGATGAACACGACATTACTGAATAACGTTCTACAACGCTTCCCCCGGCGATTCAATATTTAACTAGAAACTCTAAACTGAAAACCAACGCATTCTGCCCTAAACCGCCTCTGGACAGCAGCATGGTAAACAGAATAACTCTTGATCTGGAACTCCGAATGAGGTGAATCCAGTTTCTGTGGATTCTTAACTAACAAATATACAATACTCTAGTTGACAAGATAATCTAATTCGGCCAAATTAGTACGTCAACAGACTGATGAACTTTCAGCACAAAAACTGTCTAACAGAATAAACAGCAGCACTAAAACGATCATAACTTTTAATCTATAACTTTGAATTGATCGTTCTTTAACAATCTGGAAAGGTTATCAAATTAGCTACAATAACCTAGTTGGGTGAAAACCCAGATTCTTCCAATTACAATTTCATAATTTATGAAATAACAAAATAGATTAATCTCGTCAGAAATCTGGACAGCAGATACTAAATCTATCATAACTTTTGACTCGAACGTCGGAATCAAGTGAACTCGATGGCCACAGAAAGTTAAGAACAACCTCTAGATATCTCTAAGAGATCAAAACTACTGGTTCGGCATCTAAGAATGCGAAACAGCCCGCTCAACATACTGGACAGATTTGATCTAATGTAGACTGACTTTGATCCAAATGATTCTAATCAATTTCGCTTCTACGATCAAACATAAAACAACGATCAACGATGGTTACCCTTGGAGCACCCAAGAACACGAAGATTGAACCGTGGAGAGTCCCCCGCCGTCTTGATTAGCAACCCTTGCGAAGCACCAATCAATCCTTTGTAGGAGGCCGGCAACGGGGAGATCGACACCGAGGGGGAGCTCCAGGAGAATGGGGTGCTGCACCAGGGCTTGGGCGGCAGCAAGGGAGGTGGAGAGGCACTGTTCACCGGGGGGGGTACTGTAGCAATGGCGGCTACTGTAGCACGCCGTGCTACAGTACCGCCCTAGGGTTTCCCCCCTCTTTTTATTGGTGGCCGGTCCCTCACGGGCCACCTGGCTAAGGCCTGAGGCCCAGGTTGCCGAAGAATTGCAGAAAACCCCTCTAATCCTCTGTTAATTCTATTTTTTCTAGTTGGTCATTCTCCCTAATTCTTTCGTTTCACTTAAATAGATTTGGGGTATTACATTTTGGAACTTGTAGTTTTTCGAAGCGTACTTAACTTTGTTATTGGCTGCATAAGGGTTTCTCGAGTTTTAAAAGCAATGTTTTAATCTTATTGGCTGAGGTTTGATATTCTCTTCTTGCGAAACATGTGCCCTCAACTGTGGTCTCGTCTTTTATTTTTCGAGATCACTGCTATTTGACTACTTCCCTTGGTCTTGTGTTTACTGCGAGGGGTAACGTTTCCTATGTACTGAAACTGTCTCTACTTGCCTTTTCTTCTGAGAAAGGATTAACCGATTTGTGTTGAGGAGTCTTGTAGGCTAAAGAGTGGCAACTGGATAGTGGTGGTCAAGTAGATGATTTTGTGAGACTTTAGGTATCAAGTTGTTGAGATGCATTGAGTGATAAATTGAATCTTTGGAATAATCCTTGAAGAGGATTTGATTTAATAGAATGGTTGTCCTTGGAGCTAATTGATTACGATGTTGCAACTAGTAGAACCTATAGTGACTTTGTGGTCCAAGATTTCTATTCATTTGATATGAACATTAGAATTATTGAAAATATAGGGACCTTGATCAATTTATTAGAGTAGCACAATTGGATAATTTGCAAGGTTGTGTAGGTGTAATATGACGACGTTGTTTACTGAGAGTTGGATTGTTAAGTTATTGTTAGGTATGACTTGGAATCAATGAGTAACCCTCTAAGAGTTAGAATCTTTCAAAAGATAATTGGGTCGGGAATATGTTTACATGTTGATGTTAATGAATGAGCATGTTTTGATTGTGGAAATTTTAGCCATCGAAAATGAGGATTTCTATATCATTTACCACAGCTGTTAATTGTAGTAGTCTTGGAGATTCAAATTGGGTTTGTGAATTATGCTAGAACCTTGGCCGCTTCATGATTATGTGTATAAGTAGAAGAACAAAAGAGGATTTCGAATAGTGTTGATCAATGATAGAATCCTTTGGGTGTAGTAAATGAGTATGTGTGCTAAGAATTTTGAGTTGATTATCCTTAACAGAATGAGGTGATGTGGTTGTGGGTGAACAATCTTTATTGAGGTGTTGGAAACCATTTGTCAAAAATAATTCCTTTGATATAGGAGTGGACTAGAGAATCTTTTTGTGGATTAGTAGAGTCCCTCTAGATAAATGTGGTTGTTCTTTCGGTTTGAGGATCGTTTTGGGGTTGTCGGTTAAAAGGAAGGAGTTAGAGTGACGATTTGGAAACCTATGATTTGGGAGAATGTTTATTTCTTAAAAGAACATCTGAGAAAAGAATATTTTCTCGAGTAGAGAAGTGCTATCTCGATTATTGTTTGAGCTGAGTTTTTATGACAGAGATCGGGTACAATTTGAGTTGACTTTATGATGGCAAGGTGGTTCTTTCCAATTCACAAAAATAACTGAAGTGTTTGATTTGGGCATTCAAGCAATTTCTCTTTTGGTTTATGTGGTGTTTGTTTGCAAACTGCCTAGTTGGAATATGAAAAGGTTTTCTTGATGAATCTTTGATTTTGGATTTGAGAGTTTTGGAGGAAAGTTGGTTAAGAGTGGGTTGCATTGTGAATGCTTTGTTTTTAGTTGAGTTCTGATTATTAAAAGTTGCGGGGATTTTGGAAGATGGCAATTCGCTAGAATCGTCTCGAGTCCTAGAGTGGGCTATATAACGTTTTGTATGACCCGGTGTTGAGAGAATGCTTGAGGTATTTGGAGTGTGAGGTTTCATAAGAGCCATTGACCAGCGAGTAATACCGCATCTTCGAGTCCTGTCCATTGAGTGGTTCTGGTTAGGTTGGTACGAGTGATGAGGCGGAATACATCAGTTGCATCAAAGTGCGGTGGTCCCATAAGTCCGAGAGGAAAACAACTTGGGAATTGGAGTCTCACATACGTGAGAAATATCAGGAATTGTTCACAGCAGGTGCGTGGTATTGTTGGTAAATTTTCAGCTGTGATTGTTCTTTGGCATTGAGCGTGATTAGAATTCGGGGTCGAATTCCGTTTAAGGGGGTAGAATGTAATACCTCAAATGTATTCGAGAGAGAATAATTAAAGTAGGGAGAAGGACCAACTAGAAAATGGAATTAACAGCAGTTAGAGAGGGGGGTTTTTGCTAAATCCTGGCAACCTGGGCCTGGGCCTTGGCCCATTAGGCCTTGAGGTGGCCGGCCAAAAGGGGGGAAGGCACCACCCTCCCCCAAAACCCTCCCCCTCCTCCCCTTGTGGCCACCACCCCCATCCCCTCTCCCCTTGTTGGCTGCCACCCCTTGGACCTTGCGCCCCACCTCTGGTGTTTAACCCTACTGCTGGCCAAGGACGTCGCTCCCCGCTACTGGCCTAGTGGAGGAAGAAGGGAGGACGCTCGGGTTGTTGGCTGGCCAAGAAGAAGAAAAAGGAAGGGGAGAAGAGGGAAGGGAGAGGAAGAGGGATCACGTGGTGTTCATCGCGTTCAACAGCGGATTCTCCAAGGGTAATCCCGATTCCATTCGTTTAGTAACGTAATTCTTGTATTTGCGTAATGTCAGTAATAGATTGGTTTAGGGCAGTCTGCAGTGGCCGACAGTTTTGAGGATGTTAATTGCTAAATTTGGTTTGTCCATCTCCTAGAGAGTTGTAGATAATGTTAGTAGCTTTCCGTAGGTTCTTGGATCACATTGTTTGGATGAGTGGATCAGGAGATATGATTTTCGAAGCGTTGCTGTTCTACGGTTCTGTCATAATTCTGACAGTTAATATTAATCGGTCATTAGCAAGTAGTTAATGGATTATTTAGATCTCACCATAACGAAAGTTGTAGGTATTTTGATAAGATTTCCAGAAAGCTAAATGATGTAAAATTTGGCCATGTCTACTAAAAGTTACGTTAGTTTTAGTCTCGCTGTCCAGAACCCCTGACGAGATTTAGTTGTTCTATTAATCTATTTGGTAAGGGTAGAAGATGGCCGAATCTGGAAGGCTAACCAACTGGGTTTAGGTGGTAAATTTCATAATCTTTCCAAAAAGTCTAAGAACGCCACTTTTGGATCTGTGGATGAAAAGTTAATATTTTTAGAAGTGAACTGTTTGTTTTGGGGACAGATCGTTGTATCGGGATTTGGAGTTTTGGGTTGCGCTAGAGACCGTAGCGAGTCATCTATTTGTTGCTAGCAAAGTTAGTCCAGAATTATTATCTTAGAGTGTTTGTTTGTTTGTTTGAATTAATCAGGTAGGGGTTTGGTTCCGGGGGCAGCGCTCTCTTCGCGTCTTCCATCTTCGCACCGTTGCGGCAAGTACAGTTAGCAATAGAATATTTAATGGTGATTGTTTATGTTTGCTGGTATTATGTGTATATTCTCTACTCATGGATGCTAGATTGATGTGGAGGTCACTGTTCATGAATGCTAGAAGTATGAGTATGCTCTTTATTCATGTATGTTGCTGCTAGCTAATACATGTTTATGTTGGATAAAGAATTGATTCATATGCATCATGATTATCATCTTGAGGCTTACTTGGTTGGACATAGAATAAAATTTTATGAACAACAAAATTGGATTCTTCTCATTTGGAGTTTGGATGAATATTCTATGAATTTTTGAAGTTAATAGAATTTTTAGTGCAAAAATATTTTTTTTCTGAATTTTCTGTTGCATTTAATACTTTCATACTCAGGATAACCAAGCCTCTATCATTGATAGATGGGCCCCATGCATTTTCTTTTTATTTTTCATTTGTTTTTAACGAAAACCTCCACTGACATGTGGGGCCCTATTGTCATAGGCTCGGTCCATGCAAATAGTGCATAGACTGAAGGTCAACATGCACAGGGCATGGGCCACCGGTCCATTGTGCAGTGCACTGTGCACTTAAGGATTTCGGGCCCGCATGTCATTAACCCGGTACGAGAACCAGCCATTAACCCCCCTCGTTTTCTGTTCATGGTCCCACTAGTCGGTGAAACATAACATCATTAACTCGACAGCTAATGATTAATTAGCCCTAACTCGACAACAGTTCTACGCTAATGATGAGCTATAGTGATTATCAAAATTTTGACAAAACAGAGAACTCCTAAGCTTCACTGTCATGCTTGCCGCCGGCGATGTGGTCCTCGGCAGTGCGAACCAAGGCAGGAATGGAATCCCCATAGCCTTGCGCATCTTCCAGTACCAGTGGTGAGCCTGATAGTGGCGTGTAGCGGTGGCGCGACGACAAGAGGCGGCGGTGGAGCTACGGCTCAAGTGGCGAACGCGACCCAGCTATGCATTGAGCTAAATAACACAGGTATGCGCATCTAGGAGATCTAGGGAGCCTACAGGAGTGATGAGGAAGGTCGGAGAAGCACGGTGGGAGCTTTGGTGATGGCAATGGTGATGATGGCATTGAGCTTCATGTGGGGAAGAGAATCTGCGCAAAGAGAAGGAAAAAGAATGGTTAGGAAAGCTTGAGAGAGTTATGGAGATGGTGCCATTGCAAGGAATCGAGGAATGCCTTACCAGACCGGAGATGGGGAAGAAGGAGATGTTTTCAGCCGGAAAAGGAGAAACTCCAAAATCCAGAGGTTCCTGCAAATGGTTGGTAAAATTTGTTGAGGGTAATTAAACCTTATGCCCTAGAGCATGTGTTGACGCACATAAGAGAGGATAACACTCATTGGAGACAAAGATGGCACAGCGATGGCTTTTGGTGCGCGCTCTGGAGACGACAAGGACACCTCCGCGTTCCAAGAACTATAGGCAAAAGAAGGAGCTCGCATTAGCAAAAATGGCTACGGCGAGGAAGGTAGAAAGAGAGGGACACGGCGGCGCGAAGCCTACCCGAGAGAGTTGTGCTCAGGAGCGTCCTCCTCCTCAGCCACCGAGAGGAGAAGTGCGGAATAGAGAGGGCATGGAGGGGCTTAAGTGCATGCAGAGGCCGGGAGTGCTGATGGCGTGAGCATGCGATGCTTTGGGGTTCGTTGGCGAGAGCGGTGACGAAACGGCGTGACTACACACGGACGGAGGCGCTCGGCCACGTGGCGATTAGTGCCCACTCGCCAGTGAGAGCTAGGGGACGCTTCTGACTGCTGGGGCTTGGACGCCAGCAGCACAAGTAAGTGGTGCAGTCGAGTGGGTTGGGTTGAACCAGGTCAAAATGGTTTGGGTCCGGTCGCACCGAGTCAAACCCATTTGACTAAAGATTTAAATCAAACTCCTCTACTTTGACCAATGATTAAACATAGTAAATAAATTTAGAAAATTCTAAAATTTTACAGAGAGGTTTCTAGGATGACCTAGTTTGCATAAAATTTTCTAATCTCATTGTTCATGTTTTATTTTGCTTAATTCAATTTATTCATAATAGGGCTTTTTGAATTGGGTTTCAATTTTCTTAGAGTTAAATTGGGTTCTAAAAATTGGGGAAAATTCATGTTTATTCATGGTCAATATTATAATATTTAAATAAATTATTTCCCAGAGATCTTGACAAGTATTTAATGCTATTTTCAATTGGATCTTCATCTAGAGTTATATGTTTAAACTTTGATTTGATATTTTGCAAATGCAATAATTTATGCAAATGCTCCAGAAATCAAATGCATGCTCATGAGATGCATATTAATTCAGTTTAATAAAAATAGGGCTATGATAGTAACCCCATCATAAAATCCATGCCGATTTCATCCCATTTCCACTCGGGAATACTCAAAGGTTGAAGTAACCCTGCGGGTCGCTGGTGTTCTGCTTTAACATGCTGGCACATGTCATATATGGCAACATGCGCGGTGATGTCTCGCTTCATACCGGGCCACTAGAACTGTTTTCGAGGTCCTGGTACATCTTGGTGGTTCCAGGATGAATGGAGAGAGGGGAATCATGAGCTTCTATGAGGATTAGCTCCTTGATATCGTGATCATTTGGAACACATAGCTCCTATCCGTGCATAACCAATCCACTCACATTCTCGAAAAATTCTGATTTTTCATCTTCTTGTAGTTTGAGTTTGATCTCAGTGATTGCCAGATCTTTGAGTTGAGCGGTTTGGATTTGTGATTCAAGTGTAGGCTACAGTTTTAGAGCAGCAACATGACCTTCCTCAACCACTTCTAATTTGAGCCTTTGGAACTCTTCATGCAGCATCGATTGATTTGCTTCGATTGATGCGCTCATGAAGTGAAGTTTTCGACTAAGGGCATCAGCTACAACATTAGCTTTACTAGGGTGGTAATGAATACCCAAGTCAAAGTATTTGATTTAGGTTCAAATCTGGCTGTGTGAAGAAGTACTTCAAGCTTTTATGATCAGAGTAGATTTCACACCGATTACTGATGAGGTAATGTCTCTAGATCTTGAGAGCATGAACCACAGCCATTAACTCCGAGTCGTGGGTTGGATAATTAGCTTCATGTGGCCGTAATTGATGTGAAGCATAGGCCACTACTTTGCCTTCCTGCATCAGCACACAACCGAGGCCGTAGCGGGATGCATCACAATACATAGTTAAATCCCTGTGTATGTCGGGTAGAGTAAGAACTAGGGCTGTTGTGAGCCTTTTCCTTAACTCGTGGAAGCTCTCGTCATATGATGTTGACTATTCGAACTTCTTCTCCTTCATAAGAAGTTGTGTCATTGGTCTCGCAATCCTAGAGAAGTTCTCAATGAACTGGCGGTAATATCCAGCTAGACCGAGGAAACTTCGGACTTCCAGAACGGTGCGGGGCTGTTTCCAAGCTGAGACATCTTGTACTTTATTCAGGTCCACTACCACACCTCCTTCAGATAATACATGGCCTAGGAAACCGGCTTCCTTTAGCCAGAACTCGTACTTGCTAAACTTGGCATACAATTGATGCTTGCGCAGCTTGTTGAGCACCAATCACAAGTGTTGCTCATGCTCTTCTGCTATCTTGGAGTACATGAGAATATCATCGATGAAGACCACCACGAATTGATCCAAATACTCCATAAAAATCTTATTCATAAGATTAATGAAATTTGCGGGAGCATTGGTAAGTCCAAAAGACGTTATGGTGTATTCATACAAATCGTAACGGGTGGTAAACGCAAATTTTGGAATGTCGTCTGGTTTGATCTTGAGTTGAAAATATCCGAGTCTCAAGTCAATCTTGGAGAAGATACATGCACCATTCATCTGATCAAACAAGTCATCAATCCTTGGGAGAGGATATTTGTTTTTGATGGTGACTTCGTTTAAAGAACGATAGTTGACGCACATCCGTAGACTGTTGTCCTAATTCTTAACAAATAGCACTGGCTTCCCCATGGTGATCAGCTAGGGCGAATGAATCCTTGTCCAACTGCTCCTTGAGTTGTTGCTTCAATTCAGCCAACTCTTTAGATGCCATTCGATAAGATCACTTGGACATAGGTGTTGTCCCGGGTATTAAATCAGTGACATACTCCATGTCACGATCCAGTGGCATTCTCGACAATTCATCCAAAAACACATCAGAATATTCACATACCACGGGCACCTGACTTTGCCCTATAATTGAGATGGAATTGAGCTTGGGCTGTTGCGATGGAGCGGCATGAGTGGGGGTGAAAGCGATGCATTCTCCGTCAGAGTTGACAAGAAAGACGGCTCATTTTATGCAATCTATTACTCCTTTGTATTTGGTTAGCTATTCCATCCCAAGAATTACATCTAACCCAAGTGTATCCATCATGATGAGGTTGGCTTTGAATCCTACCCCATTGATTTCAATATGAACATCAGAACATCCGAGTTTTGCCTTCAAGACAGACCTGGGTGAGTGAATTAGCATAATGCTTACAAGTGATGTGGTTTCCAGTTTTTGTTGCATGGCAAACCTCTTAGAAACAAAAGAGTGGGTTGCTCCAGAATCAAATATCACCAATGTAGTTATGGAGTGAATGAGGATCATACCCATCACCACGTCAGGCGACATGTCAGCCTCCTTGGCAGTCGTATGGTTTAGATGGTCGCGTCCGAAGCCTTGCACTAGCTTGGGAGCTTGCTGTCCCCCTTGACCTTGAACAAGGCCCTGGGTCGCTGCTGGACTCCAAGAGGTTGAGGTTGAGGCGCTAGAAATTTCCTCTTCGGGCACACATTTGCATAGTGCCCGTGTTCGCTGCAGTTGAAGTAGGTAACATCTGCTGCCCGGTTTGGTGTACCGAACGGTTGTCCTTTACGGTTATATTGTTGAACCATGGCTTGCTGAGGGCGGGGACCTTGGGCTTGGAACCTCGAAGGTGGTGGTGCCAAAGGATGTGCGCTTGATGGTTGCCAAACACGTAGTCTTGGCGGCCCACTGCTTGTTGATTTCTGTGTAAGCCACTTGCGTTTGCGGCTCTCCACGACTGTTCAAGTGCTATCCTCAACCCGGATGACCTTTTTGATCATGGTTTGGAAGTTGGGGATGTCGTGGGCAGCGAGTGACCGCTTCATCTCGTCATTGAGACGCTCCCTGAGCAGAGCAATCTTTCTTCCTTTGTTCGGTATCTCGGACGCATCGTAGTAGGCAACATAGTTGAAGTAGTGAAGGAACTCCATCGCCATCTTGTTCCCTTGTCGGAGTTCGTAGAACTCCCGCTTCTTGATGTCCATAAGGCCCATATGGGCATTAAGGAATGCTTCCTTGAAGGTGGCCTATGAGATGGTATGACCTTCAAGTAGAATGGCTTGATGGTTCTCCCACCAAGCTGCTGCTACTACACCTTGCAGCTGGTAAGATGCGTATAGAACTTTCTGTTCGTCATGCACTGAGCAATGACCAGCTTGCTGTCGATGGTTCAGAGCCAGTCATCGGCATTGAGAGGGTCAATTGTTGATGCAAAGATTGGAGGGCGAGTTCGCATGAACTCGCCCATCCTAGACGAAGGTTGGCTGGCGGTACCGAGGGTAGCGTTGTTCTACAGCAACTGTTGAAGCAAGAGACTGTTGACCTGTTGCCCTTACTCGATCATGGCGAGCACTTGTGCCATGGTGGGCGATGGCGGTAGAACTTCAGGTTCATTGGTGGCGCCAAGCTGAGATTGCTCAGCTGGCATCGATGCAGAAGGATGCAGCGGGTTGGGTTACAGAGGTGTAGGGACATCGCTTCCTGGTTACCATCATCTCGATCGAGGTAGCTCTTGTAATACCCCGTTCAATATTTAGAATTATAATTGAATTTCAAACCTTTTTATCGGGATTTAAAATGGAATTTCAGAATTTCTCTAGAAGATGGATTAAATCTTGGGCCAAAGGCCCATAGCCTTGGCCCATTAGGGGCAGCCAAAAATCCCTAGGGGTTACTATAGCATGCTTGTGCTACAGTAACACCGCCGCTATAGTGCTCCTGTCACATCCCCAAGTTAATAAATGAGGATTACTATATATCTCATTAGCATGCATCATGTTTATAAACATTTGCATAATTAATTACACTTGAAAAATCTGAAACAAATATTAAACATACACTTCAAAATTAAACTCCAAAGGAAAACTGAAATAAGTGCTACTGAAGTTCCTATGGAAATAATTTATTCAAATACTAAAATAATTATCATGATTTAATATAATTTTTCCCAAAATTTTGGTATTAGTTTTAACCCTTAGAAAATTCTAACACAATCCAATAACCTAGTTTAAGTTTGAATTTAAACTAAACAAAACATTACATGAACAGAGGGGTTTCAAATTTTATATGGGTACTAGGTCATCCCAGGAATAGCTCTGATTTATTTCAAATTTTTAGGGATATTATTTCTATTTTTAAACCCCTGGTCAAAGTAGAAGTTTGGTTTTGAATCTCAGTCAAACTTTAAGCACGGACCGGACCTGCTAGCACTGTTTAGACCCGAACCACTTGACTCGGCTGAGTCAACTAGCTACACCACGCTGAATCCAACGCACACGAACCGTCCGATTTGAAATCAATCGTTAGGATTGAGCGGGACCGTTCGGACCATCCGAATGCGCCGCGATTGTGGACCGTTAGATCTTAATCGGATCGTCCACGCGCGTGGTCCAAATGTTACTCGTGCGCGCCGCCTTGTATCACTAACGAGGTAGGCCCGCTTGTCAGTTTCATCTCCCTCCTCTTGCTGCGACGAAGAGAACGCGTGCACCACGCGCCTGTGAGCTCCTACGTCGCGCTAGTGACGGCGTCAATCCACCACCCTAATTAACCACTCCTGGAGCTCCTCCACTTCACGCCGCCTCCATTACCGTCATCGCCTGAGGATAATACCCCTTGCACTCTGCTCAATTCACCATCTTTCCTCTCGGTGGTTGAGGAAAGAGGAGCTCTCCCGCGTGCATTGCTTGGGTAAGCTCCAACCGGGTGGTTCCCCTCTTCTTTTACTCCAATGTCGTTTCCATTTTGCCTAATCCCAGCTCCTACCTTTCCTTGTAGCTCACGGTCCATT
Organism: Phyllostachys edulis; assembly: GCA_036346405.1. Classification (NCBI taxonomy): domain Eukaryota; kingdom Viridiplantae; phylum Streptophyta; class Magnoliopsida; order Poales; family Poaceae; genus Phyllostachys; species Phyllostachys edulis. The sequence goes on along the minus strand of CM070565.1, from coordinate 31,597,633 downwards.
TTCGTGCCCCGCGAAGCTCTAGAGTGCGCACCCGAGGACATCCTAGTGCCATTCTTCACTTCCAGGTGGTATGGTCTTCAATCCACCGTGTCATCCTGTACCATTGGACATAAGATTGAAAACCCCTCATTCAATTTCATAAATGCACGACAGGTTCTTGGTGAATTGAAGCTTTCCACTTTTTGGTTGAAGAACAAACCTTTCGCCACCTACTTTGATTCAGTAAGACATTTGTCAATTCCTTGCTCATGAAGCATCCTAAAATGGTCCTTGAGCTATTCCGACCATTCACTTCTCTTCTTGTTGCTCAAGGTCTTCTCTCCACGTTAACCTGCACCGCCGTCGTGACCATTGTCATTGTCAAGCTGCTCCAAGCTTCCCCGAGCACTCTTCTTCGCTCAGGTAGCTTCCTCATAGTCTGTAGATTCTTGGGCACCCGCTTGTATGTGCTGCGGAGCTTTTACTTTCCTCATGCATGTTTTGGCGAATAGCGCACGCTGCCCTCTCCCGCCGCCCCGCGCAGTCCAACAAGTCATGAAACCACTTCCGATAGGTGTGCAACACTATTGCGTGTGTATCCCAAGTCTTGGCTGGCTTCGCCATGGCGCGTAGCGCCAGCGAGCGGCCGGGCAAACGCGCGGGCGCATTGTCGTACCGGCCCGGCGACCTCGTCCCAAAGCCGCAAGACGCTGCCTCGTACCGCACACGCGCCCGACACGAGCCTGCTGGCACTCGTCACCCCGCATGGCCGCGCCGCCAACTGAACGCCACCACCCGTCGCACTACCGGCCCAAAGCCACCTCCACACCTGCACCCGCATGCGCTCCCTAGCCAAAAAGCCCCCACTTGGTCCTCTCGCATGAGGCGCCGCTGTTAGCCCCCCTGCTCGGCCCTCCCGCATGAGGCGTCGCCCACCTGAAGATGTGTCGGCCTGCCACGCCGCCCCCACAAGGGCTCCGCGCCGCCACACCCTACTGTGCGTCGCCCAAAACCGGTGCCGCCCCACCATGCGCCGCCCGAAGTCGATGCCGCCTGAATCTGGCTCGAACACCGCGCCTACATCGACCGCCCGCACGCGCACTGCCGCCTAGCACGCGCGCCCACCCGCTCTGCTAAGCGGGAGCCATTGCCACCTATCAGGAATAGGGTTAGGGAAACCCTAACCCCTGTCCCCACTTTGTATGGCCCATCATGGGCCAAGTAAACGGGCCTGACCAGAAAGGAATTCTGGAAGAAAAAAAGGGGGGAGGAAGAAAAAAAATCATGAAAATTTGCGGTTTAACCCTTGAAAATTGCAGAATTCACCGAAAGTTCATATTCCATAAAAAAAGAGCATCGGGAATTCAAATTTTGAATCTTTTTGAGCATTTGAAGCATGTTTAACTCTGTTATTAGTATTTCTATGCAATTTATATATTGTATTTACTGTTTTGATTATCTGTGATTGTTTATATTACTTTTAATCACTGAAAAAAGCAGTAAATCATGACAAATGCATAGAAAAATACGGGAACATTATGAGAATTTTGCAACCATTTTATGCAAATTACCAGTAGTAATGTTATGAACTCTCTCCATGAATATGGAGATGGCTGGCATCACGAACCAGGTGTTCGAAGAGCTGGCCCAACATGACCAGAATTTGTACCAGTCTTCAACTCTGTGATAAGGTAATCACGAAAGAGCAAAAGATTGAGAAGACTTTCTCTGCCTTTTCACCCGAATGCGGTGCAGTCCGCACGCAACTGTAACACCCCAGCTCTACATTGAGTATGGAATGCTACTAAAATAAAATTAAACGACACTACTAAGACCATTTACCAAATTTTTCAGCAGAACCTCCTTTGTATAGTTAACTATACCGAAGTTTCAGCAATTAAATATATCATTAACAATAATTCAATATCCAAATTCATCCAAGCATGCAAGTTAGTCTATTCCGATAAAACAATGATAAGCATAATCCCAATTCGCTAATCTCATTATTACAATTAAGCCAAAGCATTCAACGAAACTATAAGTGAATCTCAATCAGTTTGCTTATTTAAAGAATATAAACTAAATGATGTTCTTTCTTTATGATGAATGGTAGTGAGTGCATCTCAACAAAACTACTCCCTCCCATGCATGCCGTTCTTACTGTGGTACCTAAAAACACAACAAAGCAAGAGTGAGCCCAAAGACTCAAAGAAGTATCAATAAAGAAAATGCTAAATTCACAATTATAGCATCAACATTCCAAAAGAAGCATTACACTAAAGATAACTCTCATGGTTATGTAATGCGAACATGCAATACACCTTTTAACCTTTATCTCTTTTAGTATTTTACGTGTGCGAGGTATACAACCGTCGATGTATACCCTTGCACGTGCCCTCTGGCGACACAGGGACCAAGAGCACAGACTCCATGAGTATAGGGACCATTGCCCATCATCTTCATGATGGGGACCTCTACTCAATGCCCACATTCCACGAATGTGGGGACCACAAGCCTGTCATTTACATGACGGGGACCTCAACGGTATATACTTGGTCACCATGTGACCAAGTCTCAGATATGCTTTCAATATGCGTATGTACTATGATCCTATCTTTCATACATAAGAATCAACAAGTACATACCACAACTACATATCCCAAATAACATGTAAGGCATAATCAATATAGATAGGAAAGCTTTAACCATAAACATGCATTCACCATGTTCTATTCATATTCATAACACTATCATCCATGTATGACTAGTACGATTCAAACGCAAACAATCATAACAATCAATCATCATTATGCTACAAACAGGATACTTACCTCAACCGTGCGGAAACGGTAGATGCGAAGAGGACGCTGCCCCTGGGACCAATCCCCCACCTGAACATAATTATGAACTAAGCTAAGACAACCATACTGGACCCAAGACATAATTAATAGATCAAACGAAAAAAACCAAACTCTCAAGCGCCTTCCAAACGTCCCACTTCTAACGATCGATCTGTCCCCTCTGTGCATAGTCAACTTCTAAAAATCATAACTTTCAATACATGGGTCCAAATAAAGTGTTCTAGGACTTTATGGAAAGGTAATTAAATTATCCAACTAAACCTAGTTGGGGGCCCCTTCTGAATCGGCCATCTAAAACCCCTACAAAGCCAAATTAAAAGACATCAATTTTCACGTCGGGTTCTCTGGACAGTACACTAAAACCACCATAACTTTTTCTACGAGCATCCAAATCTTACGTTCTTTAGTTTTCTGGAAAGGTATGGAAATTACCTACAATTGTCTTTATATCGAGATCCTCTTATTTCTTCTTTAACTAATAGCTTATTCCAGTTTTCTACAAACTGTCAGAAAACTGACAGATTAACAGGACAGAGACACTAAAGAATTCATAACTCGCTGACCGTTAATCGGATTTGGGCGTTCTTGGTGGCCCTGGAAAGCTAAGGACAATACCCAACTATCTCTAAGAGATGGGATCCACGGAATCGGCCTCTAAAGCCATCAAAACCGACGTTCAATATACTGGACAGAAAAGGATCTACACAACCGGTATTGCTAAAACAATTAATTAACCATCTAAACAACGGGGAACGAACGTTACCCTCGACGAATCACTATAGACCACGACATAGGCTGCGAACCTTCATCTTCCCTCTCTTCTTCCCTCCCTTCCTTCCTCCTTCTCCTTTCTTGGCCGGCCACCACGCGCGCGATCCTCCTCTTCTCCTTCCTTGGACAGCATCAATGGAGGGAGTGGTAGCAGGGGAAGGATGCTACAGTACCATGGCACTATAGTGCCGCGTGCTACAGGGAATGAGGCACAGGGAGGAAGGAGATGGCGGCCAAGGGGGAGGGGGAAAGGGGTATGGCGGCTATAGGGGGAGAAGGGGGTGGCGCCCTAGGGTTTTGGCCCACCTTGGGCCGGCTGCCCCCTCTCCACCTTGGGCCCTAGATGCTATGGGCCGGAAGCCCACAGCCCAGGTTGTCCAGACTTTACAAAGATCCCCCTCTAAATTCTGTTAAATCCCTTTTCTGATTGGCTTTTCTCTCTAAATTATCTCTTCTCTCTCAAATACATTTGGGGTATTACATTCTACCCCCCTTAAACGGAATTCGACCCCGAATTCTAATCACGCTCAACACCAAAGAATATCACAACTAAAAAAAATCATACCAACATTACCACGTACTTGTTGTGAATATTTCCGGATACTGCTCGCGCATACGAGACTCCAATTCCCAAGTCGTTTTTTTTCCTCGGACTTATGGGACTACCGCACCTTGATGCAACCGATGTGCTACACCTCATCTCTGATACTGACCTCACCAGAACCACTCAACGGACAGGACTCGAGGATACGGTATTACTCGCTGGTCAATAGCTCTTACGAAACCTCACACTTCAAATACCTTAGGCATTCTCTCAACACCAGGTTATCCGAAACGTTATATACCCCGCTCTAGGACTCGAGACGATTCTAGTGAATTGCTATCTTCCAAAATCCCCGCAACTTCCGAAATGAACCAAATATACGTGGGCATTCCCTTTTTTTGGGACCAAACAACAAAAATTGCACACAACATATGGAACTCTTATTCCCTCTCTCAGTCGATGTCCACCCTAATAAGGAGAACCTCCGCTAAGCAGGGACGCATGACACAACTTATTTTAAACAACCTTTAATATTCAGAACTCAGTTGAAAACAAAGGATTCACAAGGTAGCCAACTCATAACCGACTTCTCTCCAAAACACTCAAATCCAAGATCGAAGTTTCATCATGAAAACCTTTCCACATTCCAACTAGCAGTGTAAATAAATTCCACATAAACCAAAAGAGAAATCACTCGAATGGCCAAATCCAACACTTCATTCATTTCCCTAAACCAGAAAGAACCGCCTTTCCAACATAAAGTCAACACAAATTGCACAAGATCTCTGCTATAAAAACTTAGCTTAAACAAGAATCAAGAGAGCACCTCTCTACTCGAGAAAACATTCTTTCCTCATAGGTTCTGACGAGGACATGACTCCTATGGATACAACCATATTTGCTATGCTTGCTGTTCCAAGTACAAGAGCTCGTACGCTTCACTTAACTTATCAGGTGAGCTCGTTTTTAGGAGTGTCTTTATATTATATGAACTATATGATGCTACCTAATGATGGAATATCTATATGTGCAGCACCATGTCACTTTTGGTCCAAGACAAACAAGCAGTTTGAGCGGGACCCGTTTTGGAATCCAGTTCGGCCTCCGGAATCAGCCTGATAGCGCTGACTTCAAACGCCCAAAACTTTCACATACGACGTCCGTTGGAGGTCCACGAGTACTTGATGGAAATATAATGTCGTCCTCTTTCCAACGGATCTAGCCTCACCTCCAAACTCCTTCTGGACTGATCGCAATCATCAAAAGAAGACGTCATATCACTTGTTTGGGCCAAACTGGGCTTTGTAATCATATTGAACTTGGCCCATCTGCCGGCGGCCCACCCAGGGGCGTGGTACTGTTCACATGAACAGTAATCCACCGTTAGTACCACCTCGCTAGTTCGTTAGTTTTCTAGCTCCTCGTTCCCTATTTAAGGAGGCCGCACCCCTTTAGTTTTTCGGGGATTTTGTTTATGTTAAAAGTTAGCCTTCGTTGCAACTTGTATCTTTTGCGTGTGTCGACTAGACCACCCAATTAAGATCCTTATTCAGAATCCCAATTTATCAAGTGTTTCAATCTTTATTCGCAATTTCAGATTGCTTTACCTTGTTCTTGCGTGCTTCTTCGGTGTATGCAGGAATCGACCTTCGTGGTCAGGTCAACCAGGTATTCGTGCACGGTTGATAACGACTAGTCAATCAGTTCAGCGATTGCGTGGTTTCGAGCCTTGCGTGTTCGTAGCTAGGATCGTCAGGGTTGACCGACGCCTACTGGATTTATCATTCTCATCGAAAGATCGGGCCAACAAATAGAACCTTAGAGTTCATCAGGTGGTATCAGAGCTTCAGTTCATCGGTGAGATTTTTTTTCCTACAGTCCAAATAGCCAAAATTAAAAAAAAAAGGTTTAGTTCTTCGTCCAAGCCAATTTGTGCCTTTGCAAATTTTTTTTTTAGTTTGCATTATTGAATTGCCGTTGCATCGTCGAGTCTTTGTGCTGGTTTCTTGTCTAGATTAGTCTCGTTTTAGGGTTTCTTGTTCGATCGTCTAGTCTGTTCTTCGTTAAAAAAAAATAACAGATTGGTCGCGCGTCTCCTGTCATCGCCGTCCTCTTGAGTCGTGCGCTGCGCTTGATAGAGCCGGTTTCTGTTCTCTGGCGTTTCATCGCAAGGCAAAACAGAGGGCAGCAGTAGCACCCACACCAAAAAAGGATCGATTAGCGGTCGGTTTAAACTGCGTACCATTGTCTCGCCCAATGGGATACACCAAGACCAAAGTACCAACCAGCAGCATTAACTCATTCCAACAGCAAGCAAAATCAGGCAACACACACACACACAAAAAAAAAAGCGTCGATCGCGAGAACCGCCGCCTCCCTCGGAAGCGCCGCGCAGAATACCTTGAGCTGGGCCGCCCGCGCCACCACCGCCGAGGTCATCACGCCGCCGCTGGTCGGCCGCCACCGCTTCTGTGTGAGCCACCGTTTCGCTTAGCCCCCCCCCATCAGAAACCGCCGCCGTCGAAGCCGCCACGCACCGTCTCGCGCGCCGGTTGGTCCGCCGCCGCCTCTCGCGCCTCGCCGCCTGAGACCACCGCCTCGCGTGGCGGCTTGCTCCACCGCCGCCGCCGCGCTTGCGCCGCTTCGCGAACGGCCGCCGCCATCGGCCTTGCTTGCGCCATGATCGCCCGAACGCTTCGACCAAGACACGGCCAAAGCCGCTCGGGCAGCTGCCACCACTGCGCGCTCATCCTCCTGCCACAGCCGCCTCAAGCTCCCTTCTCCGCTTGCCGTCACCGTCCTTGAAGCGCGCCTGAAGCCGCTTTCTGCCGCCGCCGCCCGAGGCCGCTCCCCTGCCGCCGCCGCCGTTGCGGCCCGCCGACGCTGAAGCGCCTCCGTGGCGCGCAGCCCGCCGCACCGCCCGCCCGATCGCGCCGCTCGGCCCATCTCCACAAGGCACCGCCGCCGCTGCCAAGACCGCCAAGGCCGGGCCTACGTGCCTTCGCTGCCCCAATCGCCGGCTTGGAGGCACTGCCCAATTTGTTTCTTGGCTGTTGAAGAAGAGGACAAGTCCTTTTGTTTCCAGAGGTTTCCAAGTAGCTCCTGATTATTAAAAGGGTGCATTGAGGTATTAAAAAAAAGGAAGAGAAGAAAGAAACAAAAAAAACGGAGGAAAAAAAACAGAGGAGAAAAAAAACAGAGAGAAGAAAAAAAATCAGAGCTACCTCGTTTCATCCATTGCTCGTTGGCGTGTTTGTTCAGTTTGGCCTTCCGCTGTTACTACTAGTCATTCTTGCGAGTTGCTCTAGCTAGGCTTGGTTTAGACTAGGACCAGCACTTGTGACTAGTACTTTGAACTTTTCAATTTTGCATCTTGAATTGAATAATTGCTATTCCTTTGCTACATACCAAAGCTTCCGAGCTCCACTTCCTACTAACTCAGCAGGTGCCGTTCCTCGCAATCGTTGGGCTGATCACAAGTGAGATTATCACGAACCGACCCTTTGGTTGTACCACTTCCTTGCTACATTGGTAAGAACTTGCAAGAGCTTGATAAGAGCTTGGCGTGTGTGACTTGAGCCTCCAGATCCTAGTAGTTGATAGGAACATATACTTGTGATTTGTTTCCTTGTTTTCTACTAATAATGACAGATTGGTTGAAGATGGCCGATTACGATGTCATCACGGGCAGATTTGAACTCAAAGGGAAACAACTACCTGCATACATGTTACCACTCACCGCTGAGAGTACGTCGTTGGACTACTTTATATGGGTTAATATGTTGGATATCTACTTTGAAAGACAGGTCCTTGATCCTTATGAGAAGATGAGCATGGCAAGGACGGCACTGATCGGTGATATTCAACATTGGTGGTCGAATCTGGAGTACCACTTCATGTACACATGGGAGCAGATGAAGAAGAAATTGCAACGTCGTTTTGTACCTCCACCACCCACAGTCACAAGTGAAGTGCAACCTAAGGTAACTAAAAATGCTGACATTGTTTTGGCTCCTACTCCATCTCCACATACCACCGAGACGCTTGAAGAGATGAACGATGATTTGGTGCATCTTAAGTCATTTGAGGAGAAGTTTGAGGTATCTCTGATGTCGATGAGGACGACAATGACAAAGATACTGATTTGGTGCTACAGCAAGACATAGAGCCACCTTGTGAGTATATACCTACTGTAGTGCAATCTTTTGATTTCCCTTATGTTGACTTGAACGAACCATGTGCTGATCTTAAATCTCATAATTTTGCACATGTCGAATTAATTACACATAAGGAAGTACTTGATAGAATATCCCCTGCTGATACTTTGTGCTATATCATGCTTAATGAGCCCGTTAGTTTGGAATGTGCTAGGGAAAAAGTTTTTGAACTTCCATCTCTAAATTCTCTTTCTAGCACCTCCACCTACTATTTTAAATTAATTGGAGATTATGGTATAGACAACCAATTTCTGGTTTATCGAATATGCATAACTTGTGCTCACATGGATGAATTAAAACTTATTGCTTTGGATAACAATTCTTGTGTGCTGAACATTGTTCAATCTGAGAGGAAAATAAAATTTAGTACTCATCCAATGCCTATGTGTTCACCTTTTATTACACAATCTAGTATGGACAATCTGAATAAAAATGTTGAATTATGGAAGAGCTTACATTTCTTTTCACCATTGCTAGATGAATTTGCTATTGCTCGATTGAAATCTGATTATATGGATGAATGTTGTTTGATTCCAAAAGTTGTAGATTTGCCCATATGTACTACCACTGCAAGTTTACAATTTCAGAGATTTGAATTGTATAAACGCTTCACTTACATTTGCAAAACTAGTTGCAATAATTGTTGTGTGAGAAATTTTGTTTTGATCATTCACATATATGATTACTCTTGGATTAATAATACAATGATCTTTTATGATCATTTCTTTGTCTTCTAACATTAAGTGTGCAACAACGAAGAACCGTTAAAAGCAGATGACATATACATATACCATGCATACATCTTGGCTTCTTTGTTACCCTATTTTCAGCTTATCAAAAGCCGAGGACGGCTTTGTTTTCAAGAAAGGGAGGATGATGAGGATATGACTCCTATGGATACAACCATATTTGCTATGCTTGCTGTTCCAAGTACAAGAGCTCGTATGCTTCACTTAACTTATCAGGTGAGCTCGTTTTTAGGAGTGTCTTTATATTATATGAACTATATGATGCTACCTAATGATGGAATATCTATATGTGCAGCACCATGTCACTTTTGGTCCAAGACAAACAAGCAGTTTGAGCGGGACCCGTTTTGGAATCCAGTTCAGCCTCTGGAATCAGCCTGACAGCACTGACTTCAAACGCCCATAACTTTCACATACGACGTCCGTTGGAGGTCCACGAGTACTTGATAGAAAGATAATTTCGTCCTCTTTCCAACAGATCTGGCCTCACCTCCAAACTCCTTTTGGACTGATCGCAATCATCAAAAGAAGACGTCATATCACTTGTTTGGGCCAAACTGGGCTTTGTAATCATATTGAACTTGGCCCATCTGCCGGCGGCCCACCCAGGGGCGTGGTTACTGTTCACGTGAACAGTAATCCACCGTTAGTACCACCTCGCTAGTTCGTTAGTTTTGTGGCTCCTCGTTCCTTATTTAAGGAGGCCGCACCCCTTTAGTTTTCCAGGGATTTTGTTTATGTTAAAAGTTAGCCTTCGTTGCAACTTGTATCTTTTGCGTGTGTCGACTAGACCACCCAATTAAGATCCTTATTCGGAATCCCAATTTATCAAGTGTTTCAATCTTTATTCGCAATTTTAGATTGCTTTACCTTGTTCTTGCGTGCTTCTTCGGTGTATGCAGGAATCGACCTTCGTGGTCAGGTCAACCGGGTATTCGTGCACGGTTGATAACGACTAGTCAATCAGTTCAGCGATTGCGTGGTTTCGAGCCTTGCGTGTTCGTAGCCAGGATCGTCAGGGTTGAGCGACGCCTACCGGACTTATCGTTCTCATCGAAAGATCGGGCCAACAAATAGAACCTTAGGGTTCATCAGGTTCTTTTAAGAAATAAACCTTTTCCCAAATCATGGGTTTCTAAATCATCATACTTACTCATTTCTCTTAACCGATAACGCCAAAATGGTCCTCCAACCGAAAGTACATCCATACTTTTTTTTTCTTTTGAGGGACTTTACTAATCCACAAAAGAATACTCTAATCTACTCCGCTACCACAGGAATTCTTTTATCAGATGATTCCCAATACCTCAATAAAAATCTTTCACCCACAACCACATCACCTCATTCTGTTAAGGATAATCAACTTGAAATTCTCCGCATACACCCTCATTTATTGCATCCAAAAGATCCTATCAAAGATCACCATAACTCTTGAAAACTAATCATGAGAAACCAAGATGCTAGTATAAAAATGCCAAGCCCAAATTTAGCCTTTAAGACTTCTACACTGAATTTCCGGTATGCTTGATCAGTAACCCTCAGATCTGATGACTAAAATTTCACACGGCTCAGTAATAACCTCAGTTGTTAATGACAACATTCCTCACTAATCAAGTAACCACCCCAAGGCGATTTATTTCACCAATCTTAGGCATCATCTAATCCACACCAATCCAAGTCAGTTACACAACCACAATATACCCATTCGCAATACCCTAACTGATTGACCAAGATTCAAACATACTCAATCACTAACGCCAATAAATAAATAAATTCTCGATCGAGTTATCCTTAGAGATAATCTAACTTCCATAGGGTTACTCGCTGAGGCCGAATCATACTTGACCATAACTCAACAATTCTTGTTATCCCATTAATTAGCACAATGCTTAAGTTTCTCCACACCACTACTCTCATTAAACTTCACCAACATAACTCTTCTACACGATCTTACTAAGTATCCAATTGCGATTCTCTAATAAATTTATTAGGGGTCCATACTTTCGATAATCCCAACATCCCAACTAGTGGTAACACTAATTAATTGTATTTCATCGACAAACAGTCCATTTAAATAGAACTCTCTCCATGTGTTATAGGTCAAAACCAAATCACTATCTACTGCTCTTCAAATAGCTTGGTTCCTAAGGTTTCACCACTATCATATACTTGTCCACCACCAACTAGTCGCCATTCTACACTTTATAAGACTTTGGCAACACAAGTTGGTTAATTCCTTCCTCAAAAGGAAGAAACAAACAAATACAAGTTTCAACGCACAAGAAAACGTTGCTCCTCGGAGTGAGTACTTGTCCACCACCAACTATTGTGCATGTATCCCAAGTCTTGGCTGGCTTCGCCATGGCGCGTAGCGCCGGCGAAGCGACGAACACGCAGCAGCGTAGCGTTGTAAATCCGCCCGACGGCCTCGTCCCAAAGCCGCAAGCCGCTGCCTCGTCCCGCACACGCACCCGACACGAGCCTACTGGCACTCGTCACCCCGCATGGCCGCGCCGCCAACTGAACGCCACCACGCGTCGCACTGCCGGCCCAAAGACTCCTCCACACCTGCGCCCGCATGCGCTGCCTAGCAAAAAAGCCCCCACTTGGTCCTCTCGCATGAGGCGCCGCTGCTAGCCCCCTGCTCGGCCCTCCCGCATGAGGCGTTGCCCACCCGAAGATGTGTCGGCCTGCCGCGCCGCCCCCACAAGGGCTCCGCGCCACCACACCCTACTGTGCATCGCCCGAAACCGATGCCGCCCCACCATGCGCCGCCCGAAGTCGATGCCGCCTGAATCTGGCTCGACGCGCGCCTACACCGACCGACCGCCTTGCGCACTGCCGCCCTGGCGCACCACCCACTGCTAAGCGGGAGCCATTGCCACCTATCAGGAATAGGGTTAGGGAAACCCTAACCCCTGCCCCCACTTTGTATGGCCCATCATGGGCCAAGTAAATGGGCCCGACTAGAAAGGAATTCTGGAAGAAAAAAAGGGGGGAGGAAGAAAAAAAATCATGAAAATTTGTGGTTTAACCCTCGAAAATTGCAGAATTCACCGAAAGTTCATATTCCATAGAAAAAAGAGCATCGGGAATTCAAATTTTGAATCTTTTTGAGCATTTGAAGCATGTTTAACTCTATTATTAGTAGTTTTATGCAATTTATATATTGTATTTACTGTTTTGATTATCTGTGATTGTTTATATTACTTTTAATCACTGAAAAAAGCAGTAAATCATGACAAATGCGTAGAAAAATACGGGAACATTATGAGAATTTTGCAACCATTTTATGCAAATTACCAGTAGTAATCTTATGAAGTCTCTGCATGAATATGGAGATGACTGGCATCACGAACCAGGTGTTCGAAGAGCTGGCCCAACATGACCAGAATTTGTACCAGTCTTCAACTCTGTGAAAAGGTAATCACGAATGAGCAAAAGATTGAGAAGACTTTCTCTGCCTTTTCACCCGAATGCGGTGCAATCCACACGCAACTATCGTCAAGACGGCTAAAAGGAGTATGCAAAGTTGATTAACATCATGCAAGTTGCAGAAGCTCAAGATGATGTTCTAAGGAAGAACGAAATGTCGCAGCTACCTAGTAGCAATGTTGGCCATGAAGCCAATGCTAGTAGTTACACGGTGAGGAAGCCTCTCACAAAGGAGAGGGGCAAGAAGGGTAAGGTCATGGGTCACACGTTATTGATGCTTCCTAGTCTAAGAAGAAGGGTAAAGGACAGCATGAGGCACACATCGCCATTGCAGGCATGGAGGATCCACAACTATTAGTTGCACTCATAGATGTGGACAGCCTAGTAGCAGCCCCCATCACCTCTCTTTTGGACATCGCAGTGGCCGCAACTATAGTTGTCCAAGAGGAGAAGATCGCTATGGAGCAGATTAAGGCAGAAGTTTCTAAGTACTTCGCTGATTCGATCTAGTGCACGCATTGCACTTAGATCTTTTTATAGCCACTTGTAGTTTGTGGTTGTGATGGAACATTGAATTATTTTATTATTTGAATAATGGTTGTAAGCTCTAGGAGAGCAAAATATTAAATTCTTATGATGAGTCATGTAAGGCTTAATTTTTCCCATAGTTATAATAGCAAGTTATGTTCTGATTTTGAAGTATTTTATTTATGTGTGGATTGCTTCCTACCTTATATTAATAAATACTTTATATTAGAACACGTGTGTCGCCCTATGGAGGAAGTGTGTTTAGCGGATAGCAGCACAACGAATACCATCTTAAGAGAGACGAAAATTTTTTAGTCGATCAGCAAGAATACTGGTAGTCTTACAACAATCATAGGTAGCGATACTTGTATAATAGGCTCAAGAAGGGCCTCAATTATACTCCCGATGGGTACAACTTTTGATCATTAAAGAAGCCTTGTTGTACCTAGAATCGACTAGAACTCTCAAGGATATTTGCGCTACAGGTTTCCATGTAGAGATTAAAGAAGAGTACGAGCAAGGAATACCTGCTCATTACAAAGTGTGAAGAAAGTGAAAAAGGGTATTAGAATGTCTTTCTTCATATGAAACTGGGCTATACTACACTAATATTAAGGCACTCGCAGCTTATACTATCCTAAAAACTGTATTTAGAAGTTCTGAACTTTTCTGTCTCTAGCATTATGCCACCTAGGTCTTAGGATGATGAGAAATATAATTAACAATTCTCAGGGACATAATATCAACGTAAAGAATTTCCCGAATTAGGAAGATTTTGTGTACCCCGCATGTGCCACCGGGAAACTAATTACTATACATTCTGCTCCAAAAGTGAAGGATGATGATGAGGCCCTAGGTGCATCTACTACGGTGGTCAACATCTCTAAGTTGCAAGTGTGTGCTAAACCTCAAGTTGAGCCTATTATGCATCAATGGAGAAAGAAACAAGAACAAGGTTCGGCCAAGAACAAGGAGAGGGAGGTAAGCCAAAGGGAAAGCTTGAGCGGACATTTGAAGACACAAGAACCAAGGACTTTGCATTTTGAAAAGTTTGCAAGGGAATCTTACCAAGAAAAGACGAAGAATCCTAAATGGATTTGGATTGGAGCAATTCCAATTCGGATCGATCTTTAAAAGAAGTTATTTTTGAAATTACTTGTAATAGGATAGTTTAATCTATTTTCAGCAATTAGAGTAGCTTAAACATCTATGTAAAGAAGGAGTTTTTTTGTTCGGATACTGTTCACGTGAACAGTAATCAGACACGGTTCACTGTAGCAAGTCGGTTACTGTTCATCCGGGTTGGGTGCTTGCGTGGGAGGCTATATAAACCCCCTATGGCCGTACCATATAGGTGGACAAGTCATAGTTGAAGAAAATATAGAAAAGTCACATGTTTGTGTGGCGCAAAATGAATACATGCGTTTCGAAAATTCCCGTCTAGGGTTTTGTGATTGCGTGAATATTGGAGGGTGGCTTTCCTTCCAAGATCCGTGATTCCTTGTGGATCATCTCACCAATTCGTGGCATCCTCAATTGCTCACGGTTTGGTGTTGTTCTTCGGGTTTGATTTTGTTTCTCTCTTCGGATTGATTCAACATCAACCAAGTATTACTTGCTTTGGAGATATACTTGTTCTTCCTTTTGGCTGAACCAATGAGGAAAGCTAGGGTTTTGCTCCGATCAAGATTGCAATACAAGTACCGTGAAAGATTGGGCCACATTACGCATCAACTACCGTTGATCCGTATCATCTTAGTATCGAGGCGTGGTTGATCACAGATGCGTGGAATTTTTCTTGGTACTTTGAAGTTGGTCATCATGTCAAGAACTAGCGGCCGACGGTTCTAGTGAAGGATTGGACGAAGAGCGTATGTACGGTGATACACTATTACCGGATGTACGTGCTCAATTTGATGCTACTACCGGCTTTTTTCTTCGTCACGAGAAGGTGTTACGCCATCAACTTGAAGCTCTAATCCAAAGGGTGCAAGACACGCTGAACGATCGTCTCAGCGTGAATGAACGGCGTATGATGCAAGGTTTTGACAATCTAAACCATGCTATCCGTCGCTTGGAGGAGAGGCTACCACCGCCACGAGGAGGTAATGTGCGGTGCTACCCCAATCACAACATGGGCGTGCTGGCGTGTTGTGCGTCGAGATGGAGATGACTTCTATCTGCCGATTCGAGGAGGCTATTTCCAATGATCGTGGAAGACGTCAACGATGTCCACGACGTGATTACTTTGATCGTCGAGGTGCTGGACATGGTGGACATCATAATGGAGGTGGTGACGTGAAGATGACGGTATCGGGAGAATCAAGATCACCATACCAGAGTTCAAGGGCAGATCTGATCCGGAGGCTTATTTGGAGTGGGAGATGCGTATCAATCAAATTTTTGGCAACCACCACTACTCTGAGGAGAAGAAGGTTCGTGTTGCCTCGATTGAGTTCACCGAATACGCTATTATTTGGTGGGATCAATTGAATCGTGCAGGGGAACGTCCTAACACTTGGGAAGCAATGAAACATGCTATGCGGGAACGTTTCGTGCCAGCATACTATACACGGACGCTGCATACAAAGCTACGACGACTTACTCAGGGTGCTAAGACGGTGAGCGAGTACTATCAAGAGATGCAAGTGCTCATGATCCGTACAAGTGTGCGTGAGTCGGCGGAGGCGACCATGACACGTTTCTTCGAGGGGCTGAATGAAGATGTGCGGAACTGTGTTGATTTAATGCCATACAATACCATGCAAGAATTACTTCATCAAGCGGAACGTGCTGAACAATGGGTGAAGGACACTCAAGCAAGGAGTGGCCATACCACTCATAGCACTTGGAGGCGTGCAACTTCACATGACGGAGATGCAGGATCAACTCCCAAACCGGTTGCATCCACTACACCGGTTCAGAGTACATTCAAGGAAGCTTCAAAGCCTATAAGTGCTGCGGGCAAAGAAGTCTCACATGTTGATTCTAGTGCATTCTCTACGGCTAGAACTAGCAACATTGAATGCTTCAAGTGCAAGGGCCGAGGTTATATGAAGAAGGATTGTCCAAACATGAAGACAGCGTTGCTTACACATGATGGCTATGCAACGGAGAGCGACAACGATGAATCTGAACCTTCCGATGAATCTGAGAAGTTGGAACCACTCATTTGTTATCCAGCACAAGGTGTTAGCTTGATGGCTCAAATGGTGCGGCGTGATAACACCGTTATTGTGTGGAAGGGACAGCGACATCATATCTTTCAAACTATTTGCAAGATCAAAGAGAAGGTATGTAAGCTAATTATTGATAACGGGAGTTCGAGCAACATGATTGGCAAGGATGTGGTGGAATCACTCTCATTGTTCACATGGAGGCATCCTAAACCATATTACATCCAATGGCTCAACAACGTCGGCAAAGTCAAGATCACACACAAGGTGAGAGTGCCACTTACAATTGATGGCTATGTCGATAAGGTGGAGTGTGATGTGGTACCTATGCATGCTGGTCATATTCTATTGGGACGTCCATGGCAATTTGATTTGAATGCTACACATCAAGGACGGTCCAACCGATATACTTTCATGCACAAGGGAGAATTCCATGCTTTGCTGTCAAAGACCGATGAAGAAATCAAGAGTGATTTGGTTGTGGTTAGCAAGAAGAAGGCCGTAAAGACTATACTAAAACCGAGGACGGTTTTGCTTCAAGAAGGGGAGGATGATGAGGCCCTAGGTGCATCTACTACGGTGGTCAACATCCCTAAGTTGCAAGTGTGTGCTAAACCTCAAGTTGAGCCTATTATGCATCAATGGAGAAAGAAACAAGAACAAGGTTCGGCCAAGAACAAAGAGAGGGAGGTAGGCCAAAGGGAAAGCTTGAGCGGACATTTGAAGACACAAGAACCAAGGACTTTGCATTTTGGAAAGTTTGCAAGGGAATCTTACCAAGAAAAGACAAAGAATCCTAAATGGATTTGGATTGGAGCAATTCCAATTCGGATCGATCTTTAAAAGAAGTTAATTTTGAAATTACTTGTAATAGGATAGTTTAATCTATTTTCAGCAATTAGAGTAGCTTAAACATCTATATAAAGAAGGAGTTTTTTGGTTCGGATTACTGTTCACGTGAACAGTACTGTTCACGTGAACAGTAATCAGACACGATTCACTGTAGCAAGTCGGTTACTGTTCATCCGAGTTGGGTGCTTGCGTGGGAGGCTATATAAACCCCCCATGGCCGTACCATATAGGTGGATAAGTCATAGTTGAAGAAAATATAGAAAAGTCACATGTTTGTGTGGCGCAAAATGAATACATGCGTTTCAAAAATTCCCGTCTAGGGTTTTGTGATTGCGTGAATATTGGAGGGTGGCTTTCCTTCCAAGATCCGTGATTCATTGTGGATCATCTCACCAATTTGTGGCATCCTCAATTGCTCACGGTTTGGTGTTGTTCTTCGGGTTTGATTTTGTTTCTCTCTTCGGATTGATTCAACATCAACCAAGTATTACTTGCTTTGGAGATATACTTGTTCTTCCTTTTGGCTGAACCAACGAGGAAAGCTAGGGTTTTGCTCCGATCAAGATTGCAATACAAGTACCGTGAAAGATTGGGCCACATTACGCATCAACTACACGTTGATCCGTATCAGATGAAATCCATGCATTCTTGGACAGTATCCAAGGAGATATTTGCGGTCCTATACAGCCCCTGTCAGGGACATCTAGATATTTTATTGTGCTCATCGATGCTTCCTCAAAATGGTCGCATGTATGTTTATTGTCTACGAGAAACCACGCTTTTGCTATGCTAATCTCGCGGATAATTAAAATTTTCCTAATCATCATGTGAAGTCCATCAGAATGGACAATGCAACTTTAAAGGTATTTGATGATTATTGCATGGCAATGGAAATTAACGTTGAGAATTTCGTACCGCATGTCCACACCCAGAATGGACTAGAAGAGATATTAATGAAAAGGATTAAATTTATTGCCCGACCCTTTTGCAGAATTGTAATTTACCAACTATATGTTGGAGACATGTAGTCCTGCACACAACAACTCTCATTAATTTTAGACCATCGGCATATAACATCCATTCACCTATGCAACTAGAGCAAGGGTCAGCACCGAAAATTTCTCATCTTCGCATATTTGGTTGCAAGGTTTATAGACCTATACCACCACCACAGCGAACTATAGTGGGCCCTCTCCAAAAGTTTGGGATATACGTTGGTTATGAGACAACATCCATAATCAGGTATTTGGACCCTATGACTGGAGATTTGCACACCGCCTGCTTCGCTGATAGCATATTTCATGGGGATAGTTTCCCGTCATTACGGGGGATGGAAATCAACCCATTGATGAAAAATGTTAGGAAATAATGTGGCAAGCCATGGGAATCCATGCACATGACCCGCACACTAGTGAAGCAAATATTGAAGTCCAGAAGATAATTGATTTGCAAGCATTATCGAATCAACTTTCTGACCACTTTAGTGATTTGAAGAGAGTGACTAAGTTGCATGTGCCTGAACGCAATGCATCGGAGACGGTTGAAATACTGAAGAAAGAAAAAGGTATCCCTAATCCCATCTAGAGGCCTCAGAAAAGGATGAGAATTCCGGTCCCTCGAATCCAAGGTAACCGGGGACGCCTGGTGAAAGAGGATAAGAAGGACTTGACCTAGCCGATCATTGAAGCTCCCTAGAACCAGAAGGGGAGCCAGTTGAGATCTATCACCAGTATGGAACCTTCAGGAAGAGGCATATCGGATTTGAACATTTCCACGGAAGGAGATATCAACATGGATGTATGCGCACACATCGAAGCTGAAAAACTGAAGGGACTTGCCCTCGTAATTGGAAGCAGTGGTGAGCAAGTAAAAGCATTAGAAGAATTGCCCTATGAAGAAATAGCTATAAACTATGTGACCACGGGAGAATCTTTGAATATGACAACAACCAGTGTCAACATTTATTTTGCAAAGAAAATTACCACAATCATCGATCTTGATCTAAAGCATGCATCGCTTGCTGAATGCAAGAAAAGATCAAATTGGGAAGATTAGAAGAAGGCAATAGAAACTGAATTATTATCTTTGAATAAAAGAGATGTGCTTGGGCCTATAAGTTGTATGCCTCCCCATGTCCACCCCGAAGGGCATAAGTGGGTATTTGTTCGAAAGAGAAATAAAAATAAGCAAAACTCGTTGCACAAGTTTCACTCAATGTCTTGGAATTGGTTATAAAGAAACCTATTCCTCGGTCATGGGCAGAACTACCTTTAGATATTTAATCTCATGTAACATCCCAAATGTATAATCAGGGTTATTCAAGTATAATTATATGTGTAGAAATTAAAACTTTTTCTCACAACTTGAAAACCCTTACAATCTCATGTAATTCTTGTCCAAGAGTTGTGTAAACCAAGAACACAAAGCTCTTGTTGACCAAAAGTCAAATTCATTTTCCAATTCTCTCAAATCTTGTGCCAAACAATTGGAAAGTATCTTCCTTGGTCCTAAAACTGAGGTGGGACCCCTCTGAAAAATATCACAAGTTGTAAAACTAGTTTGATAATTTTTGGAGGTAAAATGAATCATTGAACAACCTTAATGAAATTCCTGAGAAAAATGCATTGCATAATAACCTCTGGAAAATTTATGTAAGGTTAATCATGTTGTCAGCTAGCTCCAGTTAAAATTTCATCAAATTTGGAGTTCATTTGCTAGCCCAAACAATTTGGCAAAGTCTCAGCTGTAGAAACAAAATTTAAAACCATGCACTGTTCCTTGGGCTAGCCATGTTCAAAAGTGGTCCGGCCCAACCATGTCTGCACCTCGCCAGACCTCATCTCCACCTTGATCGGTCGTGGTGTTGGATCTACATCCAACCGCCACGACCTCCTCTCAGTCAACCTTGCTTAGGACCTCCCACCTCCCGCGTTACTCGGTAGTAAGACCCTCTTTGCATTTAGTTGAGGTCGTAGCCGTTGGATTTACATCCAACAGCCACGACCTCCTCCTCAAACGTTCTCAGTTAAGACCTCCCCACCTCATCAGGTCATAGCCGCTGGATCAAAGATCCACGGCCACGACCTCCCCTGTGTGTTAAACCTCAAAGGACCTCCTCGTGCTGTAAGCCATCGCAGCGAGGTCATCCCACCTATGTGAGGTCTTGGCCCTTGGATTCAAGATCCATGCCCCGACCTCCCCTCCTTGTTAAACTAAGCAAGTCCACATCCCACCTACGTGAGGTCACAGCCATTGGATCAAAAATCCATGGTCACGACCTCCTCCTCCCAATCTAACTGTCAGACCTCCCTTTGTACTCACTTGAGGTCGTAGCCGCTGGATCAAAGATCCACGGCCACGACCTCCTCTGAAAAATATTACAGCAAGGTCCTCCCGCCTTGATGAGGTCCATGCCCTTGGATTTGCATCCAAAGGCCATGACCTCCCCCCTCAGTCTCTTATGTTCGCGTGCGGTTAAGTCCCAACTGGAGGTCCGCACCGTTGGATGGAGATCCAACGCTTTGGACCTCCTGTCCATTTCCTCACGTGCGTTTTCACGTTAAGGAGATCGGAGGGCCACGACCTCCTCGCCCTTGATCGTGTGGCTGGGACCTCCTCCCAGCCACTTAAAATGTAACGGTTCAAAACTCTCATCCGATGGCCAGGACCTCTCCCAGGTCTTATCCAACGGCCACTAAGACCTCCCTGTTCTTCTCCTTCCTCTGGCGGCGGGCAAGCTCGGCGGTGCATTTATTGCGTGTCGACCTTGGGGTACACTTCATGACTCTTTCTTGACCCGCATTTAATCTTGGTCGACTTTTAGCCTCTCGAGTCAAGCCCGAGCACGCCCCTTGTCACCCCCATGTCTTGTCCACCTCATGGACGGCCCGTGGGCTAAGCTCACCATGGAGCTTAGCACCAGCTCATCACCTTCAATCAGGTTATAAAGTACCCTTGAAGCCTCCTTGGCTTCCTTTGCACCTAATTGACCTCGGCCTTGCACTTTGTGCGTGGTGAGCTCCTCCTCCACTAACACTCACTCACCTCACTAGTGGTCGCCATTGTTGATGTCCTTGGAGCATCTCGGTAGCTCAAGGGTTCCCGTGGCTCCCTCGTTCACCCTCGTTCATTTTGTGCTCCCCAAACCTCTGGAAGTTAACCCTAACTTAGTTTGTTTGGGCGCCAGAGGAGGACAAAGTCGGGCTTGAAGCTGGAGCTTTGGCAGTGGAGCCCTGTCTTCCCCAACTCCGCCACCACCTCCACGACCTCCCGGCACCTTAGGACCATCGGGTAAGCCCTGTTAGTCCTTTAGATCTTTGGCACCATATGAATGATCTCGCGGAGCTTTAGTTTGGCATAAGCTTGTTTGTCGCTGAGCTCATTTTTGCTTTTCGGTTTTGCCCGTCTTGGTCACCTCGTCCTCTCCGGCTCGCCCGGCGTTCAAGGCCGTCTTCTTGCCGTTGAGAGAAGGTCCGTTGGAGTGCGCGTGGTTATTGCGAACCGCGGTACCATTGGATCTCGCCGCGAGGTCTACATCGCCGGCGAGAACCAAATATTTGAACACGGGTTTTGTCGGACGCAGCGACAGCGTCGTTGTCGTTTTAGGACAAAAGATCCACCGAGTTAATGCGCTTATCATTGCTCCCATCATTGAATTCATTTGGTGTGTCTTAACTGTCTTAAATCCACCATTTACTGCGCGCCATTAAGTCCTCCCGCGCGCGGACCTCCTCGTGGTCCCGCGCGCATTTAATCTCTTGTCCATAGCGCGTGCGTGTGCGTGCGCTAATTCTAGCGTTGGATCGGACATCGGACCTCCTCCAAGGAGATCCGGGCGCCCAAGACCTCCTTGGCGCAATCTTAGCCGTCGAGACCTCCACGGAGGTGCAGGGCGCTGAGGACCTCCTCTGGGACCTCCTCGAGGTCATCTCACCGTTGAGGACCTCCCCTTTTAATCTGGTCCGTTCCGGACCTCCCTTCCATGTTGTGGTCCGTTAGATCTTCCATCTACGGCCATGACCTCCCCTCACCTCGCGCATGTGCGTGGTTAGGAGGTCCAGGACCTCTGGACCTCCCATGTGCATGTGTGTTGTTCTCCTGGGAGGTCTGAGCCGTTAGATCTGAGATCTGTGGCTCACGACCTCCCATGTCTTTGTGAATGTTAGGAAGGTCAGTAAATTCTTAAGTATGAACTGAAATGAGGTAGACTTTAGAATTTCATATCTTTTTCATTTTAAATCCTTTTGAGGTCATTCAAATTGTGTTAGCTCTGTCTTAAACTTGACTTTAATCCAAAAATGGTTGTAAGTTGAGTTCAGCTCCAGAGCACAGTTTTGCCATAGGTTTTAGTACTCCCTTTTTGGATAATACACTCAAAATTTAGGTTTAACTTGTAAAACCCATAACTAATGTTCTGTAGGTTATTTTTGAATGAGACCAACTTTGTTAGCTTCCTATATTAATGAACTCACTGTAAAAATTAGATTTGAGCATATTGCTGTTATAGAAATAAGGACTTGTGCATTATAATTTTGTTCAAGTTCTTGTTTTTGAAAAATTATAGAAAGTGCAATATAGCTCCAAATGGGATGAACTCAATTGTGTTATTCATCTCATGAGGTGCTGGTTTCACAGTAAAAATCTCAGCCTCACCACTTTTCTAGAAATTGTTGCCTCATAATTAAATTAGTGAATAGTGCAGTTTGGTATTTTCAGGGCTGAGCAGAATTGTTTTGCTCATAACTTTTGCATTAAGAATCCAAATCCATTGGTTCTTGTTGCTAAATTCCCTAAAATCACCCTCTTACTGCTGTAGAAATTTCAGAGAATTTGGAGTTCGTTTGCTGTGCTGTCTTGTTGTTTTTCGTCGTTCTTATCGGTTCTTTATCGTTTTTCCGTTAGGTTTCGACATTTGTGGTGATCCATAAGCGACCCTCCGCAACAAAGTGACCAGCAGCAAGGCAAGCAGTTTGACCATTTCCATCATTGTCCCATTACTTTAAAGCTTACTACTTTGTTTTACTTCTATGTATGCATGCTACTTTGTGTTAAATGTCGCTAGCTTTCCTATAGTTGCATAATCTGTAGGAATTGTTATCCTCTACTACCAATGAGCCTAGGTTATTCGCTGTGGTTTGAGCTCGTTGGATGAGCTCTTATCACTTAGTAGTTGCGTTTAAAGCGCTTAGACATGCTTAGCTATCGGTAGTAATGGGCGATCATCGACATAGTCGATGGTCTTGATCACACAAGTATAATTATTCCTCCTATATGTCCAGCACTTGTGCTTTGATTAATTGTAAAATCAAAACTGAAAATAAAATGTCGATTTAGACTTGGGCATATTGGATGGGTGGTGCGGTTCTTGGAATGTGGTGGTATGCGGGTCCCTAAGGACCGAGTACTTGGGTCACTAAGCCAAGCGCTTTGCGTGCTAACCACACGAGGGGATATGGGACCTCTCTTGACTAAGTACTTTGGGAGGTGTTAATTATGAGCTGGTTGGTGGGTATGTTTTAATAAAATCTGTGTGTGTGGTGTTGGGAGGGAGCATTGGCGGACCGGTTAGGGCTGCCTAATGTGTCTTGTCCCGTGGGTTCTTGCTCGTAATTAGCATCGTCCATTGGAAATGTCTCGTAGGACTTAGCCGTGCAAGCACACCAAAGGTCGTGTGCCTAAAGGAAAGGCGATGCGGCGTGTGGGTACATTGGTACACCCTGCGAGGATAAAACTATTGAATAGCCTCGCCCTAGGTTATGGACATGCTTGGCAAGACTAGTCTCAACCTTTTAATTAAAACTTGATGGGTTGGTATGAGCGGGAGTTCATGCTATTGTTGTGGTGACTAAGGGTTAGTCACTTCGAGTTTGTTCTTGTTGTTGTTATTATGTTATTATCGCGTTGTATTTCAACAATTAAAAATGCTTTATCAAATTGCCTTCAATCTATTATGTTATTGCAAATGAAACTTGCTTTGTGCTAAAATGTAAGTCCAAAGCTCCATCCACTTAATTAAAGCTTGCATGTAGCTAAATTATAGTTCTGTTATCTTACACGTCGGTCTTGCGAGTACAATAAACAAGTTATTGTACTCATTTGCTTCTTAACAAATTTGTTGCAGAGGGCGGAGGTGAGCTCCAAGAGCCTTACTTACGTGCCACGTGTTCTTTGTTTCTTGACGACTAGCTTGGCGGTCGGTCGAGATGCCTAGGGGTTAAGGCACACCGATTGGCTTTGTGTTATAGCCATCTTTATGGCACTTTTGCTTCCGCTGTTATCTTTTTATTTGTTGCTATTTGGCCTAAGGGCCTCTCTTTTGTAATAGCTATTCCTTTTTTAATATTAACTTCTGGTTTGTTGCTTATGTTCTATGTGTTGTATGGAATTGATATATTCTTTTGTTGTGAGGTATGTATACTGCATTCTGGGGAGTATACATCTCTCGAGACCGAGTTTATTCGGTTGATAATACTAGGGTCAATTGGATGACTAAGTATTATGAGCCTAATAAATGTCGGGGTCTCACAAAAGTTGGTATCGAGCCGTTAACACAAGCAGTAAATCTTTAAGATATTTTGGAAAACCTATTTTCAAAGTATAAGCGAGATTTGAAAGCTTAAGAAAATTCTCAGATTTTACTCCTCATCTACCTTAGCTTTCTCTTCTCATCTCACTCTAATTTGAGTTTTGAAAGTTGTTTTCCTCTCTTCTCTTCTACAAAATAGTCATTATCGATTAATTGGGTTTTGGGTAACATATGAGAGTTCTAAATTGATGTCTTGGCTACCTTCTTGGTGAAGAATAGAAGTATTTGAAGGCGAAACTCAAATCTGAAAATTCTGGACAGCAAGCAAGCATTTTAGGGCAGCAATGCTTAAGCTAGTAAATGAGGTAGAAAATGAGAGGCTAATCAACTAAAACTTGTGGGAATAAAAGGGTAAGATGTGATACTAGTTAGCTAAGTATCTAACACTTATTTCGCTGCCTTAATCTTGCTCTCTAATAGTTTTAGATCTCATCTTACAATCTGATTTGTAATCTTCCCGATCAATTACTCGTTCATTCAATACGGGTTAGTTGAGTTGAGAAGTTGAACCTTGCTTTTGGTGTTTCTTGGCTGTTTGTAGAGTCTTTTAGAAGCTTTTAAAGTTTAATTACTCGTTGTTTTGGCTTTCGTTTAGGGTGATCTTCATTCCCCTAGTCGATCGCTTTTGTTTTCTTTAAGGCTTAGTTTTTGGGTCTAGTTGCTAACCAAAATTTCTTGTAACAGGATGGCGGGCCTTTTCGTAGCGGCCAAGGCGATCGGCCACTGGTCGGACGAGGAGCTTCCTCCTCCTCCGACCATGGCGAGGTCCTTCTTGATTGAGCGCAACGCGCGGATGACAGAGAGTTCTCTTGGGCGTCATCGCGCAACACCACCTTGCCCTTACGGAGCTTCGGGATGCGGGCGAGGAATGCCCATCGGCCTCGTGGGGGTCTTGCTGAGTTCGCCGTACTCGGCCCCTACTTTTCTCGGTCGAGGACCCTTTGGATGCAGACGATTGGCCGTCTTGTGGGCGTAAGCCAGATAGCGCGATGCGAAACGAGAAGGCGCTGTTCGCATCGCACCAGCTTGAGGGTGCAGCTTTGTCCTGGTGGGAGAGCTATCTCGCCATGCAGCCCGTAGACCACACCGTCTCTTGGGAGGAGTTTCGTACTGCCTTCCGTCGGGCTCACATCCCTGCCGGCTTGATGGAGATCAAGAAGCAGGAGTTTCTTGCGCTCAAGCAAGGGCGTAGCTCAGTCATGGAGTATGTGTACGAGTTCAACCATCTGGCTCGTTATGCTCCTGAGGATGTGGCCACTGATATGGCCAAGCAGGCCAAGTTCAGGCGCGGCTTGTCCGAGGAGCTGAAGGACAAGCTATCCATTGCCGACTTTCCTGATTTTCAGACCTTGGTCGACAAGGCCATCGTCGCTGAGCATGCGGCTCGGGAGCTTATGGATTCCATAGCGCAAGTGGGAGACCTATAAGACTTCGAGCCCGATTCTTCCGCCCTCGTTTGGGCGATCTCGGGGTACCACTCTCATTCTTGGCGCCCGAGGTCACGCCTCGTTCCTCGTCCTTCGCAGCCGTGTCGATCCGTGCACTGCGAGTCACACGGCCCCATAACCCGGCCGCGGGTCACATGTTTCTCATGCAACGAAGGGCATTATGCGAACCAATGCCCTAAGAAGGCAGAGCGATCCCTCGTCCTAATGGAGGACGCGGGTCGAGGTGGTGCATCTCGGGACCGAAGATCGTCCGGCTACCCAAAGGCGTGGGTAGTGGTCGCGTCAGCGCCATCACCGCAGAGGAGGCTCGGGAGGCACCCGACGTCGTGCTAGGTACACTTTCGTTAACTCTCATCCCGCTCATTGTTTTGTTTGATTCAGAGCATCTCATTCCTTTGTTTACGAGTCTTTTGCTCTTGTTGGAGAGCTTCTTTCCTCTCCATTGTCGGTCCCCTTCTCATTCGCTCTCTGGTTCGGAGTTGAGAGTGAGATTGAGTGTAGGATGTCCCTATCGAGATCGGCGAGGGTTCTTAGCAAACCTTATCCTTCTCCATTCAATGAGTCTAGATGTGATTCTTGGCATGGATTGGTTGTCTCAAAGACGTGGGACAAATCGATTGCGCCAGAAGCTCATCTCTCTGTCTAGTTCTTCCGGTGGCGGGTTTGCTTCTCACCGGTCGCTAGATCCTCATCTCTTCGCACTTGAAGCGAAGCCGCTCAGATATTAGCGAAGTCCCAACAGTTTGTGACTTCGTTGATGTCTTTCCGCCGATCTTCGAGGATGCCACCCGTTCGAGACCTCGAGTTTGTCATTGAGTTGGCTCCTGCATCGCCCCTATCTCAAAGAGGCCTTATCGGATGCCACCGAGCGAGTTGGTGGAGTTGAAGAAGCAGTTAAGTGAGCTGCAAGAGAAGGGTTTCATTCGCCCTATCTCATCTCCTTGGGGTTGTCCAGCAATCTTCGTAAAGAAGAAGGACGGTACTTTACGCATGTGCGTTGATTACCGCCCACTTAATGAAGTGATGATAAAGAACAAGTATCCATTGCCCGCATCGGCGATCTCTTGATCAATTGATTGGAGCTCGAGTTTTCTCCAAGATTGATTTGAGAGTGGGATATCATCGAGTTCAGTATTCGACTGAGGATATTCCAAAACGACATTCTCTACTCGCTATGGCTTGTATGAGTATCTTGTCATGTCATTAAACAACCAATGCTCTGCCTTGTTCATGAATCTCATGAATTCGGTATTCATGGAGTATTTGGATAAGTTTGTCGTGGTCTTCATCGATGATATTCTTATCTATTCCAAGAACGATGAGGAACATGATCAAGATCTCGAGGCTTGTGTTAGGCAAGCTACGTGAGCACCGGTGACGCGAAGTTGACAAGTGTGCATTCGGTTGAAGGAAGTGGCTTTCTTAGGCCATATTCTTTCGGCAGAGGCGAGCCGTTGATCCTAACAAGGTCGCGATGTTCTTTCATGGAGTCACCTATTTCGGTCACCGATGTGCGGAGTTTTCTCGGTTTAGCGGGATATTATCGTCGCTTTATCGAGAACTTCTCCAAGATCATGGCCGATGTGAGTTGCTCAAGAAGGACAAGAAGTTCTTGTGGTCCGCTGAGTGTGAGAAAGTTTCCAAATACTCAAGAAGCGTTTGACCACCGCTCTGTTCTTGTTCTTCCCGATATCCATCGAAGCTTCGATATCTTTTGCGATGCTTCTCGTCGAGGCCTCGGTTGTGTCCTTATGCAAGAAGGCAAGGTAGTGGCCTATGCATCAAGACAATTGAGACCTCATGAACTCAACTACCCTACTCATGATTTGGAGTTGGTGCTGTGATTCATGCACTTAAGATTTGGCGACATTACCTAATCGGTGTCGTTGTGAAGTGTATTCGGATCACAAAAGCCTCAAGTACTTGTTCACCCAACCCGACTGAACCTCGGGCAAAGGAGATGGTTGGAATTGATCAAGGACTATGATATGGGTATTCACTACCATCGGGCAAGGCTAATGTCGATGCCGATGCGCTTAATCATAAAGCGCATTGTAATGCCTTAGTGCTCAAGGAGCATTAGCCCTCTCTTCTCGAAGCATTCCGGCGTCTCAACTTGGAGATAGTTGAGCATGGATTTCTCGTTGCCATGGTTGTGCAACCAACCTTGGTGGATCGGATCAAGTCCGCTCGCGATCGGTTGGGAGTGAGCCACATTAAGGCAAATGTCAAGGCGGAACGACCAAGTGCTTTTACGAGGATGAGCATGGTGTTGTGAGGTTCGACAGCGCCTTGTGGTTCCAAAGGACATGGAGTTGCGGAATTTGATCCTCCATGAAGCCCATGATTCGCCTTTATCCATTCATCCGGGGCCACAAAGATGTATCAAGATCTCCGCCTTTGAGATTTTGGTGGACCCGAATGAAGAGGGAAATCGCGAGTTCGTTCTTCGAAAGCGACGTGTGTCGTCGTGTCAAGGCCGAGCATCGGCGTCTGTTTGGATCGCTTGACCTTTGCCAATTCTGAGTGGAAGTGGGATTCGATCGGAATGGATTTCATCACGGTCTACCCACATCCCGAAGAAGAATGATGCCATTTGGGTCGTCATCGATCGATTGACTAAGGTGGCACATTTTCTTCCGTCAAGACCGACCTTGGGTAGGTCTTTTGGCGGAGCTCTACATCGCCCGATCGTGAGTTTGCACGGTGTGCGAAGACGATCGTGTCGGATCGTGGATCCTTTTCACGTCTCGTTTTGGCATAGCTTGCAAGAGGCTATGGGCACTCATCTTGCTTTTAGCACAACATTTCACCCTCAAAGCGATGGTCGACCGAGAGGGTCAACCAAGTTTTGGAAGACATGCTTCGTGCTTGTGTCCTTTCTATGGGAAGCATTGGGAGAAATGCTTGCCATTCGCCGAAGTTTTCTTATAACAACGATTTTCAGGCCGGTCTCGGCATGGCACCATTTGAGGCCTTATACGGGAGAAAGTGTAGGACCCGTTGAGCTGGTCGAGACCGGTGAGAGACCTCTCTTTGGCGGACTCAATCAATGAGGCCGGCGCCAAGTCCGGCTTATTACGTGGCGTTTGCGCGCAGCTCAATCGAGCAAAAGAGCTATGCGGATCGCCGTCGGCGTGAGTTACGTTTTGAGCCTAATGACTTTGTTTATCTCAAAGTCTCTCCTTTGAAGGGCCATCAACGTTTGGCGTCGAGGGCAAGTTGGCTCCTCGATATGTCGGTCCCTACCGCATTATCGAGAAGAAGGAGCTATTGCCTATAAGTTGGAGTTGCCGGCTGCACTTGAGGGGTACATGATGTTTTCCATGTGTCGGCTTAAGAAGTGCCTCCGTGTTCCAACCGAGGAAGCTCCGTTGGAAACTCTCGATGTCAACCCGATTTGACCTATCGCGAGCACCTGCTTGGCGTGCTCGATGAGTCCGAGCGAAGGACAAGGAATAAGACCATCAAGTTCCTTAAAGTTCAGTGGTCAAACCATTCGAGGATGAGGCTACTTGGGAAAGAGAAGATCTGCGTGCGGACTATCCATCCTTCTTTCTCGAGTGAGCCAAATCTCGGGACGAGATTTGTTAGGGGAGATTTTGTAACATCCCAAATGTATAATCAGGGTTATTCAAGTATAATTATATGTGTAGAAATTAAAACTTTTTCTCACAACTTGAAAACCCTTACAATCTCATGTAATTCTTGTCCAAGAGTTGTGTAAACCAAGAACACAAAGCTCTTGTTGACCAAAAGTCAAATTCATTTTCCAATTCTCTCAAATCTTGTGCCAAACAATTGGAAAGTATCTTCCTTGGTCCTAAAACTGAGGTGGGACCCTCTGAAAAATATCACAAGTTGTAAAACTAGTTTGATAATTTTTGGAGGTAAAATGAATCATTGAACAACCTTAATGAAATTCCTGAGAAAAATGCATTGCATAATAACCTCTGGAAAATTTATGTAAGGTTAATCATATTGTCAGCTAGCTCCAGTTAAAATTTCATCAAATTTGGAGTTCATTTGCTAGCCCAAACAATTTGGCAAAGTCTCATTTGTAGAAACAAAATTTAAAACCCTGCCTTTGTTCCTTGGGCTAGCCATGTTCAAAGTCGGTCAGCGCAACCATGTCTGCACCTCACAGACCTCATCTCCACCTTGATCGGTCGTGGTGTTGGATCTACATCCAACCGCCACGACCTCCTCTCAGTCAACCTTGCTTAGGACCTCCCACCTCCCGCGTTACTGGCCGTAAGACCCTCTTTGCATTTAGTTGAGGTCGAGCCGTTGGATTTACATCCAATGCCCACGACCTCCTCCTCAAACGTTCTCGATTAAGACCTCCCCACCTCATGGTCATAGCCGCTGGATCAAAGATCCACGGCCACGACCTCCCCGTGTGTTAAACCTCAAAGGACCTCCTCGTCTTGTAAGCCATCGCGTGAGGTCATCCCACCTATGTGAGGTCTTGGCCCTTGGATTCAAGATCCGCGCCCCGACCTCCCTCCTTTGTTAAACTAAGCAAGTCCACATCCCACCACGTGAGGTCACAGCCATTGGATCAAAATCCATGGTCACGACCTCCTCCTCCCAATCTAGCTATCGAGACCTCCTTTGTACTCACTTGAGGTCGTGGCCATTTGGATCAAGATCCACGGCCACGACCTCCTCTGAAAAATATTACAGCAAGGTCCTCCGCCTTGATGAGGTCCATGCCCTTGGATTTGCATCCAAAGGCCATGACCTCCCCTCGATCTCTTATGTTGGCGTGCAGTTAAGTCCCAAGCTGGAGGTCCGCACTGTTGGATGGAGATCAACGCTTTGGACCTCTGTCCATTTCCTCACGTGCGTTTTCACGTTAAGGAGATCGGAGGGCCACGACCTCCTCGCCCTTGATCGTGTGGCTGGGACCTCCTCCCAGCCACTTAAAACGTAACGGTTCAAAACTCTCATCCGATGGCCAGGACCTCTCCCAGGTCTTATCCAACGGCCACTAAGACCTCCCCTGTTCTTCTCCTTCCTATGGCGCGGGCAAGCTCGAAAAGTGCATTTATTGCGTGTCGACCTTGGGGTACACTTCATGACTCTTTCTTGACCGCATTTAATCTTGGTCGACTTTTAGCCTCTCAGTCAAGCCGAGCACCGCCCCTTGTCACCCCCATGTCTTGTCCACCTCATGGACGGCCAGTGGGCTAAGCTCACCATAGAGCTTAGCCCCACTCATCACCTTCAATCAGGTTATAAAGTACCCTTGAAGCCTCCCTTGGCTTCCTTTGCACCTAATTGACCTCGGCCTTGCACTTTGTGCGTGGTGAGCTCCTCCTCCACTAACACTCACTCACCTCACTAGTGGCTGCCATTGTTGATGTCCTTGGAGCATCTCGGTAGCTCAAGGGTTCCCGTGGCTCCCTCGTTCACCCTCGTTCATTTTGTGCTCCCCAAACCTCTGGAAGTTAACCCTAACTTAGTTTGTTTGGGCGCTTTTCAGAGGAGGACAAAGTCGGGCTTGAAGTGGAGCTTTGGCCGTGGAGCCCTGTCTTCCCCAACTCGGCCACCACCTCCACGACCTCCCGGCACCTTAGGACCATCGGGTAAGCCTGTTAGTCCTTTAGATCTTGGCACCTTATGAATGATCTCGCGGAGCTTTAGTTTGGCATAAGCTTGTTTGTCGCGCTGAGCTCATTTTTGCTTTTCGGTTTTGCCCGTCTTGGTCACCTCTGTCCTCTCGGCTCGCATGGCGTTCAAAACCGTCTTCTTGCCGTTGAGAGAAGGTCCGAGTGCGGCGTGGTTATTGCGAACCGCGGTACCATTGGATCTCGCCGGCGAGTCTACATCGCCGGCGAGAACCAAATATTTGAACACGGGTTTTGTCGGACGCAGCGACAAATGTCGTTGTCGTTTTAGGACAAAAGATCCACCGAAGTTAATGCGCTTATCATTGCTCCCATCATTGAATTCATTTGGTGTGTCTTAAGCTGTCTTAAATCCACCATTTCTTTGCGCCATTAAGTCCTCCGCGCGGACCTCCTCGTGGTCCCGGCGCATTTAATCTCTTGTCCATAGCGCGTGCGTGTCGTGCGCTAATTCTAGCGCCGATCGGACATCGGACCTCCTCCAAGGAGATCCGGGCGTCCAAGACCTCCTTGGCGCAATCTTAGCCGTCGAGACCTCCCGGAGGTGCGTGGACGCTGAGGACCTCCTCTGGGACCTCCTCGAGGTCATCTCACCGCTGAGGACCTCCCTTTTAATCTGGTCCGTTAGGACCTCCCTTCCATGTTGTGGTCCGTTAGATCTTCCATCTACGGCCATGACCTCCCTCACCTCGCAAGATGTGCGTGGTTAGGAGGTCCAGACCTCTGGACCTCCCATGTGCATGTGTGTTGTTCTCTGGGAGGTCTCGAGCCGTTAGATCTGAGATCTGTGGCTCACGACCTCCCATGTCTTTGTGAATGTTAGGAAGGTCAGTAAATTCTTAAGTATGAACTGAAATGAGGTAGACTTTAGAATTTCATATCTTTTTCATTTTAAATCCTTTTGAGGTCATTCAAATTGTGTTAGCTCTGTCTTAAACTTGACTTTAATCCAAAAATGGTTGTAAGTTGAGTTCAGCTCCAGAGCACAGTTTTGCCATAGGTTTTAGTACTCCCTTTTGGATAATACACTCAAAATTTAGGTTTAACTTGTAAAACCCATAACTAATGTTCTGTAGGTTATTTTTGAATGAGACCAACTTTGTTAGCTTCCTCTATTAATGAACTCACTGTAAAAATTAGATTTGAGCATATTGCTGTTATAGAAATAAGGACTTGTGCATTATAATTTTGTTCAAGTTCTTGTTTTTGAAAAATTATAGAAAGTGCAATATAGCTCCAAATGGGATGAACTCAATTGTGTTATTCATCTCATGAGGTGCTGGTTTCACAGTAAAATCTCAGCCTCACCACTTTTCTAGAAATTGTTGCCTCATAATTAAATTAGTGAATAGTGCAGTTTGGTATTTTCAGGGCTGAGCAGAATTGTTTTGCTCATAACTTTTGCATTAAGAATCCAAATCCATTGGTTCTTGTTGCTAAATTCCTAAAAATCACCCTCTTACTGCTGTAGAAATTTCAGAGAATTTGGAGTTCGTTTGCTGTGCTGTCTTGTTGTTTTTAAATCGTTCTTATCGGTTCTTTATCGTTTTTCCGTTAGGTTTAGACATTTGTGGTGATCCATAAGCGACCCTCCATAACAAAGTGACCAGCAGCAAGGCAAGCAGTTTGACCATTTCCATCATTGTCCCATTACTTTAAAGCTTACTACTTTGTTTTACTTCTATGTATGCATGCTACTTTGTGTTAAATGTCGCTAGCTTTCCTATAGTTGCATAATCTGTAGGAATTGTTATCCTCTACTACCAATGAGCCTAGGTTATTCGCTGTGGTTTGAGCTCGTTGGATGAGCTCTTATCACTTAGTAGTTGCGTTTAAACCGCTTAGACATGCTTAGCTATCGGTAGTAATGGGCGATCATCGACATAGTCGATGGTCTTGATCACACAAGTATAATTATTCCTCCTATATGTCCAGCACTTGTGCTTTGATTAATTGTAAAATCAAAACTGAAAATAAAATGTCGATTTAGACTTGGGCATATTGGATGGGTGGTGCGGTTCTTGGAATGTGGTGGTATGCATGGGGTCCCTAAGGACCGAGTACTTGGGTCACTAAGCCAAGCGCTTTTTATGTGCTAACCACACGAGGGGATATGGGACCTCTCTTGACTAAGTACTTTGGGAGGTGTTAATTATGAGCTGGTTGGTGGGTATGTTTTAATAAAATCTGTGTGTGTGGTGTTGGGAGGAGCATTGGCGCACCGGTTAGGCTGTCTAATGTGTCTTGTCCCGTGGAGTTCTTGGCTCGTAATTAGCATCGTCCATTGGAAATGTCTTGTAGGACTTAGCGTGCTCAAGCACACCAAAGGTCGTGTGCCTAAAGGAAAGGCGGTCTGACGTGTGGGTACATTGGTACACCCCTGCAGGGATAAAACTATTCGAATAGCCTCGTCCTAGGTTATGGACATGCTTGGCAAGACTAGTCTCAACCTTTTAATTAAAACTTGATGGGTTGGTATGAACGGGGAGTTCATGCTATTGTTGTGGTGACTAAGGGTTAGTCACTTCCAGGTTTGTTCTTGTTGTTGTTATTATGTTATTATCGCGTTGTATTTCAACAATTAAAAATGCTTTATCAAATTGCCTTCAATCTATTATGTTATTGCAAATGAAACTTGCTTTGTGCTAAAATGTAAGTCCAAAGCTCCATCCACTTAATTAAAGCTTGCATGTAGCTAAATTATAGTTCTGTTATCTTACACGTCAGTCTTGCGAGTACAATAAACAAGTTATTGTACTCATTTGCTTTGCTTAACAAATTTGTTGCAGAGGACGGAGGTGAGCTCCAAGAGCCTTACTACATGCCATGTGTTGTTGTTTCTTGACGACTAGCTTGGCGGTCGGTCGATGCCTAGGGTTAAGGCACACCGATTGGCTTTGTGTTATAGCCATCTTTATGGCACTTTTGCTTCCGCTGTTATATTTTTATTTGTTGCTTTTGGCCTAAGGGCCTCTCTTTTGTAATAGCTATTCCTTTTTTTAATATTAACTTCTGGTTTGTTGCTTATGTTCTATGTGTTGTATGGAATTGATATATTCTTTTGTTGTGAGGTATGTATACTGCATTCTGGGGAGTATACATCTCTCGAGACCGAGTTTATTCGGTTGATAATACTAGGGTCAATTGGATGACTAAGTATTATCAGCCTAATAAATGTCGGGGTCTCACATCTCAATGGCAGTAAACTTGAATTTTGAAATGAAATTAATAGATGTAGTAACTGCATACCTTTATGGAATTTTGGATTCAGACATTTATATGAAGGTATCTAAATGTATCACTGTCCCGAATCAAGACAGAGCAAATAGAAATCTATACAGTGTGAAACTTAAAAAGTCATTGTATAGACTTAAGTAATTAGGCAGAATGTAGTATAATCGCTTAAGCGACTTTCTATGCAAGAAAGGCTATACGAACAATGAAAATTGTCCCTGTGTATTTATACGATGATCCCAGAATGGATTTTATATAATCTCAGAGTATAAAGATGATCTGAATATCATCAGAACCTTAGAAGAAATTAAGGAAGTAAGCTCTTACTTGGAGTCGGAGTTCGAAATGAAATATTTGGGTAAAACCAAATATTGCCTAGACTTGCAGCTTGAGCATGCCCCTGAAGGAATATTAGTGCATCAATCAGTCTACATTCAAAAGGTGTTAGTAAAGTTCGGCTTTGAAAAGGCATACCCTTCGAAAGTGCCAATGGTCAGGAGATGTTTGCAGCAAGACAAGGATCCGTACCGACCTAGAGAAAAGGGGGGAAGTCTTGGGGAATTCCCATACTTAAGTGCAATAGGAGCACTCATGTATTTAGCAAACTGTACTAGATCGGACATTGCATTTGCCGTAAACCTATTAGTAAGGTATAGTGCAAAACCTACCAAAGGCATTGGTAGGGAATAAATGACATCTTTCGATACCTCCAAGGAAGCAAAGACCTTGGTTTGTTCAACAGAAAGAACTAGGACCTAACTATGAATGGCTATACAGATGCTGGGTACTTGTCGGACCCACATACAGCCAAGTCGCAAACAAACTATGTATTCCTGTGTGGTGGAACTGCATTTGCATGGAAATCGTCTAAGCAAAGTTTTGTATTGACTTCGACGAACTACTCAGAAATCATAGCATTTTATGATGCCTCACGAGAATGTGATTGGCTTTGGCGGATGATTCAACACATCCTACAGTCGTGTGGATTGAATACCTTGCAAACCTCCACTATTATCTATGAAGATAATACAGCTTGTGTTGCACAAGTATAGATGGGTTATGTGAAGAGTTATCTCCCAAAGCATATCAACACCAAGTTTTTCTATACTCTTAAATTGCAAAAGATGGATGAAATTAAAGTACTGCATACTAAGTCATGTGAAAATCTTGCAGATTTATTTACTAAGTCACTTCTAGTATCTAGCTTTGAAAGATACATACGTGAAATTGGAATGATCAAACTTAGAGAAGTGCAGAATTCAGGGGGAGAATGTGGCGACCCGGCCAGGGGCCTCACCCGAGAGGTCCTCCAAGACCTCCTTGGGAGTCCACCAGGACCTCCCAGGAGGTCCCAAGGACCTCTTGGGCAATCCTCCCAGGCTTCCCAGGAGGTCCAGCCGGACCTCCTGGAGGTCCAGCCGAACCTCCTGGAGGTCCAGAGAACTGACCCGAAGAGGTCTTGAGGCTCATGACCTCCCCAAGAGCCACGACCAGACCTGGGGGAGGTCCAGAGACCAACCCGAGGAGGTCATGCACTACTAGAGGACTGACATATAGCAACACAGGTATGTGTTGTTGTATGTACGAAAAAGTGTTGCTGCTAATTCTAGCAACACAAATGTTAAGTGTTGTTATAGGTGGCGTTGCTAGGATGAGCCTGTGCAACACAAATTAAGTGTTGTTATACATAAGAACAGGTGTTCTTGACATATGGGGCCTGCAACGTATTTCTCTTTATAACAACACATGTGGCTTTATATTTCAACAACACTTGCAAACACTTGTCGACAACACATGTTTGTTATCGACAACATATTTTTATGGCCATTGCATATTTGTAGAAAATTCAACAAAGATAATGAAATAATAATTATTTTTGCAATTTATGGAAGTACACAAACTATTATCTCAATACTTTTCATTCAATGTTTGATAATATAAAAATTATACAACTCAATATGAGAACACCGAAAAGATAGATTGCATTGCACATGGAAATAAATAAAGGTATTGTCATTCACATCATTCCATACATCAACTGGAGTTTGTTGAAAATGCTAAACATGATAACAAGTCTAAATTGAGTCCTAAAAAGCCAAACATAAGTATCGCTAGCTAATCTTCATGAAGTCTCTTCTTCGTTTTGATGAGTTGGGAAGGAATAGATCCAAATAGAAAATTCAACCATTAACCTTGTCGGTGTTTTAGAACCGAACTTACGTAAAGATTGTTTGATTCGGGGGGTCTCCTAGAATAGAATCACGCAGAGAGATTGACACGGGGATTTTTATACAGGTTCAGGCCTTCTCCGGAGAGAATAAGAACCCTACTCCTGTGTGTGTATGGTATTGAGTATATTCTGAACAATCAGGGGAAAAACTAAGACTATTACAGATAGTGCTTGTATTCCAGATGGCCCGATTGATCCCCCTTCCTTTCTCTGATTGTCGCCTTTTTATAGTACGTGAAGGAGCGGAAGTTACTCCAGTGAAGCGCCTCATCACATCCCGTGAACGGGCGACGTTGGTAATAATCACGGTGCATTAACTCCTCCACGCCGCTCAACGGTGTATACCAGAGATAATGGAGTATTACGTGCCATTACTTCACAGAGTAACAACGTATGATGACTGTTTGAATCCCTTATTCAATAAGGCCCGCTTGTCTGTAGGTTTAATTGATCATAAGGTGGTCGAGCTGACCTAGTCGAGAAGAACCTACGACTATGAGGTAGTCGTAGCAAGACTTACGACTATGGGATAGTCGTAGCATAACTTACGACTATGGGGGTGGTCGAGAAGAACTTACGACCACCCATTAGGCTCTTCCTCATAACATTAAGGGGTATACTCGTGGTCCACATGACGCCATATTTACCTATAATAAGAATTATAGATAAAAGATAAAATGAGGATTATTATATCCTCGTCATCTAGCCCCCCAGCTTCAAGTGAAAGCAACTTACTTGGTAAAGGAGTTATAGATGGTCTTACGACCACGAGAGGATCGTAGAAAGATAGTCGAAGGAAAAACTCTTCGATATTATTGTATGTTACTTTGACCAGAAATATGCTTGGTCAAGAAGATTACCTACGACTATCAAGTAGTCGTAAAAGTATTCCTACGATCACGAGGTGGTTGTAGTATAGTGATCGGAAGAAATAACTTTCCGATTATCGTTTCCTTTGGTTGAAAAAATCTAACCAAGGAAGTAATTTCGCTTGAGGTGTAAAAGCAAACCTGATTTTCTCGAACGGACACACTGGGGAATCTCAAACGACTTTGTTAGCTTTGTTCGTTGAAGCGGTTCCCGAGACGGTGGCGACCCTTGGAATGTCACGCCTCCGGCTCAAGGTACGCGGTTATAAATACCTTCCGGGGGGTAAAACCTAAGATCTTACTTTTCCCCAAATCATTCTACTGTTCATCAAGTTCTTGTCTTCTCCGCCACCAACTCAATCGAAAATCTCCTCTTTCTGAGAAAAATGGCCGGGAGAGTCTCCGAATGGGCCGAGTCGGAGGTGGATATGGCGAAGATGGAAGCCCTTGTCAAAGCTGGGAAGATTCCTGAGAGCATTCTTGTGGAGTGGTTCCCGGCGCACAAGCAGCAGTGGCCGTCGGGGGAGGATGGACAAATCCCCGTCTTCCAGGTGTATTGTGAATGTGGTCTTCGATTACCTGCTCACCCCTTTCTCACACTCATACTCGAGCTTTTTGGAGTGGAATTGGTGAACCTTGGTCCTAATTCCATCACCATGCTGAGCATATTTGTATATCTGTGTGAGGCGTGCACTGAATTCCAAATGATCTTGAGCTTTTCAAGATTTCTCTGTAATGGCTCGACAATGCAGGATAGTTGGAAGTTGTGGTTTGAAGCTCCATGACAGGAAGTCGAAGGAGTATATTCAGATGTTCACTCGGTCCTCATGGCCGTTGTGGAGGAAGAGGTGGTTTTATTGGAAAGTCACCTCCGAAGACAGTCTTACCTTCGAGGGAAGGTCATTAAAAGAAAGCTTCCTCGATTCGACTCCCGGGATATCGGTAATTGCCCCCTATATTCAAGCCATCAAGGATTTGAAAGCGGAGGGTTGATGGATGGCATGTGGTGAAGGATTTCATCACATGTCGAATTAGTCCTTTGAAGAAACGAGTGCCTCCTATGTGGAGGTACACGGGGCCAAAAGACCCGACCAGGGACTACGAGGGAGGTAAGTAGTTTTTCGACTTAACTCTCAGTTTGGTCTTCTTCAGAATTGTCTAATTTAATATCTTTATCTGTTTTATACAGATCTTTCACAGACAGAAATTGACGTTCGAGTCAAACTTGTTTGTGAGAAGCCCCCGCCACCTAGTGCGGTGGTTCCTCAAATTCTTGCGGTTTTATCCGCAGAAGAAAAGGTTGAGTGCCTAAAGGTAATCAAAAGTTGATTTCATCCTTAGGACTTCATAGTCATAGAAAGAACTTACGACTAGGTAGTGATCGTAGAAAATCTTACGATCAGGGATATGTCGTAGAAAAGCTTACGACTAGCAATTGATTCTTCTTTCTTTTTACAGAAAGTAGGCATGGAAAATCACCAGACGACGAAGAAGTCGAACCTGGTAACCATTGGCGAGGGCAACAAAGTGAACAAGGGCTCATCTCCTCCGACGAAAAGGCGCCGACTTACAAGAGTCGCCGACAAGGAGGATCAAGCTCAAGTTCCTTTATTTCGATGAGGTCCTCAAAGAAAATCTGCAAAGACACACGCCGCAACAATAGCCGAGGTCGAAGCAAATTGAAATTGAGGAGGATGAAGAACCTCTTGTGCGCAAGGCCGTAAGGGCAAGGCACGTCTTCGAAGCCGAGGCTGGAGCGACCACGGCTAAGGAGACCGAGGAGGTCAAGAACCTCCTAGGCATAAAGTCCACAAGGCCAAGGTACCTTTTATTATGACAAGAAAACTTTCACAGTTTCTACCACTTCTAGATTTGTCAAGCAACTAGAAAAGGAGGCTGGAAGGAGTTTATGTCTTTGTGAAGGACAACGTTGATCCACCGAGCCTACTGCTGAGGGTAGCGCTGCTCTTGGAGTGATCGAGACCGATCTCGACCCTCAGGAAAGTCGAGATGGTCCTCGTTCAAGACTCACGACGGGGCGTGGTCGTGGATGAACCTATTCCCCAGCTGAACTACGACCAAACGTGGTCGTAGAAAAGAAGTCAAAGAATTCTTCCATCGGGAAGATGGCTCCAAAGTTTCTGATTAAGTCCAGGACGCAGAGGTATGTGAAACAAGCTAAAGTGTAAGAACATCATTTACCTTTTGCTTTCCACAATTTGACTTGCTATCCTTTTGTTTGTTTTAGCTCGACTCCTTCAGCCCCCGTAGTGGTTTCTATCGAGAAGCCCATTGCAGCCTCTCCAGCGATTGGAGAGATGACAGCAGAGATGGTCGAAGGATCATCCACATCTCAGGTTGTGGAAGAAGCCGTGGCCCCTGAAGCGGTTGTCACTACCGCTGAAGTTGTAGCTATGGCCACTGAGGCAGCGGCCATAGTTACCGAGGTGGCGTCTACAAACACTGAGGTAGCTGCCATGACCACTGAGGTTGCAGCTACTACTACTGAGGTAGCGGCTACAACCATCGAGGTAGCGGCTACAACAACCGAGATAGCCACCATGACCACTGCTGTGGTCGTGGGACCAGCAGAGGCAGTCGTAGAAGCTTCTGCCCAAGGTGGTGATGTGCTAGACCACCGTGTGGGGAAGGAAATCGTTGCAGACCTCCTTCCTGGTACCCAAGGAGAATTTACAATTTTAGAATCGGAAGATGAGGAATACTTCAACCATTACGATTTCTTTGGCCCTACTTCCATAGTGGGGTCTTCGCCTTTAGATCGCCACCGAGTCCCCCACCCCAAAGACATTCCCAATAGAGGGAACACTTTTGATAATGAGCGCCTTGAGAAGGTTTGGTGGGACCAAGTTGAGAGAGTGGACGAGCTGAAGCACCCAGAGCTGGTTTACTCGATATTTGCTCGATCAACTATGAGTGTAAGTATTTGATGATACTTATGCATACAGGTATAATCTTCTCTTGTTTCTCACTGTCTTTTCTTTTGCAGAAAGCCATAGAACAAATCGCCGTTGTCGGTGAGTATCATCGACAACTTCTAG
Organism: Phyllostachys edulis; assembly: GCA_036346405.1. NCBI lineage: Eukaryota > Viridiplantae > Streptophyta > Magnoliopsida > Poales > Poaceae > Phyllostachys > Phyllostachys edulis. Next base: position 31,556,460 of record CM070565.1, on the reverse strand, counting down.
AGCTGCGACAGGAAAAAGAGGAACTCTGCAAACAGGCAGAGAGGTGGTAAGTTACTATTTTTCATAGTCGTTTTCGACTTGACTACTTATATAGTGCTTACAGGGTTTGTCGTGGAAAAACTCACGACTATATGCTAGTCGTAAAAACTTACGATCGGATGTTTAGTCGAGAAGAACTTACGACTAGATCCATAGTCGAGAAGAACTTACAACTAGATCAATGGTTGTAGGAAAGCTTACAACCGATTTAATAATGTTCATGTCCACTTTTAACCTTTATAGGTTAAACAATGATGAAAAGACTCGGCCGACTCGCTCGATTATCAAAAGAGGAGTCGAGAGTTACAGGAGAAAGTAGAATTTCTCCTAAGGAAGCTTAAAGAAGCTAACTCGCAACCGAAAGGGTGCGAGGAAAGGATAAACGATGAAGTCTTGAACTTAAGATCGCTTATGTTTTCGATCTTTGCTCGATTGTTACTTCTTTTAGGAAAGAAGATGATATGAGAAAGCTCCGAATGAAGTCCAAAATAAAACTTTGGTCATTCACGAGATTTCTCATATCTCGAGAGAGAAAGATGAAGAAATTACGAGACTAAAATCCTCAAGATCGGGTAAGCAATTCTTTACTCGCAATCTTTCTGAGCTCTTTCCATATTCTCACTCTCATTTCTTTTCTAGAAATGGAACTCGAATCTAGGAAGGCTCGGCCGAGCTCGAGGACAAAACTATGATTTACAATGAGACCGTCGCATTGCCAAAGAAAATGCGAGGAGATTAGATCATGGGAGAAGAAGCATCCGAGATATTTACCTCCATGATGAAGAAATCAAGAAATTGGATTCTCGACTTGCGGTAAGGAAATCTTTTACTGTAATTATTTTTGTTTTCTTTTCCTCTAGAAGTTTATTTTTGCTTGACCGGTCTTATTCTTTTTGAGCAAGCGGTCGAAAACAAACAACTCATGAGGCTTCGACTCGTACTCCAACAGAGATGGAGACAATGAAGATTAATCTTCAAAGCGATATCACGCTCTGAACAACGATTTAGTGAGCTACATCTCGAGGGAAAAGCTCCTCAAGATGATACGATGGTCGCTCACGTAAGTACAATTGGGGAACAAGTTAGGGCTTTACAAGAACGGTGACCACTCAAGACCAACCAAATGAATCGATAAAGGAGGCGGTCGAAGTTGCGAGAAGTTATGCATTGGCAAAACTTAAAGCTCATGACCCCAAACCTTAATGTTCAACCAATCGAGCCGACTTCGATCGCCTCAAGCGAAGCAAGTCGTCGATTAAAAAATGCAATCGAGATGGCGGAAGGTTTTGAGGAAATGCAATGGGCTCTCCTCTTCAAAGTAGTTTGTAACAAACACGAAAAACAATCTTTTGTTGATGTATTATATAATCCATCTTGTTTCCTGCAAATCATCTTGTCGAGTAGTTAGTAACTCAAAAGATAATTAACGAAAGAAAGACTAAAAATTGAAGTCAAATTAATAGCTTTATCCTAGCCCCCGACTATTTGCTTAGTTTGTTTTGACAAACTAAATAAATAGTGTTAAAAAGGGTTTTTGAAAACAGAGAGGTTTGTTTAACTTGTAGTTTTTTATCACGACTGTCATGCACTGGTCGAAAAAGTGGAAACGAATCGACACTAGGAAGTTCCTTCTAGTGGGCAAGACCACGTGCAGAGAGGAAAATCTTCGACTAGGTGATGTGACCATCTTCGACTAGATTTTTTAAATCGAGAACAGCAACTTGAGTTAAACAAACATCCAGAGAACTCTAAAAATTTGTTCGCCCCTTCTTTGGAGGACTCGATAAGTCTGTCCTGATATCAAGAGTAGGAAACTGAACGATGCTAGGAAGTTCCTTCTAGTGGGCAGGACCATGTGTAGAGAGGAAAGACTTCGACTAGATGTGTTTCTTCCTCCGACTTAGTTGAGACGAATCGAATACACCAAAGGCAGCTGAACAAATCTAAAAAAGTATACTCTGCTTAGAATATTTTTCAAAAAGGAAGTGAAGAAATAATCTAAGGTGAAAGGAGTTGGCCTTCAAAAATATTTCGACTAAATAGAACCCGAGTTCTTTGTGTTGGCAACAAAAGCGAGTAACGAGTTGACACTAGGAAGTTCCTTCTAGTGGGCAGGACCACATGCAGAGAGGATAGGCTTCGACTAGGTGATGTTATTTGCCTTTCGGCCAGTGTAAAGAAAACTATGTGTTTGAAACATAGTCGAAAAATTATGAAAGCACTACTCAAAAGTAAGACAATAGAGATAGAGAAAACCTGAGTCTTTATTGTCCGAATGATTGGTTACACATAGAACTTGCGTAACTGGTTGATGTTCCAAGAATTCGAGAGAACCTGGCCATCTTCCATTGCTAATCTTACCGACCCTGGACGAGTAACTTCGACCACTGTGTAAGGACCTTCCCACTTGGGAGAAAGTTTGTTCCAATTAGACTTGGATTGGCAAAGCCTCAATACCAAGTCGCCTACAGTGTGGGGACCCCGAGATCAGATCCGTGTCAAGCTAAGTAATTACGCTGAAAGAGCATAATACTTAACATGAAAGAAAACGATTTCGATGCAGGATAGGTGTCTCATGTTAGCTCCCAAGGATCAGTGACTAACATGCACATATCCAAACACAACATTGTATTCACATCCATACACAATATACAAGAATAAATGGAGACATAAATACAACATCATTGAATAGAAACATAATACACAAGTTTGCATAAGAGGGCCATTCGGCCAAACATAAATATCAAGAATAAATTGCAGCGGAAAACAAACTTAAAATGGTAGGGAATAACCGAGTTGGCATGCCCACAATCCCACAAGCAACCAACTGGAGTTAAAGTCGTAGCGTTTGAAGAACTTTACCCAATTCGAATGACTTCTCATCTGAAACAGCAAATTTTTAAGTACAAAGTTGTACTCGCGAGACTTTTCAAGAAAAATAAGGATGCATGTAAGTGTCAAAGGAAGGCTACTACACTAGTCAATTTTCAGCATAAAGCAAGTTTTGCAATTAGATAAGCAATATAGATTTAAATTGCCATTTCTAAAACGTTTAGAAAACATGGTATAATAGTAAGTAATGATCACCAATAGTATAATCTCCAAAAATAATCAACACACGAATATACCATTCGTGACACAATTCATTCCATAACCAATTAACATGCGAACATCGCATTCAAGATATCATTTCAGATTTGAACAAACTAACATAATGACACACATTTTTAACCATAACCCGAACTTATCTTTCCAAGAGCTAACTGTGCATGCTTTCCCACAAGTGATGTCCATAACCGGGGACACGGCTATTCGAATAGATTTAGTTACTCTTCAGAGTTGTACAGCTTTACCCACACGATATGCATTCCTCGTAATGTCGGCCAATGCACTCTTCCTTTGGAGTGTGACTGAGGTAGCATAACGAGGCCGTTACGATGTCATGTCCTAACTATCAAACCACCCGAGGATGTCCACCATGGCAGACAGTACAGTCGCCTGAACCACGGCTAACCCCGTTGTGTAAGTAAGTCCCTATCAACTAGAGACCCTTAGGGGCAAGATAAGAAAAGGGTAACACGCCCCCACAAGATTGACAACTCAAATAATTAAATAATAACAATAAGAGTTGCCAACCCAATTGTGTTTTGATAGCTAACACACAACAAATTATTAAGCCAAGCCATCGCCCATAAACCCGGCGTGTGGTTGTACGTAAGACTTGGTTCATCACACCACGCATCGGTCCTCAAATACCCAGACGGGGCTACATGAATCCGGACCACCCTTCATCACCCTATCACCCGTCCAAGTCCAACACATAACAACAACCCATCAACAAGTTCATAAAATTCAGATACGAAGATCTGGACATTTTCCTCAAAATTCAACATAATCAAATCCATATAATCCTCAAATTTCATTATGATTCAATTCGATCCATCGGCCGATGGACTAGCTCCATCAACCGTTATCGACTACAACTACAAGCATGACTAAGCATCGTTCTACAAATTAGCAAACAAACCCATATAACATATAGCCTTAATCATTCAAGGTAAAAAGGATAATCAACATTCAAAGGAGGGCCAATGCAGCAAGTAGGAATTTAACTACTTCTACCCATGAATATACTTTTCAACATAGCATGCAATTGAGAGATTAAAACCATACAAAACATTTTAAAATCAATAGGAGCAATATGTTCAAGAGGAGGGTGCTCGCACCTTTGCTGTACCACTTGTTCAATCTCAGTTTACACTCAATTTAGGTCTCACGAATATATCGGTATCGTCGAAAAACCTAAAGATAGACGATATTGCAATAAACACCAAATAAGCGAAAAATCAAAATGCTCAAAAATGCATGAAAATTATACAGTGAGTAGATCATGATTTTAGATGAATTTAGGTGAAGCATTCATTCCATTTGGAGTTAGTATGTGAAAGTTATAGCAGTTTGAAAATCAGTTTTAGGAAAAAAAAAAAACTGAAAAATAGGCTTGATTCTTCGTTCACCAAATTAATTATTTGGTGAAAATTTGTAGAATAGTGGTGGGAAAAAGGATTACATAGATAAATAGAGAATAATATTATAAGATCAAAATAACTGAGTTTGTTTCATTTTGAGTTCTAAAACATTTTCTATGAATTTTCAAAGTTAAAAGAGTTTTCAGTGTAAAATTAGTTCTTTTCAGAAATTTCTACCACAGTGAAATACTTTTTAAACTTGGGCTAACCTAGCCTCTGTCATAATCAAAATAGCCTCTCCAACTACACAATGCCCGCATTCACGACCTTCCAACTATACAACATATCCGATAAATGTACTAAATCCACCAAGTTATAGCCATATGACTATAATCAATTCCATCAATTGTTCTTTGCTAGACTAATTAAGCTAATACTAACTACTAGCTCTACTAGTCGAACCTCGGCAAGTCATAATCGCATACACCAAAATTCACACCGATCGAGATTTATTTGATTTACCGATACCTAATAAGCTTAACAATTGGAATAACACATTCAACATCTAATAGTTCACTAATAAATCAATGTACATCCATCTCACCGGACTAGTCGTGTACGACAACTACTAATCCAATCACATATGCGCCTCTACGATCGACTAAAAATCATTTATCCACTAATTCAAGAGACGCACAATTCCATCGACTCGGCACATAAGACTTATCTATCAATTATATGACAAATCTGAATATTCATCCGCAATCAAAATAATCCATTCTACCATCTCCAAATTCTAGCACAAATGACTCACATAACTATTACTTAAGGCATCCGACCACTTTGCTCATGATTAAATAAATCATCCGATTCAACATCCATATTTCCTTAATTATCACATAAGCTATTCATCAAGTAATAATTCATAAAATTCTTATGCGTCCTACCTCCAAAAATTATTAATCCAACATGAGGGAAAACCTCCAATTAATTTATCATCCAAGGTCACCACAAATTTCCATACAACTCCAAAATAATATCATCCGATCAAATAATCCAATCATATATTTAATCTAGCCTCCACCAATCAATAAGATACATATTCCGCTATGACGATAAGATTATTCAGATTCACCGACATACATCACAAGAACACGCCTATGCATAAATAAGACATAACCGGAGAATTATACTGGTCTTAAGAAACCAAATTATTTTTATAATTAAAACATGCATAAATAGATGCCATGCTTATGACTTATATGCAACATGCACAACTAATTTCGTAACGTGGTAACATAATTTAACGCTAAGGATTTTACCACGGCACTAGGTGTGCGAATCGTCACCGGTGACGCCTTCTCGACTCGCGTCCTTGTCTCGCTCCGCATCGGTGCCGTCGCTCTCGTTCGCGCCCGCTCCGCATTGGCGCTTGCATGCAAGCCCGACCGTGCAGCGAGCATTCGATGTGCATCGTCACGCCGTCCTCCGTCGTGGCTCTCCTCGCTCGCCACCACCGACCAATGCCACCGCTGTCGCCATCGGGCACCACCTCGCTTGCTTGGGTCACCACACTCGCTTAGGTGCCGCCACCCGCGCCTTAGTACCGATGCCTCCTCAAGTCACCAACTTGCGATACCGACGAACCGTGCCTTGGTGCTGTGCCTCCTCGACCTTGCCTCAAAGATCCTCCGCCTCGGCAGCTGTGGATGTCACGCCTCGTCGCCGTGCAACATGCCGACAACGCATCGCTGGCGGCATTGTGCATGCCGCTGTTCTTCAACGCCGTCTTCGCGCCCGCCGACGGCGATGGAGTTGCACCCCACCGCTCGCCATTGCTATAAGCACAAAGACGCTCATACCTTTGCATTGGTGCCGCTCCACCGAAGCCGCGCCATCTTTGCGGTTGCTCTCGCTTCGCCGACACCGCCTAGACGTCGCCGTTGCGATGAGTCAAGCCCCCTTTCATTGGCCGCCGGCGATGATCCAAGCGAGCCGAAGCTGCTGCATGCTTGGCCGTGGCCACCATGCCGAAGCCGCCCGTCTGTCGCCGCCTTTGTTGCCCTTTGGTGGACCATTGTACCGCCGAGATGCTGGCTCCAAGCGGGATGCATACCACCACCGCGAGCCACAAGAACACCAGATGTGTGAGTCACTCCAGTGCTCTGGCCGTGAGAGCCGGGCTAATCTGTGCTCAAAGATGGCAAAGATGCAGTGCCTCCTCACCATTCCTTCTTGTAAAACAAATGCTCAAAAGAGCTTGCATGTGAAAACCGATTATATCAGTGGAAAGCTTGTGAGATGAGGAATACAATGGTGAGACATGCATTGATAGCTTTTCGGTTCTTGAGAGGGATTGGGAGGAAGAAGGAGATGGACTTTGTTTGTGTTCTTGATTTGGGGAAGAAAAACGACTAGAAGTTGGGCTGCTGCTTGGGGGGAATAAACAAGAAGGAAAGTTGGCAGTGAAGTAGCTCTTCGGCTGGGCACATGACAGTGCCGAAAGTGGTGTGTTCTGGTTGGTGTTGGGCAGAGAAAGAAGTCAGGTAGTGTGTCTCTCGGTTGAACATTTGAAGAAATGGGAGGTGGCTTGCTTGGGGAGTGACTACTGACTAGAAGTGAGTTCTCTGTTGTTGGGGAGAGGGAGCAGCGTGGAGAGGGTGGTTGGCTGTGGAGAACAGAAATGTTGTGGTGATTGAAATGAGTGGTAGTGAGGAGGTTGTTCTACCGAATAGAGAAAATGGACAGATGTGAATAATTAGCGAGGCAAATCTTCCTATTTTTCTCCAACTCGCCTAAAAGCTCATGCATGCGAGAACTAACCGCTAAAATAGAAAGCTCTCGAGATGACGATCGAGCGGTATAACATGCGTTACGATTTTTGGTTTTGATTGTGATTGCGAGGAGAGAAGTTAGGGAAAGGAATGGACACACGTGTATTTTATCTGCTACTTCTTTTCTCCTCTCATGAATTCGCTTAGACCGCCATGCATGTGAAAACAAATTGCAAAATTGGGTTGGTCGTATGCGATGACGATCATGGTGGTATGACATGCATGGCTTGGTTTTATGTTTTTCGATGAGATTTGAAGGAGAGAAGCGAAAAGAGTTAGCGAGGAAGGAAAAGCGATATGACAGAAAAGAAGGACACACAGCGCCTCGCTGCGGTCGGTTGAATCAAAAAGAGCAAAGGATACTAATGCATACATGATGATATGATTTTTGAAATGCACGCGAAAACATGAAATCAAAAATAATTAATTTTTTTTTACTTCCAGTTTTTCAAACAATTTGATTTTCAAAGCAACATTTTAATTAAACACGGGAAAAAAATTTAAAACGCAGCCAAAATTTTAATAAATCACCAAATCAAATATTAACATCCCGATTATAAAAATCGGGGTGTTACAAACCTACCCCCCTTAAAGAGAATCTCGTCCTCGAGATTCAGACGGAAAAGAGTCGGGGCAGAAAGTCTTGGTCGCTTTGTTAAAACCAAACTTCTTTCCAAAGACCGAGCAACTCGATCTTGAACCAAAACCACTACTGTCTCAACACCTTTGGTCCGGCAACCTCTAATTGTTGTTCATCCAATTAAAATCCACTGATCATACTTAGTGTATGGTAAGCACACTCCAATCTATTGTTCCACAATTTATATGCTAACAATCGAAATCGCTTGCTTTAATGTAATCTTTCAACCCACTATAAATTCATAGGTTTGATTTGATTTCTAATCAAGATACTGACTTACTTCCAAAGTTTAACAATTCAAAGGCAGGTACAAACAACTATTAATCCACTCCCACAGTATAACTCATGGTTTAACTCCACTCTCAATCACATTCTTGGGAACACTTATAATCCTAAGTGAAACCTCCATATTGCTCATATTACAGTACACTTGCTTTATAAATTTCTATCATAGGCTATCTCCAATATAACTCCCAATTCATGAGCACTGGAGAACCATATTTCAATGCCCATAATCCTCCCATAAATTATTTGTTGGTTTCCAGCAATTTTCCTCACAATAATTCAAATTCCCAAAAAGAGGGTATGTCTATGCAAGATCAAATTACATCTTCAAGCAATGTATCTATATTTATGCTTCTCAACCCTTTTGTTAGCGTGGTCAATCCACCTGCACTAACCAATCCACCAAATACTTCCAATCAACCTTTTAAGGTCTAATCCATTCATCCCTACCATAGGATCTTAATCAATCACCAAAATCAATACAATTAACCTAAGTTAAAGATATACCTCCTTTATCCAAAGTCAACTCCACAAATCTCAAATTATCCACATAAGTATCCACCAAAATTTATAATATCGTCATAGTTTCAAATTCAAACTCTATCATATTAAACCAAAATCTAACTAACAATCTTGTTGATAGATTTACTAAGGCATATCTAAAATCTAAATCCCCAAGTGAATCCATAAGTTATTAATTTAACCTACTACATGTGTTCTTCGAGTTCTACCTGCATATTCCTCTGATATAAATCCAACATCACCTGCAGGCAAGCTCACACTTCACTACAATAGTTCCATTTATACTCATATCGCAACCTCCTATGGTAACTCCTACCATAAGCCACAATTGATCCACCAAAGGTTAACATCCCAGGGTACAAAAATCAAATTAATTCTTCTAAGATCATATTCGGGAACAGTGAGCAATAATTCAATTTCCCAATTATCGAATAGCACTGCAACAATGCAAAACCACCAATATCAATCAAACATAAAAGATCTAATTAAAGATAAAATAGTAGTTACTCGATCACATCCTTCTCTTTACCAATTCTGCTATTAATCTCTTAATTAACATGCGACTTCCATTCAAGAGATGAGAGGGAAAAGCATAAGGTAGGGGAAACAATAGGGGTAAGGTCCTTAACTTAATTTGGGGATTTTAAGATTTAAAAACACAAGAACCAACTTGAAATAATTGAGAAAGAAAGCAATAGGGACAGCACACAAATTATTTTTAATATAAGGCTAGGTTTTAGTATGTTTGCAAAATACAATGCCCGAAGGCAAACCAGCAAACACACCTTACATACTTTAGCAACTACAAAGAACAAAAGAGAGCAAAGATAAAAGTGTAAGAAATAAGATGCCTAATACATACTTTGAGGTATCTTCTACCCCCCTTAAAATTTTGATGCCTAAAAGATGTGGCAAGAAAAGAATGAGCATAAGGTGAGCGACTGGGCAACTGGTATGCAATTTAACCCTAGCATGTATGCACACATGCAACATTCAAAATCAAGATCCAAATGAGTGTGCTAAGGCTCAAAGGTCAGCACAAGATGCAAGAAAAGCAACCGTAGCTTTCCGACATAATTGCGAGTCATGCTGCCCGTAGGCGACGCGCAACTACTCGGAACAAAAGAAAACAAAGGAGCACACTACAAAGTCCAGCGTCTACAAGCTAATGAATATAATTATGGTGTACAATATCTAAGGACAATCCCTAACTTAATCCTAATATCGCAGCAAGGCATCGTCTTCTCGTCGTTTCACCGATGCTCTTCACCGGTGACTATTTAACGTTTCTAGTGTTGGAAAAGAGATGAGTAATGGAGAAAACAATTTTTCTCAAATCAAATGAACAAGGAGGTAAGAAATAGATGCTAGGATGGGTAAGAAATAAAAGAGTTATATAACTTGCATTTTTGCCAAAATTTTGATAGTTTAAAAATATTCTTTGCAAATCAAAATCCTAGTAACGTCCATTGCTCTGACTTTAACCTCTGATCGAAGTATGGCTCGATACTAATTTGTGGGGACCCCGAGATCAGATCCGTGTCAAGCTAAGTAATTACGCTGAAAGAGCATAATACTTAACATGAAACGAAAACGATTCCGAGTACCCGGATAGGTGTCTCATGTTAGCTCCCAAGGATCAGTGACTAACATGCACATATCCAAACACAACATTGTATTCACATCCATACACAATATACAAGAATAAATGGAGACATAAATACAACATCATTGAATAGAAACATAATACACAAGTTTGCATAAGAGGGCCATTCGGCCAAACATAAATATCAAGAATAAATTGCAGCGGAAAACAAACTTAAAATAGTAGGGAATAACCGAGTTGGCATGCCCACAATCCCACAAGCAACCAACTGGAGTTAAAGTCGTAGCATCTGAAGAACTTTACCCAATTCGAATGACTTCTCACCTGAAACAGCAAATTTTTAAGTACAAAGTTGTACTCGCGAGACTTTTCAAGAAAAATAAGGATGCATGTAAGTGTCAAAGGAAGGCTACTACACTAGTCAATTTTCAGCATAAAGCAAGTTTTGCAATTAGATAAGCAATATAGATTTAAATTGCCATTTCTAAAACGTTTAGAAAACATGGTATAACAGTAAGTAATGATCACCAATAGTATAATCTCCAAAAATAATCAACACACGAATATACCATTCGTGACACAATTCATTCCATAACCAATTAACATGCGAACATCGCATTCAAGATATCATTTCAGATTTGAACAAACTAACATAATGACACACATTTTTAACCATAACCCGAACTTATCTTCCCAAGAGCTAACTGTGCATGCTTTCCCACAAGTGATGTCCATAACCGGGGACACGGCTATTCGAATAGATTTAGTTACTCTGCAGAGTTGTACAGCTTTACCCACACGATATGCATTCCTCGTAATGTCGGCCAATGCACTCTTCCTTTGGAGTGTGACTGAGGTAGCATAACGAGGCCGTTACGATGTCATGTCCTAACTATCAAACCACCCGAGGATGTCCACCATGGCGAAAGATGCGATCGCTTTGAACCACGGCTAACCCGTTGTGTAAGTAAGTCCCTATCAACTAGAGACCCTTAGGGCAAGATAAGAAAAGGGTAACACGCCCCACAAGATTGACAACTCAAATAATTAAATAATAACAATAAGAGTTGCCAACCCAATTGTGTTTTGATAGCTAACACACAACAAATTATTAAGCCAAGCCATCGCCCATAAACCCGGCGTGTGGTTGTACGTAAGACTTGGTTCATCACACCACGCATCGGTCCTCAAATACCCAGACGGGCTACATGAACGGGACCACCCTTCATCACCCTATCACCCGCCCAAGTCCAACACATAACAACAACCCATCAACAAGTTCATAAAATTTAGATACGAAGATCTGGACATTTTCCTCAAAATTCAACATAATCAAATCCATATAATCCTCAAATTTCATTATGATTCAATTCGATCCATCGGCCGATGGACTAGCTCCATCAACCGATTATCGACTACAACTACAGCATGACTAAGCATCGTTCTACAAATTAGCAAACAAACCCATATAACATATAGCCTTAATCATTCAAGGTAAAAAGGATAATCAACATTCAAAGGAGGGCCAATGCAGCAAGTAGGAATTTAACTACTTCTACCCATGAATATACTTTTCAACATAGCATGCAATTGAGAGATTAAAACCATACAAAACATTTTAAAATCAATAGGAGCAATATGTTCAAGAGGAGGGTGCTCGCACCTTTGCTGTACCACTTGTTCAATCTCAGTTTACACTCAATTTAGGTCTCACGAATATATCGGTATCGTCGAAAAACCTAAAGATAGACGATATTGCAATAAACACCAAATAAGCCGAAAAATCAAAATGCTCAAAAATGCATGAAAATTATACAGTGAGTAGATCATGATTTTAGATGAATTTAGGTGAAGGATTCATTCCATTTGGAGTTAGTATGTGAAAGTTATAGCAGTTTGAAAATCAGTTTTCGAAAAAAAAAACTGAAAAATAGGCTTCGGTTACTGTTCACCCGAAATTAATTATTTGGTGAAAATTTGTAGAATAGTGGTGGGAAAAAGGATTACATAGATAAATAGAGAATAATATTATAAGATCAAAATAACTGAGTTTGTTTCATTTTGAGTTCTAAAACATTTTCTATGAATTTTCAAAGTTAAAAGAGTTTTCAGTGTAAAATTAGTTCTTTTCAGAAATTTCTACCACAGTGAAATACTTTTTAAACTTGGGCTAACCTAGCCTCTGTCATAATCAAAATAGCCTCTCCAACCACACAATGCCCGCATTCACGACCTTCCAACTATACAACATATCCGATAAATGTACTAAATCCACCAAGTTATGGGCATATGACTATAATCAATTCCATCAATTGTTCTTTGCTAGACTAATTAAGCTAATACTAACTACTAGCTCTACTAGTCTAACCTCGGCAAGTCATAATCGCATACACCAAAATTCACACCGATCGAGATTTATTTGATTTACCGATACCTAATAAGCTTAACAATTGGAATAACACATTCAACATCTAATAGTTCACTAATAAATCAATGTACATCCATCTCACGGACTAGTGGTATACGACAACTACTAATCCAATCACATATGCGCCTCACGATCGACTAAAAATCATTTATCCACTAATTCAAGAGAGGCACAATTCCATCGACTCGGCACATAAGACTTATCTATTAATTATATGACAAATCCGAATATTCATCCGCAATCAAAATAATCCATTCTACCATCTCCAAATTCTAGCACAAATGACTCACATAACTATTACTTAAGGCATCCGACCACTTTGCTCATGATTAAATAAATCATCCGATTCAACATCCATATTTCCTTAATTATCACATAAGCTATTCATCAAGTAATAATTCATAAAATTCTTATCGTCCTACCTCCAAAAATTATTAATCCAACATGAGGAAAACCTCCAATTAATTTATCATCCAAGGTCACCACAAATTTCCATACAACTCCAAAATAATATCATCCGATCAAATAATCCAATCATATATTTAATCTAGCCTCCACCGATCAATAAGATACATATTCCGCTATGACGATAAGATTATTCGTATCTACCGACATACATCACAAGAACACGCCTATGCATAAATAAGACATAACCGGAGAATTATACCGGTCTTAAGAAACCAAATTATTTTTATAATTAAAACATGCATAAATAGATGCCATGCTTATGACTTATATGCAACATGCACAACTAATTTCGTAACGTGGTAACATAATTTAACGCTAAGGATTTTACCACGGCACTAGGTGTGCGAATCGTCACCGGGCGACGCCTTCTCGGCTCCGCGTCCTTGTCTCGCTCCGCATCGGTGCCGTCGCTCTCGTTCGCGCCCCGCTCCGCATTGGCGCTTGCATGCAAGCCCGACCGTGCAGCGAGCATTCGATCTTGCGATCGTCCACGCAATCCTCCGTCGTGGCTCTCCTCGCTCGCCACCACCAGGACCAATGCCACCGCTGTCCGCCATCGGGCGACCACCTCGGCTTGCTTGGGTCACCACACCCTCGCCTAGGTGCCGCCACCCACCGCCTTAGTACCGATGCCTCCTCAAGTCACCAACTTGCGATACCGACGAACCGTGCCTTGGTCTTTGTGCCTCCTCGACCTTGCCTCGGCATCCTCCGCCTCGATTTGTGGATGTCACGCCTCATCGCCGTGCAACATCCGACAACGATCATCGCTGCCGCATTGTGCATGCCGCTGCTCCTTCAACGCCGTCTTCGCGCGGCCGCCGACGGTGCATGGAGTTGCACCTCACCGCTCCTTCGCTATAAGCACAAAGACGCCGCATTTGCAGCTTGCATTGGTGCATTTGCTCCACCGAAGCCGCGCCATTATGCTTGTTGCTCTCGGCTCGCCGACACCGCCTAGACGTCGCCGTTGCGATGAGTCAAGCCCCCTTTCATTGGGCCTTGTTGATGCTCCAAGCCAAAGCCGAAAGCCGCTGCATGTCTTTGGCCGTGGCCACCATGCCGAAACCGCCCGTCTGTCGCATTCTTTGTTGCCATGGTGGACCATTATCTGTTGCCGAGATGCTGCCTCAAGCAGGATGCATACCACCACTGCGAGCCACAAGAACACCAGGATGTGTGAGTCACTCCAGGCTGCTCCTGGCCGTGAGAGCTGGCCAACTGTGCCTAGCATGGCAGCATGCACCGTGCCTCCTCACCATTCGTTCTTGTAAAAAAAATGCTCAAAAGAGCTTGCATGTGAAAACCGATTATATCAGTGGAAAGCTTGTGAGATGAGGAATACAATGGTGAGACATGCATTGATAGCTTTTCGGTTCTTGAGAGGGATTGGGAGGAAGAAGGAGATGGACTTTGTTTGTGTTCTTGCTTTGGGGAAGAAAAACGACTAGAAGTTGGGCTGCTGCTTGGAGGGAATAAACAAGAAGGAAAGTTGGCAATGAAGTAGCTCTTCGGTTGGGCACATGACAGTGCCGAAAGTGGTGTGTTCTGGTTGGTGTTGGGCAGAGAAAGAAGTCAGGTAGTGTGTCTCTCGGTTGAACATTTGAAGAAGTGGGAGGTGGCTTGCATGGGGAGTGACTACTGACTAGAAGTGAGTTCTCTGTTGTTGGGGAGAGGGAGCGCGGGTGGAGAGGGTGGTTGGTCAGGAGAATGTAAATGTTGTGGTGATTGAAATGAGTGGTAGTGAGGAGGTTGTTCGGCTGGAATAGAGAAAATGGACAGGATGTGAATAATTAGCAGTGCAAATCTTCCTATTTTTCTCCAACTCGCCTAAAAGCTCATGCATGCGAGAACTAACCGCTAAAATAGAAAGCTCTCGAGATGACGATCGCAACGGTATAACATGCGTTGCACGATTTTTGGTTTTTGATTGTGATTGCGAGGAGAGAAGTTAGGGAAAGGAATGGACACATAGGTATTTTATCTGCTACTTCTTTTCTCCTCTCACGAATTCGCTTAGACTGCCATGCATGTGAAAACAAATTGCAAAATTGGGTTGGTCGTGCGATGACGATCACGGTGGTATGACATGCATGGCTTGGTTTTATGTTTTTCGATGAGATTTGAAGGAGAGAAGCGAAAAGAGTTAGCAGGGAAGGAAAAAGCGATATGATAGGAAAAGAAGGGACACACAGGCGCCTCGCCTGCGGTCGGTTGAAATGAAAAAGAGCAGTGATACTAATGCATACATGATGATATGATTTTTGAAATGCACGCGAAAACATGAAATCAAAAATAATTAAATTTTTTTTACTTCCACTTTTTCAAACAATTTGATTTTCAAAGCAACATTTTAATTAAACACGGGAAAAAAATTTAAAACGCAGCCAAAATTTTAATAAATCACCAAATCAAATATTAACATCCCGATTATAAAAATCGGGGTGTTACATACAGCAAGGCTGCGAGGTTGGACCTTACGATCGTAGTATCTTCGCAGGGCTTGTTGGTAGACTGCCGAACGAATTAGGGCCTGATTTCTCCGTTCTTCAAGTAGATTAATATCATCTGCTCGAAGTTGTTCCTGGTTGGAGTCTATGAATGTTTTGACTCGTGTTGACCGTATCTTTAGTTAGGAGGAAGCATGGCTTCAAAGACCAAAACTAGAAAGAAAGGTGTTTCACAGAGTCTGATCGGTAGTCGCATTTAACAGCCCATATCTGAGGGTAGTTCTTGTACCCAAGCCCCGGCGTTTGATGAGTGGTCAAGACTCGAGTCTTAATTCCTCTCATTATTTGGCCGTTTGCGTTCGACGCCCCATTACTTTGGGGATGGGCCACAGAAGCATAACACAACTTGGTACCTAACTCATCGTAAAATTCTTGGAATTTTGTGCTCGAAAATTGCTTACCATTATCTGTAATTATTCGACTTGGTACTCCAAATCGAGTAATTACGCATCTCATCATAAACCGTTTGCCGCTTCCGTTGTTATCGATCCACGAGTTCGGCTTCAATCTATTTTGTGAGCGTATCAATAGCCACAAAAGGAACTCAAACCTCACGGAGCTTTGGGGAACGGTCCTAGGATATCAAGACCCCAGGTTGCAAAAGGCCAAGATAGAGGTATTGTTTGTAATGCCCGAAATTTGGTTGGTGTATTTGCTGTTATGAAACCGGCATTGAACACACTTTTAACCAACTCTTTAGCATCGTAAAGGGTCATTGGCAAGAAAACCTTGTCGAAAGGCCTTGCCGACCAGCGCTCAGAGGAAGCATGATTTCCCAGATGCCACCATGTATGTCGTGAAGGAGTTTTAATCCTTCGCTCTGCGGAATGCATCGCATGAGCACCCCTTGAGTACCTCGTTTATAGAGGACTCCTTCAACCAAAGTATACATTTTGGCTTTTCGGGATAAGCGATCTGCCTCGAGATCGTCTTCGGGTACAGAACCCTTCTGAAGATAATCATAGATGGGCGCCATCCATGTATCCTCATACTCTAGAGAGGCCGTCTCAATAGGAGGTGTCTCTGGTTCATCGACCAGAGAAGGCTTGTGGAGTTGTTCCAAAAAGACTCCTTTTGGTACTACAGATCGGGAAGAAGCTATTTGAGCAAGCTGGTCTGCGAGGAAATTATCCTTTCGAGGGATGAATTGTGCCTCGAAACCTAAGAAATGCTTTTCTAGCTTACGCACTTCCGATAAGTACCGAGACATTGTCGGGTTAGAGCACTGGTACTCTTTGCCAACTTGATTCACGACTAGTTGAGAGTCTCCTCTCACGAGTAGTCGGCGAATCGAGAGCGCTTTCGCTGCTCGTATACCAGCTAGCAAACCTTCGTATTCTGCCACATTATTAGTGGCCTGAAAGTTAATTGTATGACATACTTTAAGGTCTCTCCGGTAGGAGATACCAGGACCACCCCAGCCCCCGAGCCACTTAAAGTAAGCTTTTGGACCTGAGGGTAACGCTCCTTAGGTCCGTGCAAAACTTCACTTACGTAGTAAATTGGTCATTGTACATTTTCACGTTCTCGACGATCAAGCGCTTCTTGCATGTGGCGTGGCGGCTAGGTAAACTAAGAGCGTTTCTTACGGCCTCGAGAGACCAGAATAGGAGCACTCGTAAGGTACCTCTTGACATCCTCAAAGGCAGCGTTTGCCTCTTTTGACCACTCAAAACCTTCGTGTTTCCTTAGAAGTTTAAAGAAAGGTAGTCCCTTTTCTCCCAGTCGTGCGATGAAACGACTTAAAGCCGCCATGCACCCAGTGAGTTTCTGGACTTCTTTTCGTGTAGTTGGAGGGCACATTTGTAAAATGGCTTTTATCTTTTCGGGATTTGCTTCGATTCCTCGTATAGATACTAGGAATCCAAGCAATTTCCCTTAAGAGATTCCAAATACACACTTCTCAGGATTAAGTTTTAAGCGATGTTTTCTGAGATTGTCGAATGTTTCTTGTAGGTCAGTAATATGATTAAGTCTCTTGATGCTTTTAACAACTAGATCATCAACATAGGCCTCTAGATTTCGGCCT
Organism: Phyllostachys edulis; assembly: GCA_036346405.1. Taxonomy (NCBI): domain Eukaryota; kingdom Viridiplantae; phylum Streptophyta; class Magnoliopsida; order Poales; family Poaceae; genus Phyllostachys; species Phyllostachys edulis. The sequence goes on along the minus strand of CM070565.1, from coordinate 31,538,630 downwards.
AATTGAGATGAAAAAGTTGCTTGCATCAAGCGTTGAAAAGAAGCGCCGGTATTTTTTAGACCAAATGGCATTTTGACATAGCAAAATATACCAAATGGTGTAATAAATGCGGTCTTTTCTTCATCGTCTAGACACATATTGATCTGGTGGTATCCAGAATATGCATCTAAAAAACTTAACATTTCACAACCTGCAGTAGAGTCAACCAACTGATCGATACGAGGTAAAGGAAAATCGTCTTTTGGACAAGCTTTATTAAGATCAGTAAAGTCTACGCACATACGCCATTTGCCGTTTGACTTTCTAACCATTACAGGGTTAGCCAACCATTCTGGGTGGTTGACCTCTCTTATAAAGCCTGCTTTAAGTAGCTTATCAATTCGATTTAATAGCATCTCGTCGATCAGGGGCAAATCTCCGCAATTTTTGTTTTACGGGTACTTTGTCAGGCCATAAAGCTAGCCTGTGCTCGATCACCTCCCTGGGGACTCCGGGCATATCGGATGCTTGCCACGTGAATACATCTGCGTTAGCTCAGAGGAAGGTGATGAGGGCGTCTTCCTATTTGGGGTCGGAAGTATCCCGATGAGCGATCTTCGAGGGCTCCCTGCGTCGGAGGAACCTCTTTGACTTTGTCATTCGGCTTTGGTGTAGCTTTAGGCTTCGACTTGCTAGTCGAAGGCTGATTTTCTTCTCGAGTTGGTATTTGTCCAACCATCTCGAGGATCGTGATCGCGGTATCGCCATCTTCTTGTCACAATGTATTGTGATTACTCCTTTGGGACTGGCATCTTAATACATTGATATCCATAATGAGTAGCCATTAGGAATTTTGCCAAAGTTGGTCGTCCGAGTATGGCGTTATATCTCATGATCGAAATCGACCACATCAAAGGAGATTTTCTCGTCTCGAAATTACTTGGTGAACCAAATGTTAAAGGAAGAGAAACTTGACCAATTGGTTTGGCGAAGATCCCGATGCGATCCCATGGAAAGAGTATCGCATCGGTCTTACTTTGGTCCCGGTACTTGCATGTCATCGAGCACTCGTAAATAAAATATTTAACGAGCTACCACCATCAACCAAAACTCGATTGACCCGACAATTGTTGATGGTGGGTTTGAACACGATTGGGTATCGACTGTCGAGTCGAAGAATCGGCGATCACCCTTCTCGAAAGAGATGGTGACTTCCGACCACTTCGGTAATTTATTGACGAGAGGAGGATCTATGGAGTTTACCTCACGTTCGTGACCTTAAGTCATCGCTTTGATTCATATGCCGATGATCCCCCGTAGATGTGTTCGACGGTGTGTTGCGGATCCTGGAACGGCATCTCCTCTTCGTCATTTGAAGATTTATGACCACTCTTTTGACCTACCTGTTCGAGAGTGGGAAGTGGTCCTTTGCCGTTGTAGTAGTCTTCAAGCTTTCGTTGGAAGACCAGCGATTCTTGAAGGTCATGCCCTTCCTTTTTATGGAAAGGACACCACCTAGGCTTATCATTTTTCCGATCAGGGCGCTTACCTTTGCCTCTGTCGGAGTGCGGCTTGGATGTGCGTGGCTCTTTATCATTCACAGCCAATACCTCCTTGGAACCGCTGGCTTGGAGTTTTTGACCCTTCGCCTTGTTCTTGGACTTTTTTGCTTTTTTATCCTTCTTCTTACCAATATCGCCTGGCTCTCGAGAGGTATTGTCTTCTCGATCTATTGTATTGTTCCACTCGACCGCCTCAGAGGCAGTAGCGTATCGATCAGCCATCTCGAAGAGTTCGGCAACAGAAGTAGGTGGGTTTAAAGCAATGTCTTCTGTTATTCTTCTACTACGGACTCCCTGCTTGAATGCCCTGATGACAGATGAATCAGAAACTTCCGGAATTGAGTTACGAACCTGACTAAAGCGCTTGATGAATTGGCGCAAGGTCTCGTTGTCGTTCTGTCTCATCCGGTGCAAGTCATCCTCCTTTCCAGGGCGATTGTAAGTGCCTTGGAAATTTGCCAGTAGAAGGTCGCAGAGGTGTTGCCAAGAGTAAATCGACTCGAGTGGTTGGTTCAGTAACCACGATCGAGCGGATCCTTCGAGCACAGTTGGAAGGTAATTTGCCATTACACGCTCTCCTCCTCCTGCTGCTCGGACAGCCGTTGTGTAGATTTGAAGGAATTCGATGGGATTTTGGGAACCATCAAACTTCTCCATGTTCACTGGTCGAAATCGAGGTGGCCAGCGAACAGCTCGGAGATCTGGCGAGAATGCCTGACATCCAGTAATGACTTCTTGACGCCTCCTTTGCAGGAAAGAAGGGTTAATATCATCAGGTGGTCGTACTCGACGATGCCCGGTAATATGTTGACCCGACCTATGATAGGTCTCGGTCCTTCGAGGGGAATACTCCTCGTAGTTCATCTGTTGCTGCAGATTCCCATGTCGGAGTGGTGAGCGATCACCTCTCCGAAGAACTTGTTGATCATCAGTCATTTGGAAGACATTTCTTCGAGTAGGAGATCGACGCGACTTCTTCAAGCGTCGATTCCTTCGCGGTGATATGTTCGATCGAGTAGTAGTGAAGAAGTCGTATGGCTATGACTTCCTGAATGATGTCGGCGAGGTGCTTCCAGTCTTGCCATCGTATTCCGAAGCCTTTGTGCAATCTCTTCAACGAAGAGGTCGTAGCCTGGCGCTCGGGCTAGCTCTTGGGTTGGATTCTCGAGCAAGTCATTGATGTGCTAGAGCTCTCGAGCCTCCTCTGATTGATATTGAATGCGCCCAGGCAAATTCTTCTGAGCTTCAATCTTCTTCCTTCGAATTACCTCAAGATTTTCCATGTCAGACTCTTGAGATTGCCTCAATGAAGCGTGAGAATGTCGAGGATTTCCCTGGCGTTCATGAAGGCGTTGGTCGTGTCCGCCAGTGGTGGTGTCCTGGCCATTGCCACGAGGGGGCGCAGTGTGTGATTTTTTGGGAGAGTCTCCATCTCGGTCTCTAGGAGAGTGACCTTGATCCGAGGGAAGGACGAAGACCTCCCGTTGATGATTCTCACTTGCGCCGAGGCCTCCCGCTTGAGGAGTCGTCGAGACACCATCTGGCGACTTGGAGTAATCCCCTCCATGTAGGGGAAGTCCGGGTTATAACCGTCTCCGTCGACAGGTATGACCTGCGGAGAGATGGTCGAATTTGTAGGAAAAGCATACTTGATCCCGCTGTCTCCGATATCATCCGGAGAGAGATGATTACCAGATGCTGGTGAAGTCCTGGAATTGTGGCTTCCAGAGCTTGCCTCACCAAGTCGGACCGTCTCAGGGGAACTCGGACACCGAGGAAAAACTCTCGTTGTGTTGTGAGTCCACAGGTGTGGTCTGGTCAAATTGACCCTTGTCCTTTGAGAGGGTAGATTCCTCTCGGACGTCTTGTTGTGGGGATAAGAATCCTCCTCAACTCCATCGGTGACATTGTCTCCTCGGATCGTGGGAAGATCACCGGAGGCAACAGTACCATCGGATGAGTCATCACTTGGCTCATAATCGAAACCGGCATCCATGTCGACGTCTGCATAATCTGCCAAGTCGAACCAGTTCTCCTCGTTCCATTCTCCTGCCATGAGTGCATGAGATTTGGAAAACAGAGAGAATGTTGACAAGAGATTACCGGAAGATCCCCACGGTCGGCGCCAACTGTCGGTGTTTTAGAACCGAACTTACGTAAAGATTGTTTGATTCGGGGGGTCTCCTAGAATAGAATCACGCAGAGATTGACACGGGATTTTATACTGAGTTCAGCCTTCTCCGGAGAGAATAAGAACCCTACTCCTGTGTGTGTATGGTATTGAGTATATTCTGAACAATCAGGGGAAAAACTAAGACTATTACAGATAGTGCTTGTATTCCAGATGGCCCGATTGATCCCCCTTCCTTTCTCTAATTGTCGCCTTTTTATAGTACGTGAAGGAGCGGTAGTTACTCCAGGTGAAGCGGCGCCTCATCACATCCCGTAACGGGCGCACGTTGGTAATAATCACCGGTGCATTAACTCCTCCACGTCGCTCAACAACTGTATACCAGAGATAATGGAGTATTACGTGCCATTACTTCACAGAGTAACAACGTATGATGACTGTTTGAATCCCTTATTCAATAAGGCCCGCTTGTCTGTAGGTTTAATTGATCATAAGGTGGTCGTAGCTGACCTAGTCGTAGAAGAACCTACGACTATGAGGTAGTCGTAGCAAGACTTACGACTGTGGGATAGTCGTAGCATAACTTACGACTATGGGGGTGGTCGTAGAAGAACTTACGACCACCCATTAGGCTCTTTCCTCATAACATTAAAGGGTATACTCAGGGTCCACATGACGTCATATTTACCTATAATAAGAATTATAGATAAAAGATAAAATGAGGATTATTATATCCTCGTCAAACCTTTTCAACCTGCATGAACAACAATAAATTGTCGGGGTATAAGTATGTATAATATAGAGATAACTCATTGAAAGTAAAGCAAGCCAAGACAAACATACAAAAGTTGAAGGACAAACTACTGTTTTTCCTTTTGCATCACCGATTGTCTTGTAGTGGTGCCATGGCCTTACCAGCACCTAATTTTCTTCAATTGGAAAAGTAATACGTAGTTTCCAAAATTTATTACCAAGCTTAACACCATCAACTTCTGCGTCTGGATCATAGCTTAACAAAGTTGCATATGCCACAGGCTCTTTGTTTGGATATTTGGCAGACTTTAGTACTACTATTGTACCAACCTATTATAATACCCTGAATGTTTCTAAGGAAGGAGAGTAAAAAAAGGTTTTTCTGTAATACTCCAACTTAGTCTAATGAAGGAAGCAGTGAAAAGAGAAATTAGACTTTAGAGGAGGGGAAATCGCAATTCTTTAGCAACTTTGGGCTTGTGCTTTGGCTCAGAGGCCCATGAGGGGCCGTCCACTATTAAAAGGAGGGAGAAACCCTAGCCCACCACTGTAGCACGCACTGCTACAGTGCTCCCCTGCCACCGATCAGTGCTGCTACATGCATGCCCTCCTCCTTGCACTCCGTTGCCCCCTCTTGGTGGTGCTCTTCCATTCTTTGTCGGCCAAGGAGAAAGGTGGAGGAGAGAGGAGAAGAAGAGGAGAGGAGCATCTAGCGGGGAAAATCAGCGCACGCAGCGTGTCTCCAAGGGTAACGAATGTCATTTTCGTTGTTTGATTAGTCGAGATGTGAATTCGATTAGACTTGATTGGATCGAACTCATCGCTAAAGATTCAATTCTGTCCAATAGGTTGCGTGGGCAGTTTGAGTTCTTAGAGGCCGAATTGGAGGTTTCCATCTCCTAGAGATATTTAGATAATATTCTTAGTTTTTTGTGGCTGCCAAGAATCCTGATTCCGACGTACGGATCAAAAGTTATGATAATTTTAGTTTCTGCTGTCCAGAATTCTGACACGATTGATCTGTCAAGTTGTCTCCTAAAATATGATTATGATAATGGAATATTCAGGGTTTTCACCCAACTAGGTTATTGTAGCAATTTTTATAACCTTTCCAGAATGTTAAAGAACGCCCTAATCGGAGTTGTAGCTCAAAAGTTGTGATCTGTTCTTTACCGCTGTCCAGAATCTTAGCTACGTTTCAGCAGTCATTTTAATTAGTAGATTGATTATTGTTAAGGTCCGAATCAGGACTTCTCCATATTATGAAATTTGTAGGCCTTGGTCTTATATTTCTATATCATTAAAGAACATCCAATTTGGAGCTGTAGAACGAAAGATATGAATTTTTGAAGTTCTTATTGTAATCTGTCTCTCTGTTGTGGACAGTAGAGAAAGATTAACTTGTTAGCGACTTTTCTTGCACCTTGGGAATTATTGAAATAATTTTATTCAGGAAGCTAGTTCCTTGTAGTTTCCAGAAAGGTTTAGGTCATTGATTTTGGTTGTACCAAATGGAAGTTATGAATTTCACAAGTTGAAAGTACCGAAGATGACAAAACGATCTTCGGGGTTAAAATCAAGGGCTTAGATAGGGTAATTTGTTCTGTCGATCACCTAGGAAGTTGTAGCTAAGCTCGTGTAAAGTCCGGGAAACTTGGATTCATAACTTTTGGGGCTAGGACTCAAAAGTTATGAATTTTTCTTTGAGAACCGACAGATTGGACAGATTAGAGTCAGGGGTGAAATTGCTAGTTTTTGTGTTGCGTTCAAGAGCGATCGCTCTCGTTATGTTCTATCGCTTTGTTGAGTATTTTGTTTAGTATACTTAGTATACTTTACGGTTGCCAGGTGTTGGTGAGCACTGTGGTTGAAAGTCAGATCTTGTCGTCATCTTTTCGTCTCACGGTTAAGGCAAGTACTTTGATGTTATTATGATTGCTGGATGCTTGATGTTCGTATTGTGCTTTTCTGTGATCCATGAGAATGTTCAGAGTTTATGTTCCTTTCTTATGTGTTAATTCCAAGTGTAGACATGATGTCTTTCATAGTTCATATTTCATTACATGCATCCATTTTCATGTTCTTTCCACAGGAGTGGATTATAAGACCCATCAATTCCAGTATGGGCACGTAAGACCCACCATTCCAATGTGGGTAGATTTGGACACCCGTATGAAACGTTCTTCATACGGATTTGGATCCCCATTTTGTTAAATGCGGGCTTAGGTGAACACCGACGGTGTGTCACCAAACTATCTTTAGTATAAGCATGTGTGCGATCCATTCTTTTCATTAATTCCATTCATTCCATGCATTCATGTATTCATTCAAGGTGCGTTCAAATTCTTTAATGAAGTTGTCTTTTTCATATTTGTGGTATGTCCAACTATCCATGTACTTGCTGAGTCTCAGACTCATTCTTGCTTTGTTTATTTATTTTTAGGTGATCGTTGGTGATGATTCTCTTGGGAGGGAGTAGACACGCACTACTCATTCATTTCACCTTACACCGTTTCAATAATAGAACTTGATTACATCTTTCATTCACTAAGTGATGGACCTGTAATATAATGGAGTTTGATGTTGGTTGATATCTTTCTACGTTAAGGTTGTTTAATTAATCGCTTATGTTCCATGATCATTAGTTTGATATGATTATCTTAGTGGATTCGAGAGACTTAAATAATTGGAATTTGTGAACTGTTGTTGGATTCAGGTTTTAATTCTCGCTTAGGTTTTAAAAGATGTTGATCCTTATATATTAGTTGATGAGTTATTGTTAAAGTTCTTCCTTGATATTGTTGTATGTTAGTCCTTTAGGTAGCATTTTGGCTTCCGAATAGCCAGGGTGTTACACCTATATTGACATGCAAGCGCATTTAAGATAAGAAAAGGAAATAGTTGTAACAGTTTAATCAGAACACTTCTATTATGCTTTCATACCGTCATTGCAGCAGGACGTGCCAAACTCGCACGACGTGGGATCTTGTTTTGAGTAACTTGTTCTTGCGCCTTGTTCTTTGTGAACTATAGTGTTGGAGGAAGACACATTAATTAGGCTATTTTGCAATAAGTACAAACTTTGCCATCACAATCACAAAGTGTTACATGCACATAAATAGGCTAAGCATAATTTATCTAAATCCAAAATAGAGTAACTAGTTTCAAAAGATGCATGGAACAACGATAATTAAATCAATGGTAGAAAGAAACTCAACACATCAAATATGTTAATATTTAATTACTTCCTAACAAGCCAAAAGAACAAAAAATATTAATGGTTCAACCTCTTTGTTGGTAACCTCATGGTTCAGTGTTCAATAGCCACTATACTAGATGCTCAAGTTATCAAAAGTCATCTCACATGACACGTGCCAAGGGCACATTAAGCCAGTTCTAACTATCTATGGTTATAATACCAATAATCATATTATAAAAATATTGAATATACCTAAATGACATTAGATACTCAAAGAGCTAGATATTGAAAGAGTCACCAATGCATCTAGTACTATGAATCTACTTATCAGAACTTTATTTAAAACAACCAAAGTGAAATCACCTACTCAAAGAGTGGTGTAGTAAACAAAGAACATGTTTGTTACTGAGTCAGCACTGGGGTTTATTATCTTAATTTATAACTACATAACTAATGCTGAATCATGTTTGAACAAAATGTTGCAGTAGTAAAAAAGAAGGAAAAACAAGGCATATGCATGGTTACCTCTTGTTGTTCACTCAGTGAGTCTTGTACAGGTACATCACATTCAATTCTCTGCATATCAAAATATGTGTTAGCAAGTATTTGGAAAGAACTAATGCTAGATCAACATTTCGATAGTACCTTTCTTTTAGAATGTACAGGTCGTAGCTGAAAATTATCCTCATAAGTTGCTTCGTAGTTCACCTACCAAAAGATGTTTTAGATTTGAGGAAAACTTTAATATGTAGGCTAAAAAGATTCTTTACCTCTTCTGGTTCTCTATTCACATGGAATGATTGTTTATTTCGCAAATCTTCGATAATTTGATCTTACTTTTCTATACGTTTCTTCAGCTTTCCCATCTCCTCCAAAACAGTTATCTCTAATGGGCCTTCTACTGTAGTAGTATTAATGTCCTTGAAAAGATGTGACTTCTTGCCATATGCTTGTTTAGGTACGGGAAGCAAACGCATGCCATAAACTTGTTCTGAATTCTCTTGCCCCAATACTGTATGTAATGCATCACCTTCCTACGCAACTTTTTCTTGATCATTTTGTCCTAATTCAGGTTGTTCTTCCATGATTTCTTCCAACTTATCCTGCAAGTTAAAAAATACAGCTAACAACCACAACACATGCAAAAAATATCATTGTAGAAATAATTAAACACCTCGAGCAAAAAAATTTAGTTGCTCATAGAATTCTTGGTTCAGTGTAAAAGAATGGAAATTTCATTAAAATAATATAAGAATCATTGATTTTGTGTTAGTTGCTGAACTTCAAAATCCAAGCCTGTCAACTATGCCCCCATCTTCACGGGTTGTTCAGTATATCTTGATTGGACTCTGAATGGTGACAACACTCTTCCAGCAGAAAGTTCTCTCCTAGAATCAGCGGCCATTTCCATTCTTGAAGTTGTTCTGCGAACAATGACAGGTGCCACATCAGCACTTTCTATCCTTGAATCAATAGTAGGCTCTACCCTACGCTTGCCTTAGAAAGAACAGTGCGAGAATCGAGGCCATTTCCATTCTTGAAGTTGTCACAGGAACCATAGTAGGTCTTTGCATCGTGATTTCTTTCCTAGAATCGAGAGCAAACTCCAACCTTACACGCCTTAGAAACAATAGGTGCAGAATCGAGGCTATTTCCATTCTTGAGCTTGTGGCGGGTGCCACATCGGCACTTTCTTTCCTAGAATCGAGAGTGTGCTCTACCCTTCTACTGCGCTAAAGAAAAACGGCAGTGCATCCGCATATCACTTCTAGAATCGTGAGACACTGCTCTCGAGCTAGTTCTTGGAACAATCACAGGCACCACACTAGCTTTACTGAAATTCTAAAGATTAGAAGCATTGTTGCTCTTCAGTGAACTTCTCTTTAAAGTGGTGCCAATAGATGCAAATGGTGAATTTCCAACTGTTTTAGTACTGGAGCCAGTCCCAGCTCTTTGAGGGTGTGCTTGGGAGCAACCCACTTGGTTCAGTATGGCAAGAAGAACAGATGAAGGGCAGATTAGCTATACGAAGGGTTTCAATGTTAAATATTAAAAAGAACAGATAGAGAAGATCAGTGACATACAAGATGTTGATTTTGTGCATTTGGGTGCATAATCTGAAATTTGAGAAACCGAGTCCCATCAGAGAAACACGTAAGTTATTCTCTGGATTTTGTATAACGGATGATTGCCCTATGTTAGACCGTGAACCTTTGTCATTTTGTGTGACATAGTGCTACCGACGAAGTCTGCAATTTAGAATGACCATTTAGTTTCGTTCCAGCACCTGTTGTGTATGGCTCAAGACGCTACCAATTAATTACTTGGTTAGTACCTAGTACATTCAACTAACAACAAAAGGAAGACTCTGGCTGAGAATAACAGTTTAGTGTTAGAAATGTAGCAGAGAGGAGAAGCCAATAACATACCGCTAGATCAACGACCTATATTCCAACACAACTTTGATTGGAAGAAAAACCAAGAAGACATTGAAAACAAGAGGCATGCTGTGATGTGGTCACACGAGAAATTAATAACACTACCTTCAAACTTTTGTGCAACCCACATGACAAAGATCTTTCATCAGGATTGAATGTCATGGATCGAACACCTGCTGTCTGATATTTAAATAGAAACATCAGCAAGTAATTAAAATGAATCTAATAAATGATCATTTTGGACTGAAGAGCAAGAAGAGTAAATCAATACAAGCAGAAATTAGGCTGATCCTAAAAAGCAAGCGTCATCGGTAAATACCAACGGTAGTTCTATTGTTTGGCGATGGAGGCCTTGCACGGACACCTGCAAATTTCAAAAACCAGGAGAACACGAAAGAGCTGACTAAGAGTAGAGGCCTCCGTCTTAGTTCAGAAGGAAACTCACACCTGCAAATTTGTAGGTAGCCATAAATAAGCGATTAAGGCGAAGGAAAAGGCAGAGAGGCCTCCGTCTTAGTTCAGAAGAACGCTCACACCTGCAAATTTGTAGTCAGCCATAAACGCAAAGCAGATCAAGAACCGAAGGAAAAGCTCATCCTACGCTCGACATAGGCTGACATATGCCTGCTGAAAGTTTGAATTAATAATTCAAACAAAAGTCTGCGACAAGAAGAAATCATCATGTATTGATGCAAAAGGATAAATTTTCTACACACCAAACGCTCACTACATCCCCCAAAGGACAAAGCCCCACGAACAATCTACTCACAACAAAACCAACCAATCAAAAAACTTGGGTAGGGTTTTGTAGCAATCTCCTAACTAATTCTACTTACCAAACACCGAGGCGACTATTTCACCCAAAAACTGGTCCTTGGCACCTAAATTGCACACAATTTTTTAGCAAATACAAATACAGAGAGGAGGACCTGGGACTAGGTAGTGGCTACGCGCGGGGGTCTTGATGTACTCCTCATTGTCAGAGCCGAACAAATGCCTCTCCTCCTCCTCCTCATCCCCCTCTCCTCATCCCCGTACCCGTCGGCGCCCCTCGTCGCCACAACATCGAACGAGTCATACTCGCCACCGCCCCCCTCGTTGGCGCCCTCCTCGTCTCCGCCGCTGCCGCCTACACCGCTGCTGCTGTGGCTGGAGGCCCCGCTGGAGGATGACAAGGATGCGGCGGCGGAGGACAACGAGGATGAGGATAGGGAGGAGGTGCTGGGAGGAAGGGGGCGGCGCGGGGAGGAGGGGCGGCGCTGGGGAGGGTGGCAGCCGGGGAGAAGGGGAGGCGCGGGGAGGGTGGCGGCCGGAGAGGAGGGTGGCAACGGGGGTGGCGGCCATCGGGAGGAAAAGGTCGGGGAGGATGTGCGGGAGGGGAATGGGATGGTTTGGGAGGGGAACGAGATAAGGTGGAGAGAGGATCGTGCGTATCTCTCCTTCACATTTTCGTTTGGCGCTATATTTTTCGTTTTGTGCTATATTTTTCGTTTGCCCGGCAGATACTTTTTTCGTTTGGTGCTAGTTTGGTCACGGGTTGGATCTTGCCCGGCAGATGTGAGGTCACGGATTCAAAAATTTACGTGACTAATTTTTTCATCTCCCACCCAATATTTTGTCCGGCAGTTATGTTAAAGCAAATATGTTGTAGCTAAAATAAAAATATACCCGGCAGATAAGTTGTTCTACATAATAGTTATTACCGGCAGATAATAGGACCCGTAATATCTTCAACATTGCCGGCACATAATTTGCCTCTCACCCAATTCTTTCCCAGTAGATTATTGCCCTTAATACTATACCATGGTGTAGTGATAGCAGCAGGCAGCAGCGATGGAGAAAAAGATCTGAGGCGAGTTGTAGAGAAGATTTAGGGTAGGCCGTTGGAGAAGCAGAGAAGGATACAGGAGGATTAGATCGCGGTGGCCGCATGAACGGCGCAGAGGAACGAGAGGATGGGGGGGGGGTTTCCTTCTCATTTTACTTTGGTGCGGTTCTCATATATGTCAAGTAAATAAATATCCGCCATCTAAAACAAGCAGTAGCTTGGTTCTCCTGGTTATGAGGGCTAGCGTTGTGCACAATTTGGGCTAGTTGCGGGTTCGAGCCTTGTTGGGGGCTCCTCTTTTTTTTCATTGATGGCAATAAAAAAGATTCTATTTCCACACTGTACACATTGCATTTCCAATATATATGTGAGCAACACATATTATATGATGCTATGAGATTCTTCAACATACTTTTACGTAATGAGTGAACTGTATGTTGCAAAGAGCCTCAACAACATATAGTATGTGATGCAAAAACATTGCAGCTACAACACATAGCCTATGTGTTGCAGACAATGTGTTGTATAAAGTCAGTCTTGTTGTAGTAATGGGAATTGGAGAAGTCCTAACCCTCCTGTGATCCGAACCAATCCCAAGGATCAATGGATGGTTCACACAACAAACACGAGTGGTAACATACATCCACAAGAGACTTTATTAACAGCAAAAGAGTTGATTACAAGGTTGCTTACAAGCCTAGAGAACAAAGCAAAAAAATACACAGCGGAAGCAAAACCAAGTCCATCCAATACACCACAGATAATTGGCTGGAGGGCGCGGCCTAATTGATCTGGTCCTCATCATCACCAAAGAAGTCTTCTCCTACTCAATTCATCAATCAAGCAAGAATGAGCACAACCACCGAGCTCGCAAGTTACACCCGTCAAATAACAGAATGACATGCATAATGGATATCAAAGGGAAGGCATAATATGGTTGATTTGCGTAAAGCCAAGTTTCTTTCAAATACATATACTAAGTTCCAAAGCAGTTACACAATACCTAAAATTCATTTTGTAAATCTCAGTTTTCAATTGGATAACATTCATCATGAAGATGGTGAAGAATACCCTCCTGTCACAAGGCTCCCCCCGCCGAACCATGGGATAGACATCCCAAAATCAGTTTATCCAAAACCTTTTGCAAACAAAACCAATATCTAACTTTGAGTGGCTTTTGCTAACATGTCCATGACCATGGATACGACTATTCGAATAGTTTTCACTCTGCAGAGGTTGTACACTTTACCCATATGACACGGCTTCTCTAGTTTGTTTGGCAATCGTCGCTGCCACCTCATACTCTCTTGGTGAGAGGTCTAGAGCACGTGACAAAGCCTTTACAATGCATTATTCCACCACAGTCCCTCCTCGCTAAGGTTTCGCCTCCATTGGATACAAATCCGCAGGATTGGGGCCCCCTCTTGCGCCAGTGAGAAACATAGGTTATGAAAGACCATAGGCCATGAAAGACCTCCCACACATCAAAGTGGAACAACTGCGGTAGAACTTTGCAAATTAGTTGGCCAGGTCCCACGTCCCATTCTGGAGACATATGGTTGTACGGTGAGGCATAGCCTATTATAGGCATAGCAAGATGCGGCTCGCAGACCGGTCCTTAATTGGCTTGGGCAACCACCACATACCCCTAGACCTCATCCTTACCTAGGATTGAGTCCATGCATAAACATTGCACCAACCAAACCAACCAATTCGCCCAAGACCAAAACCACTTTTTTCCCATTTCTGTTTTCCTTTTCCAAAACCATTTGCCAAAACCTCCATGACAACCCAATGTCATGGCTTTAAAACACAGGATACTTTGGTCTTTAGGTGGAAACACTTCCCAAATGCCTCTGGTTCTCACTATTGCAAAAAAAAAAAACCAGATTTTCATCTAAGGTGATAATGGATGGGGTTCAATGTCGATAGTGGTTGTACAATGGAAATTAGGCATAGCTACCATCTTAAAAACAGGTACTGAAATAACTTAGTAAAGTAAGCATGCATAAACCTTTGAAACAGAACATAATAATTTGAAGTAATGGGTGCAACATGGTCAAGGGTGTAACTTGCCTTGCTTAAAGGCCTAGGTGTCCTCTTCTGTCTCAAGGAGCTCTTGTTCTTCACTGCCTTCGCAATCTACACGGTGGAAAACAAAACAACTTAAATAGAGCTCAAGTAAGAACCAAGGAAACTCCAATAAGACACTGAAATAAAACCAACAGAGAGGCTAGGTGATCAAGGGGAGATCCAAGGAGCTTGCTGGAGGAGGTTCGAGAGCTTGTCGGTTCTAGTCAGGAAGTGGAAATGAGCAAAGGGTGAAGAGGAAGGGCTGCCAAAGCTTATATAGCCAGAGCTACCCAGATTTCCAAGGGTAGGCGTGTTCAAGAGTTAGTGAAAAGGACAATGGGAGCAAGCAAAAGATGTGACAAAAGGATAGCACGGGTGCTGCAAAAAGGTAGAAGCATTTAATGCGATATAACATGCATTAAATGTGGGGAGACTCTCATGCACAAAGGACACGGTCAAAGGATAAATAAAGAGGAGTGTGACTGCCAAATAGGCCTAGTCAAAGCGTCAGGAAAGGTCCTGCGGACAGGAGGTCCAAGGGACACAACAATGGGGAGGTCCTGACGGTCAGATCAATTCAAGGGGAGGTCTGAACAGTTAAGATCTCCAAAGGGGAGGTCTTAACGGCCAGATCTCACAAAGGGGAGGTCTAGATGGTTAATATCTCCAAAAGGGGAGGTTTTAACGGTCAGATTTCACAAAGGGGAGGTCTGGACGGTTAAGATCTCCAAAAGGGGAGGTCTTAACGGCCAGATCTCATAAAGGGGAGGTCTGGACGGTTAAGATCTCCAAAGGAGAGGTCTTAACGGTCAGATCTCACAAAGGGGAAGTCCAAATGAACGAGAGGGAGGTCCTGAAGGACGTGGCGAGGTCCAATTGAACAAAAAAGAGGTCCTAGAGGACATTGATACCGCGAGTTGGGGGCGGTAATACCGGGTTAGCAGAGAAGGGAACTTCTAGAGAGAGTTATATGGATCAAAGCAAAGAGAAAGTCCACGCGAACACAGAGAGGTTCGAGAGAGTGTAGAAGGAACTCAAATGAACCTGGGGAAGGATTAGGCCTGAGGAGGTTTAGGCCAGAACGGGATCAAAAAGGGAGGTTTGGACCAAGGGAGGTCCAAACACTTGGGAGGTCTAGACCTAAGGAGGTCTGGTCCAGAGAAGAATGAAGCAAGCTCAGATGGAGAGGAATCACCAAAGATCCAACAAACCCAACAAACCAAAAAGAGAGTTTTTAGTTGAAGTTTGGTTTAATCAATTGAAGCCTATTCTGAAATTCTCAAGTTAAGCTTTGAATTTTCATCAAAACAAAACGGTTCTTTTTATTTTGAAAATTCAAAAAGGTTCTGAAAATCAGGGTGTTACAAAGAATTTTCACAAACTCATTATTAAAACTTGATCATAAAGATCATGTACCTAAAGAGTAAATCCTGGAGATTAAATGAAATTGAGTGGATTGTACAATTTTTCCCTTGACGAGTTTTCTTGAAATTTCTCAGCTAAGGTTTTTAATGAGGCAATTCGTGTAATGCAGCAAAACATGTATCATTTACTCTTTTTCCAAACTTTTTTCACTAATTTTTATGGAGTTTTGACGAGACATAAGCATGTGAGGATGGATACCTAAGAGGGAGTGTTGGAAAACCATAGGCTTGACCCAGTAGTTAGCCTATGGGTGGACATTCCATTTAAAACCCTAACAGGGTCTCTAGTGTATAAATATGGAATGCTAGTCATTGTAAAAAGCTGATCATGAGAAAACAAATAACGAGAAAAAAAGAGTCACTTCATATCTATATGTTCAATCTACTATTTATTTATGTATTATTCTATACAATTTTACACTTATAACAAGAACTGGACTAGCTAGTAACGTTTACTAGACACAAACAACGCACAGCCACTTGTTCGTTCCCCGCCCCGAACTATTTTTTCTCCCCGCTTTCGCTGTTGGATTCGCTATTCTTGTCCGATCCCACTACCTTTTCCTGGTTGGCTCCCATCGGCTCCTGACGTGTCCCCGTCCGTGCTGGTCGCGCCCCCGTGCCCACGACGCGATCAAGAACGCCACCGCCCCCTCGTAAAGATCGACGGATCTTGGGAGCGTTGGGTTGCGGAAAGGTGGAATCTTGGGGGAGCATTGGGGTAGGGTGGGCTCGGTTGTGACCAACGAGCAAGACGGCGGCGATAACGGCGGCAGCGGTGGCGTCGGCGGCGCCGTCGGGGGGTGGGGGAGGGGGAGGCGGGTGCCTGGATTGCCTGCAGGATGTGGTGCGGGCGTTGGCGATGGGGTCGTGCCTGACGGCGGAGCAGCGGCCTCAGGAGGTGGCGGCGGCGCCGGGGAAGGGGGGAGGGGGCAGGAGGAGGGAGGAGGAGGCGCCCGGGAGGATCGCCGGGAGCGGGGTGGGCAATGCGGCCTGCTTGTTCACGCGGCAGGGGAAGAAGGGCACCAACCAGGACGCCATGGTCGTGTGGGAGGTATCTGTACTCCAAGATCCCTTTCTTTACTTTACTGATGCGTTTACCTTTTGGTGTTTCGAATGTCATAATCCATCGTCAGCGTGTGCTTTTCTTTGTTTAACTGACAATTGCTAGTGGACTTGTGTACTCCAATTTTCTTGGAGTATCCGGAACAAATCGGAGTTCTTTATTGGGGAACATCAAATTAAAATGAAGCATTAAGAATCAAAAGGCTGGATTGCCATTTGCCAACATCTCGAGCAGCTTTCGCTGGATAAACAATGCATAATGAATCAGCTCGGTTTAGCTAAAAAGCAAGTAGCTGATGCCTTGATGTTTTAAAAGAAACAATATGATGGCTATGGGTTTTCCTCAAGCATGGCTCGTCATCTTCCCTAAATTTCACAGTGAACTTTTCAGACTTGAATGTTTGGATGTAGCCAACCATCTTGCTTTACTCTTGCTTCATTTGAGATCCCTTAGTTTATGTTGTTGGCTCATGCAAAAATAAGGGCTCATTGTTTATTATGTCTTCTGGCCCTGACGTTATATTCTTGATGAAATGGTCAATGCTTGAATAAACCATGTTTGCAGACAATGCAGCACCAAAATGTGACTCATCCAGTCAAACAGTGCCCCCTTGTTAAACCATTTATGTGGATAGGAAAGTTGCACATCAAAAGAATAGTAAAATAGTGAATGCCTACTTTTCCATTCTAACTCCTCCCAACTTTGACACTCTAACCTGTGAATGAATTGAATATTCTGTAGATGCATCATAAATGAATAATGATGTTGGCCTGCGACAATTTGTTTGATGTTTCATTTGTCTTCTCTTTATGTTTATTGTAAGTCCTTCAAACACCATTGCATGATGTACAGAACTTTAATGGAAGATCAGACACAGTTTTTTGTGGAGTTTTTGACGGCCATGGTCCACATGGGCATCTCATTGCAAGGAAAGTAAGAGACGCTCTCCCTTCGAAGCTGTGTGATTTGATATATGATGACTATGGGGAGAGCCCAACCAGCAATTCAGATGGCTCAATTCTGGACGAGACTTTATCTCCATACGCAGATGCAGAGGACAAGTCTCCCATGTTGGCTGGACAGAAAGAAGTACATCAGGAATTTTTTGACAGAATGAAAGAGTCATTCCGAAAGGCTTTTAAAATTATGGATAAGGAGCTTAAGTTACATCGAAACATAGATAGCATTTGCAGTGGCACTACTGCAGTTACTTTAATCAAGCAGGTACTATGGTTAGCTGGTTACCCATTTCCTTATAATAAATGGATTTACTATTACTTAAGAATTCCAGATGCAAACAGTTTAAAGTTATGCCTCTATATCATCAGGGTCAGGATCTTATTGTTGGGAATCTAGGTGACTCTAGGGCTGTATTAGGCACCAGAGATCAAAACGGTCGATTGGTTGCTCATCAATTGACAGTTGACCTGAAACCTGATCATCCAAGTAAGTCTCTTTCACTCCCTAAATTTAAGTTACTTAATCTTCTATATTTTCTCTTTTCCATTGGAGGCATTGAGTAAATCCTGCTGCTTGTGACTGTATGATGCCATTAGGCTCCTCCTCGCCACCCCCCGTTGCTTCTGAAGCGAGAGACCTTCTCATTCATTTTGCTAACATAAATATCCAGCACAACAACATTGTTATGGTATCTTGTCAAAATTTTCACTTGTCATATTCAGATATTGAAAGGAACAAGTGGTGAGGGTGGCGGGTGAACTAGTGATTTGAATAGAGAACTAAGGGAGTTTAAAACTGAAAATACCTTATTTTCATGATTGACCTAAGAAGAGAAACCCATCATCCTGGGACAAAATAACTCCAAAAATATAAGTCAGAGACACAATAAAAGAGCAAAGAACCTCAAAACCCAAAACCTAGATTCTACCCTTTTAATTACACAAGATTTCAAAAATCTCGGGGTGCAGTCTATAAATGACCAATCCAAAGAATTAGGACAAATAGGCTATATCTTTCCGAAAATTCTCACTGAGATGAGAGTAATCCAACTTGTATTGAAGGGAGCTTTCCTTGCCAGTGAAGAAGCCCAGGAGATGATAGGCCAACCCCCAACCCCTCAAAGTCGATGAGGTAGATTAATTTTGTCTCACCAGGACCAGATTGGGATGTTTGGTCCCCTTGATGCCTTCCCTACCAGCTTGTACAGAGTTGTAAATTGCCAATCAGGCATCCCCAAATTCAGACATTTGTCCCTCTTTTATATCTTATTAAGCCTCCAGCAAAATGACCATAACATTGATCCACATCTTTGGATTTCAATGATCTTGGAATCTACAGAAATCTTACAGAAAGGGTCATCTGCATGTTACTCCTTCCGTTCAGAAATATACGACGTTTTAGATAGCATGCAGTCAAACTTCCTTAACTTTGACCATTAATATATAAAAAGCTATTTGTATTGGTCATGTGAAAATGGTATCATTAGATTAGTCATGAAAAATATTTTCATAATATAATAATTTTATAATTTTTTATGAACATATTCATATAAAAAGTAAAGGTCAAAGTTGCATGTTGGAGACCGTGTCGATGTCCAAAATGTCATATATTCTTGAATAGAGGCAGTAATTAAGTAAACTTCAACGGAGCTACTGGTTCGAGTCATTTCAGCAACCTTGGCGCCCCAAGCCCCAAAATGTTGGTTTCTTGTCCAATGTTGTTTCCTTTGAGTGACAAACCTCTTGACATCTTCTGCACGTCGCTAACAACCGTAAATTATTGGGACAACTGGCACAGAAACGTCTGAAAACCATTTCCTTATGAAAATAACACTGCAAAAGTATTATACTGTTCGATGACACCACACATAAGTATTATCTCTTAACATAAACACCTTTTGAAGTTTCATCTAACAGTATCATTCTTTTGTGGTTCTCCTTTTTCCTAATAACATGTTTACCATGGTTGAATGATAACAGACAAAAGTAGGGCCAAGTTTTGCCTAACTGACAAAAAGTTTAACCTTAGGAAGCCCATTTTTATTTCTCTGTCTATTTTTTTCTTCTCAAAACTTGGACAAATTTATGTTCAAATATGTGAATATGTCTGCAGTTATCCTAACTCCTAAAATTGTCTAAGATCGTGCAAGCTCACCCATTAATGGCCTGATGGAATGGTTGATTATTATTTCTTAACGATGAGTAAACTGGTTGATATAGTTATACACCCGGCAGTTGTTGCCACCAACATAAATGGTCAGTTACTCAAGTCGCCTGAATACTGGGCAAGTCTATTAGGTTCTTGTTGTGAACGTGGTTCACAATGGGATAACGAGGAAGTCTAGACGGCATGGCTTGAAAGAGATTAGGGTATTAGAAGGGGGAGATAGACATAGGTTGAGACGAGAGAATATTTGGGAGAGAATAGATTAATTCTTCTTGCTTGCCTCATGAGGTACAAACACATCCCTTTATAGGGAGGACTTAACTTATCCCTCAAGACCCAAAGTCTAATTCCTAATTAACAAACCGACTCAATCTCTAGTGCTAGGAAACTGACTCCAACTTGTTGACGGAACAAAATTCAGTTCATGACAAAACAATGCATGCCTCATTAAAGTAATTTATGGTTTATTATTCATAATTTAAAATGAAAAGGTAAGTGTATTTTCTGGTAATCCCATCTTGATATTGCATAGGTTAATTCTTTATGTATATGATTGTCTGTTTTCATGTCACTCGTATTGATTGACTTTTACACCATATGGTTTTTGATGTACTAATATGTCATGTGGACTCACCATCCAGCAGAACAGTTATTCCTTGGGACTCTGCAGTTATGTATTTTGCATTGTTTCTTTCAGTCTAGGACATCAGGCTAGGCCCATGAATAATTTTCTTGAGTAGTTGTGTCTAGGACATCCAGCTTGACTGTTTAATACTTGTTACATTCTGAGTCCCCTCTGAGCTATCTGCTGCTGCTATCTTGGTGAATGCAATTAGGGACATAATGGTGAAAAGGTAACTTAATACCATGATATTTTGTTACAGGAGAGGCTAGGAGAATTAAGCGATGTAATGGAAGGGTCTTTGCTCATCAGGATGAACCAGATGTGTCTCGTCTTTGGCTTCCTAATTGCAACTCCCCTGGCCTAGCAATGGCTCGAGCTTTTGGTGATTTTTGTCTAAAGGATTTTGGGCTGATATCTGTACCTGAGGTCACCTATAGGCGCATCACTGAGAAGGATGAGTTCATTGTCCTTGCCACAGATGGGGTAAGAAAAAAATAAATAGCAGTTGCTTTCTACGTGACTTTTTGAAGGAGAAAATAAATAGTTTCTTCTAGTTTAATATACGCACCACCTGATTTACAAGTGATGAACTATTTGATGTTAACGTACTCTGATACCCAATTGCACTCTGGCCACAGGTGTGGGATGTTCTGTCCAACCAGGAAGTGGTGGATGTTGTTGCCTCCTGCTCTGGCCATTCCACCGCAGCTCGTTCTGTTGTTGATTTAGCAAATCAGTCTTGGAAGTTCAAATACCCAACCTCCAAAACTGATGACTGTGCAGTGGTCTGCCTTTTCCTGAACAAGGATGCCGATGCTGGTGGGTTATCAGGGCTGTCTGTTACTTGCAAGGGAATTGGATCTAGTCCAAGGATGCCAGCCCGATCAAAGAACCCCCGGCACAATAGTAAAAGGGTTATCCCAGAAGATGCAGATGATGGAAGTGACTCAAATATAAGTGGAGATGAGAGGTCCTTGGAGGGCTTCACCCGGTTGAACACACTTTTGGCGCTACCAAAGTTTGGTGACACAAGTCCGACCAAATGAAGCTTACTGAAATTGCAGTGCGAGTCTGCTGCAACCAGCAGACGCATTCACTGATGTTTTGGAGAGGAGAGCATTATTGGCTATATTAGCACGCCCGGTGAGCTCCCGTCCCGATCATCGGTTTACCCTATCTAAGAATGAGTAGGGTTGCTGTTTTTGTAAATCCTCACTCGCATTTGGTTACAAGTTAGTGATTATGCAGCAAACTTTTGGGGTCAACTTTCAATTTGTTGAGAGTTAGCTTTGCCTTTTTGTATGACTACTTATCAAATTCAGTTTATCTATCAAACAATATATGTACTCTGTTGTTTTATATATGGACAAATCCTGCTCATTCCAATGATGTCTTTATTATCACTTAATCTTGGAACTTTATACTGAAAACAGTTCTTGCTCTGCTTCCATCTTTTACATACAACTTGGGGTCACATGATGGAAAACTTTCTGAAGAACTCCTCACGCGTTGAAGTTTTTTGTAAGCATCCCAAGGCCTCCAAAATCTAATTCATCCATCTTTCTTCCAACACGCCAATTACCACGTAAGAGTATGCATTACTGAAGTTAAGACATTAGTACGCCCCATATCTCAAAGCAATCCATCCTCTCCCCTTCACCACCTCAACTCCTTTCTCTGCTAGCAATAAAAAACACATGAAACATCCTAACAATCCCAAGAAGAGGGAGTTCAACTTGTAACATATATACACAAGGGCTTATGTGGAGCACATGCTTCCCATGGAACATTGTCGGTAAAGCATTTTGACAGGGTTATTATTGCCCTACCGCACTACAAGACACCATATATCTTATAAAGACTAACGAGTAATGTCATTTTCATGCTTGACAAATGCACCAACCAGCAAATCAATTACAAACAATACTATTGTCATGGTCATTTTCAACATGGGGAATTGATATTGTTGGGCCCCTCCCTAGGGCAACTAATGGATGCAAATTCCTCTTTGTGGCCATTGATATATTTACAAAATGGATTGAAGCTAAGCTAGTTACTACTATTACAGCATTAGCAGCAAAAAAGTTCTTTATCAAGAACGTAGTCACACGTTTTGACATACCTAATTGACCTATTACGAATAATGGATCATAATTTATTAGTGATTTGTTCCCATATTATTGTGACGAAATTGGCACAAAAATATGCTTCACTTCAATCGCTCACCCACAAAATAATGGAGCAGTCGAGTGTGCTAATGGCGAAATCATGCAAGGCATGAAGAAAAGGGTTTTTGACCGCCTCAAGGTATACTCAGGGCCTTGGGTAGATGAGCTATACTCAGTGCTCTAGGCCATATGCATTACGACCAGTAGAGCTACTGGTGAAACACTATTTCAACTGGTGTACGGAGCAGAAGTTGTATTACAAGAGTTGATCACCAGGACAAGGTCAATCAAGACGAGCAGCATGAAGATGGCATCAACTTACTCAAAGAGAAGCGTGATCGAGCACTAGTCAGATTTGCAACCTACTTACAAGGGTTACAACAATACTACAATACAAGAGTTCAACCACGTACACTTAACACTTAACGTGGGAGATGTTCTTAGGAGATTTCAGAATTGGCCCAATTTGAACAAGTTATCTCCTAAATAGGAATGCCCTTTTACTGTAGTATCTATCAACCGACTAGGATATGTTCGATTAGCTATGGAAGATGGATGAATCATTTCAAATGCCTGGAATATAGAGCACATTCACAACAATTATGTGTAAAACATTACTATTATCAACGAAGTTTATATATATTGTTATTTATTCTTTATTGTATTTATTTTTATCTTATGGTACTTTGTGTGAGCCTATATTACTATCTATTATGAGGAAGGCTAGTTTACATGATTCCCGACCATAGTTTCCTAACATATACACGGTCACTGATCGAGTTCTAAGATAACTTCTAGATCGGTCATTTCCTATAAGCCAGTATGTTTGACCCCGGGAGGTTAATCCTGAAATCCTATGTGTTTACCGTGCTAGTCCCATGATCACAAGACTAAGTTTACAATATACGGTCGATCGTCCAAATATTTCACAAGTCATAAAGTTTTCAGTGGAAAAGGTAAATAAGAGACATCAAATTCCAGCAAGTATGCCTCTTCCCAACCATAGGCAAAGGACTAGGTTGAAAACCCTAGAACTCGGTGCCATCGATGTCAAAACTCACGGTGTAAAAGTAACAAATCGTTGGGTCTTTGTTTGCATCTTTTGAATATGTTCAACAAGAAAATCGTGAATACAAAATGTTACTCCGCAAGACTTTATAGCGAAGTTATATAGTATGCAAGGTTATTTCAAGGAAGGTGTTGGACCGAAAAGGCGACTAGAGGGGGGGTGAACAGGAGCACGCTCACTTTTTCACAAAAGACGGATTCAACACAAATTTCACTCCAATAGCTATGGAAGCTATGAAGATCAATATACCGATCTGTTGGAAGACTAGTATTGAATCCAATCCAAACCCCAAAGCAAAACACCCAAAAATAACCAAAAACTCAAATCTCAAAGTGTTGGGCGGTCGACCTCTCACAGGCGGTCTGACCGGTTTGCCTAGCGGTCTGACCTCTGGAATGGGCGGTCGACCGCTCTGACGATGAATAGGAAAAACAGACAAAATCAGCCGAGCAATCCAAAAGAAAAACGACCTAATTTTTGATCCGTAAGGCTAAACTTCACGAAATTTGAACCACACCTTCCTAAAGATATTAGGAACCTATTCCAATCAAAGATTTCAGAGATCCATGCCAAAGTTCCTATCTTTTTCAGTTTGAGCGAAGGAGGTTCAAAACCGAGCCAAATGCAAAATATGATCTAGAGACTTGCTCGTGGGTGATTGATGATCAAGATGATCCTAGATGGGTTCCCATATGTCGCAGCAAGTTAGATCACGGCAAGAAACCAACCAAAAACTTCGCGGATCAAAGAAAGACTCAAAATCATCAAATAGAGAGAAAGAAAGCAAACTAACTCATCTTTGAGAGAACTTTCTTTGGATTGATTTGATATGGTATTGGTTTCTGACCACTCCATCAATGGAGGACAAAGACTCAATACATGAGCACGAAATCAAATCCAACTCTCTAGAACCCTAACCTCCACTAATCCTCTCCCTAAGCACAAAAGCAAAACCGGGGTTTACAATGCAAATAAAAGGGTTGAGGGGTGCGACCACCTCCCTCCTCTATTTATAGTGGAGGCTTAGACCTTCTAGAAGAGTAACCTAATGGGCTCCGTTAAGGCCCAAAACAAGCGGGACACATACGCACGCAGCGTTTTAAAGCGCCGTCTTCATCTCTTGACCTAATCCGCTTCACCTTGCACCATCTTTGCGCCGTGAGTTGGCAAAAAGTCACCAAGGCGGTATTTTGATAAAATTACCAAAATACCCTTCTCGATCTTTTGCAAAGACCGAGTCCCATCTTCGTGAAGCACCTCCATGCCGCCACGTGTAGGTTGATCCGGCGGCTCTCTTCATGTCGGCAAGTCTCTCCCATCCGGCTCCCACCG
Source organism: Phyllostachys edulis (assembly GCA_036346405.1). Taxonomy (NCBI): domain Eukaryota; kingdom Viridiplantae; phylum Streptophyta; class Magnoliopsida; order Poales; family Poaceae; genus Phyllostachys; species Phyllostachys edulis. The sequence continues at coordinate 31,513,857 of CM070565.1, read as the reverse complement.
AAACCACCATGGCACTTGCAGACCGCGCAGCTTGATCAAACCGATCGCCGAAGCGCCTGTTCGGTTACCCTTGTCCATTCGCACTACACTTGAGTTCATTGACCTCACCCAAGACATAAATCGATCGTTCGGACCTCACTCTCTAAGCCTAGTCCGATCATCCTCGCCGTTGACCGTCGTTGACCACCAAGCAACGCCTGACAATAGATAAGCAAACGAATCCGGAACAAGTTCTTCACAACTTGACCCACGTTAGTCAAAACATGCATCATGCAACACATATGCCATGAAACCCATGAACTTGACCTAACAAGCAAACATCGCCGTCACGGCGACGAACGAATCAGGCACAGTCCGACCGCCACCTTGGCGGTCGGCGGCCTCACGGTCGATCCCTTGACCAAAGGCGGTCGACCGCCGATCCATGAGTTAACCAAAAATCCCATCCTGGAAATCTGAAACCTACTGGAATTTTCAAACCAATAGAACTTTTGCCTAGAAGCTCCAAAAATTATGAGACCAAGTGCAGAAGCACCTTCTCACTTGCCTACACCTTCTATTTTTGGCCCAGCTCCAAAATCCACAGTTCATAAAGTGGCCGGTCTGACCGCTCAGGCAAAGCCGGTCAGACCGCTCCATGGCCGGTCTGACCGCCAGCCTGGCCGGTCAGACCGCCAGCGACCATTTCAGAAAACCAAACAGGTATGGCCGGTCTGACCGCCAAAATGGCCGGTCAGACCGCCAAAGGCCTGACAGACTTGGAACTTTTCCGAAAACACGTGATTCGACAAACCGTCAACGACATTGCCAATTGTAACATCATCCTAAGATCTCAGGCATATCCCCATGATATCCACAATCTCCCCCTTGATGAACACATTGGCAATTTTCCACAAATGCAAATTTAGAGGTTTGAAAAGTAAAAACACGTCGTTTTCGCTCAAAGGTACAACTTGGTCCAAATGCAAGAAAAAGCAAAAGAAATGACCAAGCTGGCTCCAGAATAGTATCAGCAAGTGAGATACGGCAAAAGAAAGCATGAAAGCTTCAAATTCCAGAAAGGAGTCAAAAACTCACTTAAGGTCCATATGAAAGAACAATTGTTCGATATGACCTTTGATCATTGTGAGGATCAAGAATTGCAATTCAAGTTCAGAAATGACAATAAAACCATAAGAATGCAAATAAGAAACTCCCCCTCACTAAGATCCTCAAATTTCAGAAAATTTAAAAAATTCCATTTTTCTCCAAGTAACTCCCCCTTTTTCTCCCCTTTTTCAACCATCTTCTCCCCCTTTGACAATGGAGTCATCAAGGAATAACGCTTTCCTCTCATCCAGAGATGACAAATGCAGAATGAGGAAAAAACATAAGAAAGAGCATGCATGAAATGCAATGGAGTGGCTTCAATTTTTTGTATTTTTCAATTTTTGAATACAAGAAGCTTTGGAGATTACCCAAAAGAACAGGTTAGCATTTCTAAAGTTGCACAAACAACATATCCAGCCTAACAGCGCTAGCAAGATCATGATAAGACATATATAACAAAAGCTAAGCAAGAAGGCTCAATATAAGGCAATGAATTTTAGCATTTTGAGCAAAGCTTCAAATCTAGCAAGTTCATCAACAGTGATCCTAAAATGATACTGGCCATGTCAAAATATCAACGTGAGATCCAAAAGCTAACCATGACCATATTAAGAGACAAAAAGGTCCTGAATTGAATCATTTTGCTCAATTTTCTCAAAACGCCCATTTTTCAACTGTTTTTTATTTGCAATGAATATTGAAGTTGACTAATGATCTAACTTAGTGACAAGATCCTGGACTAGGAGCCATCCACAAACTCATTCTAAGCTTCGACCAAAAGTTGATTAAAGGTATATCTTAGTGAAGAAGATCCTGGACTAGGAGCCATCCACAAACTCTTCCTAAGCTTCTACCAGGGCGACAAATCTTGAGGTTCATGTCAGTTGTGACAAGCAGTCCTCATGAGATCGTCTGGATCATCAAACTATCTCCAAGTTCATGTCTTTGACATGCAGTCTCGTAATAGTAGTTTGGCACAATTTAAGCATAAGACAATCTTGAAGTTTTGATTTTTCATTTTTCACAAGAGCAGTTTTTGGATTCTCAAGAACACAAGAAGCTCAAGTAATGATCAAAGCTAGATTCAAGAGCTAACAAAGTAATTTTGACAGGGCCAAAGTCACAAAAGGAGCACTAATTGCGCAACTGGCTAAACAATTCACAAATTGCAAATTTCTTAGTTCAAGTTGTTTTTCAAGTTCTAGCTCATACAACAAAGACTTAGCTACACATGTGAAAGCATGATAATTCTAGCAAGTCAAAGAACTAGACATGGCATTGAGCAAGAATTGAAACACTAAAGCTCCAAAGGGTAATAAGCAAACCTTCATCAATTTTAAAAGATAAGCGAAAAGCTTATATTACAATGCATCTTTTTGGATTTTTCATATGAATGCAATATGATACAATGAGATGCAAGAAAAACTCAAAAAAGCCTAAAAAGCCTAACAAGATCAAAAAGATCAACAAGTTCAAAAGGAGAATTAAGAAAAGATCAAATGAACAAAGAAAGATCAGAAAAGATCCAACTCCCCCTCAAACCAACCCATAGGGATAAATTACCCCTAACTCACTCCTCAAGGTGGCAAACCTTGTTGGGTCTAAAGGCTTGGTGAGGATATCGGCTAACTGAGCCTCGGACTCCACAAAAGCAAAGACAATATCACCCTTCTCAACGTGGTCTCTAAGGAAGTGATAGCGAATGTCTATGTGCTTGGTCCTAGAATGTTGCACTGGGTTCTTAGCAATGTTAATAGCAGAAGTGTTGTCACAGAAAAGAGGAACACTAGCAAAGGTTAACCCAAAATCCTTAAGAGTGGAGACCATCCACAAAATCTGACTACAGCAACTAGCAGCAGCTACATATTCAGCTTCAGCAGTGGATTGTGCAACAGAAGACTGCTTCCTAGATGACCAAGAGACAAGAGAAGTGCCTAAGAAATGACATGTGCCAGATGTGCTCTTTCTATCTAGCCTACAGCCCGCAAAATCAGAATCTGAAAACCCCCGAATGGACAGCGAAGAAGAACAAGAATACCAAATGCCATACTGAAGGGTAGAGTGTAAATACCTGAAAATGCGCTTAACGGCTTGGCGATGTGAAGTCCTCGGTGATGCCTGAAACCTCGCGCAGAGGCAGACCGCGAAGTGGATGTCCAGTCTTGAGTCCGTCAGTCTGAAGGAGCCAATCATCTTTGCGGTACTCGCGTTGATCCACGGCTTCTCCTTCCTCATCTGGATCCAGCGATCGAAGTCGCCATGGGAGTGGCGATAAACTGCGATCACCCATATCAAAAGCGCTTGAGCAAATCCTTGGTGTACTTCGTTTGATGGATGAAGATCCCTTCCTTGCATTGCTTGATTTGTAGCCCTAGAAAGTAATTGAGTTCTCCCATCATGCTCATCTCAAATTCCCTGGACATAGTCTTAGAAAAACTGGAAACAAGAGCATTAGAGGAACCACCAAAGATAATATCATCAATATATATCTGAACAAGCAGGAAGTCATTGCCATGCCTAAGAATGAAAAGAGTCTTATCAACTTTTCCCATTTCAAAATCATTCTTAAGCAAGAAGGTCTTAAGTCTATCATACCGAGCTCTAGGGGCTTGTTTAAGACCATACAAGGCTTTGGATAGCTTAAAAACATGATCGAGGTACTTGGGATTCTCAAAGCTAGGGGTTGCCTAACATACACTTCCTCCTCTATAAAACCATTGAGAAAAGCACTCTTAACATCCATTTGATGCAACCTAAAACCTTTAGATGCGACAAATGCAAGCGAATCTTGAATGGCTTCTAATTTAGCAATAGGAGCAAAGGTCTCATCAAAATCTAACCCCTCAACCTGGCTAAAGCCCTGAGCTACCAATCTAGCCTTGTTTCTAACCTCAGAACCATCCTCATTTTGTTTATTTTTGAACACCCAACGGGTTCCTATAACATTATGTCCACTAGGAGGTTCTACAAGGTTCCAAACTTTATTTCTTTCAAAATTCTCTAACTCCTCATGCATGGCATTGACCCAACTAGCATCGAGATAAAGCGTGTGATATATCTTTGGGTTCAAAAGAAGCTACAAATCAGAGTGAGAGAAAAGACTCGGATCATGATACTTGGGCGAGTAACTCGCTCATGGAGATTACCAATCATCGATCCGGAGGTGTTGCTTCGAATATGCAAAGGGCGCTGGGGAGATAGCGTCTCCTTGACCTCCGTGAAATGCTGGCGATGAAGAAGTCGCGGCAGGAGCCTCAATTGGAGGTGAAGCGATCGAAGCGAGTTACGGAGCTTGGGCGGCTTGCAGGGAACATCGACAGCAGTGAAGGAGCAAAATCAAGTTCATCCTCATCTTCTTCAACAAAAATGCTCTCTGTCACTGTAAGTCACGAAACATCGGATCTAGCTCGGGGCTAGTCTCATCAAAAGTGACATTGCATGTCTCCTGGACAATGTTAGTTTCAACATTAAAAACCCGAAAACCCCTCGAATGAGCAGGATAACCTAGAAATAAACCATCACAAGTCCTTGATTCAAATTTATCTAGGTTTCCTATCTTGAGAATAAAACACTTGATCCAAAGACTCGAAAGTGAGAGATGAGGGTTTTCTACCAAAACGAAGCTCATATGAAGTCTTGCCCAAAGGCGGTCTCAAAAAGACACGGTTTGAAATATGGCAAGTCTGTAGCAATAACCGACCCAAAACCTCCTCGGTGTGCTATACTCATCAAACATCGTTCTAGCCATCTCGACTAGAGTCCTGTTCTTCCTTTCCTAGCGCCATTTTGTTGAGGGATGTGTGGAGAAGAAGCGATGCTCAATGCGCTTCGGCACAAAAAGAGGCAAAAGAAGCATTCTTGAACTCCGTGCCATTATCACTGCGGATCGCTTTCAAGGCACCAGGAAGTTCAGAAGCCAAACGAAGAACAAGGTCATGAAAATGATCAAAAGCCTCATCCTTCGAAGCAAGAAAGAACACCCAAGAGTATCTCGAAAAATCATCGACTATGACAAGAATGTACCAATTGCCACCGACTGACCGAACCCTAGCAGGACCAACAGTATCCATATGAAGCAAGCGTGTCGGTCCGTCGGTCATAACCATAGTCAATGACGGGTGTGGCGGCAACTTGCTTGCCATGCCTACAAAGCGCTTATCTGACATCCTCCTTGACTTTGAGTTTAGGCAAACCTCTCATGAGATCAAGGCCGCTAACTCGTGTCAGATGATCAAAACCAATGTGCCCCAACCGTCGGTGCCAAAGCCAGATATCAGAAGAAGAAGCAATTAAGCACTTAAGGGATCCGGCAAGAGATTAGAAAAATCAGCTCAAAAATTCTACCAACTCTAGAAATCCCAAAAACGAGCTCACCAAAAGAATCAAGCACACACGAGGCATTCTTCTTAAAAGCGGGTCTCATAGCCATCATCAAGAAGTTTGTGAGACGTAAAGGAGATTGTACCTCAACTTAGACACAAGCGCGGCGTCCTTGAGAATGAACTTGTCGTTCACCCTAATCATTCTAGTTCCTTCAATGCGCCTTGTGTATCATCTCCAAAGGTGATGAAGTCATCACCGATTGATCGCGTGAAGGAGGTGAACCATCTTGAGTCTCCGGTCATGTGGCGTGAACACGGTCGACGAACCATGTGTTCTTCCCCTTCGCGCCAATCACGAAAATCAAGGAATAAAAAAGCGATGTGTCTCATCATGGGGTTAGTTAAAAGCGACTTGGGAATCGATCTTGAGACACTCGTCTGCGAGTAGTATGCAAAGCGAGATGTGCTATCCTTGACTTTATTAGCAGTTCTATTATGAGCAATGGCAACAAGAACATGAGATGCATCTGTCTAGGAACATGGTGATGAGCATGTGCAACAAATCTGGTGGGTTTCTTCTTTTGGCGTGACCATGTCTCATAAAAGCTCTAGGTTGATTAAATGACATTCTAGCAATATTTCTCTTAGCGTTCTTCAACCTCATGTGAGAACTCAACCAAATGTCCACTCTTCTTGCAATAGGTGCAATGGTATTTTGTACCATTGGGAGAAGCACCTTTTGCCTTAAAAGAAGGTTGGACAAGATTTAAAACAGTTTTTTGCGGGTTGGGTTTTAAATTCAACTAAGCCATTTTCCAAGACACGAATGGCATTAGGCTTGGACATGTCTGGGCGAGTTGTATCCTAAACCTTGCTTCTTAAAAGGAGTTTTAGATTTATCTAGAATCATGTTTAACTGTTTTTCACCATTAGAGAATCTTTCTAAAGTTTCCTTGAGATAGGCATTCTCTTTTCAATATTAACACATGATTCACAAGTCTTGTCCTTAATGGCTCTAGCATGTTTCTCCTTAAGATGAGCAACTTCAAGCTTATAGGCGGCACAAGAGGCACAAGATGTAGAATCAATTGAGTCCTTAAGCAGCAAATTTAGCTCTAATCGCTTCTAGAATATCCTTAACTTCATGTTCACGTTCTAAGCGTAAAGAGCAAAAGCTAGATTTCACATTGCGAAGCATCCAACTTGCGGACTCTAAGCATTTTTCACATGGAGCAGATTTAACATCAATTAGCTCGGTTCTAGCATTTTCAAGTTGATGCAAAGCAATATCATGAGCAGATTGTAGTTTAGGCAGGTTGGAGTGCAAAGCATGGCAGGATGAACATTCATCAACATCTAGACTCTTAGCATTCACAAGCTCTAATGTCAAATTCTCGACTTGTGACTCTAGATCCTTGTTCCTAGCCATGGTGAACTCTAAAGCCTTATCTTGACTAAGCAATTGCTCATACATGTTATCACATCTAGCAGAAAGGACATCATAGGATGGAAGTACCTCATCGTTGTTATCGGCGTCGGCGGAGTCAGCCATGAAGCACATGCCAGTGAAATCCTTAGCCTTCCCCTTCTTGTCTTGAGGAATCTCCTCCTCCTTGTCCTCCTCGCTCCCGGAGTCCACATCGCTCATGGATTGATCTCCAAAAGCGGCAAGGACTCGGTGAGCAGCCTTCATGAGCTTGGCAGCATCATACTTGGGCTTGCCCCCTTTAGGCTTCTTCCAGGCAGGCTTCTCATCCTTGCGATTTCCCTTACCTTTCAGCTTGGGACAGTTAGCCCGGATGTGATATAGCTCTCCACACTCATAGCATGTCACAGGGCCACCTCTCTTTCTGTTTTTGACATTGTTATATGCCCATGTGACTTTCTTGGCTAAAAGAGCTAAATCAGCCTTAGGAAGACTCTCAAACTCTTCTTCTTGAATAGCAGATAAACACGCAAGAAAAAACCGGAAGAAGACTCGGAAGAACCATCAGAGTCCTTTGAGAGGATCACCACCAAAGCCATGTTATCCTTCTTAGGATTACCGCCTCTCTTGATCTCATGAGTTTTAGCTTGCTATAAAGCAGCTCCAAAGTGAGATTAGAGATCGACATTCTCCTCTATGGCGATTGCCTTCATCTCCCACTCCTTGGTGTTGATTGCGGCCAAGAGGTGGGTGGCATTCTCAGATTGAGAGTACTCAATGTCATGACTCTCATCGATTGATCACCTTGTTAAAGCGAGTAAAGACGTCATCGATGCTCTCACGGGGCGCATCTCGAATTTGTTGTACTCTCGCTTGTAGACATTCTCGACGACTTACTTGATCCGGGGCGATCCCTCATGGTAAGTTTCGAGGGTGTGCCAAATCTCATGTCTTGATTGCAAGATTGCAAATCCTATCGTACTCTTGCCTACTAAGCCCAGCATATAGAAGGTTCTTTGCCTTGTTGTTGTTAGCCAAAAGGGCGCTGAAGCCGGCGTAGCAACTTCGGGCAAAATGCGAGCGGGGCTCGAACAACCTCCCATATAGCTTGTCCTTCGCTCTCAAGGAAAACTCGCATGCGATTCTTCCAATAGGCATAGTTGAGCCCATCAAAGACATGCGGCTTGGTCGAGTACTTATCCATCGCCAAGTTCAGTGACCGGTTAAGATCAAGATTGAACTAACCGGGCTCTGATACCACTTGTTGGACCGAAAAGCCGACTAGAGGGGGGTGAATAGGAGCACGCTCACTTTTTCACAAAAGACGGATTCAACACAAATTTCACTCCAATAGCTATGGAAGCTATGAAGATCAATATACCAGTACAGCGGAAGACTAGTATTGAATCCAATCCAAACCCCAAAGTAAAACACCCAAAAATAACCAAAAACTCAAATCTCAAAGTGTTGGGCGGTCGACCTCTCACAGGGCGGTCGACCGGTTTGCCTAGCGGTCGACCTCTGGAATGGGCGGTCGACCGCTCTGACAAAGATGAATAGGAAAAACAACAAAATCAGCGGAGACAATCCAAAGCGAAAAATGACCTAACTTTTGATCCGTAAGGCCAAACTTCACGAAATTTGAACCACACCTTCCTATAGATATTAGGAACCTATTCCAATCAAAGATTTCAGAGATCCATGCCAAAGTTCCTATCTTTTTCAGTTTGAGCGAAGGAGGTTCAAAAACCGAGCCAAATGCAAAATATGATCTAGAGACTTGCTCGTGGGTGATTGATGATCAAGATGATCCTAGATGGGTTCCCATATGTCGCAGCAAGTTAGATCATGGCAAGAAACCAACCAAAAACTCGCGGATCAAAGAAAGACTCAAAATCATCAAATAGAGAGAAAGAAAGCAAACTAACTCATCTTTGAGAGAACTTTCTTTGGATTGATTTGATATGGTATTGGTTTACAGCCACTCCATCAATGGAGGACAAAGACTCAATACATGAGCACGAAATCAAATCCAACTCTCTAGAACCCTAACCTCCACTAATCCTCTCCCTAAGCACAAAAGCAAAACCAGGGTTTACAATGCAAATAAAAGGGTTGAGGGGGTGCAGCCACCTCCCTCCTCTATTTATAGTGGAGGCTTAGACCTTCTAGAAGAGTAACCCTAATGGGCTCCCGTTAAGGCCCAAAACAAACGGGACACATACGCACGTGTTTTAAAGCGCCGTCTTCATCTCTTGACCTAATCCGCTTCACCTTGCACCATCTTTGCGCTGTGAGTTGGCAAAAAGTCACCAAGGCGGTATTTTGATAAAATTACCAAAATACCCCTTCTCGATCTTTTTGCAAAGACCGAGTCCCATCTTCGTGAAGCACCTCCATGCTTCGCCACGTGTAGGTTGATCCAGCGGCTCTCTTCATGTCGGCAAGTCTCTCCCATCCGGCTCCCACCGAAACCACCATGGCACTTGCACCGACCAGCGGCGCTTGATCAAACCGATCGCCGACCGAATCGCCGTTCGGTTACCCTTGTCCATTCGCACTACACTTGAGTTCATTGACCTCACCAAAGATAAATCGATCGTTCGGACCTCGGCTCTCTAAGCCTAGTCCGATCATCCTCGCCGTTGACCGTCGTTGACCACCAAGCAACCTGCACAGCAATAGACAAGCAAACGAATCCGGGAACAAGTTCTTCACAACTTGACCCACGTTAGTCAAAACATGCATCATGCAACACATATGCCATGAAACCCATGAACTTGACCTAACAAGCAAACATCGCCGTCACGAAGGACGACGAACTAGATCACAACCGGTCAGACCGCCACCTTGGCGGTCTCGGCGGCCCTCGGTCGGATCCCACCAAAGGCGGTCGACCGCCCGATCCATGAGTTAACCAAAAATCCCATCCTGGAAATCTGAAACCTACTGGAATTTTCAAACCAATAGAACTTTTGCCTAGAAGCTCCAAAAATTATGAGACCAAGTGCAGAAGCACCTTCTCACTTGCTCTCGCCTTCTATTTTGGCCCGGCTCCAAAATCCACGATTCATAAAGTGGCGGTCGACCGCTCGAGCAAAGCAGTCGAGACCGCTCCATGGCGGTCGACCACCGGCTGGCGGTCGAGACCGCCAAGGCGACCATTTTGAAAACCAAGCAGCTATGGCGGTCGGCCGCCAAAATGGCGGTCGACCGCCAAAGGCCTGACAGACTTGGAACTTTTCCGAAAACACGTGATTCGACAAACCGTCAACGACATTGCCAATTGTAACATCATCCTAAGATCTCAGGCATATCCCCATGATATCCACAGAAGGACGTTGTCTAGTTACAGTTTATCATTTATAGATTACAACCGGAAGTTTAAACAACATTTGACATTGATAAGCATCCAATCTTCGAGTTCTTCCCTCGCCGCTTCGGCGAGGCCGGAGCAATGTTCCATCATGTAATTAGATCTAAATTAGAGATTAGGGATTACAGAGGGCTCTAATTAGGGTTCTAATTAGACTCTCTGATTAGAGGGGGCTCTAATTAGGCTCTAATTAGGTATGGTTCTAATTAGAGCCGGGATACAAGCCGTTTACGCTGGAAGGCTGCTGGAGTCTACAACTTTTATATTCTTCTCAGTTGTAAGCATTCCTCTGTACCTCCTTTGTTTTCATGCTTTGCTACGATGGTTGTTATATTTTGCATCTTTGATCATCCTATTTGTGTCTTTCTTGTCTTCTTGATATCAATCTTGTTTCTCAGTCGGTAATCAGATTGATTTAGTTATCGATTGTTTAGCCCTAGGTTTAGATGTGGTGTTTAGATCTAGTGAGCGTAACTATATCAAGTTGTACAGGACTTGCTACGCTAAGATTAGCCTTATCACGTGACAGGTGAACTAATGAAAAAGGTGGTATTGGATTGTAGGGTGAGAGCCACCTTAGTGATTGATCTAACATCTTATTCTTCCATCAATTTAGCATTGCAATCTTACCTTACCCCAGTTTGATTGTTCTAGCGTTTAGGCTTATTGCTCTGTGCCTAGCTACCTTTTTGTTGAAGTTGGATCATATTTATCACTCCTATCTGTTTACCCTAGGTGGATAGATCAATTTTAGATTGTTGAACCCTAGGCGAAGTTAGTCCATTATATGTGGATACGATAACCTTGGAATACTCCAGGTGAAAAGCTACAATTAACCCGTGCTCTTACGGTTACATTTGATTGCACATAGTTTGCGTCAATAGACAGGGATAATGACGCGGAGGGGTGACGAAAAACGACGGGTAGTGGTCGCATTCCGGGAGCAGAGGAGCGGAGCTGGTGCAGGCACGGACAAACGGGCTAGCGTGAGGTGGGAGAAGGGCTCTGGCGCATGGGTCCCACACGTCAGCGACTGCAGGAACGAGTGACGGTATGTGGGTTAAAGCTAGGCCAAAATAGGTATGGGCTGGGGCAACAATATTAGAATACAACCCACTGACCGATACAAATTTTAAAATAGTTTTTCGATTGATTTAATCACATAAATTAAGTTTGTATTTTCAAAATAGTAAACCAACTCCAAAAATTACAGAGGCTCTTTAGATTATTTAGAACCCAAATAATTTATCCTCAGGATCTGGCTAAGTTTTAATTACTTTTAAAAATTTTTAAATAGCTGCTGAAAATTAAGAAAGCATTTTCTTTAATGCAGAAAATTTTGAAAATTGCTCAAAAATTCAGAAATGCACACTTTGAAATTACTTAGGTAGTCTTTGAAATTTTGGGGTGTTACATAGTACTTACTGTTAAAAAAAATTCACTAGGATGACTTTATTTTAGACTTGCTACTAGATAGTACTAAGTATGTTATGAAGGATATACTGGTCATACAAACTTAACTTTATTACAGTACTCAAATATTGTGATAAGTGTACCATATTGTTGGTTTACATATCACAGTTGGGGGCTAGTATAATACTAACGAAACATGTGCATGGAACTAAGATAAATATTATAACACTACATGTTCATTAAATGATCACATAGTGTATGGAACCAAGACAAATAAGTTTTTGGAGATAACAAATTTCTGGTTTTGAACTACTGTAGCTACAATAAAGGGCCAGAGGCAACTTCTTCCTTTCTTTTATGTACCTTGTTAGTAGAATTCAAGTGCAGATCAGGAAGGAGTTGCTCTAAATCTACTATATCCCTGTAGAAGTGCTTTAGCTTGATGAATAGTGAAGTGACTGTACTGGTCAACACTACTCGAAGAGACTCCTTCGTCGTTTTGACCATCTTTGGGATATGCTTAAAAAGTATGACCAGCTGAGTATCAATGCACTTAACCAATTATTAACAAGTTGGATCATCTTTGTTAAGCATAGTTCTACTGTATTTGAGTTTTGTAGCAAGACTCTTCAACTGGTCGAGAATATGAGTTAAGACAAACATGTTTGAACTTGCACTATTTTCAATTTGCATCATTAATGCTTTATTTTCCTTCTCAAGAATTTCAACGTCCGACCGGAGAGTTTGGCGCATTTCATCTATGAGCTTCTTCTCTAATCTTTCTTGGCTAACAGAGCTTCTAAGATCTTTTATTATTTTCTGGAGATCTAGAAATGGAAAGGGAATTAACACAAATGCAAAATTCTACTATAATAAACTAATAGGGTAAAAAGTTTATTACCTTTTACATCCTGTTGATGCTTAACCAAGAGTTTATTGTACTTTTGTTGAAGCTGAATGCATTCCTGCCTCCTCGTGTTTAATTATGTGTAAATTTTCACATTTTTTTTCTTGGAGCTTCACATGTTCTATGTTGGTCTCTGTAAGCTGATCAATTTTTTCCACAAGATTAAATTCTAGTTCTGTAAACTTGTTATCAGCTGACATAACTTTGTATTCAAATTCATTGATATTTGGGCAAGAAATATCTTCGCCTCTTTAATTTCTCTACAAAAATTAAGAAGATAGGAAGAATATTACAACAAATAAAGTAGAGAATAAACTATAACTTTACCTTTTCAATTTTCAATCTCTGCATCATTATTTGCATTTGTTGTAACAAAAGAATCCATCCTTGTAAATATTTCTACACAATTCAAGTTGTAAGCATTAGAATGTTATGTTTACCTCATTAGAAGTTACTTTGAGATAGAAAATTTACCTCATTGAATAAACTTAGAATATTTTCCCTAAAACTATTATACTCAACACTAGTGGGGATAGCAGTCAAATTAGTTTATTCCCCAACTGAGCTAGTCGAACCTTCTTTTTGGCTTGATTCCAGAGCTGGTTGCCATATCACCATATTACCAGTCTCCGGTGTGAAAATTATTTCAGTAGTAGAAACTCTCTCCTGAAAACAAACAAAAGAAGATTTTTTTTTACAAAAGAACAACTCAGATAAAAAACAAGACCAATTTTGTATAAAAGACAATATACTGCAAAATAAAAAAGAAGCAAAGAAACTTACCAAAATAATCGGTCCAAGCCTTTGGTCTTGAACAACAGTTTGGTCAGTGGACTCTTTAATCGTTGTCTTAGTAGCTTTAGAGGTAGCAAGATTGTACCTGACCACTTCATCAATTGTTGTTGCTACTTCTCCTTCTTCGACAGTGGTAAGAGCCTCCTCGACCACATCTATGCTTGTGGCAGCTATCTGTAATATCCTGTTTCTCTAATGGCTTGAAGGGCAAGAAAGAGAAGGTGTAATACCCCAAATTTCAATTAGAGATAATATTATCGGTAAGAGAGAAACTTGTTCGGGAGAGGGAATTTTATTCAATTTTGATTGTAACAAAGTTTAGAGATGGAATTAGTTCAAAATTCAGAATTTTAGGAGAGAAATGGGCCACCAACCCATATTCGAGAGGAGAGGAGCTGGCCATAGCGGCCCAAGGCCCATGAGTGGGCTTGCAGCCCATTAGAAGGCAAGGGAGGGGAGGGGACCATACCCTAGCCACTATTTGCTACAGTAGCCGCCGTGCTACAGTAGGCGCTGTGCTACAGTACTCCGCCTCCTGCTGCTCCTCCGCTCCCTGGCGCCATCCTTCCTGCTGCCGGCCATCAGGAAGAAGAGAGGAGAAGGGAAAGGAAGGAAGAGGAAAGGAGAGTTTCTTCGGGGAGATTGTTCAGCGTCTTCCTAGGGTTCTTCAAGGGTAATGAGGTGCTTTTCCCCGCTATTTGATGATGATTAGATGTGAAATTAGATTAGTTAATTGGATCGATTTGCTGCTGTTAGAAATTCAATTCTGTCTAGTAGATTGCGTGGCCGATTTCGGGTTCTTAGAGGCCGAATTTGAGATGTCCACCTCCTAGAGATATTTAGATTCTGTTCTTAGCTTTCCGTGGCCGCCAAGAACATGAAATTCCGACGTACGGATCAAAAAGTTATGATAGTTTCATTCCGACTGTCCATAATTCTGACGTGATTAATCTGTCAAGTTGTCTCCTAAATTATGAGTTTGTTAACGGCAGATTCAGGGTTTTCACCCAACTAGGTTATTGTAGACATTTTTATAACCTTTCCAGAATGATAAATAAATCCCTAATCGGAGTTGTAGATCAAAAGTTGTGACCAGTTCTTTACTGCTGTCCGCTTCATCTGGACAGAAGCTGTCATTCAAGTTCATCTGCCTGCTATCATTTGATTTTGGCCGATTTGGGTCATCTCACCAACTAGAATGTTGTAGATATGTTTGTTAAGTTTCGTTAGGAACTGGGCTCACCTCGTTCTGAGTCCCAGGTCAATAGTTATGGTTATTTCCGTTCTGCTGTCCAGATTCGATTAGATGGTTATGTTGCCTGTTTTTCAGAATAGGGCTTATGGCGATTTCTTCGGTGTTTGGGAAGGTGTTGTAGAACGATACTGGTATTGTAATGTACCATGTTGTATTTATTTCGAGTACTTACTTGTGTAGGCGGAGAGGCTTCGGGTTTAGGGGCATCTTCTTTGCCTACTACCGCAACGCATCGTGAAAGGCAAGTACTTTGATATTCTTATGATTTGTGAACGCTGAATGCTTGATGTTCATATTGTGTTTTTTTGTGATCCATGAGAATATTCAAAGTTTATGTTCCTTTTTTATGTGTTATTTCTATGTTCGGATATGATGTCTTTCATAATTCATAATTCAATACAAGCATACATTTTCATGTTCCTTCCACGGGAGTGGATTATAAAGACCCATCAATTCCAGTATGGGCACGTAAGACCCACCATTCCAATATGGGCAGATTTTTCATCCACGGGAGTGGATTTCAAAGACCCATCAATTCCAGTATGGGCATGTAAGACCCACCATTCCAATGTGGGCAGATTTTTCATCCACGGGAGTGGATTTCAAAGACCCATCAATTCCAGTATGGGCACATAAGACCCACCATTCCAATGTGGGCAGATTTGGACACCCGTATGAAACGTTCTTCATACGGGATTTGGATCCCCGTATTTTGTTAAATGCGGGCTTAAGTGAACACCGACGGGTGTGTCACTAGCTATACCGATATAAGCATGTGTGCAGTCCATTCTTTTCATTAAATCCATTCATTCCATTCATCCATATATTCATTCGGTGTATGTTCGCATTCTTTAATGATGAGGTCATGTTCGTATTTGTGGTATGTTCGTTTATTCATTTGTACTTGCCGAGTCACGGACTCATTCTTGCTTTGTTTGTTTATTTTAGGTGATCATTGATGCTGGCTCTATCGGGAGGGAGTAGACACGCACTAATCATGCAATTCACCATATTCAAGTTCAACAATATGATTTAGTTTCTATCTTTCATTCGTTAATTAATGAACTATAATAAATAAATTTAGATGGTGAAGGAAGGATACCTTCTCCTTGTTATGGTTGATTTATTACTGCTTGAGAACTTTGATCGCCTCTTTTGATATAAGTATTTGTATTCAGATTCTTTTCGTGCCATGGTCCTGTTAAATATTGATCTATTTATGCCATTAGATGATAATTTATTCAAATTCTTCCGCATCGTGGTTGTATGTTACATTATTTAGGTGACATCTTGGCTTCCAAATAGTCAGGGTGCTACAGTTGGTATCAGAGCGGGCTTTAGGTCCGTGGTAATTAAGTTATTAAAATGACACACTGTGTACAGTAGGTGGGGTTGGGTAATTCATTTTTTCCGCATTTCCATTATTATGTTTCATTTGTTGAGCAATTGTTGAATTGTTTCTGTACTATCTTTCTTGTTGTTAATCTATGATATGATGTGACATCTTATATCTATGAATTTATTCTATGATTGTCATGAGATGATCCTATATATTTATAGTTAATTACATTGGTTACGTGCGTTGATAACGGATGTTAAGAAGTTGAGGACGTGGTTGTCACTCTGGGATTCACCAGGTTACACCACTGTTCGTGGTGTGTGGTTAGAGGAATAGTTACCCCGAGTACCATAGTTTCAGGGTTGAGCGTGAGTTGCTTTAGAAAGTTGTTCCCTTTCTTGATTTCTGAATTTGGCAAAATACTTGTTCTGTGGTGGTTGATAAATTTCTCTTGGGATCGTGGTTCATGATAGTTGATTGGTCCCAATGGGTCTTTAATGATTCGTAAAACAATTATTGTTTTTCATTTGTTGAGTTGCTTTCACTACTTGTGATTTTGGTTAATTGTCGAGATTGATACTTTCACGATTGTTCCTTCTTTCTTATTGGAAAAGAATGATTCATGTATTCGTTTGATATTTTGGTTAATGAAAGTTTTCTATTACAAGTTTGTTAATATGAGAAAGCCTTGGTTCTATGTATTTCTTTTGGATCATTCTGAGTGTTGAAGTTAGTACATCTCTTTTCCGAAGGAAAGTGTTAAGATCCTTTTGTGATGCCTTGTTGTGGTTAAGTTGGAGATTGTATTCAAACAAAATGGTTGGGTATGGGTTTTCATTGGTCCCTATTTGTTTTTCAGGGCAATTAATGTCTTTCCAACTGTCGAGCTCTCTTTACTACTTGTAAAGGATGTTATTTACAAGATTGTTCTCTTTCATGAGAATCCTATCTTTCCTATTGATAAAAGCTAATGGTTATCCGTTTGGTATTTTGGATAATGGAAATTATTTCTTTTCTGAGTTCATTGAATAAGGTTTTGATTCCATTCAATTCTTTTGGGGTAGTTGGAGTGTTGAAGTTCGAACCTTTTCTTTCTGAAGGAAAGTGTTAACAATCTTTTGTAATGGTTGTTGTGCTAAATGATAAGTTATAAGAATACAAGGTAATTGATCATGTATAGGATGCCAAGTTGGGTCAATGGTATGTTGCATAGTTAATCTTAAGCGATGTCCTTGGTAGCATAGTTGGGTAATTTCTTGATGATCTTTCATAAATGCTAGAATTACCTTTTTGCGACGTGGTAAAATTCTTGAAACCTGATTAAAGGTCTAGATAGATTGTTGGTAAATCGAGTAGCACCATATCTTCTTACATGTTTAATGCATTTGTCAATTGATAATGAGAGCGATGTTGGTGTGGCGTAATACCAACAAATTGAGTGGGCAATTTCATAAGTGGCCTTGATATCGTACCTTACAAGATTGCTATTGCATAGTATGATCTTGTTAAAGTAAAAATTATTTCAACCATGTGGCTTGTGCGTCTTTTGAAAAGCTTTAGGATGCTATAATAAAGTCGATGATTCTTGGTACTCTTGTATATTCTTGATGTTATTAAAATTAATGATAATGTAAGATTGATATTAATTCTTTCAGAGATAAAGTAATTTGATCGCCATTGGTGATATCGCTTAAATGAGAACATTTCAAGTTTTGCTTTAGTGACCTTTTAGAGTGATGAATTAGGTGGTATCTGAAATTAGTTCAAACAAAATGATGTATTTGAATGTTCTATTGGTTCTTAAGTGATTCTTGAGTTTTGAGCTTTAAGGCTCCTTAGTTGAGTTGGCAAAGTGATGTTTCAATCAAAGAAGAATATTTCTTTTGTTAAAGGCAAAAGTGTAGTAGAAGTATTTGAGTTTTACGCCAAGTTATGTAACTTACGGTATATTTGAAGTGTGCCTAAACTTTCTGCTTTTGCCATTAGAGCTTCTCGATTTTTTTTTTGTGCAACACTTTCTTCTCAAGAGAGGTTTGATGTTTTCTTCGTGCGGGACTTGTGCCCTCAATTGTGGACTTCCTTTATGATTTTCGAGTTCATTGCTTAATTGACTATTTTCCCTTAGTCATATGCTTAATGCGAGTGGCAAACGTTTTCTTTGCGCTGGAAATCATTTTCAATTGCCTTTTCCTTTGAGAAATGAATTATGGATTTGTTCTATAAAACCCTTTAGAGTGTTTAGTGGCACCTGGTTGGTGGTGATCAACTGTGAGACTTTGAAAGTCAAGTTGTTTGAAACACAATAAGTGATAAGTTGATTTCTTGGAGTAACCCTTGGCGAGGGTTTGACTTAAACAAAAAGTTTTGTCCTTAGGGCCAACTAATGTCATTATTGCAATTGATAGAACCTATAGTGGTTGTGGTTCAAGATCTTTTGTTCATGTTAAGTGGAACCTTAGAAATTGTTTACAAGTATGGGAAATATTGGTCAGTTCATGAGAGTACCATGATGGGGTACCTTATACGGTTGTGTATAAGAATTGTGTTGGTGTAGTTTAATGAGGATAGAATTGTGAGAACTCTAGTCGTTACGACAACTTTGGAGATGGTAGGAAGTGTTGAGTTAATGTCAGGTATGACTTGGTTTCAATGAGTAACTTTCTTGAAGTTAGAATTTTTCAAAGGGAATGTGTGGCTTCGAAGTAAAACCGAATAGTGGTACGACCAAGTAGAACCTATGGTATATGGTGTAATTCTAGAACCTTAGTTCATGTTAAAATATTGGGGATTATCAAAGGTATGGAAACCTTGATCAATTTTAATGACTAACGCAATTGGAAAGTATTGCGAGTGTGGGTGGGTGATTTTTGATGATGTCAATGAGTGAGTATGTTAGAATTGTGGGCATGTTCAATATGATGATTTCTCTATTTGTTATAAGATAAGTTCGTTGTAGAGGTTTTGGTGGTTAAAATTGGGCTTTGCATTTTTTATGCTAGACCTTTGGTCGCCAATGATGGTGTGTAGAGAAAATAGATTAATGGCATTTCTAGAGCGATGGAATGAGCATTGATAGAACTCTTCGATGTAGTACATGAGTGTGTCTTGAGGATTCTAAAGTGTTATTCTTGAAAGTTGGAGGTGATGGGATTGCGTGGGTTTTTTTAGGTGCTTTGGTGCTTTCTAACAAATTAATTTAAATCGAGTTGAAGGAGTTGTCTAGAGTGTTGATGGAATCAATAGAGTCTCTCCATAAAGGTGTGGATGATGTATTTCGGTTTAAGCATAATTTGAGGATGTTAAATTAAGAGGTTTGAGCCCGTGTGGTATGTGATGAATTCAATTCTAAGGTTTGAGAGAGACTTTATTCCTAAAGAGAGGCGAGAAAAGAATGTTTCCTCGGGTGGTGAAGCATTTTCTTGTTTCTTGTTTGAGTTTTGTGTTGTTGATTGGTGTCTTCCGCACTTTGAGTTGGCGCTTTGTTAGCATGTTTGATTCTCTCCAATTCAGACAAACCAAAAGAAGTGTTTGGTTTGGGTATTCGAGTGATTTCTCCTTTGGCTTTCGTGGTATTCAATCGTAAACTGCCTATTTAGAAAGTGGAATTGCTTTTGTGATGAGTTGTCAGCTTTGGATTTGACCCTTTTTGTGGAGAGTTAGCATTGCGTGGATGTGATGAGAACTCTTTAATTTCAGTTGGATTCTCTTTGTAAAATAGCTGTTTAAGAACGAGTTCTGTTGTGCATTAGTGTTTAAAAGAGGTGCTCCTTGTTAGATGAAGGGTTCAATTTTGAGCATTTTGTGTGCTTTCGTACCAGAAGGGAAGTTGGCCCAAGTACATTCATTCGTTTCTGACAGTTGCAGAAATTAGGAAGTTGGCATATCACTTTGACCGTCTCGGGTCCATTCGCGAAGTACGCAACGTTTGGTGTGTTCTGGTGTTAATTGAGTAACTAAGCAATTCAAAGCGTGGGATTTCATTAAAGATGTTGACCATCGAGTAGGGTCTTACCTTCGATTCTCTTCTGATGATTGTACCTGAAATTGCCGGGTAGAGTGTTAGGACAGACATTGTTTTACATCCTTGCGTTGTGGTCTCATCAGTTTGAGAGAGAGGCCACTTGGAAGATGGTGTTTCGTATCTTGTGAACAATATCCGGATTTATTCATAGCAATTGCGTGTTTGTCATTGTTTAATTCGATCGTAGTTTTCTTTCGAGAAGGTGGTGAGTAGATTCGGGGTCGAATCCTGTTAAGGGGGGTAGAATGTAATACCCCAAATTTCAATTAGAGATAATATTATCGGTAAGAGAGAAACTTGTTCGGGAGAGGGAATTTTATTCAATTTTGATTGTAACAAAGTTTAGAGATGGAATTAGTTCAAAATTCAGAATTTTAGGAGAGAAATGGGCCACCAACCCATATTCGAGAGGAGAGGAGCTGGCCATAGCGGCCCAAGGTCCATGAGTGGGCTGGCAGCCCATTAGAAGGCAAGGGAGGGGTGGGGACCAAACCCTAGCCACTATTTGCTACAGTAGCCGCCGTGCTACAGTGCTCCGCCTCCTGCTGCTCCTCCGCTCCCTGGCTCCATCCATCCTGCTGCCGGCCATCGGGAAGAAGAGAGGAGAAGGGAAAGGAAGGAAGAGGAAAGGAGAGTTTCTTCGGGGAGATTGTTCAACGTCTTCCTAGGGTTCTTCAAGGGTAATGAGGTGCTTTTCCCCGCTATTTGATGATGATTAGATGTGAAATTAGATTGGTTGATTGGATCGATTTGCTGCTGTTAGAAATTCAATTCTGTCCAGTAGATTGCGTGGCCGATTTCGGGTTCTTAGATGCCGAATTTGAGATGTCCACCTCCTAGAGATATTTAGATTCTGTTCTGAGCTTTCCGTGGCCGCCAAGAACACGAAATTCCGACGTACGGATCAAAAAGTTATGATAGTTTCCTTCCGACTGTCCATAATTCTGACGTGATTAATCGTCAAGTTGTCTCCTAAATTATGAGTTTGTTAACAGAAGATTCAGGGTTTTCACCCAACTAGATTATTGTAGAAATTTTTATAAAATTTCTAGAATGATAAAGAAATCCCTAATCGGAGTTGTAGATCAAAAGTTGTGACCAGTTCTTTACTGCTGTCCGCTTCATCTGGACAGAAGCTGTCATTCAAGTTCATCTGCCTGCTATCATTTGATTTTGGCCGATTTGGGTCATCTCGCCAACTAGAATGTTGTAGATATGTTTGTTAAGTTTCGTTAGGAACTGGGCTCACCTCGTTCTGAGTCCCAGGTCAATAGTTATGGTTATTTCCGTTCTGCTGTCCAGATTCGATTAGATGGTTATGTTGCCTGTTTTTCAGAATAGGGCTTATGGCGATTTCTTGGGTGTTTGGGAAGGTGTTGTAGAACGATACTGGTATTGTAATGTACCATGTTGTTTTTATTTCGAGTACTTACTTGTGTAGGCGGAGAGGCTTCGGGTTTAGGGGCATCTTCTTTGCCTACTACCGCAACGCATCGCGAAAGGCAAGTACTTTGATATTCTTATGATTTGTGAACGCTGAATGCTTGATGTTCATATTGTGTTTTTTTGTGATCCATGAGAATATTCAAAGTTTATGTTCCTTTCTTATGTGTTATTTCTATGTTCGGATATGATGTCTTTCATAATTCATAATTCAATACAAGCATACATTTTCATGTTCCTTCCACGGGAGTGGATTATAAAGACCCATCAATTCCAGTATGGGCACGTAAGACCCACCATTCTAATGTGGGCAGATTTTTCATCCACGGGAGTGGATTTCAAAGACCCATCAATTCCAGTATGGGCACGTAAGACCCACCATTCCAATGTGGGCAGATTTGGACACCCGTATGAAATGTTCTTCATACGGGATTTGGATCCCCGTATTTTGTTAAATGCGGGCTTAAGTGAACACCGACGGGTGTGTCACTAGCTATACCGATATAAGCATGTGTGCAGTCCATTCTTTTCATTAAATCCATTCATTCCATTCATCCATATATTCATTCGGTGTATGTTCGCATTCTTTAATGATGAGGTCCTGTTCGTATTTGTGGTATGTTCATTTATTCACTGTACTTGCTGAGTCACGGACTCATTCTTGCTTTGTTTGTTTATTTTAGGTGATCATTGATGCTGGCTCTATCGGGAGGGAGTAGACACGCACTAATCATGCAATTCGCCATATTCAAGTTCAACAATATGATTTAGTTTCTATCTTTCATTCATTAATTAATGAACTATAATAAATAAATTTAGATGGTGAAGGAAGGATACCTTCTCCATGTTATGATTGATTTATTACTGCTTGAGAACTTTGATCACCTCTTTTGATATAAGTATTTGTATTCAGATTCTTTTCGTGCCATGGTCCTGTTAAATATTGATCTGTTTATGCCATTAGATGATAATTTATTCAAATTCTTCCGCATCGTGGTTATATGTTAGATTATTTAGGTGACATCTTGGCTTCCAAATAGCCAGGGTGCTACAGAAGGAGAGAGAGAGAGAGAAAAGGCTTAGGCTGGGCGAGGCTGAGACTGTTGCAACCTCGGTGTTCCTGCATGAGTCCGTGCATGCTACCATAGGCCCTAATAGTCGTACCTCGGACTCCCATGCCATAAAAGGAGAGCCAGGGGCAAAGCCATGTTGATGCTACCACAGGCCCTAGTTGTCGTACCTGAATCACCTACGTCGATTTAGCTCCCAGGCCACTGCTCCAACCGTGTGCTCACACCACCGCTACAATCGTCCAACCAGACTGTGCCGCCGCCTAGCTACTGCGCTATTGTCACCACCGCTATTGTGTGTCCGCTGCTGATGTCGTTGTTTCCCCTGACTGCACCCTGTGTAAGCTGCAGCCCTAGCCCTGTGCATAGTCGCCACCCCTGAAGGGATACGGGTAGGCTATACTAGCTGTGTAACACCCCAACCAAACAAAGGCCTGGGATGCTACTAAATTAAATAAATTAACCGTAATTAAACTAAAACATCTTACAAAATTTCAGCAGAACCTCCTTTGTATAGTTACCTATACGGAGGTTCCAATGCATAATTATAACATATAAAGATAATCCAAATTGCAATATGATGAAGACGTAATCAAAACTGACTATTCATTACTATGACATCCATAGCAACTAAACATCTAGAAATAGATCATGAGCATCTAAAACGTCTATTCAATTATTACAGATTACTCCAAGCAAGCAATAATCAATATGAGTACTTTAAACAGTTCATTCATCTCCTAGTTAATTTTTCTTTCATTCCATGGTGGGTAATTCGTGCAAAAGTGCAAGAAGTCTAATCATTCCTTTCCCCCATGCATGCTGATCTTGTAAAGGTACCTAAAATACAACAAACAACAAAAGGTGAGTCCAAAGACTCAGCAAATATAATAAATGGCATCAACAGCATACAAGCATGTAACTCATCAACTATACTTCACAAAACCACATATCAATCACCTTACACACACATGCTATGCAATATGCTCAAAAGTGATCTTTTTCCTTCTCTTTCCCTTTTGCATTTTACCGGTAATGCAAAGTGTGCATCCGTCGATGCATACCCATGCCTGTGCCATCTGGCACAGGGACCATTGCCCATACTCCTCAAGTATGGGGACCAAAGCCCATGCTTTACAAGCATGGGGACCTTTAGCCCGTCATTAACATGACGGGGACCTCAAGAGTTGCTTGGTCATCACATGACCAAGACTCCAATAAGCCAACATGATGCATATGTATGAATTCTCAAATTAATACAAACATGCATCCGCAACAACATTGCATATGAATATTCTATTCATACTACAAAGCTCATAACATAGATTTCACAACTTTCAAACATCCATGATTAACACATAACTCATATCTCTAGCAACCATGAACATTACCAATTATGCCATCTTCACAATCATGAACACACAAATACTCATAATATATATCAAACATTGCCATTCAACAATATCTATTATAACCATCATTATACTTGCCTTAACCGCGAGGGAACGAGGGACGTGCAGAAGGTGCTGCCCCCGGGACCAGTCCACCACCTGAATAATAATTATAACGCACGCTAAGACGACAGTAGCAGACCAAAAATAAACTATAAACCACGAACTCGCAAATGCGTCTAACTCGATCCCAACCCCAATTCCTAAACGTCGATCTGTCCCCTCGGTGGATAGTCAACTTCTAAAATTCGTAACTTTCACTACATGGGTCCAAATAAGGTGGTCTTAGACTTACTGGAAAGGTAATTAAATTCTCCAACTAAGTCTAGTTGGTGAGCCGTCCTGAATCGGCCATCTAATATCCCTACCAGGCCAAATAATAAAACATCGAATTCACATCGGGTTCTCTGGACAGTAAACTAAAACTACTATAACTTTCAGTACGAATGTCCAAATCTCGCGTTCTTGAGCTTTATGGAAAGCTGAGACAATAATCTACAACTTTGATTATATTGAGATCCTCTAATTTTCCATTTAACTAATCGCTTAACCCAGTTTTCTACAAACTGTCAGAATGCTGATAGATTAGCAGGACAGCGACACTAAATAAATCATATCTCGCTGACCGTTAATCGGATTTGGGCGTTCTTAGTGGCCACGGAAAGCTAAGGACATAAACAAACTATCTCTAAGAGATGGGATCCTCAGAATCTGCTTCTAAAGACATGAAAACCGCCGTTCAAAATTCTAGACAGATTGGGATCTAAACAACCGATCTTCTAACGAATTCAAATACGCCTTAAATTTGAAACATACAACGAGGGAGGATCTTCGTTACCTTTGAAGAACTGCTGTAGATCATGAAGAACACCGTGTGATCTCACTTCCCCTCCCTTCTCTCTTCTTCCCTTCCTTCTTCTTCTTCTTCTTCTTCTTCTTCTTGGCCGGCCACCACAATAGAGAGGCACCGGAGGAGAGGGGGCACCACCATGGAGAGGGGTGTGCTACAGTGACGGCAGAGGCACTGTAGCTGCCCTAGGGTTTCCCCCCCTTCTTCTTTAGTTGGTGGTCTGGGCCATGGGCCACTATGTCTATTTTTCCCCCACTTGACTATGGGCTGCGTGGCCTATTCCTCCTGTAATTTCTGAATTTTCTCTTTTAATTCTCTTAATTCCCTCTCTAATTTTTATTGCATCCACTAACAGCAAACGGGATATTACATTCTACCCCCCTTAAAAAGAATTCGACCCCAAATTCTACTTTCACCAATCTACTCGAAAGGAACTAAAATCAACAATCTTTAACACATACCCTACGTGAAACACTCCGGCTACTGCTCGCCGATGTGAGACTCTAACTCCCAAGTCACATCTTTTTCGGACTGATGCGACCAAAGCACCTTGACCTACTTCAACGTTTTATTTCTCAAAACTCGTTCTGACTCTTCTAGAATTTGCACTGGCCAGGATTCGAAAGTAAGATCTTACTCGTCGATCATCGATTCTACCAAATCCTCAAACTTCGAATCTCTCAAGCACTCACTCAGCATTGGAACATACAAGATGTTGCGTACCCCGCATATGGACCCGAGACGGTCCTAGCGATACGCTAACTTCCTAATTCCTACAACTGTCGAAAACAAACCAAAGTACCTTGGGCCAACTTCACATTTGGTACCAAAGCACAGAACATACACATAACGCACGGAACTCTTGTCCCATTTCTCAATCGATCTCTTCTTCACAAGGAGCACCTCCTTTAACTAGGAACACACAACATAACTCGCTTTAAACAAACTCTTTCACCAGCATAGCCCAACTGAAAAATGAAGGACTCTCATCTCAACCATGCGTTACTAACTTGGTACCAAAAGAGTCAAAACTAGAATCGAAGATTCATCACGAAAACCTTTCCACTTTCCAAGTGGGCGATTAACGAATAAGCGTCACGAAAGCCAAAAGGAAATCATTGAATGCCCACATCAACACTCCTTTATTTTCCGAACCGAAAGAACCACCATGCCAACATAACGCTAACATAAATTGTACATGATCTCCGTCATAAAGACTCAGCTCAAATAAGAATCAAGATAGCACTTCTCTACTCGAGAAAAATATTCTTTTCTCAGATGTTCTTTTAAGAAATAAACCTTCTCCGAAATCATGGGTTTCCAAATCCTCGCACTAACAACTTCCTCTTAACTGACATCCCAAAACGATCCCCAACCCGAAAGCACAACTGCACTTATTTAGAGGGACTCTACTAATCCACAAAAGGATTCTCTAGTCCACTGCTCTACTAAAGGAATTATTTTGATAAATAATTCCCAACATGCCACGATATAGATTACAGCCACATTCACATCACCTAAATCTTTTAAGGATGATCAACTTTAAATTCACCACCTTCACACTCATTTACTGCTTCCCAAGGATTCTATCAAACATCACCATAACTCTTGGAACCTAATCATGGAAAACCAAGATGCTAGGATAAAAAAAAATGCAAAGCCCATATTCAACCTTTAAGACTCTTACAATGAATTTCTGATATAATTGATAGGTAACCCTCAGATCTGATGACTAAAATTTCACACAACTCAACCATAACCTCGGTCATTAAAATCAACACTTCTCACCAATCGAGTAACCGCCCAAGGCGATTCATTTCACCAATCTTAGACCTTCTCTAACCCACACCAATCAAATTCAGCTACACAACCACAAAATAGCCATTCACAATACCCTAACTGATTGACCAAGATTCGCACATACTCAATCACTATCGTCAATAAATAAATATATTCTTGACCAAGTTATCCTTAGAGATAATCTATCTCACAAAGGGTTACTTATCGAGGCGAGTCATACTTAATAATAACTCAACCATCCTTGCTATCCCATTAATTAACACGATTATTAGATTCCTCTATCCGCTACTCTCATTAAACTACACCATCATAAATCTTCTACACAATCTTACCGAGTACCCAAAATGCGATACTCTAAGAAACTGATCAAGATTTCCATACTTGCTAATTCTAATATTCTATCAAGATGAACACAAGATCTTGGACCACATCTCGCTATAGGTCCTACTAGTTGCGACCACGAAACTTGTTAACTCCAAAGACAAACATTCTATTTAAATCAAATCCTTTCCAAGGATTATTCTAATAAATCGATTTATTGTGCCATACATCTCAGACATCTTGACACCTGAAGCCTCACAGAATCATCTACTCGACCACCACTATCCAGTTGCCAACATTCATCTTTAAAGGCTTTGCAACAAGAATCAGTTAATCCTTTCTCAGAAGAAGAGGCCAATAAGAATAATAATAATAATTTTAGCTTTTCAGATAAACGTTTACCAATCACGGTAAACACAAGACCAAGAGGAACAGTCAATTGGCAATGAACTCGGAAAACATAAGGGGAGTCCACAATGGAAGGCACAATCTCCCAAGAAGAGGATATCAAACCGCAAGATACGAAACTTGACTTCAGACCTCAAATACTCCTAATACACTCTTTCCGTTAACACAGAAAACAATTCTTTGACTACAACAACACTTGGTCAGCTCGAACAAGATAAGTTCTTAAGACCAAACCACAAGAACCACTTAAGAACCAATAAGATCTTTCACACATCATTTTGCTCGGAACAGTTCAACTACCATATAAATCATGAGATCCAAATGATCTCCGCCGCAAAACTCGAAACATTTTCATTTACGGAATATCACGAAAGGCAATCAAATTAATCTCCTCTTAAAGGAATCAACATCCCTCTAGCAACCATAACTGTTAGTCTTTCTAACATCACATTATGCACTCCTGGCATGAACCAACATAACTCACTATCCCATCATTAACCTTTCCAAGGAGACACAATAACCTATTTCATACTTTTTTTTTCTATAAGGTTGCAATACTCAACCTGGTCAAGAGGATAACTAATGCACAAACCCCACTATCGAACTAAACCATCTTTTAACTAGGGCATGCTGCCCAAGTCATCCTCACAACACACCTATATAGATCACCCTTAAATTCCAATCATTAACCTATTAGCAATGCTCAACATCAATTTAGTGCACACCAATTCCAATCTAATGGTTATTGTAACAGTTAACGATTATACCATCATAGAAGGATTTATGGTCATTTCTCTATTTGCGTTCCCACTAGCAAACATAAGACCATCAAGCAACCAAAAACATCCTTATCTCTCCCTTCCTATACAATTAAATTAATCCATTGAGATCAAGTAATCCAACCAGTTTAGTAAACTAAACAATTTTTAAGGATGCACCTTCTCATCAAAGACATACTATTATCCTACCACTCCACCATCATGTAAACATAAATCACCAATTACATTCCATCAGTTCATCCCTTAGTGATGCTCAAAACCATACTTCGATACGTAATAAACGCACCTAGCAATTACATATGATCAGTACTTATCCATAAAAGATAACTCCAAGATTAATATCCACTATGACAATATTCTAACATCTTCTGGACTTATCCATTCCAAAGGGTTAGATTAATCCGTTGAGACCCGCAGGTCCACTCTATCCGAGAAGCTTATCAAATTTTATCATCCATAGTGATCAAACCAGTTTCGTCAACGTTCCCTATTTGTTACTAACTCTATTGATTCCACCTAAATATAGTCATACTCATAGTCACAGCTCATCAAGAACTACTAGAGAACAACTTCAACTTATTCAACTTTCCTTTCAAGGATCTTAGCTAAGATTGATCTTTTACACACTGCAACCCAATCTTGATAATCCATATCATATTCATTAAGTGCTTTGATTATAACCTCTCATCTTATCATGACAAACATCGCTAAAGGGTTTAACATCTTCTTTCATAAAAGAGATCCATCAAGCTTCAACACTCAAAATACCCAAGAGAAACTCATCGGTCTGGCTGGACAAGAGTTGACCAAATTCAAAGAAGAGAACAACTTTTCTAAAGGTACTCACTATCGCACCTGTACTAAGATATCCGAGGTAACCACTTCACTATTCTCTTACTATGAATGGTGGTGTAACCTGGTAAAGCCTAGAGCCACAACCACGACCTCAACCTCAACCTCTTGTCATTAACTATCATAATATATAACTAATATAATCGATTATAAGTATATAAGATTATATCATACATTAAGCACAATGATCAACTTGCAACTGTAGCACAAAAGTAACTATTTACTCAACGGAAGCATATATGCAATGCAAAAACCCAACCCATCTACTGTGCTTAGTGTGTCAGAATTAATACTTCAAATACCAGGGCCACAACCACGACCTCAACCTCTCAACATGGGTTATGCCCACACATAATATACAGTGTAATAATTTATAAGTACACAAGATTATTTCATAACATTAAGCACATCGATCAACTAGCAACACTTTCACAATAACAACTATAAAAATTCAAGGAAGCGTATATGCAATGCAATGCAAATAAACCCAACCCACCTACTATGCATAGTGTGTCAAGATTAAAATTTTCAATACCACGGACCTACAGCCCACTCTGATACCAACTGTAACACCCCAGCCAAACAAAGACCTGGAATGCTACTAAATTAAGTAAATCTAAACATTTTCAAACTAAAACATCTTACAAAAATTCGGCAGAACCTCCTTTGTATAACTAAGTATACCGGAGGTTCCAACAGATGCATATATTAATAGCAATTCCTCAACATCCAAAGTTCATCAAAGCGTTCATAAACAATCATCTCAGCTAAATTATAAGCAAGCATAAACAAAATTTACCACTCTCTTTATTACAAATATACCAATGCATTCAAGCATAGCCAAGATTAATCCTTAAGCAGTTTACTTGTTATTAAGGTATGAACCAAATGGTAATCATCTTTAAAAGAATATGTGGTAATGAGTGCATCCTTAGCAATCCTACTCCCTCCCATGCATGCCGTTCTTGCAAGTGGTACCTAAAAAACAACAAACACAAGAAGTGAGCCCAAAGACTCAAGCAAATATAATAAATGGCGTCTAGCATACAAACATGCAAATCAGCGATTAAACCTCTCAAATCCATATATCAACCATCATACACACGCATGCTATGCAATATGCTCAAAAGATAATCCTCTTCCTTCTCTTTCCTTTTGCATTTTACGGTAATGCAAAGTGCGCATCCGTCGATGCACACCCATGCTGTACCATCTGATGCGGGGACCACCGCCCATACTGCGTGTATGGGGACCTAACACCATGCTCTTCAAGCATGGGGACCTTTTAGCCCGTCATTAACATGGCGGGGACCTCAAGTTGCTTGGTCACCACATGACCAAGTCTTCAATAAGCAACATGATGCATAGGTATGAATTTCTCAAATTAACAAACATGCATCCGCAGAAATATTGCATATAAAAAAAATCCTTTTCATACTACACGCTAATAAACAAAGTCATCACAACTAATGAACAACCAAATTTAACACATAACTCATATCTCTAGCAATAATGCACAATAGTGGCTATGCCATCATCACATCTCATGAGCACACAATTTCTCATAATATATACCTAGCATTGCCATTCAACCATAAATATTATAACCATCATTATACTTGCCTTAACCGCGAGAGAGTGAGGGACGTGCCGAAGGTGCCGCCCCTGGGACCGGTCCACCACCTGAGTAATTATTATAACACACACTAAGATGGCAGTAGCGGACCAAACCAAAGTATACAACAACAATCACTAACTTGTAAGAGCGTCTAACTCGATCCCAACCCCAAATCCTACACGTCGATCTGTCCCCTCGATGGACAGTCAACTTCTAAAATTCATATCTATTGCTACAGAAGTACAATTAAGGTTTTCTTAAACTTTCTGGAAAGGTAATTAAATTACCTAAATAAACTTATTTGGGGAGCCCTTCTGATTCTGCCATCTACTGCCCCTACCAAGCCAATCTACAGAACATCAATTATCACGTCGGGTTCTCTGGACAGTACACTAAAATTATCATAACTTTCAGTACGTGTATCCAAATATTGATTTCTTGAGTTTTCTGAAAAGCTGAGACATTGATCTACAACTTTGATTATACTGAGCTTCTCTGATTTCCCGTTTAACTAATCGTTTCAACCAGATTACTAAAACCAGTCAGATCACCAACGATTCTGCAGAATAGTCCCACTAATAAAATCATAACTTCTTCTACAGGGGTCCAAATTACGTGTTCTAGCCCTTCACGGAAAGATGACGACGTCCTCTATAATATCCTAAGAGACGTCTGGGACTAATTCTGCCATTAAGCACATTAAAACCTCGATTCACTCTAATCTGTCCTGAGCAGCACTAAATACCGACATTGATTAACTATTCGATTTCGCATCTAATCAAAGGGGAAAAAAGGTACCCTTGAAGAACTGCTGAAGAACACGTGCCGAGCCTGCATTCTCTCCCCTTCCCTCCCTTCTCTCCTTCTTCCTCTTCCTTTCTCTTCCCTTCTTCCTTGGCCGGCAGCAACCCGGGCGTTCTTCGCCGGCAGTGGGAGGATGGCGCCTGGGAGAGGAGGAGCAGCAGGGGGGCGATGCACTGTAGCACCGCGTCTACTGTAGCACGGCGGCGGCTACTGTAGCACAGGTTGGTACTGTAGCAAAATTATTGTTTCCACCCTTTTGGACCTTGGTGCTGTGGGCCAAAAGCCCATGGCCCAGGTTTTGAAGAAATTTCAGAAAAATCCTTTTAACTATTTTTTTTCTCTCTAACACGTTTCGGAGTATTACACCCCCTCTAAACTTCTGTTAAATCTATTTTCTAATTGGTTTTTCTCCCTAAATTATTTCTTCTCACTTAAATAAATTTGGAGTATTACATTCTACCCTCCTTAAACTGAATTCGTCCCCGAATTCTAATCACGCTTACGCTAGAGAATAAGCACGGCTGAAACTTACTAACATAACCATGTATCTGCTGTGAATAATTCTGGATAT
Source organism: Phyllostachys edulis (assembly GCA_036346405.1). Taxonomy (NCBI): domain Eukaryota; kingdom Viridiplantae; phylum Streptophyta; class Magnoliopsida; order Poales; family Poaceae; genus Phyllostachys; species Phyllostachys edulis. The sequence continues at coordinate 31,481,947 of CM070565.1, read as the reverse complement.
TCCTCACGCTTGCTAGACTCCAATTCCCAGATGGTCTCTCTCTCGGTCTGCTGCGACCTTCGTACCTTAGCGTGGCGGCGTGTTACGCCTTATTACTCGTCCCTACCTTTCAAGAGTCACTGAACGGACATGGCTCGAAGGCACGGTCTTACTAGTTGGTCAACAGCGCTAACAAAATCTCAAGCCCCGGACCTCTCATATACTCTCTCAGCACCAGAATATACAAGACATTGCGTACTCCGCGCAAGAACTCGAGACGGTCCTAGGGATACACCAATCTACAAATCCCTGTGACTAAGGAACCTATCGAACACACCTTTGGTTAAACTTCCTTTTGGTACCGAAGTACACCGTCTGCACAAAACACACGGAACTCTTGTTCCAACTCTCAGTCGATCACTTTACCTATGCAAGCAGCATCTCCTTTAACAAGGGACGTACAAAGAACTCGCCTACCAAGTCACTTATCCGAAGAAATCAACTGAAAACAAAGGAGTCGTAATGCATCCAACTCAAAACCATCTTCCCTTAGAAGAGCCCAATCCAAAATCAATGGATTTACCATGAAAACTTTTCCACTTTTCAAGTAGGCAGTTTGGAAATAAATGCCACACAAGCCAAAAGCGAAATCACTCGAAAAACCAGATTAACCATTTTTTTCTTAAGCGGAAGGAATCACACATATCGACAAGAACCAACTCATTTTGTAATTGACATCCGTCATAAACACATAGTTCAAGTAAGAACTAAGAGAATATCTCACTTTCCAAGTTCACACCCTTTTCCACCATTTTTCTTTTAAGAATTTAACTTTCTCTTAAACCATAGGATCCCAAATCATCGCATAACACATTAACTCATTTCTCTTAAATTGACAACCTCAAAGCTATGTTCAACCGAACACAAAATCCACACTTATGCAGGGAGACTCTTCCAATCCACAATATCACACTCTAGCCAACTTCTCTACCAGATGAATTACTTTGATGAAATAATTCCCAACACAACTCAATATAGATTTCACACACCATCACATCCCTCAATCCGTTAAGGATAATCAATTTGAAATTCACATCACACACTCTCATTTACTACCCCCAAAGGATACTATCAATAATCATCCCGCTACTCGGAATCCACTCTTACTCTACTACTTTTACATATAATCATTGGCAACCAAGGTTCTAGCATAAAAATGCAAAGCCCAAATTCAACCTCCAAAACTCCTACAACAAACTTCTCGTATAAAAGATCGAGAAATTCTCAGATCCATTCACTGAAATTCCCACACTCTAAACATACTCAATCATTTTCATCCACATGTAAATATTTTCTCGACCAAATTATCTTTTAGAAGAATTCTATCTCCCCGAAGGTTATTCACTAAAGCCAGGGCATACCTGCCGACAACTCAACCCTACCTACTATCCCATCAATTGACATTACGATTAGATTACTTCGCTAATCCTACTCTCATTAAACTACACCGTCATAGATCACCTACCCAACCTTGCAAAATTATCCAATCGCGATACTCTAACACATTGATCAAGCTTCCAGACTTTCGATAATCCCAACATTCCAACATGAATGAAAGTTATTGGATTATAATTCGCTATGGGTTCCACTAGCTCTAACACTAATCTGTTTTATTTCAACGACAAGTATTCCATTTAAATCCAACTCTTTCCAAGAGTTATAGGTCAAAACCAAATCACTTTCTACTGTTCTTCAAATAGCTTGGCCCCTAAAATTCTCATTGCGATCATTTACTTGACCACCACCAACCAATCGCCACATTACACTTTATAAGACCTTGCAACCCAAGTCAGTTAATCTTTTCTCAAAAAGGAAAGAGCAAACAAATACAAGTTTTAACACATGAGGAAACACTACCCTCACAAAGTGAGCACGAGACCAAAAGAAATAGTCAAATAGCATTGATCTCGAAAAACAAAAGACGAGACCACAATTGAGGGCACACGTTCCACAAGAAGGGAGTTTCAAACATCAATAAATCACAATAAAACATTACTTTTGAAACTCAAGAAACACTTAAGCGGCAATGATAGAAAAGTTGCAGGTTATGATCCTTAACTCCAACCTCAAATACTTAGGGCACACATTTTCCGTTAACAAAGAAAGCAATTTTCTTTGATTACAACATTACTTGTCATTCCAAACAAGAAATGCCTTTAAAACCAAATCAAATTAATCACTTAGGAACCAAACGGAACCTTCCCATCGTCACATTCTCTTATCGACAATCTTACTAATATCAAGAATAATTCACCCTTAAGAAGATTCGTTATTGTCAACTCTTCCTTTATAAAGCCCCCAACGGCTTACCAAAGTATTACATACCACTTTATCATCTCATCCTCAATTGAAACTATACCAACTTCTTACAATCTCATTACAACAACCACTTAATTTTAGAGGAACCTACTACTCAATTTAAGAGGTTATTCCAAAACCCTCTCATCAGAGGCATACTATTATCTGACAATTTCACCATCATGAAAACATAGGTCATCCTCATGAAACACACATGAGTAAATCACTTTTGACTTTCAACCTTTCACCTATTAGGAAGGCTTACACTAATTTAGTACACTCTAATTCTAATCTGGAGGTTATCATAAACATTGATGATTATTCAATCATGGACGAATTGATGGTCATTTCTCTATTTGTATTCCCACGAGCATAAATAAGATCATCAAATAGTCAATTAAAGAAAATCTCATATTATTACCTACTAAGACCATAGTCGAACATATCCTCATCGTTCACTCACATCCTTAACATAATCATCTCTAATGGGTAGACAAATCCATTGCGATACTTCACTCCGAATTATCCAGTAAATCTATCGAATTCCACCATCTTAATAGGTCTTGGATTCCGAGTATGAATGGTCATACCACTTAACAAGTTCATCATGTAATTACTCCATGACAACGTCAAACCTATTAACTTCACTTCCAAAGATCTTGGTTAAGATCGATTACGCACCAAACTACAGACTCAATTTGATAACTCATATATTATCAAATTATCTTTTATACTTTAAACCTCTCACATATTACAAGAAGATATTTCAAAATAGTTTTGATATTGTCTTTCTCAAAGAAGATGCACTAAACTTCGATATTCCAACTACTCCAAAAGAAGTGCGTAAAGACGAAACGTACTTCAATGAAGTTTGTATATGATACTTTCCATTATCTAAAACACCCAGCGAATAAATGGGTCAAGCTTGCCAACAAGAAGGTAGATCTCTCATGAAGAGGCACAAAATTGCCAAAGACAACATTTACAAGTTGCAAGAATAGCTCAAGAGTCAGAAAAGACAATATTTGCTCTATAAAACAAATACAAACTTCAAAGATTTTTAGAGAGCATCACACTCTGGAAAAATTTCTGAAAATTTTACCTAAGCATCAACATTATGTCAGGAACCTTCCATAAAAATTTCGTGATATTTGGAGCTAGGAAACTATGTCTAAAAATTACCGAACTACCTGCTGCTATTTGTTTTTTTTCCCAAACCGAACACTGTTCACTCGAATTATGTTTTTTGCCCAGCCGAGCAACACCATCATTTTCTCCCACCAAAGCAAGCACATGCCCCTATCATTCTTTTGCCCAGCCGGGAGGACACAACCCACTGCCTATTTCTTTCTCTATGCCAGCCGAACTAACCTCTCCCCACTATTCTTCTTCCCAAACACCAAAAAACAGGAAACAAGAACTCAAGCTCCTCCAACTTCTCTCCTCAAATCACAGCTTTAAACTGAGAATCCAGCCTTGCATGTTATACTGTGGTGATCCCCATCATCTAGGTTTCCCACTCATCCAATTAGATTTTACATGCATAGTCTTTTGAGTGATTTGGAGAAAGAGGGGAGGAACAATGGTGGAGAGTGCTTGCTGCAGCAGCAGCCTGGGCGTGGAGCAACTAAGGCGAGGGGCTCGGCCACATGCATACGTGCAGCTTGCATGCAGCTGTAGAGGAAGGAGCTGGTGCATGCGGTGGCATGGAGGCGGTAGGTGGTTTGCTGGCTAGCAGCAGTAGCCCGTCGAGGTGCTGGCCAGCAGCTCGGCCGAGGCTCAGCTCGGCCCGGCGTGTTGTGCAGATGGCTGAGGGCAGCAGCACGGTGGCTCGGCATGCTGGCGCACAGCATGCATGCTTGCAGGTTGCCGAGAGCAACGGAGGCGAGGTAGCGGCGCTGTCCAGTGGTGTCGGCGGCGGTGCATGTATGCATGCGCAGCGGCGCAAGATGACATGGAGAGGAGCCGGACGTGGACGCGGAAACAGCGATGACTACGACGGATGCGGAAACGGCAACGACTGCGACGGATGCATGTTTTATTGTAAAAATTGTTTGATGGCTTAGGCCGGTATAATTCTCCAGTTAGGTTGTATTTGTGCGTAGGCGTGATTATGTATCGATATGTTGGTGAATGCAAATAATTAAATTTTGTGGCAAAATGTGTGTATTGTTGGTCAGTGGATGCTAGATTAAATATATGAGTTGATTACTTGATCGAATGATATTATTTGAAGTTGTATGGATGTTAGTGGTAATCTTTGGATAATACGTTAATTGTAGATTTTTCCTCATGTTGGATTAGTAATTTTAGGAGATAGGGCACATAAGGATTTTTCTGATTTATTACTTGATGAATAGCTTAGGTCATGATATTTAATGAGATATGGATGTTGAATCGAGTGATGTATTTAATCATGAGTAAATTGATGGGATGTCTTAAGTAATAGTTATGTGAGTCATTTGTGCTTGAATTTGGAGAAGGTAGCAATTGATCATTTGGTTGTGAATAAATATTTGGATTTGCCATGTACTTAGTAGGTAAGTCCCATGTGCCGAGTCGGTGGAATTGTATGGAATTGTACTATCTATTGGATTAGTGGATAAATGATTTTAGTCGATCGTAGAGGCGCATATGTGATTGGATTAGTAGTGGTCGTACACGACTAGTCCGGTGAAATGGATGTAAGTTGATTTATTAGTGAGCTATTAAATTTTGGATGTGCTATTAAATTGTAAAGCTCATTAGGTATCAGTAAGTCAAATAAATTTCGCTCGGTGGAAATTTTGGTGTATACGAATGTGAATTGCCGAGGAAAAACTAGTAGAGCTAGATAGTTAGTATTAGCTTAAATAATATATCGGAAGATGATTGATGGATTTATTCATGGTAATATGCTTATCACTTGGTGGATTTCATATAACTACTAGATAGATTATGTAGATGGAAGTCTATGAGTCCGGGAATTATTTGTTGGATTGACTACCTTAATTATGCCTTAGTGAAGGTTAGTATGGGATTTAGATCAAGATATGAGAATATGATCAGCGAGTGTTATGCATGTGATTGTAATACCCCAGATGGATTCGAAAGAATATTCGAGAGAGAATATTTAGATTGGGGAGAAGGACCAAATAGAAAAGAGTTTAACAAAGGATTAGAGGGGGTTTTTGTAATATCCCGAATATTCAAGTGAATGCAATAAAGTTTAGAGAGAACAACATTAAATTGGAGAGGAAAATTGGAACTTAGGCTTTCGGCCCAAGGCGTCCTAACCAAATAGGCCGGCCTTTTTAGTGGAGTCAAGAGGGGGTGCCTTTTCCCAAAACCCTAGCCTCTGCTACAGTACCATGCCACACTGTAGCACGCATACTGTAGCAGCCACCCTTCCCTGCTGCTCTACCAAGAGAAGGAAGAAGAAGAGAAAGAAAGGAGAGGAAGAAGAAGGGAGAAGAATAGAGGAAAAGGGAAGGGAAGAGGAAGAAGGTGGGAGGGAGGTCTTCACGAAGGTTTCAGCAGCATCCCGCATCGTTCTTGTGGGTAAATTCGTGATCCCCATTAGTTTTGGTAGATCGATCTTGTGCGTAATGTCTCCATATGTTAGATGGAAGCTGCTGTAGTAGATCGGTTTAATCTGCGATCTGTTGACGCGTGAGTTTGAGATAGTTCTAAGCAGAATCTGTGTTTAGTGTCTCCTGGAGTTAGATGGAAAATTGCATTAGCTTTCTAGAAAGTCCTAATTCATAATTTTTGGATAAACGATGAATTAGTTATGAATTTTGCAAGACTGGGTGCTAATTCAGTCTCAGGACTTGTGAAGTGAACATAGATTTGTAAATTTGATCTTGGAGATGGCCGAATTGAGTCAGATGGTCTCCATGAGATTTATAGGTATTTTCATTATGATTCCAGAAAGTTAAATTTCATAATTTTTGGATGTTTAGATCAAAAGATATGAATTTTAGAACCTAATGCTGTAATCTGTCCCTCCGTTGTGGACAGAATAGTTTTACTGGACTGTTTGCAACCTTTGTTGCACAGTGGAAAAATTTGTGATAATTTTATTAAGATAGCTGGTTTCCTGTAGTTTTCATAGAGTATTATAACAATGTGTTTGGTTGTGCCAAACAAAAGTTATGATTTTCCCAAGTTAGATTTACCGAAGATGACAGAACGGTCTTCGAGATTAAAATCAAAGGATTAGATGTGGTAATTTGATCTTTCGATCACCTGAGAAGTTGTATCTAGGCTTGTGTAGGTTCTAGGAAAATTAGATTTATGGCTTTTGGAGTCTTGACTCAAAAGCTATGAATTTTTCCTTAACAGCGGTCTGTTTGGACAGATTTGGGAATTTGAGAGCATAATGATTAATTGTTCGGGTTTCGATTAGGGATGTTTGTTCTTGTTTTGTTCTATTGCAATGCTGTACACTTCTGATTGGTGTACTTAGTATATTGTTTTACGGTTGCCAGGTGGTGGTGAACACCGAGGCTAGAGCTCTTCTGTCGTTGTCTTCCGTCTCACGGTTGAGGCAAGTACTTTGATTGATAGATTAATTATGAGTGTTTGATCGTGATTGCAAGTATTTGGTACATATTAGCTATGCATGGTTGCTAGTATGAAATATATGTTAATGATTGTGAATGCTAGAGGTATGAGTAAGATTATTCATGTTTGATGCTGCTGTTAATACATGTTAAAGATGGATAGTGTAATTGCTCATGTGCATATTGCTATCATATTTGAGGCTTGGTCACGTGGTGACCAAGCATTTCTTTGAGGTCCCCGTCATATATATGACGGGCTTGTGGTCCCCACACTTGTGGAGTGTGGGCTTGTGGTCCCCATTACTTGCGGAGTATTGGGCTCTTGGTCCCTGTGCCTGCGAGCACAGGCATGGGTATGCATCGACGGTTGCATATCCTGTATTACCGGTAAAATGCAAAGAGAGTTAAAGAGAAAGTATGCATTGTGCATTGCATAAGCATGTGATATGTTATAATGCAAAGATTTGGGAATGGATACAGATGTTATAATTGTTTATTATAATGTCTTTTATTTGTACTTTGCTGAGTCTGTGGACTCACTCTTGCTGTTGTTTGTTATTTTAGGAACACATTACAAGAACGACATGCATGGGAGGGAATAGTCATAAGTTCAAACACACACACCACGAATCTTTTATAGTTGATTAAATTTTAGATCATGTCTTAATAAATGAGCAAACTGCTTAAATGATTTGTTATGGTTATGCTTCATGCATTGGATTATTTGTAATAGTGATGAGTAGCATATTTTGGATGTCTTTGATTATGCTTTAGGTGATTAACTTATTTTAGATGCCCATTGTTTATGCTGGATGTTGGATTATTTAATTATGATATATTTAACTGTTGGAACCTCCGGTATAATTAGCTATACAAAGGAGGTTCTGCCGAAATTTAGTAAAAATGTCTTTGTTTTAAATTGTTAAATTGTTAGTTTAGTAGCATTCCAGGCTGATGTTGAGCTGGGGTGTTACAGTGATGGGATTCAACACCGAAGAATTGGTTAAGTCAATGATATTGAGAATATTAGATTTGCCGGTAGATGTTTTACTTTAGGAATTAAATGGAAAATAAAAGGAAATATTTAGGCCTCTTTTGTGGTGACAAAGGCTAGGTTAGCATGGAAAAATCCGGAATACAATTTTTTGTGCACTGCATATTCATTTAACATCAAAAATTCATAACTAGTGCAAACCAACTCCAAATCAAGTGAAACCAAGTTTGATAATTTTATTTTTAAATGTATTTTAATTTGAAATAGCTTTCAAATATGTCTCTACCACAGAGAATATAGTTTTTGGAAAGTGATCCAAAGTTGTTTATTTTTGAACTAGAAAATGCTTTTAACTTCAAAAATTCATAACTAATTCATAAAAACTCCAAATGAGATAAACCAAGTTATTTTGGTCTTATATTAGTATTCTCTATCCATCCATATAATCCTTTGCCTCCCCACTGCTCTACAAATTTTGACCAAATAATTAAATTCGGTGAACAGTAACAGATTGCAATTAAATTGGATTTTTCTGAAAACTAATATTCAAACTGCTATAACTCTCACATACTAATTCCAAATAGAATAATTCTTTCACCTAAATTCATATAAAATCATCATCTAGCTACTGTAGAAAATTCATACATTTTTGAATATTTTGAATTTTTTGACTTTTCTCGATGTTTATTCGATATCATTTTTCTATAGTTTTCGAGTTGCTGGAAGTAAGCGAGTACGTAACCGAGAGTGAGCAAGTGAACTCCCTGAAAGGCAAGCATCATTTGAACTTTCTTTTGCATCATATTTGATTCCAGTTTTGTTAAGTTAGTGCAATGATAATTGCTTGCATGCTATTTTTGATAATGTCGTTATTTTTGTGATGTGTAGTTTAGTTATCTCCTAATTCATTGAGGTTATATTTGAATTATTCCAGTACCACATGCTTAACTTAGAATGGTTGAAATATATTGTTCGGGTTTGCTTAGCAATGCAAGTCTGGAACCGGTAATTGATTGTCGGGAATAACCCGACAATTATGGGATAAACACAACTATCATTATATACTTTTGTTTCAGATCTTTGTATCTGTTTTATGAGTCAAATTTTATCATTTTAAATGAGCTTTTGGTCTGGACAAGTGATGGTGCCTTTGTGCACGAGATTTGGGTAAGTGGTTGACTTGTCTGGACAATTAAGGACCGAACTTTGGGTACCTACGGTTCAAGCAAAACTCGTGCTATCACACGCGGTGTATGGGCACTGCTTGGTTAAGTAAGGGGTTGGTATTGTTGAGTTGATGACTGGTGGTGTGAGGACGTATATGTATTCCATCGCATATATGTTCCATAAGGGTGCCGATTGCAATTCTTTATTGTGAGGGTGAGCCCTATTTAAGCTTTATTAATTGGGTCGGTATTTTCGGCACAACTTGCATGCCCGTTTAGTTGTAGGTGGGTAGCCTACACTTAAACGGGATTACGTCGCGTATGGGTGAGTCAACTCAATGATATCAACTTGCTGAAAAGTACTAAGTCTTGGTTTACCCAGCCGGCATACCATAGGAAGTATGCTATATTCGGAGGCATCTAGAGGCTTACGGGCTAATCAAGTCGTGTGGGTAAAGTAGTACACCCCTGCAGGGTATAAGTCTATTCGAATAGCCGTGTCCGTGGTTATGGACGACCGCTTGAGTTTGTGGCTGCTTATTGTTAGACTTGGAATTAAAATTGTGGTTATAACTTGGTATTTGTCATGAATGGGATGTTCATGCTTTTGTTGTGTCAAAGTGGACAACCACTTTGTTATTTGTATGATTCATTTGTTATTCAATTTACTACTTATTCACATGCTTTACTTCTACTTCAAATCTGATTTCAAAATGGCACTTGAAAAACTAGTATGTGTAGGTTGTAAATTGTTGCGTCTCTTTTGCAAGACTAAGCCAATATGAGCCATCCTTTGGAACAACCTCTAGCATGACTAATTTTTATTTGTGTAAGACTTGTGAATACCTTTGTACTCAACCCGGTTGCTGCAATTTCAGGTGAGGAAGACTTTGAGCCCGTTGAGCTCGTTAGTGTCGATTTAGGCGACATTGACGAGTAGTGCTATCATTTAACTCCCAGTCGGTTGTCGATGGGTTATGGGGCATACCATGCTAGATATTTTGGTTTATTTACTTGCTTCCACTGTTACTTTATGATCTTATTTGAATTTGGCCGGTCGGCCACTTGTAATAGTTGTAGATTTGAATTATTATGTTGTATGTCTTTTGAACTATGAATGTATGAATGTTGTATGGATGTGATCAATGCTATATGTGAGTTTGGGGCATGTTGGTCGCTGATCTTGGGAGCCAACATGACCTCATGCTCGCTGTTCATGGATTCCATTTTAACTCACTAAGTGTGGTCTTTGATTGTTTAGAGAACCGATAATCATGCAGTGCTTGCAGAGGAGTAGTACGCATGATCACCGGGGCTCTAGTTTCAGTAAAGATCTCTCACTTAGATGGAGTTAACTTAGAATCCATTTACTTGGGGCCCAGAGTTATCTCCATAAGGCCAGGTAGGCCTCGGTCTTATGGAAATAACCCGAGTGTCCCCACAGCGTTGGATCAGAACCATACTGACTGTAGGTTAGAGATAGCATGGGCGTTAAGTTTAGCAAGTCCTTGGTCAAAATTATTTTCAAAAATATCAAACTAATTGAGAAAGCTAAGTTAGGAATCTCTTTTATTCCTCATCCATCTTAGTATCATTTCTCACCTTATTCTCATTTGAATTACAAATTAACTCATCTTGCCCTTCTTGTCCTTAGTAGAGTCGTCAGTACCTTGTCAAGGGGACCCAAGCGGAAGATGTGGACGGATACTCGGCACTACTTAGAGACATTATGTGTAGAGCGAACTTCACATATCAGCCAACCTACTCCTTCTATCGGCGCGACAGAGGACCAGGGATGGAGGAGTACTTGGCAGTGATCAATATCATTGCCAGACGTGTGACAGGGAGTATCCCATACGGATTGCAGGCAAGTGGCACCTCTGAGGCCACGGCGTTGCAGGAAGTGGCTCGTGTGGCACTGAGCCATCTTCGTCATGACTTGACGGAGTTAGCTCAGCCTCCATACTACCACTTTCCTATGCAAGCACGTGGCGCAGAAGTGAACACTTTTGCCAGGATCTAGTCTGGGGAAGACCCTCAAGTGCGACAGTTGGCAAGATTGATTCACATCATGGATCAGATCCATCATTGCACTATGCATGAGTTATGGAAGACGCGACGTCGTCTCACTATGGCTCAAGGGCGTCTGCAACCCCTACGCAACATGGGCTTGTGGACCGGCATATGCTTTATGGGGAGAACGAGGTCTCCCCATATGCGTCTACACCACCGGAGTGCCGTCTTTCTGAAGAAGGAGGGCAAGTACTCAATCTTGGACCAAGACGTCAAGCTCGTATGTCTGTAGGTTTCTCTCGTGTCCAGAGCATCGACGAAAGGATGAAAAGAAGATGCCTTGCTGCGATATTAGGGTTAAATTAAGGTTTATTCTTAGATTATATATGCCCTAATGATATTATTACTTAGCTTGTAGATGCTGGATTTTGTGGCGATCATTTGCTCTCTTTTGTTTCAAGTAGTTGTGCATCGCCTACAGGCGGGTTATATCGCAACTATGTCGGAAAACTAACCGTGTTTCATTTGTATCTTGTGCTGTCCCTACTGTTTTCTTTTTCGCTTGTTTCGAGTTGGTTCTTGTGTTTTGGAGCTTCAAATCTCTAAATTGAATTAAGGACCTTACCCCTGTTGTCTCCCCTACCTTATGCTTTTCCCTCTCGTCTCTTTAATGGAAGTCGCATGTTGATTAAGAGATTTCATACGGGGGATGCCCGATCTTCTCGGTGAGGAACCGTGGATAGATGATGCGAAGTAGACGAAGTCACTAGCTGAACACTCGCGCCAATGCACGAACCCTCAACTTTTTGGAATACGCCCAAAACACACCGGATACATGATCGTCGCGAGACCACAAACGACGATCGCCAAGTCCCCAATTCCCAATGGAATGACAGCTTGACCTTGAATTGCAGAACGAATCAATGGATCGCCTAGTCCTCTCTCAAAGTCCTCGCATGAACTCTGGTTTAGAAAGAACAAGCAATAGCTATGTTTCAATTCTTATGCATAAACTGGTCTTCGGATACAATGGGGGTCTACCCCTCAATATATAGTGCCCTTCTCCACCTTATGGCTGGCCAAGAGGCCCTACTCCCACTCTATTTCAGAATTAGAACTCCTACTCCAAGTCGGACACAATCTAAAACACAAAAGGAAACTCTGAGTTTACAACCGTCACATTATTTCGGACATATCTTTTGATACGTGATGAATCTGAGGCTGAGCGAGTATCCGTTGGATCGGGCTTGAAGTTAGCTTTCCAACAAGTACAAAAAACACCCAAATCGGACTCCGTTTGTGAAAGTTATGACCTTTTTAATTCGGACTGTACTGTTGATTCCGAATCCGATTTTGATGCTGATTCCGAATCCGAATTGAATCCAAACTTTCCTAACTTCAATTTCATTAATTGAAATGACTTGAATCCGTGTGAAACTTGAGAAAGGGACTCTTCTAAGCCTTTGGAAAGTCATGGCAAAGCTGGATATCTTCCCAAGATGTCGTACAAGCCGCGGAATCATCAACTTTGTCAACTCTCGCGTGTTGATCGGTGCAGAATGTGCAGCATGCACTCGAATAGCCATAACTTTTATAGAAAGCTCCAAATCATGTGCCATTTGATCCGTTGGAAAGTAGACTTGATAAGCTTTCCAAATATATATATTGTTCATGCTAGATCCTTCTGAGTTGCTACGAAGATCGTCATGAACCCATACCTTCCATGCGTCCCACAGGCTGCATGCTATTTTTGTGAGCATCAAAACACCCCGAGAAGCATCGTGTTCTTGATATTCACATGAAGCATCTCCTTCAAACCTAACAATAAGCAATTACCCACTATTAGGTAGTATAATATTCTCAATTAAACTTAAAGGAAATTCATGGAACATATTCACCTTTTGGTTAAGCTTCTTTGCACAAGCTTCACCCACAAGCTTCTCTTGTTCTTCAACTCTTTTAGCAAGCTCATGTTGTTCTGATGTACTTGTTGAATTGAAAACACTATATGGAACAGCGTAGCTAAGGATGTCCGCATCATCCTCCCTTTCTTCAAGAAAAGCCGTCCTCGGCTTTTGATAGCTTGAAAATGTGCTAGATAAAGAAAACAACGTATATGCATGGTATATGTATTTATCATCCGTTTTATCAGCCCTTTTGCTTTGCAAATCATGAATAGTACAACGATATCCATTTGATTGATGTGATGTATTTATCTCAGTACGCCTATCATTCACATGATGATTTCCACAAAAAGTACTAGAGAAAGAGAAAAACGTATGTACGTGATATATGTATGAATCAATTGTTGTCTTATTCTCATAGTTATGCACAAAATAATTAGCAGAACAATAGCCATATGATGTATTTGATATATACATTGTGATACTTTCATTCACATCATTCTCCCTCCCATGAGAAAAAGTCGTCCTCGACTTTTCTAAGGTCATGGACAAGATATAAAAGGGACTAACTAGATCAAGTTCTTCAAATTTGGGGAGAAAATTCTTAATGCCTTCCATGCTACAACTTCACTATCTTTGTTTCTTTTACGGGATAAACAAGTAGGTATCATGTTACGTTCTAGACAATAGGCTCTTGTATTGAAACCCATCTCAAAGTGACCATGACAGTGCTCAAAAGAAGGTTTGAGCAAAACATGCAATTTTAAATCAACAAGATTGTCATAGGTAATGCATATTCGATATGCATAGAACGTGTCAGCAACACCATAATCTCCAATCAAATTGAACGTAGATGTGTAGGCATAAGGTACTAGTGATTTTAAACATGAAACTTCAGTAAGGTTCCCAATCATACTAGATAGCTCTCTAGGATCATTGAACATGATATAGTATAAAGAATCATCAAGAGATATTCTAGTAAGAACTTCCTTATGAGTAATCAATTCCACATTATGTAAATTGAGCATAGATATTTCAGAACATGGAATATTTAAAGGAACACTAGAGTTCTCACTCATACGTACCTCTTCTTGATGAGGATTCAATTCAACACCATTATTGTTACCTTTAACGTCCTCCTTAGTTGTTGTAGGCGTTGTAGATATCAAATCATCATCATGAAACCACGCGACAGCAAGCACTCCATCCCCAACCGTAGTTATCTCCTCGTCGTTTACTTCCTTGATCTTTGGTTGTTGAACATTCAACTCCTTTTCTTTAATATCAACCTGCACAATATGAGAAACAACACTAGAAGTAGAGAGTAAATCGTTAATTTCATAAATAACCTCAGTTTGGCTATCATCTACTTCCCTCTTTTCTGTTGATGTATCTCTCTCACACTCAATTGAGATGCTCTCAACCTCACATATGGTGGAATCACATAGCTCACTCTCTTTATCATTCTCACTCAATTTGGCTATGTGGCTCTCATTTTCACATGGGTTTAGATACATCGCATCCCCCAAAGATTGTGGGTCATCAATTGAGCAATTACCAGCAACCACAATCTCTTCATGAAGCAATGGGGCAGCACTACATGAAGCCTGGACCGAAGGAAAAGTCGCCTTCTCATGTGACACACTAGTGGACTTCAAATCGTGTCGCAGCCCTATCAACCTTTCAACTATGGAACGCTTGTAGTGGCGAGGTACAAAGCGTGCGAAATCTTGCTTCATCTGCTCCCGGTGATAATCGGCAATTCATGGCGCTCCATACGCTTCATTGAACAAACCGCTCCCACCAATGTGTGGCATAATCAGTCAAACTATTGGACGCAAGTAAGAGCTTCCTCTCATTGGAATAGTTGTGCATCCGAAATAGTGTATCAATTTGCAGCTCCCAAGTGAGGTATTCTTCCACACTTGTACTACCTGAAAATATAGGGATAGGAAATTTGAGTTTATCAACAAAATCCTCAGTGTCGTCATGTCGACGACAATGCACGTTGGAGTGGTTGAACATGGCGCGTAGCTCCAAGAAGTTGTTGTTGATGTCCATACGCAGCTGCGTAACCTCCTCCCCGAGGTTGTTCAATCCAGTCTTAACTTCCTCGAGCTCATCACGTACACTAGTATCACGATTATGAAGTTTCTTTTGTAGCATTTCGTGCAAGCGAGTGTACTTCGTCCACGTAACCGGTGTTTTTGGATTAGTTGGACCCTTCTCGTGACCTGACATGGCAACAACTCACAAATAGCAAGCGAGATTATATCCAGGTTAGTAAAACAAAAATCTCTCTCTACGCTCTGAACTCACTGTCCTGAACACAAGGCAAGCTTATCATTCCAAAGTGAATCAAGGACGGCAAATTGACACTTGTGACCGCGAACGACCTCAACCCGGTAATGTATGAGCGTAACCAAGAGCAAGGGAGTACACAAACGGGTGTAGGTGGAGCTTGGAAGGTAATTGTATATCCTATGCAAACTGATATTCAAGATATTGTAAAGCTAAGTAATGATCCAAGCTAGAGTAGTTTGCCGATGTGCTCATCCAAAAGGTTTAAGAGAAGTGTATGAACGCACACGCAAAGATAAATGTGACTTAATGCAAACAAAGGGATGAGCTAGTGAGAAGCAATCGGAAATTGCGATGCACAAGCTCGTTTTGCACCAAGTACTAGGAGAGACGCTAGCCAATTGCAATGATTATGAATATAAGGGCACAAGATTGCTCAAAGAGATTAAAGACACAATCTGAAATTATGGACTAGGGTTTACTCTTCCCAAATTCGGCCAGCTCCTTTTGTCTTTTGTCTTTTCTTTCTCAAAATCGCAAGAACAAACTCTTCCTCCTTCGGCTATGGCAACCGACAGGAAAAGTTGGTATTGGTATTTGCGGGTTTGTCTCTTTTTTTTTAAGCCGTGGCTTTTTCTTCAAGTCGGCTGCCTTTTTCTCTCTTCTATTGCAATGGCCGAATGAAAGTTTTGATTCACCCTTTGATTTGCATGTCTCAAAAATTTCAGAAGTGTAAACTAATGCCAAGAGCAGCCCTTAATGCAATTATCAAAAGTTAGTCTCAAAGGATGAAAAGATAGAAGTGAAGATACAAATTACTCTCTCTTTTTTTGGGCGCTAATTGACGGAAGCAACCAGCAATTTTCTTGGGTTTAAGTAGACACAAAAGATGAAGCAACGCAAAGGAAACACAAGGATCAACACTAAAACAAAAACTCTAATGGATAAAAACTTAACTAAACTCACAAGAAAAAACAGATTGCATCTAGGGTTTGGAAATTTTTGTGTTGTAATTTTCGGTTTAATGGACTATAGGATAGAAAACAAATCTAAACTATGGGTAAATAGCTCTCACCGAGTAAACCTAGAATCTGATACCATATGATACGGGGGATGCCCGATCTTCTCGGTGAGGAACCGTGGATAGATGATGCGAAGTAGACGAAGGCACTAGCTGAACACTGGCGCCAATGCACGAACCCTCAACTCTTTGGAATACGCCCAAAACACACCGGATACATGATCGTCGCGAGACCACAAACGATGATCGCCAAGTCCCCAATTCCCAATGGAACGATGGCTTGACCTTGAATTGCAGAACGAATCAATGGATCGCCTAGTCCTCTCTCAAAGTCCTCGCATGAACTCTGGTTTAGAAAGAACAAACAATAGCTATGTTTCAATTCTTATGCATAAACTGGTCTTCGGATACAATGGGGGTCTACCCCTCAATATATAGTGCCCTTCTCCACCTTATGGCTGGCCAAGAGGCCCTACTCCTACTCTATTTCGGAATTAGAACTCCTACTCCAAGTCGGACACAATCTAAAACACAAAAGGAAACTCTGAGTTTACAACCATCACATTGTTTCGGACATATCTTTTGATACGTGACGAATCTGAGGCTGAGCGAGTATCCGTTGGATCGGGCTTGAAGTTAGCTTTCCAACAAGTACAAAAAACACCCAAATCGGACTCCGTTTGTGAAAGTTATGACCTTTTTAATTCGGACTGTACTGCTGATTCCGAATCCGATTTTGATGCTGATTCCGAATCCGAATTGAATCCAAACTTTCCTAACTTCAATTTCATTAATTGAAATGACTTGAATCCGTGTGAAACTTGAGAAAGGGACTCTTCTAAGCCTTTGGAAAGTCATGGCAAAGCTGGATATCTTCCCAAGATGTCGTACAAGCCGCGGAATCATCAACTTTGTCAACTCTCGCGTGTTGATCGGTCTGAATGTGCAGCATGCACTCGAATAGCCATAACTTTTTATAGAAAGCTCCAAATCATGTGCCATTTGATCCGTTGGAAAGTAGACTTGATAAGCTTTCCAAATATATATATTGTTCATGCTAGATCCTTCTGAGTTGCTACGAAGATCGTCATGAACCCATACCTTCCAAGCGTCCCACAGGCTGCGTGCTATTTTTGTGAGCATCAAAACACCCCGAGAAGCATCGTGTTCTTGATATTCACATGAAGCATCTCCTTCAAACCTAACAATAAGAAATTACCCACTATTAGGTAGTATAATATTCTCAATTAAACTTAAAGGAAATTCATGGAACAGATTCACCTTTTGGTTAAGCTTCTTTGCACAAGCTTCACCCACAAGCTTCTCTTGTTCTTCAACTCTTTTAGTAAGCTCATGTTGTTCTGATGTACTTGTTGAATTGAAAACACTATATGGAACAGCGTAGCTAAGGATGTCCGCATCAAGATTGATAGCGGAGTCGGTGAAGAGAAGGATATGATTGAATAACTGCTATTTTATCTTTAATTAGATCTTTTATGTTTGGTTGATATTGGTGGTTGTGCATTGTCAGAGTGATATATGATAATTGAGAAATTGAATTATTAATCATGATCCCTGAATATGATCTTAGAAGTGTTAATTATATTTTTGAATTTTGATATATTAACCTTTGTGAGATCAATTGTGGACTATGGTAGGCGTTACCATGAGAGGTTACGATATGAGTATAAATGGAACTATTATGGTGAGGTGTAAGCTTGCCTGCAGGTGATGTTGGATTTATATCGGAGAAATTTGCAAGTACAACTCATAGAACACATATAATAGGCTTGGATAATTAATTTGTGGGTTCACTTGGAGATTTAGATTAAAGATATGTCTTAGTCAATATGGCAATAAGATTGTTAGTCATATTTTGGTTTAGTGTGATAAAGATAGAATTTGAAAATGTGACGATATTATTCATTTTGATGGATGCTTATATTGATAATTTGAGATTTCTGAATTGTTATTTGGGTATATAGCTGGATCATAGTACTTCCAGAGATGATGAATGATTAGATGAATGATGGGCCATATAGTGGATGACTATGAGGATTAAATACGAGTCTTATCTTTATGTTGTCCCAAGGATGATATAATTAGATTAATTAGGGATGATTACATGTGGCGGTTGGATTTAGATAATGCTTGAAGGTAAATAGACTATGGAAGACATCGGATTAACATTGTTGATTTGAACTGAGATGATTTTTATGGATAACTTGATTTGTTCAAAGTTAGTAGCTCGAATTATTTGGATTATAGTTGGAATAAAAATTCACCTTAGGTGGATGATCTTTTTGATGATTTGATTGCTTAGGTCGGAGTTGACTGTGGATAAAGGAGGTAATTCTTTGACCTAGAATGATTTAGTTGATTATGGTGTTTGACTAGATCCTAGAGTATGAATGAGTGGATTAGATCTTAAGAGATTAATTGGAAGTAATTGGTGGATTGGTTAGTGCAAGTGGATTGATCTTGTCGACAAAAGAATCGAGCAGCGGAAGTATAGAGAGATTTCTAAAGACGCAATTGATCTTGCATAGACATACCCTCTTTTGGAATTTAAATTGTTGTAAGGAAAATTGCTGGAAACCAGCAAATAATTTATGGGTGGATTATAGGAATTGAAATATGGTTCTTTAGTGCTCATGATTTGAGAGTTCTATTGGAGATACCCTATGATAGAAAGTTATAAAGCAAGTCTAATGGATTATGTGAGCAATATGGTGGCTTCCACATAGGATTATTAGTGTTCCCAAGAATGTGATCGAGATTGGAGTTAAACCATGATTTATACTATGAAAATGGATTAATAGATGTTTGTGCTCACTTGTGCATTGTTAAAATTGAGAAGTAAGTTAGTGTCCTTGTTGGAAATCGAACTAAACCTAGGAATTTATGGTGGCTTGGAAGATTACATCTAAGCAAGTGATTTTGGAGGTTAATGTATAAATTGTGGAAAGGTAGATTGGAGTGTGTTGCTTTAGACTAAATATGATTGGTGGATTTTAATTAGACGTTACCGAACTGAAATTTTCGAGATTGTAGTGGTATTGGTTGGCGATTGAGTCATTCAATCTTTGAAAAGAAGATCGGATTTTAACAAAGCGAATAAGTCTTTTTGCTCCTATCCTTTTTCCGTCCGAATCTCGGGGACGAGATTCTTTCTAGAGGGGGGGGGGGGAGGTTTGTAACACCCCGATTTTTAGAATCGGGATGTTAATATTTAATTTGGTGATCTATTAGATATTTGACTATATTTTAAAATTTTTCCATTGTTTAATCAAAATGTTGCTTTGAAAATCAAATTGATTTAATTAAAAAGGTTGCATTTTATTAAACCAAATTGTTTGAAAGACTATGTTAAAAAAAAATATATTATTAAAATTAAAATCAATTGTATTGATCTCTTATTTTCACATGCATTTCAAAAATCATACCATGATGCATGCATTAGTATCGTCGTTTTGTTTTCCGACTCGACCGACTGCAGGCTTAACACCTATGTGTTCCATCTTTTCCGGTCATCTCCCTTTTTCCTTCCCTGCTAACTCCTTTCGCTTCTTTCCTTCAAATCTCATCCAAAAACTTAAAACCAAGCCATGCATGTCATACCACCGCGATCATCATCGCACGACCAACCTAATTCTGTAATTTATTTTCGTATGCATGGCAGTTTCTGTAACACCCCAGCCCAACATGAGCCTGGAATGCTACTAAATTAAACAAGTAAAACGAACTATCTACAACCATCTTACCAAAATTCGGCAGAACCTCCTTTGTATTATTAATTAATACCGGAGGTACCAACAGAATATCATAGGAAGGCATAAATAAAACATCCAATATATGGAGAAGGTATCCTTCCTTCACCAGTTAATTTCTATCTATTACAGTTCATCATTAAACTAGATTCACAAGCAGTAATAAATCATGGAGAAGGTATCATTCCTTCCCATCTTGGTTTACTTATTACAGTTCATCAACAAATCAACATTCACTATCATCCAAGCATATAATATAGTCTAATCCGATGGGGAAATATTTAGCATAATCCAACTTGCTAATCTCAACATTACAGATAGACCAAAACACTCAACCAAATCTATTAATGAAACTTAACAGTTTACTCATTCATATAGTATGAACTACATGATATGATTTTATTAGGTTGAAGGGTAGTGTGTGCAATCGATAAAAGCTACTCCCTCCCATGCATGCCGCTCTTGCAGAGGTACCTAAAAGCACAACAAAACAAGGGTGAGTCCACAGACTCGGCAAGTATCAACAAGGCCAAATCTAGAAACACAGTCACAGCATTAATATTCACAATTAAACATTACGCTAAACATAGCCTTCATGCTTATGTAATGCAACCATGCAATGCACCTTTTAATCTTTATCTCTTTTCGCATTTTACCGGTAATGCGGGGTATACAACCGTCGATGTATACCCATGCCTATACACTCGGCAATAGGGACCAAGAGCCTATACTCCACAAGTATAGGGACCTTTGCCCATCATCGGCATGATGGGGACCTCTTTACTCATTGCCCACATTACACGAATGTGGGGACCTCTAGCCCGTCATCGACATGACGGGACCTCAACAATTCATACTTGGTCACCACGTGACCAAAACTCAATCATGCTTACTACATGCATATGTTCATTGACATTATCTTCTAAACATATGAATTCAACATGTACATAGTAACGTGTAAGCATTAACCATGAACACAGGAACTTTAACCATAGCTTGAATATACCAAGATATATTGTAATTCATCACAATAACATCCATGCATGGCAATCACGATCAAGACACACTCAATCTTAGCAAACAATCATCATTATTCTTTAACCCGAATACTTGCCTCAACCACGCGAGGGCGATGGACGAAGAAGGCGCTGCCCCTGGGATCACCCTCCCACCTGAACATAATAATAACCCAATCTAAGACAAGCATACTGGACCCATAAACAAATAAGAACACAATTGAACTCGCTAAACTCCCAAGCGCTTCCCAACCTTCCAATTTCTACCGATCGATTAAGTGTCCACTGCGGACAGTCAACTTCTAAATTATATAACTTTCTGCTCAGGAATCCAAATCAGGTGTTCTAACACTTTATGAAAAGATAATAAAATTATCTAAATAAACTTAGTTGGGGAGCCCTTCTGATTCTGCCATCAAATGCCCCTACCAAGCCACTCTTTAGGACAACAAATATCATATCGGGTTCTCTGGACAGCACACAAAAAAAGTCATAACTTTTCCTACGAAAGTCCAAATATTGCGTTCTTTGGCTTTCTGGAAAGGTATGGAAATTACCCACAGTTTTTGTTATATCGAGATCCTCTGATTTCGTCTTTAACTAATGGCTTAACCCAGGTTTCTACAACCTGTCAGAAATCTGACAGACTAGCAGGACAGCGACACTAAAAATTCATAACTTGCTGACCGTTAATCGGATTTGGGTGTTCTTGGCGGCCACGTAAAGCTAAGGACGTCACCCAACTTTCTCTAAGAGAAGTCATCCCCAGATTCTGCCTCTAAAGATACGAAAACCTACGTCCAAGAATCTGGACAGAATTGAATCTATTACCCGACATTGATTAAACAACCAATTAAACCTCTAAACTATCGGAGATCGGTGTTACCCTTGACAAATCGTTGACGAACACCCACACCAGCACCGGCACGAGGATCCTCTCCTTCTCTTTTCCCTTGCTTTCTCCTCGATTGGCCAATTCCCGGCGTTCCTCCTTCTTCCTTCCTCTCCATCCTTTCTCCTCTTGGCATAGCAGTAGGGGGGATGCTACAGTGCGGCGCTACAGTACTAGGGGCGGCAGTACTGTAGCACTAGGGTTTCCCCCCCTCCTTTTATTGGTGGCCGGCCCCTCATGGGCCTCCTGGGCCAAGGCCCGAGGCCCAGGTTGCCGAAAAACTGCAGAAAACCCCTCTGTCTAATAGCTGCTAAATCTATATTATATTTGGTCCTTCTCCGAATTCAATTAATCTCTCCCAAATACTCTTTTGAATATTCTTGAATACTTTTGGGGTATTACATTCTACCCCCCTTAAATTGAATTCGACCCCGAATTCTAATCACTCTTAATGCCAAGGTATATCCACAGTTAATACTTAAAAAAATATTAGCACATACCTGTTGTGAATAATTCTGGATATTGCTCGCGCTTGCTAGACTTCAAATTCCCAGGTGGTCTCTCTCTCTGTCTGCTGCGACCAAAGCACCTTGACGTAACTGACGTGTTACGCCTTATTACTCGTCCCAACCTTTCAAGAGTCACTCAACGGACATGACTTGAAGGTACGGTCTTATTTGTAGGTCAACGGTTCTAACGAAACTTCACACTCTGGATTTCTCGAGTACTCCCTAGACACCAGGTCATACAAAACAATCTGTGCCCCACGCCAGGACTCTAGACGGTCCTAGTAATACGCTATCTCTCAAATCTCCACAACTTTCAGAAACAACCAATGTACCTTGGGCCAACATTCCCTTCGGTACCAAGCCACACAACCTGCACATGGTACAAAAACTATTGTTTCTTGTATCAATCGATCTCTTCACTTTAACAATGGGCACCTCCTTCAACCAGGGACGCTCAACGGAACTCATTTTTAACAAACTCTTTTAGAAACAGAACGCAACTGAAAATAAAGGATTCTCAAATCATCGCATAGCACACTAATTCTTTTCTTTTAATTTGGCAACCTCAAAGCTATGCTCAAACTGAACACAAAATCCACATCTAGGAAGAGAGACTCTTCCAATCCATAATAACATACTCTGATCAAACTTCTCTACCAAGGGAATTACTTTGACATATAATTCCCCACACACCTCCATATAAATTTCAGCCACAATCACCTCACCTCAATCTTTTAAGGTTAATCAACTTGAAATTCACCACATTCACACTCATTTACTTTACCCAAAGTATTCTATCAAAGATCAACATACTATTCAAAATTCGCTTCTGTTCATTCACCTCTACACATAATATTGGGTCTCCAAGGTCCTAGCGTAAAACATAAAGCCCCAAATTTAACCTCCAAGTCTCCTTCCATGAACTTCTAGTATACTTGACAGTAACCCTCGAGATCGATGACTAAAATTTCACATGACTCAACAATACCCTCAGTCATTAATATCAACATTCCTCACTAATTAAATAACAGCCTAAGGCGATTCATTTCACCAATCTTAGACCTTCTCTAACCCACACTAATCATATTCAGCTACACGACCACAATATACCCATTCACAGTACCCTAACTATTTGATCACGATTCAAACATACTCGATCACTAACATCAATAAATAATTATATTCTTGACCAAGTTATCTTTAGAGATAATCTATCTCCCAAAGGGTTACTCACTGAGGCCGAGTCATACTTGACAATAACTTAACCAGCCTTACTATCTCATTAATTAACACGGCTACTAGATTCCTCTATCTTGCTACTCTCATTAAACTACACCCTCATAAATCTTCTACACAATCTTACCGAGTACTCCAAATGCGATACTCTAAGAAACCGATCAAGATTTCCAAACTTGCTAATTCTAATGTTCTATCAAAATGAACACAAGATCTTGGACCACATCTTGCTATAGGTCCTACTAATTGCGACAACGAAACTCGTTAGCTCCAAAGACAAACATTCTATTTAAATCAAATCCTTTCCAAGGGTTATCCTAATAAATTGATTTATTGCGCCATGCATCCCAAACATCTTCACGAAGCCTCACGGAATCATCTATTCGACCACCACTATCTCATTGCCAAAATTCATCTTTAAAGGTTTTGCAACATGAATCAATTAATCCTTTCTCCGAAGAAGAGGCCAATATGAATATTAATAGTAATTTCAGCATCAGATAAACGTTTACCATTCACGGTAAACACAAGACCAAAAGGAGCAGATCAATTGGCAATGAACTCGAGAAAACATAAGAGGAGTCCACAATTGAAGACACAGTTCCCCAAGAAGAGGATATCAAACCGTAAGTTCTGAGCGTGACTTCAAACCTCAAATACTCCTAATACACTCTTTCCGTTAACACAGAAAATAATTCTTTGATTACAACAATACTTGGTTAGCTCGAACAAGATAAGTTCTTAAGACCAACCCGCAAGTACCAATAAGATCCTTCACACATCAATTTTTTTTTTCGGAGCAGTTCAACTACCATATAAATCATGAGATCCAAATGATCTCAGCCGCAAAACTTGAAACATTTTCATTTACGGAATATCATGAAAGGCAATCAAATTAATCTCCTCTTAAAGGAATCAACATCACTCTAGCAACCATAACTGTTAGTCTTTCTAACATCCTATCATGCACTCCTGGCATGAACCAACATAACTCACTATCCCATCACTAACCTTTCCAAGGAAACACAATAACCTATTTCATTTTTTTTCTATAAGGTTGCAATACTCAACCTGGTCAAGATGATAACTAATGCACAAACCCCACTATCAAAGTAAACCGTCTTTTAACTAGGGCATACTGCCCAGTTCATCCTCACAACACACCTATATAGATCACCCTTAATTTCCAATCATTAACCTTTTAGCAAAGCTCAACATCAATTTAGCGCACACCAATTCCAATCTAATGGTTATAAATAAGCAGTTGCGATTATACTGTCTTGGAAGGATTTATGGTCATTTCTCTATTTGCGTTCCCACTAGCAAACATAAGACCATCAAGCAACCAAAAACATCCTTATCTCTCCCTTCCTACACAATTAAATTAATCCATTGAGATCAAGTAATCCAACCAGTTTAGTAAACTAAACAATTTTTTTTAAGGATCAACCTTCTCATCAAAGACATATTATTATCCGACCACTCCACCATCATGTAAACATAAATTACTAGTTACATTCCATCAGTTCATCTCTTAGTAATGCTCAACCCATACTTCGATACGTAATAAATGCACCTAGCAATTTCATATGATCATTACTTATCCATAAAAGTTAACTTCAAGATTAATATCCACTATGACAATATTCTAACATCTTCTGGACTTATCCATCCCAAAGGGTTAGATTAATCCGTTGAGACTCGCAAATCTACTCTATCCAAGAAGCTTATCAATTAATCACCCATAGTGATCAAACCAGTTCGTCAACGTTCCATACTTGTTACTAACTCTATTGATTCCACCTAAATACGGTCATACTCATAGTCACGACTCATCAAGACTACTAGAGAACAACCTCAACTTATTCAACTTTCCTTTCAAGGATCTTAGCTAAGATCAATCATGCACACACTATCACCCAATCTTGATAATCCATATCATATTCATTAAGTGCTTTGTTTATAACCTCTCATCTTATCATGACAAAACATCGCTAAAGGGTGTAACATCTTCTTTCATAAAAGAGATCCATTAATCTTCAACACTCAAAATACCCTTGTGAAACTCATTAGTCACAACTGGACAAGAGTTGACCAAAGTCAAAGAAGATAACAACTTTTCTAAAGGTACATCACAATCACGCCTGTACTAAGTTATCCGAGGTAACCACTTCACTATTCTCTTACTATGAGCGGTGGTATAACTTTGGTAAAGCCGGAGCCACAACCACGACCTCAATCTCTCGACATCAACTATCATAATATATAACCGATATAATCAATTATAAGTATATAAGATCATATCATACATTAAGCACAATGATCAACTAGCAAGCTGTAGCACAAAAGTAACTATTTACTCGGCGAAGCGTAAATGCAATGCAAAA
This sequence comes from Phyllostachys edulis, assembly GCA_036346405.1. Taxonomy (NCBI): domain Eukaryota; kingdom Viridiplantae; phylum Streptophyta; class Magnoliopsida; order Poales; family Poaceae; genus Phyllostachys; species Phyllostachys edulis. The sequence goes on along the minus strand of CM070565.1, from coordinate 31,455,854 downwards.
CCCATCCCCAACTCATCGTGCTTAGTGTGTCAAGTTTAATATTTTCAATACCATGGACCTCTGACCGCTCGATACCAATCTGTAACACCCGACCCAACATGAGCACGGAATGCTACTAAATTAAACAAGTAAAGCGAACTATCTACAACCATCTTACCAAAATTGGCGAGAACCTCCTTTGTATTATTAATTAATACGGAGGTACCAATGAATATCATAGGAAGGCATAAATAAAACATCCAATATATGGAGAAGGTATCCTTCCTTCACCGATTAATTTCTATCTATTACAGTTCATCATTAAACTAGATTCACAAGTAATAAATCATGGAGAAGGTATCATTCCTTCCCATCTTGGTTTACTTATTACAGTTCATCAACAAATCAACATTCACTATCATCCAAGCATATAATATAGTCTAATCCGATGGGGAAATATTTAGCATAATCCAACTTGCTAATCTCAACATTACAGATAGACCAAAACACTCAACCAAATCTATTAATGAAACTTAACGGTTTACTCATTCATATAGTATGAACTACATGATATGATTTTATTAGGTTGAAGGGTAGTGTGTGCAATCGATAAAAGCTACTCCCTCCCATGCATGCCGCTCTTGCAGAGGTACCTAAAAGCACAACAAAGCAAGGGTGAGTCCACAGACTCGGCAAGTATCAACAAGGCCAAATCTAGAAACACATCCAAACATTAATATTCACAATTAAACATTACGCTAAACATAGCCTTCATGCTTATGTAATGCAACCATGCAATGCACCTTTTAATCTTTATCTCTTTTCGCATTTTACCGGTAATGCGGGGTATACAACCGTCGATGTATACCCATGCCTATGCACTCTGGCAATAGGGACCAAGAGCCTATACTCCACAAGTATAGGGACCTTTGCCCATCATCAGCATGATGGGGACCTCTTTACTCATTGCCCACATTACACGAATGTGGGGACCTCTAGCCCGTCATCGACATGACGGGGACCTCAACAATTCATACTTGGTCACCACGTGACCAAAACTCAATCATGCTTACTACATGCATATGTTCATTGACATTATCTTCTAAACATATGAATTCAACATGTACATAGTAACGTGTAAGCATTAACCATGAACACAGGAACTTTAACCATAGCTTGAATATACCAAGATATATTGTAATTCATCACAATAACATCCATGCATGGCAATCACGATCAAGACACACTCAATCTTAGCAAACAATCATCATTATTCTTTAACCCGAATACTTGCCTCAACCACGCGAGGACGATGGGCCGAAGAAGGCGCTGCCCTGGGATCACCCTCCCACCTGAACATAATAATAACCCAATCTAAGACAAGCATACTGGACCCATAAACAAATAAGAACACAATTGAACTCGCTAAACTCCCAAGCGCTTCCCAACCTTCCAATTTCTACCGATCGATTAAGTGTCCACTGCGGACAGTCAACTTCTAAATTATATAACTTTCTGCTCAGGAATCCAAATCAGGTGTTCTAACACTTTATGAAAAGATAATAAAATTATCTAAATAAACTTAGTTGGGGAGCCCTTCTGATTCTGCCATCAAATGCCCCTACCAAGCCACTCTTTAGGACAACAAATATCATATCGGGTTCTCTGGACAGCACACAAAAAAAGTCATAACTTTTCCTACGAAAGTCCAAATATTGCGTTCTTTGGCTTTCTGGAAAGGTATGGAAATTACCCACAGTTTTTGTTATATCGAGATCCTCTGATTTCGTCTTTAACTAATGGCTTAACCCAGGTTTCTACAACCTGTCAGAAATCTGACAGACTAGCAGGACAGCGACACTAAAAATTCATAACTTGCTGACCGTTAATCGGATTTGGGTGTTCTTGGCGGCCACGTAAAGCTAAGGACGTCACCCAACTTTCTCTAAGAGAAGTCATCCCCAGATTCTGCCTCTAAAGATACGAAAACCTACGTCCAAGAATCTGGACAGAATTGAATCTATTACCCGACATTGATTAAACAACCAATTAAACCTCTAAACTATCGGAGATCGGTGTTACCCTTGACAAATCGTTGACGAACACCCACACCAGCACCGGCACGAGGATCCTCTCCTTCTCTTTTCCCTTGCTTTCTCCTCGATTGGCCAATTCCCGGCGTTCCTCCTTCTTCCTTCCTCTCCATCCTTTCTCCTCTTGGCATAGCAGTAGGGGGGGATGCTACAGTGCGGCGCTACAGTATTAGGGGCGGCAGTACTGTAGCACTAGGGTTCCCCCCCCTCCTTTTATTGGTGGCCGGCCCCTCATGGGCCTCCTGGGCCAAGGCCCGAGGCCCAGGTTGCCGAAAAACTGCAGAAAACCCCTCTGTCTAATAGCTGCTAAATCTATATTATATTTGGTCCTTCTCCGAATTCAATTAATCTCTCCCAAATACTCTTTTGAATATTCTTGAATACTTTTGGGGTATTACAGTTTGAGCGAATTCGTAAACAGACGAAAAGAAGTAGTAGATGAAACGCCTGCATGCTCATTCTTTTCCCCAACTTCTCTCTTCACAAACACAACCAAAAACCAAAAATCGTGCAACGCATGTTATACCGTTGCGATCGTTGTCTCGAGACCATTCCATTTTAGCATTTAGTTCGCGCATGTAAGGTCGTTGGAGTGAGCCGGAGAAAAGAGGAAGAACTGTACTGCTATTTATCTTCCAAGCAAATAGGAACTTCAAAGATTTTTAGAGAGCATCACACTCTGGAAAAATTTCTGAAAATTTTACCTAAGAATCAACATTATGTCAGGAACCTTCCATAAAAATTTCGTGATTTTTGGAGCTAGGAAACTATGTCTAAAAATTACCGAACTCCCTGCTGCTATTTGTTTTTTTCCCAAACCGAACACTGTTCACTCAAATTATGTTTTCTGCCCAGCCGAGTAACACCATCATTTTCTCCCACCAAAGCAAGCACATGCCCCTATCATTCTTTTGCCCAGCCGGGAGGACACAACCCACTGTCTATTTCTTTCTCTATGCCAGCCGAACTAACCTCTCTCCACTATTCTTCTTCCCAAACACCAAAAAACAGGAAACAAGAACTCAAGCTCCTCCATCTTCTCTCCTCAAATCACAGCTTTAAACCGAGAATCCAGCCTTGCATGTCATACTGTGGTGATCCCCATCATCTAGGTTTCCCACTCATCCAATTAGATTTTACATGCATAGTCTTTTGAGTGATTTGGAGAAAGAGGGGAGGAACAATGGTGGAGAGTGCTTGCTACAGCAGCAGCTTTGTAACACCCTGGCCCAAAATCCGCTCAATGCCCAGCCCACCGTGGGGCGGATCCGCGCACACATAGCACCCCACTTACACTTTCGTCCTCGCTTCGTGTAAAAGGGTTAACCCGGAGGTGCTATGTTTGGACCCAACAGGCATTATATACTAGTACAACTCACTTTAGACAAGCAATGTGGGACTAATCCCACCACACAACTCTTCATGGGCCACATGGGCCACATACGAGTAGGCCGAGGTATTACATTCACCCCTTAAGGGTCGACGCCTCAAAGACACACGCATCTGTGACAAATGCCTAGAACCACCTCTCGGACACGCCCCAGACGTCCAGGTGCGGCACATATGCCATGCCGTGTGTCCACTCCGGGACCACACGCGCCATGCGCCATATGCCCGCGCCCCTGTCCCGCACGCGCCCGTGCAGCGAAGGTTGATGCTCTGATACCATCTGTAACACCCTGGCCCAAAATCCGCTCAATGCCCAGCCCACCGTGGGGCGGACCCGCGCACACATAGCACCCCACTTACACTTTCGTCCTCGCTTCGTGTAAAAGGGTTAACCCGGAGGTGCTATGTTTGGACCCAACAGGCATTATATACTAGTACAACTCACTTTAGACAAGCAATGTGGGACTAATCCCACCACACAACTCTTCATGGGCCACATGGGCCGCATACGAGTAGGCCGAGGTATTACAAGCTTGGGCGTGGAGCAACCTAGGCGAGGGGCTCGGCCACATGCATACGTGCAGCTTGCATGCAGCTGCAGAGGAAGGAGCTGGTGCATGCGGTGGCATCGAGGCGGCAGGCGGTTTGCTGGCTAGCAGGAGCAGCCCGTCGAGTCTTGGCGATGCTTCGGCCAAGGCTCGGCTCGGCCGGCGTGTTCTTGCGGATGGTCGAGGGCAGCAAAGACGGTGGCTCGGCATCTTGGCGCGCAGCATGCATGCTTGCGAGTTCTTGAGAGCGATGGAGGCGAGGTAGCGGCGCTGTCCAGCGGTGTCGGCGGTGGTGCATGTATGCGTGCGCAGCGGCGCAAGATGACGTGGACGAGGAGCCGAACGCGGACGCGGAAACAGCGACTACTACGGCGGATGCGGAAACGGCAACGACTGTGACGGACGCAAACGAGTGCCGACAAGACGATGTCCGGCGATACATTGCACGCCTAGTGCCGCGGTAAAAATCTTTAGTGTCAAATTGCGTTTACGTTATTTACTTGTGCATGTTGCATACAAGTCATGAGCACGGCATCTATTTATGCATGTTTTATTGTAAAAATTGTTTGATAGCTTAGGCCGGTATAATTCTCCAGTTAGGTTGTATTTGTGCGTAGGCGTGATTATGTATCGATATGTTGGTGAATGCAAATAATTAAATTTTGTGGCAAAATGTGTGTATTGTTGGTCAGTGGATGCTAGATTAAATATATGAGTTGATTATTTGATCGAATGATATTATTTTGAAGTTGTATGGATGTTAGTGGTAATCTTTGGATAATACTTTAATTGTAGATTTTTCCTCATGTTGGATTAGTAATTTTAGGAGATAGGGCACATAAGGATTTTTCTGATTTATTACTTGATGAATAGCTTAGGTCATGATATTTAATGAGATATGGATGTTGAATCGAGTGATGTATTTAATCATGAGTAAATTGATGGGATGTCTTAAGTAATAGTTATGTGAGTCATTTGTGCTTGAATTTGGAGTAGGTAGCAATTGATCATTTGGTTGTGAATAAATATTTGGATTTGCCATGTACTTAGTAGGTAAGTCCCATGTGCCGAGTCGGTGGAATTGTATGGAATTGTACTATATATTGGATTAGTGGATAAATGATTTTAGTCGATCGTAGAGGCGCATATGTGATTGGATTAGTAGTGGTCGTACACGACTAGTCCGGTGAAATGGATATAAGTTGATTTATTAGTGAGCTATTAAATTTTGGATGTGCTATTAAATTGTAAAGCTCATTAGGTATCAGTAAGTCAAATAGATTTCGCTCGGTGGAAATTTTGGTGTATACGAATGTGAATTGCCGAGGAAAAACTAGTAGAGCTAGATAGTTAGTATTAGCTTAAATAATATATCGGAAGATGATTGATGGATTTATTCATGGTAATATGCTTATCACTTGGTGGATTTCATATAACTACTAGATCTATTGTGTAGATGGAAGTCTATGAGTCCGGGAATTATTTGTTGGATTGACTACCTTAATTATGCCTTAGTGAAGGTTAGTATGGGATTTAGATCAAGATATGAGAATATGATCAGCGAGTGTTATGCATGTGGTGGGATTCAACACCGAAGAATTGGTTAAGTCAATGATATTGAGAATATTAGATTTGCTGGTAGATGTTTTACTTTAGGAATTAAATAGAAAATAAAAGGAAATACTTAGGCCTCTTTTGTGGTGACAAAGGCTAGGTTAGCATGTATAAAAAGTATTAAATGATTTGGAAAAATCCGAATACAATTTTTGTGCTTTGCGTATTCATTTAACTTCAAAAATTCACAACTAGTGCAAACCAACTCCAAATCAAGTGAAACCAAGTTTGATCATTTTATTTTTAAATGTATTTTAATTTGAAATAGCTTTGAAATATGTCTCTACCACAGAGAATATAGTTTTTGGAAAGTGATCCAAAGTTGTTTATTTTTGAACTAGAAAATGCTTTTAACTTCAAAAATTCATAACTAATTCATAAAAACTCCAAATGAGATGAACCAAGTTATTTTGGTCTTATATTAATATTCTCTATCCATCCATATAATCCTTTGCCTCCCCACTGCTTTACAAATTTTGACGAAATAATTAAATTCGGTGAACAGTAACATATTACAATTAAATTGGATTTTTCTGAAAACTGATATTCAAACTACTATAACTCTCACATACTAAATCCAAATAGAATTCTTTCACGTAAATTCATATAAAATCATCATCTAGCTACTGTAGAAAATTCATGCATTTTTGAACACTTTGAATTTTTCGGCTTTTCTCCATGTTTATTCGATATCATTTTTCTATAGTTTTCGAGTTGCCGGAAGTAAGCGAGTACGTAACCGAGAGTGAGCAAGTGAACTCCCTGAAAGGCAAGCATCATTTGAACTTTCTTTTGCATCATATTTGATCCTAGTTTTGTTAAGTTAGTGCAATAATAATTGCTTGCATGCTATTTTTGATAATGTTGCTATTTTTGTGATGTGTAGTTTAGTTATCTCCTAATTCATTATGGTTATACTTGAATTATTCCAGTACCACATGCTTAACTTAGAATGGTTGAAATATATTGTTCGGGTTTGCTTAGCCATGCAAGTTCGGAATCGGTAGTTGATTGTCGGGAATAACCCAACAATTATGGGATAAACACAACTATCATTATGTACTTTTGTTTCAGATCTTCGTATCTGTTTTATGAGTCAAATTTTATCATTTTAAATGAGCTTTTGGTCTGGACAAGTGATGGTTAGTAATGGTGCCTTTGTGCATGAGATTTGGGTAAGTGGTTGACTTGTCTGGACAATTAAGGATCGAACTTTGGGTACCTATGGTTTAAGCAAAACTCGTGCTATCACACGCGGTGTATAGGCACTGCTTGGTTAAGTAAGGGGTTGGTATTGTTGAGTTAATGACTGGTGGTGTGAGGACGTATATGTGTTCCATCGCATATATGTTCCATAAGGGTGCCGATTGTAATTCTTTATTGTGAGGGTGAGCCCTATTTAAGCTTTATTAATTGGGTCGGTATTTCCAGCACAACTTGCATGCCCGTTTAGTTGTAGGTGGGTAGCCTACACTTAAACGAGATTACGTCGCGTATGGGCGAGTCAACTCAATAATATTAACTTGCTGAAAAGTACTAAGTCTTGGTTTACCCGGCCGGCATACCATAGGAAGTATGCTATATTCGGAGGCATCTAGAGGCTTACGGGCTAATCAAGTCGTGTGGGTAAAGTAGTACACCCCTACAGGGTATAAATCTATTCGAATAGCCGTGTCCGTGGTTATGGACGACCGCTTGAGTTTGTGGCTGCTTATTGTTAGACTTGGAATTAAAATTGTGGTTATAACTTGATATTTGTCATGAATGGGATGTTCATGCTTTTGTTGTGTCAAAGTGGACAACCACTTTGTTATTTGTATGATTCATTTGTTATTCAATTTACTACTTATTCACATGCTTTACTTCTACTTCAAATCTGATTTCAAAATGGCATTGAAAAACTAGTATGTGTAGGTTGTAAATTGTTGCGTCTCTTTTGTAAAACTAAGCCAATATGAGCCATCCTTTGGAACAACCTCTAGCATGACTAATTTTTATTTGTGTAAGACTTGGGAGTACCTTTGTACTCAACCCGGTTGCTGCAATTTCAGGTGAGGAAGACTTTGCGCCCGTTGAGCTCGTTAGTGTCGATGTAGGCGACATTGATGAGTAGTGCTATCATTTAACTCCCAGTCGGTTGCCGATGGGTTATGGGGCATACCATGTTGGATATTTTGATTTATTTACTTGCTTCCGCTGTTACTTTATGATCTTATTTGAATTTGGCCGGTTGGCCACTTGTAATAGTTGTAGATTTGAATTATTTTGTTGTATGTCTTTTGAACTATGAATGTATGAATGTTGTATGTGTAACACCCCAGCCTAACTAAGGCCTGGAATGCTACTAAATTAAATAATTAAACGTAATTAAGCTAAAACACCCTACAAAATTTAGAGAACCTCCTTTGTATAGTTACCTATCTAGGAGGTTCCAACAACGATTATAACAAATAAAGATAATCCAGATTGCATAATAAACAAGATATAATCAAAACTGGCTATTCGTTACTATGACATCCATAGCAACTAAACATCTAATGAATAGACCATAAGCATCCAAAATGACTATTCATTTATTACCGATTACTCCAAGCAAGCAATAATCAAGAAGAGTACTTTAAACAGTTCATTCATCTCCTAGTTAATTTTTTTCTTTCATTCTATGGTAGGTAGTTCGTGCAAAAGTGCAAGAAATCTAATTCTTCCTTTACCCCATGCATGCCGATCTCGTAAAGGTACCTAAAACACAACAAACAACAAGGGTAAGTCCAAGAACTCAGCAAATATAATAAATGGCATCAACAACATCCAAGCATGTAAATCATCAACTATACTTTACAAAACCACATATCAATCACCTTACACACACATGCTATGCAATATGCTCAAAATGATCCTTTTCCTTCCCTTTCCCTTTTGCATTTTACCAGTAATGCAAGGTGTGCATCCGTCGATGCACACCCATGCCTGTGCCATCTGGCACAGGGACCATTGCCCATACTCCGCAAGTATGGGGACCAAAGCCCATGTTTTATAAGCATGGGGACCTTTAGCCCGTCATCAACATGACGGGGACCTCAAGAGTTGCTTGGTCATCACATGGCCAACACTTTAATAAGCCAACATGATGCATATGTATAAATTCTCAAATTAATACAAACATGCATCCGCAACAACATTGCAGATGAATATTCTATTCATACTACAAAAGCTCATAAACATCGACTTCACAACTATCAAACATCCATGATTAACACATAGCACAAATCTCTAGCAACCATGAACATTACCAACTATGCCATCATCACAATTCATGAACACATTCTCATAATATATATCAAACATTGCCATTCAACCATATATATTATAACCATCATTATACTTGCCTCAACCGTGCGAGAACAGTGGACGCGGAGAGGGCCCTGCCCCTGGGATCAAACTCCCACCTGAACATAATTATAACCAGGCTAAGACAATCATACTGGACTAAAAGCATAATTAATAACACAAAAGAACTCGCTAAACTCCCAAGCGTTTCCAATTTTCCAATTTCTACCGATCTATCTGCCTCCTCTACGGACAGTCAACTTCTAAAATACATAACTTTCTCTACAGGGGTCCAAATAAGGTGTTCTAATACTTTCTAAAAAGGTAATTAAATTTTCCAACTAAACCTAGTTGAGGAGCCCTTATGAATCTGAAATCTATTACCCCTACCAAGCCAAATTAAATGACATCAGTTTTCACGTCGGGTTCTCTGGACAGTACACTAAAATCACCATAACTTTGGCTGCGAAAGTCCAAATCTTACGTTCTTTAGCTTTCTGGAAAGGTACGGAAATTACCCACATCTTTTGTTATAACGAGATCCTCTGATTTCTTCTTTAACTAATAGATTAAACCAGATTTCTACAGACTGTCTGGATGTTGACAGATTATCAGGTCAGCAACACTAAACAATTCATAACTTTCTGACCGTTAATCAGATTTGGGCGTTCTTGGCGGCCACGGAAAGCTAATGACATAACCCAACTATCTCTAAGAGGTTGGATCCCCAGATTCTACATATAAAGATATGAAAACCGTCGTTCAATCTACTGGACAGAACACGATCTATTAACTGCTGATTACTCGATCTACCAAACGAAATCAGTTGCAACTAATACACGTCAACCAGCAAAGAACACGCGATGTTACCCTTGTAGAATCGCAGGAAGACGATGAACTCTCCCCACGAAGGTGATCTCCTCTCCTTTCTTCACTTGATCGGCAGCAGGGAGCACCGACGGCGAGGAAGGGAGGCACCACCATGGAGGAGAGGGGTGTGCTACAGTAGTCGTGCTACAGTGGCGGCGGTGGTACTGTAGCTACACTGCGGCTAGGGTTTCCCCCTTCCTTTTATTGGTGGCCGGCCCCTCATGGGCCTTCTGGGCCAAGGCCCGAGGCCCAAGTTGCCGAAGAACTACAGAAACCCCCCTTTTTTATATCTAATTTCTCTTTTGAATGCTTTCTTTCGTAGAATAAATCAGAGTATTACATTAAAACCCCCTCTTTCTCCTGTTCAATCGCTTTGCTAAAAGAAACATTCTCCCGATTTAATTATTCTCTCCCGATTTATTTATTCTCTCCCAATTTAATTTTTTGGGGTATTACAGTATGGATGTGATCAATGCTATATGTGAGTTTGGGGCATGTTGGTCGCTGATCTTGGGAACCAACATGACCTCATGCTCGCTGTTCATGGATTCCATTTTAACTCACTAAGTGTGGTCTTTGATTGTTTAGATAACCGATAATCATGCAGTGCTTGCAGAGGAGTAGTACGCATGATCACCGGGGCTCTAGTTTCACCAAATATCTCTCACTTAGATGGAATTAACTTAGAATCCATTTACTTGGGGCCCAGAGTTATCTCCATAAGGCTGGGTAGGCCTCGGTCTTATGGAAATAACCCGAGTGTCCCTACAGGAAGCCTGATCTTCTCAGTGAGAAACTGTGGATAGTTGATGCGAAGTAGACGATGTCGCTAGCTGAACACTCGCGCCAATGCAAAGTGTAACACCCTGGCTATGCAGAAGCCAAAATATTACCTAAAAGTCTAACATACATCAACAATACGAAATAATTTCAGCAATCTATCAGATAAAAATAGGTAAGAACCAACAATTGATAGAATGATTATAAGATTTGAATCAGAATTCAATAACATATCAAACTCTAATTACCTAATCAAATTGAATCATCTATGATAAACCTATCAATAGACTATATGAAGATCTTAGGCAATTACTAATTCAATCAAATCATAAGGAAGGTTAACATCAACCATCAAACTCCATTTATTACAATCCAATGATTATCGAATGAAAGGTACTAACAAGTTCATTTAATTAACAAGTAAATAATGTGAAGTGAATGAATGATTCATGACTATTCCCTCTCAAGCATGCCGTCTTCAATGTTTACGTAAAACAAATAAACACGGCAAGAATGAGTCCACGACTTAGCAAGTACAACAGAACAATATGAACAATATTGAATAAGGACATAACAATCATAGAATAGAATACGAATGTTGAATGGATGAATAAGAACATAGCATCACAGAATAGAATTCGAATGTAGAATGGATGAATAAGAACATAGCATCACAGAATAGAATTCGAATGTAGAAAGGATGAAATCATATGAATGGATGAAATGTATGATCTTCTCTTCTGCTTATACCAGTATAGCTAGTGAACACCCGTCGGTGTTCACTCATGCCCGCATTATCCAAAATGCGGGGATCCAAGGCCCGTATAAAGAATATTTCATAACGAGGATCCAATTTGCCCATATTGGAATGGTGGTTCTTACATGCCCACACTGGAATTCATGGGTCTTTACATCCCACTCCCGTGGGTGAATCATGAACAACGAATGAATATATGATTTGTAAGACGAAAACTCAAGAAGCATGTATTCACATACATGGAATGAAACAGAAATCAATGAAACCTACTCACAGACCATAGTACTCAGTCATGGCATGAACATAAAACACTATGAACAAACAATAGCAATACATTACACAATGTACTTGCCCATATTGGAATGATGGGACTTCACTACCCACTCCCGTGGGTGAACATGAAAAAAAGAACGAATGAACATATTGAACGTAAACATATTATCGAAGAATCATAGTATATCAATTATGAAGGAAAATAAGTAATACCGGAATTACCCATTGCATAATCATCAATCAAGTGGAACAAACAACAATCAAGACAATTCAATTGTACTTGCCTTTCTGAGCTGCGAAGCGTTATGAGGCAACGAGGATGCCACTAAACTCGAACTCCCTTCTCCTACACAATTTAATTACTTGAATAAGAACACCATGATATTGAGACGCTATTCATAACATTTCTAACTCATCTTTCCAAAGGCCAAAATTCATATGTATGATCTACTCAATTTAATCGATATTCTAGCAGAAAGCTATACTGGACAGCAAGACTAAAAACTTCATAACTTTTAATCTAAAACTCTAAAAGGAGTGATCTCAGATCCTCTGGAAAGGTCACGAAAACCTCCTCATTAAACTAGTTGGCCGAATCCTCTAATTCGGCCTACAACTTAGGCTAACATTCAAATTAAAGTCTAATCTATAATCTGTCTAGCAGAATTAAACAGCAGTAAAGAAAAATTCGTAACTTTTGATTAGATTAACCAAAATCCAAGATTTTTATCATTCTGGAAAGCTAAAAAACATAACCTTCAAAAGTATAGTTGACATAATACTCAGATTTTGCATTTAACAAAATGTAGTACACAGATCAAATCTTCTGTCAGAACCTGACAAACAATCTGAACAGTAAAATTGAAACGTACATAACTTTTGATTGGCTTAATAAAGTTTAAATATTTTTAACAATATGGAAAGCTTATAAAAATTTCTACAACAATCTAGTTGGGTGGAAACCCTGAATCAGCGCTTAACATAATCATATTTAATAGACAAAGTGACTGTTAATTCTCGTCAGACTTTTTGGACAACAGAAAAGAATTCAACATAACTTTTAGACCACAACTCAGAATCGATGGAAAGCTGAGAACAAAACCCACATAACTCTAGGAGATGAGATCCTCTAATTTGGACTCTAAATACATGAAAACTGACGCACAATAATTGGATAGAATCTGATCTAATCGTAGCGGGGCTTTGATCCACTAAACATGGCAAAATACACATCTACTACGATTCAACCAGCAAAGAACATCGATCGTTACCCTTGAAGAACCACAGGAGATCACTGATCAAACTCACGAGGAAACCCCCCTTCCACACCTTCTTCCTTCCTCCTTTTGACTGGCAACAAGGGGCAGCACCAATGGAAGGGTTGGCAATGGAGATGCTGGGCAGGAGGTGTGGTGGCTTGGAGATGATCTTGGAGGGGCGGCATAGGGGAGAGGAGGCACTAGGGAGGAAGAGGGCAGGAGGTGGCGGTGGCCAAAGAAGGGGAGGTAGGGGTTTCGGCCAAAGGGGAGGGTGGAGAAGGGTGGAGGGTGTAACACCCCAGCCTAACTAAGGCCTGGAATGCTACTAAAATAAGTAAGATTAAACCTATTCGAACAAAAACATCTTACAAAAAATTCGGCAGAACCTCCTTTGTATAACTAGGTATACCGGAGGTTCCAACGGATGCATATATTATTAGCAATAATTCAAAATCCAAGTTCATCAAAGCATTGCATAATCAAAATTTACCACTCTCCTTATTACAAATAACCAAATGCATTCAAGCATAGCCAAGATAAATCCTTAAACAATCACTACTACAGGAACCGACATCACAGACGGTTCGGAACCGTCATCACAGACGGTTTCCGAACCGTCTATGTTTGTTGATGCGTGATAACGAGATATTATCACGAGGCGGTACAAAACCGTCGTGATACGAAATATCACGAGCGGTTTTATTAAAAACCGTGCAGTGAAGTCAATATCACGAGCGGTTTGAAGCGAAAACCGCTCGTGATATGAGAATATCACGAGCGGTTCTAAATAAAAACCGTCGTGATTTGTGACTATCACGAGCGGCTTTTATATAGAACCGTCGTGATATTCTCCTATCACGAGCGGTTTTGCGATCGAAACCGTCGTGATACTTGCCTTCCTGAGCGGTTTTAACAAAAACCGTGCGTGATATATACCCCGCCCACAATTTCTTTGTTTTCTGGCTAGCCTCGGGAATTGCTAGCCATGCCCTCTGAAAACAAGCATTCACGGAAGCAGATTAGGGCAATCACAAAAACAACATTTCACAATAATGATTCAGCGACCATGACAACTCAAAGTGATCATTACTCAAAATAAATTACAAAAGATCGCATTTGTTCAAGTATTGTCGCTATAGTTACAACTAGATTACAATCGTTTTGCGTTGAGAGGTTTTAGTGGGGTGATGCTCGGGTTGGCGACGGAGTGAAACTCTCCGTTGTCGTTAATGATTTCGAGTTGATAAAGGTGCGAGCTTCCTCGAATGTCCTTGATCTCTTCATAGCGAGTGAATCACATTGTAAATCCAAGACACTGCCGCTACCAATTAAGAGTAAAGTGGTAAGCTATATATATTTAAATTTATAATTAGGAAATAATTATTTGAGATTGACAAACCTCGGGATCCTTCTTCTTAGTCTGTAAGGATTAGGCGCATATGATAGCGAGCGTAGATTGCACATAACTCATCATCTTTTTCTTTGGCGGCCTTTGCAAAAATAGAATTACATATATAGGTATAGTCGGTTCGAGACGCGTTATTATGAAGTATGATATAGTATTATTGTGTTGTAGCACGTCTTTGGAAAATCCATCCTATGTGTTAGTTAGGCGCTCTTTCCATCGTATATTCCTTTGTTGGCAACATAATTGATGAGCGACCTACATGATTGAAAAAGTTATCCTCGGCCATTTCAAGCGAATGAAGACTACAATAGAGTTATGTAAGGAGGAAATGAGCATACCTCTTGAGTATTCCTCTTAGAGTCTTTGAAGTCGTGCTTGTTGCGGTTTAGGGAATCAAGGTATATCACATGGTTCCTCTTGGGTATAATAACTAAAAGGATTCAATGGTACCTACTCATGTATGTCGCTATAGTCATTAAACCTAAGTTAGGTGCTCAGTATAATGTACAAATGAAATTTGTATAGCAAGTAGTGACACTTACCCACGGTTGTAGGGCACCACTATGTACTTCATGTTCCTCTGTAGAAGCAATGACCTCGTTATGTATTTCTCGACGAAGGGCGAGTCTTGTAGGATGGTTTGCAGCGATACCACGTGTGGGTCGAGAAACCCACGGTTCTTTCCATTCCCGGACATTTTGCAGCATGTATCTATACATAAGCAATGAGTTGTGATATTTATCGGTATTAGATGAATGTAGAACTTGATTGTACACACTTACAGTGTCCAACATCGTAGAAGCGAGACGTCGAGGCCAACGAGGTTGAATAGTTCAAATAAATCATTGAAGCCCACGACGAAGTACCTCGTCCCGTTGAAGAAATGCTTGTCCTCGTATCGGCGGTGATTCGATGTCGGACCCCTTCTTTTGGGTCTTGTCCATGTACCAGGCATGCAAAGCCTGACAAGCATGTCCAGCGTGCATTAATACTGCGCCGGAACACAACGGTTTTCCGATGATGTATTTCCGGTATCGCGGACTTCCGAGTATCGCGGACTTCCCGGTATCGCGGACTTCCGGTATCGCGGACTTCCGGACTTGGGAGGCGCTTATGCGTTCGTTGATTTCGATTTGGCCTTAGCGATTGGCATCGTCTTTTTGTGAGGCGACTCGGGAACCGATCGTCGGCACGCTTTTTTGTTCTTTCGGCGTCTTCTCCACGGGAATCGAAGAGGTGGCCTTTTGAGGCGAAACATGAGGTGGAGTCATCGAGGTCCGTTGGAGAGGAATGGTCGTGTCGGATCGCAGACCTTCTTGGTTCGAGGCGATGTTCTTCTTGGGCCTTTGGATAAAGAGAGGCGGCATCCCCTAGTGTTGTGATCTCTTCGTTCGGGCAAATGTCGGCGGGATGGCTCGGAAATTGACATGTACCATATCCACGGACCTTGGCGTAACCGTGCACCGGTGGGCACCGTCTTTGCCTTGCCCTTCCTCGTATGGATACACCATCCCTGCTGTGACCTCAATACAAAGGACCCATCCATCCTCACTTGGAGCTTCTGGCGTCGGCTCCTACAAAGCGATCGCAATTAGCTAAGGAGTCGTTAGGGTCTATCTTTGGTGCATTCCATAGATGTACGTTACCTTGATGTTGTCTATCGGTGTCGGACGTCGTCATGTTCTAATTATCTTGTGCGCGACGCGACGCTACTCCGACGTCGAGGAGGACTGTCTTCAAATTAGCGGGGCGGCTGCGGCATCGTGGCTCATGAGTATATCCATTTGACTCCATAATCTTGCCATCTCTACTTGAAATTGGTTAGTAATCATCTGTACTAAGCGGTTGTCGTTTCGACCTTGGATCTCTTCCTAGTCCTATCGTGTAGTAGTCGTCCGCGAATCCATGAATCCAAGATACGTTAACCCCAAGGCCTCGCGTGCGACCCGGTGCTCCTTGTTTCCCAAGGTAGTAGATAGTATATCCTTCTCCCATGCGCACGGAAGGAGCCTTGGGAAGCTTGGGCAGTCAAGTCACGCTGCAAGAGGTCATCACGTTATTATAGACACTATGAAGTTATGGACTTATTAACAACTTAGTAGTTCGATATACTTACCACACGTTGGGACACTTCTGAGTGCCGGGTTTGTGAAGGAGATCTTGCCGAAGAGCGAGACTTGTGCCCTCGCTTTTAACCGGCTTAGGGAGCAGGTCTGCGTGACATCGAAGCGGGTTCTCCTTCTCCGCCGCCCATTCCTCATATTTACCGCGTAACCGGTGCCGAAGTCTGTCGGGTGAGTGTTTCGTGTCTGGAGAGCTTTGTGAACCGCACTTTGCTCCTTAAATTGGTGATGTTTTCATAGCCACAAAGGTGTCCCATGCCTCCGCGTCAGAATCTATCTTTGCTTGAAGGCGTCGACCCGTGTTCACGTGCCGTGACAAGAATGCTCTTGAAGGTCCTCCACGATTTACCCATCGTGAGCATCGCCGTCCGTCGCCGCGTGCCACATGTTATACGGAATAGTGAACTTCTCTGAAAGTTTACATCCCACAAGCGCCTTCGCTTCTTCGTCGAGTCCTTCCACCTTGGTGTGGTGATGAGGACCCGTTCCTTCAAGTATCCGCAGATGGTCGGAATCTCGCCACGATCTCTTGGGACTCAGAGGGACCCCAAAGTCCTTGACCTCCGTGATGACCGGTAGGCCCGTAGGCATTTTCGATTGTCCTCTGCCATCTCGCTTAGTGTCATTATAAATCGGCGGTGGCGGCGGCCTCGTCGGCGCCTCTTCCATCTGCGAGGTCGGTGTTGGCGGCCTCGTCGGCGCCTCTTCCATCTGCGGGGTCGGTGTTGGCGGCCTTGTCGGCGCCTCTTCCATCTGCGGCGTCGGTGGCCGGCAAAACAGTGCCTTTGCCATCTCGCTTACTTGCTCTCGGGAAGAAATCTGAAGTTGACTATAGAGATCAAGATGGCAAATGAAGAGTTGGAATGAGCTCATCTGGACTACTAACATTCCTAACACTCCTTAATCCACGAGCTTCTATTCTAACACTCCTAACACTCCTTAATCCACCAGCTTCTCTTGTGATCTTTGTATAGATAGAAACTAGTGATACAAATCTTTTGCCCGAGCCTACTTCTCTAAGGAAATGCGATTGATGATATTATGTGCTCTCGAAGGAGAGTAGCTAAAGAACAAGTCTTTGCCATCTCAATCCTATTGTCTATACTCTTCATGAAATGAATATGATAATATAAATTCAAACTATGAGCTCTAAACAATACTTTGCTTAAGCGTCAAATGATCTCAAGCATAATCGAAAACATATTAAACTTCCAATCAAGCAGAGGTTGACTACGAGAGATCAAGATGGCAAATGAAAAGTTGAATGAGCTCATACATACTACTAGAAGAATCACAAACTAGTCAATACAAGCGATCAATTTGCAATAGAACTATGAAATTTGAACGAAAGTAACCAATTAACGATACAACATATTGACGGTAGCAATTAATACAATAGAGCTCAAGTATGAACTAACTATCACATTCAATCTCATTATAAGGCGGAGTTCATCACGAGCATGTCAACAAAGCCCATCGATTAATTTGCAACTACTTTGCAAATATATATATATATATATATATATATATATATATATATATATATATATATATATATATATATATATATATATATATGCAAAGATCAACCGAAGCGCCACAGAGAGCAATACTCACAGAGAGGATGCCGACAAGAACCGGGGAGGCCGGTGGGGAGGAGGCCGATCTTGAGGAGGAGGAGGCTGGGGAGGAGGTCGACACGGGAGGAGGAGGGCGGGAGAAGGCGGTCTGAGAGGAGGAGGCCGACACGAGGAGGAGGACAGCAGCGTCGAGGTCGGGCGCCAATGTCGGGCGGCGGCACCGAGGTCGGAAGGTGGCGGCGTACGGGGCTTCTGAACTGGGAGGTGAGCAGGCGCCCCGAGGTCGGGGCGCAGAGGTCGGGCGGCGGCAGAGGTCGGGGCACCAATGTCGGGCGGCGCCGAGGTCGTGGTCGGCGGTGAAGGCGAGCCCTAAACCCTAGAGGAGGCGAACGAGCGAGAGAGAGTAAGGGCGGGAGAGGAAGTGAGAAGTGAGAGGAAAACCCTAGCGTTTCCGCCTTATAAAAAGTATATCACGAGCGGTTTGAAATGAGAACCGTGCGTGATAATATATCCTGAGCGGTTCTCATTTGAACCGTGCGTGATATTATTCCACGAGACGGTTGTATAATAAAACCGTGCGTGATAGCCGACAACCCGAGGCCAATTTATGATATCTGACAAAACATCTTGAACACGGTGAGACATAAATATCACGAGAAAGCAGAGTGAACTTTCTTTGAGACAAGTATGATGATAATTATGACAAGTCCATATGAATTCTAACTTTGGTGACAAGTATGATGACAAGTTTATAACACATTTGACTTCAAAATTTCATATCTAATTCAACTCAACTCCAAATCAAGTGAAACCAATTTTGATACTCCACATTACAATGTACATCCACACATTGACATTAATATCAAATATGACAAGTCCATAACAAGTTCATAACACATTTGACTTCAAAATTTCATATCTAATTCAACTCAACTCGAAATCAAGTATGATGACAATTTTGATACTCCACATTATAATGTACGTCCACATTGACATCAATATCAAATATGACAAGTCCATAACACATCAACACATGACAATTTCACATTGACATCAAAATATATGAGAGATTACAAGTCCATAACACATGATGTTATGGAATAAATTAATTACATTGGAGTAAATTCTTAATTAAGATATAGGCCTTCGTGATGATTGACGCATATAGCTAGCTTCCTCTTTGGGTTCTTCCTCGAGCCTAATGCCGTTTCGAAAGGAGGCAACTCATCAAATTGATTGTATTCTTCCTCGTCCACTACATTCTCAACTCCGACAATCCTCCTTTTCCATGAAGAACTTCGTGGCGCTTCTTATTTGCCGGTCGGTTACATAGAAGACTTGAACAACTTGGTTAGCTTGAAGACGAATGGTTCGTCTTTATATCCGACACGTTCGAGGTCCACGGTAGTGACACCGCTTATCGACCTTCACTGTGCGAGATGGACCCGCGGCACCGAAATAGGGGATCTTGAAAAGCACGAGTCGAGCTCCCATATCTCGTCTATTTGCCCATAGTAGGAGCTCCTCATCCCATCGGTAGTGAATGCATCTATCACGGACACCGCTATTACAGGTATGCTCTTCCTATCTGAGTGCCGTATAAAATGTGTACCCATTGATGTCGTATCCTTGCCATGTGACAATTGTAAATTGTGGCCCTCGTGCCAACCATAGCGGCGTCATCACTTGATGACCTCCCGGTGATTCACACCTTTAACCATTCGTTGAGCAAGCGGTTGTGCTCTCTCGTGATCCAAACCTCCGAGTGCGGATTACATTGGCGCACCATGTCTTTGTGCTCGTCGATATACGGGACACTTGGGTCATGTATTGCAAGACCATGAAATGGGCTTGGCGTATGTATCCAGATCGGGAGTTATTGATTTCCTCCGATGGTCGATACCATCGATCTCCCCTCATGGCGAGATAGAGGCACACCTATCGGTTCCACGAGCCATGTAGTCGACGCAGAACTCAATGACCTCTTCGGTTGCATAACCTTCGATGATCTTGCCCTCCGTCGAGATCGATTCCGTCGAGGACTTGAGAATTCCCATGTACCTCTCGAACGGGTACATATGACGTAAGAACACAGGGCCGCATATCTTTATCTCTCTCACAAGGTGAACAATGAGATGGACCATGATATCGAAAAATGATGGAGGGAAATACATCTCAAGATGACATAGAGTGGTCACCACCTCAGCCTGCAGAGCATCTAGTCCTTGGGGATCAATGATCTTCTGAGCAATTGAGTTGAAAAAATAACACAGCCTCAAGATTGCCACTCGGACCTTGTTCGGCAAGATACTTCTAATTGCAACAGGAAGCATTTGTGTCATCAGCACATGACAATCATGAGACTTCATACCAATTAATTTCAAATCTTGCATAGAAACAAGGTTCTTAATGTTAGCGGAGTAACGGATGGGACTTTCACTCCATGCAAGCTCGCGCAGATTCATTTCTCTCGGCCTTGGATAGAGTGTAGCAAAAGTTGGGGAAAATACGTTAAATCTGTGTCGGTCTCTACGGTGCTAACTCGATCCTTATGTTCATATCAACCAAGTCAAGCCGTGCGTTAACACCATCCTTTGTTTTGCCACTAATGTTCAAGAAGAGACCAATCAAGCTATCACATACATTCTTCTCTCGTGCATGACATCGATCGTTGGCGAATTTCTAAGTGCTCCCAATAAGGCAAGTCCCAAAAATTGACCGCTTCTTCGGATGTTCTTCTCACGGGTTCTTAATTTCGTCCTTCCCAAGCACAACATCGACATCCTTAACCATATCATAGACCTCTTTCCCTCTAAAAGCCCTTGGAGCTGAATCGTTCTCCTTATTTCCGTCGAATTGTTTTTTCATCTTGCGGTATGGGTGACTCTGAGGAAGGAACCTACGGTGGCGATATATACGATTTTTCTTGAGTTGTTGACCATACACTCTCTGTAGCATCTAAGCGGTCTTGAGACAAAGCTTTGGCTCCTTTTGTCTTGGCTTCGATAGGTTACCAAGGGCAGGAAAATCATTGATGGTGCGAGAACAACATGGCGCGTAAAGTGAAGTTCTCTCGTTTATGCGCATCCCATACCTGCACCCTTCGTTCCACAGTGTCACAAGATCTTCCGGCAATGGTGCTAGGTACACATCAATATCATTCCCGGGTTGCTTGGCCCTTGGATAAGTAGTGACATCAAAATGTACTTCCGCTTCATACACGACCAAGGAGGAAGGTTGTACATACATAGATTCACGGGCAAAGTGCTATGTCGTTTGCTCATGTTACCGAAAGGATTCATTCCATCTGTACTCAACCCTAACCTTATATTCCTCGATTCAAGACCGAACTCTTGAAGCTCGATCGAAGTTTCTCCTTTGGCGCGAATCGGCAGGTGTCTTAGCTTTCCATCTCTCTTACGCTCCTCACGAGTGCCAACGCGGCAATCTTGCGTCCTTTGCGTTCGCAAATAAGCGCTTCAAGCGTGGGATCACAGCGAGATACCACAACATCTTAGCAGAGGTCCTTGCTTCACCTTAGCGATGATTCGGCGCTTGTATCGGGATGCTTTGCACAGGACATACATGCATGTCGCATACTCTTTACGGTAGAGGATACAATCATTCGGACATGCATGTATTCTTTCTACTTCCATTCCCAATGGACAAATAACCTTCTTTGCTTGATAGGTGGTCTTTGGGCAACACGTTTCCCTCGGAAGGATGTCCGCTAGGAGACCTAACAACGCCGTGAAACTCTTATCGGACCAACCATTGCTTGCCTTCAATTTCAGCGGTTCAAGCACGGTTGACAACCTTGTATATTCGGCTTGCAACCAGGAACAAAGGTCTCACCGAGTCCTCCCTTAAGCCCTCGAATTTACAAAACTCTCTCTCCTTGTAGTTCTCTTACGCATCGCAGTAGCATCCGATCCAGTTGTCATCGTGTGACATATCCTCATCAAAAGCAAGATCCACATCCGGCGATCGTTGATTTCCTCGGCGGTGCCGTCATTACTAACTTCATGTGTAATAATCCGCTCTTCACCGTGGTGGTCCAACATGTATACCCTTTTGTGAAACCCTTGAATCAAGTGCGCTTCTATTTGCGCGCGTTGTTAAACATCTTCAAATTACATAATCAATGCATGGACGGTACATAAAATTTATCTCCTTCTTCAACATATCACCTTTCGTGGCTCTTCTAAAAGCAACCACGCCATTAATGTACTCTTGACTCACACGGTTCTGCATTGTACATCCGGTTTGATCCATCTACACTATGCATGTAACAAATTAGTGTCAAAATTGATTAGCGATTAATTTATAGCAAATATAAAGGGTTATAGATCGTTACCCTCGAAGGTCACGAAGAAAATCGATTCCTCTCCTTTCCTTCTCCTCTCTAAGGTGGCGCAATGGGGAGGAGGTGGCGGGTGTTGAGGCGCTAGGGCAAGGGTCCAACCTTCTCCTCTCTAAGGTGGCGAGCGGATAATTATTGATTATCTGCATGATTGTTGATTAGATACGAGACAAAAGACAAGAGGAAGATCCTAATTAATAACTAGCAAGTTGGTCCGCGTGATTGCTTGTGGTATCTGCTTTCATATAATTGAAACAATAAACCCTTTGTGATGACGCGTTTCTTCATGGATATAAATGGAGGAAATAAAAATACATCATTGCACATGTGACTTATCTTGGTGTGTCATGAATTCTTCTTTTTAATCTGTTCTAGAAAACTACTCATGAAATTAGTTCTGATTAAGACTTTCACTTCTTTGCACGTACTTACTCGTTTTGTCTCATCGTTGCACAAATGAATTACACCAGATTAATTAAAGGCTACATGTTTTGCTTTTCATTTTCTACAAATAGGGTCCATCAAATTGAGAGCTAGATGTACGTCGTTTTGCCTTTTCCCATCAAGTAGTATTAATTGAAACCTAAACCCTATGCTTCCGATTAAGGAATACAACAAAAAAACAAAACATTAGCGTCTATGTACGAGTAGCAAAGTCGGAAATTTACTAATCAATAGAGTGAAAAAGGATAATCGACATTACTTCATCTGTTTAATTAGGGAGAAATCGCGAGTTGGAGGAGCTAGGGAGGAAGTGGCCGGCACTGGGAGGAGAAGCTAGCTACCAGATCTAAGTGGAGCCCCCAGCAGAGGGCGGCGGTTGATTATATTTATCCAAACACAAGCGAGAAGAGTGGCAGAGGGCAAGGCGGCGTCTTGGCGATGAACCAGCGGCGGTCGCGGTAGAGGATGTG
Source organism: Phyllostachys edulis (assembly GCA_036346405.1). Lineage (NCBI taxonomy): Eukaryota > Viridiplantae > Streptophyta > Magnoliopsida > Poales > Poaceae > Phyllostachys > Phyllostachys edulis. The sequence continues at coordinate 31,432,577 of CM070565.1, read as the reverse complement.
TCGCGCTCAATTTATCTGCGATGGGCATATCACGAGCGGTTCTTAATAAAACCGTGCGTGATGATCATCTATCACAGACGGTTTGTAAATAGAACCGTGCGTGATATTCTGACGGTTCTATTCACAAACCGTGCGTGATAATCACCAAATCACGACGGTTTGTAAATAGAACCATCGTGATATTACCTAACGGTTATTAAATAGAAGCATGCGTGATTGGGGTGATTATCACAGGCGGTTTGTGAATAGAACCGTCTGTAATATCACGACGGTTCTATTTACAAACCGTCTGTGATAGAACTATCACGAGCGGTTCTAAAGAATACCGCTCGTGATATTCTTCGCGCCACCCATAAGTGCGGCAATAGCCAACACAGACGGTTCCAAAGGAACCGTCTGTGATGGGGTGTCTACTATAGCCTGTTTTGTAGTATTGAATTTGCTTATTATTAAGGTATGAACTATCGAAAGTCATCTTTAAAAGAATGTGAGGTAGTGTGTGTGTGCGCCCTTAGCAGTTCTACTCCCTCCCATGCATGCCGTTCTTGCAGGTGGTACCTAAAAACAAACAGCAAACACAAGAAGTGAGCCCAAAGACTCAGCAAATATAATAAAATGGTATCACAATGTGCAAATAAGCAAATCAGTAGTTAAACCTTTCAAATCCATAAGTCAACCATCATACACACGCATGCTATGCAATATGCTCAAAAGATGTTCCTTTTCCTTCTCTTTCCCTTTTGCATTTTACGGGTAATGCAAAGTGTGCATCCGTCAATGCACACCCATGCATGTACCATCTGGTACAGGGACCATTGCCCATACTCCACGTGTATGGGGACCTAAGCCCATGTTCTTCAAGTATGGGGACCTTTAGCCCGTCATTAATATGACGGGGACCTCAAGAGTTGCTTGGTCACCACATGACCAAGCCTTCAACAAGCCAACATGATGCATATGTATGAATTTCTCAAATTAACAAGCAATGCATCCGCAACAATATTGCATATGAAAATCCCATTCATACTATAAGCTCATAAACAAGGTCATCACTACTAATGAACAACCAGATTTATCACATAACTCATATCTCTAGCAATAGTGCACAACACTGGCTATGCCATCACCACATCTCATGAGCACACAAATTCTCATAACATATACTAGCATTGCCATTCAACCAGAAATATTATAACCATCATTATACTTGCCTTAACCGCGGGAGAGTGAGGGACGCGCCGAAGGTACCGCCCCCGGGACCGGTCCACCACCTGAGAAATTATTATAACGCACACTAAGATGGCAGTAGCGAACTAAACCAAGGTATACAACAACAATCACTAACTTGCAAAAGCGTCTAAGTCGATCCAACCCCAAATCCTACACGTCAATCTGTCCCCTCGGTGGACAGTCAACTTCTAAAATTCATAACAATTGCTACAGAAATCCAATTCAGGTTTTCTTAGACTTTCTGGAAAGCTAATTAAATTACCTAAATAAACTTAGTTGGGGAGCCCTTCTGATTCTGCCCTCTACTGCCCCTACCAAGCCAATCTACAGAACGTCAATTATCACGTCGGGTTCTCTGGACAGTACACTAAAATTATCATAACTTTCAGTACGTATATCCAAATCTCGAGTTCTTGATATTTCTGAAAAGCTGAGACATTGATCTACAACTTTTATTATACTGAGCTTCTCTGATTTCCCATTTAACTAATCGTTTCAACCAGATTACTAAAACCTATCAGAACACCCACGAATCTGCAGAACAGTCCCACTAATAAAATCATAACTTCTACTACAGGGGTCCAAATTACGTGTTCTAGCCCTTCTGAAGAGAGAAACAAAATCAAACCCGAAGAACAACACCAAACCGTGAGCAATTGAGGATGCCACGAATTGGTGAGATGATCCACAAGGAATCACGGATCTTGGAAGGAAAGCCACCCTCCAATATTCACGCAATCACAAAACCCTAGGCGGGAATTTCAAACGCATGTATTCATTTTGTGCCACACAAACATGTGACTTTTTGTATTTTTTCAACTATGACTTGTCCACGTATATGGTACGGCCATGGGGGTTTATATAGCCTCCCACGCAAGCACCCAACTTCGGATGAGCGATAACCGACTACGCTACGAGAAACCGTGTCCGACATCGCATTCACGTGAACGAGATCGAGTCGATTCATTGTTCACGTGAGCGATATCCGAACCAAAAACTTCTTCTTTACATAGATGTTTAAGCTACTCTAATTGCTGAAAATAGATTAAACTATCCTATTACAAGTAATTTCAAAATTAACTTCTTTTAAAGATCGATCCGAATTGGAATTGCTCCAATCCAAATCCATTTAGGATTCTTTGTCTTTTCTTGGTAAGATTCCCTTGCAAACTTTCCAAAATGCAAAGTCCTTGGTTCTTGTGTCTTCCCATGTCCGCTCGAGCTTTCCCTTCGGCCTACCTCCCTCTCCTTGTTCTTGGCCGAACCTTGTTCTTGTTTCTTTCTCCATTGATGCATAATAGGCTCAACTTGAGGTTTAGCATACACTTGCAACTTAGGGATGTTGACCACCGTAGTAGATGCACCTAGGACCTCATCATCCTCCCCTTCTTGAAGCAAAACCGTCCTCGGTTTTAGTATAGTCTTTACGGCCTTCGTCTTGCTAACCACAACCAAATCACTCTTGATTTCTTCTTCGGTGTTTGACAGCAAAGCATGGAATTCTCCCTTGTGCATGAAAGTATATCGGTTGGACCGTCCTTGATGTGTAGCATTCAAATCAAATTGCCATGGACTTCCCAATAGAATATGACCAGCATGCATAGGTACCACATCACACTCCACCTTATCGACATAGCCATCAATTGTAAGTGGCACTCCCACCTTGTGTGTGATCTTGACTTTACCGATGTTGTTGAGCCATTGGATGTAATATGGTTTAGGATGCCTCCATGTGGACAATGAGAGTGATTCTACCACATCCTTGCCAATCATGTTGCTCGAACTCCCGTTATCAATAATCAGCTTACATACCTTTTCTTTGATCTTGCAATCGGTTTGAAAGATATGATGTCGTTGTCCCTTACGTACAATAACGGTGTTATCACGCCGCACCATTTGAGCCATCAAGCTAACACCTTGTCTTTGGATAACAAATGAGTGGTTCCAGCTTCTCAGATTCATCGGAAGGTTCAGATTCATTGTTGTCACTCTCCGTTGCATAGCCGTCATGTGTAAGCAACACTGTCTTCATGTTTGGACAATCCTTCTTCATATGACCTCGGCCCTTGCACTTGAAGCATTCAATGTTGCTAGTTCTAGCTGTAGAGAATGCACGAGAATCAGCATGTGAGACTTCTTTGCCCGACACTTATAGGCTTGAAGCTTCCTTGAATGTACTCGAACGGTGTAGTGGATGCAACGGTTTGGAAGTTGATCTGCATCTCCGTCATCGAAGTTGTATGCTGCAAGTGCTATGAGTGGTACGGCCACTCCTTGCTTGAGTGTCCTTCACCCATTGTTCAAGACGCTCCCTTGATGAAGTAATTCTTGCGGTATTGTATTGCATTAAATCAACACGGTCCGCACATCTTCATTCAGCCCCTCGAAGAAACGTGTCATGGTCACCTCCGTCGACTCACGCACACTTGTACGGATCATGAGCACTTGCATCTCTTGATAGTACTCGCTCACCGTCTTAGCACCCTGAGTAAGTCGTCGTAGCTTTGTATGCAGCGTCCGTGTATAGTATGCTGGTATGAAACGTTCCCGCATAGCATGTTTCATTGCTTCCCAAGTGTTAGGACGTTCCCCTGCACGATTCAATTAATCCCACCAAATAATAGCGTATTCGGTGAACTCAATCGAGGCAACACGAACCTTCTTCTCCTCGGAGTAGTGGTGGCTGTCAAAAATTTGATTGACACGCATCTCCCACTCCAAATAAGCCTCCGGATCAGATCTGCCCTTGAACTCCGGTATGGTGATTTTGATTCTCCCGATACCGTCATCTTCACGTTCACCACCTCCATTATGATGTCCACCATGTCCAGCACCTCGACGATCAAAGTAATCACGTCGTGGACATTGTTGACGTCTTCCACAATCATCGGAAATAGCCTCCTCTGAATCAGCATCGTAGAAGTCATCTCCATCTCGACGTACAACACGTTGTGCACGTCCATGTTGTGGTTGGGGTAGCACAGGTACATTACCTCCTCGTGGCAGTGGTAGCCTCTCCTCCAAGCGACGGATAGCATGGTTTAGATTGTCAAAACCTTCCATCATACGCCATTCATTCACGTTGAGACGATCGTTCAGCGTGTCTTGCACCCCTTGGATTTGAGCTTCAAGTTGATGGCGTAACACCTTCTCGCGACGAAGAAAAAAGCCGGTAGTAGCATCAAATTGAGCACGTACATCCGGTAATAGTGTATCACCGTACATAGGCTCTTCGTCCAATCCATCATTAGAACCGCGCTGGCTAGTTCTTGACATGATGAACAACCTCAAAGTACCAAAAAAAATTCCACGTACCGTGATCAACCACGCTCTGATACCAAGATGATACGGATCAACGTGTAGTTGATGTGTAATGTGGCCCAATCTTTCACGGTACTTGTATTGCAATCTTGATCGGAGCAAAACCCTAGCTTTCCTCGTTGGTTCAGCCAAAAGGAAGAACAAGTATATCTCCAAAGCAAGTAATACTTGGTTGATGTTGAATCAATCCGAAGAGAGAAACAAAATCAAACCCGAAGAACAACACCAAACCGTGAGCAATTGAGGATGCCACGAATTGGTGAGATGATCCACAAGGAATCACGGATCTTGAAAGGAAAGCCACCCTCCAATATTCACGCAATCACAAACCCTAGACGGGAATTTCCGAAACGCATGTATTCATTTTGCGCCACACAAACATGTGACTTTTCTGTATTTTCTTCAACTATGACTTGTCCACGTATATGGTACGGCCATGGGGGGTTTATATAGCCTCCCACGCAAGCACCCAACTCGGATGAACAGTAACCGACTCGCTACAGGAAACCGTGTCCGATTACTGTTCACGTGAACAGTATCGGAGTCGGTTACTGTTCACGTGAACAGTATCCGAACCAAAAACTTCTTCTTTACATAGATGTTTAAGCTACTCTAATTGCTGAAAATAGATTAAACTATCCTATTACAAGTAATTTCAAAATTAACTTCTTTTAAAGATCGATCCGAATTGGAATTGCTCCAATCCAAATCCATTTAGGATTCTTTGTCTTTTCTTGGTAAGATTCCCTTGCAAACTTTCCAAAATGCAAAGTCCTTGGTTCTTGTGTCTTCCCATGTCCGCTCGAGCTTTCCCTTCGGCCTACCTCCCTCTCCTTGTTCTTGGCCGAACCTTGTTCTTGTTTCTTTCTCCATTGATGCATAATAGGCTCAACTTGAGGTTTAGCATACACTTGCAACTTAGGGAGAATAGCTAAACGCAAAAATTTTATAGCGCTTCTGTTCTGCAAATCTGTCGGTATCCTGACAGTTTTAAGTAATCTGACTTGGGAGAATAGCTAAACGCAAAAATTAGAGGAGCTCAATATAACGAAAGATGTATATAATTGTCTCAAATTTCCATAAAGATAAAGAACATGAAATTTGGATAAATATACTGAAAGATATGATAGTTTTAGTATTACTGTCCAGAAATCCGACGCGAATTCGATGCTCTGTTAATTAGCTTGGTAGGGGTAGTAGATGGCCGAATCAGGACAGCTTACCAACTGGATTTAGTTGGAGAATTTGTTAACCTTTCTAGAAAGTCTAAGAACACCCCATTTGGACCTCTGTATTAAAAGATGTGAATTTTTTATTATGACTGGCCACAAAGGGGACAGATCGACATTTAGGAATTGGAGTTGGGATTGTGCTAGAGAGTATAGTGAGTTCGTGTGTACTTCTAGTTTTGTTATTGGTCCAGTATTACTATCTTAGAGTGTTTGCTAAACTAATTCAGGTGTGGGGTTGGTCCCGGGGGCAAGTACTTGATTGATAGTTTTATTACGAGTGGATGATCTTGTTTACTAGTATTGTGAGTACATGTGTTATTCATGGATGCTAGACTGTTATGAAAGTCAATGATCATGTTAATTAGTATTGTGAAAATATGTGTTTCTCATGGATGCTAGAATGTTATGAATGTCGATGAGCATGAATGTTAGAAGTATGAATAAGTTTATTCATATGTGATATTGTTGCGAATGCATGATTATGATGAAGCCAGTTGATAGCAACAATGATTGGAGTGCAACCGTTGTGTGTTGATGTGTGGTGTTGAACATCAATAACAGTTGTACTCATGTGATTTAATAGATGGCTTATGCTGACGTGGTTGTGAAATAGTCGGATGACAGCATGTCTATGACAAAAGTGCTTTGATTAAACCTTTTAAATTGCGTAGTAGATTCCCTCTGAAATAAAGTGATTGATGTAGTGAGATTGTAAGATTTTGGTATATTCTTAATTTGAGGGTGAGATGATACAAGTAGTATGGAACCATTACCCCGGCCTACTCGTAGTGCGGCCTATGTGGCCCATGAGGAGTCATGAGGTGGGATTAGTCCCATATTGCTTATCTAAAGTGAGTTGTAGTAGTATATAATGCCTGTTGGGTCCAAACTGAGCACCTCCGGGTTAACCCTTTTACACGAAGCGAGGACAAAAGTGTAAGTGGGGTGCTATGTGTGCGCGGGTCCACCCCACGGTGGGCTGGGCATTAAATGTCCCAATCATCATTCTTCAAACACAAAAATGATTTGGGCAGTCATTGGTGGTCCATTGACTGAAAGGAATGGTTTAAATTGGTTTTACTCCTCAAAAACCCTAATTGCTATTACCACATCTGGGCGGATGGAAAGGTGGTGGGTGCTCGGGGAGCACGAGTGGTTGGATCATGGAAAGAACCACTCAGATGGATTAAGGACTTAATCTTGTCATGACCTCCCGTGTTAAACAAGTAGAACCACAAGTCTGCAAAGTGCAACTTCGATTAGTAAAGCTATTGAACCCTGAAAGTCATCTCATTGGTGGGGGTCGAGGATGTACAAGTGGCGGAGGTACTCCAGCTTGAAAGGGCCACTGAGGTAAGGTGAAGTTGCCAGCTACGCTAGTCGTTGTGGCCGGGGCCAGCCGCGCTAGTCGTTGTGGTGAACATCCCATACAACATATGGGCTTAACCCCATATGGGTGAAATGACAGAAGGGGTGAGATATCTAGAAAGGTTACTGTGACGGTCGCCCAACTACATGACTACGGAATCATGTGGGGTAACAGGAATGACTATCTCTTGTGGGTAAAGTGTACAACCTTTGCAGAGTCTAAACTGTTTAAACAGCCGTGCCTACGGTCAAAGGCGGACATGGGAATTATAACTTGAGTTAGTTCTATTTCAAAACTTTGTGGTTGGAATGAAATTGGTGGAAGGGCTCACCTAGCCCTATTTTGGTTTTTTCCCTGAGTCTTCGTGCTCAGCGGGTGTGGTCATTGGAGGCAGCTCCAATGGAAAAGATGCATGTGTAGAGTTTCGACGGATGGAACATCTATTGTTACTAAATATTGCACATTACTCTCTTTATCAAACTGCAATTTGTTAAAATGCTAAGTGATAGGACCTTTGTAAGTATGATATTTGAAAAGCTTGCTTTTGCAATAAAAGAACCGAGCCATCCTTGTTTAACCTTGCATATATACTATTGCATTGTGTGTTGGCTCGCGAGCACGGTGGTAGTGCTCATTCTCGCTCCTCTCCCTAAACCCTTCAGATAATGAAGACGAAGGAGACTACGCTTTCTACAAAGGCCCAGAAGATGATGGACAAGGGAATGATGAGGAGTAGTATAGTTCTGTAGTTTAGGTCTCGCCCAGTCTAAGTAGACTCATTGGTACTCGCGTACAACCAATATTATCCAGCTCCTGGTTAAAATCCGTCATACACGGGTCACCCCAGTCGCTTGCTTGTGTGAGATGAGCCCTACCTCCCCTTTTGCTTTCGCTGTAGATATCATTATCTTCATGTAATGTAATCAAGTTGGCTTGTGCGGCCCCTTTTGTAAAACTCGACCTGTTGAGGTCTATGTTACTCTGTGTTGTAATATATTTGTGTTAGTTCATGACTTGTATGATTAATTCAGCAATGTGCCTGTGAGTGCTATCTATTGATCCAGGGAATAGCACAGTGTTTTCACAGAGGATTTGGATTCTCGAAATCTGGGTCCGACAGAGCTGGTATCAGAGCATATGACTGTAGAACCCCTAGTTAGATTGGTTGATTGCCTTAAGGACTTGGATCTTATTTCTAAAAAAATTAAGAAAAGTTTTGTCAAAATATAGTGTATTTATTGCTCCTTCTTGTCACTCCTAGTTCTTTACTTACCTTAACTTCACTTGAGTTTTTACTCAGCTCTGATCTTTTCTCCTGGCTCCAAAAATTTTAGATGGCTACCCCTTCCGACGATGGCCCCTGGGACTTCTGCTCTCATGAAGTAGACAGGGATTAGCGTGTGGACATTCTTCGCCAACTCATGGTGCACCTAGGTTACAACCGCCATCCTATCTTCAGAGGCCGAAAGATCCAGACCGTGGATCTAGAGTCATGGACCATGGAAGTTTTCCTCTATGTAGGGGAGGGCGAGTTCAATGCATACATCTTCCGACCCGCAACACCCCAGAACAGCTGTTCTGAAGCAGTCCAAGATGCAGCACGCTTCACCTACAACCGCCTGGTCCAGATGCATGAGGATTTTATGGTGGAGATGCCCTTCCACTACTTTCAGCCTCTCCAGGAGGGAGAGTTCGAGCATGAGATCTTCATCGTCATGTTAGTCTAGGTTAGCTAGCAGTGCTTGCTTTAGCAATCTTTTGGTTGCATGCACTTTTGTTTCCTTCTTTTGTAGACGATGTGTTTGTATCCTGTGTCATGACTTAGCTTAGCGTATAAGCTTTGTTCGAGATGTTGGAAATATGCCCTAGAGGCAATCATAGAGATGATTATATTTCATTATGTTCACAATATTTGATAATATGTTATCTTGTTCCTTGAATGAATCATCAGTTATAAAGATTAACGAGTATGTGACTTGTTGGTGAAGTTCTTTTAACTTATGATGATGTCGTTCTAAAAGATATCCCTGGTCGAAAGTCACTAGTCGGAACACTAGTGATTCTACGACCAGCACATGTATTGATCAATGACCATGTTTCACTAGTCATAGATATAGAGATATCGAATCGATAATGTGGACACATGTTAGAGAACATGGTGTTGGATAAGACCCACCTTGATACACTATTGAGATTGTTATGATTCTATGTGTCGTTAGTTGGTCTCAAGCAATGATGATGTATAATCCTTAGACCTGAGATCAGCATAGTTTCCTACATGTGTAATAGCACTCTTAGGGGTTGCCAAACGCTACTCGTAACTGGGTAGTTATAAAGGTAGCTTTCGGGTTTGCTATGAAACATACAGAGGGATGTGACTGGTCGGATATGAGATTTACCCCTTCTAACATAACAGGAGAGATATCTCTAGGCCCCTCGAAGTGGTCGGATAAAGAAAATGCATGGCCATGCCACTAGTGGTCGAAGAGTTCGACCACATAAGGTTATCCGATACTCTATCGAGAAAGTATTGAACAGTCCATGGATGATACAACATCTCACCCGAGTTCCACCAGATATCGTGAGGCAAAGGGAGAATACATGAGTAGGTTAGTTAGTTCGACCGATTCTGGATGGTCGTATGGAGATACAAGCAAGTCGAGGCGGTGAGCGTAATCACAGAGTGGTGAAACCAAGTCGTAAGGAGTTACGAGTTGGTCGTGACCAAATCTGAACTGGTCAGTATAGAGATAGGACACAGGTCGTAAGTGATGGGGACCTGGTCGTAGATCATATTGCATTAAGGTTCGTCCGATATAATTTGTGTGTATTCGGGAATCGTTATGTCCTGCTAGGAACTAATACGCCTTATGGTCGGAAAGGGTTTCCGAGTCACAATCGAACTACGCATGAACCTAATAGGTCACACACTTAACGGGTTGGAACAAACTAGTACGGATACGATTCGTAAAGCGTGTTCGGATAGGATACGTCACGGGCACTATATAAGGAGATGCATGAGGCTGTTGGAAAAGTGAGAAGAGTTGACGTGAGTTGCTCTCCCGAAACCCTAGCTGCCATCTTCTTGATAGGCTTGCCGTGCGACTTGGTGCTAGCACACCGGTGTACGGTTGTTTCTTCCCTGGACGTGTGGATACCATAGAGGCGCTTCTACGTTGTTGCGCTTGAGGACGATCCGCGATCTTCGTAAGGAACTACAGAGGTGCTGGAGGAGACGATCAACTCGCGAGGACGCTGGACGATCAACTTCGACCCTTTGCATCAACGCGTGCTTGGCGTTGGACGATCGACTACGACCGATACATCGATCGCTCTTCGTCGGACAGTGCTCCGACACTTCTTCACGCCTTTCTGCTGGCGTCTAGTGGTAACGATCTGTGATCATCTTCTTACTTGGCTTCCTGGTTTACGCGGTAGAAATTTTGAATTGTTGCTATCATAGCCTACCCGTATCCCTTCACGAGAGTCATGTAACACCTAACCCCTTAATATAATGCAGCCGCTCTAGGCTTTGTATTGTATTTATTTGATCTTCTTGCTTGGTTTAATTTCTTCTGTGAGTGCCTTAGAGGGCTAGTGAACCCTCATATACTCCTCCCTGGTTCCCTCTATTTCTAAGCCTCAGCCTTTCTTCAGGATGCCGCCAAGAAGAGCCGCCACCCCAGCCTGCGGAGCTTATGCAACTGGCTGAGGAAGAGGTCGTGGCCGTGGTCGTGGACAAGGACAAGACCTACCTCCCCCACCGCCAGCTCACCCGACAATGGCATAAGTGATGTTTCAGCAGACTCAGATTCTCCAAGCTTTGCTCAATAATCAGCAGACTGGACCTGCCGACCGCAACTCCAAACTCGTCGACTTCCTCAGGACGAGACCCCTCACCTTTGCTGCAGCTAATGAACCTCTTGAAGCTGAAGATTGGCTCAGGGACACCGAGAAAAAGCTTCGACTTGCTCGCTATTCAAATGAAGACAAGATGGACTTTGCTACCCACCAACTGAAAGGTGCCACAGCCGCATGGTGGGAGAATTACCTTGCTGCTAGAGGTAATGAAAGTCTAGTGTTAGAAGAAGAGGAAGAAGAAGTAGCAGCGCTAGAAGCCGCAGCATCTGCAATTGGAGAACCAGCAGCCCTCGCCGCTGGAGTCGCCATAGAAGAAGTAGCTAAAACAACGCTAGATGAAGATGAACCAGCATGACAGTCAATCCCTTGGGCAGAATTCAAAGACGCCTTCAGAACCAACTTTGTACCAGCTGGTACCATGAGGTTGAAGAAAAATGAGTTCAGAGCTCTTAAGCAAGGCCACATGACAGTCAATGAATATATAACCAAGTTTAACCAACTTGCCCGCTACGCCCCCAATGACGTAGCCGATGAAGAGGAGAAGATAGATCGTTTCATGGAAGGCATGTGCGAGGACATGCGCGTACAGCTCATCCTCCACGACTTTCCCAACATTCACCAATTGGTCGACAAAGCCCTAGTGTTAGAGAATGAGAAGAAGACAGCAGAGGCTAGTCGCAAAAGGAAGATGTCTTTCCAGAGGCAACAAGGCAACATTCTATGGCAGTTCCTCCTTCAGATCATCTGCCGCTGCCTCACAAAGAAGCTCAGCTCCAGCCCCAAGCCCCCAAGGAAGTGGTATCCACACTCTCCGCCCTGCTGGATAGCCTGCCACACTCAACCCAGCAACCAATCTCCACTGTTTCGCCTGCGGAGAAAAAGGACACTTTGCTAATCGGTGCCCTCGATGCCAAAACCCTGCTCCAAAGTTCAATCCAGGAGCCGCTCCAATTCAAGGTCGGACCTCAGCTCCAGGCAAGAGCCATCAGACTTCTCAAGCTTTAAGGTCTACCCCGACACAAAGCTGTGGCCATGTGAATCATGTCGCTGCTGAGGAGGCACAAGATGCTACAGGAGTGCTAATGGGTACGTTCTCTATCAATTCAGTACCCGCACAAGTTTTGTTTGTTCTGGAGCTTCGCACTCTTTTGTTTCAAGAAAGTTTGTTGAAAGGCTTAAGTTGCCGACCTATAAGTTAAAGAAACCTGTGGTACTTAGTTCACCCAGGGGACCCCTATATGCTACTTCAGTTAGTCCTAGAGTAGAGATTGCTTTGAAAGATTCTGGATTCCTAACCACCCTTCTTGTGCTAGAATCTCAAACACTGGATATCATCCTAGGGATGGATTGGTTGGCCGCTTATCATGGATTAATAGATTGTGCCAACAGGAAAGTGGTCCTCGTCAAAGATCTTGAAACCACAATAAGGGTTAGTGTGGATCGACCCTCTCCTTTAGTTCGAACAATCCACCACCTTGGAGAGTTGCCCCTAGAGACAGCGCCTGTAGTTCAAGCTTACCCCGATGTCTTCCCAGAAGAATTGCCAGGCATGCCGCCAGACCGAGATGTCGAGTTTATAATCAATTTGAAGCTAGGGACAGCCGCAATCGCCAAGAGACCATACAGAATGGCTGTTGACGAACTTGAAGAGTTGAAGACACAACTTGAAGACTTGCAAGAAAAATGATTCTTTAGACCTAGTTCTTCTCCCTAGGGTTCGCCAGTTCTCTTTGTGAAAAAGAAAGATGGTTCCACCAGATTGTGTGTGGATTACAGATCACTCAATGAGGTGACTATAAAGAACAAGTATCCCTTGCCTCGCATTGATGACCTGTTTGATCAGTTGATAGGAGCCTTAGTTTTCTCTAAGATAGACCTAAGGTTAGGGTACCACCAACTTAAGATCAGGAATGAGGATATCCCTAAAACAGCCTTTACCACTCGGTACGGCTTGTTTGAGTTCACAGTCATGTCGTTTGGCTTGACCAATGCACCAGCCTACTTCATGAATATGATGAACAAGGTATTTATGGAATACCTGGACAAGTTTGTGGTCGTGTTCATAGACGATATTTTGATCTATTCTAAGACCGATGAAGAGCATGCTGAACACCTACAATTGGTCCTGGAAAAACTTAGAGAGCATGAGCTCTATGCCAAGTATAGTAAATGTGAATTTTGGCTTCAAGAAATCAGTTTCCTTGGACATATTGTATCCGCAGGAGGAATAGCAGTTGATCCAGCCAAGGTAGAAGCTGTGATGGATTGGAAACAACCTACATCAGTGACAGAAGTTCGCAGTTTTCTCAGTTTGGCCAGGTACTACAGACGCTTCATAGAAGGATCCTTGAAGCTTTCCAAACCGATGACCCATCTGCTTAAGAAAGAAAAGAAGTATGAATGGACAGAGGCTTGTGAGAAAAGTTTCCATGAACCGAAGAAGAAGTTAATTTCTACACCAGTATTGATCTTGTCGGACATTCATCAAGACTTTGAAGTCTACTGTGATGCATCGTGCCAAGGTTTTGGTTGCGGACTTATGCAAGGAGGAAAAGTTGTAGCTTATGCATCCATACAGCTCCGTCCTCATGAAGACAGCTATCCAACTCATGACTTGGAGTTAGCAGCAGTAGTGCATGCCCTCAAAATTTAGCGCCATTATTTGATTGGAAATCATTGTAATATCTACACAGACCACAAGAGTCTCACATACATCTTCACCCAATCCAACCTCAACCTCCGACAAAGAAGATGGTTAGAGTTAATAAAGGATTACAACTTGGATGTTCATTATCATCCCAGAAAGGCTAATATAGTTGCCGACGCATTAAGCCACAAGTCTTACTGCAGTAATGCTATGATTCAAAAGCATCAACCTGAGCTCCATAAGGAATTCGAGGCCCTCAACCTTTGTTTGATAGAACAAGGCACTGCATATGCTATGGAAGCACGTCCAACTTTAGAAGAGCAGAATAAGACTGCTCAACAAGGACACTCTGGAGTCCAGAGATTCAAACATCTCATGGAAAAAGGAAAAGCCCCCAAGATGATTGAAGATCAGCTAGAAATCCTATGGTATGGGAAACGTCTCTTTGTTCCCCACTAGAAGGAACTCAAGGATTTGATTATGAAAGAAGCCCACAGCTCAGCGTATACTCTGCACCCAGGCAGCACCAAGATGTATCAAGACATGAAGATTTTATATTGGTGGCCACGAATGAAGAGAGATATCACCAAGTATGTAGCCTGTTGTGATGTGTGTCAGCGAATCAAAGCCGAACATCAGAAGCCATCAGGATTGCTTCAACCTCTACAAATCCCTTAGTGGAAATGGGAAGAGATTGGAACAGATTTCATTACCGGTCTACCCCGAACTAGGTCCGGATGTGACTCAGTATGGGTTATAGTTGACAGATTGACCAAAGTAGCCCATTTCATCCCAGTAAGGACAACCTACAAGGGAGACAAGTTAGCCGAGTTGTATATGGCTCGTATTGTGTGTTTACATGGAGTACCCAAGAGGATAGTCTCCGATCGAGGATCTCAATTCACCTCACATTTCTGGGCTAGTTTGCATGATGCCCTTGGAACACACCTTGATTTCAGCACAGCTTATCATCCACAGACTGACGGTCAGACAGAGAGAACAAATCAGATCCTAGAAGACATGCTTCGAGCTTGTGCTTTGGAATTCACCGTACACTGGGAAAAGTGTCTACTGTATGCCAAGTTTGCATACAATAACAGTTATCAGTCAAGTCTGAAAATGTCCCCGTTTGAAGCACTTTATGGAAGAAAATGCAGAACTTCTCTGAGTTGGTTAGAATCAGGTGAAGGATATATCTTCGGACCAGATACCCTCAAGCAAGCTGAAGAGAAAGTTCGACTGATCAGAGATCGCCTTCAAGCAGCTCAGTTAAGACAAAAGAGTTATGCCGACAACCGTCGAAGAAAGTTAACTTTTGAAGTTGGAGATGCCGTGTATCTCAAGGTATCACCGCTTCGTGGAACTCGAAGATTCAAAGTTAAAGGCAAGCTCGCCCCAAGATACAAAGGCCCGTTCCCAATCACCGCCGAGCGTCGAGAAGTTGCCTATCAGCTAGAGCTACCGAAAAATTTGTCAGAAGTTCACAACGTGTTTTACGTCTCCCAGCTCAAGAAGTGTCTTCGAGTACTTGAAGAACAGATGCCCGTTGAAGCCATCGCCCTTCAGCAAGACTTGATTTATCCACAGCATTCGATCAAGATCCTCAATGTCATCGAGAAGCAAACTAGACGCCAAGTCTGCCGCCTTTGCAAAGTCTAGTGGAGTCACCACTCAGCCAAAGAAGCCACCTGGGAACACGAAGATCAATGGAAGCAAGACTACCTGTCCCTGTTCTCGGAGCAGCTCGAATCTCGGGGTCAAGATTCCGTTTAAGGTGGGTAGGATTTGTAGCGTCCATTTTCGAACGGCGCATAGTATCTTTCGTTTTGGTTTTCGTTCTTCGCCGTAATTCAAATTACCAAACTAATTTCAAAAACTTCCTTTCTTTTTCTCTTTGGTGTGTGTTTCAAATGTAATGTCCTTAACATTTGAAATTCAAATTTCCAGGTTGGAGTTTCCCCTCTCCTTTGACTTCCCGGGCCATTTCGAGTTGGGCCTCCTTCTTCTTTCGGGCTCAGCCCATTCTCCCTCTGGGCTAAGCCCATTTTGCCTCCGGCCCAGCCTTGCCCCGACCTTTTCCTTTCCTCTCCCCTTCGGCCTTTTCTTGGCCCGAGCCAGCGCCATCCCCTTGGCGTCTTCCTCCTGGCCGCTAGCGCCGGGCGCTGCCTCTCTCCCTCCCATGGGCGACGCCACCAGTTTCCTCGTGTGCGCCTACCGCCACCAACTCCCCTGGCCGCGACAACTCTGGAGCCTCCTCCTCGCCCCATCTTCTCCGCCGTGCGCCACCATGGCGTCACGCTTGTCCTCATCGCTCTGGAGCTCCCGGATCAAGTGCCGCGCTCTCGTCAGCAGCCCCCGAAATCTTGCCTCCCCTCGCCTTGTCTTGTCGCCCGCACGCCATGGCCCTCGCCGCCTTACCAACCCGGCGCCCTGAGCTCCTTTGCGCCCACACCACGCACGTCATCACCGTCCTCGCTCCTAGATCGAGCTGCTGGCTGCTGCTGCAAGCAGCCAGCCGCCTTGCAGTCAGCGTGGACACCCGTCATTGCGCCGTCCTCGCCGCCTCACTGCTCCTCGCCTGTCCCCTCCGTGTGTAGGCCGCCCATGCCGACGCCGCCTCGGGACTGCGCGAGTCCAACAACTCCAAGGACCTCCCTCCCGTTAGCCTACCTTGCTCCCGCGGTCTATAAAGCGCCTCCTGTAACCCCCTTGAGCTCCTCACGCCGCCTCCGAGCTTTGGTAAGTCCACAAAGCAAAAGCCACCTCTTTTCATTTTCGGCCGCCGCCACCTCCACCGCCGTCTCGCCTCTCCGGCCATCTTCCGGCACCGCCGACCCTATCACCGTCAGCCCCCGGCCACTAGGAGTATTTCCCCTCAAACTCCCACGGGGATTAGCCACTGTCGCCGCCGTATTTGAGCTTCTTCCTCGCCTCCGGCCGCCGCCTTCATCACCATGCCCCGCCACCTACAGACCTCCTCCGGCCTCCCAGTCGAGCCCATTGGCTTCGCCTTGTCGAGAGCTACCCGGTGCTCACCCTCCCAGCTCAAGCTGCCACCGGACCGCCTTCTCCACCATCACCGAGCCGCCGCCGCTGCTTAGCACCACCCGCCACCGGCGACGTCTACCCCTACGGTGCCGCCACCCTATCACTAGCATCGCCTCGACGCCAGCTACCCGTTCCTGTGCTCAAGTTGCCCCGTCGCGCCCTAGGCCGCTGGCGACGACCCCGTGCCGCACGCGCCGCATGCACCCGTGTGTGGCCTGTTCGGGCCGGCACTGTTCCCTCATCATTAGCTTTAATGACGGTGTTTTATCCCTAATCAATGATTAGCCAGTTAAATGTGTCCTAAACCCCCCTCCCCCTGCTCTCACCGGCCCGTGGCCCCGCGCCTGATAACCGCCCTTCCCTTTGCTCTCACTGCTAGTGGGCCCCGTTGCGCACTATGTCGTGAGCCACCCCCCGCCCCGTGCACGTGAACCCAGTCTACCTTCTTGCTTGTGCGGATTTCCTCTCTCTCTCTCTCTCTCTCTCTCTCTCTCTTTTTCAATTCATTTAATCTTTGTTAATTCCGTTCTCCTCCGTTATAACTCCAAAAATTATGAAATAAATTTCTAAAAATTTGTTAAATCAAGATCTTGCTAATGGCATAGGACTTGATTAATTTGAAGTTCATTTGTGTATTCTTGTATATTTATTTGCTCTCTTTGTCGTTGGGTCTTTTTCTGGTATTTTTGCCCGTTTAGGATTTGAAGATGCCAAAGATCCTCAAGTTGATCAAGGCTAAGAGTATCAAGATCCCCTTGCCTTTAACCAAGGCGAGTCAACACTTTGATCATTTTGAGCCTACATTTTATGCAAATTATATTAATTTAAATTAACAAAAATTGCATGCTTTAATTCTTTAATCAAATGTATGTTAAAGCTTAAGGTAGCTAAACACCCACTTGTTGATTAATTAATTAATATGCCATCCTTGACAATTTGACTCCATTAATTGTAACACCCTAGCCCAAAATCCGCTCAATACCTAGCCCACCGTGGGGTGGACCCGCGCACACATAGCACCCCACTTACACTTTTGTCCTCGCTTCGTGTAAAAGGGTTAACCCGGAGGTGCTAAGTTTGGACCCAACATGCATTATATACTACTACAACTCACTTTAGATAAGCAATATGGGACTAATCCCACCACATGACTCCACATGGGCCAGATGGGCCGCACTACGAGTAGGCCGGGGTTTTACATTCACCCCCCTCTAGGGCTGACGCCCTCGGCAGCACATCGCATACGCAGTAAATGCCCAGAACCACCCCTCGGTACACGTTTGTGTGTCCAGTGCCGGCACATATGCCATGCCGTGTGTCCACTTCAGGACCACACGCGCCATGCACCATATGCCTGCGCCCCTGTCCCGCACGCGACTGTGCAGCGAAGGTTGATGCTCTGATACCATCTGTAACACCCTAGCCCAAAATCCGCTCAATGCCCAGCCCACCGTGGGGCAGACCCGTGCACACATAGCACCCCACTTACACTTTTGTCCTCGTTTCATGTAAAAAGGTTAACCCGGAGGTGCTAAGTTTGGACCCAACATGCATTATATACTACTACAACTCACTTTAGATGAGCAATATGAGACTAATCCCACCACATGACTCCACATGGGCCACATGGGCCGCACTACGAGCAGGCCGGGGTATTACATTAATCCTTGTCACCCTAGTAACTATATGGTAATACTAGTTATTGGTTGTACATAAGCGACATGCTCATCTTGCTTAAGTACCGGAACATTAAATGTCCCAATCATCATTCTTCAAACATAAAAATGATTTGGGCAGTCATTGGTGGTCCATTGATAAAAAGGAATGGTTTAAATTGGTTTTACTCCTCAAAAACCCTAATTGCTAGTACCACATCTGGGCGGATGGAAAGGTGGTGGGTGCTTGGGGAGCACGAGAGTGGTTGGATTGTGGAAAGAACCACCCGGATGGATTAAGGACTTAATCTTGTCACGACCTCCCATGTTAAACAAGTACAACCACAAGTCTGCAAAGTGCAACTTGGCTTAGTAAAGGTATTGAACCCTGTTAGTCATCTCATTGGTGGGGGTCGAGGATGTACAAGTGGCGGAGGTACTCCGTCTTGAAAGGGACACCGAGGTAAGGTGAAGTTGCCAGCTGCGCTAGTCGTTGTGGCCAGGGCCAACTGCGCTAGTCGTTGTGGTGAACATCCCGTACAACATATGGGCGTAACCCCATATGGGTGATGTAATACCCCAAAAATTAAATCGGGAGAGAATAAATAAATCGGGAGAGAATAATTAAATCGGGAGAATGTTTCTTTTAGCAAAGCGATTGAACAGGAGAAAGAGGAGGTTTTAATGTAATACTCTGATTTATTCTATGAAAGAAAGCGTTCAAAAGAGAAATTAGACATAAAAAGGGGGGTTTCTGCAGTTCTTCGGCAACTTGGGCCTCGGGCCTTGGCCCAGGAGGCCCATGAGGGGCCGGCCACCAATAAAAGGAAGGGGGAAACCCTAGTTGCACTGCAGCTACAGTGTATCCACCGCCACTGTAGCACGACTACTGTAGTACGCCCATCTCCTCCATGGTGGTGCCTCCCTTCCTCGCCGTCGGTGCTCCCCGCTGCCGATCAAGTGAAGAAAGGAGAGGAGATCACCTTCGCGGGGAGAGTTCATTGTCTTCCTACGATTCTACAAGGGTAACATCGCATGTTCTTCGCTGGTTGATGTGTATTAGTTGCAATTGATTTCGTTTGGTAGATCAAGCAATCAACAGCTAATAGATCGTGTTCTGTCCAGTAGATTGAACGACGGTTTTCATATCTTTAGAAGCAGAAGCTGGGGATCCAATCTCTTAGAGATAGTTGTTTTATGTCCTTAGCTTTCCGTGGCCACCAAGAACACCCAGATCCGATTAACGGTTAGAAAGTTATGAATTGTTTAGTGCCACTATCCTATTAATCTGTCAACATCCTGACAGTCTGTAGAAATCTGAGTTAATCTATTAGTTAAAGACGAAATCAGAGGATCTTGTTATAATGAAAAAGATGGGTAATTTCCTCACCTTTCCAGAAAGCTAAAGAACGTAAGAATTGGACTTTCGTAGCAAACGTTATGATAATTTTTGTGTACTGTCCAGAGAACCCGACGTGATAATTGATGTTCTATAGATTGGCTTAGTAGGGGCAGTAAATGGCAGAATCGGAAGGTCTCCCCAACTAAGTTTATTTAGGTAATTTAATTATCTTTCTAGAAAGTATTAGAACATCTTATTTGGACTCCTGAGAAGAATGTTATGTATTTTATAAGTTGACTATCCGCAGTGAACACCAAATTGATCGATAGAAATTGGAAAATTGGAAACGCTTGGGAGTTTAGCGAGTTCAATTGTGTTCTTATTTATGCTTTTGGTCCAGTATGCTTGTCTTAGTTTGGGTTATCATTATGTTCAGGTGGGAGCGTGATCCCAGGGGCAGCGCCCTCTTCGTGTCCACCGTTCTCGCACGGTTGAGGCAAGTATTCGGGTTGTAGAATAATTATGATTATTTGCTGAGATTGATTGTATCTTGTTCGTAATAGCCATGCATGGATGTCAATGTGATGAATTACAATATATCTTGGTAAATGCAAGTTATGGTTAAAGCTTCCTGTGTATGTTGTTAATGCTTACATGTTACTACGTACATGTTGAGTTCATATAATTGGAAGATGATGTCATTGTGCATATGCATGTCAAAGCATGATTGAGTCTTGGTCACTAGGTGACCAAGTACGAACTGTTGAGGTCCCCGTCATGTAAATGACGGGCTTGAGGTCCCCACATTCGCAGAATGTGGGCAATGAGTAAAGAGGTCCCCATCATGATGATGATGGGCATAGGTCTCTATACTTGTGGAGTATAGGCTCTTGGTCCCTATGCTAGGGTGCATAGGCAAGGGTATACATCGACGGATGTATACCTCGCATTACCGGTAAAATGCGAAAAGAGATAAAGTTTAAAAGGTGCATTGCATGGACGCATTACAAGCATGAAGTTTATGTTTAATGAAAGTTTCCTTTTGCAAGTCCTTTAATGCGTGGAAGCTTTGACTCAATGTATCTCTCTTAGGTATTTTGAGTGTTGAAGATTGATGGTTCTCTTTTATGAAAGAAGATGTTAAACCCTTTAGTGATGTTTTGTCTTGGTTAAATGAGAGGTTATAATCAAAGCAATTAATGGATATGATATGGATCATCAGGTTAGGACTACAGTGTGTGCATGATCGATCTTAACTAAGATCCTTGAAAGGAAAGTTGATAAATTTGAAAGTGACTTGTAGTAGTTCTTGACGAGCCGTGATTAAGAGTATGGCTATACCTAATTGTAATCAATAGAGTTAATAAGAGGTGTGGAAGATTGATGAATTGAGTTGATCATTAGTAGTGATACATTTGGTAAATTTCTTTGGTAAATTGGATTAACAGGTCTCAATGGATTAATCTAACCATTTGGGATGGTTAGGTTCAAAATGAGTTAGATTATTGTCTTAGTGGATATTAATCTTGGAGTAACCTTTGGTGGATACTTAGTGATTATATGTAATTGCTTGGTGCAATTATTGTCTATTAAAGTTTGGTGTCGAGCATCACTAAGAGATAAGCTGATGGGATTTAATGGATGAACAATGTTTACATGTTGGTAGAACTATCGAATAATAGTTTGTCTTTGATGAAAGGGTTTTGGAATAACCTTTTAAATTGTGTAGTAGTTTCCCTCTAAAATAAAGTGGTTGTTGTAGTGAGAGTGAAAGAATTTGGTATACACTCAATTGAGGATAAGGTAACAAAGGGGTATGTAACATTTTGGTGAGCCTTTGGGGGCTTTATAAAGGAAAAGTTGACGATAGCGAATCTTGTTAAGAGTAGCTTATTCTTAATGTTAGCAAGATTGTCCACAAGGGATTCTGACTCGTTGTAGTGGTGATGATTCTTCTAGAGGGAAAGGAAGTTAATTGCCTTGCGTAATATCAGTTAAAGGAAATGTTTGGAGTTTGCATTCGTGGTCTTTTGGGAGTTCATGATTTACGTAGTAGATGGAATTAATTGAGCAATGTGACATATGGGAAGGTTCCGTTTGGTACCTAAGTGATTAATGTTATTTGGTTTTATAGGCATTTCTTGTTTGGATTGGCAAGTAATGTTGTAATCAAAGAAAATTGCTTTCTTTGTTAACGGAAGATGTGTACCATAAGCATTTGAGGTTGGAGTTAAAAATTGTAATCTGCAACTTTTCTATGGTTACAGCTTAAGAGTTTCTTGAGTTTCAATAGTAATGTTTTATCTTGATTTATGGAGGTTTGATATTCCTTCTTGTGGGACATGTGCCCTCAACTGTGGACTCGTATTTTGCTTTCCAAGATCATTGCTATTTGACTGTTCTTCTTGGTCTCATGCTCACTCCGAGGAGCAACGTTTTCTTGTGCGTTGGAACCTGTTTTTGGTTTGTTTCTTTCTTTTGAGAAAGGAATTAACCAACTTATGTTGCCAAGTCTTCTAAAGTGTAATATAGCGACTGGTTGTTGTTGGACAAGTATTTGGTAGTGGTGAGATTTTGGGAACCAACCTATTTGAAGTACAGAAGACAGTGAATTGGTTTTGACCTATAATACCTGGAGGGAGTTCTATTTAAAAGGAATGTTTGTCGATGAAATAAAATTGATTAGTGTTACAACTAGTAGAACCTATGGCAAATTATGATCCAATAACTTTTGCCCATGTTAGGATTATCGGAAGTATAGACTCTTGATAAATGTATAAGAGTATCGCAATTGGATACTTAGTAATATTGTGTAGAAGAGTTATGATGGTGAAGTTTAATTAAAGTAGCGGTGTGGAGAAACCTAAGCGTTGTGCAAATTAATGGGATAGCAGGAATTGTTGAGATATTGTCAAGTATGATTCGGCCTCAGTGAGTAACCCTATGGGGGTTAGATTATCTCTAAGGATAACTTGGTCAAGAATTTATTTATTTATCGATGTTAGTGATTGAGTATGTTTGAATCTTGGTCAACCAGTTAGAGTATTGCGAATGGGTATACTGTGGTTATGTATCTGAATTGGATTGGTGTGGATTAGAGGAGATCTAATATTGGTGAAATAAATCGCCTTGGTCGGTTACTTGATTAGTGAGAAATGTTGATAATAATAATTGAGGTTATCGTTGAGCTGTGTGAAATTTTAGTAAAGGAATATAAGGTTTTTCTATCAATTATACCAGAAATTCATGGCAGAAGACTTGAAGGTTGAATTTGGGCTTTGCATTTTTATGGTAGGACATTGGAGACCCAAATATTATGTGTAGAGGTAGATGAACAAAAGCAAATTTTGAATAGTGTGTTGATCTTTGATAGTATACTTTGGGTAAAGTAAATGAGAATGTGTGCTGAGAATTTGAAGTAGACTATCTTTAACAAAATGAGATGATGTGGTTGTGGGTGAAAAATCTCTATTGAGGTGATGGAAACCATTTGTCAAAATAATTCCTTTAGTATAGGAGAGGACTAAAGAATCATTTTGTGGATTAGTAGAGTCCCTCTAAATAAGTGTGGATGTTCTTTCGGTTTGAGGATCGTTTTGGGGTTGTCGGTTAAAAGAAAGGAGTTAGTGTGATGATTTGGAAACCCATGATTTGGGAAAGGTTTATTTCTTAAAAGAACATCTGAAAAAAAGAATGTTTTCTCGAGTAGAGAAGTGCTCTATTGGATCTTGTTTGAGTTGGGTTTTATGACGGAGAACATGTGCAATTTGAGTTGACTCTATGTTAACAAGGTGGTTCTTTCTGGTTCAGGAAAATAAATGAAGTGTTTGATTTGAGCATTCTAGTGATTTCTTTTTGGCTGGTGTGGAGTTTATTTGCAAACTGCCTAGTTGGAATGTGAAAAGGTTTTCATGAGGAATCTACGATTTTGGATTTGAGTGTTTTGGAGGAAAGTTGGAATTGCATTGTGAATCCTTTGTTTCAGTTGAATATGATTATTAAAGTTTGATTAAAATAAGTCATATTACGCGTCCCTGCTTAACGGAGGTTCTCCTTGTTATGATGAAGAGATCGACTGAGAGATGGAACAAGAGTTCCATATGTTTTGTGCAAGTTCTGTGGCTTGGTCCCAAAAAGAATGATAGCCAAAAGTATATTTTGTTTGTTCTGGAAGTTGCGAGGATTTTGGAAGATAGCAATTCACTAGAACCGTCTCGAGTCCTCGAGCAAGGTATATAACGTTTTGTATGACCCAGTGTTGAGAGAATGCTTGAGGTATTTGTAGTGTGAGGTTTCATAAGAGCCGTTGACCAGTGTGTAATACCGCATCTTCGAGTCCTGTTCGTTGAGTGGTTCTGGTTAGGTCAATACGAGTGATGAGGTGTAATTCATCAGTTGCATCAAGGTGCGGTGGTCCCATAAGTCCGAGAGGAAAACGACTTAGGAATTGTAGTCTCGCATGTGCGAGCAATATCCGGAATTGTTCACAGCAGGTGTGGTATTGTTGGCAAATCCTAGTTGTGATTGTTCCTTGGCGTAGAGCGTGAGTAGAATTCGGGGTCGAATTCCGTTTAAGGGGGGTAGAATGTAATACCCCAAGTTTAATTAAGTAAGAAGAAAAGAATTCGCGGAGGAGAATCAATTAGAAAAGTGATTTAACAGAAGATTCAGGGGGATTCTTGCGTAATTTAGAAAACCTGGGCTGTGGGCTAAAAGCCCACAACACCTTGGCCCATTAGGGCAACCATCCAAGTGGAGGGGGAGGCTATGCTACTGTAGCACGCACTGTAGCACTGCCACTGTAGCAGCCCCTCCCCTCCCCATTGCGCCACCCACTCCCCCCTTGGTGCTCCCTGCTGCCGGCCTTGGTGTTCCCCGCTGCCGGCCATTGGAGGAAGGAGTAAGGCGAGGGAAGGAGATCAACTTCGCGGGGCAAGATCTTCAACTTTCTGCGATTCTACAAGGGTAACATTGTGTGTTCTTCGCTGGTTAATGTGTAGTAGATGCGTTTGATGTCGTTTGATAGATTGAATTGCATCGGTTCAATAGATCGCATTCTGTCCAGTAGTTTGGACGACGGTTTTCATATCTGTAGAGGTAGAATCTAGGGATCCAACCTCTTAGAAATAGTTGGGCTATGTTGTTAGCTTTCCGTGGCCGCCAAGAACGCCCAGATCTGATTAACGGTTAGAAAGTTATGAATTGTTTAGTGCCGCTCTCCTGTTAATCTGTCAACATCCTGATAGTCTGTAGAAATCTGAGTTAATCTATTAGTTAAAGACGAAATCAGAGGATCTCGTTATAATGAAAAATATGGGTAATTTCCTCACCTTTCCATAAAGCTAAAGAACGTAAGAATTGGACTTTCGTAGCAAAAGTTATGATAATTTTAGTGTACTGTCCAGAGAACCCGACGTGATAATTGATGTTCTGTAGATTGGCTTGGTAGGGGCAGTAGATTGTAGAATCGGAAATGCTCCCCAACTAAGTTTATTTAGGTAATTTAATTAAATTTCCAAAAAGTATTAGAACATCTTATTTGGACTCGTGAGCAGAAAGTTATGTATTTTAGAAGTTGACTGTCCGCAGTGAACACCAAGCGATCGGTAGAAATTGGAAGATTAGAAACGCTTGGGAGTTTAGCGAGTTCAATTGTGTTCTTATTTATGCTTTTAGTCCAGTATGCTTGTCTTAGTTTGGGTTATCATTATGTTCAAGTGGGAGCGTGATCCCAGGGGCAGCGCCCTCTTCGCGTCCACCGTTCTCGCACGGTTGAGGCAAGTATTCGAGTTGTAGAATAATTATGATTGTTTACTGAGATTGATTGTGTCTTGTTCGTAATAGCCATGCATGGATGTTAATGTGATGAATTACAATATAACTTGGTAAATGCAAGTTATGGTTAAAGCATCCTGTGTATGTTGTTAATGCTTACATGTTATTATGTACACGTTGAATTCATATGTTTGGAAGATGATGTCATTGTACATATGCATGTAGTAAGCATGATTGAGTCTTGGTCACGTGGTGACCAAGTATGAATAGTTGAGGTCCCGTCATGTAAATGACGGGCTTGAGGTCCCCATATTAGTAGAATGTGGGCAATGAGTAAAGAGGTCCCCATCATGATGATGATGGGCAAAGGTCCCTATACTTGTGGAGTATAGGCTCTTGGTCCCTGTCTTGGAGTGCATAGGCAAGGGTATACATCGACGGTTGTATACCCGCATTTCGATAAAATGCTAAAAGAGATAAAGTTTAAAAGGTGCATTGCATGGTCGCATTACATAAGCATGAAGACTATGTTTAGTGTAATGTTTAATTTGGAATATTGATGCTATGACTGTGATTTTAGCTTTAGCCTTGTTGATACTTGCTGAGTCTTTGGGCTTACTCTTGCTTTGATATGTTTAGGTACAACTGGCAAGAACGACATGCATAGGAGGGAGTAGATGTTTGGATGCACTCACTACCACTCATCCTGAAAGTGACTGCCATTTAGATTTTATTCCAATAATAAGTAGACTGCTTGTGAATCACGTATGGATGGTTTTAAGTTTCAGGTTAATTGTAATAAGGAGAATAGCAAGTTTTGTCTATGTTTATTAGATTGTCTTGCATGCTTGAATGAACTTGAATATTGAGTTTATTGTTGGAACCTCGGTATAGTTAATTATACAAAGGAGGTTCTGCCGAAAATTGGTAATTGGTCTTAGTTTAGTTTTGTTTAATTTAATTTTAGTAGCATTCGGGCTCAATGTTGAGTGGGTGTTATTCTGATTAGTATCGAGCGGTCAGAGGTCCGTGGTTAATGAAACATTAATTTTGACACACTAAGCACAGGAGGTGGGTTTTGGGTTTGCATTGCATTTACGCTTCCGTTGAGTTGTATTGATGATTCCTATTATGAGATGATCTGATATATCTATATTATAATACTATGGTTATATGTGTGGGGATAACCCACGTTGAGAGGTGAAGGTCATGGTTGTGGTCTGAGTCATGCAAAGTTACACCACCGTTAAGTGGTATAGGAATAGCGAAGTGTCCACTTGGATATTGTAGTACTGAGCGTTGATAGCGAGTATATTTAGAAGAGTTGTTCTCTTCCTTGAAATTTGAATTTGGTCAACTCTTATCTAGTTGTGGCTGATGAACTTCTCTTGGATTAGTAGTCCATTCCAGTTGATGGGATTCTTTGAGAGATGTTGCTGTGCTCCCATTGATTTAAGTTGCCCTGTAAAGCAATCAATGTTTTCCCAACCGATGAGTTATTCTTGCGGCTGGTGAACTTGGTTAATTGTCAAGTTTGACCTTCGTATTGGAGTTCGTCTTCCTTATTGGAAAATTTTGATCCATTTATTTCGCTTGATGATTTGGATAATGAAAGTTTCCTTTTGCAAGTCCTTTAATGCGTGGAAGCTTTGACTCAATGTATCTTTCTTAGGTATTTTGAGTGTTGAAGATTGATGGTTCTCTTTTATGAAAGAAGATGTATCTCTCTTAGGTATTTTGAGTATTGAAGATTGGGCTGTACCATGTGGAAGAACCAAGAAAGAAGTCCAATATTGCGGCGTCAACAGTAACCGGCTAATGAACAGTACCGTGAACAGTAAATGGCCCGGGAATCTGGGCCAGGAACAGTAACCTCGTTACAGTATTGGGCCATGAACAGTAAGCATCCTACAGTGCGTGCGTGAACAGTGAGCGCGTGTGAATAGTACTACATGGAAAATTAGTACTGAATAGCCCTTAGCCCGAGACTATATATTGAGGGGTAGACCCCCATTGTAAATCAGACCACGTTTATACAAAAGAATAGAACACAAGTTATTGCTTGTTCTTTCATAACAGAGTTCATGCGAGGACTTCTGAGAGAGAATTAGGCGATCAATTGTTCGTTCTGCGTTTCAAGGTCAAGTTTGCTTTTCCGCGGGCAATTGAGGGCTTGGCAATCTCCGCTCGTGGTCTAGCGGCGATCATCCTGGTGCGTGTTGGCGAAGATCCATAGAGCTGCAAGTTCGTGCACTAGCACGTGGTGTACAGCTGAGCAGTGTTCGTCTTCAAGCGCTATTTATCTACGGTTCTACTCAAGAAGATCTGGCCACCCCGTATCATCGTGGTATCAGATTCCAGGCCACTCGGTAGAATCTCTCTTTACCCGTAATTTAGTAGTTTATTTTTCTATCCTATACACCGAAAAAGCCACAAAAAAATATATATCATCTTTCACCATAGTTTAAATCAGTATTTTTAGTGCGTTTTGTTAGGTCTTAATCCACTCGTTCATCGTGTTTAGTTGCTGGTCGTGTTCCGTTCGCGTCTCTTTTGTTCCCCTTCCACCAAATTTTTGTGCCCGTACTTGTTTCCTGTTTTTGTGTAACTAAACATTGCTTATATCAGTAGATTGCACGTTGTTTTCTTCTTGAACCCATCGGTCCATTCGCGAACCTTTCGTACCTATTGAGACTAGCTTGTTGTCGTGCTCGAGGGATTGCTCATAGGATTTTTTGGGACGCAAGTTTTAAATGCTGGCGTGTGCCTTTATTCACGTTGTAGAACCTTTGTTCACATGAAGGTCTTTGTTTGAGCTGGCCGTGAGTTCAATTTGGCTAGGAGTTTACAAAGCCAAACAAAAGAAAGTGCTGGGCCGTGAAAAGAAAAAGAAAAAAAACAGAAACTCGGCTGATTAGTGCTCGCCCGTGAGATTTCGTCCTGTAGTAGCGCTCGGCGGCTGTGAGAAAAAAAAGTGTGTCGGAAAAAAAAGGCAAAAAAAAAAAACAGATAACCCACAAAAAAAAAGGGAGAGAGCAAAAACTTCGGCCATAGTGTTGCTTTCTTCTGTTGGAGCATTGTTATATTTTTGTCTCCGCTCCTGTTCGTGTACCATAATTTTTGAGTAATCTTGTGCCCTCATATCCAAATTTTGAGCACTAGCTAGGGTCTCTGCTTGAACTGTTGCAATACAAGCGTTCGCATCCATCCAAATTGTTCGTGTTATCGCTCATTCCTTTGATTGCAATAGTCTCATTATCCTTGTGCGTGTGTTGCTGTCTACTCTTCACTTATATTTATCGATCAGCAATTAGGCATTGTAGGTCTCGTTTGGATTGCTACCTAGCTAGACAATCTTTAAATTCTGAATTGGTAGGATTCCTCACCTAGCTCCACCTAAAACATCCGTGTCAAGTATTGGCTGTCGTTCTTGGTATTCGCTCGCATAATCTGGGTTGGTCGTTCGTTGCAACGAGCGTAAGTTTTTGCTACTCTTAATTTACTTCGGAACGGTGCAACTTGCTTTGTTTCAGAACAGTAGCTAAGAGATTTCCACTTATTTTCCACATATATTGTCACTTGGTATTTTTGCTATTGTAACCATGTCAGGAAGTGAGCAGGACAAGGATCTGGACGGTAACTTTACTGATCCGATCACAAAGATGCACTACCATACACTTCGTGCCATGCTCCGAGACGAGTTTCGGACTGAGGTCGACCAGGTGCGCAGCGACCTTGGGCGTGTCCAAAACAACTTGGATGGTCTGGGGTCATATTTCCAAAAGCTGTCCGTGACCGTTGACGACAACTACAAGGTACTACTCGATGCTATTGCCAATCTCACCGCTTCGATGCAGCTGGGTACACGTGGCGATGCGGGGAGTGTTCACCTCCCATACGAGCCGCGCAACGAGACGGATGTGGAAGCTGCCGCTAGACGACAGCGCGAGGATGAACCAAGCCAACGACAATTTAACGAACAGGCGTGTGTACGCGAGGTGGCGCAACAGCGCCGTGTTGTTCTTTGAAGTTGCGCGCGTCCCTCGCACAAAGCGCGCGCCGCGGCGCGCGCAGAAGAGGCGGTGCACACCTGGACGCCAATGATGGCATCCACGATGGCGCCTATGGAGGCGCGCATGACGGCGCGTTTGGGGTGCCTACTATGGTGCTCATGGAGGAGGCCGTGGCAACCGCCACAATGACGATGACGGCGATGAGTCTGTGTTCGACGACTATTTGCCGCGCCGTCAACATAATCAGTATGCTCGCAATCGTCGGCGCGATGAGGACGCCGATGATCTGGTTGCAAAGCCCAAGTTTACGATGCCGTCCTTTGACGGTACTACAGAGGTGGTGGTTTATCTTGCATGGGAGCTGAAAGTTGATAAGTTGTTTCGCATGAACCGCTATTCTGATCAACGCAAGTTGGATCTTGTCGTTGCTGCTTTGGACGGATATGCTGCTATATGGTGGGAGCGCTGTGTGCAACAGCGTATGGAGCAACACGAGCCATGTGTTGTTACATGGGACGAGCTTAAGCGACAGATGCGTGCGCGCTTTGTACCTACACATTACAGGCGCTCACTACATGAGAAGCTGATTGGATTGCGACAGGGGTTGAAATCAGTTGATGAGTATTATAAAGGGATGGAGCAGATTATCATATATACTGATGTGCGTGAGAATGAGGAACAAACGATGGCTCGCTTTCTTGCTGGGATGAATTATACTATTCGACGGATTGTTAATCATCATCAATACAACAACATGGTTGAGTTGATGCATCAGGCACGTGAGGCTGAGAAGCAGGTAATTGAAGATGCTAAGTATGTTGCACGACAACATTATTCAGCGAGCACGACACCTCCGTACAACACGGGACAGCCAGCCAAGCCTACTCCATCCGGGGGCAATTCAACGACGCACAGTTCAGCACAGAGGAAGACAGATAGTACGCCGCCACCGGTGCCCGCTACTAGCATGGCATCTTCGATGGGTTCTACAGGCCGTTAACGTGATGTGACATGCTACAAGTGCAAGGGAGTTGGTCATTTTCAGAAAGATTGCCCGAATAATAAAGTTATGATACTTACTGATGATGGGTATATTTCAGCTAGTGATGAGGACGATACTACTCCATTTGCTGATTTTGGAGAGGATCCCGTAGAGGATGAGAGATTGGAATGTAGGCCAGGGTCACCAGATGGAGAGCATATGCTAGTGTGCACACCTCGTGTACTTAGCGTGTCACAGAGTCAGTCTACCGCACAATAGTGCAATTTGTTTCAGTCATGGGTGACAGTTGGTGGTAAAGTGTGCAAAGTCATAATTGATGGAGGAATTTGTCATAATCTGGCCAGCAAGGAGAATTTGTCATAATCTGGCCAGCAAGGAGATGTGCATAAAATTGGGCTTAAAATACATACCGCATCCACATCCTTATTATGTGCAATGGTTGAGCGATGTGGGCGAGGTGAAAGTCAGTCATATGGTGAAGGTGCACTTTAAGATTGACAAGTATGAGGATACCATTATTTGCGATGTGGTGCCCATGTCAGTTTGTCACTTGCTATTGGGGCATCCATGGCAATTTGATCCCCATGTTTATCATGATGGGCATATAAACTGCTACAAGTTTAAGTGGAGCGGCACAGATGTGATTTTGTATCCGCTTACACCGATAAAGATAGTTAATGCTGATAAGAAGAAAGTTGAGGTCAAAATTGAGAGAACACCAAATAGCAAGATTCCACCTTCGGTGAGTGAGAGCCACAAGCCAAACTTGAGCGGTAAAAATAAAAGTGAGGGAGAGAAAGGTTTAGTAATGTTAGCAACCAAATCAGAGATAAGAGGTTTTAGTGAGAATCCCAATTTGGTGCACTTTGTACTTTTGTACAGAGATGCATTGTTTTCGACTGATAACTTGACGTCTCTTCCTAGTTGTGTCTCTCATGTTTTGCAGGAAATTAGTGACGTCTTTCCAGAGGAAGTGGCTGCTGGTTTGCCACCAATCCGCGGGATAAAGCATCACATTGATTTTATTCCAGGAGCGATGCTGCCAACCCAACCACACTTTCCGGATCGAGGAAAATTGAAATTGCTGCCACAAGGAGATGGATCTTTCAAAGTGCTTGAGCGGATTAACGATAATGCATACAAAATCAAGCTTCTAGGAGATCATTATGGCGTGAGCTCGACATTCAACGTTGTTGATTTATCACCGTTCTTCGGTGCAGATGATCTAGCGTCGAGGACGACGCCTGTTCAAGAGGGGGAGGATGATGAGGGCATCCCTACGACACCTTCTTCTCCTCCACCTAATGCTCAAGATATACGCATCGAATTGCCGACTGGGCCAATTACAAGAGCACGTGCCAAGAAACTACAACCTCAGGTGAACTTGCTCCTTAATGAATATGCCATTGATTTTCATGAGAATTTTATACTACCTAAAAACAGTGTTTTGCTTGTGCTTAGGTTTGAAGATTCAACGATGGACGGAGATCAAGGATATGCGGCCATCATCCAAGGAAGACCGTCAAATGAGGAGGTCAAGGCGCTGATCTATGACCCATTCGGCCAAGGAGGAGAGGGCTAATGTCCATACAACCAAGCGAGGGATCAAGGCCCAAGCGGTCAAGCACAAAGCTCATGTGGAGGAACCAAGAAAGAAGTCCAATCCTGCGGCATGAACAATAACCGCTAATGAGCGATGGCGGTTCGGGAATCGGGCCAGAGCGAAGAAGTGCTACAAATGCACACGTGGACAGTGTGCGTGTATGAATAGTACCACATGGAAAATTAGTACTGAATAGCCCTTATCCCGAGACTATATATTGAGGGGTAGACCCCCATTGTAAATCAGACCACCTTTATGCAAAAGAATAGAACACAAGTTATTGCTTGTTCTTTCATAACAGAGTTCATGCGAGGACTTCTGAGAAAGAATTCGGCGATCAATTGTTCGTTCTACATTTCAAGGTCAAGTTTGCTTTTTCGCTGGGAATTGAGGGCTTGGCAATCTCCGCTCGTGGTCTAGTGGCGATCATCGTGGTGCGTGTTGGTGAATATCCATAGAGCTGCAAGTCCGTGCACTGGCGCGTGGTGTACAGCTGAGCGGTGTTCGTCTTCAAGCGCTATTTATCCCCGTATCATGTAGTCCAAGACTCAAGGATGTATGATTTGATGCAAATGAGCGTAATAACCTTAATCGAACATGAAAAATATCTTCCAGCAACAAGATCATGAACAAAATTCATACAAGTAAAACAATGGCAATTTTTATGAATTTTTCTTCCTCATATGCTACACACTAGTAGTACTTGTCTCAACCGTGCGATGTGTGGCGACGAGCAGAGGGCTCTAACCCCGTTTCACATCATCACCTGGCCATCGTAAAACATAGTAAGAATACCATCCATACGCACACAACTTTTCATTAAGACTAAATAGACAAATACGCTCCAAATCGCAACCCGAAACGATATTGTCCCTTCTCGAACACCATTCTGTCCAAAACAGGATAGTCGCCCTAGAAAAATCATAACTCTTGATTTATAGCTCCAAAAATCATGAACTCAGACTTTCTAGAACCTACACACTTATGCGCACAATTTCTCAGTTGATCGAAAGTTCAGATTTTTTCGTTTAAACCCTTGTTTGTAACTTCAAAGACAGATTTGTCATCTTCGGTACCATCGACCTAGACATTCCATAACTTTTAATTGGTACAACAAAAAATAGTTATCTAATACATTCTGGAATCCCCTGAGAAGTATCTACCAATAATAAATTTAATATAATTTTTCTACTCTGCAACAGACTTTGCTAACTCAACATTGTTTCCTGATTGTCCCCAACAGGAAGACAAAACTGAATCACATAGTTCAAAATTTCATAACTCTTATTATACTTGTTCAAAAAATGTGATCTTGGGATCTTTGGAATCATTATAAATTTATCTTTCTAATACATAGAAACAAAAGTCCAAATTTGACCATTTTTAAATTTTAATTTGCGCAACTATGTTCGCTGCCCGAAATCTAGAGACTAAACAAACACTCGAATTGTAAAAATCATAACTAATTATCTACATATCCAAATTTTGTGATCGAATACTCTATGGAAAGAAAAAACAAAGATCTACAATAACCTAGGAGATGATATTCCCATATTTCACCACTACAGTACTTGAAATTGCAGTGCAACAAAAGTTAAAGATTGCCGACCTACCAATAGATTCTACCGATCTACTAAATAGATCCTACTGATTGCTAAATAGAGAAGAGGTAAAAGAATTGTCACCCATGGAGATCAAAATGATGAACACAAAACCCAGCGATCCCCTCTCTTTCTTCCTCTCTTCCTTCCTTTCTTCTTCTTCTTCCTTCCTCTCCTTCCTTTCTCCTCTCCTTCTTGCTGATCTCCTCCTCTTGGCATAGTAGCAGGGAAGGGGGAATGCTACAGCAGTCGTAGGAACTACAGTACCCTTTTCGTGCTAGAGTACATGGGGTGCTATGGTTTGGTTCCCCCCACCCTCTTAAGCCGGCCCCCCACATGAGCCCAAAGAGCTATGGACCAAAGGCCCGAGTTCTAAAACTCCTCCAAAATTTTGAATTTTCCATTTCTAATTATATTTAATTTTAGTACTAATCACTTATTTGTTTTATATTTAAACGAGATATTACATTCTACCCCCCTTAAACAGAATTCGACCCAAAATTCTACTTGTCGTTCTATTCGTAAGAACACCACAACTGAAATTAATCACAATTAACACGTACACGATGTGAAGAACTCTGGATTTTGGTTGCGCATGAGAGATTTTAACTCACAGGTTGTTTCCCTCTCGGACTTATGAGACCACCTCACCTTGATGGATATCAACATCTTACACCTCAACACTCATCTCGATCCTTTTTAGGTGCACTCAACGGATGAGACTCGAAGGTAAGGTTTTACTCGTTGGTCAATGGCTCTAATGAAACTTCGGACTTCGGATCTCTCAAACACTCTCTCAACACTGGGTCATATAGAACATTGTATACCCCGTGCCAGGACTTGAGACGGTTCTAGAGAAAAGCTAACTTCCAAAATCCCCGTAACTTCCAGAACAAACTAATGTACATTGGGTCAACCCTCCCTTTGGTACCTGTAACACCCCAGCTCAACATTGAGCTTGGAATGCTACTAAAATTAAATTAAACAAAACTAAACTAAGATCATTTACCGATTTTGGCAGAACCTCCTTTGTATAATCAACTATACCGAGGTTCCATCAATTGATCATAGCAATTAACACTAAACTCAATATTCAAGTTCATTCAGGCATGCAAGATAATCTAATAATCATAAACAAAACTTGCAATTCTCCTTATTACAAATAAACTGAAACATATAACCAATCATACGTGAATCTCAAATAGATTGCTAATTATTAGAATAAAGACTAAATGATAGACGCCTTAAGGATGAGTGGTAGTGAGTGCATCCAAACATCTACTCCCTCCTATGCATGCCGTTCTTGCCAATTGTACCTAAAACATATCAAAGCAAGTGTGAGCCCAAAGACTCAGCAAGTATCAACAAGGTTAAAGCTAAAATCACAGTCATAGCATCAATATTCCAAATAAAACATTTCACTAAACATAAACTTCATGCTTGAAATGCGTCCATGCAATGCACCTTTTAAACTTTATCTCTTTTCGCATTTTACCGGTAATGTGAGGTATACATCCGTCGATGTATACCCTTGCCTATGCACCCTAGCATAGGGACCAAGAGCCTATACTCCACAAGTATAGGGACCTAAGACCATCATCATCATGATGGGGACCTCTTTACTCATTGCCCACATTCTGCGAATGTGGGGACCTCAAGCCCGTCATTTACATGACAGGGACCTCAACAGTTCATACTTGGTCACCTAGTGACCAAGACTCAATCATGCTTTGACATGCATATGCAAAATGACATCATCTTCCAATTATATGAACTCAACATGTACATAATAACATGTAAGCATTAACAACATACACAGGAAGCTTTAACCATAACTTGCATTTACCAAGATATATTGTAATTCATCACATTGACATCCACGCATGGCTATTACGAACAAGATACAATCAATCTCAGTAAATAATCATAATTATTCTACAACTCGAATACTTGCCTCAACCGTGCGAAAACGGTGGACGCGAAGAGGGCGCTGCCCCTGGGATCACGCTCCCACCTGAACATAATGATAACCCAAACTAAGACAAGCATACTAGACCAAAAGCATAAATGAGAACACAATTGAACTCGCTGAACTCCCAAGCGTTTCCAATTTTTCAATTTCTACCGATCGATTTGGTGTTCACTGCAGACAGTCAACTTATAAAATACATAACTTTCTGCTCAGGAGTCCAAATAACATGTTCTAATACTTTCTGGTAAGATAATTAAATTACCTAAATAAACTTAGTTGGGGAGCCCTTCTGATTCTGCCATTTACTGCCCCTACCAAGCCAATCTACAGAACATCAATTATCACATCGGGTTCTCTGGATAGTACACTAAAATTATCATAACTTTTGCTACGAAAGTCCAATTCTTACGTTATTTAGCTTTCTGGAAAGTTTAGGAAATTACCCATCTTTTTCATTATAACGAGACCCTATGATTTCGTCTTGAACTAACAGATTAACTCAGATTTCTACAGACTGTCAGGATGTTGACAGATTAACAGGACAGCGGCACTAAACAATTCATAACTTTCTAACCGTTAATCGGATCTGGGTGTTCTTGGCAGCCACAGAAAGCTAAGAACATAACCCAACTATCTATAAGAGATTGGATACCCAGATTCTGCGTCTAAAGACATAAAAACTGTCGTTCTATCTACTGGACAGAACATGATCTATTAGTTGTTGATTACTTGATCTACCAAACGAAATCAATTGCAACTAATACACATCAACCAGCGAAGAACACACGATGTTACCCTTGTAGAATCGTAGGAAGACGATGAACTCTCCCCGCGAAGGTGATCTCCTCTCCTTTCTTCACTTGATCGGCAGCGGGGAGCACCGACGGCGAGGAAGGGAGGCACCACCATGGAGGAGAGGGGTGAGCCACAGTAGTCATGCTATAGTGGCGGTGGCGACACTGTAGCTACAGTGCAGCTAGGGTTTCCCCCTTCCTTTTATTGGTGTCTAGCCCCTCATGGGCCTCCTAGGCCAAGGCCCGAGGCCCAAGTTGCCGAAGAACTGCAGAAACCCCCCTTGTTTATGTCTAATTTCTCTTTTGAACGCTTTCTTTCATAGAATAAATCGGAGTATTACATTAAAACCCCCTCTTTCTCCTATTCAATCGCTTTGCTAAAAGAAACATTCTCCCGATTTAATTATTCTCTCCCGATTTATTTATTCTCTCCTGATTTAATTTTTGGGGTATTACATTCTACCCTCCTTAAACAGAATTCGACCCCGAATTCTATTCAACCTCAACACTAAAGAATAACCACTGCTAAAATATTTACTAACATTACTATGTAGCTGCCGTGAATAACTTTGGATAATGCTCGCGCATGCGAGACTCCAATTCCCAAGTCGCCTCTCTCTCGGACTAATGGGACAAAGGCACCTTGACACAAACCAACGACTTGTGCCTCAGCACTCGCTCTGACATCTCTAACAACACACAGGATGCTACTCAAAGGTCAGCGGCTCCCGCGAAACTTCAAACTTCGGACCTCTCTGGTACTCACTCAGCACTGGAACAAACAAGACGATGTGTACTCCGCGCATGGACTCAATACGGTCCTAACGTTTTGCCAACTTCAAACTTCCCACAACTTCCAGAAACAAACCAATGTACCTTGGGATATCCTTCCCTTTGGTACCAAACCACAGAATTTGTGCATAAGCATATGGGCGCTCATTCTATCTTCATCGATCTCTTCATCCTAACCAGGAGGGTCTTCGTTAAGTAGGGACACGCAATACAACTTATTTTAATCGACTCTAAAAATCAGATTCAACTGAAATCAAAGGATTCACAATGCAATTCCAACTTCCCTCAAAACACTCAAATCCAAAATCGAAGATTCCCTATGAAAACCTTTTCACAATCCAACTAGACAGTTTGCAATTAAACTCCACATAAGCCAAAAGAAATCACTCGAGTGCTCAAATCAACTACTTCATTTTAACTCCTGAACTGGAAAGAACCACCTTGCCGATCATAAAGTTAGATCATATTGTACATGATATCCATCATAAAAACCCAACTCATACAAGAACCAATTGAGCACTTCTATACTCGAGAAAATTTGTTTTTTCAGAAGTTCTTTCAAGAAATAAATCCTTTCCTAAATCATGGGCTTCCAAATCACCACACTAACTCATTCTCTTAACTGTCCATTCCAAAATGATCATCAATCGAAAGAACAACCATTTCCTTTCTTTGTCTTAACCGAAAAGAACCACGCATACCAAGATGAATCAACTCAATTTATAATTGGCATCTGTCATAGAGACAAGGCTCAAATAAAAACCAGGAGAATATTTCATCATCCGAGAGTACAATCCTTTTTTTTTCAAACTTTCTTTTAAGAATTCAACTTTCTCTTACACCATGAGATTCCAAATCATCGCATAACACAGTAATTCATTTCTTTTAATTTGGCAAGCCTCAAATCTATGCTCAAACCGAACACGAATCCGCATCTAGGAAGAGAGACTCTTCCAATCCACAATAACATCTTGTGATCACCTTCTCTACCAAAGGAATTACTTTGACAAATAATAATTCCCAACACACCTCAATATAGATTTCAGCTACAATCACATCACCTCAATCTTTTAAGGATAATCAACTTGAAATTCACCGCATACACCCTCATTTATTGCATCCAAAAGATCCTATCAAAGATCACCATAACTCTTGGAACCTAATAATGGGAAACTAAGATGCTAGCATAAAAATACCAAGCCCGAATTCCACCTTTAAGAATTCCACATTGAACTTCCGGTATACTTGATCGGTAACCCTCAGATCTGATGACTAAAATTTCACACAGCTCGACAATAACCTCATTATTAATGTCACCATTCCTCACTCATCAAGTAGCCGCCCCAAGGCGATTTATTTTACCAATCTTGGACCTCCTCTAATCCACACCAATCCAATTCAGTTACACAACCACAATATATATATTCGCAATACCCTAACTGATTGACCAAGATTCAAACAAAGGGTATTGGATCATAATTTGCCATACGTCCCACTAGTTGTAACACTAATCAATTGTATTTCATTGACAAACATTCCATTTAGTTAGAACCCTCTCCAGGTGTTATAGGTCAAAACCGAATCACTATCTACTGCTCTTCAAATAGCTTGGTTCCCAAGATTTCACCACTATCATATACTTGTCCACCATCAACCAGTCGACGTTCTACACTTTATAAGACTTTGGCAACACAAGTTGGTTAATTCCTTTCTCAAAAGGAAGAAACAAACAAATACAAGTTTCAACGCACAAGAAAACGTTGCTCCTCGGAGTGAGTA
Organism: Phyllostachys edulis; assembly: GCA_036346405.1. NCBI lineage: Eukaryota > Viridiplantae > Streptophyta > Magnoliopsida > Poales > Poaceae > Phyllostachys > Phyllostachys edulis. Next base: position 31,393,540 of record CM070565.1, on the reverse strand, counting down.
CGAGACCAAGAGAAACAATCAAATATTAATGATCTCAGAAAAAAAAACAAAATACGAGTCCGCAAATGAGGGCACATGTCTCACCAGAAAGAACTTCCAAATCCCCATAAATCGAAATAAAACATTGCTATGGAAACCCAAGAAACTCTTAAGCTGTAACAACAGAAAAGTTGCAGATTACAATTCTTAACTCCAACCTCAAATACTTAGGGCTCACATTTTCCGTTAACAAAGAAAGCAATTTCTTTGATTACAACATTACTTGCCATCTTATGCAAGAAATGCCTTTAAAACCAAATCAAATTAATCACTTAGAAACCAAACAGAAACTTTCCATACGTCACATTGCTCAACTAATCTCATCTACTACATAAATCATGATCTGCCAAAAGAGCACGTATGCAAAACTCCAAACATTTCATTTAACCGGTATTACGAAAAGCAATCAACTTACTTCCTCTTTAGAAGAATCATTACCACTCCAACGTGTTACATTCTCTTATCGACAATCTTACTAATATCAAGAATAATTCACTCTTAACAAGATTCGTTATTGTCAACTCTTCCTTTATAAAGCTCCTAACGGCTTACCAAAGTATTACATACCACTTTATCAGATCGTCCTCAATTGAGAGTATACCAAATTCTTACAATTTCATTGCAACAACCACTTTATCTTAGAGGAGACCTACTACATAATTTAAGAGGTTATTCCAAAGTCCTCTCATCAAACGCATACTATTATCCGACAAATTCACCATCATGCAAACACAGGTCATCCCCATGAAACACACATGAGTAAATCACTTTTGACTTTCAACCTTTCACTTATTAGGAACACTCACACTAATTTAGTACACTCTAATTCTAATCTGGAGGTTATCATAACCCATTGATGATTATTCAATTATGGACGAATTGATGGTCATTCCTCTATTTGTATTCCCACGAGCATAAATAAGATCATCAAATAGTCAATTAAAGAAAACCCCATATTATTATCTACTAAGACCATAGTCGAACACCTCCTTATTTTTCTCTTGTTGCACGCTTAGATTAATCCAAATACTCCAATAAGTTTAGCAAACTAAACAATTCTATTGATCAACCATTTCATCAATGTTCCACACTTCTTAATAACTCTATTGATTCCGACTAAATATAGTTATACTCATAGTCACTGACTCATCAAGAACTACTAGGGACAACCTCAACTTATTCAACTTTCCTTTCAAGGATCTTAGCTAAGATCGATCATGCACCTAATCGCAACCCAATCTTGATAATCCATATCATATTCATTAAGTGCTTTGATTATAACCTCTCATCTTATCATGACAAAACACCGCTAAAGGGTTTAACAACTTCTTTCATTAGGAAGAACCATTAATCTTTAACACTCAAAATACCCAAGAGAGACACATTGAGTAAAAGCCTCCACGTACTAAAGGACTTGCAAAAGGAAACTTTCATTAACCCAAAAACATCAAGCGAATAAATGGATCAAGTTTTCCCATGAGAAAGACAAAACTTCAATACAAAGGTGAAACTTGACCATCAACCAAGTTCACCAGCCGCAAGAATAACTCATCGGTTGGGAAAACAATGATTGCTTTACAAGACAAATTCAGCCCAATTGAAACACACTATCCTTTCTCAAAGCAACCCATCAACCGTAATGAACTAATAACCCAAGAGAAACTCATCAGTCACAACTGGACAAGAGTTGACCAAATTCAAAGAAGAGAACAACTCTTCTAAAGGTACTCACTATCGCGCCTGTACTAAGATATCCGAGGTAACCACTTCACTATTCTCTTACTATGAACAGTGGTGTAACCTGGTAAAGCCCAGGACCACAATCACAACCTCAACCTCTCGACATCAACTATCATAATATATAACTAATATAATCAATTATAAGTATATAAGATTATATCATACAATAAGCACAATGATCAACTAGCAACTGTAGCACAAAAGTAACTATTTACTCAACAGAAGCGTATATGCAATGCAAAAACCCAACCCATCTACTGTGCATAGTGTGTCAAAATTAATACTTTAAATACCACGAACCTACAGCCCGCTCTGATACCAACTGTAACACACCAGCTCAACATTGAGCCTGGATTGCTACTAAAATTAAATTAAACAAAACTAAACTAAGATCATTTACCGATTTCGGCAGAACCTCCTTTGTATAATCAACTACACCGAGGTTCCATCAATTGATCATAGCAATTAACACTAAACTCAATATTCAAGTTCATTCAGGCATGCAAGATAATCTAATAATCATAAACAAAACTTGCTATTCTCCTTATTACAAATAAACTGAAACATTTAACCAATCATACGTGAATCTCAAATAGATTGCTAATTATTAGAATAAAGACTAAATGATAGATGCCTTAAGGATGAGTGGTAGTGAGTGCATCCAAACATCTACTCCCTCCCATGCATGCCGTTCTTGCCAATTGTACCTAAAACATATCAAAGCAAGTGTGAGCCCAAAGACTCAGCAAGTATCAACAAGGTTAAAGCTAAAATCACAGTCATAGCATCAATATTCCAAATAAAATATTTCACTAAACATAAACTTCATGCTTGAAATGCGTCCATGCAATGCACCTTTTAAACTTTATCTCTTTTCGCATTTTACCGGTAATGCGAGGTATACATCCGTCGATGTATACCCTTGCCTATGCACCTCGCATAGGGACCAAGAGCCTATACTCCACAAGTATAGGACCTATGCCCATCATCATCATGATGGGGACCTCTTTACTCATTGCCCACATTCTACGAATGTGGGGACCTCAAGCCCGTCATTTACATGACGGGGACCTCAACAGTTCATACTTGGTCACCTAGTGACCAAGACTCAATCATGCTTTGACATGCATATGCAAAATGACATCATCTTCCAATTATATGAACTCAACATGTACATAATAACATGTAAGCATTAACAACATACACAGGAAGCTTTAACCATAACTTGCATTTACCAAGATATATTGTAATTCATCACATTGACATCCACGTATGGCTATTAAGAACAAGATACAATCAATCTCAGTAAATAATCATAATTATTCTACAACCCGAATACTTGCCTCAACCGTGCGAAAACGGTGGACACGAAGAGGGCGCTGCCCCTGTGATCACGCTTCCACCTGAACATAATGATAACCCAAACTAAGACAAGCATACTGGACCAAAAGCTTAAATAAGAACACAATTGAACTCGCTAAACTCCCAAGCGTTTCCAATTTTTCAATTTCTACCGATCGATTTGGTGTTCACTGCAGACAGTCAACTTATAAAATACATAACTTTCTGCTCAGGAGTCCAAATAACATGTTCTAATACTTTCTAGTAAGATAATTAAATTACCTAAATAAACTTAGTTGGGGAGCCCTTCTGATTCTGCCATTTACTGCCCCTACCAAGCCAATCTACAGAACATCAATTATCACGTCGGGTTCTCTGGACAGTACACTAAAATTATCATAACTTTTTCTACGAAAGTCCAATTCTTACGTTCTTTAGCTTTCTGGAAAGGTTAGGAAATTACCCATCTTTTTAATTATAACGAGATCCTATGATTTTGTCTTGAACTAACAGATTAACTCAGATTTCTACAGACTATCAGGATGTTGACAGATTAACAGGACAGCGGCACTAAACAATTCATAACTTTCTAACCGTTAATCGGATCTGGGTGTTGTTGGCGGCCACGGAAAGCTAAGAACATAACCCAACTATCTCTAAGAGATTGGATCCCCAGATTCTACTTCTAAAGACATAAAAACTGTTGTTCAATCTACTGGACAGAACATGATCTATTAGCTGTTGATTACTTGATCTACCAAAGGAAATCAATTGCAACTAATACACATCAACCAGCGAAGAACACGCGATGTTACCCTTGTAGAATCGTAGGAAGACGATGAACTCTCCCCGCGAAGGTGATCTCCTCTCCTTTCTTCACTTGATCGGCAGCGGGGAGCACCGACGGCGAGGAAGGGAGGCACCACCATGGAGGAGAGGGGTGAGCCACAGTAGTCATGCTACAGTGGTGGAGGGGCACTGTAGCTACAGTGCAGCTAGGGTTTCCTCCTTCCTTTTATTGGTGGCTGACCCCTCATGGGCCTCCTGGGCCAAGGCCCGAGGCCCAAGTTGCCGAAGAACTGCAGAAACCCCCATTTTTATGTCTAATTTCTCTTTTGAACGCTTTCTTTCATAGAATAAATCGTAGTATTACATTAAAACCCCCTCTTTCTTCTGTTCAATCGCTTTGGTAAAAGAAACATTCTCCCGATTTAATTATTCTCTCCCAATTTATTTATTCTCTCCCGATTTAATTTTTGGGGTATTACAGTACCAAACAACACAACCGGCAGAAATTACACGGCACTCTTGTTCCATGTCTCAATCAATATCTTCACATTAATAAGGAGCACCTCCTTTAACCAGGTTCAAACAATAGAACTTGCTTTAATAAACATACAACTAAAAAAATCAGGAGAGCATTTCACTACCCGAGAAAATATTTTTTTCTCAAATTTTCTTTTAGGAATAAGTTTTTTCTCAAATCATGAGATTCCAAATCATCGCACTAAATCCTTCATCTTAACTGGCCAACTCAAAGCGATGCTCAACACGAAAGCAACAACCATACTCATCTAGAGGGACTCTACTAGTCCACAAAAAAGATACTCTAGTCCACTCCTCTACCAAAGCAATTACTTTGATAAATAATTTCCAATGCACCTCAACACATGGATTTCACCCACAATCACACCACCTCAATCCTTTAAGGATAATCAACTTGAAGTTCACATCACATACTCTCATTTACTACATCATAAGGGTTCTATCAATGACCGTCACACTATTCAGAATCCACCCTTATTCTACAACTTCTACACATAATCATTGGGCAACCAAGGTTCTAGCATGAAAATACAAAGCCCAAATTCAACCTCTCAGACTCCTACAACGAACTTCTCGTATAAAAGATCGAGAAATCTTCAGATTCAATCACTAAAATTCCCATACTCCAAACATACTCAATCATTAACATCAACACGTAAACATTTTCTCGACAAATTATCTTTAGAAGGATTCTTTCTCCCAGAAGGTTACTCACTAAAGCCAAGGCATACCTGACAACAACTCAACAGTTCCTACTATCCCAATAATTGACATTATAATTAGATTACTTCGCTAATCCAACTCTCATTGAACTATATATTTCACCTACCCAACCCTGCAAATTACCCAATCGCGGTACTCTAATAAATCGATCAAGATTTCCATACTTTCGATAATTCTGATATTCCACCAAAATAAAAAAAGATCTTGAACCACAAATTACTATAGGTCCTACTAGTTGTAGCAATGTAATCAGTTAGTTCCAAATACTAACATTCTATTTAAATCGAATCCTCTCCAAGCATAATTCTAAGAAATTAATTTATCACTCAACGTATCTCAAACAACTTGACACCCAAAGCCTCACAATATCATTCACTTGACCACTACTACCAATGGCCACTATACACTCCATAAGGTTTTGCAACACAAATCGGTTAATCCTTTCTAAAAAGAAGAGGCAAATAGAGATGTCGGTGTTTTAGAACCGAACTTACGTAAAGATTGTTTGATTCGGGGGGTCTCCTAGAATAGAATCATGCAGAGAGATTGACACGGAATTTTTATCTGAGTTCGGCCTTCTCAGGAGAGAATAACAACCCTACTCCTGTGTGTGTATGGTATTGAGTGTATCTTGAACAATCGGGAAAAACTAAGACTATTACAGATAGTGCTTGTATTCCGATGGCTCGATCTTTTTCCCTTTCTCTAGTTGCCGCTTTTTATAGTACGTGAAGGAGGCGATTACTCCAGTAAAGCGGCGCCTCATCACCTCTAGAATTCAGCGCATGTTGGTAGTAATTACGGTGTATTAATTCCTCCACGTCGCTCAATGACTATATACCGAGATAATAGGGTATTACGTGCCATTATTCGTAGAATAACAACAGATGATGATCGTTTGAATCCCTTAATCAATAAGACCCTCTTGTCTGCAGGTTCATTTGATTATAAGGTGGTCGTGGCTGACCTAGTCGAGAGGAATCTACGACTATGAGGTAGTCGTAGCAAGACTTACGACTATGGGATAGTCGTAGCATAACTTACGACTATGGGGGTGGTCGTAGAAGAACTTACGACCATCCATTTGGTTCTTCCTTCATAACATTAAGGGGTACACTCAGGGTTCACATGACGTCATATTTACCTATAATAAAAATTATAGATAAAAGGTAAAATGAGGATTATTATATCCTCGTCAAGAGACAACTTGCAGCACACATGAAAACGTTATCACTTGCAATAGACACAAGATTAAGGGAAATAGTTGTAACATCCTGTTCAGATATAAAACATATAAGTGACTAGTACTAAGATTAAATATAATTAGAAAGGGAAAATTTAGAATTTTGGAGGAGTTTCAGAACTCGGGCCTTTGGCCCATAGCTCTTTGGGCCCAAGTGGGGGTTGGGGGGGGGGACTAAACCCTAGCACCCTAATCTGCAAAGACGCCTAGGAGGGCATCTTGTAGTGTCGCCATCATCATGCACGCCCTCTCCTCCATGGTGGTGCCCCCTCTCCTCTGATGCTTCTCCATTGTTGCCAGCTATAAGGAAGAGGAAGGAGAGAGAAGAAGAGAGGAGAAGGAAGAGGAAGAAGGAGTTCTTCGTGGGGGATCTCTAGCGAGTCATTCATGTCTTCTAGGGTAATATTTTAATCCTCGCTGTTAGTTTAAGTATTTTCGAGGAGATGATGTCGTTTAGTGATTTGTTGATCCTGCTGAGATTGAGTCAGTATTCTGCAATCGTGTTGTCTAGCAGATTAGGTCTTATTCAGTGCGAAATTAGAGGTTTGTTCCTGCTAGAGTTATGTGGGTAATTGCATGGGCTTTCTAGAAAGTATTAATTTGCAATTTTTGGTTGGATAATGAATTAATTATGATTTTTGCAAGTCTAGTGCTAATTCAGTCTCTAGATTCGGGCAGTGAGCGTAGTTCTGTGAATTAAGGTCCATAGATGGACGAATTTGGTCAGTTGATCTCCATGAGTTATGTAGATAACTTTATGATGTTTCCAGGGAGATCAAGTTTATAATTTTGGGACATTTAGAACGAAAGATATGAATTTTTAAAGTTAATGTTGTATTCTGTCCTTCTGTTGTGGACAGTAGAGAAAGACTAGTCAGTTAGCAACCTTTGTTGCACAATAGGGAAAATTGTAATAAATTTATTGAGTAAGCTAGTTCTCTTTAGTTTCCAGATTGTCTTAGAACAGTGGGTTTGGATGTACCAATTAAAAGATAAAAAATTCCTAAGTCGGTAGTACCGAAGATGATAGAACTGTCTTCGGAGTTAAAAACAACGACTTAGATGGAATAATTTGATCTTTTGGTCACCTGGGGAGTTGCAGATATGCGTGTGTAGATTTTAGGGAATTTGGGTTCATGACTTTTGGAGTTTTTACTCAAAGGTTATGGTTTTTCTTTGATAGCTGTCTGTTTGGACAAACTGGTATTTGGAGTGTATCCGTAAAGTTTCGGGTTGCGAATAGGAGTGATTGATTTCATTTTGTTTCATTGCTACGCTGAGTATTTTTGAATGGCATTCTTTGTATACTTTACGGTTGCCAGGTGGTGGTGAGAACCGGGTTTAGAGTCTTCCCATTGTCATCATCCATCTCGCGGTTGAGGCAAGTGCAAGCAGTGTAGGGTGAATTGTGATGCTATATTCATGATAATTGCCATGGTTCACTTATGAAAGTATGTCTATGTTATTGCCGATGATTATTATTCTTTCATGTTGAATTGAGAATATGATGTTCTTTGCATCATAGCATTCATTCCTGAATCTTGGACTACGTGGTATGTAAGCATTGTTTCTTTTGATGTCCCTGTCATACATTGGATGGGCATGAGATCCCCGTCATGTATTCGATGGGCATGGGTGCCCCACACTCGTGTAGTGTGGGCTTGAGATCCCTATGCCTGAGGGCACAGGCTTGAGTATGCATCGACAGATGCACTAGTCTGCATTACCGGTAATTGCAAAGAAGGAAGAAAGAGCATTCTTGACATATGCATTGCATGCGAGCATAAGAGATTTATTTTTGGTTCATTGCTGATGTTCATATGAGGTTTTGGTATCTTCATTGGCTGGTCGTGAAGTTTTGTTTTGTTGGACCGAAAAGGCGACTAGAGGGGGGGTGAATAGGAGCACGCTCACTTTTTCACTTTGGCTAGATTCAACACCAATTTCACTCCAATAGCTATGGAAGCTATGGAGATCAATCTACAAGTATAGCGAAAGCCTTGTATTGAATCTAAACAAAAACCCGCAAAGCAAAAGACCAAATAGAGTCCAAACTCTAATGGGTGGTCAGACCGGCGGCAGATGGGCCATCAAACCGGAGGTCGGTCTGGCCGACGGCTGACGGGTGGTTTCACCGATTTCGTCCAGAACAGAAGAACGGCACGAAAACTCAAAATTCAAATCGATCTAACTTTTGATCCCTAAGACCAAACTCCACGAAACTTGAAGCACACCTTCTAAAAGTTATTAGGAACCTATTCCAATCAAGGATCGTAGAGATCCATGCCAAAGTTCCTATCTTTTTCAGTTTGAACGAAGGTGGTTCAAAAACGAGTCAAATACGAAGTATGATCTAGAGAATTGCTCGTGGGTAAATGATGATCAAGATGATCCTAGATAGGTTCCCACATGTCACAGCAAGTTAGATCAAGACAAGAAACCAAGCAAAAACTCGTGGATCAAAGAAAGACCCCAAATCATCAAATAGAGAGAAAGAATGCAAATGAACTCATCTTTGAGAGAACTTTCTTTGGATTGATTTGATATAGTATTAGTTTATAGCCACTCCATCAATAGAGGACAAAGACACAATACATGAGCACGAAATCAAATACAACTCTCTAGAACCCTAACCTCCAACTATCCTTCCCTAAGCACAAAATCAAAACTAGGGTTTACAATGTAATGAAAGGGTTGAAGGGGTGCAGCCACCTCCCTCCTCTATTTATAGTGGAGGCTAAACCTTCTAGAAGCATTAACCTTAATGGGCTCCCGTTAAGGCCCAACACAAACGGGTTACACACGCACGCATTTTAAAGCGCCGTCTTGTACCGCGGGTTGGCAAAAGGTCACCAAGACGGTATTTGGTAAAATTACCAAAATACCCCTTTCTCGATCTTTTTGCAAAGATCGAGTCCCATCTTCGTGAAGCATCTCCATGCTTCGCCACGTGTAGGTTGATCCAACGACTCTTATAATGTCGGCAAGTCTATCCCATCTGGCTCCTGTAATACCCCAAATATAATTCGAGAGAGAATAATTAAAATTAGGGAGAAGGACCAAATAGAAAAGAGTTTAGCAGAAGGAAAAAAAGGGGGGTTTTATGCAAATCCTCGGCAACCTGGGCCTCGGGCCTTGGCCCAGGAGGCCTATGAGGGGCCGGCCACCAATCAAAGAAGGGAGGAAAACCCTAGCACTACTGTAGCACTCGAGCTACAGTACCCCCCCCGCTGCCGCTACAGTGTCGTGCTACAGTAGACACCCCCCTTGCCCTCCATTGCCGTTCCCCTCCCTCTTAGTGGTGCTCTCCCATTGCTGTTGGCCAAGAAGAAGGAAGAAGACGGAAGAAGAAGGAAGGGGAAGAAGGGAGGGGAGAGGGATCGTGTGGTGTTCATCGCGTTCGACAGCAGGTTCTTCAAGGGTAATCCTAATTCCCCCTCGATTAGTTGCGCAATTAGTTAATTTAGCGATGTCGGTATTTAGGGCTGTTCAGGACAGATTAGAGAAGATCGAGGTTTTTATATGTTTAAACGCAGAATTAGTTCTGGACGTCTCTTAGAGTATTGTAGAGGACGTCGCCATCTTTCCGTGAAGTGCTAGAACATGTTATTTGGACCCTTGTAGCAGAAGTTATGATTTTATTAGTGGGACTGTTCTGCAGATTTGTTGGTTTTCTGACAGGTTTTAGTAATCTGAGTTAATCGATTAGTTAAAGAGAGATTTAGAGAAGCTCAGTATAATAAAAGTTGTAGGTAATTGTCCCAGATTTCTCAAAAGCTCAAGAACGTGAGATTTGCACACACGTAGCAGAAGTTATGGTGGTTTTAGTGCTCTATCCAAAGAACCCGACGTGAAATTGATGTCTTTTAGATTGGCTTGGTAGGGGTTTTAGATTTTAGAATCAGAAGGGCCCCTCAACTAGGTTTAGTTGGGGAATTTAATTACCTTTCTAGTAAGTCCAAGAACACCGTATTTGGACCCATGTATTGAAAGTTACGAATTTTAGAAGTTGACTGTCCACCGAGGGGACAGATCGACGTTTAGGAATTGTGGTTGGGATTGAGTTAGACGTGTTTGCGAGTTCATGGTTGCTGTTTATAGTTTATTTTGGTCTGCTACTATTGTCTTAGCGTGTGTTATAATTATTATTCATGTGGTGGACTGGTTCCGGGGGCAACACCTTTCGCACGTCCCTCGTTCCCTCGCGGTTAAGGCAAGTATAATGATGGTGATAATAGATATTGTTGAATGGCAATGTTTGGTATATATTATGAGTATTTGTGTGTTCATGATTGTGAAGATGGCATAATTGGTAATGTTCATGGTTGCTAGAGATATGAGTTATGTGTTAACCGTGGATGTTTGAAAGTTGTGAAATCTATGTTTATGAGCTTTTGTAGTATGAATAGGATATTCATATGCAATGTTATTGCGGATGCATGTTTGTATTAATTTGAGAATTCATACATATGCATCATGTTGGCTTATTGAAGTCTTAGTCATGTGATGACTAAGCAACTCTTGAGGTCCCCGTCATGTTGATGACGGGCTAAAGGTCCCCATGCTTGTAAAGCATGGGCTTTGGTCCCCATACTTGCGGAGTATGGGCAATGGTCCCTGTGCCAGATGGCACAGGCATGGGTGTGCACCGACGGATGCACACTTTGCATTACCGGTAAAATGCAAAAGGGAAAGAGAAGGAAAAAAGATCATTTTTGAGCATATTGCATAGCATGTGTGTGTAAGGTGATTGATATGTGGTTTTGTGAAGTATAGTTGATGAGTTACATGCTTGTATGCTGTTGATGCCATTTATTATATTTGCTGAGTCTTTGGACTCACCTCTTGTTGTTTGTTGTATTTTAGGTACCTTTACAAGATCAGCATGCATGGGGGAAAGGAAGGATTAGACTTCTTGCACTATTGCACGAATTACCCACCATTGAATGAAAGAAAAATTAACTAGGAGATTAATGAACTGTTTAAACTACTCATATTGATTATTGCTTGCTTGGAGTAATCTATAATACATGAATTGACGTTTTGGATGCTCATGATTTATTTCTTAGATGTTAGTTGCTATGGATGTCATAGTAACGAATAGTCAGTTTTGATTACATCATGAACATATTGCAATTTGGATTATTTTTATATGTTATAACAGTCTGTTGGAACCTCCGGTATAGGTAACTATACAAAGGAGGTTCTGCCAAAATTTTGTAGGATGTTTTAGTTTAATTATGGTTAATTTATTTAATTTAGTGGCATTCCAGGCCTTTGTTTGGCTGGGGTGTTACAGTTGGTATCAGAGCGGGCTGTAGGTCCGTGGTTTTTTGAATTATTAAACTTGACACACTAAGAACAGTAGGTGGCATTGGGTTATTGCATTGCATTTACTTTTCCGTTACGTTGTATTGATGATTCCTGTTATGCGATGATCTAATATATCTATATTATAATATTATGGTTATTATGTGTGGGGATAACCCATGTTGAGAGGTTGAGGTCGTGGTTGTAGTCCTGGGCTTTACAAGGCTACACCACCGTTCGCAGTATGAGAATAGTGAGTATCTTTAGAAGAGTTGTTCTCTTCCTTGTATTTGAATTGGTCAACTCTTATCTAGTGGTGATTGATTAGTTTCTCTTGGGTTATTAGTTCATCCCGGTTGATGGGTTGATTTGAAAAGGATTGATATGTTTTTGTTGGCTTATTTTTGTCCCGTAAAGCAATTGTTGTTTTCCCAACCGATGAGTTATTCTTGCGGTTGGTGAACTTGGTTGATTGTCAAGTTGACCTTTATATTGGAGTTTTGTCTTTCTCATCGGAAAAAACATGACCCATTTATTCGCATGATGTTTTTGGTTAATGAAAGTTTATTTTTGCAAGTCCTTTAGTACATGGAGGCTTTGACTCAATGTATCTCTGTTGGGTATTTTGGGTGATGAAGATTAATGGATCTCTTTTATGAAAGAAGATGTTAAACCTTTTAGTGTTGTGTTGTCTTAGTTAAGTGAGAGGTTATAACCAAAGCAATTAATGGATATGATATGGGTTATCAGGTTAGGTCTGCAGTATGTGCATGCTCGATCCTAACTAAGATCCATGAAAGGAAAGTTGGTTAATTTGAAGTCTTGTAGTAGTTCTCGAGGAGTTGTGATTGAGAGTATGGTTATACCTAAGTGTAATCAATAGAGTTAATAAGAGGTGTAGAACATTAATGAAATTGAGTTGATCATTTAAGAGTGAAACATTTGGTAAACTTCTTTGGTAAATTGGATTAACAGGTCTCAATGGATTAATCTAACCGTTTGAGATGGTTAAGTTCAAAAGGAGTTAGATTATTGTCTTAGTGGATATTAATCTTGGGGTAACCTTTTGTGGATACTTAGTGATTATAAGTAATTGCTAGGTGTAATTAATGTCTATTAATGTTTGGTGTTGAGCATCACTAAGAGATAAACTGATGGGATTTAATGGATGAACAATGTTTACATGATGGTAGAACTATCAGATAATAGTATGTCTTTGATGAAAGGGTTTTGGAATAACCTTTTAATTTGTGTAGTAGTTTTCCTCTAAAATAAAGTGGTTGTTGTAGTGAGAGTATAAGATTTTGATATACACTCAATTGAGGATGAGATGATAAATGGGTATGTAATATTTTGGTGAGCCTTTGGGGGCTTAAAAAAGAAAGAGTTGACGATAACGAGTCGTGTTAAGGGTAGATTATTCTTGATGTTAGTAAGATGTCCACAAGAGATTATGACTCGTCGTAGTGGTGATGATTCTTCTAGAGAGAAAGTAAGTTAATTGCCTTTTGTAATATCAGTTAAATGAAATGTTTGGAGTTTTGTATTCGTGGTCTTTTGGGAGTTCATGATTTATGTAGTAGATGGAGTTAATTGAGCAATGTGACGTATGGAAAGGTTCTGTTTGGTTCCTATGTGGTTAATGTGATTTGGTTTTAAAGGCATTCCTGGTATGGGTTGGCAAGTAATGTTGTAATTAAAGAAAATTGCTTTCTTTGTTAACGGAAAATGTGTACCATAGGTATTTGAGGTTGGAGTTAAGAATGGTAACTTGCAACTTTTCTGTTGTCACAGCTTAAGAGTTTCTTGGGTTTTCCATAGCAGTGTTTTATTTTGATTCTTGGAGGTTGAAAATTCCTTCTTGTGGGACATGTGCTCTCATCTGCGGACTTGTAATTTTTTTTAAGAGATCATTTCCTCTTGACTGTTTCTCTTGGTCTCGTGCTCACTCTGAGGGGCAACATTTTCTTGTGTGTTGAAACTTGTATTAGGTTGTCTCTTCCTTGTTTAGAAAGGAATTAACCAACTTGTGTTGCCGAGTCTTCTAAAGTGTAATTTGGCGACTGTTTGATGGTGGACAAGTATATGATAGTGGTGAGATTTTGGAAACCAAGCTATTTTGAAGAGCAGTAAAAAAGTGGATTGGTTTTGACCTTTCACACCTGGAGAGGATTCGATGGAATGTTTTGGCGATGAAACAAAATTGATTGGTGTTACAACTAGTGGAACCTATGGCGAGTTATGATCCAATAACCTTTGTCTATGTTGGAATGTTGGAGTTAACGAAAGTATGGACTCTTGATAATTTATTAGAGTATCGCAATTGGATACTTGGATACTTAGCAATATTGTGTAGAAAAGTTTTGATGGTGAAGTTAGTGAGAGTAGCGGTGTAGTAAAATCTAATAGTCGTGTTAAATGATGGGATAGCAGGGATTGTTAAGTTATTGTCAAGTATGACTCGGTCTCCGTGAGTAACCCTATGGGAGTTAGATTATCTCTAAAGATAACTTGGTCAAGAATACATATATTTATTGGTCTTAGTGATAGAGTATGTTTGAATCTTGATCAATCAGTTAGATTATTGTGAATGAGTATATTGCGGTTGTGTAGCTGAATTTGATTGGTGTGGTCTAGAGAAGGTCTAAATTGGTGCAATGAATCGCATTAAGTGGTTACTTGATTAGTGAGGAATGATGACATTAATAACTGAGGTTATTGTTGAGCTGTGTGAAATTTTTAGTCTTCGGATTTGAGGGTTACCTATCAGGTATAAAAAAAATCGTTGTAAGAGTCTGAGAGGTTGAATTGGGCTTTGCATTTTTATGCTAGCATCTTGGTTTTCCATGATTTGGTTCCAAGAGTTATGGTGATATTTGATAGAATCCTTTAGATGTAGTGAATGAGTGTGAATGTGGTAAATTTGAAGTCGATTATTCCTAAAAGATTGAGGTGATGTGAATGTGGCAGAAAATCTATATTGAGGTGTGTTGGGAATAATTTTGTCAAAGTAATTCCTTTTGTAAAGAAGTTGATCAGAGTATGTTATTGTGGATTGGAAGAGTATCTCTACATCGGTATGGATTTTGGTGTTTAGCTGAGCATAGCTTTGAGGTTTCCAAATTAAAAGAAAAGAATTAGTGTGCTATGTGATGATTTGGAATCTCATGGTTTAAGAGAAAGTTGAATTCTTAAAAGAAAGTTTGAGGAAAAGGTTGTATTATCGGATAATGAAATATTCTCTTGGTTTTATTTGAGCTTTGTCTCTATGACAGATGCCAATCATATTGAGTTGGTTCTTCTTGGTATGCGTGATTCTTTTCGGTTAAGAAAAAGAAAGAGAATGGTTGTTTTGGGCATACGAGTGATTTCGCCTTTGGCTTATGTGGTGTTCATTGACAAACTGTCTACTTGGAAAGTGGAAGAGTGTAATGATGAATCTTTTGGTTTTGGATTTAACTCTTTTGGTGGGGAGTTGGTAATGCGTGTTTGCAATGTGAATCCTTTATTTTTTTCAGTTGAGTTCTGTTGTGCGTCCCTAGTTAAAGGAGGTGCTCATTGTTAAAGTGAAGAGATCGATTGATACAAGGAACAAGAGTTTTATGTGTAATGTGTAGGTTGTGTGGTTTGGTACCAAAGGGAATGTTGACCCAAGGTACATTGGTTATTTCCGAAAGTTGCGGAGATTTGGGAGATAGCGTATTACTAGGACCGTCTTGAGTCCTGGCGTGGGGCACAGATTGTTTTGTATGACCTAGTGTCGCGGGAGTACTGGAGAAATCTGGAGTGTGAAGTTACGGTAGGGCCGTTGACCCACAAGTAAGATCGTGCCTTCGAGTCATGTCCGTTGAGTGACTCTTGAAAGGATGGGACGAGTAATAAGGCGTAACACGTCGATTCGTCAAGGTCTTGGAAGTCGCAGCAGACCGAGATAGAGGCCATCTGGGAATTGGAGTCTCGCATGCGCTGACAATTATCGAAATTATTCACAGCGATTACGTGGTAATGTTAGTAAGTTTTTTTAGCTGTGATTATTCTTTAGCGTTAAGCGTGATTAGAATTCGGGGTCGAATTCCGTTTAAGGGGGGTAGAATGTAATACCCCAAATATAATTCGAGAGAGAATAATTAAAATTAGGGAGGAGGACCAAATAGAAAAGAGTTTAGCAGAAGGAAAAAAGGGGGGTTTTATGCAAATCCTCGGCAACCTGGGCCTCGGACCTTGGCCCAAGAGGCCTATAAAGGGCCGGCCACCAATCAAAGAAGGGGGGAAAACCCTAGCACTACTGTAGCACTCGAGCTACAGTACCCCCCGGCCACCACTACAGTGTCGTGCTACAGTAGACACCCCCCTTGCCCTCCATTGCCGTTCCCTTCCCTCTTAGTGGTGCTCTCCCATTGCTGTCAGCTAAGAAGAAGGAAGAAGACGGAAGAAGAAGGAAGGGGAAGAAGGGAGGGGAGAGGGATTGTGTGGTGTTCATCACAATCGACAGCGGGTTCTTCAAGGGTAATCCCAATTCCCCTCGATTAGTTGCGCAATTAGTTAATTTAGCGATGTCGGTATTTAGGGCTGTTCAGGACAGATTAGAGAAGATCGAGGTTTTGATGTGTTTAAAGGCAGAATTATTTCTGGACATCTCTTAGAGTATTGTAGAGGACGTCGCCATATTTCCGTGAAGTGCTAGAACATGTTATTTGGACCCCTGTAGCAGAAGTTATGATTTTATTAGTGGGACTGTTCTGCAGATTTGTTGGTTTTCTGACAGGTTTTAGTAATCTGAGTTAATCGATTAGTTAAAGAGAGATTTAGAGAAGCTCAGTATAATAAAAGTTGTAGGTAATTGTCCCAGATTTCTACAAAGCTCAAGAAGGCGAGATTTGCACACACGTAGCAAAAGTTATGGTGGTTTTAGTGCTCTGTCCAGAGAACCCGACGTGAAATTGATGTCTTTTAGATTGGCTTGGTAGGGGTTTTAGATTTCAGAATCAGAAGGGACCCTCAACTAGGTTTAGTTGGGTAATGTAATTACCTTTCCAGTAAGTCCAAGAACACCTTATTTGGACCCATGTAGTGAAAGTTACAAGTTTTAGAACTTGACTGTCCACCGAGGGGATAGATCGACGTTTAGGAATTGTGGTTGGGATCGAGTTAGACGTGTTTGCGAGTTCGTGGTTGCTGTTTATAGTTTATTTTGGTCTGCTACTATTGTCTTAGCGTGCATTATAATTATTATTCATGTGGTGGACTGGTTCCGGGGGCAACACCTTCTGCACGTCCCTCGTTCCCTCGCGGTTAAGGCAACTATAATGATGGTTATAATAGATATTGTTGAATGGCAATGTTTGGTATATATTATGAGTATTTGTGTGTTCACGATTGTGAAGATGGCATAATTGGTAATGTTCATGGTTGCTAGAGATATGAGTTATGTGTTAATCGTGGATGTTTGAAAGTTGTGAAATCTATGTTTATGAGCTTTTGTAGTATGAATAGGATATTCATATGCAATGTTATTGCGGATGCATGTTTGTATTAATTTGAGAATTCATACATGTGCATCATGTTGGCTTATTGAAGTCTTGGTCATATGATGACCAAGCAACTCTTGAGGTCCCCGTCATGTTGATGACGGGCTAAAGGTCCCCATCTTGTAAAGCATGGGCATTGGTCCCCATACTTGCGGAGTATGGGCAATGGTCCCTGTGCCAGATGGCACAGGCATGGGTGTGCACCGACGGATGCGCACTTTGCATTACCGGTAAAATGCAAAAGGGAAAGAGAAGGAAAAAAGATCATTTTTGAGCATATTGCATAGCATGTGTGTGTAAGGTGATTGATATGTGGTTTTGTGAAGTATAGTTGATGAGTTACATGCTTGTATGTTGTTGATGCCATTTATTATATTTGCTAAGTCTTTGGACTCACCTCTTGTTGTTTGTTGTGTTTTAGGTACCTTTACAAGATCAGCATGCATGGGGGAAAGGAAGGATTAGACTTTTTGCACTTTTGCACGAATTACCCACCATGGAATGAAAGAAAAATTAATTAGGAGATTAATGAACTGTTTAAAGTACTCATATTGATTATTGCTTGCTTGGAGTAATCTATAATACATGAATTGACGTTTTGGATGCTCATGATCTATTTCTTAGATGTTAGTTGCTATGGATGTCATAGTAACGAATAGTCAGTTTTGATTACATCATGAACATATTGCAACTTTTATTATTTTTATATGTTATAACTGTTTGTTGGAACCTCCGGTATAGGTAACTATACAAAGGAGGTTCTGCCAAAATTTTGTAAGATGTTTTAGTTTAATTATGGTTAATTTATTTAATTTAGTGGCATTCCAGGCCTTTGTTTGGCTGGGGTGTTACAGCTCCCACCGAAACCAACATGGCACTTGCACCGACCCCCGCGCCACTTGATCCAACCCGTCGCACCAAACTGCCCGTTCGGTCACCTTTGTCCCTTATGCTCCATGCTTGACTCCATTGACCTCACTCGGCATCCCTGATCGTTCTGGACCTCAGCTCTCCAAGCTTAGTCCCGATCATCCTCGCCGTTAACCGTCATTGACCTCCAAGCAACCTGTACAACAATAGACAAAGAAATCGATTCCGGGAACAAGTTCTTCGTAACTTGACCCACGTTAGTCAAAACATGCATCATGCAACACATATGCCATGAAATCCATGAACTTGACCTAACCCAACACTCATCGCCACTTTTGGCTGGTGAACAGTGGCAAAATTGGTCAGACCGCCATTTCGGCCGATCTAACATTGGCCGGTTCGACCGCCCGTTCTGAGACGGATCTCGGCGCCAACGCCTTGATCGAGACCCTTTGACGACGACATTTCACCTTTGATGAAAACGCGTGTTTCGACCAACCGATAACGACATTGCCAATTGTAACATCATCCTATGATCGTGAGCATATCCCCATGATATCCACAATCTCCCCCTTGATGAACACATTGGCAATTTCCCACAAAAGCAAATTTTGAGGTTTGAAAAGTAAAAACTTGACGTTTTCGCACAATGACACAACTTGGTCCAATGCAAGAGAAAGTAATGGAAATGACCAGGTTGGCTTTAGAATAGCATAGGCAAGTGAGATAAGACAAAAGAAAGCGATAAAGCTTCATTTTCCAGAAAAGCACCAAAATCTCACTTAATGTCCACATGAAAGAACAATTGTTCGATATGACCTTTGATCATCGTGAGGATCAAGAATTGGAATTCAAGTTCAGAAGTAGCAATAAGACCATAAGAAAGCAAAAAGGAAACTCCCCCTCACTATGATCCTCAAATTTTAGAAAATTTCAAATTCTCCAAATTTCTCCAAACTCCCCCTTTTTAACATTTTTATAACTTCTCCCATTTACACATCTTTGAAATAACTTCTCCCCCTTTGACAATGGAGTCATCAAGAAATCATGCCTTCCTCTCCTCCAGAGATGACAAATGCAGAATAAGGAAAAGCATAAGAAGGAGCATGAATGAAATGCAATGGAGTGGCTTCATTTTTTGTATTTTTTAATTTTTGATTACAAGAAGCTTTGGAGATTACCCAAAAGAACAAGCTAGCATTTCTAATATTGCACAAGACCTATCAAGCCTGAAAGCGCTAGCAAGATCATCTTAAGACATATATATCAAAGCTAAGCTCGAAGGCTCAATGTAAAGCAATGAAATTTATCAATTTAAGCAAAGCTTCAAATTTAGCAAGTTCAACAACAGGGATCCTAAAATGATAATGGCAGAAGTGTTATCACAGAAAAGAGGAACACTAGCAAAGGTTAACCCAAAGTCCTTAAGAGTGGACATCATCCACAAAATCTGACTACAGCAACTAGCAGCAGCTACATATTCAGCTTCAGCAATGGATTGTGCAACAGAGGACTGCTTCCTAGAAGACCAACAGACAAGAGAAGTGCTTGAGAAATTACATGTGCCAGAGGTACTCTACCTATCTAGCCCATAACTCGCAAAATCAGAATCAGAAAACCCCCAAATGGATAGCGAAGAAGAGCAGGAAAACCAAATGCCATACTAGAGGGTAAAGTGTAAATACCTGAAGATGCGCTTAACTGCTTGACGATGTGAAGTCCTCGGTGACGCCTGAAACATCGCGCAGAGGCAGACCGCGAAGTGGATGTCCAGTCTTGAGGCCGTCAGGTATAGGAGGGAGCCGATCATGCTGCGGTACTCGCGTTGATCCACGGCTTCTCCTTCCTCATCTGGATCCAAAACAGTTGAAGTCGCCATGGGAGTGGCGATCGGCTTACAGTCACCCATCTGAAAACGCTTGAGTAAATCCTTGGTGTACTTCATTTGATGAATGAAGATCCCTTCCTTGCACTACTTGATTTGTAGCCCCAGAAAGTAATTGAGTTCTCCCATCATGCTCATCTCAAATTCCTTGGATATGGTCTCAGAAAAATTAGAAACAAGAGCATTAGAGGAACCACCAAAGATAATGTAATATTCCAAGTTTAATTAAGTAATACGAAAAGAATTCGGGGAGGAGAATCAATTAGAAAAGTGATTTAACAGAAGAATCAGGGGGATTCTTGTGTAATTTAGAAAACCTGGGCTGTGGGCCAAAAGCCCACAACACCTTGGCCCATTAGGGCAACCATAAAAGTGGAGGGGGAGGCCATGCTACTGTAGCACGCACTGTAGCGCCACCACTGTAGCAGCCCTCCCCTCCCCATTGCGCCACCCACTCCCCCCATAGTGCTCCCTGCTGCCGGCCTTGGTGTTCCTCGCTGCCGGCCATTGGAGGAAGGAGCAAGGCGAGGGAAGGAGATCAACTTCGCGGGGCAAGATCTTCAACTTTCTGCGACTCTACAAGGGTAACGTCGTGTGTTCTTCGCTGGTTAATGTGTAGTAGATGCGTTTGATGTCGTTTGATAGATTGAATTGCGTCGGTTTAATAGAACGCGTTTTGTCCAGTAGATTGGACGATGGTTTTCATATCTGTAGAAGCAGAATCTAGGGATCCAACCTCTTATAAATAGTTGGGCTATGTTGTTAGCTTTCCGTGGCCGCCAAGAACGCCCACATCCGATTAACGGTTAGAAAGTTATGAATTTTTTAGTGCCGCTGTCCAGTTAATCTGTCAACATCCTGACAGTCTGTAGAAATCTGAGTTAATCTATTAGTTAAAGACGAAATCAGAGGATCTCGTTATAATGAAAAAGATGGGTAATTTCCTCACCTTTCGAGAAAGCTGAAGAACGTAAGAATTGGACTTTTGTAGCAAAAGTTATGATAATTTTAGTGTACTGTCCAGAGAACCCGACGTGATAATTGATGTTCTATAGATTGGCTTGGTAGGGGCAGTAGATAGCAGAATCAGAAGGGCTGCCCAACTAAGTTTATTTAGGTAATTTAATTATCTTTCCAGAAAGTATTATAACATCTTATTTGGACTCCTTATCAGAAAGTTATGTATTTTAGAAATTGACTGTCCGCAGTGAACACCAAGCGATCGGTAGAAATTGAAAGATTGGAAACGCTTGGGAGTTTAGCGAGTTCAATTGTGTTCTTATTTATGCTTTTGGTCCAGTATGCTTGTCTTAGTTTGGGTTATCATTATGTTCAGGTGGGAGCGTGATCCCAGGGCAGCGCCCTCTTAATCCACCGTTCTCGCACGGTTGAGGCAAGTATTCGAGTTGTAGAATAATTATGATTGTTTGTTGAGATTGATTGTGTCTTGTTCGTAATAGCCATGCATGGATGTTAATGTGATGAATTACAATATAACTTGGTAAATGCAAGTTATGGTTAAAGCTTCCTGTGTATGTTGTTAATGCTTACATGTTATTATGTACATGTTGAATTCATATGTTTGGAAGATGATGTCATTGTACATATGCATGTAGTAAGCATGATTGAGTCTTGGTCACATGGTGACCAAGTATGAATAGTTGAGGTCCCGTCATGTAAATGACGGGCTTGAATCCCCACATTAGTAGAATGTGGGCAATGAGTAAAGAGGTCCCCATCATGCTGATGATGGGCAAAGGTCCCTATACTTGTGGAGTATAGACTCTTGGTCCCTGTGCCAGAGTGCATAAGCAAGGGTATACATCGACGGTTGTATACCCCGCATTACCGGTAAAATGCGAAAAGAGATAAAGTTTAAAAGGTGAATTGCATGGTCGCATTACATAAGCATGAAGGCTATGTTTAGTGTAATGTTTAATTTGGAATATTGATGCTATGGTGTGATTTTAGCTTTAGCCTTGTTGATACTTCTTTGAGTCTTTGGGCTCACTCTTGCTTTGATATGTTTTAGGTACAACCTGGCAAGAACGGCATGCATGGGAGGGAGTAGATGTTTGGATGCACTCACTACCACTCATCCTTAAAGCATCGCCATTTAGATTTTATTCAATAATAAGTAGGCTGCTTGTGAATCACATATGGATGGTTTTAAGTTTGAGGTTAATTGTAACAAGGAGAATAGCAAGTTTTGTCTATGTTTATTAGATTATCTTGCATGCTTGAATGAACTTGAATATTGAGTTTATTGTTAATTGCTATGATTAATTGTTGGAACCTCGGTATAGTTAATTATACAAAGGAGGTTCTGCCAAAAATTGGTAATTGGTCTTAGTTTAGTTTTGTTTAATTTAATTTTAGTAGCATTCCAGGCTCAATGTTGAGCTGGGGTGTTACAGATAATATCATCAACATAAATCTGAACAAGCAGGAAGTCATTGCCATGCCTAAGAATGAAAAGAGTCTTATCAACTTTTCTAATTTCAAAATCATTCTTAAGCAAGAAGGTCTTAAGTCTATCATACCAGGCCCTAGGGCCTTGCTTAAGACCATACAAGGTTTTGGATAGCTTAAAAACACGATCTGGGTGCTTGGGATTCTCAAAGCCAGGGGGTTGTCTAACATACACTTCCTCCTCTATAAAACCATTCAAAAAGGCACTCTTAACATCGATTTCATGCAACCTAGTCAAGCAACAGGAGCGAAGGTCTCATCAAAATCTAACCCCTCAACCTAGCTAAAACCCTGAGCTACTAACCTAGCCTTGTTTCTAACCACAGAACCATCCTCATTTTGTTTATTTGTGAATACCCAATGGGTTCCTATAACATTATGACCCCTAGGAGGTTCTACAAGGTTCCAAACTTTCTTTCTTTCAAAATTCTCTAACTCCTCATGCATGACATTGACCGAACTAGCATCAGATAAAGCATGTGATATATCTTTGGGTTCAAAAGTGATGCGGACATCCTTAGCTACGCTGTTCCATATAGTGTTTTCAATTCAACAAGTACATCAGAACAACATGAGCTTACTAAAAGAGTTGAAGAACAAGAGAAGCTTGTGGGTGAAGCTTGTGCAAAGAAGCTTAACCAAAAGGTTTGAAGGAGATGCTTCATGTGAATATTAAGAACACGATGCTTCTCGGGGTGTTTTGATGCTCACAAAAATAGCATGCAGCCTGTGGGACGCATGGAAGGAATGGGTTCATGACGATCTTCACAGCAACTCAGAAGGATCTAGCATGAACAATATATATATTTGGAAAGCTTATCAAGTCTACTTTCCAACGGATCAAACGGCACGTGATTTGGAGCTTTCTATAAAAAGTTATGGCTATTCAAGTGCATGCTGCACATTCAGATCGATCAACGCGTGAGAGTTGACAAAGTTGATGATTCCGCGGCTTGTACGACATCTTGGGAAGATATCCACCTTTGCCATGACTTTACAAAGACTTACAAGAGTCCCTTTCTCAAGTTTCACACGGATTCAAGTCGTTTCAATTAATGAAATTGAAGTTAGGAAAGTTTCGATTCAATTCGGATTCGGAATCAGCATCAAAATCGGATTCGGAATCAGCAGTACAGTCTGGATTAAAAAGGTCATAACTTTCACAAACTGAGTCCGATTTGGGTGTTTTTGTACTTGTTGGAAAGCTAACTTCAAGCCCGATCCAACGGATGCTCGCTCAGCCTCAGATTCATCACGTATCAAAAGATATGTCCGAAACAATGTGACGGTTGTAAACTCAGAGTTTCCTTTTTTTGTTTTAGATTGTGTCCGACTTGGAGTAGGAGTTCTAATTCCGAAATAGAGTAGGAGTAGGGCCTCTTGGCCAGCCATAAGGTGGAGAAGGGCACTATATATTCAGGGGTAGACCCCCATTGTATCCTAAGACCAGTTTATGCATAAGAATTGAAACATAGCTATTGCTTGTTCTTTCTAAACCAGAGTTCATGCGAGGACTTTGAGAGAGGACTAGGCGATCCATTGATTCGTTCTGCAATTCAAGGTCAAGCCATCGTTCCATTGGGAATTGGGGACTTGGCGATCGTCGTTTGTGGTCTCGCGACGATCATGTATCCGGTGTGTTTTGGGCGTATTCCAAAGAGTTGAGGGTTCGTGCATTGGCGCGAGTGTTCAGCTAGTGACTTCGTCTACTTCGCATCATCTATCCACGGTTCCTCACCGAGAAGATCGGGCATCCCCGTATCATATGGTATCGATTCGGGTTTACTCGGTGAGAGCTATTTACCCATAGTTTAGATTTGTTTTCGTCCTATAGTCCATTAAACCGAAAATTACAATGTAAAAATTTCCAAACCCTAGATTCAATCTGTTTTTTCTTGTGAGTTTAGTTAAGTTTTTATCCATTAGAGTTTTTTGTTTTAGTGCTGATCCTTGTGTTTCCTTTGCGTTGCTTCATCTTTTGTGTTTACATAAACCCAAGAAAATTGCTAGTTGCTTCCGTTAATTAGCACCCAAAAAAAAAGAGAGTAATTTGTATCTTCACTTCTACCTTTTCATCTTTTGAGACTAGCTTTTGATAATTGCATTAAGGGCTGCTCTTGGCATTAATTTACACTTCTGAAATTTTTGAGACATGCAAATCAAAGGGTGAATCAAAACTTTCATTCGGCCATTGCAAAAGAAGAAAGAAAAAGGCAGCCAACTTGAAGAAAAAGCCACGGCTTAAAAAAGTAAAAAAAAGAGACAAACCCATAAATACCAATACCAACTTTTCCTTTCGGTTGCCTTAATAGCCGAAGGAGGAAGAGTTTGTTCTTGCGATTTTGAGAAAGAAAAGACAAAAGACAAAAGGAGCTGGCCGAATTTGGGAAGAGTAAACCCTAGTCCATAATTTCAGATTGTGTCTTTAATCTCTTTGAGCAATCTTGTGCCCTTATTTTCATAATCATTGCAATTGGCTAGCGTCTCTCCTAGTACTTGGTGCAAAATGAGCTTGTGCATCACAATTTCCGTTTGCTTCTCACTAGCTCATTCCTTTGTTTGCATTAAGTCACATTTATCTTTGCGTGTGCGTTCATACACTTCTCTTAAACCCATTGGATCAGCACATCGGCAAACTACTCTAGCTTGGATCATTACTTAGCTTTACAATATCTTGAATATCAGTTTGCATAGGATATACAATTACCTTCCAAGCTCCACCTACACCCGTTTGTGTACTCCCTTGCTCTTGGTTACGCTCATACATTACCGGGTTGAGGTCGTTCGCGGTCACAAGTGTCAATTTGCCGTCCTTGATTCACTTTGGAATGGTAAGCTTGCCTTGTGTTCAGGACAGTGAGTTGAGAGCGTAGAGAGAGATTTTTGTTTTACTAACCTGGATATCATCTCGCTTGCTATTTGTGAGTTGTTGCCATGTCAGGTCACGAGAAGGGTCCAACTAATCCAAAAACACCGGTTACGTGGACGGAGTACACTCGCTTGCACAAAATGCTACAAAAGAAACTTCATAATCGTGATAGTAGTGTGCACGATGAGCTTAGGGAAGTTAAGACTGGATTGAACAACCTTAGGGAGGAGGTTACGCAGCTGCGGACGGACATCAACAACAACTTCTTGGAGCTACGCGCCATGTTCAACCACTCCAACGTGCATTGTCGTCGACACGACGACACTGAGGATTTTGTTGATAAACCCAAATTTCCTATCCCTATATTTTCAGGTAGTACAAATGTGGAAGAATACCTCACTTGGGAGCTGCAAATTGATACGCTATTTCGGATGCACAACTATTCCAATGAGAGGAAGCTCTTACTTGCGTCCAATAGTTTGACTGATTATGCCACACATTGGTGGGAGCGGTTTGTTCGTAAGCGTATGGAGCGCCATGAATTGCCGATTATCACCTGGGAGCAGATGAAGCAGCATTTCCGTGCACGTTTTGTACCTCGCCACTACAAGCGTTCCATAGTTGAAAGGTTGACAGGGCTGCGACACGATTTGAAGTCCACTAGTGTGTCACATGAGAAGGCGACTTTTCCTTCGGTCCAGGCTTCATGTAGTGCTGCCCCATTGCTTCATGAAGAGATTGTGGTTGCTGCTAATTGCTCAATTGATGACCCACAATCTTTGGGGGATGCGATATATCTAAACCCATGTGAAAATGAGAGCCACATAGCCAAATTGAGTGAGAATAATAAAGAGAGTGAGCTATGTGATTCCACCATATGTGAGGTTGAGAGCATCTCAATTGAGTGTGAGAGAGATACATCAACAGAAAAGAGGGAAGTAGATGATAGCCAAACTGAGGTTATTTCTGAAATTAACGATTTACTCTCTACTTCTAGTGTTGTTTCTCATATTGTGCAGGTTGATATTAAAGAAAAGGAGTTGAATGTTCAACAACCAGCACCGTTGGAAGTAAACGACGAGGAGATAACTACGGTTGGGGATGGAGTGCTTGCTGTCCCGTGGTTTCATGATGATGATTTGATATCTACAACACCTACAACAACTGAGGAGGACGTTAAAGGTAACAATAATGGTGTTGCATTGAATCCTCATCAAGAAGAGGTACGTATGAGTGAGAACTCTAGTGTTCCTTTAAATATTCCATGTTCTGAAATATCTATGCTCAATTTACATAATGTGGAATTGATTACAAATAAGGAAGTTCTTACTAGAATATCTCTTGATGATTCTTTATACTATATCATGTTCAATGATCCTAGAGAGCTATCTAGTATGATTGGGAACCTTACTGAAGTTTCATGTTTAAAATCACTAGTACCTTATGCCTACACATCTACGTTCAATTTGATTGGAGATTATGGTGTAGCTGACACGTTCTATGCATATCGAATATGCATTACCTATGATAATCTTGTTGATTTAAAATTGCATGTTTTGCTCAAACCTTCTTTTGAGCACTGTCATGGTCACTTTGAGATGGGTTTCAATACAAGAGCCTATTGTCTAGAACGTAACATGATACCTACTTGTTTATCCTGTAAAGAAGCAAACATAGTGAAGTTGTAGCATGGAAGGCATTAAGAATTTTCTCCCCAAATTTGAAGAACTTGATCTAGTTAGTCCCTTTTATATCTTGTCCATGTCCTTAGAAAAGTCGAGGGCGACTTTTTCTCATGTGAGGAGAATGATGTGAATGAAAGTATCACAATGTATATATCAAATACATCATATGGCTATTGTTCTGCTAATTATTTTGTGCATAACTATGAGAATAAGACAACAATTGATTCATACATATATCACGTACATACGTTTTTCTCTTTGTCTAGTACTTTTTGTGGAAATCATCATGTGAATGATAGGCGTACTGAGATGAATACATCACATCAATCAAATGGCTATCGTTGTACTATTCATGATTTGCAAAGCAAAAGGGCTGATAAAACGGATGATAAGTACATAGACCATGCATATACGTTGTTTTCTTTGTCTAGCACATTTTCAAGCTATTAAAAGCCGAGGACGGCTTTTCTTGAAAAAAGGGAGGATGATGCGGACATCCTTAGCTACGCTGTTCCATATAGTGTTTTCAATTCAACAAGTACATCAGAACAACATGAGCTTACTAAAAGAGTTGAAGAACAAGAGAAGCTTGTGGGTGAAGCTTGTGCAAAGAAGCTTAACCAAAAGGTTTGAAGGAGATGCTTCATGTGAATATTAAGAACACGATGCTTCTCGGGGTGTTTTGATGCTCACAAAAATAGCATGCAGCCTGTGGGACGCATGGAAGGTATGGGTTCATGACGATCTTCACAGCAACTCAGAAGGATCTAGCATGAACAATATATATATTTGGAAAGCTTATCAAGTCTACTTTCCAACGGATCAAACGACACGTGATTTGGAGCTTTCTATAAAAAGTTGTGGCTATTCGAGTGCATGTTGCACATTCAGACCGATCAACGCGCGAGAGTTGACAAAGTTGATGATTCCGCGGCTTGTACGACATCTTGGGAAGATATCCACCTTTGCCATGACTTTCCAAAGGCTTACAAGAGTCCCTTTCTCAAGTTTCACACGGATTCAAGTCGTTTCAATTAATGAAATTGAAGTTAGGAAAGTTTGGATTCAATTCGGATTCGGAATCAGCATCAAAATCGGATTCGGAATCAGCAGTACAGTCTGGATTAAAAAGGTCATAACTTTCACAAACGGAGTCCAATTTGGGTGTTTTTGTACTTGTTGGAAAGCTAACTTCAAGCCCGATCCAACGGATTCTCGCTCAGCCTCAGATTCATCACGTATAAAAGGATATGTCCGAAACAATGTGACAGTTGTAAACTCAGAGTTTCCTTTTTTTGTTTTAGATTGTGTCCGACTTGGAGTAGGAGTTCTAATTCTGAAATAGAGTAGGAATAGGGCCTCTTGGCTAGCCATAAGGTGGAGAAGGGCACTATATATTGAGGGGTAGACCCCCATTGTATCCTAAGACCAGTTTATGCATAAGAATTGAAACATAGCTATTGCTTGTTCTTTCTAAACCAGAGTTCATGCGAGGACTTTGAGAGAGGACTAGGCAATCCATTGATTCGTTCTGCAATTCAAGATCAAGCCGTCGTTCCATTGTGAATTGGGGACTTGGCGATCGTCGTTTGTGGTCTCCCGACGATCATGTATCCGGTGTGTTTTGGGCGTATTCCAAAGAGTTGAGGGTTCGTGCATTGGTGCGAGTGTTCAGCTAGTGACTTCGTCTACTTCGCATCATCTATCCACGGTTCCTCACCGAGAAGATCGGGCATCCCCCGTGTCAAAAAGAAGCTACAAATGCAGAGTGAGAAAAAAGACTCGTATCATGATACCTGGAGCGAGTGACTCGCTCATGAAGATTGCCAATCATCTGATCCGGAGGGTGTTGCTTATGAATGTGCAAAGGAGCGCATGGGGGAGATAGCATCTCCTCGACCTCCGCTGGTACTGCTGATGAAGAAGTCGCAGCAGGAGTCTCAATTGGAGGTAAATCAGTCGTGGCAGGTTCTGGAGCATGGGCAGCTTGCACAGGAACATCAGCAACAGGTGGAGGAGCAGTATCAAGTTCATCCTCATCTTCTTCAACAAAAATACTCTCTGTCACCTGTAAGTCACCTGAATCATCGGATATAGCTCCAGGGCTAGTCTCATCAAAAATGAAATTGCATGTCTCTTGGACAATGTTAATTTCAACATTAAAGGCCCAAAAACCCCTCGAATGAGCAGGATAACCCAGAAATAAACCATCACAAGTCCTTGATTCAAATTTATCTAGGTTTCCTGTTTTCAAAATAAAACACTTCGATCCAAAGACTCGAAAATACGAAACAGAGGGTTTTCTACCAATCGAAGCTCATAAGAAGTCTTGCCCAAAGACGGTCTCAAGAAGACACTGTTTGAAATATGGCAAGCTGTAGCAATAGCTTCGGCCCAAAACCTCCTCAGTGTGCTATACTCATCTAGCATCGTCCCAGCCATCTTGACTAGGGTCATGTTCTTCCTTTCCACAACGCCATTTTGTTGAGGGACGTGTGGAGAAGAGAACTGATGCTCAAAACCACGCTCAGCACAAAAAGAGGCAAAAGAAGCATTCTTGAACTCCGTGTCATTATCACTGCGGATCGCTCTCAAGGCACCAGGAAGTTCAGAAGCCAAACGAAGAAAAAGATCATGATAATGATCAAAAGCCTCACCCTTCGAAGCAAGAAAGAACACCCAAGAATATCTCGAAAAATCATTGACTATGACAAGAATGTACCATTTGCCACCGACTAACCGAACCCTAGAAGGACCAACAGTATCCATATGAAGCAATTGTCCTAGTCCATCAGTCATGACCATAGTCAATGAAGGGTGTGAGGCGGCAACTTGCTTGCCATGCCTACGGGGCGCACATACAACATCCTTGACAGCTTTGAGTTTAGGCAAACCTCTCATGAGATCAAGACCGCTAACTCGCGTCAGATGATCAAAACCAATGTGCCCCAAACGTCGGTGCCAAAGCCAGATATCAAAAGAAGATACAATTAAACATTTGAGAGATCCAGCAAGAGATTCAGAAAAATTAGCTCCAAAGATTCTACCAACTCTAGAAATCCCAAAAACAAGCTCACTGGCAGAATCAAACACACGACAGGCATTTTTGTTAAAATGAGTTTCGTAGCCATCATTAAGAAGCTACGAAATAGAAAGCAAGTTGTACCTTAGCTTGTCCACAAGGGCAACGTCCTTCAAGATGAATCTGTCATTCACCTTAATTGATCTCGTTCCTTCAATTCACTCTTGTGTATCATCTCCAATGGTGATGAAGTCATCACCCGTCGACCGTGTAAAGGAAGTGAACCATCTTGAGTCTCCGGTCATATGGCGTGAACAGCTGGAGTCGACGAGCCACGTGTTCTTCCGCCTTCCGCGGCGATCCTGAAAAATCAAGGCACAAAAGAATGATGTGTCTCAATACTAGGGTTAGTTAAAAGTGACTTGGGAACCCAGTACTAAGACACAGGTCTGCGAGTAGTATGAAAAGCAGAAGTGCTATCCTTGATTTTGTTAGGAGTTCTATTATGAGCAATGGTTACTTTAACATGAGAAGCATCTTGTCTAGGAACATGATGAGCATGTGAAACAAATCCTAGTCTAGGTTTCTTATTTTTTAAGTGACCATATCTCATAAAAGCTCTGGGTTGATGAGATGAAATTCTAGCAATATTTCTCCTAGCATTTTTCAACCTACGCCAACAGAACTCTACTAAATGTCCACTCTTCTTGCAATAGGTGCAATGGTATTTGGTACCACTGGGAGAAGCACCTTTTGCCTCAAAAGAAGGTTGGACAAACCCTGCAAATTTAAAAACAGTTTTTACAGGTTGGGTTTTGAATTCAACTAAGCTATTTTCCAAGACCTGAATGACATTAGACTTGGATGTGTCCTGGGCAGAGTTCTATCCTAAACCTTGCTTCTTATAAGGAGTCTTAGATGTATCCAGAATCATGTTTAATTGTTTCTTACCTTTAGATAATTTCACTAATGTGTCCTTAAGGTAAGCATTTTCTTTTCGAAAGTTAACACATGATTCACAAGTCTTGGCCTTAATGGCTCTAGCATGTTTCTCCTAAAGATGAGCAACTTCAAGCTTATAGGCTGCACATGAGGCACAAGGTGTAGACTCAATGGTGTCCTTAAGCTTAGTATATTTAGCTCTAACTGCTTCTAAAATGTCCTTAACTTCATGTTCACGTTCTATGCAGAAAAGTGCAAAAGCTAGATTTAACATTACCAGAAGCAACCAACTTGCTAGACTCTAAGAATTTTTCACAGGGAGCAGATTTGACATCAATTAGCTCAGTCCTAGCATTTTCAAGTTGATGTAAAGCAATATCATGAGCAAATTGCAGTTTAGCAAATTTAGAATGTAAAGCATGGCAACATGAACATTCATCAGATTCAAGAGTTTTAGCATTTGCAAGTTCTAATGTCAAATTATCTACTTGTGACTCTAAATCCTTGTTCCTAGCCATGGTAAACTCTAAGGCCTTATCCTGACTCATGAGTTGCTCAAACATGTCGTCGCATCTAGCAGAAAGGATATCATAAGAAGGAGGTACCTCATCGTTGTCATTGATGTCGACGATGTCAGCCATGAAGCACATGCCGGTGAAGTCCTTGGCCTTCCCTTTCTTGTCTTGAGGGAGCTCCTCCTCCTTGTCCTCCTCACTCCCGGAGTCCACATCACTCATGGATTGCTCTCCAAAAGTGGCAAGTATCTGGTGAGCGGCCTTCATGAGCTTGGCAGCATTGTACTTGGGCTTGTTCCCTTGAGACTTCTTCCAAGCTGGCTTTTTCTCCTTGTGGTTGCTCTTATCTTTCAGCTTGGGGCAGTTTGCCCGGATATGATATAGCTCTCCACACTCATAGAACGTCATAGGGTCACCTCTCTTCTTGTTTCTAACATTGTTATATGCCCGTGTGACTTTCTTGACTAAAAGAGCTAAATCAGCCTTAGGAAGACTCTCAAACTCTTCTACTTGAACAACAGATAAACATGCAAGAGAAAAACCAGAAGAAGACTCAGAAGAACCATCAGGAGTCCCTTTGAGAGGATCTGCCACCAAAGCCATGTTATCCTTCTTAGGAAGACTACCTCTCTTGATCTCATAAGTTTTGAGCTTGCCATAAAGCAGCTCCAAAGTGAGACTAGAGAGATCGACGTTCTCCTCAATAGCAGTAGCCTTTATCTCCCACTCCTTGGTATTGATTGCAGCCAAGAGGTGGGTGGCATTCTCAGATTGAGAGTACTCAATGTCAACAGCTCTCATCTGATTGATCACCTTGTTGAAGCGAGTAAAGACGTCATCGATGATCTCACCAGAGCGCATCTCGAATTTGTTATACTCTCACTTGTAGACCGTCTGGCGCACTTGCTTGATCTGGGACGATCCCTCATGGTAAGTTTCAAGGGTATGCCAGATCGCATGTGCGGTCTCAAGGTTGCAAATCGGATCGTACTCCTATCTACCAAGCCCAGCATATAGATGGTTCTTTGCCTTGTTGTTGTTAGCCAAGTGGGTTGCTGAAGCCGGCGAAGCAACTTCAGGCAAAACAAGCGGGGCTCGAACAACCACCCATATAGCTTGTCATTCGCTCTCAAGGAAAACTCGCATGTGATTCTTCCAATAGGCATAGTCGAGCCCATCGAAGACATGCAGCTTGGTCGAGTACTTATCCATCGCCAAGTTTAGTGACCAGTTAAGATCAAGATTGAACTAACTGGGCTCTGATACCACTTGTTGGACCAAAAAGGCGACTAGAGGGGGGGTGAATAGGAGCACGCTCACTTTTTCACTTTGGCCAGATTTAACACCAATTTCACTCCAGTAGCTATGGAAGCTATGAAGATCAATCTACAAGTACAGCGGAAGACTTGTATTGAATCTAAACCAAAACCCCCAATGCAAAGACAAAACAAAGTCCAAACCCTAATGGGCGGTCAGACCGGCAGCAGATGGGCGGTCAAACCGAAGGTCGGTCCGGCCGGCGACTTCTGGTGATCGCCGATTTAAATCGAATGTAAGAAGAAACGACCAAAACTCAAAACTCAAATCGGTCTAACTTTTGATCCAAACTCTACGAAACTTGAACCACACATTCTAAAAGATATTAGGAACCTATTCCAATCAAGGATCGCGGAGATCCATGCCAAAGTTCCTATCTTTTTCAGTTTGAACGAAGGTGGTTCAAAAACGAGTTAAATACGAAATATGATCTAGAGACTTGCTCGTGGGTGAATGATGATCAAGATGATCCTAGATAGGTTCCCACATGTCACAGCAAGTTAGATCAAGGCAAAAAACTAAGCAAAAACTCACGGATCAAAGAAAGACCTCAAATCACCAAATAGAGAGAAAGAATGCAAATGAACTCATCTTTGAGAGAACTTTCTTTGGATTGATTTGATATAGTATTGGTTTACAGCCACTCCATCAATCGAGGACAAAGACTCAATACATGAGCACGAAATCAAAATCAACTCTCTAGAACCCTAACCTCCAACTATCCTTCCCTAAGTACAAAAGCAAAACTAGGGTTTACAATGTAATAAAAGGGTTGAAGGGGGTGCAGCCACCTCCCTCCGCTATTTATAGTGGAGGCTAAACCTTCTAGAAGCATTAACCCTAATGGGCTCCCGTTAAGGCCCAACACAAACGGGTCACACACGCACGCATTTTAAAGCGCCGTCTTGCACCGCTGGTTGGCAAAAGGTCACCAACGCGGTATTTGGTAAAATTACCAAAATACCCCTTTCTCGATCTTTTTGCAAAGACCGAGTCCCATCTTCGTGAAGCATCTCCATACTTCACCACGTGTAGGTCGATCCAACGGCTCTCATCATGTCGGTAAGTGTCTCCCATCCGGCTCCCATCGAAACCACCATGGCACTTGCACCGACCCCCGCGCCACTTGATCCAACTGGTCGCATCGAACTGCCCATTCGGTCACCTTTGTCCCTTATGCGCCATGCTTGACTCCATTGACCTCACCCGGCATCCCCGATCGTTCTGGAGCTCAGCTCTCCAAGGTTAGTCCCGATCATCCATGCCGTTGACCATCATTGACCTCCAAGCAACCTGCACAACAATAGACAAAGAAATCGATTCCGGGAACAAGTTCTTCGCAACTTGACCCACATTAGTCAAAACATGCATCATGCAACACATATGCCATGAAACCCATGAACTTGACCTAGCCCAACACTCATCGCCACTTTTGGCCGATGAACAGTAGCAAAATCGGTCAGACTGCCATTTTGGCCGTCTGACCGCCGTTTGTAGGCTGGTCTGACTGCTGGCCGGTCTGACCGCGTGCCCAATGCCGGTCAGACCGCACCTGACCTGACAGCATTTCACCTTTGACGAAAATGCGTGTTTCGACAAACCAATAACGACATTGCCAATGGTAACATCATCCTAAGATCATGAGCATATCTCCATGATATCCACATGTTTATTATTACTGTTGTACTTTGCTGAGTCATGGACTCATGCTTGTTGTTGTTGTTGTTCTTTTTAGGTACCTCTCGAGGCAGCGACATGCTTGGGAAGGGGTAGTTTTGATGCACTTCATACTTAACCACTCATGGCAAATAAATTAGCTTATTTTTCTAAAACCTCATGCTCATGATATTTCCTTTAGTTTCAGACCGTGTCCATCCTTCATGGTGGTTGATTCACTTGTAATCGTGGTAGCCAAGGTTTATTGTGGATGTTTCTATTATGCTTTTAAGACTCAGTTATTGATTCATTTAGTTCAATTTGATAGAATAAATTGAATGATTTGATTAGTCTTACATCTTCGTGATTTCAGATGAATATTGATGATTTAGACTTAACTGTTAAAGAACTGCTCTCATTGTGTAGCATAGTCGTTTGTTTTGGTTTTGGTTGATAAATAACAAGATTCATGCCTAGATTATTATTAATTGATAGGTAATATTTTTTAACTTGACTATACCGTAACTTGTGCTAGTTCCTGTGATTAGAATTAAATCATTCATTGTGTATGTCTTGCTGAATTTGTATTATTAAATTGAAGTAAATTGTTTCTGTAAGGTGGTTTAGTACCATCCTAGGCTCTATGTTGGGCTGGGGTGTTACAGTTGGTATCAGAGCGGGCATTAGGTATGTGGTAATTGAATAATTAAATTGACACATTGTGCATAGTAAGATGGGAACGGGTCCAGCATTGCATTTACGTTTTCGTTATGTCACTTTGAGCATTGCTGTAATGAATTGATTATGAATGCTTATGATTTGATTAATATGATGGTTATGTGTGATGATAGTTGTTGAGAGGTTGAGGTCGTGATTGTGGCCCTAGCCTTTGCCAGGCTACACCACCGTTTGTGGTATGGGAATAGGGAAGCAACTACCTCGATTACTATAGTAACAAGTGTTGAGGGTGAGTTTCTTTAGAGAAGTTGTTCTCTCTTTGAGCTTGATTTAGGCCAATTCTGGGTATAGTTGCGGTTGTTGAATTTTCATGGGATATCGGTTACATGGTAGTTGTTTGAATTTCACTTGGTCTCCATTTGTGTTATGGAGCAATTATTGGCTCTTCCGATTGTTGAGTTGCTTTTGCTACTTGTGAACATTGTTTATTGGCGAGATTGATATTTCCATGGTTGTTCTATTTTTCTTATTGGAAAATATGACTCATTTATTCATTTGATATTTTGGACAAAGAAAGTTTTCTTTTGCAAGTTCGTTAAAATGTGAGAGCTTTGGCTTTATGTATTTTTTCGAATTATTTCGGATGTTAAAGATTAATGCCTCTCTTTTCTGAAAGAAGGTGTTAAAACCTTTTAATGATGTCTTGTTATGCTTGACTAAGAGGTTTAATTAAATGAATTAATTGTTAATATATGAGCTATCAAGTCAAATCTATAGCGTGGTGCATGATTAGTCTTAACCCAGATCCTTGGTGTTGAAGTTGATTAACTTGATGTTGTCATAGAGTAATTACCTGATGAGTAGTGACTAAGAGAATGTCCATACCTAAATGGAGTCAGAAGGGTTACTAAAAGTATGGAACATTGATAAACTAGTTTGATCACTATGGGTGATAAATTTGGTAAGCTTTTTTTGGGTAGATTGGTGTAACACCCTGGCTATTTGGAAGCCAAGATGTCACTTAAATACTCTAACATACAGCCACATTGCGGAAGAATATGAATGATATAACATCTAAAGGCATAAATAAAACAACCCAACATGGAGAAGGTATCCTTCCTTCACCATTTAAATGTATTTACTACAGTTCATCGTTAAACAAAGTTCACAAACAATAATAAATCAACCGTATCAAGGAGAAAGTATCCTTCCTTCTCCATCTAAACTTATTTGTTACAGTTCGTCAATAATAAGTGAAAGATAGAACTAATTTATAATCTTGAACTTGAATAGGATGCTGTGAATGAGTAGTGCGTGTCTACTCCCTCCCAAATGAACCAACATCAGTGATTACCTAAAAAAAATAAACAAACAAGTGTGAGTCCAAGACTCAGCAAGTACAGTGAATAAATGAAACATACCGCAAACATTAACAAGTCAACATCATTGAACCATATGAAGAAATCACAGAACGAGTATTTGAATGAATGGAATGAATGAAGTGAATGGAATGGAGGGACTGCACACATGCATATACCGGTATTGCTAGTGACACACCCGTCGGTGTTTACTTAAGCCCGCATCTTAACAAAAATGCGGGGATCCAAGTCCCGTATGAAGAACATTTCATACGGGTGTCCCAAAACGCCCACATTGGAATAGTGGGGCCCACATTGGAATGGTGGGTCTTACGTGCCCATCCTGGAATTGATGGGTCTTTTTAATCCACTCTCGTGGATGGAACATGAATAATGAATGCATGGAATGAAATATGTATATTGAAAAGACACGCTCTCTAATCATGGAGATAACACACATATGGAAGGAACATGAACTTAAATATTATCATCCCCAATCATGGATTCAACACATATGAAAGACCATAGACAATCCAACTTCTCTTGAATCATAAGAACTCACAGTATAATCATAAAAGCATTCATCAATCACAATCATTAAGATAAGCAATGTACTTGCCTTTCGCGATGCGACGCGTTAGCAGACAAAGGTGATACTCCTAAACCCGAAGCTTCACCGCCTAAACAAGTAAATAACTGAAATAAGGATACGATGAACACGACATTACTGAATAACGTTCTACAACGCTTCCCCGGCGATTCAATATTTAACTAGAAACTCTAAACTGAAAACCAGCGCATTCTGCCCTAAACCGCCTCTGGACAGCAGCACGGTAATTAACATATCTCATGATCTGGAACTCAAAAAGAGGTGAGCCCAGTTTTTATGGATTCTTAACTGACCAATCTACAATACTCTAGTTGATGAGATAAACCAATTCGGCCAATAAAGTATGCTAACAGAAGGTTGAACTTTCAGAACAGAAACTGCCTAAAAGAACAAACAGCAGTATTAAAACGATCATAACTTTTAATATATAACTCCGAATTGATCGTTCTTTAACAATCTGGAAAGGTTATCAAATTATCTACAAAAGTCTAGTTGGGTGAAAACCCATATTCTCCCAATTACATTTTCATATTTTACGAAATAGCAAAACAGATTAATCGCGTCAGAAATCTGGACAGCAGATACTAAATCTATCATATCTTTTGACTCGAATGTCAGAATCAAGTGAACTCGATGGCCACAGAAAGTTAAGAACAACCTCTAGATATCTCAAGGAAACAAAACTATTGATTCGGCCTCTAAGTCATCGAAACAGCCCGCGCAACATACTGGACAGATTTGATCTACAGCAGGACGAACTCGATCCAATCTAACTAATCTAATTTCGCATCTAAACAACATCAAAACAGCGGAGAAACGAATTGATACCCTTGGAGACGCGTGAAACGCTGAAAAAAACCCACGAAGATGATCTTCTTCTTCTCCTCCTTTCTTCTCCTTCCACCATGGTCGGCGGCACCTCGAGCTTCTTCCTCATCTTGGTAGAGCGGCGGGGAGGGGGCTGCTCTGATACCTCATGCTACAAAGTCTTGTTGGCATCTGTAGCAGAGGTTAGGGTTTTGGGGAAGGGCACCCCCCTTCTTGACTCCACTACAAGGCCGGCCCACCTAGCTAGGACGCGTTGGGCCGAAAGCCCAAGGTCCAATCCTCCCTCAAATCTTGAATTTTCTTTTAATTTTCCTCTAAACTTTAGTGCATTCAAATTTGACTAAATTTCTCTTTCGAATAATATGTTCTCTCTATTTGATATTCGGGGTATTACATTCTACCCCTCTTAACAGAATTCGACCTCGAATTCTAACCATCGAAATAAACGAAAGAACAATTGCCATAGAAAAGAAACATCTATTAACATATGCCCGGAGCAAACATGTCTGGATAATACTCGCGCATGCGAGACTCCAGCTCCCAAATGGCCTATCTCTCAGACTGACAAGACCACAAGACATTGACGTAAACTACGTCTGACCTAACACTCAATCCGACATTGCCAAGTACACTCATCAGAAGAGATTCGAAGGTAAGATCCTACTCGATGGTCAATGACGTTAACGAAACTCAACTCCAGATCTCCCAAGAGATCAATCGGTGTCAGAACAAACCAAAAGTTGCATACCCGCGTATGGCCCGAGATGGTTAAAGCGATCACCAACTTCCTAATCCCTGCATCTGTCGAAAATGAACTAGTGTACCTAGCCCAACTTCCCTTTTGGTACAAAAGCACACAACATGCTCAACACACACAGAACCCTTGTTCCTTTCTAATTCGAACTCTTCATCTACAAGGAGCACCTCCTTTAATCAAGAATGCACAACAGAACTCGTTTTTAACAACTGTATTACAAAGAGAATCCAACTGAAAATAAAGAGTTCTCATCGCATCCACGCAATACTAACTCCCCACCAAAAGGGTCAAATCCAAAATTGACAATTCATCACGAAAACTTTCCACCTTCAAATTAGGAAATTTACAAATAAACACCACGTCCGCCAAAAGAGAAGTCACTCAAATGCACAAGTCATAAATTTCTTTCATTCTTTCTGAACTGATAAGAACCACACATGCCAACATAAATGCCGAGCTCAACTTGCGAAGGACATCCGTCAAAACACATAGCTCAATCACGAATCAAGAAAACGTGTCACTACTTGAGGAAGCATCAATTATTCAGTTTCTCTTTTAGGAATAAAATTTCTCTCAAACTTTGGAATTCCAATTCATCGCATAACACACTAACTCATCTCTCTTAACTTGGCATTCTCAACGCTATGCTCAAGTCGAAATACATCATCCACACCTCTGTATAGAGGCTCTATCGACTCCACCGAAACTTTCTCTCAACAACTCCTCTATCGACAGAATTAATTTGACAGATGACTCCCCATGCATCTCCAAATAGATTGCACACGCAATCACATCACCTCAATCTTTTAAGAATAAACAACTCGGAATTCTCAGAACACACATTCACATACTTCATCAAAAGGGTTCTATCAATGATCATCCTACTGTTCGGAATCCACCCTCAATCTACTTCCTCTACACATAATCATTAGGCGACCAAAGTCCTAGCATAAAAATACGAAGCCCAAATTTAAACTCCAAGACTCCTACAATGAACTTCTCATATAGAAAATAGGGAAAACCTCATATTAGATCCCTAAAATTCTCACAATCCAAACATACTCGCGCGTTAACATCAACATGAAAACATTTCCTTGACCCAATTATCTTTATAAAGATTCTAACTCTTAGAGAGTTACCTACTAAGTCCAAGTCATTCCTGGCAATAATCCAACAATCTCGGTTATCATCAGATTACTTCGCTAATATTACTCTCATTACAACACCATCATATTTCATCTGCATAACTGTGCAAGGTACTCAATCACGACACTCTAATACATTGATCAAGATTCCCATCCTTTCGAAGATTCTAATGTTCCACCCAAATTGAACAAAGGATCTTGGATCACAAATCGCCATAGGTTCTAATGGTTGCACGATGCAAACAGTTTAGCCTCAAAGGCAAACATTCTATATAAATAAAATTCTCTCCAAGAATTATACACGAAATCAGTTCATCCTGCAATGCTCCTCGAATAACTTACAACCCAAGGTTTCACAACTACAATTAATAAACACCTCAAGAGACTCCGGTGAAACGAATAGGTTTATTCTTTTTCAAAAGAAAGAGCGAATGGAAACAATATTCATCAACTAGGAAATCATGTGCCACCCGCAGTGAACACAGGACCAAGGAAAATAGTCACTTAGGCAAAGTACTCGGAAAACATAAGGAAAGCCAGCGATGAGGGCTCAAGCCCTCTCGAAAGCGAATACCAAACCACAAATGAGAAGAAGGTATTGTCCTTTGAAAATTGGTAAACTCTTATGGAACAAATGCATAAGGTTTAAGCACACTCAAATAAACTGCAATTTGCGAAACGCGACTTAAATCTCAAATACTTATACTTCACTCCTTCCTTTAACTAGGAAAGTTATTTTCTGTGATTACTACATCACTTTGCCAGTTTAAACAAGATAAGCTTTTAAGACCAAATCACAGGAACCACTTAAGAACCAATAAAATCTTTCAACCCGTCACTTTGCTCGAAACAGACTCAATCACCACAATACTCAAGAGGTCCAAATGATCACAACCGCAGAACTCGAAACACTTTTACTAAATCAAAATTATGAAAGACGATCAAATTACTTTATTTCTAAAAGAATCATCACCACACACCCAAGTCACAATCTCTTGCAGATAATCTTACTAACATTAAGAATAATACACTCTGAACACGAATCTTTATCATCAACTATTCCATTAGAAAGCCCCAAAGTTCCACCAAATTGTTTCATACTACCTTTTCATCTCATCATCAAAATGAGAGTATACCAAAACCATACTACCTCACTACATCAACCTCGAAGTATGGTGTTGAGCATCCCTAAGTGGTTAACTGATGGGATGTAATTAGGATCTATGTTTACATGATGGTAGAGTGGTAGGATAATAGTATTGTAATACCCAAATATCAATTGGAGAAAATATTTTTCGGGAGAGGGAAATTTATTCAATATCGATTATAACAAAGTTTAGAGATGGAATTAAGTTAAAAATTCAGAATTTTAGGAAAGGAAAGGGCCGCCAACCCATATTCGAGAGGAAGGAGCCGGCCATAGTGGCCCAAGGCCCATGAGTGGGCTGGCAGCCCATTAGAAGGCAAGGGAGGGGAGGGGACCAAACCCTAGCCACTCCTTGCTACAGTAGCTGTGCTACAGTAGCGGCGTGCTACAGTGCTCCGCCTCCTGCTACTCCTCCTCTCCCCGGCGCCACCCTCCTTGTTGCCGGCCATCGGGAAGAAGAAAGGAGAAGGGACTAGGAGAGGAGCTTCTTCGAGGATAGATCATCATCTTCCCGCGGGTCTTCAAGGGTAACGAAGTGCTTACCCCGCTGTTTGTTGATGATTA
Organism: Phyllostachys edulis; assembly: GCA_036346405.1. Classification (NCBI taxonomy): domain Eukaryota; kingdom Viridiplantae; phylum Streptophyta; class Magnoliopsida; order Poales; family Poaceae; genus Phyllostachys; species Phyllostachys edulis. The sequence continues at coordinate 31,351,970 of CM070565.1, read as the reverse complement.
GAGGCGAATTCGATTATTGGGTTGGATCGTTTTGCTGCCAGTAGATGTTCAATTCTGTCTAGTATATTGCGGGGTCGATTTCGGGTTCTTAGAGGCCGAATTGGGGATGCCCATCTCCTATGGATATCTAGATAATATTTTTAGCTTTTTGTGGCCACCAAGAACACCTAATTCCGACATACGGATCAAAAGTTATGACAGTTTCATTCCTGCTGTTTAGAATTCTGACGTAATTGATGTGTTAATTTGTCTTTTAAGATATGTTTATGTGAAAGACAAATTCAGGGTTTCTACCCAACTAGGTTATTTTAGAATTTTTCATAACCTTTCCAGAATGATGAAGAACTCCCTAATCGGAGTTGTAGATCACAAGTTGTGATCTGTTCTTTACTGCTGTCCGTTTTGTCTGGGCAGAATCTGTCTTTTAAGTTCATCTGCCTGTAGTATATTGATTTTGGCCGAATTGGGTTATCTCACCAACTAGGTTTTCGTAGATATGTTCGTTAAGTTTCCATAGGATCTGGGCTCACCTCGTTCGGAGTCCCAGATCGTTAGATATGAGTGATTCCGTGCTGCTGTCCAGAATCAGTTCCATGATTGTGTCGTCTGTTTTCATATTAGATCTAATTAGTTAATTGTGGGTTGTCGGGAAGGCGTTGTAGAACGTTAATGGAAGTGTCATGTTATATGTTGTTGTTATTTCGAGTATTCATTGTGTAGGCGGAGAGACTTCAGGTTTAGGAGCACCGCCATTGCCTACTAACGCGTCGCATCGCGGAAGGCAAGTACTTTGATGTTCTGATAATTAGAAAATGTTGAATGCTTGATGTTGATATTGTGTTTTTCTAAGATCCACGATAATATTTAATGTTCATGTTCCTTCCATATGTGTTATCTCCATGATTAGAGAGCATGTCTTTTCAATATACATATTGCATTCCATGCATCCATTATTCATGTTTCATCCACGGGAGTGGATTAAAAAGACCCATCAATTCCAGTATGGACACCTAAGACCCACCATTCCAATGTGGGCAGTTTGGGACACCCGTATGAAACGTTCTTCATACGGGACTTGGATCCCCGCATTTTGTTAAATGCGGGCTTAGGTGAACACCGACGGGTGTATCACTAGCAATACCGGTATATGCATGTGTGTAGTCCCTTCATTTCATTCAATCCATTCATTCCATTCATTCAAATATTCGTTCTGTGATTTATTCGTATTCTTCAATGATGTTGGCTTGATCATGTTTGTTGTATGTCCCATTTATTCATCTTGTACTTCTTTGAGTCTCGGACTCATTCTTGCGTTGTTTGTTTATTTTAGGTGATTATTGATGTTGGCTCTATTGGGAGGGAGTAGAGACGCACTACTCATTCACTTCACCCTATTCAAGTCCAAGATTATGATTTAGTTTTATCTTTCATTCGTTATTGATGAACTGTAATAAATAAATTTAGATGATGAATGATACCTATTGCTATGTTATGGTTAATTCAGTAGTACTTGTGATCTTTGATTATTCCTTCGATAGTTATTTCTTAGATTCGTACTATATTCAGGATATGGTCCTATTGAATATTGATCTCTTTTTGTTATTAGATGAGAAGGTGTTCTAATTCTTCCGCATTATGGTTGTATGTTAGATTATTTAGGTGACATCTTGGCTTCCGAATAGCCAGGGTGTTACAAGTTTGTTTTGATGAGATGGTTGATTATTAAAATTGTTTAGTTTGATAAACCTGTTGGATTATTTGATCTCAATAGATTAATTTAATTGTGTAGGAAGGGAGAGATAAGGATGTATTTGACTGTTGTCTTAGTGGATAATAATATGGAAGTTTTCTTTATTTCGCTGCTTGATGATCCTATATTTGCTAGTGGGAATGCAAATAGAGAAAGGACCAAAAATTCTTCCATGACTGAATAATCGTTACATGTCTAGGATGACCACAAGATTGGATTGGTGTGCACTAAATTGATGTTGAGCATTGCTAATAGGTTAATGATTGGAATTTAAGGGTGATCTATATATGTGTTTTACGAGTATAACTGGGTAGTATGCCCTTGTTAAAAGATGGTTTACTTCGATAGTGTGGATTGTGCATTATATATTCTCTTGACTAAGTTGAGTATTGCAACCTGTTAGAAAAAAATATATATGAAATAACTTATTGTGTTTCTCTTGGAAAGGTTGATGATGGGATAGTAAGGTATGTTGGTTCATGCGAGGAGTGCATTATATGATGTTAGACAGATTAACAGTATATGGTTGCGAGAGTGATGTTGATTCCTTTGAGAGGAGAATAATTTGACTGTTTTTTGTGATATCCCGTAAACGAAAATGTTTCAAGTTTTGTGGTTGTGATCATTTGGACCTCATGATTCATGTGATAGTTGAAACTGTTCCGAGCAAAATGACATGTTGAAAGATTTTATTGGTTCTTAAGTGGTTCATGTGGTTTGGTCTTAAGAACTTATCTTGTTCGAGCTAGCAAAGTGTTGTTGTAGTCAAAGTATTTGAGGATTGGTGACAAGTTTTGTAACTTGCAATTTAATTGAAGCATGCTTAAACTTTCTGCTTTTTCCGCGCAAGAGTTCTCAAGTTTCAATAGCAATGCCTTATTTTTATTGGTTGAGATTTGATAATCTCTTTTTGAGGGGTATGTGCCCTCAACTATAATCTCATCTTTTGTTTTCTAATATCATCGCTATTGCATTATTTCTTTTGGTCTCGTGCTCACTGTGAGGAGTCACGTTTTCCTGTGTGCCGAAATTTGTCCATATTCGTCTCTTCCTTTTGAGAAAGGATCATCAGATTTGTGTTGCAAAGTATTATAAAGCGTAGTCTGACAACTGTTTGGTGGTGGTCAAGTAAATGTAGTGGTGAGATTCTGGTACCAATGTAACACCCCAGCCAAACAAAGGCCTGGAATGCTACTAAATTAAATAAATTAAACGTAATTAAACTAAAACATCTTAGAAAATTTCGGCAGAACCTCCTTTGTATAGTTACCTATCTTTGGAGGTTCCAATGCAACGATTATAAGATATAAAGATAATCCAAATTGCAATTTGATCAAGACGTAATCAAAACTGACTATTCGTTACTATGACATCCGTAGTAACTAAACATCTAAGAAATAGATCATGAGTATCCAAAACGTCTATTCATTTATTACAGACTAATCCAATCAAGCAATAATCAATATGAATATTCTAAACAGTTCATTCATCTCCTAGTTAATTTTCCTTTCATTCTATGGTGGGTAGTTCGTGCAGAAGTGCAAGAAGTCTAATTTTTCCTTTCCCCCATGCATGCCGATCTCGTAAAAGTACCTAAAACACAACAAACAACAAGAGGTGAGTCCAAGACTCAGCAAATATAATAAATGGCATCAACAACATACAAGCATGTAAATCATCATCTATACTTCACAAATCCACATATGAATCACCTTACACACACATGCTATGCAATATGCTCAAAATGATCCTTTTCCTTCTCTTTCCCTTTTGCATTTAACCGGTAATGCAAAGTGTGCATCCGTCGATGCACACATGAGCCTATGCCATCTTGCACAGGGACCATTGCCCATACTCTGCAAGTATGGGGACCAAAGCCTATGCTTTACAAGCATGGGGACCTTTAGCCCGTCATCAACATGACGGGGACCTCAAGAGTTGCTTGGTCATCACATGACCAAGTCTTCAATAAGCCAACATGATGCATATGTATGAATTTCTTAAATTAATACAAACATGCATCTGCAACAACATTGCATATGAATATCCTATTCATACGACAAAGCTCATAAACATAGACTTCACAACTAGCAAACATCCATGATCAACACATAACTCATATCTCTAGCAACCATGAATATTACCAACTATGCCAACATCACAACTCATGAACACACAATTTCTCATAATATATATCAAACCTTGCCATTCAACAATATATATTATAACCATTATTATACTTGTCTTAACAGCGAGAGAATGAGGGACGCGTAGAAGGTGCTGCCCCCGGGACCAATCCACCACCTGAGTAATAATTATAACGCACGCTAAAATGGCAGTAGCGGACCAAAACAAAGTATACCACAACAATCACTAACTCGCAAAAGCGTCTAACTCGATCCCAACCCCAAATCCTAAACGTCGATCTATCCCCTCGGTGGACAGTCAACTTCTAAAATCCATAACTTTCACTACAGGGGTCCAAATAAGATGTTCTTGGACTTTCTGGAAAGGTAATTAAATTTCCCAACTAAACCTAGTTGAGTGGTCCTTATTCTGGCATCTAAAACCCCTACCAAGCAAATTTAGAAAACAACAATTTTCACGTCGGGTTCTTTGGACAGAACACTACAACCACCATAACTTTTGCTAGGAGTGTCCAAACCATGCGTTCTTTAGCTTTCTGGAAAGGTATGGAAATTACCTACATTTTTCGTTATATCAAGATCCTCTAATTACTTCTTTAACTAATGGCTTAACCCAGTTTTCTACAAACTGTCAGAATGCTAACAGATTATCAGGACAGCGACACTAGAAAAATCATATTGAGCTACTCGTTAATTGGATTTGGGCGTTCTTGGCGGCCACGGAAATCTAAGGACACAACCCAACTATCTCTAAGAGATGGGATCCACAGATTCTGCCTCTAAGGACATCAAAACCGCCGTTCAATCTACTAGACAGAATGGGATCTAAACAACTGATATTGCTAAACAACTAATTAAACATCTAATCAAGGGGGAACAGCGGTTACCCTTGACGAAACGACGAAGAACCTGCTGAGCACGATGATCACACGCCAACGATCTCTCCCCTTCCTCTCTTCTTCCTCTTCTCTCTTCTTTTCCCTTCTTTGGCCGGCAACAGCAGCAGAGGATGGAAGCAAGGGCTGCCATGGGGAGGAGACACCATGGTAGTGCTACAGTGGCAGCGTGTACTGTAGCACGCATGCTATAGTAGAGAATAGGGTTTTCCCCCTCCTTTTATTAGTGGCCAACCCCTCATGGGCCTCCTGGATCAAGGCCCGAGGCCCAGGTTGTCCCAATTATGCTGAAAACCCCCTCTCTAACTGCTGATTAAACTATTCTCTATTTGATCCCCCCTCCTAATTCGAATATTCTCTTCCGAATTAATTTGGAGTATTACATTCTACCCTCCTTAAACTGAATTCGACCTCGAATTCAAACCACGTTTACGCCAAAGAAAAGATCACAGCTAAAACTTATTATCATTACCACGTACCTGCTATCAATAACTCCAGATACTACTTGTCGCCTCTCTCTCGGATTAATGGGACAAAGGCAACTTGACACAAACCAACGACTTGTGCCTCAGCACTCGCTCTGACCTCTCTAGAAAACACACAGGATGCTACTCAAAGGTCTGCAGCTCCCGCGAAACTTCAAACTTTGGACCTCGCTGGTACTCACTCAGCACTGGAACAAACAAGACGATGCATACTCCGCGCATGGACTCAATACGGTTCTAGCGATTTGCCAACTTCAAACATTCCCACAACTTCCAGAAATGACCCAATGTACCTTGGGCTATCCTTCCCTTTGGTACAAAACCACATAATTTGTATACAAGCATATGGAACGCTCATTCTATCTTCAGTCGATCTCTTCATCCTAACCAGGAGGGTCTTCGTTAAGCAGGGACGTGCAACACAACTTATTTTAATCAAACTTTAATATTCAGATTCAACTGAAGATAAAGGATTCACAATGCAACACCAACTTTCCTCTAAAACACTCAAATCCAAAATCGAAGATTCCCTATGAAAATCTTTTCGCACTCAACTAGGCAGTTTGCAAATAAATTTCACATAAGCCAAAAAGAAATCACTCGAATGCTCAAATCTAACACTTCATTTATTTTCCTGAACCGGATAGAACCACCTTGCCAATATAAGTCAACTCAAATTATACATGATCTCCATCATAAAAATCCAACTCAAACAAGAACCAATAGAGCACTTCTCTACTTGAAAGAACATTCTTTTCTCAGATGCACTTTTAAGAAATAAACCCTTTTCCAAATCATGGGTGTCCAGATTTATCACACTAACTCCTTCTTCTTAACCAACAATCCCAAAACGATCCTCAAATCGAAAAAACAACCATACTTATTTAGAGGGACTCTACTGATCCACAAAAAGATTCTCTAGTCCTCTCCTATACCAAAGGAAATATTTTGACCAATGATTTCCAACACCTCAATAGAGATTTTTCATCCACAACCACATCATCCCATTCTATTAAAGATAATCTACTTCAAATTCTCAGCACACATACTCATTTACTTTACCCAAAGTATACTATTAAAGATCAACACACTATTTAAAATTCGCTTCTGTTCGTCTACATCTACACATAATATTTGGGTCTCCAATGTCCTACCATAAAAATGCAAAGCCCAAATTCAACCTTCAAGTCTTCTGCCATGAATTTCTGCTATAATTGATAGGAAAACCTCATATTCCTTTACTAAAATTTTACACAGCTCAACAATAACCTCAGTTATTATTATCAACATTCCTCACTAATCAAGTAACCGCCCTAAGGCGATTTATTTCACCAATCTTAGATCTCCTCTAATCCACACCAATCCAATTCAAATACACAACCACAGTATACCCATTCGCAATACTCTAACTGGTTGACCAAGATTCAAACATACTCAATCACTAACATCGATAAATAAATAAATTCTTGACCAAGTTATCCTTAGAGATAATCTAACCCCCATAGGGTTACTCACTAAGGCCGAATCATACTTGACAATATCTCAACAATTCCTGCTATCCCATTAATTAGCACAACGCTTAGGTTTCTCCACACCGCTACTCTCATTAAACTTCACAATCATAACTCTTCTACACAATATTACTAAGTATCCAATTGCGATACTCTAATACTGTAACACCCCAACCAAACAAAGGCCTGGAATGCTACTAAATTAAATAAATTAACCATAATTAAACTAAAACATCTTACAAAATTTCGACAGAACCTCCTTTGTATAGTTACCTATTCCAGAGGTTCCAACAGATAATTATAACATATAAAGATAATCCAAATTGCAATATGATCAAGACGTAATCAAAACTGACTATTCATTACTATGACATCCATAGCAACTAAACATCTAGAAATAGATCATGAGCATCTAAAACGTCTATTCAATTATTACAGATTACTCCAAGTAAGCAATAATCAATATGAGTACTTTAAACAGTTCATTCATCTCCTAGTTAATTTTTCTTTCATTCCATGGTGGGTAATTCGTGCAAAAGTGCAAGAAGTCTAATCATTCCTTTCCCCCATGCATGCTGATCTTGTAAAGGTACCTAAAATACAACAAACAACAAGAGGTGAGTCTAGAGTGTTGTGATTGCGTGAGATCTAGTTTGAGATGCATTGGGTGTCATTTGTCAAATTAATTTCATCGGCAGAAGGAGTTGTCTAGATTGTTTCGGTGGGGTCAATAGAGCCTCTCTACAAAGGTGTGGATGAAGTGTTTCGGTTTGATCATAGTTTTGAGGATGTTAATTTAAGAGACATGAGCTAGTGTGGTATGCGATGAATTGGAATTCTAACGTTCGAGAGGAATGTTATTCCTAAAAGAGAATTTGAGGGGAAAAAATGTTGCCTCAGGTAATGAAACACTCCTTTGATTATTGTTTGAGTTGTGTGTTTATGATAGAGGTCATTTACAGTTTGCGTTGGTTTTATGTTGGCATGGTTATTCTTTCCGGTCCAGGAAAGATAAAGGAAGTGTTTGATTTGGACATTTGAATGATTTCTCCTTTGGTTTTGGTGACGTTTGTTCACAAACTGCCCCCTTGGAAAGTGGAAATGTTTTCGTGATGAATCTTCGATTCCAGATTTGACTCTTTTGGTATTGAGTTGGTAATGTGTGGTTGCGATGAAAGTCCTTCATTTTCAGTTGGGCTATACCAGTAAAAGAGATTGTTTAAAGTGAGTTCTGTTGTGTGTTCCTGGTTAAAGGAGGTGCTCTTTGTTAATGTCAAGGGATTGATTGAGACATGGAACAAGAGTTCTGTGTAATTTGTGTTGGTAGTGTTGTTTGGTACCAACGGAAAGGTTAACCCAAAGTACATTGGTTTGTATTGGACGTTGCGGGGATTTTGGGAGTTAGCATTTTGCTAGAACCGTCTCGAGTCCTGGCACGAGGTATACAATGTTCTGTATGATCCAGTGTTGAGAGAGTGTTTGAGAGATCCGGAGTACGAGATTTCATTAGAGCCATTGACCAACAAGTAAAACCTTACCTTCGAGTCCTGTCCGTTGAGTGTACCTGAAAAGTGTCGAGACGAGTGTTGAGGTGTAAGATGTTGATATCCTTCGAGGTGAGGTGGTTGCATATGTATGAGAGGGAAGCGATTTGGGAGTTAAAATCTCACATGCGCGACCAAAATCCAGAGTTTTACATTGCGTACATGTTAATTGTGATTAATTTCAGTTGTGGTGTTCTTGCGAATAGAACGACAAGTAGAATTCGGGGTCGAATTCTGTTTAAGGGGGGTAGAATGTAATATCCCGTTCAAATATAAAACATATAAGTTACTAGTACTAAAATTAAATATAATTAGAAAGGGAAAATTCAGAATTTTGGAGGAGGTTTAGAACTCAGGCCTTTGGCCCATAGCTCTTTGGGACCATGTGGGGGGGGGGACTAAATCCAAGCACCCCAAGTACTGTAGCACGGCTAGGGGGTACTGTAACACCACCGCACTGTAGCATGGTGCTACTATAGCACACCCCTATGCTCTATGGTGGTGCCCCCCTCCTCCGGTGCTTCTCCATTGTTGCCGGCAATAAGGAAGAGGAAGGAGAGGGAAGAAGAGAGGAGAAGGAAGAGGAAGAAGGAGTTCTCCGTGGGGGATTTCCAACGAGTCATTCGTGTCTTCTAGGGTAATATTTCTAATCCTCTCTATTAGTTTAAGTATTTTCGAGGAGATGATGTCGTTTAGTGATTCATTGATCCTAGTGAGATTGAGTCGGTATTCTTCAGTCGTCTTGTTAGGCAGATTAGGTCTTGTTTAGTGCGAAATTAGAGGTTTGGGCCTCCTTGAGTTATGTGGGTGCGTGGGCTTTCTGGAATGTATTAATTCGTAATTTTTGGTTGGATAATGAATTAGTTATGATTTTTGCAAGTCTGTGTGCTTATTCAGTTTCTAGATTCGAGCAACGAGCGTAGTTCTGTGAATTAGGGTCTAGAGTTGGATGAATTTGGTCAGTTGTATCCATGAGTTATGTAGATAACTTTATGATGTTTCCAGGGAGAACAAGTTCATAATTTTTGGACATTTAGAATGAAACATATGATTTTTTTTAAGTTAATGTTGTAGTTTGTCCTTCTGTTATGGATAGTAGAGAAAGACAAGTCTGTTAGCAACCTTTTTTGCACAATGGGGAAAATTGTAATAAATTTATTAAGGAATCTAGTTCTCTATAGTTTCCAGATTGTCTTATAACAGTGGGTTTGGATGTACCAATTAAAAGATACAAAATTACTAAGTCGGTAGTACCGAATATGACAGAACTAGTTTCGGAGTTAAAAACAAAGACTTAGATAGAACAATTTGATCTTATGGTCACCTGAGGAGTTGTAGATATGCGTGTGTAGATTCCAGGGAATTTGGGTTCTTGGCTTTTGGAGTTTTCACTCAAAAGTTATGGTTTTTCTTTGATGGCTGTCTGTTTGGACAGACTGGTATTTGGAGTGTATCGGTAAAGTTTCGGGTTGCGAATAGGAGTGATTGATTTCATTTTGTTTCATTGCTATGCTGAGTACTTTTGAATGACATTCTTAGTATACTTTACGGTTGCCAGGTGGTGGTGAGAACTGGGGATAGAGTCTTCTCGTCGTCATCATCCGTCTCGCGGTTGAGACAAGTGCAAGCAGTGTAGGGTGAATTTTGATGCTATATTCATGATAATTGCCATGGTTTACTTATGAAAACATATCTATGTTATTGCCGATGATTTTTATTCTTTGATGTTGAATTGAGAATATGAAGTTCTTTGCATCATGGCATTCATTCCTGAATCTTGGACTACGTGGTAGCCAAGCATTGTTTGTTTTGAGGTCCTTGTCATACATTGGATAGGCATGAGATCCGCATCTTATATTGGACGGCATGGGTCCCCACACTCGTGGAGTGTGGACTTGAGGTCCCCGTGCTTGAGAGCACAGGCTTGAGTATGCATCGATGGATGCACTACTCCGCATTACCGGTAATTGCAAACAAGGAAGAAAGAGCATTCTTGACATATGCATTGCATGCAAGCATAAGAGATTTATTTATGGTTCTGTCGGTGTTTTAGAACCGATCTTACATAAAGATTGTTTGATTCGGGGGGTCTCCTAGAATGGAATCACGCAGAGAGATTGACACAAGTATTTTTTATACAGGTTCAGGCCTTCTCCGGAGAGAATAACAACTCTACTCCTGTGTGTGTATGGTATTGAGTGTGTTTCGTACAATCGGGAGAAAAGACTAAGGCTATTACAGAAGATAGTATCTGACTGTCTTCCTAATTGCTTGTTGTCTCTTCCGATCATTTTTTTTCCTCTCTGATTGCTGCCTTTGTATAGTCGTGAAGGAATAGTCATTTTCTCCTGTGAAGAGGCGCCTCATCGAATCTAGTAACGGGCGCACGTTTGCAGTAATCATCGGAATGGTAACTCCTTCACGCCGCCTGGCAGTTACTTGTCAGAGATAATGGGGTATTACGTGCTATTATTTCGTATAATAACAGCGTTTATTGACTGCTTGGATTTCTTAATCAATTGGACCCACTCGCCTGTAGGTTTTATTTATCATAAGGTGGTCGTGGCTGACCTGGTCATAGAAGAACTTACGACCATAGGGTAGTCGTAGCAAGACTTACGACTATGGGGGTGGTTGTAGAAGAACTTACGACTGGGTAGTGATCGTAGAAGAACTTACGACCATAAGGTAGTCGTAGCAAGACTTACGGCTATGGGGGTGGTCGTAGAAGAACTTACCACCACCTTTCCCTTGTAAGTATAAGGGGTATGCCCAGGGACCACATGACATCATATTTTCCCCTACTGAGAATTATGGATAACAGATAAAATGAGGATTATTAGATCCTCGTCATCTAGCCCCCCAGCTTCAAGTGAAAGTAACTTGCTTGGTTAAGGGGTCGTAGAAAGGTGGTTGAAGGAAAAACTCTTCGACACTTGTGTACTACTTTCACCAGAAATATGCTTGGTCAAGAAGGTTGCTTACGACTATCAAATAGTCGTAGAGAACTCCTACGATCACGAAGTGGTCGTAGTATGGTGATCGGAAGAAAATCCTTTCCGATTAATATTCTATTGGTCAAAAAGATCTGACCAAGAAAGTAATTTTGCTTGAGGTGTAAAAACGAACCAGATTTTCTTGAACGGACAAGCTAGAGAATCGCAATCGACTCTCACAGGTCTGTCCGTTGGAGCGGTTCCCGAAGCGGTGGCAACCTTTGGATTGCCACGCCTTCAGCCCAGGCACACGATTATAAATACTTACCGGGGGTGAGACTTAGGTTTCTACTTTTCCCCAAATCGCTCCCGCTGTTCATCGAGTTCTTGCCTTCTCCGCCGTCAACCCAATCGTGCCTTCTCCTAAGATCTTCCATAATCCAAAACCTCCCTTTCTTGAGAGAGATGGCCGGGACTATTTCTGAGTGGGCTGAGTCGGAGATGGATGCGGCGAAGATTCAAGCCTTAGTCAACGCCGAGAAGATTCCAGAGAAAGTTCTTGTGAAATGGATTGCGGCGGTTGGACAGCATTGGCCGTCGGGGGAGATGGGACAAATCCCCGTCTTCCAGGCATATTGTGAGTGTGGCCTTTGATTTCCTGCTCATCCCTTTCTCACACTCGTACTTGAGCACATTGGGGTGGAATTAGTGAAGCTCGGTCCTAATTCCATCACTATGCTAAGTGTATTCGTGTATCTGTGTGAGGCATACCTGGGAATTCCAGCGGACCTCGAGCTCTTCCAATATTTCTATGGAATGGCTCGACAAACTAGGATTGCTGGGAGTTGTGGTCTGAAGCTCCATGATGGGAAGTCGAAGGAGTATATTCAGATGTTTACTCGGTCTTCGTGGCCGGGATGGAGGAAGAGGTGGTTTTACTGGAAAATCACTCAAGATGACAGCCTTTCTTTCGTGGGGAAGGCTGCCGAAAAGAATTCTTCCTGGGATTCGACTCCCAGGGATATCGGTCGGATTGCTCCCTATATTCAAGCCATCAAGGACTTGAAAAAGGAGGATCGACCGGATGGCATGTGGTGAAGGATTTCATCACCGTCGAATTAGCCCTTTAAAAGCGAGTACCTCCTATGTGGAGGTATCACGGGCCAAAAGATTCGACCGGGGACTACGAGGCGAATAAGTGAATCTTCGACTTAACACTCGGTTTGGTCTTTCTTTAAAGAGGTCTAATAAATGTTATTCCTGTTTGCACAGATCTTTCACAAGCAGAGGTTGATGTTTGGGTCAAACTTGTTTGTGAGAGATCTCCGCCACGTGGAGTGGCAGTTCCTCAAATCCTTGCGGTTTTATCTGCAGAAGAGAAGATGGAGCGCCTAAAGGTAATCAAAGGTTGATTTTATCCTTAGGATTTTAGAGTCGTAGAAAAACTTACGACTGGTTGTTTGTCGTAGAAAAACTTACGACTAGGTAGTGATCATAGAAAACCTTACGATCAAGAAAATGTTGTAGAAAAACTTACGACTTAATACTAGTCGTAGAAAATCTTACAACTAGTCGATAATACTTTTCTGTTTTTATTACAGAAGGTAGGCATGGAAAATCGTCAGGACGACCAAGAGGTTGAACTGATAACCATCAGCGCAGGGATGACAGCAGAAAAAAGTCCAGCTCCTCCATCTAAGAAGCGTCGACTCGCGAAAGTCGCCGACAAGGGAGGAGCAAGCTCAAGTTCTTTTATTTCGACCAGATCCTCTGCAAAGTCTGCGGCAGATATGGCTGCAGCAGAGACTAGGGAGGTCGACGATGCTAAAGCTGAGGAGGCCGAAGCAGCCGAACCTCTTAAACGCAAAACCCGCAAGGCCAAGGTACCCTTCTATTATGACAAGAAAACTTTTGCAGTTTTTGCCTCTCCTAGTTTTGTCAAGCAACTAGAAAAAGAGAACTGGAAGGACTTTATGTGTTTTGTGAAGGACAATACTGATCCAGCAGAGCCTACAGTTGAGGGTAGCACTGCTCTTGGAGTGGTCGAGACTGGTCTCGGCCGTCCGGAAAGTCAGAAGACCAGAGAGATAGCTCCTGTTCAAAATTCACGACCAGACGTGGTCGTTTCCAAGCCCATTCTTCAACTTGAACTCCGACCAGACGTGGTCGTAGAAAAGAAGTCGAAGAGATCTTCCGTTGGAAAGATGACTCCTAAGTTCCTAGTTAGGTCCAGGGTGCAGAGGTATGTGAAACAAACTAAAGTGTAAGAACAACATTTACCTTTCGCTTTTCACAACCTGACTTGCTTTCCTTTTGTTGATTTTAGCCTGACTCCTTCAGCCCCCAAGGATGCTTCTATTGAGAAGCCCATTGCCACCTTTCCAGCGGATGGAGAGATGATTGCGGAAGTGGTCGAAGGATCATCCACAGCCCGGGTGGTGGAAGAAGTCGTGGCTGTAATATCCCGATTATTGATTAAGAGTAAGAAAAAATAACAGATGAAAAATTAGGAGCTAGACTTCAGAAATTTATGATAAAAAAATAAGTGGGCGTTTGGCCCATGGCCCAAGGGGAGGGCCAACCAAAACCCTAGTCTTTTTCCCCAGCCGCCACCTCCTCCCTGCCGTGCCCCAATTGCCATCTCTGCCTGTGTCGCCATCTCCTGCCGATCTCTACTGCTGCCGCCTGCACAGCTGAGCCAGTCTCCTATCTCCTCCAGCCACCACAAGCCTCCACTAAGTGCTGCTCTTTTCCTGCTTGCGTGCTCCTGCCGCCTGCATGCTGCTACGCTGGGCTGCAGCCGCTGGATGCTCATGGCTGCGCTGCCTGTGCGGCTGCTTTTCCTGCCGTGCTACTGCTAGCATGACCATTGTTGTTGCCGGTTGCAATAAATTGATTGATGTGTTGCTGCATGCATTGGAGGTTAGATAGAGAGGAGAGAGGTTAAGGGGAAGAGTCTACATGCTGCATGCTAATTGCCACCGAGAGAGAAAAAAAATGCAGCAACGTGCTGCCATGATCCTGCATGCAATTGGATGGGATGGAGAGAGATGACTTTGTGTTGCTACCGATTTTCTGTGCTCATAAGGAAAAAAACAAGAAAAGATTAGGAGGGAGAAGGGAATGGAAAAGCAAAGATTAGATCAGAGTTTTGACATCCATGACATGGTAACAACCTGGTTTTTTCTCTCTATTTTCTAATTATTTTAGTAGAGATTAGAGTCTGGGTTAGAGGGGAAGTAGCAAGTGTTCGTTAGAGAAACGATTAGTAGATCGAGTTAGTTTGTAGTACTATTGTACTATTTTTTACGGGTAGTATAGAAGCATAATTTGAGAATTTCATCTACTAGAGAGTTGTAGATAATTTCGATAGCTTTCGGTAGAATTTTATTCATGTCAATCCGATGCATAAATTGTGATATATGAATTTTATAGTTCTGCTATACGGTAGAGTTTGTCGTGTGTTGACAGTCTGTAGTAATTAGTAGATTAAAAATAGTAGGTTAGTTAATCTGGGAATTTGGTCAATAAGAATGTTGTAGGTAAGTTCTTAAGGATTCTAGAAAGTCCTGGTTGGTTGAATTTGGAGTTCGGATGAATAAGTTAGAGACGTTTTACTACTAGGACAGCGGGTAGTGCGTCCGGTAGATTCGAGTAATTCGGTCGGTTTGGCATAAGCATGCGAGATCGATTAGTGTGATGGATTTGGTGCTATGATGATGTTTTGAGTGTGTGTTATGACTTGCTTGTTCAGGAACTATGGTCTCATACACCGTGCCACAATTTCGTCATCCGGCTTCGAAGGGCTAAGAGGCAAGTACATGGTAGAATATGAACAATGGGTTATTCGCCACTATCATTGATATTCCTTATCATGCTATTTATTATGCTTTCGTTAAGCTTATCCTTAAGCATGATATTGATGACATTGAGTGAATGAGATTACAATATTGAGTTAATGATGTAATACCTCGGCCTACTCGTATGCGGCCCATGTGGCCCATGAGGAGTTGTGTGGTGGGATTAGTCCCACATTGCTTGTCTAAAGTGAGTTGTACTAGTATATAATGCCTGTTGGGTCCAAACATAGCACCTCCGGGTTAAACCTTTTACACGAAGCGAGGACGAAAGTGTAAGTGGGGTGCTATGTGTGCTGGTGAGTCCATACGGTGAAATTTGGGCATTGAGCGGATTTTGGGCCAGGGTGTTACAGTTGGTATCAGAGCGGGCTTTAGGTCCATGGTGAATAGATTAACAACTTAGGTAAACTCAATTTGCTAAAATTTGGTTTAGGACTAGTAAAATAAACTAAAATTTGCTAATAGCTAATTAACTTAAAATTTGACACACTGGTGCACAATAGGATGGGAATGGGAAAAGTATTATATTTGCGTTTCCGTTATGTCGTATTATTGATTTATGTTATGAGATGATTTTGTATGCTTGTGATTTGATGACATGATTGGTATGTGCGACGATAGTCGATGTTGAGGAGTAGAGATATTGGTTGTAGCCGTGGGCATGGCCAGGTTGAACCACCGTTCGTGGTATGGGAATGGTGAAGGGTTTTCTCGGGTAACTTAGTTACAAAGGTTGGGGATGAGTTTCCTTGGAAAGGTTGTTGTTTTCCTTGAGTGGCATTTGGTTATTCTGATTACTCGCTGGTTTTTATGAACTTTCTTTGGATAGCAGTTACAATGCAGTTGGTGTGTTCCATTGGTCTTTATTGGTTCCATAAAGTGATTATTTGTTCTCCCGATGGTTGATCCGTTATTGTTTCTTTTGAACGTCGTTAATTTGCAAGATTATTCTTTTCACGAGAATTCTGCCTTTCTTGTTGGGAATCATGATTTGTTTATTTCACTTGGTATTTTCACTAATGGAAATAACCAATTGTAAGTTGTTTATCATATGGAACATTGATCTTACGTAGCTCTTTTGGAGTAATTTGAGCGTTGAAGTTAATGCCTCTCTTTTATGAAAAAAAAACGTTAAAACCCTTGTCATGATTAAGTAAGAGGTTGTAATCGTAGAAAATTAATTGATATGGTATTAGTTATCAAGTTGGGTTTGTAGCGTGGTGCATATTTAATCTTAAGTAGTATCCTTGAAAGTGTAGTTGATTAATTTGATGTTGTTTTCTAGTAGTTCTTGGTGAACTGTGACTATGAGTATGTCTATACCTAATTGGAGTCAAAGGAGTTATTAACAAGGGTGGAGCATTGATGAACTGGTTTGACCATTAAAGTTATTTAGATTGCTAAACTTACTAGATTATTTGGTCTCAATGGATTAATCTAATTGAGTGGGAAGAGAAAGATAAGAATGCGTTCGCCTATTGCCTTAGTGAATAATAATCTGGAAATTTTCTTTAAATGACTACTTGATGATCTTTTATATGCTAGCGGGAATGCAAGTATAGAAAGGAACGTAAATTCTTCCATGATTGAATAATCGCCAATTGTTTATGATAACCTCTGGATTGGAACTAGTGTGCACTAAATTGGTGTTGAGCATTGCTAATAGGTGAATGGTTGAGATTTAAAAGTGAATTATACATATGTGTTTTGCGGGGGTGACTTGTGGGTAGCATGCCCTTGTTAAAAGAGGTTGGCTTCGATAGAGTGGTTTGTACATTAGATATTCTCTAGAACAAGTTGACGGTTGCAATCTTATTGAGATAACAAAAATGATATGAAATAATTTATTGTGTTCCTTTTGGGAAAGGTTATAATAAGGTATGTTTATTCTTGCTAGGAGTGCATTGTATGGATGTTAGTAAGTTTATCAGTAAAGCGTTGTGAGAGTGATGTTGATTCTTTTATAGAGAAAGTAATTTGATCGTCTTCCGTGATATCGTTTAAATGAGATGGTTTGAGTCTTTAATTCGTGATCTTTTGGAGTTCATAATTTAGGTGGTAGATGAAATTAGTTTGAGCAAGGTGACACATTGGATGGTTCTTTTGGTTCTTAAGTGATTTATGTGATTTGATCCTAGAGGCTCTTTTATTTGAGTTGGCAAAGTGATGTTTCAATCAAAGAGAATTGTTTCCTTTGTTAAATGAAAGAGTGTAGTATGGGTATTTGAGGTTGGAGCCAAGTTTTGCAGCTTGCAGCTTATTGAACCATGCTTAACCTTGTTGTTTGGCCGCATAATAGTTCCTCCAGTTTCAAAAACAAAAAAATAATGCGTTATTCTTTGGTTGAGGTTTAGTATTCTCTTCTTGTGGGACATGTGCCCTCAATTGTAGTCTTGTCTTTTGTTATTCTTTGGTTGAGGTTTGGTATTAATCTTCAAGACAACATCATGCTCCTGAATAATATACTTGGTGAGCTATGTAGTGAGGGAAAAACTCCTCAAGATGATACGATAGCTGCTCACATAAGTACTATTGGGGAACAAGTCGGGACTTTGCAAGAACTGGTGACCACTCTGAAGGCCAACCAAGCTGAGTCAATCAAGGAGGCGGTCGAAGGTGCAGTAAGTTATGCATTGGCAAAACTTAAAGCTCATGACCCCAGCCGTAATGTACAACCAATCAAAGTCGATTTCGACTGCCCTGAGACAGAAGCAAGTCGTCTGATAAAAGAAATGCAACCAGTTGGCAGGAAGGTCTCGGAGGAGATGCGACTGGGCTCTCCCTCTTCAGAGTAGTTTGTAAAAATCCTGTGAAAAATAAGCTTTTGTTGATGTATTATATAATCCATCTTGTTTCCTGCAAACCATCTTGTCGAGTAGTTAGTAACTCAAAAGATAATTAACGAAATAAAGACTAAGAATTGAAGTCAAATTAATAACTTTATCCTAGCCCTCGACTATTTGCTTAGTTTGTTTAGACAAACTAAATAAATAGTGTTAAAAAGGGTTTCTGAAAACAGAGAGGTTTGGTTAACTTGTAGTTTTTGGTCACGATTGTCATGCACTGGTCGAAAAAGTGGGAACGAATCGACGCTAGGAAGTTCCCTCTAGTGGGCAGGTCCACGTGCAGAGAGGAAAGGCTTCGACTAGGTGATGTTACCATTTCCGACCAGTTTAATCAAATCGAGAACGGCAACTTGAGTTAAGCAAACGTCTAGAGGACTTTAAAAAATTCGTTCGCCCTTCCTTGGTGGATTCGATAAATCTGTTCTGGTAGCAAAAGTAGGAAACTGAACAATGCTAAGAAGTTCCTTCTAGTGGGCAGGACCACGTGCAGAGAGGAAAGACTTCGACTAGATGTGTTTCTTCCTCCGACCAGTTGAGACAGAACGAGTACACTAGGAAGCTCCTTCTAGTGGGCAGGACCACGTGCAAAGAGGAGAGGCTTCGACTAGGTGATGTTACATGCCTTTCGACCAGTGTAAAGAAAACTGGGTGTTTGGAATGTAGTCGAAAGATTATGAAAGCACTACTCATAAGTAAGACAATAGAGGTAGAAAGAACCTGAGTCTTTATTGTCTGAATGGTTGGTTACACATAAAACTTGCGTAACTGGTCGATGTTCCAAGAATTCGAGAGAACCTGGCCGTCTTCCATTGCCAATCGTACTGACCCTGGCCGAGTAACTTCGACCACTGTGTAAGGACCTTCCCACTTGGGAGAAAGTTTGTTACGATTAGACTTTGATTGGCAGAGCCTCAATAGCAAGTCCCCTATAGCAAGGCTGCGAGGTTGGACCTTACGATCATAGTGTCTGCGCAGGGCTTGTTGGTAGACTGCTGAATGGATTAAGGCCTAGTTTCTCCTTTCTTCGAGTAGGTTAATGTCATCCGCTCGAAGTTGTACCTGGTTGGAGTCATTAAAAGTTTTGACTCATGTTGACCGTATCTTTAGTTCCGGAGGAAGCATAGCTTCGGCTCCGAAGACCAGAAAAAAGGGTGTTTCACCTGTAGCCCGACTAGAAGTCGTACGAACTGCCCATAATACGGAGGGTAATTCTTATACCCTAGCCCCCGAGCGCTTAACGAGCTGGTCGAAGACTCGGGTTTTAATTCCTCGCACCATTTGGTCGTTCGCACGTTCGACTGCCCCATTGCTTTGGGGATGGGCCACAGAAGTATAGCATAACTTGGTACCCAACTCATCGCAAAATTCCTGAAATTTTGCGCTCGAAAATTGTTTGCCATTATCTGTAATTATTCGACTCGGTACTCCAAATCGAGTAATTACGCATCTCATCATGAACCGTTTTGTCGCTTCGTTGTTATCGATTCTGAGTTCGCCCGATCCATTTTGTGAACGTATCAATAGCCACAAAAAGGAACTCGAAACCTCCTGGAGGTCCTAGGATATCGAGACCCCAGGTCGCAAAAGGCCAAGATAGAGGTATCGTTTGTAATGCTTGAGCTGGTTGGTGTATTTGCCCGCTATGAAATTGGCATTGGACACACTTTTTAACCAACTCTTTAGCATCGTCTGAGGTCATTGGCACAAGAAAACCTTGTCGAAAGGCCTTACCGACTGTGGTTACAGAGGAAGCATGATTTCCACAGATACCATCGTGTATGTCATTAAGGAGTGTTAATCCTTCGCTCTACGGAATGCCTCGCATGAGCACCCCTTGAGTACCTCATTTATAGAGTTCTCCTTCAACAAAAGTATACATTTTGCCTTTACGGGATAGGCGATCTGCCTCGGGATCGTCTTCGGTTACGGAACCCTTCTGACGATACTCATAGATGGGAGCCATCCAGGTATCCTCGTATTCTAGAGAGGCCATCTCAATAGGAGGTGTCTCTGGTTCTTCAACCAGGGATAGTTTCTGGAGTTGTTCCAAGAAGACTCCTTTTGGTACTACAGATCGGAAAGAAGCTATTCGAGCAAGCTGGTCTGGGAGGAAATTATCCTTTCGAGGGATGAATTGTGCCTCGAAACCTAAAAAATGCTTTTCTAGCTTACGCACTTCCGATAAGTACCGAGACATTGTCGGGTTAGAGCACAGGTACTCTTTCCCGACTTGATTCACGACTAGTTGAGAGTCTCCCGTCACGAGTAGTAGGCGAATCGAGAGCGCTTTCGCAGCTCGTATGCCAGTTAGCAAACCTTCGTATTCTGCCACGTTGTTAGTGGCCTGAAAGTTTAATTGTATGGCATACTTTAAGGTCTCTCCGGTAGGAGGTACCAGACCACCTGACCCGAGCCACTTAAAGTAAGCGACCGTCAAAGTACATCATCCATCGGTCGTGGGAATCGATTAGGGATCCGAAGCAGTTCAGGATTTATCCATTCGGTGATAAAGTCTACCAAGATCTGGGATTTAACGGCCGTTCGGGACACGAATGGAGGTCGAACTCCCCAAGTTCGTGACCATTTTGTTATGCGCCCCATTGCTTCCCTATTCGGAGGATCGCTCTGTGGGAAACTCGAGCAGAGTCTGACTATTTTGTGCGCTTGAAAATAATACCGCAGTTTTCTCAAAGACATGAGGAGGGCATATAGAAGCTTTTGGACCTGAGGGTAACACTCCTTAGGCCTGTGTAAAACTTCACTAACGTAGTAAACCGGTCATTGTACGTTTTCATGTTCTACGACCAGCACTGCGCTTACTGCCTGTGGTGTGGCAGCTAGGTAAATTAAGAGTATTTCTTCTGGCCTCGGAGAAACCAAAATAGGAGCACTCATGACATACTCAAAGGCAGCATTTGCCTCGTTCGACCACTCAAAACCTTCGTGCTTCCTTAGAAGTTTAAAGAAAGGTAGTCCCTTTTCTCCTAGTCGTGCGATGAAACGACTTAAAGCCGCCATGCACCCTGTGAGTTTCTGGACTTCTTTCTTTGTGGTTGGAGGGCGTATTTGGAGAATAGCCTTTATCTTTTCAGGATTTGCTTCGATTCCCCGTATAGAAACTAGGAATCCAAGCAATTTTCCTGAAGAGATTCCAAACACACACTTCTCAGGATTGAGTTTTAAGCGATGTTTTCTGAGGTTGTCGAATGTTTCCTGTAGTTCAGTGTTATGATTAAGTCTCTTCATGCTTTTAACAACTAGATCATCAACATAGGCCTCCAGGTTTCGGCCTAGTTGAGATGAAAAAGTCGATTGCATCAAGCGTTGAAAAGAAGCGCCGGTATTTTTTTAGACCAAATGGCATTTTGACATAGCAAAATATTCCAAACGGTGTAATGAACGCAGTCTTTTCTTCATCGTCTAGACACATATTAATCTGGTGGTATCCAGAACATGCATCTAAAAAACTTAATATTTCACAACCTGCAGTAGAATCAACCAACTGATCGATACGAGGTAAATAAAAATCATCTTTTGGACAAGCTTTATTAAGATCAGTGAAGTCTACGCACATACGCCATTTGCCGTTTGACTTGCTAACAATTACAGGATTAGCCAACCACTTTGGGTGGTTGACTTCTCTTATAAAGCTTGCTTTAAGTAGCTTATCCAATTCTAATTTAATAGCATGTCGTCGATCAGGGGCAAATCACCGTAATTTTTTTTACGAGTACTTTGTCAGGCCGTAAAGCTAGCCTATGCTCGATCACCTCCCTGGGGACTTTGGGCATGTCGGATGCTTGCCATGTGAAGACATCTACGTCCAGTCTTCCTACTTGGGGTCGAAAGTATCCCCGTCTGAACGATCTTTGAGGGCTCCTGCGGCCCGAGAGGAACCTCTTTGACCTTGTCGTTCGGCTTTGGTGCAGCTTTTAGGCTTCGACTTGTCGGGTCGGAAGGTGACTTTCTTCTCGAGTTGGTATTTGTCCAACCATCTCGAGGATCGACGGTCCTGTGTATCGCCATCTTCTTGTCACAATAAATTGTGATTACTCCTTTGGGACACAGGATCTTAATACATTGATACCAATAATGAGTAGCCATTAAGAATTTTGCTAAAGTTGGTTGTCCGAGTATGGTGTTATATGTCATATCGAAATCGACCACATCAAAGGAGATTTCCTCTGTCCTGTAATTACTTGGTGAACCAAATGTTAAAGGAAGAGAAACTTGGCCAATAGGTTTGGCTGAAGTCCCCGGTACGATCCCATGAAAAGAGTATCGTACCGGTCTTACCTTAGTCCTGGATACTTGCATCTTGTCCAGGGCACTTGTAAATAAGATGTTTAACAAGCTGCCACCATCAACCAAAACTCGATTGATCCAACAATTGTTGATGGTGGGTTCGACCACGATCGGATATCGACCTGGTCGAGTCGAAGGAATCAGGCAGTAACCCCTCTCGAAGGAGATGGTGACTTCGGACCACTTTGGTAATTTATTGACGAGAGGAGGATCTATAGAGTTTACCTCACGTTCGGCAGCTTTAAGCTATCGCTTTGATTCGTATGTCGATGATCCTCCGTAGATGTGTTCGACGGTATGTTGCGGATCCTGGAACGGCATCTCCTCATCGTCGTCTGACGACTTATGACCACTCATTTGTCCTACCTGCTCGAGAGTGGGAAGTGGTCCTTTGCCGTTGTAGTAATCCTCGACTTTCGTTGGAAGACCCGGCCGGCAGTTGCGAAGGTCATGTCGTTCCTTTTTATGGAAAGGACACCACCTAGGCTTATCGTTCTTCCGATAGGGGCGCTTACCTTTGCCTCGGTCGGAGTGCGGCTTGGAGGTTCATGGCTCTTTCTTATTTATAGCCAAGACCTCCTTGGAACCGCTGGCTTGGGGTTTTTGACCCTTCGCCTTGTTCTTGGACTTTTTTGCTTTCTTATCCTTCTTCCTACCAACTTCGCCTGGCTCTCGAGAGGTATAGTCTTCTCGATCGATTGTGTTGTTCCACTCGACCGCCTCAAAAGCAGTCGCATATCGATCGGCCATCTCAAAGAGTTCGGCGACAGTATTGGGAGGATTCAAAGCGATATCTTCTGTTATCCTTCTACTACGGACACCTTGCTTTAAAGCCCTGATGACAGATGAGTCAGAAATTTTCAGAATTGAATTACGAACCTGACTAAAGCGCTTGATGAATTGGTGCAAGGTTTCGTGGTCGTTCTGTCTCATCCGGTGCAAGTCGTCCTCCTTCCCAAGGCGATTGTAGGTGCCTTGGAAGTTAGCCAGTAGAAGGTCGCAGAGGTGTTACCAAGAATAGATCGACTCGAGTGGTTGATTCAGTAACCACGATCGAGCAGACCCTTCGAGCATAGTTGGAAGGTAATTCACCATTACATGCTCTCCTCCTCCTGCTACTCGGACAACTGTTGTATAAATTTGAAGGAACTCGATGGGATTTTCGGATCCATTGAACTTCTCCATGTTCACTGGTCATAAACGAGGTGGCTAGCGAACAGCTCGGAGGTCAGGCGAAAGTGCCCGACATCTGGTAATAACCTCTTGATGTCTCCTTTGCAGGAAAAAAGGGTTGATATAACCAGGTGATCGTATTCGACGATACCCAGTAACAGGTTGACCGGACCTGTAGTAGGTCTCGGTCTTACGAGGGAAATACTCCTTGTATTCCATCTGCTGCTACAGATTTCCACGTCGGAATGGTGAGCGATCACCTCTCCGAAGAGCTTGCTGATCATCAATCGTTCGAAAGACATTTCTCCGAGTAGGAGATCGATGCGACTCGCTGTTGCGCCGATTTCTCTGCGGTGATATGTTTGATCGACTGGTAGCTGAAGAAGTTGTATTGCTACGACTTCCTGAATGATGTTGGCGAGGTGCTTCCAGTCTTGCCATCGTGGTCCGAAGCCTTTTTGTGATCTCTTCGACGAAGAGATCGTAGCCTAGCGCTCGGGCGAGCTCTCGAGTAGGGTTCTCGAGCAAGTCATAGATGTGCTGGAGTTCTTGTGCTTCCTCTGATTGATATTGGATGCGCCCAGGCAGATTTTTCTGGGCTGCAATCTTCTTTCGTCAAATAGCCTCAAGATCTTCCATGTCAGATTCTTGAGACTGTCTCAATGGAGTGCTAGTATGTTGAGGATTTCCCTCGCGCTCATCAAGGTGTTGGTCCTGTCCGTCATCGGTGGTGCCCTTGCCATTGCCACGAGGGGGCGCAGTGCGTGATCTTTGGGGAGTGTCCCTAGCTCGGTCTCTAGAAGAGTGACCTTGATCCGAGGAAAGGACGAAGACCTGCCGTTGATGATTCTCACTTGCGCTCGAGGCCTCCCCGCTCGAGGAGTAGTCGAGAGACACCATCTAGCGACTTGGAGTAATCCCCTCCAGGAAGGGGAACTCTGGGTTATAACCGTCTCCATCTGCAGGTGTGATCTACGGAGAGATGGTCGAATTTGCAGGAAAAGCATGCTTGATCCCGCTCTCTCTGGAGTCATCCAGAGAGAGAGGACCACCAGATGCTAGTGAAGTCCTGGAATTGTGGCTTCCAGAACTTGTCTCACCAAGTCGGACCGCCTTAGGGGGCCTCGGACACTTGGAGAAAAAACTCTCGTCGTGTTGTGAGTCCGCCTGGGTGTAGACCTGGTTGTGGTCGGATTGACCCTTGTCCTCTGAAGGAATTGATTCCTCTGTTGGACGTACTATTGTGGGGGATAAGGATCACTCCTCGACTCTATCAGTGGCATGGTCTCCTGGATCTGCGAAAAGATCTCCAGAGGCAGCAACACCATCGGATGAGTCGATACTCGGTTTGTAATCGAAACCAGCATCCATGTCGACGTCTACATAATTTGTTAAGTCAAACCAGTTCTCCTCATTCCATTCTCCTGCCATGGGTGCATGAGATTTGGGAAAAAGAGAGTATGTTGACAAGAGATTACCGGAAGATCCCCACGGTCGGCGCCAACTGTCGTTGTTTTAGAACTGATCTTACGTAAAGATTGTTTGATTCAGGGGGTCTCCTAGAATGGAATCATCTAGAGAGATTGACACGGGTATTTTTATACAGGTTCAGGCCTTCTCCGAAGAGAATAATAACCCTACTCCTGTGTGTGTATGGTATTGAGTGTGTTTCGTACAATCGGGAGAAAAGACTAAGGCTATTATAGAAGATAGTATCTGACTGCCTTCCTGATTGCTTGTTGTCTCTTCCGATCGTTTTTCCCCCCTCTGATTGCTGCCTTTTTATAGTCGTGAAGGAATAGCCGTTTTCTCTTGTGAAGAGGCGCCTCATCGAATCCAGTAACGGGCGCACGTTTGCAGTAATCATCGGAATGGGAACTCCTTCACGCCGCCTGGCAGTTACTTGTCAGAGATAATGGGGTATTACGTGCTATTATTTCGTATAATAACAACGTATATTGACTGCTTGGATTCTTTAATCAATTGGACCCACTCGCCTGTAGGTTTTGTTGATCATAAGGTGGTCATGGCTGACCTGGTCGTAGAAGAACTTACGACCATAGGGTAGTCGTAGCAAGACTTACGACTATGGGGGTGGTCGTAGAAGAACTTACGACTAGGTAGTGGTCGTAGAAGAACTTACGACCATAAGGTAGTCGTAGCAAGACTTACGACTATGGTGGTGGTCGTAGAAGAACTTACGACCACCTGATAGGTTTTTCCCTTGTAAGTATAAGGGGTATGCCTAGGGACCACATGACATCATATTTTCCCCTACTAAGAATTATGGATAACAGTGAGGATTATTAGATCCTCGTTAGGTTCCTTGCTGATGTTCATATGAGGTTTTGGTATATTCATTGGCTGGTCATGAAGTTTTGTTTATTATTACTATTGTACTTTGCTGAGTCGTGGACTCACGTGTAACATCATCAAGTTAATTAATGATAATTAGTATGCATCTCATTAACATGAATGCTATTTTTGAATCATTTGCATCGTTTATTGCACTTGGAAAATCTTAATCAAAATATTAAACACACAACTTAAAGTTAAGTTCCAAAAGAAAACAAGAACAAAAACCTATGAACATCATCTAAAAATAATTTATTCAAATAATATAATATTATCATGAATTAATATAATTTTTAACAAATTGTTCGAACTCAATTCAACCCCAAGAAAATCAAAATCTTTTCAATAACCTATTTCAAGTTTTAATTTGAATTATACAAATTAAATCATGAACAGTAGGTCAACCCCTCTCAATTATTTCAAAATTTATAGAATTTTATTTCTATTTTTAGAGCCTGCTTGCTACTTAGTGGTCAAAGTGATTTGGGGATTCGAACCCTTGCACTGTTGATCCGACCGAACCCAACCCAACTTGACTCGACCCAATCATCTCCCGTTCGGACCTGCCCGAACAGCACCCTTGCGCGTGACCTTCCGATCCTGATCAAAGGGCTCAAACGCAGCGTCCGATCGGACCGAGCACATCGCACCTCGCCACCTCACTTGACCGGACCACTTAAACGCACCCGTGTGCGTGGACCGTAAGATTTGGAACCAACCGTTGGATTTGAGTGTGTAATATCCAGTTCAAATATAAAACATATAAGTGACTAGTACTAAAATTAAAAATAATTAGAAAAGGAAAATTCAGAATTTTGGAGAAGTTTTAGAACTCGGGCCTTTGGCCCATAGCTCTTTGGGCCCATGTGTGGGGGAACTAAACCCTAGCCTATCAAGTACTGTAGCATGGTACTGTAGCACAGCCGTCACTGTAGCACGGCACTATTGTAGCACTCCCCTCTCCTCTGGTGCTTCCCCTGCAGTTTGCCCGGCCATAAGGAAGAGGAAGGAGAGGGAAGAAGAGAGGAGGAGGGAGAGGAAGAAGAAGAATGTGGGGGTGATCTTCGCGAGGACTACAGTGTGGTCCAGCGGGGGATTTTGTGGGTAAGATCATGATTCTCAATAGCTAGTTCGGTTCTATAGATGTGTTTTGCTACTGATTAATCTTTGTAGTATCCTGCCGTCGTAGATCGGTAGTACTGCAGTTCTGTTGATTCATGCGATTGGGTTAGTTCCATGCAGATTCAGTGTTTAGGGTTTCCTAGAGATAGTTGGGAATTTCGTTAGCTTTCCAGAAAGTATTAAATCATAATTTTTTGGATAAAGGATGAATTAGTTACGAATTTTGCAAGACTGGGTACTAATTCAGTATCAGGATTTGTGCAGCGGTCGTAGTTCTGTACATTAGAGTTTGGAGATGGCCGAATTTGGTCATGTGATCTCCATAAGATATTTAGATAACTTTATGATGATTCCAGGAAGGTAAAGTGAATAAATTGTTGACGGGTAGATCAAAAGTTATGAATTTTTAAATTTATTACTGTAATCTGTCCTTCTGTTGTGGACAGAGGTGAAAGGCTTGGCTGTTTGCAACCATTGTTGCATAGTAGAAATATTTGTGATAATTTTATTGAGATAGCTAGTTTTCTGTAGTTTCTAGAGAGTCTTAGAACAATGAGTTTGGTTGTGCCAAACAAAAGTTATGATTTTCCTAAGTCAGATTTACCGAAGATGACAGAACGGTCTTGGGGATTAAAATCAAAGGACTACATGTGGTAATTTAATCTTTTGGTCACCTGAGAAGTTGTAGCTACGCTTGGGTAGGTTCTAGGAAATTTGGATTCTTGGCTTTTGGAGTCTTGACTCAAAAGTTATGAATTTTTCCTTAACAGCGGTCTGTTTGGACAGATTTGGGAATTTGAGAGCATAATGATTAATTGTTCGGGTTTCGATTACGGATGCTTGTTCTTGGTTTGTTCTATTGCAATGCTGTACATTTTTTATTAGTGTACTTAGTATATTATTTTAAGATTGCCAGGTGGTGGTGAACACTGGGGCTAGAGCTTTTCTGTCGTTGTCTTCCGTCTCACGGTTGAGGCAAGTACTTTGATTGATGGATTACATGTGAATGCTTCATCATGATTGCAAGTATTTGATACATATTAGCTATGCATGGTTATTGGAATGATATGTGAGTTAATATTGGTGAATGCTCAAAGTATGATTAAGTTCTATTCATGTATGAGGTTATTGCAATTTCATGTTAACGATGAATAGAGTAACTGTGCATGTGCATATTGAGATCATGTTTGAGGCTTGGTCACGTGGTGACCAAGCATATATATTTTTGAGGTCCCCATCATGTATATGACGGGCTTGAGGTCCCCACACTTGTGGATTGTGGGCTTGTGGTCCCCATTACTTGCAAAGTATTGGGCTCTTGGTCCCTGTGCTTGCGAGCACAGGCATGGGTATGCATCGACGGTTGCATACCTTGCATTACTGGTAAAATGCAAAAAGTGTTAAAGAGAAAGGTTGCATTGAGCATTGCATAAGCATATGACATGATGTGTCGTAAAGATTTGAGAATGGATGCTGATATTATAATGGTGTGTTATAATGTCTTATTGTTAGTACTTTGTTGAGTATGTGGACTCACTCTTGCTTTGTTTGTGGTTTTTAGGTACCCCTTACAAGAACGACAAGCATGGGAGGGAGTAGTCATATGTTCGGACGCACACACTGTTACGAATATGTTATAGTTGATTAAATTTTAGATCACGCCTTAATAAATGAGTAAACTGCTTAAAGGATTTGTTATGGTTATGCTTTATGCGTTGGATTATTTGTAATAGTGATGAGTAGCATATTTTGGATACCTTTGGTTATGCTCTAGTTGATTAGCATATCTTGAATGCCTATCGATTATGCTGGATGTTGGATTGTTTAATTATGATAGGAAAAAGTCCGGTTTACTCCCCTGAACTATCAGAAAAGTCTGGTTTACCCCCTGAACTACAAAACCTGTTTTTTAACCCCCTAAATTTGTCAAAACCGGTCAATACACCCCCTGGGCTGGTTTGGAGCGGCTGTTTTGCTGACGTGGCCAATTTCGGGCGACTCAGCGCGCTGTGTGGCAGGGGACGTGGCAGTGGAGCTGTGTAATTGCCGCCAGGTCAGCAACAAGGATAAGAGTTTATATATTCTTCCTCAACAGTGCTGATCCCCTTCTTCTTGTCGCATGCGCTCGGATCCCCTTCTTGTTCTGGTCGCTTGCGCTCTAATCCCTTCCCCGGTGGCAATGTCGAGCAGCACGAATCACTCGAGGTCTTCTTCTCGCATGATCCCCTTCTTCTTCTTCTCGCTTGCGCTCTGATCCACTTCTTCTTCTTGTCGCATGCGCTTTGATTTCCAATCCCCGGTGCCAATGTCGAGCAGCATGGAGAGCTCAAGGTCTTCTTCTTGCATGCGCTCTTCTTCCCAATCCCCAGTGCCATATAGGGAGAACCCCATGGATTACGCTCCTACTCGGCTTTGCTCGTGCAATGTGAAGGCGGCAAGGTGGGTTTCATGGAGCGATGCGAACCCAGGACGCCGGTATTACACGTGCGAAAGAGCTCGGGTACGCATTATTTTTCCCATTTGAGATGTTTTTTGGTTGGATTGGATCTATTGAGTTTGATTTTGATTGTGTTTTCCCATTGGATTTGCAAATAGGTTGGGGGTTGTCGATTTTGGGCATGGCACGATCCAGAAAATCCCCCATTTGTTAGGCAGTTGCTGTTGGATTTGCGAGATACCGTTCGGGGATTGAAGAAGGACAATATTGAATTGAAGATAGGAATCGAAGATTCAAGGATAGAGGACAAAGAGTTGAGAGATGCGCACAAATCTGAACTGGCTGCTTTGGAGAGGAGGTTGAAAGAGAAAGATGCTCGTATTGAAGAATTATGCGGCGTTCTGAAGAAGCAGAGATTTCAGAACCTAGTATATGCAATTGTGACATCCTTTGTTGTTTTACTTGTTGTATGCATCCTATTTTAAGGACTGAGACATGTGATGATCAGAAAAGCCTCTGTTTGATTCAATGTGAGACAATTATGTCAGACATGTTTCGTTGAATGTAATGCTTGATCAATGTAAACTGACAGATCAATGTTTGATACATATGTTCCAGTAAATCGAAGTTGCAGTGGACATGACAGACAGAGTAGCATAAAAGTTCTGTTCTCATTGCATCCACAAATTACATGCATGATCTAAACATAGTACCAAGCAAAATGAGTCATCCCACATGCTTCATTCACATATTACATGCAGGATCTAAACACAGTAGCAAGCAAAATGAGTCATCCCACATGCTTCATTCACAAATTACATGTAGGATCTAAACACAGTAGCAGGCAAAATGAGTCTTCCCACATGCTTCATTCATGATCAGATAAGCCTCTGTCTCTTGTTAGGAGCAGCATTTTGCACAACAGTTGAAGATGACCTCTGCTGGGTATTCGCAATCTGAGTCTGCTGAGATCTAGTATGTGGCTTTGTGCTTCTGCCGACAACAATTGAACATGTGCTCTGTTGGGTATTGATCTCAGTCTGTGAAGCTCTAGTATTTGGCTCTGAGCTTCTACCGACAACAATTGAAGATGTGCTCTGTTGGGTATTGATCTCAATCTGTGAAGCTCTAGTATTTGGCTCTGAGCTTCTGCCGACAACCCTTGTTGGCCCCTGCAGTCATGACAAGTTACAAAAATGTGTAATACTGTAATGTGCAATTTCATGGGCATAGTTTACTAGTTTGAGCTACTTACTTTGCCTTTTACTGGCTTCTTCCTTCTGGCAGCATTGTTTGCCTTCCAGCAGTATTTGGATTTAAAGGGCAGCTCCTGGTGTTGTGCCCAGTGCCTCTGCAAAGCTTGCATCTAATGACAGTGCCTACCCTAGACATTTTTGTTGGTTTCCTTGGCTCTGAGCCATCTCTCCTCCTTTCTTTCCTTGGTCTTCCAGGCATTTTCACATGATGTGGTGGTGCAGGTTTTGGATTAGGTGAGATGGGCCAGCTTTCCATTCCCTCAACAGGCATAAGACAATGTTCATATGTCTTCTGGCACTTCTCTATGGAATAGCACTTCGAAATGTACCCATCTAGCTGCAGACCACTGTTGTACATAGAAGCAATTGCATGGCAACATGGAAGCCCTGCCAATTGCCAATACCCACAGGAGCAAGTTCTTTTGTCCAAATCAACAGTGTACCTTCTCTTCTCCTTTTCTTTCACTTCATACTGACCTACTCCATTACTTATAACATGGCACCATCCAGATTGTTTCATGCTTATCTTGAGATTCTTGAAACTGTTAGGACAGATAGTACACGCCATGCAAACACACTTGCTTCTATTGACTTGTATCCTTTCCATCACCTTCCTCCTGATGCCTTCAAGCATAGTTATGACTAGATGAAACCTTGAGTCAATAATCCAAGCGTTGAATGACTCACACATATTGTTGTCCACCTTTGTCACGCCGATCAGACGATACTAAACCATACCTGCTCCAAATGAATGGGATTAGTGCTCATCAAGTCCCTTGCACCTTGGGGTGTCATCTGGGCCAACTTAGCTCTGTTGTAATTGAAAAGAGTCCTACAAGATGCCTTGGCACACCTCCGAATCTCTTCGGTACTTACAGTCTTTATGCTTCTTCCTCCGGTTGGCATATATGTGTCGAGCACACATCCTATGCTCGCCCTAGGCATCGGTGTGGAAACTTGACATTGATCAATCCTGCACAAGAAACACTGCAACATGTTATTATGAAGGAATCAATGTAGTCACAACAATATCACTTTAGGACTTACCTTTTGCTGATCAGATATAATAACCCATTCTTTTCCATCAGTGATGCCAAGATCTTTGGACAGAAGACCCAAAAACCACTCCCAAGAGTCCATAGTTTCTTTCTCAACCACTACCCATGCAATTGGATACATTTGATTGTTTGCATCCCTCCCAATAGCACAAACAAGCTCACCATTGCAAGCACCCTTGAAAAAACATCCATCTATTCCAATCACCTTCCTACAACCAGCTAGAAATCCCTTCTTGCAAGCATCAAAGCAAATGTACAATCTCTTGAATGCTGGCACCTCACCACAGTAATCAAGAATTATACTCACAGTGCTCCCAGGATTGCTCCTCATCAACTCAAGTTGGTAATCAAATACCTTAGAATACTCCCCAGTGGTTGCCTCCAGTAGCCTCTCCATGACTATTGCCTTTGCTCTTTTGCACTTAGATACACTCACATCTGCAAACATCTCCTCTAGAACCATCTGCTTGAGACTGTTAACTTTCCAGGTTGGGTGTGCTTTCATGAAGCTCTCAAACCGGTCAGCAATCCTCCTTGTAGTCACAAACCTATTATCCCTTCTTTCTGGACATATGTGTACATCGTTGAATGTAACAACTTGGAACCAATCACTTCTGCTGTTCTTTGAGGCATAAATCATCCATGGGCAGTTCTTCCATGAACACTTTGCCCTGATCCTACAACTCTCATCCTTCAGGAATAAGAGATGTCTATGTGTTGTCAACCCATACTTTACAAGTGCTTTCTTGAATTGGTCTCTTCCTCTAAATGTCATGCCTAGGGTAAAAACAGGAACAACACCTTTGCCATCATACCTAGGGAATCTACTCTTCCTCCTCTACATGACTGCCATCAAGCTCTTCATATGATGCTTCCTCACTCGTGTCCATATAGGGAGTTTCATTGCCATCTTCCATATTGCCTTCATCCATAGGCAAGTCATGCTCCATGGCATTCAGCTAGGCGGTACCTGTTGGGCTCTTCATTTTCTTCTTGAAAGCCCTGCACTGCCTTCTGATCTCTTCCACTTCTTCATCCTCACTTGAGCTATTATCATCTCCAGGTAAGTACTCGCTATCTTCATTGTCAGACACATCACCATGTACAGCAACAAGAGCGAGAGAATTGTCTTTGCTTGTGCCTGAACCACTGCCTTTAGAAGGGGACTTGTAAACAGCCCTAAATGCACTCAAATCTTTCTCAGCCTGTTGGGGTGATGCAGTCAATATAATCTTTTCATTGCTCTTGACCTGAAACTTGGGATTTCACAAGTTCATCATCTGTTTGGTCTTCTTCGTCATCTGTTTGGTCTTCTTCCTCATCTGTTTGGTCTTCTTCCTCATCAATTGTGATGGCCTCCACATACACATCAGCTACACCACCTTCAGTAATACAATCTGACTTGAAACTGCATGCTTTGTCATCCACCAATACTCTAAGACCTTGGTTCAATTCCTTCCCAGGAAAAAGCCAATGAAGATTAACTCCTTCTGTTTCTCCAATATGATCACTCAGATGCCCTTTTATCTCGTGAAGGGACACTTTATCACGCTCAATGTATGACATCGCCTCATCTCCCCCCAAGTAATGCACATTTCTCCCATAATTGATGAACTCCCCGTTAATGTGAAATCTCACAGTGAGCATATCAACATTGTCCATACTGGAACACCTACAACACATAAAGAAGCCTCTCGATCATCATATTTCCATAGGTTTTTCAACTGACACCAGAACCCTATCTAACACCGAAAGCATTGCACACCAGAAGAATCAAACCAAAAAAAGAATCTCAGGCATAAAGAAAACTAAATATCCAGCATAGCGCGTCCAAAATTGAAGTAAAAAAGCCTCTCGATCATCAGATTTCGACCAATTTCTCAACTGACACCAAAACCCTAACGAACACCCAAAGCATCGAGAACCCGAAGAATCAAACCAAAAAACGAATCTTGGCCCTAAAGAAAACTAAAGATCCAGCATAGTGCACCTTAAATTGAAGTGAAATTGTCCCTCCATCATCACATATTACCTTCAAGCGTTCAACTTCACGAAAACCCTAACAAACACCCAAGCCGTTCGCAGAATCAGGTATCACAACACATTACACTAACAGAGGAAGGGGCCAACTAACCTCAAACACGACGTGGATCACCGGATTCCTCCCGTAAGCATCGCCTCGCACGCACCCGATCGTCAGAGCCACCGCTGGCTATTCTGCGAAGAGTCCAAGCGAGAGCGCACGGGAAGACAACTGAAGCGTCGGGGTTCAACTGGCCTAAAAAGTCACTCGGGTGGACCAGGTGCACCACGTCCCCTGCCACACAGCGCGCTGAGTCGGCCGAAATTGGCCACGTCAGCAAAACAGCCGCTCCAAACCAGCCCAGGGGGTGTATTGACCGGTTTTGACAAATTCAGGGGGTTAAAAAACCGGTTTTGTAGTTCAGGGGGTAAACCAGACTTTTCTGATAGTTCAGGGGAGTAAACCGGACTTTTTTCATTATGATATTTGTTTTAACTGTTGGAACATCTGGTATAGTTAGCTATACAAAGGAGGTTCTGCTGAAATTTAGAAAAAAAAAGTCTTAGTTTTAATTTGTTATATTGTTAGTTTAGTAACATTCCAAGCTCATGTTGGGCTGGGGTGTTACAGAGTGGCCGTTCGGACCAGTCTGAACACCACCGCATCTAGACCGTTAAATCTTGATCGAATGGCCCATGTTGATTGAGCCGTTCGGACCATCCAAAGATGTCGCGCATTTGGACCGTCCACTCATGGTCGTGTGGTCCACACAACAAAGCACCAATCCGCACCATTTGAGTTCACCGTACCCACTCGCTTGTGTCTCTGACCGCCTGGGCCCGCATGTAAGGGTTGTCTCCCTACTCTCGCTGCCTCGTGCACAGAAGCTTCACTACACATTGCCGCCATGCGCTGCCATGCTCTGTTATCGCTGTGACGCACCACCCTTCTCGACCAGTCCTGGAGCACCGCCACTTAAAGCCGCATTCGTTTCTGTCATTTTTCCAAGCTAAAACCCCGTTGGCCCTCTCTTTTCTCCTCATTCCTCCTCTCGGTGGTTGAGGAGGAAGAGGCTCCTTCTTGCATCTTCCGAGGGTAAGCTAGAAGTTATGGTGTCCCTCATCCTCTAATTTGCAAGGCATTTCCATTTTTGTTGATGCTGACCTTTGCCTTGGTGTGTAGATCTCAAGATAAGGACGTGTCATTTTGGCTCTAGAGCGCGCCCGTGACTAATCCTTGTTGCCATTCTCATCTCCAATGAGATCCTCTCCATTTCTTGTGTGTCACAATGTGTCTTAGGGTCTAACTAAGTTTTCTCCTCAATTTATCGCTTGCTTGCTTCACAGGAGCTTTTAGATTTTGGGTTTGCCCCATTTTCAGCCAACAGTATCCTTTTCCTTCCCATTGCTGTTCCAGTGAGCAGGTTGTCTCCTCCACGGAATACCCTACCACCACCGCAGCCATTACCGGCAATTGCTTCTCTCCAAGCTTCTCCAGTCTCTTTGTCGCCTCGGTAAGCTCTAATGCACCTCACCTTCGCTCATGCCCGCTTTATTTTGCTCATTTCACCCTCGGGTTAGCACTGCACTTTTGCCGTATAACTCACCGTCGCTCGCCGCTAGCTAGCCACCGATTGAGGCCGTCTCCACCGCTGCAACAACCACCATTAGGTGCGAAATAGTATAAGGAGTTCATTCATGCCCTTGGTCGGCTTCGCCGTGGTTGAAATCGTCGGTAAGGCTCTAGGCAAAATCGAGCTCGACTCCGCTCTGTTGTCGGAACGGCCGACCGTACTGTAGCTCCGTCATTAATCATTAATCATTGCCTTAGCGCGGATTACTGTGCAGATTCGGGTTTCAATGACTACCTTAATGCACTTTGTTTCACCGACGCATGGGTCCCATGAACAGAAATCAAGGCTTTTAATTAAACCCGTTTGCACTTAAGTCTATTACTTGTGGGCCCGAGACTTTTAGTGCATGGTAGCCAGCCCCTAGACCTTTGCACTGTGCACTGGACCCCACCCGTCATAGGCTATGGCTAGGTTCACTTCGGTAGATGAAGTAATTAATACTTAAGAAAATTCGGAATACATTTATTTGTACACTAGAAAATACATTTTACTCCAAAATGCATAACTAATTCATTTTAACTCCAAAAACAATGAAAGCAATTTTGATCATTTTCATTTTAGATGAACTTTATTTTAAAATAGGTTTCAACCTTGTCACTGTCACAGAAAATATAGTTTGTGGAGAGTGATCCAAAACTGAGTTATTTTTGAACTAGAAAATACTATTACTTAGAAAATTCATAACTAGTTCATAAAAACTCCAAATTAGATAAACTTAGTTATTTTGGTCTTATAATATTTTTATCTAATTATCTATGTAATATTTTTCCCACCACCTTTCTACAAATTTTCACCAAATAATTAATTTAGGATGAGCGAGAATCGATTACTATTTTCTGGATTTTCCAAAAAATATGATCTTCAAACTGCTATAACTTTCAAATAATAAATCCAAATGGAATAAATCTTTCACCTAAATTCATCTAAAATCACGATCTATCCACTGTATAATTTTCATGAATTTTTGAGTATTTTGAATTTTTAGCTTATTTGGTGTTAATTGCAATATCGTTCTTTTGATAGATTTCTCGATGATACGAACGTATTCATGAGTGTAACCTGAGGTTGAATAAGTGGTACAGCAAAGGTGTGAGCACCCTTCTCTTGATCATATTGCTCCTACTGATTTTAAAATGTTTTGTATGGTTTTTAATCTTGTCATTGCATGCTATTTTGAAAAGTATGTTCATGGGTTGACGTAGTTAATTTCCTACTTACTGCATTGGCCCTCCTTTGAATGTTGATTACCCTTTTTACCTTGAAAGATTAAGGATATATGTTATATGGGAATGGTTGCTAATTTGTAGCACGTTGCTTAGCCATGCTAGTAGTTGTAGTCGAAAACGGCTGATGGAGCTAGTCCATCGGCCGATGGATTGAATCAAATCTTGATGAAATTTGAGAATTATATGGATTGAATTAAGTTGAATTTGAGGAATATATCCAGGTCTTCGCATCTGATTCTTATGGACTTGTTGGGTAGTTGTTGTTGTGTGTTGGACTTGGACGGGTGACAGGGTGATGAAGGGAGTGGTCCTGGATTCGCGTAGCCCCGTCTGGGTATTTGAGGACCGGTCTGTAGTGTGATGAACCAAGTCTTACATACAACCACACATCGGGTTTATCGGCGATGGCTTGGCTAAATAATTTGTTGTGTGTTAGCTATCAAAACACAGTTGGGTTGACAACTTTTATGGTTACTGTTTAATTGTTGTGTTGTCAATCTAGTGGGGGCAAGTTAAGTTTCACCTTACTTGCTCTTAAGGGTCTTTTGCGTACGCCGGGTTCCTGCACAAGGGACTTACTTACACAATGGGGTTTGCCTGTGGTACTAGGCGACTTCAGTCTGCTATGGGAATTCTGATCCTCGGGTGGGTTGATTGTTAGGACATGACATTGTAATGGCCTCGTTATGCTATCTCAGTCACACTCCAAAGGCAGAGTGCATTGGCCAACATTGAGAGGTATGTGTAATACTCCAAATTAAATTAATTGAGAAGAAATAAATTAGAGAGAGGGACCAATCAGAAAAGTGGTTTTAACAGAAGATTACAGGGAGAGTTTATGCATAATTTGGACAACTTGGGCTTTGGGCTTTCGGCCCACAGCACTTAGGCCTAAGGGGCAAGGGCAACCCGCCACATAAGAAGGAGAGGGGGCAACCCTAGGGTTGCTACAGTACCATGGCTACAGTACAGCCGCCATGCTACGGTGCTTTCTGTTGTGCTCTGATGCCCTCCCACGATTAGCTTTATTGCCGGCCAAGAAGAAGGAAGGGAGAAGCCTCCGCGGGTGGTGTTCGGCCAAAGAGGAAGGAAGAGAAGGGGGGAAGAAGAGAAGGAAGAGGGATCACTAGTGGGAGCTCATGATCTTCAGCTACTCGTCGAGGGTAACATTCGTTTCCCGTTGATTAGATGTTTAATTAGCTGTTTTAGCAATGCCGGTTGTGTAGATCCCAATCTGTCCAGAAGATAGAACGGCGGTTTTGATGGCTTTAGAGGCAGATTCTGTAGATCTCATCTCTTCGAGATAGTTGGGTAATGTCCTTAGCTTTCCATGGCCGCTAAGAACGCCCAAATCCGATTAACGGTCAGCGAGTTATGAATTCTTTAGTGTCGCTGTCCTACTAATCTATCAGTTTTCTGACAGTTTGTATAAAACTGGGTTAAGCCATTAGTTAAAGACGAAATCAGAGGATCTCGATATAACAAAAAAATGTAGGTAATTTCCATACCTTTCCAGAAAACTAAATAACGCAAGATTTGGATACTCGTAGCAAAAGTTATGGTAGTTTTAGTGTACTGTCCAGAGAACCCGATGTGAAAATTGATGTCTTATAATTTGGCTTGGTAGGGGTTTTAGATGGCCGATTCAGAAGGGCCCCCCAACTAGGTTTAGTTGGGGAATTTGATTAATTTTTCAAAAAGTCCTAGAACACCTTATTTGGACCCCTGTAGTGAAAGTTATGATTTTTATAAGTTGACTGTCCACAGAGGGGACAGATCGATCGTTAGAAGTGGGACGTTTGGAAGGCGCTTGAGAGTTTGGCTTTTTTTTCGTTTGAGCTATTAATTATGTCTTGGGTCCAGCATGGTTGTCTTAGCTTGGTTCATAATTATGTTCAGGTGGGGGATTGGTCCTAGGGGCAGCGCGCTCTTCGCGTCTACCGTTTCCGCACGGCTGAGGCAAGTATCCTGTTTGTAGCACAATTATGATTGGTTGATGTGATTGCTTGCGTTTACTCGTATTAGTCATACATGGATGATAGTGTGATGAATATGAATAGAATTTGGTGAATGCATGTTTATGGCTAAAGCTTTCCTATGTATGTTGTTAATGCCTTACATGCTATGTGAGATCTGAAGTTGTGGTATGTACTTGTTGATTCATATGTATGAAAGATAGGGTCGAGTACATACGATATCTGAAATCATACGAGACTTGGTCACGTGGTGACCAAGTATATCTGATTGAGGTCCCGTCATGTAAATGGCGGCTTGTGGTCCCTACATTCGTGGAATATGGGCATTGAGGAGAGGTCCCCATCATGAAGATGATGGGCAATGGTCCTATACTCATGGAGTATAGGCTCTTGGTCCCTGTGCGGAGGGCACGAGCAAGGGTATACATCGACAATTTGTATACCCGCATTACCGGTAAAATGCGAAAAGAGATAAAGATTAAAAGATGCATTGCATGTTCGCATTACATAAGCATAGGAGTTATTTTTAGTGTAATGCTGCTTTTGGCATGTTGATGCCATATCTGTGTGTTTAATGCTTCTTTTATAGATACTCACCCTTGCTTTGTTGTGTTTTAGGTACCATAGGCAAGAACGGCATGTATGGGAGGGAGTAGTTTTGTTGGAATGCACTCACTACCATTCATCCTAAAGGAAGAATATAATTTAGTTCATACTCTATAAATAAGCAAACCGATTGAGATTCACTCATAGCTTTGGTTGAATGCTTTGGCTTATTTGTGATAATGAGATTAGCGAATTTGGATTATGCTTATTCTTGTTTTATCGGAATAGACTATCTTGCATGCTTGGATGAATTTGGATATTGAATTATTGTTAATGTTATATTTAATTGCTGAAACCTCGGTATAGTTAACTATACAAAGGAGGTTTTGCTGAAAATTTTGGTAAATGGTCTTAGTAGCATTGTTTATTTTTTTTAGTAGCATTCCAGGCTCAATGTTGAGTTGGGGTGTTACAGTATGAATATCATGTGTGTAAAGTTGTACAACACTGCAGAGAAATAAATCTATTCGAATAGCTGTCCCCAGTCATGGACATCGCTTGTGGGAAAGCATGCACACTTAGTTTGTCGGAAATTAGGTTTGGGTTATGTAATACCCCATTAGACTAAATAGTTGAAGACGAAATATAAAGAGATTACAAGGAAAAGAATCAAGAGAAGGGAGAGGGCTTAGGGGAGGTATGGACTGCCGGCCCATAAATCAAAATCCTAGCCGAACTGCCCATACAAGAGGAAAGGGGGAGGACAAAAGAAAAAAAAACCCTACACCTGGATGGCGTCGCTCCCTCCCCTTGTTTGGTCGTCGCCGTCGACTGCCTCCTCTAGGCTTGGTCCTAAGTGCCGCCGCCTCCAGCCGTCGGCTCGCCGGCCTCTCACCGCCTCCTACCTCCCCGTCGCGCCCCCTTCCACCCGTGGAGCCGCGCCGCCTCCTCTCTGGCGCTGCCGGCCTGGTCCAGCGCCGCTCTCGCTCGTGCTCGCTCATTGCTGCGACGGCGGCATGACGGAGGGAAAAGCTGCATGTGGCTAGAGTCCTCAGAGTCGGACGGGTTCCGGATGTCGCACGCCGCTAAGCGCGTCGGTTGTGGTGGCTCTTTGCATCTCCCGGGCCCTGCGGATGGTGGACGCGCTCACGCGGGCTGCAGGAGGCGGCAGCGGGGCATCGCCGCCGCCGCGCTCCACCTATTCGACGAAATGCCCGACCGGACCCCATCCTCCTAGTACTCTCTGCTGAGCACGCTGCTCCAGTTTCCCCTGGCCCCATTCTTGGGGTAGAGCTCCCCGCCGTCGATGGTCCACGTGGCCCGCCGGGTGCCGACGACTGTGGTGGCTGCGAAGGAGTTCCATGAGCAGATCCTGGTGGACAAGAGCAAGAACGGCGAGCGCAAGCGCAAGGCCCGCGAGGCCGGCCGCAACCGCCGTAGGTAAACATCACATCCCGACACTTAGCTGCTTCTCTCAATGCTACATGGCTACAAGTAATTTGGGCTAGTTCATTTGTTCTCTTGGAGATTGTTGAAATCAATTGCAGCAATGTTTGCATCATAGTTGTTTGGTCGGATCACACAAATCCCGGAGCCTAGGCGTCGTGTCAGTCTGTGGATGTGTGTTCTTGCCTTTAGGGATAGTGGCATTAGTGAAACTATCGTGTGTGTAGGTTGTTCGGGCTGCACACCATGCGCTCAATGATTTGCCAAAACAGATAAGCGAGGAATTTAGGTTTTATTTCTTTGTTATTCATGCTAGTGTTGATCCCTCATATCAGAATGTCAAACATGGGTAATGGTACAGCCTTAGATGCTGGAGCATGGCTTTTCAATGTTGTGACGTCTGTTGGTATCATCGTGGACATCAATGCCTTAATGGTCACCCATGGTTTTAGTTTTGCTACTACATTGACTGGACTGCATTTGTTTTGCAACCTTGATGATTTTAGTAATGAAATGGTTGGGGTATATGTAGCCGTCCTATTTAGCACTTCCAGAACTAGAAGAAAATCTGTCTTTTTTGCAAACCTATCAATTGTTGGGATGAATGTTAGTTTGTTGTGGAGCTCTGCTGGATTCTATCAGATTGCCAAGTTGTGTATCATTCCAGTTTTATGCTTTCTGGACATCTTGTTTGACAAAGTCCGTTACTCCAGAACTACAAAGCTCAATATACTGCTTGTTTTAGTAGGCGAGGTTGTGTGTTCTGTGACTGATGTTAGTGTGAATTCTCAAGGGTGGATTGCTGCCATAATAGTAGTTTGGAGCACTGCACTTCGATAGCATGTGGTGGTGAACCCCGGCGCTAGCACGTTCTGCCTTTTTGACTTCCATCTCACAGTTGAGGGAAGTGCAAGTATTATTATATTACGTACTCGGTGAATGCTATAGTTGATTGATGTTGATTGTTGCTTGGTAATGTTAATGAGCCAAATGCCATAGTTTAATGATGATGCTTACTACTTGAAATTGTTTACATGATGCTGCATGCTAATGGTTACATGATGATATGTACCTACTACTGTTTATATGGTGATGCTTGCATGATAATAGTTATATGTTGATGGCAAGAATGATGGGACATGATGAGCAATGAGGCTACCTTGTTAATGATGAATCATGATAATGATAATGGACATGCGCATTTGCATTTCTGCATGTTCATTTCTGAACCTTGGACTACGTGGTAGCCAAGGGCTATTTCCTTGAGATCCCTGTCCTGCATTGGACGGGCCTGGTCCCCACACTTGCGGAGTGTGGGCTTTGGGTCCCTGTGCCTAGAGGGCATAGGCTTAGAGTATGTATTGACGGATACACACTCAGCATTACCAGTAATTGCAAAGAAGTGGAGCATTTTGCATTCATGGCATATTCATTGCACTTCTGCATAAGTTATGGATTTATTGTTTAGCATATGATGCTGGCATAAGAGATGGATTGTGGTATATAAGGTGGTTGTTCAGGTGGGGATTGTTTAATCCCTTTGACTACTTATGACGCTGTCATAAGAGATGGATTTGAGGTAATTAGTGTTGTATTCATGACGGAGTTGTTTGTTCCCTTTGACTACTTATGATGCTATGTTTGATTTAGTATTGCACTTTGCTGAGTTGTAGACTCACACTTGTTGTGTTGTGCTTGCTAGGTACCTCTCGAGGCAGTGACATGCATTGGAAGGGGTAGACATGGTGCACAGCACATAAACACAAACCTCAAAGAATAAACTAGTCCAATTATCCACAATTTATATTCTTGATAATTGCCTAGGTTCAGTTTTGTGACCATCCTTCGTGGTGGATGTTTTGTTTGTAATTATGGGCGATCCAGTTAGTTTCTTAATCCTTCGTCATTTAACTTCATTTGATGATTTAGTATCTGAATGGCCTGCTTAAGTAATTACCTATGTTTACGCCTTATGCTCTCAATAATTTTGTAATAGAGTTGATTAGGAGTTTATGGACGCCCTTTTGACTATGCTTAGGTTGTTTAGCATATTTTGGATGTCTTGTGATGATTCGCTTAAATTGGATAATCTGCGTGTGGAATGATGCTATATTAAACTATTTGAACCACCGGGATAGCCATCTTTACAAAGGAGGTTCTGCCGGATTTTAGAGAAATATCTTAGTTTTAATTGGTTAAAACGTTAGTTTAGTAGCAGTCCTCACTGCTTGATTGGTCAAAGATGCTTTAGAGGTTGCTATTTGATCATTATCTGCTAGAGCTTCGTATTGTCGGACTACCTTAACTTAGTTGTTAAAGAGAAGACCTCTTACATTGATTTATGTTCAATTGTTAGATGATATGCTTCTATTGAGTAATTATGGATTGTGCTAGTGTTGAGTGTTAGTTTCAAACATTCATGAAGGAATGTTTGGTTGTTGGTTTGAATAGATGTTGATAATTGATATTACCATTCTTCATAATATGGTTGAATTAGTAAAGGCTTCATAATATGGTTGAATTCGTATAGACTCCTGATAGGTTTATCATAATGGGTTCACTATGCCTGGATGATTGAGATTGATTTGTTGACGAATCCTGATTAAATTCTTATATTCATTCTACTATATATTGATCCTTTTATGTTATATTTGATTGATGGTTGAAATTAGTTCCATATTGTTGTTGTATGTTATTCTTTTAGGTAACATCTTGGCTTCTGCATAGCCAGGGTGTTACAGTTGGTATCAGAGCGGGCTTTAGGTCCGTGGTAGTCGAAATATTAAATTGACACAATGTGCACAGTAAGATGGGAATGGGTCAAGCATTGCATCTACGTTTTCGTTATGTCGCTTTGAGCATTGCTGTTATGAACATTTATAATATACATATATGATTATTATATGTTATAATAGTAGATGACGAAAGATTTAGTTTGTGGTTGTATCCCTGGGTTGCCAGGTTGCACCTCTCTCGAGTTTGGGGTTTGAGATTAATGGAGCGTCTCTCTCGAGTCAACTAGTTCCAGGTGTTGAGTATGAGTTTCTTTGGGAGAATTATTGTCTTCTTTGAGGTTGGGATGGTTAATCTTGTTCAGTTGTAGTGGATGGGTTTTCTTGGTTTAGTGGTTCATTGCAGTTGAGTGGAGTTCATCGGTCTTTGTTGGATTTCTTGAAGCAAACATTTGTTCTCCTGAATAGCGAGTTGTTTTGCTGCTTATAAATGTAGTTGATTTAAAATATTGATCTTTATTTGGAAGTTCTGTCCTTCTTGGTTGGATGCAGGACTCGTTTAGTCGCTTGGTACTCTGATTATTGGGAGCTTTATTTTGCACGTTCTTAAACGTGAGGGAGTTTTGGTTCAAATGTATTATTGTCGGGGTACCTTGAGTTGAAGTTTAATGCTTCTCTTTTGAGAGAAAGCGTCAAACTCTTTTGCATTGTCCTACCTTGGTTAAGGCAGAGAAATTGTTTTCTCTCCGACTGATGAGCTATCTTTGCTACGTGTAAACACTGTTTTTGACAAGATTGTTCATTTTCATGAAAGTCCTACCTTTCTTGTTGAAAAAAAAGAAGTGAACCAGTGGTTCGTTTGGTATTTTGGCTAATAGAAGTTATCTTTTACAAACTTCATTGAAGAAAGTTTTGAGTCTACTCGTTTCTTTTGGAATAGTTGGAGTGTTGGATGTAACACCCTAGCCCAACTAGAGCCTGGAATGCTACTAACTAAATATAGTAACAATTTAAACACAAGGCATAGTTCTAAATTTCGACAGAACCTCCTTTGTATAACTAAGTATACCGGAGGTTCCAACAATTTCGTATATTCTTATCAATATCTCATCATTCAAAATTCATTCAAGCATCCAAGATAATCTATTCAGCTAGAGCATTATCAAGCATAACCAAAATTTACTACTCTCATTATTACAATTAATCCAAAACATTCAACCATAGCCATGAATTAATCCTCAACAGTTTGCCATTATTAGAGTATGATCTAAATGATATTCAGCATTTAAAGTGTGTGGTAGTAAGTGCATCCAAGCAACCCTACTCCCTCCCATGCATGCCGTTCTTGCAAGTGGTACCTAAATACACAGCAAAGCAACAGTGAGCCCAAAGAGTCAGCAAGTATCAATAAAGAAACAACAACTCACAGTTATAGCATCATTATACCATAAGAAACAATACACTAAGACAACTCCCATGCTTATGTAATGCGAACATGCAATGCATCATTTTATCTTTATCTCTTTTCGCATTTTACCGGTAATGCAGGGTATATAGCCGTCGATGTATACCCTTGCCAGTGCCCTCTAGCACAGGGACCAAGAGCCTATACTCCACATGATACGGCCATAACTACAACCAAAGCATTGCAAAAGGTAAAACAAAATGTTGTGAAGGCCGATAGGGTGGACAAGTTATGATTT
Organism: Phyllostachys edulis; assembly: GCA_036346405.1. Classification (NCBI taxonomy): domain Eukaryota; kingdom Viridiplantae; phylum Streptophyta; class Magnoliopsida; order Poales; family Poaceae; genus Phyllostachys; species Phyllostachys edulis. The sequence goes on along the minus strand of CM070565.1, from coordinate 31,307,004 downwards.
AGATAATAAAAATCAGAAAAGCCGTTTTGGCGCATATCGTGTGTTCTTAAGTCGTGATAAGAGTTGGAGAGATTGAGGGAGAAAGATTGAGAGCGAGATCAAGATATCTATCTCTTGCTTCGGAGTACTATTCACTGAAGGCTACTACTTGCAATTCAATCTATTAGATTGGTTTGTGAGTGTATTGATTTTCTTACAATTCAATTCACCGAATTGGTTTGTGAGATTGCTACTGATCTTCGAGTGTACCGTGAAGGATTGGGCCAACAATCAGGATTCATCTAATCAACTAGGTGGATCCTTATCAGGTGGTATCAGAGCTTCAGTTGCTCACGGTACTTTGTTGCTGCGAAGATCAAGTATCGACATGGCCGATACGAAGGACATGAAGTTGGTCATGCAATTCAGCTACACTATAGATCAATGTGAGGAGGATCCACTCCACGATCCGAGCTACATATTCTTCAATCGGTGTCGAGTGGAGAACACAGATTGTGCTATGATGATCGATACGGGAAGCTTGACCAACGCTGCAAGCCAAACACTTGTGGACAGATTGGGGTTGATCACAAAGCCACATCCAGAGCCATATCTATTGCTTTGGAGGTTCAAGCACATTCCGATCACAAAACAAGTGGAGGTAAAATTTTCTTTGGATGGGTATACTGCTGTTATTACTTGTGACGTGATTCCTATGCATATGAGAGCATGTTCGTTGGTGATTGGTGCATATTGGTACTCCCGAGGTGCCCAAAGAACAGCACATACACCGAGTTGCATCCCGCCCCGTCATGCGGTACTCCTTTCCATGGAGAGGAACACGAAAGGATATTACATCTTGGTCCTCGTCAAGGTACTTTGAAGATAGACAGCGACGAGACAAGGCCCAAGAAGACATTAAAGAGCAGCAGCAAAGGCTAAAGGCCAAGAAACGTGAAGAAGAACGGTTGGCCGAGAAAGAACAGAAGAAATGAGAATTAGCGACGCTTCTTTCTACCCAAAAACAGCAAGAGGTGTCGTTTCATGATGACAAAACTACTAGTGAGGCACCACAAGATGGTCTTTGTATGCTGACCAAGACGGTTCGAGTTGACAACACTTCCATTCTCACAACGGGGCAGCGAACCAACGTTTTCAAATCTGAGTGCAAAATCAATGGCAAAGTTTGCAAGCTTATCGTTGATGGTGGAAGCTACAACAATATCATTAGCAACTGATACGGCCATAACTACTACCAAAGCATTGGTTTGCATCCCTAAATTGCAAACTAATGCTAGCACTCAAATTGGCGCAATTGGTGTTGTTTTACAACAAAAGGTAAAACAAAACATTGTGAAGGCCAATAAGGTGGATGGGGATGCTGGCCAACGAGAGGGAAAGTGCTCTCGAGATAAAACCCTAGCACATGTGGCGGTCAAGAAAGACATGTGGTGACAGGGTAGCAAGGGTTGCATTGGCGTCAAAAGAAGCATCAAGTGCATGGAACAAGTTCGTGCAAGAAGCTAAGAGAAAGAAAGCCCATAACACAAGGGAAACCAAGAGGGAGACTTGGCCATGCATGGAGAGGATGCCAGGAACATGGCATGTGGGTTGGTTCAGTTTGGATCTAATTTAGACAACCAATTGGTGATTAATATTTTTATTCCAAAACTAGAGTAGTTTAAATTCTAATTAGAGAAAGTATTTTTTTGGTTCGGTTTACTGTTCACGTGAACAGTAACCGACTCGGATACTGTTCATGTAAATAGTAATCGGACTAAGAGTACTGTAGCAATTTGGGATACTATTCATCCAAGTCTTGTGCTTGCGTAGGAGGCTATATAAACCCCCCATGGCCGCACCATATAGGTGGACAAGTTATGATTTAGATAATAAAAATCAGAAAAGCCGTTTTGGTGCATATTGTGTGTTCATGAGTTGTGATATGAGTTGGAGAGATTGAGAGTGAGATCAAGATATCTATCTCTTGCTTCGGAGTACTATTCACCGAAGGCTACTACTTGCAATTCAATCTTCTATTAGATTGGTTTGTGAGTGTATTGATTTTCTTACAATTCAATTCATCGAATTGGTTTGTGAGATTGCTACTAATCTTCGAGTGTACCGTGAAAGATTGGGCCAACAATCAGGATTCATCTAATCAACTAGGTGGATCCTTATCAGCAACGATTTGGTGCAAGCTTTGGGGTTGACAACATGGCGACATCCAGAACCGTATTATGCACAATGGTTGGATAATGTTGGTAAACTGAAAATTACTCATTGTGTCAAAGTTTGTTTTTCAGTGGGAGACTATCACGACAAAGTGGAGTGTGACGTCGTGCCTATGCATGCATGTCACTTGCTGTTGGGGCGTCCGTGGCAGTATGATCGCAATGCTACGCACCACGGGAGGTCCAACAAGTACTCTTTGGTGCATCAGGGAAGATCATATACCCTGTGTCCTATGCCAGAGAATTCTATTCATGCTGAGGAGATCATAGCTAAAAAGGCGATCGTGAAGACTACCCCGACGGAGATTCCTGAGGTTACACAAAAGACGAGGACGTCTTTTCTAGAAGAAAGGGAGGATGATACGGCCATAACTACAACCAAAGCATTGCAAAAGGTAAAACAAAATGTTGTGAAGGCCGATAGTGTGGACAAGTTATGATTTAGATAATAAAAATCAGAAAAGCCGTTTTGGCGCATATCGTGTGTTCTTAAGTCGTGATAAGAGTTGGAGAGATTGAGGGAGAAAGATTGAGAGCGAGATTAAGATATCTATCTCTTGCTTCAGAGTACTATTCACCGAAGGCTACTACTTGCAATTCAATCTATTAGATTGGTTTGTGAGATTGCTACTGATCTTCGAGTGTACCGTGAAGGATTGGGCCAACAATCAGAATTCATCTAATCAACTAGGTGGATCCTTATCACCACAAGTATAGGGACCTTTGCCCATCATCTTCATGATGGGGGCCTCTATTCAATTGCCCACATTCCACGAATGTGGGGACCTCAAGCCCGTCATTTATATGACGGGGACCTCAACTGTGTATACTTGGTCACCACATGACTAAGTCTCAGACATGCTTACAACATGCATATGTACTATGACACTATCTTTCATACATATGAATTCAACAAGTACATAATAACATGTAAAGCATTAACAACATACATAGGGGAACTTTAACCATAAACATGCATTCACCAAGTTTAATTCAAACTCATCATATTATCATCCATACATGGCTATTATGATTAAAACACAAGCGATCACCATCAATCAATCACAATCAAGCTACATTCAAGATACTTGCCTCAACCGTGCGAGAATGGTGGACGCGAAGAGGGCACTGCCCCTGGGATCAAACTCCCACCTGAACATAATTATAACCAAGCTAAGACAATCATACTGGACTAAAAGCATAATTAATAACACAAAAGAACTCGCTAAACTCCCAAGCACTTCCAATTTTCCAATTTCTACCGATCGATCTGCCTCCTCTGCGGACAGTCAACTTCTAAAATACATAACTTTCTCTACAGGGGTCCAAATAAGGTGTTCTAATACTTTCTGGAAAGTTAATTAAATTCCCCAACTAAACCTAGTTGAGGAGCCCTTTTGAATCTGACATCTATTACCCCTACCAAGCCAAATTAAATGACATCAGTTTTCACGTCGGGTTCTCTTTACAGTACACTAAAATCACCATAACTTTTGCTACAAAAGTCCAAATCTTACGTTCTTTAGCTTTCTGGAAAGGTATGGAAATTACCCACATTTTTAGTTATAACGAGATTCTCTGATTTCTTCTTTAACTAATGGATTAACTGTAATACCCCAAATATAATTCGAGAGAGAATAATTAAAATTAGGGAGAATGATCAAATAGAAAAGAGTTTAGCAGAAGGAAAAAAGGGGGTTTTATGCAAATCCTCGGCAACATGGGCCTCGGGCCTTGGCCTAGAAGGCCTATGAGGGGCCGGCCACCAATCAAAGATGGGGGGAAAACCCTAGCACTACTGTAGCACGTGAGCTACAGTACCCCCCCCGCCGCTGCTACAGTGTTGTGCTACAGTAGACACCCCCCTTGCACTCCATTGCTATTCCCCTCCCTCTTGGTGGTGCTCTCCGATTGCCGTCGACCAAGAAGAAGGAAGAAGACGGAAGAAGAAGGAAGGGGAAGAAGGGAGGGGAGAGGGATCGTGTGGTGTTCATCGTGTTTGACAGCGGGTTCTTCAAGGGTAATCCCAATTGCCCCTCGATTAGTTGCGCAATCAGTTAATTTAGCAATGTCGGTATTTAGGGCTGTTCAGGACAAATTAGAGAGGATCGAGGTTTTGATATATTTAAATGCAGAATTAGTTCTGGACATCTCCTAGGGTATTGTAGAGGACGTCTCCCTCTTTCCGTGAAGTGCTAGAACATGTAATTTGGACCTCTGTAGCAGAAGTTATGATTTTATTAGTGGGACTGTTCTGCAGAATCATTGGTTTTCTGACAGGTTTTAGAAATCTAGGTGAACAGATTAGTTAAAGGGGAAATCAGAGAATCTTAGTATAATGAAAGTTGTACATCATTGTCTCAGCTTTTCAGAAAGCACAAGCACTTGAGATTTGGACACTCATACTGAAAGTTATTGTATTTTTAGTGTTCTGTCCAGAGAGCCTGACGTAAAAATCGATGTTCCATTAACTGGCTTGGTAGGGGTATTATTTGGCCGATTCAGAGAGGCTCACCAACTAGACTTAGTTGGAGAATTTAATTACCTTTCCAGAAAGTCTAAGAAAACCTTAATCGCACTCTTATAACAATAGATATGGATTTTAGAAGTTGACTGTCCACCGAGGGGACAGATCAACGTTTAGGAATTGGGGTTGGGATCGAGTTCGACGTTTTTGCGAGTTAGTGATTGTTGTTATATAGTTTGTTTTGGTCCACTACTGTCGTCTTAGCGTGCGTTATAATTATTTATTCAGGTGGTGGACTGGTCCTGGGGGCAGCACCTCCTGCACATCCCTCGTTCTCTCGCGGTGAAGGCAAGTATAATCATGGTTATAATATATATTGTTGAATGGCAAGGTTTGATATAAATTATGAGAAATTGTGTGTTCATGAGTTGTGATGTTGGTATAGTTGGTAATGTTCATGGTTGCTAGAGATATGAGTTATGTGTTAATCTTGGATGCTTGCTAGTTGTGAAGTCTATGTTTATGAGCTTTGTAGTATGAATGGGATATTCATATGCAATGTTGTTGCAGATGCATGTTTGTATTAATTTGAGAAATTCATACATATGCATCATGTTGTCTTATTGAAGACTTGGTCATGAGATGACCAAGCAACTCTTGAGGTCCCCGTCATGTTGATGATGGGCTAAAGGTCCCCATGCTTGTAAAGTATGGGCTTTGGTCCCCATACTTATGAGTATGGGCAATGGTCCTGTGCGGATGGCACATGCATGGGTGTGCATCGACGGATGCACACTTTGCATACTGTAAAATGCAAAAGGGAAAGAGAAGGAAAAGGATCATTTTGAGCATATTGCATAGCATGTGTGTGTAAGGTGATTGATATGTGGTTTTGTAAAGTATAGTTGATGATTTACATGCTTGGATGTTGTTGATGCCATTTATTATATTTGCTGAGTCTTGGACTCACCCCTTGTTGTTTGTTGTGTTTTAGGTACCTTTACGAGATCGGCATGCATGAGGTAAAGGAAGAATTAGACTTCTTGCACTTGTGCACGAACTACCCACCATAGAATGAAAGAAAAAGATTAACTAGGAGATGAATGAACTGTTTAAAGTACTCTTCTTGATTATTGCTTGCTTGGAGTAATCTGTAATAAATGAATAGTCATTTTGGATGCTTATGGTCTATTCATTAGATGTTTAGTTGCTATGGATGTCATAGTAACGAATAACCAGTTTTGATTATATCGTGTTTATTATGCAATCTGGATTATCTTTATTTGTTATAACTGCCTGTTGGAACCTCCGGTATAGGTAACTATACAAAGGAGGTTCTGCCGAAATTTTGTAGGGTGTTTTAGCTTAATTACATTTAATTATTTAATTTAGTAGCATTCCAGGCCTTAGTTAGGCTGGGGTGTTACAGTTGGTATCAGAGCGGGCTGTAGGTCCGTGGTTCATGAAATATTCATTTTGACACACTGGTGCACAGTAGGATGGGAATGGGCAAAGCATTGCATTTACATTTCCGCTATATCATTTTGATGATTGCTAATATGAATTTAGTGTGATTGCTAATTAATTGATTATAGTTGATATTGAGAGGTTGAGGTCGTGGTTGTGGCTCTGGGCTTTACCAGGTTACGCCACCGTTCATGTTATGAGAATAGGGAAGTAGTTACCCCGAGTACCATAGTTTTATGTGTTGAGGGTGAGTTTCTTTAGGAAGTTGGTCTCTTTCTTGAGTTTGAATTTGGCCAATTCTTGTCCAGCTGTGGTTGACGAATTTCTCTTAGGTTATTAGTTCATTGCGATTGTTGGGTTGCTTTGAAAAGGATTGTTATGTTTCTATTGGCTTAATTTGTCCCATAAAGAAATCGTTGCTTTCCCAACCGATGAGTTATTCTTGCGGTTGGTGAACTCGGATGATTGTTAAGTTGACCTTTATAGTGGAGTTTTGGTCTTTCTCATAGGAAAGCATGACCCATTTATTCGCTTGATGTTTTTGGTTAATGAAAGTTTCTTTTTGCAAGTCCTTTAGTACGTGGAGGCTTTGACTCAATGTATCTCTTTTGGGTATTTTGAGTGTTGAAGATTGATGGTTCTCTTTTATGAAAGAAGTTGTTCAGCCCTTTAGTGATGTTTTGTCTTGGTTAAGTGAGAGGTTATAATCAAAGCAATTAATGGAAAAGATATGGATTATCAGGTTAGGTCTGCAGGGTGTGAATGATCGATATTAACTAAGATCCTTGAAATGAAAGTGATTAATTTGAAAGTGTCTTGTAGTAGTTCTCAAGGAACTGTGATTAAGAGTATGATGATATCTAATTGTAATCAATAGAGTTAATAAGAGGTGTAGAACATCGATGAAACTGAGTCGATGATTAAGAGTGATACATTTGGTAAACTTCTTTGATAAATTGGATTAACAGGTCTCAACAGATTAATTTAACCGTTTGGGATGGCTAAGTTCAAAAGAAGTTAGATTATTGTCTTAGTGGGTACTAATCTTGGAGTAACCTTTTTGTGATACTTAGTGATTATAAGTAATTACTAGGTGCAAATAATGTCTATTAATGTTTGGTGTTGAGCATCACAAAGAGATAAATTGATGGGATTTAATGGATGAACAATGTTTACATGATGGTAGAACTATCAGATAAAAGTATGCCTTTGATGAAAGGGTGTGGGAATAACCTTTTAATTTGTGCAGTAGTTTTCCTCTAAAATAAAGTGGTTGTTGTAGTGAGAGTATAAGATTTTGGTATACATTCAATTGAGGATGAGATGATAAAGGGGTCTATAACATTTTGGTAAGCCTTTGGGGGCTTAATAAAGGAAGAGTTGACGATAACGAGTCCTGTTAAGGGTAGATCATTCTTGATGTTAGTAAGATTGCCCACAAGAGATTCTGACTCGTCGTAGTGGTGATGATTCTTCTAGAAAGAAAGTAAGTTAATTGCTGTTCGTAATATCAGTCAAATGAAATGATTGGAGTTTTGTATTCGTGGACTTTTGGGAGTTCATGATTTATGTAGTAGATGGAATTAATTGAGCAATGTGACGTAGGGAAAGGTTCTGATCGGTTCCTAGGTGGTTAATGTGATTTGGTTTTAAAGGCATTTCTTGTTTGGATTGGCAAGTAACGTTGTAATGAAAGAAAAAAAATATTTTCTTTGTTAACGGAAAATGTGTACCATAGGTATTTGAGGTTGGAGTTAAGAATGGTAACTTGCAACTTTTTTGTTGGTACAGCTTAAGAGTTTCTTGGGTTTTCCATAGCAGTGTTTTATTATGATTCTTGGAGGTTTGAAAATTCCTTCTTGTGGGAAATGTACCCTGCGGACTTGTATTTTGTTTTCCGAGATCATTAATATACGACTGTTTCTCTTGGTCTCTTGCTCACTCCGAGGAACAACGTTGTTCTTGTGCATTGAGACTAGTATTTGTTTGTTTCTTCCTTTTGAGAAAGGAATTAACCAACTTGTGTTGCCAAGTCTTATAAAGTGTATTACGGCGACGGGTTGGTGGTGGACAAGTATATGATAGTGGTGAATTTTGGGAACTCAGCTATTTAAAGAGCAGTAGACAGTGATTTGGTTTTGACCTATAACACCTAGAGAGGGTTCTATTTAAGTGGAATGTTTGTCGATGAGATATAAAAAAAAAATTATTATTAGTGTTACAACTAGTGGAACATATGGTGGGTTTTGATCCAATAACCTTTGTCCATGTTTTGATATTGGGATTATCGAAAGTATGGACTCTTGGTAAATTTATTATAGTGTCGCAATTGGATACCTAGTAAGATTGTGTACAAGAGTTCTGATGGTGAAGTTTAATGGGAATAGCAGTGAAGAGAAGCCTAAGCGTTGTGCTAATTAACGGGATAGCAGGAATTGTTGAGTTATTGTCAAGTATGACTTGGCCTCAGTGATTAATCCTATGGGAGTTAGATTATCTCTAAAGATAACTTGGTCAAGAATACATATATTTATTGATGTTAGTGATTGAGTATGTTTGAATCTTGATCAATCAGTTAGATTATTGTGAATGGGTATATTGCAGTCGTGTAGCTGAATTTGATTGGTGTGGGTTAGAGAAGGTCTAAGATTGATGTAATGTATCGCATTGGGTGGTTACTTGATTAGCAAGGAATATTGATATTAATAACTGAGGTTATTGTTGAGCTGTGTGAGATTTTTAGTAAACGAATTTGAGGATTTCCTACCAATTATACTAGAAATTCATGGTAGAAGACTTGGAGGATGAATTTGGGCCTTTGCATTTTTATGCTAGGACCGTGGAGACCTGATATTATGTGTATAGGTGGATGAACATAAGCGAATTTTGAATAGTGTGTTGATCTTTGATAGAATACTTTGGGTAAAGTAAATGAGTGTGAATGTGGTGAATTTTAAGTTGATTATCCATAAAAGACTGAGGTGATGTGATTGTGGAGGAAATCTATATTGAGGTGTGTTGGGAATAATTTTGTCAAAGTAATTCCTTTGGTAAAGAAGTTGATCAGAGTATGTTATTGTGGATTGGAAGAGTCTCTCTACATTGGTATGGATTTTGGTGTTTAGCTGAGCATAGCTTTGAGGTTTCCAAATTAAAAGAAAAGAATTAGTGTGCTATGCGATGATTTGGAATCTCATGGTTTAAGAGAAAGTTGAATTCTTAAAAGAAAGTTTGAGGAAAAGGTTGTATTATCGGATAATGAAATATTCTCTTGGTTTTATTTGAGCTTTGTCTCTATGACAGATGCCAATCATATTGAGTTGGTTCTTCTTGGTATGCGTGATTCTTTTCGGTTAAGACAAAGAAAGGGAATGGTTGTTTTGGGCATACGAGTGATTTCGCCTTTGACTTATGTGGTGTTCATTGACAAACTGCCTACTTGGAAAGTGAAAGAGTGTAATGATGAATCTTTTGGTTTTGGATTTAACTCTTTTGGTGGGGAGTTGGTAATACGTGTTTGCAATGTGAATCCTTTATGTTTTTTTCAGTTGAGTTCTGTTGTGCGTCCCTGGTTAAAGGAGGTGCTCATTGTTAAAGTGAAGAGATCGATTGATACAAGGAATCTTGTTTTATGTGTAATGTGTAGGTTGTGTGGTTTGGTACCAAAGGGAATGTTGACCCAAGGTACATTGGTTATTTCCGAAAGTTGCGGAGATTTGGGAGATAGCGTATTACTAGGACCGTCTTGAGTCCTGGCGTGGGGCACAGATCGTTTTGTATGACCTAGTGTCGAGGGAGTACTGGAGAAATCTGGAGTGTGAAGTTACGGTAGGGCCGTTGACCCACAAGTAAGATCGTGCCTTCGAGTCATGTCCGTTGAGTGACTCTTGAAAGGATGGGACGAGTAATAAGGCGTAACACGTCAGTTACGTCAAGGTGCGGAAGTCGCAGCAGACCGAGAGAGAGGCCGTCTGGGAATTGGAGTCTCGCATGCGCGAGCAATTATCCAGAATTATTCGCAGCAGTTACGTGGTAATGTTAGTAAGTTTTTTTCACCTGTGATTATTCTTTAGTGTTAAGCGTGATTAGAATTCGGGGTCGAATTCCGTTTAAGGGGGGTAGAATGTAATACCCCAAATATAATTCGAGAGAGAATAATTAAAATTAGGGAGAATGATCAAATAGAAAAGAGTTTAGCAGAAAAAAAAGGGGGGTTTTATGCAAATCCTCGGCAACTTGGGCCTCGGGCCTTGGCCCAGGAGGCCTATGAGGGGCCGGCCACCAATCAAAGATGGGGGGAAAACCCTAGCACTACTGTAGCACGCAAGCTACAGTACCCCCGCCGCCACTACAGTGTTGTGCTACAGTAGACACCCCCCTTGCACTCCATTGCTATTCCCCTCCCTCTTGGTGGTGCTCTCCGATTGCCGTCGACCAAGAAGAAGGAAGAAGACGGAAGAAGAAGGATGGGGAAGAAGGGAGGGGAGAGGGATCGTGTGGTGTTCATCGTGTTTGACAGCGGGTTCTTCAAGGGTAATCCCAATTCCCCCTCGATTAGTTGCACAATAAGTTAATTTAGCAATGTCGGTATTTAGGGCTGTTCAGGACAGATTAGAGAGGATCGAGGTTTTGATATATTTAAATGCAGAATTAGTTCTGGACATCTCCTAGGATATTGTAGAGGACGTTGCCCTCTTTCCGTGAAGTGCTAGAACACATAATTTGGACCTCTGTAGCAGAAGTTATGATTTTATTAGTGGGACTGTTCTGCAGAATCATTGATTTTCTGACAGGTTTTAGAAATCTGGGTGAAAAGATTAGTTAAAGGGGAAATCAGAGAAGCTTAGTACAATGAAAGTTGCAGCTAATTGTCTCAGCTTTTCAGAAAAGCACAAGAACTCGAGATTTGGACACTCGTACTGAAAGTAATTGTATTTTTAGTGTTCTGTCCAGAGAGCCTGACGTAAAAATCGATGTTCCATTAACTGGCTTGGTAGGGGTATTATTTGGCCGATTCAGAGAGGCTCACCAACTAGACTTAGTTGAAGAATTTAATTATATTTCCAGAAAGTCCAAGAAAACCTTAATCGGACTCCTATAACAATAGATATGGATTTTAGAAGTTGACTGTCCACCGAGGGGACAGATCGACGTTTAGGAATTGGGGTTGGGATCGAGTTCGACGTTTTTGCGAGTTAGTGATTGTTGTTATATAGTTTGTTTTGGTCCACTACTGTCGTCTTAGCGCGTTATAATTATTTATTCAGGTGGTGGACTGGTCTGGGGCAGCACCTCTCGCACATCCTCGTTCTCTCGCGGTGAAGGCAAGTATAATCATGGTTATAATATATATTGTTGAATGGCAAGGTTTGATATAAATTATGAGAAATTGTGTGTTCATGAGTTGTGATGTTGGTATAGTTGGTAATGTTCATGGTTGCTAGAGATATGAGTTATGTGTTAATCTTGGATGCTTGCTAGTTGTGAAGTCTATGTTTATGAGCTTTGTAGTATGAATGGGATATTCATATGCAATGTTGTTGCAGATGCATGTTTGTATTAATTTGAGAAATTCATACATATGCATCATGTTGTCTTATTGAAGACTTGGTCATGAGATGACCAAGCAACTCTTGAGGTCCCCGTCATGTTGATGATGGGCTAAAGGTCCCCATGCTTGTAAAGTATGGGCTTTGGTCCCCATACTTGTGGAGTATGGGCAATGGTCCCTGTGCCAGATGGCACAAGCATGGGTGTGCATCGACGGATGCACACTTTGCATTACCGGTAAAATGCAAAAGGGAAGGAGAAGGAAAAGGATCATTTTGAGCATATTGCATAGCATGTGTGTGTAAGGTGATTGATATGTGGTTTTGTAAAGTATAGTTGATGATTTACATGCTTGGATGTTGTTGATGCCATTTATTATATTTCTTTGAGTCTTGGACTCACCCTTGTTGTTTGTTGTGTTTTAGGTACCTTTACGAGATCGGCATGCATGGGGTAAAGGAAGAATTAGACTTCTTGCACTTTTGCACGAACTACCCACCATAGAATGAAAGAAAAAGATTAACTAGGAGATGAATGAACTGTTTAAAGTACTCTTCTTGATTATTGCTTGCTTGGAGTAATCTGTAATAAATGAATAGTCATTTTGGATGCTTATGGTCTATTCATTAGATGTTTAGTTGCTATGGATGTCATAGTAACGAATAGCCAGTTTTGATTATATCTTGTTTATTATGCAATCTGGATTATCTTTATTTGTTATAACTGCTTGTTGGAACCTCTAGTATAGGTAACTATACAAAGGAGGTTCTGCCGAAATTTTGTAGGGTGTTTTAGCTTAATTACATTTAATTATTTAATTTAGTAGCATTCCAGGCCTTAGTTAGGCTGGGGTGTTACATTAACCCAGATTTCTACAAACTATCTGGATGTCGACAGATTATCAGGACAGCGACACTAAACAATTCATAACTTTCTGACCGTTAATCGGATTTGGGCGTTCTTGGCGGTCACGGAAAGCTAATGACAAAACCCAACTATCTCTAAGAGGTTGGATCCCCAGATTCTACTCTAAAGACATGAAAACCGTCGTCCAATCTGCTGGACAGAACGCGATCTATCGACTGTTGATACTCGATCTACCAAACGAAATCAATTGCAACTAAAACACATCAAACAGTGAGGGAAACTCGATGTTACCCTTGAAGAATCGCAGGAAGATGATGAACTCGCCCCGCGAAGATAATCTTCTCCCCTCACCTTCTTCTTCCTCCTATGGCCGGCAAAGACCTTTGGCCTAAGAAGAAGGAGAGGCACCGGAGGTGAGGGGCACCACCATGGAGGAGAGGGCGTGCTACATGAGTCGTGCTACTGATGGCGGTGGTATTGTATCTCAAAGTCGCCTAGGGTTTCCCCTTCCTTTTATTGGTGGTCGCCCCTCATGGGCCTCTGGGCCAAGGCCCGAGGCCCAAGTTCTGTCAAGAACCGCAGAAACCCCTTTTTATGTCTAATTTCTCTTTTGAACTTTCTTTCAGAGAATAAATCGGAGTATTACATTAAAACCTCCTCTTTCTCCTGTTCAATCGATTTGCTAAAAGAAACATTCTCCCGATTTAATTATTCTCTCCCGATTTAATTTTTGGGGTATTACATTGGAGTTGAGAACATTTTCTTTGAATCAGAAAGCGTCAAAACCCTTTGCAAAGTTTTGTGCTGTTAAGTGAGAAACTGTAAGTAAAGAAGATAATCGTTAATGTTTATGACCTTAAGTTGGGTATTTGGCATGGGGCATAATTAACCTTAAATGATGTCCTCGGTAGCGTAGCCGGTTAATTTATTGCTGACTTGTAATGATTGCATGACGAGATGTGATTTAGAATATATTTATTCCTAATTAGAGTTAACATGATTACTACGGAGAGTGAATGTCGATCTGAACCTATCTTGTAAACATCTATTTGATGATCATACATAAATGCTAGATTTAGCTAATTCCTGATATGCAAAAAATTGTGAAACCTGTTGAGAGACCATGTGGAGGTCGTCCCATGTATGTGATGAGTAATTGACATAGGTTTAGGAAGTCGAGTTTGGTTTGTGTGGTCGGACCATGTCGTTGCGCGGTGCATTCGGTTTCGGTCGAACTTTGTCGAGCGAGGTCGAACGTGCTTAAGTCGTTTATTTTTTTCGGTTCGATCGGTTTGGGCTCTGAATATTTTGTCTGATGCTATTGTATGGTTACAATATGTCGAGCGGTGCTATGTGATTTGTTTCTTGTCCTGTGTATTGCGCAGGACGTCGAGTGGAGTCGTGGCGAGACACGGAGGATCTGGACTAAGCGCAGTGGCGCCGAGGTCGAAACGATCGGGATGTGTCGAAGACGGCGAGGACTCGGAGTGGTTGCGAGGCTTGCGCGGCAAGAATCGAGGAAGCTTCCTGGAAGGTGCGGGAGTGGCGTTTTGGTGAATACGCAAAGCTGCACTAAAGGAAGTGGATGTTTGTTAGGGCTTATTGGATAAAGTGCTAGGGTTGGTGTGACCTAATGGGTAAAGCAAAGTGTAAACCCATTAGTGGGAGGCTATAAAAGGAGAGGGTGAGTTTGTGCTGAAATTTAGAGAGAGTGTGTGTGTTCTTGAGTTTCTTGAGGTTTGAGAGTGGGAGAGGATGAGTTGATCCACCATGTAATCTTTCCTCTTATATCAAATCATGTATCTCTCTTCCTCTAAATCAATATGAGATGGTGCTTGGTTTTGGTTTGTTTTTGCTGGCCGATTGGTTAGATCAGACGTGCTTTCTCCTGACTTTTCTTGTTTGTTGCGTGAAAATCAGATCAAACTGAATTGTTGTTATTTACTGGCTGCTCACTGATCCGACCCGATATTGATCTCTTTTTTTTTGGATCTGCTTTCCGTCCTGTTCTGGCCGGCTACTTGCCTCTTTGTTGCGCCTACCTGTGGGAATTACCGCCCGTGGCGGCGCCTTGTTTCCATCAGAAATAGCAGGCGGCGGCTTCTTGTTGAGCCCAGAAAAGCAGTCCATGGCGGCGCTATAGAGAGCCGAAAATTCAGTTTCAGCCGGCGGCTTTGCAGGCTGCAGATCTTGTCCTCTCGGTTTTTCCGTTTTGCTGTTTGGTTCTGATCTCGAATGAAACCGATTCAGTCTGTCTATTTTATGGCCGTGACCTGCTATCAAGATGCGATTGAATCTGTACTTTTTAAATAGCAGTGCGGTTTGATGTATTTGCTTGTTCATCGGTTTGCTGCTCGTGAGAAACCTGTGCAGGCTGTCTTCTTATTGCATTTAAGTTTTCAGGTTTATTTTCTTTGGTTACTTTTTATTTGGCTGCCAATCGTTGATGCGGTTGATTGATGTGCTCCCGAGAAAAGTGAGCAGCGCCTGGAGAGCATCACCGCAAAAACCTAGTCGGCTGCCTTCTATTTCGTGTCTGCTCGGTTTTGGTTGGTGCGCCCTGTAGTCTGCAGTTCTTGATCCGGTTTGGTGCAGCTCCAGTAGTTCTTTTTGCTCTGTTTGTTGATTTGATTGCAGCTGTAGCTGTGTGTTTTTAATCCTGCAAATCCAGTGCCCTGTAATGGTCTGAGAGAAATAGCAGCGTGTGTACGCCTGTAGACAGAAAATGGAGATCTGGGTGGCGGCTGCCTGAAGTCTCATGTAGACAGGAAATCCTTTGGATTTGTGTTTGGCCGATTTTTACCTTTGCGTGGTTGGTTTAATCTTGGCTGTAAGTTTCTTGTTGCTTGTCCCATCAGGGTGTTAATCCGAATCCCCTCTCTAGCTTTTGGATTAGTTTTTGTTGTGGCCATCTACAGTGCGTTTTTTCTTTTTGCTGATTTTCAACCATTTTGCATGCAGATTAAACAGCGGAATTTTCAGTTGAATTTTTTACAGGCTGGTCTCTGATTTATGCTGAATTTTTCAGTGTCTCATGCGTTCCAGGTTTCAGCAGAATTAACTCTCTGTGAATTACTTTGTTTTGCTTCTTCTTAAAAAAAAAATCAGTGTACGTTTTCTCGGGGGCGATTTTAAAGAGAGCGACATTCACCCCCCCTCTGTCGCCATTTCGGTCCTACAATTGGTATCAAAGCCGGTTAGCTCTTTTCAATAGATCTTAACCGGTCTCAAGAGCCGTGGCGATGGACAAGTACTCGACCAAGCCGCCCGTTTTCGATGGCATCGATTACCCTTCGGAAGAGCCGAATGGAGACATACATCCGAGGCTGTGGGTATGCCATCTGGCGAAAGGTCAAGGTTCGATTCGCTGTTCCTGCCGATGAGAACATCAATGCCGGGAACATGGCTGATGTTGAGGCAAATGCAAAGGCTAGGAACATCATCATCCAGGGTTTGAGTCGTAGTGAGTTTGACCGCATATCTCACCTGTCGTCCGCCTACGATATCTGGGTGACCCTCGACGCATACCATGAGGGCACCACCCAGATCAAGACGGTTCGACAGGACCAGTTCAAACGAGAATACAACAAATTTGAGATGCTTGCTGGTGAGTCCCTAGATGAGTGCTTCAGACGCGTTTCACAAGATCTTGAGCAACCTCCGAGCGGTCGGTCTCACATACCCCGACTCGGACAATGCTCGTCGATGCTCACGCGGACTCGATCTGCGTGTTTGGGAGATGAAAGTGACCACCATCAAAGACACGACAGACCTCTCGACACGACTCTTGACGCTACCAGTACTCGCGCCTCAAGACTCACGAGATTGACGTTGTCTCTCGTCGGTCGAAGTCCTGATCGATGGCCTTAGTCACCAATCCGTTTCTTCTTAGGGCTTTCTTGATTTTTCTTGTGGTTTCTCCTTGTCGCTCTCTGTGACGAATCGATGATCGATTAGAGCACTCGAGGATGAGCAATCGCCCTCCTAGCTCGGAAGTTTTCTCATGCTTACAAGAGGAGGAGGGACGAGAAAGAGGGAGGACACGTGATTTGCTTCGAGTGTGGTGGCCCCAACCACATTGAAGCCAACCGCCCTAAGCCGGAGAAGGGCAAGAACGACTCTGGCGGTTCGGGCAAGAACGACTACACCGACAAGAACCGCAACAAGAAGCCTCCAGCTCGACGCCCAAACAAGAAGAAGTTCGCGACCGGCAAAGCCAAGAAGCTCTTCCACGCGTCCTCACCGCTTTCGACGACCTCGACCTCGGCGAGGTGGAGGGATGGAGCGACGATGACGGACGGGTGACCAAGAGCCCAAGGATGGCGGCGACGACTTCTCCCGGCATGTGCTTCATGGCCCTCGAGGGCGAACTCGGCTGACAATGAGCTGTACTCCGACTTCGGACGAGGTAGATCCCACCTCTGAACAGCTCAATCATGCTTTTCTTAAGCTAGGAGGTTTTCATGCTAAAGCTAAGGCTAGGTGTCTTTGAGTTAGAGAAGGAAATAGATAGTGTCACTAGAGATTATTGCTCTTACATCCGCCCTTCTAGTGATGATTGTGATACATGCTCGCTTTTTTGGATGATATGGAGAAGTTAAGGACCTCACATGATAGTGTGTCCTCCAAACTTGATAGTGTTAAGGTGGAGAATGTTAGTCCGCTTTGAGTTAGAGTTGAGTAGGATGGTCATTACCCTACTTATTCTTGATGAGACTACTTCTCCCACCTCATGTGAGGGTAAGGACATTCTTTGCTAGAGGATCTTATGCCATGCTTCTTGATCTGCCCGAGTCTTGTGAAAATTGCAATAACTTGAAGATGAACTTAAAGCAGGCAGATCATAAAATTGTTGAACTACAAGCTTCTTTACTTGAGCCGATTGTTTCATGCTTGAACTGTCCTAAGTTAATCATTGAACTTGAGGTCGTCTCCAAACAGTTTCAAGATATGATTGATCATGAAAGGAAGATGGCTCGGTTTGCTTCTAAGGACCTGTTAGCTCACCATGCATTAAGTGTAACAAACTAAAATCGACTTGATTGCTTTGGATGAGAAATGTGTGAAGCTAACTAAGGACCTTCTAGAGAAGCCACATTGTGCTTGCAATATGATTGTGGAGGAGGGGAGAAGCCCGGGTGGTAAGGATGAGGCGCTTAGCAACGTGAACCAAGCGGCTAGCGATGGGATCTGTCCCTTGAGTCGGTGTGCTTGCACAAGCCATTCTTCCCTCTCTTCTTTGGTTCTTCTTTTGCTCCCTTACCTTCTGCTTGTCTCTTCTTTCCCTGCTCTTCTTGCACCTCTCTCTTCGGGAGTGTCAAGACCTTATGAACACTCTCGAGAGATTTGTAGGAGGCAAGAAGAAGCTCAATCTTATTCTAGACCAATCTAAGATCTGCAGATTTAATCGTGGTCTAGGATATGACTTCTTTGAGGACATGAGGAAGCATCCACCGCCGTGCTCGCACCCATAGCACCAGTGTGATCGAGATCGAGCCAGACCGAGAAAGTCCATTTCAAGTCGCGGGCTATGTCGAGATTTCGACAAGAAGGTAATTTCACATCGCTTCTACCTCTCGAAGGTGAAGTATCACCGCACCTTCGTCGGAAGGATGGACACACAATCGATCGATGCTTGGTAGCGCCAAGATCGCGTAGAGACCATGTTGAGTCTCCTAGGCGCATTGTGGTCGGCCCTGGACCTTGAGTGCACCTAAGACCAACACGAGGTCTAGGCTTGTCTCTTCGATGGGTTTGTGCAAAGATCGAGGACTTGGTTTTTCCGAAGTTTTCGGTTTTCGTCCTCATCTTTGCTTTCGATCGTGACTTCCGCCGCCCCGAGGGTAGATCTCGTTTTCCCCATCGAGATAGCTACCATGGCGTTCAAAGATAATGTTGCGAGTGCTCGACTCGCTCCTTCAGAGGGCGATCGGACCAAAGAATGACTTCGGTCTACTCTTAGACCTTCGCTTTGAGTTACAGAGAGCGAGGGTAGATAGAGGTCGATCGTGCTTGACTACTTCATCCGCTCGACGTGTTATTCAAGATTGGGTGCCAAAATCATTATTGATTTATCGATCGAGACTTTACTCTCTGCTTGACTCGGAGTTCGCGGGTAGGGAAGGAGAAGGTTTGGCTTGTAGACTCGGTTGTTCTCGTCATATGACCGGAGACTCCGTTGGTTCTCTTCCTAGCCCGCGCCACGGTGATGAGACGATCACCTTGGAGACGCGCAAATGCTGGGCGCGTCATCGCCAAAGGTCTTGTCGCGTATTAATGCTTCTTTTATTCTTAAGGATGTTGCCTTGGTTAGTAAGCTGCAGTACAATTTGCTTTCCGTTTCTCAGCTTACCGATGACGGTTTCGAGGTGAGCTTCAAGAAAAACAATTGCAAAATTCTTAATTCTTCGGGTAGTCTGGTTTGCGGGATTTCTCGTTATGGGAGGATCTTTCGTGCTGATTTTTCTGATTCCTCTGGTGATCCTCTCCGGTGTTTGGTTGCTTCTGAGTCCCGCGATCTCTCCTTCTGGCATAGGAGACTTGGTCATATTGGATTTGACCATTTGACCCGAGTTAGCAGCCATGATCTCATTCGTGGTCTGCCGAAACTCAAGATGGTCAAAGATCTTGTTTGCACTCCATGCCGGCACGGCAAGATGGTTGCCGCTTCTCATTCTCCGGTCACAGTTACTATGACCGATGCACCGGGACAGCTGCTCCACATGGACATAGTTGGACCAGCTCGAGTGCAGTCAGCAGGAGGGAAGTGGTATGTTCTTGTTGTGGTTGATGACTTCTCGAGGTACTCTTGGGTGTTTTTCTTAGCCTCGAAGGACGAGACATTTACACATTTCCGAGGTCTTTTTAGTAGGCTGTCTGTTGAGCTCCCGGGTGCCTTACGAGCGATCCGCAGTGACAATGGCACGGAGTTCAAGAATTCCTACTTTGAGAGTTTCTGCGGTGAGACAGGTGTAGAGCACCAGTTCTCTTCTCCATACGTTCCTCAGCAAAATGGCGTTGTGGAGAGGAAGAACCGTACCTTGGTCGAGATGGCCAGGACGATGCTTGATGAGTACTCTACGCCGAGGAAGTTTTGGGCTGAGGCCATTGCGACCGCGTGCCATGTTTCGAATCGAGTTTTTCTTCGGGCACTCCTACACCGCACTTCTTATGAGCTGAGATACGGTAAAGCCAGCGTCTCTCATTTTCGTGTGTTTGGTTGCAAGTGCTTTATTTTGAAGTCTGGGAACCTAGATAAGTTCGAGTCACGTTCCTGTGACGGTATCTTTCTAGGCTACTCGACTTCTTCGCGGGCTTATAGGGTGCAGGCTCGCGAGTCTAGCAAAATGGTAGAGACTCGCGAGGTGACTTTTTGACGAGGTCACCCGGGACTAGGCCGATATCTCGAGTTCTTTAGAGCGATCCGAGACCATCTTTGTGGATGATGAGGACGATGGAGATGACGGTTGTCTACGATCCTGTCCCTCATCCACTCCTTGAGGTGCCGTCTTCCACCGCACCTCGAGGTGATCACCCTTGCCTTCGCTTCCTCCGAGCTAGTGGCTCTGTTCCTACCTCGTCGGCTCATGAGGTAGAGGCCACTTCTTCATCTCTCCCGGGACCTCCTAGACACATCCGGAAAGTTCATCCTTGAGCGCGATCATTGAGATCTTTTCGAGCGTGTTACCCGCTCAAAATCGCTTATCTCAATTCTGTCTCCATTCTCGCCTTCATTGCCTCTTTTGAGCCCAAAGATGTTTCTCATGCTTTATCGATGAGTCATGGGTCAATGCCATGCATGAGGAGCTAGAAAATTTCGAGAGGAACAAGGTGCAGTCGCTTGTTGAGCCCCCACGAGGCCACAATATCATTGGAACCAAGTGGGTGTTCAAGAACAAGCAGAGTGAGGATGGGGTAATCATCCAAACAAGGCGAGATTGGTAGCTCGTGGGTTTTCCTGTGTTGAGGGTCTAGACTTTGAGGAGACCTTTGCCCTCAGAGCTCGACTTGAAGCCATTAGAATCCTGCTTGCCTTTGCAGCTTCTAAGGGTTTCAAGCTTTACCAGATGGACGTGAAGAGTGCCTTCCTCAATGGCCTTATTGAGGAGGAAGTCTACGTCAAGCTGACCTCCGTGTTTCGAGAACCCCAAATACCCTAACCATGTCTTCAAGCTCTCAAAAGCGCTGTATGGACTTAAGCAGGCTCCCAGAGCTTGGTATGAGAGGCTTAAGTCCTACTTGATAAGTCATGGTTTTGAGATGGGTAAAGTTGACAAGACCTTGTTCATCCGCCAGGCATGGCATCGACCTTCGCTCGTCGTCAGATCTATGTCGATGACATTATCTTTGGCGGCTCTTCCCATACTCTGGTTTCCCAGTTCTCGGATGTCATGAGCACCGAGTTTGAGATGAGTATGATGGGTGAGTTGACCTTCTTCCTTGGCTTCCAAATCAAGCAGACTCGGGAGGGTACATTTCTTCATCAAGGAAAGTACACTCGTGACCTCTCAAGCGCTTCGACATGAGTGATGGGAAGCTGTGTCGACTCCATGGCTTCTACAAATTTATCTTGACCCAGATGAGGATGGCGAGCCATTGATCGAAGGAGTTGAAGTATGATCGGCTCCTTCTTTACCTCATCGCCTCGAGACCGGACATACACTTCTCCGTGTGTCGTGTGCTCGATTCGAGCTTCTCCTCGCAGATCTCACCGCCAAAGTGTGAAGCGATCTTCTGGTACCTTCGAGCTACCATTGACTATGGTATCTGGTACTCTTCCTCATCCCTGTCTTTCCTTGAGAGCCTTTTTCGATGCGCACTTATTTGGTCAGAGGATAGATAGGAAGAGCACTCGCTTTTGCCAATTTCTTGGCACTTCTCTTGTTTCTGGTCTTCAAGGAAGCGATGCAGTGTTACATGATCCCACCGCAGAGGCCGAGTACGCTGTCGCATTCTGTTGTAGTCAAGTGCTCGATGGCTTCGACCTGCGGGACTTTGGGTTAGTTATCGATGTTGTTCCACTCTTTTGTGATAACACTTGCGATTAACATTGCCAAGAACCCAAAGTCAAAGATTCCGGACCAAGCACATCGATATTCGCTTCCACTTCCTTAGAGACCATGTAGAGAAGGGCGATATAGTGCTCGGCCAGGAGAGTGACCACCGGTTGGTGACATTTTCACCAAGCCATTGGATAGTTCGAGGTTTTCAGCTCTGCGGGGAGAGCTTGGGGTGGTTTGTCCTTATGGACTGTAGTGAGGGGGAGCTTTGGGTTTTACTGCTCTACTATATTATTTATGCTCTTGCTCCTTGCTGTTGCATTGCATTTTGGGTGCATTTGGGATTAGTCCTCCTAGCATAGATTAGAGTGCTTCTTTTGTCTAGTTGTTTAGATTTCTGCTCTTATCTTGTGTTTCTAGGATGCTGCTTATTAGCTGTTACTTATCTCACTAGGTTGAGCTCACTCACTTCTTGTAGGTTCTAGCGAGGGTTGGGCCACCCTCGGGTAGACAGGGTACGTGTTTGCTCCTAGGTGTGTTAAGTGGGCAGTTGATAGTCCTAGAGTCATATGGGGTAGATGAGAGTCAGTCTGAGCCTTAGTATTCTCTATATCTTATCTATGCTTTAAGGACTGTCTGTTTTATGTTTTCTTTGCCAGCTTCTCGATTTATTGTTTTGGTTCAAGGGGAGTTCATTTGGGAGCTTCTGGAGATTAATATTGACATAACTCAACTTGAACTAAAAAGTTGCATCTATTGCTGAGGGGGAGCTGGATCTTTTGCATTTCTAGCATTCTGCATTGTAATATAACTACATTGAGCCTTGATTATTATCCTGCTATGACATGTTTACAATGCTTTACACCTTGCCATGACTTGTGCTTATTTGCTAGATTTATCATGACTTCATATGTGTAGCCTAGCTTTTGCCATGATAAGATAATTAAAATTGCTCAACTTAAACTAAAACTTGTCATGTTAGCACTCGAGATTAGTCTTTCTTGAGCTATCCTTTTATGATTCATGCCATGTCAAATATTTGGGTAGAGTGATGAATCTATATTGAGCCTTAGATTGAGCTGTTTTAGTCTCTTGATGATGCATGAGTTAGTACAACTTGTTAAAAGGCAAAAAGATCTCTTTTGTGCTAAAAAACCTGATCTCACCAATTCTCTCCTATGAGACGGCTTGCCATTGCACTTAGCATGAACTTAGGGGAGTTTTGGGTGACCTAGACTATCTTCTTAAGCTTTTAAGCTTGGAGTAGTCGATAAGGCTTGAGACCTAGCACATGATAAAACAAAAATCTGGTTGGAAACCACCATGAATTTCAAAAGAAAATATGTTTCATGTGTTCAATGTGCTTAAAGCCACAAAAGTATCCTGTACTTTAACCAATGTTTCAATCTTGAGCATAGCACTCTATTTGGTCTCAATTTAAGCTTCTTAGTTCCGCTTAGCTTATTGACATGGCCTGCATCATCCTTGGATATCTCTAGCGAGACTTTGCTCATTGATGACTTGACTTGCTCACATAATGTACCTCATTTTCAGATTGTCATCTATGTGTTCTAGCTAGCTTATACATATCTTGTCATGATCTAGCTAGCCTTTTTATTGAGTTATGGCTTGGTGTATTACATTATGGTCATATTGGATAATTCTCATGGCTCTAACTGCTAAGAATAATCAAACTTCAGCCATTTCATCCATTGACATGTCATATTCTCTCTATTGCATCTTGATGCGTTTATTGCCAAAAGGGGGAGAATAGAGAAGAAAAAGTCTGTTGGGAACAGTTTAGAGCTTTGGAGATCAATTTGCTCTTTCAGTTGTTGCTCTAGTGTTCCTTTTGTCGACATGGTCATTTGTTTCTCTCTTCTTCTTTGGACCATGTTGGATTCTTCAAACTCAAACTCAACTTTAAGCTTTTTCTGAGTTTGTCAATATACTCATCAAGGGGGAGATTGAGAGACCATGTGGAGGTCGTCCCATGTATGTGATGAGTAATTGACATAGGTTTAGGAAGTCGAGTTTGGTTTGTGTGGTCGGACCATGTCGTTGCGCGGTGCATTCGGTTTCGGTCGAACTTTGTCGAGCGAGGTCGAACGTCTTAAGTCGTTTATTTTTTGATTCGATCGGTTTGGGCTCTGAATATTTTGTCCGATGCTATTGTATGGTTACAATATGTCGGCGGTGCTATGTGATTTGTTTCTTATGCGTGTATTGCGGGACGTCGAGTGGAGTCGTGGCGAGACACGGAGGATGGACTAAGCGCAGTGGCGCCGAGGTCGAAACGATCGGGATGTGTCGAAGACGGCGAGGACTCGGAGTGGTTGCGAGGCTTGCGCGGCAAGAATCGAGGAAGCTTCCTGGAAGGTGCGGGAGTGGCGTTTTGGTGAATACGCAAAGCTGCACTAAAGGAAGTGGATGTTTGTTAGGGCTTATTGGATAAAGTGCTAGGGTTGGTGTGACCTAATGGGTAAAGCAAAGTGTAAACCCATTAGTGGGAGGCTATAAAAGGAGAGGGTGAGTTTGTGCTGAAATTTAGAGAGTGTGTGTGTTCTTGAGTTTCTTGAGGTTTGAGAGTGGGAGAGGATGAGTTGATCCACCATGTAATCTTTCCTCTTATATCAAATCATGTATCTCTCTTCCTCTAAATCAATATGAGATGGTGCTTGGTTTTGGTTTGTTTTTGTTGGCCGATTGGTTAGATCAGACGTGCTTTCTCCTGACTTTTCTTGTTTGTTGCGTGAAAATCAGATCAAACTGAATTGTTGTTATTCTTCGTGCGCCACCGATCCGGCCGATATTGATCTCTTTTTTTGGATCTGCTTTCCGTCCTGTTCTGGCCGGCTACTTGCCTCTTTGTTGCGCCTACCTGTGGGAATTACCGACCGTGGCGGCGCCTTGTTTCCATCAGAAATAGCAGGCGGCGGCTTCTTGTTGAGCCCAGAAAAGCAGTCCATGGCGGCGCTATAGAGAGCCGAAAAATTGGCCATTGGCGGCTTTGCGGTGTCGCAGATCTTGTCCTCTCGGTTTTCCGTTTCTTTGTTTGGTTCGATCTCGAATGAAACCGATTGATCTGTCTATTTTATGGCGTGACACGCTATCAAGATGCGATTGAATCTGTACTTTTTAAATAGCAAGGCGGTTTGATGTATTTGCTTGTTCATCGGTTTGTCGCTCGTGAGAAACCTGTGTGTGGTGTCTTCTTATTGCATTTAAGTTTTCGTGTTTATTTTCTTTGGTTACTTTTTATTTGGTCGCCAATCGTTGATGCGGTTGATTGATGTGCTCGAGAAAAGTGGCAATACCGGAAACATCACCGCAAAAACCTAGTCGGTGCCTTCTATTTCGTGGTTCCGCTTTCGGTTTTGGTTGGTGCGCCTGTAGTCTGCATTCTTGATCCGGTTTGGTGCAGCTCGATAGTTCTTTTTGCTCGCTTGTTGATTTGATTGCATTTGTAGGCTGTGTTTTAATCTGCAAATCCAAATTGCCTGTAATGGTCGAGAGAAATAGCGGCGTGTATGCGCTGAGACGTAAAATGGAGATCGGGTGGCGGTACTGAAGTCTCATGTAGACAGAAATCCTTTGGATTTGTGTTTGGCCGATTTTACCTTTGCGTGGTTGGTTTAATCTTGGTCTGTAAGTTTCTTGTTGCTTGTCCCATCGAGGTGTTAATCCGAATCCTCTCTAGCTTTTGGATTAGTTTTTGTTGTGGCCATCTACGGATGCGTTTTTTTTTTGCTGATTTTCAACCATTTTGCATGCAGATTAAACAAATGAATTTTCGATTGAATTTTTACAGGTGGTCTCGATTTATGCTGAATTTTTCAGATGTCTCATGCGTTCGAGTTTCAGCAGAATTAACTCTCTGTGAATTACTTTGTTTTGCTTCTTCTTAAAAAAATCAATGTCACGTTTTCTCGGGGCGATTTTAAAGAGAGCGACATTCACCCCCCCTCTGTCGCCATTTCGGTCCTACACCTGTATAAAGGACTAGATGGTTGTTGGTGTATTGCTTCGTAAAACCTTGTTTTATAGAAATTTTGTTAGAAAATCTTTAAGCATGTTTTGAATGGATTTCTAAGCATAAGGTGAATTGTTGAACCTATGTTTATAAATGGTTATGTGATTGCAAATAGAATTGGCCTCATATTTATACACATGATTAATACAATCGTCAATCGTTAATGAGAGCTGAAGTTGGTGTTGTGCAACACCAACAGTTGAGTAGACGAAGTTCGTAATTGGTCTTTGATAAGTGTGGATTGTGATATTGCTATTGCGTAGTATGATCTTGTTAAAATAATTATGTTTGATCCTGGTGGCTTGTGTTTCTCTTGAAAAGCTTTAGAATGGGGCAATAGAGTTTGATGATTCTTGGCACTAGTGTGCAGTAGGAGTATTTGGGAATTGAAGTCAAGTTTTATAACTTGTGGTTATTTGAATCGCGCCTAAACTTTCTACTCTGTCCGCGCAAGAGTTGTCGAGTTTCAATCGCAATGTCCTTTTCTTGTTGGTTGTTATTTGCTATTCTCTTTTGAGGGGTGTGTACCCTCATCTGTGACCCTAGTTTTGTTTTTCCAAGATCATCGTTATTGGAATATTACTTTTGGCCTCGTGCTCACCGTGAGAAGCGATGTTTTCCTGTGTGACGAAACTAGTCCTTGTTCGCCTCCTCCTTTTGAGAAAGGATCATCCGATTTGTCTTGCAAAGTTTTTGTTAAGCGTAAGCTGGCAACTGTTTGTTGGTAGCCAAGTAATGGTAGTGGTGAGATTTTGGTACCAAGCTATTGGAGGAGTAGTAGAAGATGAATGGGTTTTGACCTGTACCTCTTGGAGGAAAATTGATTCAAATAGAATGATTGTCGTTGAAGTAAAACTGATTAGTGATACGACTAAGTTGAACCTATGGTAAAGTACAATCCCAGAACCTCAGTTCATGTTGAAATGTTGGGATTTATCGAAGGTATGGAAACCTTGATCAATTTTGTAAAGTAACACAATTGGATTGTATTGCGAGATGGTGTGGGTGATTCCTGATGATGTCAATGAGTGATTATGTTGGAATTGTGGGAATGTTAGAGATTTAATCTGAGGATTTCTCTATCTGTTATAAGTGAAGTTCGTTGTAGAGGTCTTGGAGGTTAAATTTGGGCTTGCATTTTTATGCTAGACCTTGGTCGCCCAATGATCGTGTGTAGAGAAAATAGAATAATGGCGTATTCTAAGCAGTGGAATGATTATTAATAAAACGCTTCTGAGGTAGTACATAAGCGTGTGTATTGAGGATTTTGAATTGTTTATTCTTAAAAGTTTGAGGTGATGCGATTGCGTGAAATCCTTTTTTCGAGGTGCTTTGGGTGCCATCTGTCAGATTAATTTCGTTAGTGGAAGGAGTTGTCTAGAGTGTTTTGGTGGGATCAATAGAGCTCTTCCACAAAGGTGTGGATGGTGTATTTTGGATTGAGAATAATTTGGAGGATGCTAATTTAAGATATTTGAACTCGTGTAGTGTGTGATGAATTCGAATTCCAAGGTTTGGAAGGAATTTTATTCCTAAAAGAGAGACTGAAAAAGAAAGTTTCCTCAAGCAGCGAAGAGTTTTCTTGATTGTCGTTTGAGCTTTGTGTTGTTGACGGGTGTCTGTTGCAATTTGAGCTTGGCTTCTTGATGGCGTGTGTGGTCCTTATCGGTTCAGAAAGAAGAAATGAAGTATTTGATTGGGTGTTTGAGCGGTTGCTCTTTCGGCTTATGTGGAATTTATTTGTAAACTGCCTACATGGAAAGCGGAAGGAATTTCATGATGAATCTTCGCTTTTGAGTTTGACCCTTTTGGGTGTAAAGTTGATGTTTCATAGTTGCAACGAGAGTCTGTTGTTTAATTTCAGTTGTAGGTGTTCTTTCGAGTAGGGTGACGTGAATAGAATTCAGGGTCAAATTCTTTTTAAGGGGGGTAGAGTGTAATACCCCATTAGATTAAATAGTTGAAGACGAAATATAAAGAGATTACAAGGAAAAGAATTAACAGAAGGGAGAGGGCTTAGGGGAGGTATGGGCTGCAGGCCCATAAATCAAAACCCTAGCCGAACTGCCCATACAAGAGGAAAGAGGGAGGACAAAAGAAAAAAAAACCCTAGACCTAATTCTCCCCTCCCCCCTTTTTCCACCCGAGCCATCGCCCCTTCCGGGATGGTGCCGCACCCTCCCCTTGTTTGGCCGCCGCCGTCAACTGCCTCATCTAGGCTTGGTCCTAGGTGCCGCCGCCTCCAGCCGTCGGCTCGCCGGCCTCTCACAGCCTCCTACCTCCCCGTCGCGCCAACTTCCACCCGTGAAGCCGCGCCGCCTCCTCCCTGGCGCTGCCGGCCTGGTCCAGCGCCGCTCTCGGCCTGTGCCTGCTGCTGCTGCAGACGACAGCATGACGGAGTGGAAAGGCTGCAGTGGCTGGAGTCGCTGTGGTTGGAGCTGGACGGGCTCCCGGATCTTCTTGCGCCGTTCTGGCAGCGTCTTTGTGGTGGGGCATTGCATCTCCGGAGCCTGCGGATGGTGGACACACTGACGCGGGCTGTAGGAGGTGGCAGCGGGGCGTCGTCGCCGCTGCGCTCCAGTTATTCGACGAAATGCCCGACCGGACCCCGTCCTCCTAGTACTCTCTGCTGAGCACGCTGCTCCAGTTTCCCTTGGCCCCGTTCTTGGGGTAGAGCTCCCCACTGTCGGTGGTCCACGTGGCCCGCCGGGCGCCGACGACTGTGGTGGCTGCGAAGGGGTTCCATGAGCAGATCTTGGTGGACAAGAGCAAGAACGGTGAGCGCAAGTGCAAGGCCCGCGAGACCGGCCGCCGCAACCGCCGTAGGTAAACATCACATCCCGACACTTAGCTACTTCTGTCAATGCTACATGGCTACAAGTAATTTGGGCTAGTTCATGTGTTCTCTTGGAGATTGTTGAAATCAATTGCAGCAATGTTTGCATCGTAGTTGTTTGGTCGGATCACACAAATCCCGGAGCCTAGGCATCGTGTCAGTCTATGGATGTGTGTTCTTGCCTTTAGGGATAGTGGCATTAGTGAAACTATCGTGTGTGTAGGTTGTTCGGGCTGCACACCATGCGCTCAATGATTTGCCAAAACGGATAAGTAGGTAATTTAGGTAGCATTTCTTTGTTATTCATGCTAGTGTTGATCCCTCATATCTGAATGTCAAACATGGGTAATGGTACAGCCTTAGATGCTGGAGCATGGCTGTTCAATGTTGTGACGTCTGTTAGTATCATCGTGGACATCAATGCCTTAATGGTCACCCATGGTTTTAGTTTTGCTACTACATTGAATGGACTGCATTTGTTTTGCAACCTTGATGATGTTAGTAATGAAATGGTTGGGGTATATGTAGCCGTCCTATTTAGCACTACCAGAACTAGAAGAAAATTTGTCTTTTTTACAAACCTGTCAAATTGTTGGGATGAATGTTAGTTTGTTGTCGAGCTCTGCTGCATTCTATCGGATTGCCAAGTTGTGTATCATTCCAGTTTTATGCTTTTTGGACATCTTGTTTGACAAAGTCCGTTACTCCAGAACTACAAAGCTCAGTATACTGCTTGTTTTAGTAGGCGAGGTTGTGTGTTCTGTGACTGATGTTAGTGTGAATTCTCAAGGGTGGATTGCTGCAATAATAGCAGTTTGGAGCACTGCACTTCGATAGCATGTGGTGGTGAACCATGGCGCTAGCACGTTCTGCCTTTTTGACTTCCATCTCACAGTTGAGGCAGGTGCAAGTATTATTATTGGGTTATTATATTGCGTACTCGGTGAATGCTATAGTTGATTGATATTGATTGTTGCTTGGTAATGTTAATGAGCCAAATGCCATAGTTTAATGATGATGCTTACTACTTGAAATTGTTTACATGATGCTGCATGCTAATGGTTACATGATGATACGTACCTACCACTGTTTATATGGTGATGCTTGCATGATAATGGTTATATGTTGATGGCAAGAATGATGGGACAAGGTGAGCAATGAGGCTACCTTGTTAATGATGAATCATGATAATGATAATGGACATGCGCATTTGCATTTCTGCATGTTCATTTCTGAACCTTGGACTACGTGGTAGCCAAGGGCAGTTTCCTTGAGATCCTCGTCCTGCGTTGGACGGGCCTGGTCCCCACACTTGCGGAGTGTGGGCTTTGGGTCCCTGTGCCTAGAGGGCACAGGCTTAGAGTTTGTATCGACGGATACATACTCAGCTTTACCGGTAATTGCAAAGAAGTGGAGTATTTTGCATTCATGGCATATTCATTGCACTTCTGCATAAGTTATGGATTTGTTGTTTAGCATATGATGCTGGCATAAGAGATGGATTGTGGTATATAAGGTGGTTGTTCAGGTGGGGATTGTTTAACCCCTTTGACTACTTATGACGCTGTCATAAGAGATGAATTTGAGGTAATTAGTGTTGTATTCATGACGGAGTTGTTTGTTCCCTTTGACTACTTATGATGCTATGTTTGATTTACTATTGCACTTTACTAAGTCGTAGACTCGCACTTGTTTTGTTGTGCTTGCTAGGTACCTCTCGAGGCAGCGACATGCATGGGAAGGGGTAGACATGGTGCACGGCACATAAACACAAACCTCAAAGAATAAACTAATCCAATTATCCACAATTTATATTCTTGATAATTGCCTAGGTTCTGTTTTGTGACCATCCTTCGTGGTGGATGTTTTGATTGTAATTATGGGCGATCCAGTTAGTTTCTTAATCCTTCGTCATTTAAGTTCATTTAACTTCATTTGATGATTTAGTATCTGAATGGCCTGCTTAAGTAATTACCTATGGTTACGCCTTATGCTCTCAATAATTTTGTAATAGAGTTGATTAGGAGTTTATGGACGCCCTTTTGACTATGCTTTGGTTGTTTAGCATATTGTGGATGTCTTGTGATGATTCGTTTAAATTGGATAATCTGCGTGTGGAATGATGCTATATTAAAATGTTTGAACCACCGGGATAGCCATCTTTACAAAGGAGGTTCTGCCGGATTTTAGAGAAATGTCTTAGTTTTAATTGGTTAAAACTTTAGTTTAGTAGCAATTCTCGCTGCTTGATTGGTCAAAGATGCTTTAGAGGTTGCTATTTGATCATTATCTGCTAGAGCTTCGTATTGTCGGACTACCTTAACTTAGTTGTTAAAGAGAAGACCTCTTACATTGATTATGTTCAATTGTTAGATGATATGCTTCTATTGAGTAATTATGGATTGTGCTAGTGTTGAGTGTTAGATTCAAACATTCATGAAGGAATGTTTGGTTGTTGGTTTGAATAGATGTTGATAGTTGATATTACCATTCTTCATAATATGGTTGAATTAGTAAAGGCTTAATGATCTCCGTATAGACTCCTGATAGGTTTATCTGTAACACCCCAGCTCAACATGAGCCTAGAATGCTACTAAAAAAAAAAGTAATAAATTAAACCTAAGACATTTCTCTATATTTCGACAGAACCTCCTTTGTATAGTTGGCTATACCAGAGGTTCAACAGTTTAATAAACATCATTCAATATTCCAAACAACTAGTTATAACGAACTATCAAAGAATATCCAGAAATATGCTAATCAACTATCGCAATCAAAATGGGGCATCCATATCCATCAAATCGACGCTATTTCAATTTATTCCGAGCATAAGGCATAACCATAAAAGGAATCCTTTAAGCAATTTACTCAAAACTAAATCCAATATCCAATTTTATTCAATATGAGTGAACCGTGACTATGTGCACAATTCTTAGATTTATTCCCTCCCATGCATGCCGTTCGTACGAGGAGTACCTAAAACACAAACAAAGCAAGAGTGAGTCCCAAGTCTCAATAAGTACAATAACTAGCAACAATAACATAAACAAATATAATCATCAACAAATCTTCATAACAAACATGTCATATGCTCATGCTATGCAAGATGCTCAAATGCACTTTATATTTCTCTTTCTCTTTTGTATTTTACCGGTAATTCAAAGCATGCATCCGTCGATGCATACCCATGCCTGTGCCATCTTGCACAGGGACCATTGTGTAATACTCCGAAATGCGTTAGAGAGAAAACAAACAATAGTTAAAGGGGTTTTTCTGAAATTTCTTCAAAGCCTGGGCCATGGGCTCTTGGCCCACGGCACCAAGGCCCAAAAGGGAAGAAACCCTAAATATGCTACAGTACCACGCCTTGCTACAGTGCGTCGTCCGTGCTACAGTACCTCCCAAGTTTCCCCTTGCTGCCATCCTCTCCAAAGCACTTCCTCCTGCTGTCTTGTGTGCGCCGTCCGAAAGCAAAAGAAAGGAAGAGAGGAGAAGAAGAGGGGAGGAGCGCCTCGCGGGAAATTCAGCGGGCTCACGTGTCTCCAAGGGTATCAATTCGTTTCCCCGCTGTTTTGACGAGATATCTAGAGGTTGTTCTTAACTTTCTGGGGCCACCAAGTTCACTTGATTCCGACGTTCGAGTCAAAAATTATGACAGATTTAGTATCTGCTGTCCAGATTTCTGACGAGATTAATCTGTTTTGTTATTTCGTAAAATATTAAAATGTAATTGGAAGAATCTGGGTTTTCACCCAACTAGGTTATTGTAGGTAATTTGATAACCTTTCCAAATTGTTAAAGAACAATCAATTCCGAGTTATAGATTAAAAGTTATGATCATTTTAGTGCTGCTGTTTATGCTGTTAGACAGTTTCTATGCTGAAAGTTCATCTGTGTGTTAGCGTACTAATTTGGTCGAATTGGATCATCTTGTCAACTAGAGTATTGTAGATTTGTTAGTTAAAAATCCACAGAAGCTAGATTCACCTCATTCGGAGTTCCAGATCAAGAGATATGTTGTTTACCGTGCTGTTGTCGATGGCGTTATTTGGTGAATCGTTGGTTTCGGTTTAGGGTTTCTAGATAAATCTTGATTCACCGGGAAGCGATGTAGAACGTTGTTAAGTAGTGTCGTGTTCATCGCGTTCTTATTTCAGTTATTTAATTGTTTAGGAGGTGAAGCTTGGGTTTAGGAGCACCACTTTTTCCTCGCTAACGCGCCGCACGCAGAGGTAAGTACATTGCTTATCTTAATGATTGTGATTGATGAATGCTTTTATGATTATACTGTGAGTTCTTATGATTCAAGAGAAGTTGGATTGTCTATGGTCTTTCATATGTGTTGAATCCATGATTGGAGATGATAATATTTAAGTTCATGTTCCTTCCATATGTGTGTTATCTCCATGATTAGAGAGCGTGTCTTTTCAATATACATATTTCATTCCATGCATTCATTATTCATGTTCCATCCACGGGAGTGGATTAAAAAGACCTATCAATTCTAGGATGGGCACGTAAGGCCCACCATTCCAATGTGGGCGTTTTGGGACACCCGTATGAAATGTTCTTCATACGGGACTTGGATCCCCGCATTTTTGTTAAGATGCGGGCTTAAGTGAACACCGACGGGTGTGTCACTAGCAATACCGGTATATGCATGTGTGTAATCCCTCCATTCCATTCACTTATTTCATTCCATTCCATTCACTTCATTCATTTCATTCATTCAAATACTCGTTCTATGATTTCTTCATATGGTTCAATGATGTTGACTTGTTAATGTTTGTGGTATGTTCCATTTATTCACTGTATTTGCTGAGTCTTGGACTCACATTTGTTTGTTTATTTATTGTTTTAGGTAATCACTGATGTTGGCTCATTTGGGAGGGAGTAGACACGCACTACTCGTTCACAGCATCCTATTCAAGTTCAAGATTATAAATTAGTTCTATCTTTCACTTATTATTGACGAACTGTAATAAATAAGTTTAGATGGAGAAGGAAGGATACCATCCCCTTGATACGGTTGATTTATTATTGCTTGTGAACCTTGTTTAACGATGAACTGTAATAAATACATTTAAATGGTGAAGGAAGGATACCTTCTCCATGTTGGGTTGTTTTATTTATGCCTTTAGATGTTATATCATTCAGATTCTTCCGCAATGTGGCTGTATGTTAGAGTATTTAAGTGACATCTTGGCTTCCAAATAGCCAGGGTGTTACAGTTGGTATCAGAGCGGGCTTTAGGCCCGTGGTTAGTAGAAATATATTAAAATGACACACTGTGCACAGTAAGTGGGATGGGTAATTCGTTACTTCCGGATTTCTATTACTATGTTTCATTCGTTGAGCAATTGTTGAATTGCTTCCGTACTATCTTTCTTGTTGTTAATCTATGATCTGCTATGATCTTCTATATCCATGAAATTATTTTATGATTACTATGAGATGACCTTATATTCATAATTGATTATATTGGTTATGTGTGATGATATAGGATGTTAAGAAGTTGAGGTCATGGTTGTTGCCCTGGGATTCACCAGGCTACACCACCGTTCGTGGTAGGGGAATAGAGGAGTACTTACCCCCGTTACATAGTTATGCGTTGAACATGAGTTCTTTGATAAAGTTGTTGTCTTCCTCGAGTTTGAATCTGGTTTCCTAGTTGTAGATTCTTGCAGTTGATGAACTTCTTTTGAATGGGGGTCATAATGAAGTGGGCAAGCTCCGATAGATCTCTAATCGTTCTCTGAAACAATTTTTGTTTTCCGACTGTTGAGTTGCTTTTATTACTTGCGATCTTCGTTAGTTGGCAATATTGATAATTTCTTGGTTGTTCCTTCTTTCTCGCTAGAAAAGAATGACTCATTTATTCGTTTGATAGTTTGGGTAATGAGAGTTTAATGTTGCAAATTTGTTAGCATGAGAAAGCTTTGACTCTATGTATTTCCTTTGGATTATTCCGAGTGTTGAAGATTAATGCATATCTTTTCTGATGGAAATTGTTAAAAGCCTTTTGTGATGCCTTGTTATGGTTAAATCAGAGATTGTAATCAAATAACTTGATATGGTATGGGTATCAAGTTGAGTCATTGGTGTGGTGCATCATTAATATTAATTAGTAACCTTGGAAGTGGAATTGATTAAGTTGATTTTGCCTTCTACTAGTTCTTGATGAACTGTATTTTACGAGTAGTGACTGTGAGTATGTCCATAACTATTTGGAGTCAAAAGAGATATTAAGAAGTATGGAACATTGATGAATTAGTCTGGTCATTAAAATTGTTTAGGTTGCTAAACTTGTTGGGTTCTTTGGTTCCAATGGATTAATTTAAATGTGTGGAAAGGGAAACTAGAGGAAATGCTAGATTTACATATTCCCTAGTATGATTAATTATTGGAATTGTCTACAACCGGTTGAAGGGATTGAATATCAGTGGATCTAGAATTTATGGGAGGAGTTCTATATAGTTCCTCTATATAGAATGATGCAATGAATTTGGTTGTAGTGTTGTTGAGACTTTTGATCGAGAGAATATTTCGATTTTTTTTGAAGTTTTAGTGTATGTTTGCCGAAATCCAAATATGAGGAGGAACAGTTGAATATGTGTTTGTAAATATCCATGTGATTTGGGAAGGAACATAGGTAGCAACTAGATTTCATAATGAAGTCAGTTGATAACAACAATGGTTGGAGTATAACCGCTGTGTGTTGAAGTTTATGTTGAGCATCACTAAAAGTTGAACTGATATGTTATAATAGGGGGCTTATGCCCACATGATTGTGAAATCATCGGATGATAATGTGTCCTTGATGAAAGGGTTTTGGTAGGACCTCTTCATTTGTGTAGTAGACCCCTTCTAAACTTAAGAGGATGATGTAGTGAGGTAGTATGGTTTTGGTATACTCTCGGTTTGATGATGAGATGAAAAGGTAGTATGAAACAATTTGGTGGAACTTTGGGGCTTTCTAATGGAATAGTTGATGATAAAGATTCGTGTTCAGAGTGTATTATTCTTAATGTTAGTAAGATTATCTGCAAGAGATTGTGACTTGGGTGTGTGGTGGTGATTCTTTTAGAAATAAAGTAATTTGATCGTCTTTCATAATTTTGATTTAGCAAAAGTTTTTCGAGTTCTGCGGTTGTGATCATTTGGACCTCTTGAGTATTGTGGTGATTGAGTTTGTTTCGAGCAAGGTGACCTGTTGAAAGATTTTATTGGTTCTTAAGTGGATCCTGTGATTTGGGTTTTAAGAGCTTATCTTGTTTAAGCTGGCAAAGTGATGTAGTAATCACAAAAAATGTCTTTCTTTGTTAAAAGGAGTGAAGTATAAGTATTTGAGAAGTAAGTCACGTTTCGCATCTTGCAGTTATTTGAGTGTGCTTAACCCTTATGCATTTGTTCCATAAGAGTGTATCAATTTTCAAAGGCAACACCTTCTTCTTATTTGGGGTTCGATCTTCCCTTCGTGCGGGACTTGTGCCCTCAACTGTTGACTTTCTCTTTTGTTGTCTAAGTTCTTTGCCAGACTGACTTTTTCCCTTGGTCCTGTGTTCACTGTGAGTGCTAAAAGTTTTTTTTTATGTGGTCAAAAATTGTTTTCATTTGCCTTCTCTTTTTGAGAAAGGATCCACCGTTCGTTTCACAGGGGTCTTTCAAAGTGTTTGTTAATTGTTGATGTGAGACCTTGGGTTGCAAGTTAGTTGAGGAGCATTGGAGGATGAATTGATTTCGTGTTATAATTCTTGGAGAGAATTTTATTTAAATGGAATGTTGTCTTTGGGGACTAAACTGATTTGTATTATTGCAACTAGTAGAACCTATAGTGATTGTGATCCAAGATCTTTTGTTCACTTCGGGTGGAACATTAGAATTATCGAAAGTATGAAAATCTTGATCAATTTTATAGAGTATCGCAATTTGGTAGGATTGTGTAACACCCCAGTCCTACAAGGGCCTGGAATGCTACTAAACTAACATGTTAACACAACTAAAACAGAAGGTAAAATTCTAAATTTCAACAGAACATCCCCTGTATAGTTAGCTATACCAGAGGTTCCAACAATCATAAATATCAAGACAATAGAGAAATCAACAAATATCAAATTCATCACAGATGTATAATCTGATCTCAAGCAACTATATCGAAAGGTTGGACTAAGTTCATGCACAGATCTTAACCAATCTTAACGGAGAAGAGTTATCAGCCACCGCCAACATTTATTATTACAGTTCACCAATAATGAATGATTAAATCGAACTAAAATAAAATCCCGGACTTGATTAAGGTGAAGTGAAAGGGTAGTGCGTGTCTATTCCCTCCCAATGGAGCCAACCCCAAAGATCACCTAAAAAGAACAACAAACAAAGCAAGAGTGAGTCCGAGACTCAGCAAGTACAGTAATTAAATAATACATGTAACAACCATGAACATGTGAACATCATTGAAGTGTATGAAATAAGCACAGAACAAACACTTGAATGAATGGAATGAATGATTTGGATGAAATGAAGGGACTACACACATGCATATACCGGTATTGCTGGTGACATACCCGTCGGTGTTCACCTAAGCCCGCATTTAACAAAATGCGGGGATCCAAGCCCCGTACGAAGAACGTTTCGTACGGGTGTCCCAAACTGCCCACATTGGAATGGTGGGTCTTACGTGCCCATACTGAAATTGATGGGTCTTATATATTGATCCACTCCCGTGGATTGAAACATGTATTGTGGATGCATGGTATGACATATGAACATTGAAAAGACATGCTCTCTAATCATGGTGGTAACACATATAGATTGAATAGGAACATTTAAATATTAACATGGTTCTTAGAAATACAAAATCAATAACAGGCATTCAACATTTCATGATTATAGGAACATTGAGGTACTTGCCTTCCGCGATGCGACGCGTTAGTGGGCAATGGCGGTGCTCCTAAACCTGAAGCCTCTCCGCCTACACAATATATACTCGAAATAAGAACAATATATATAACAAGACGCGTCCATTAACATCCTACAACGCATTCCCGAACACCCAATAGCTAGCTAATAAACTTAGTCTGAAAACAGTCAACACCAACACATAAGCGAAACTGGACAGCAGCACAGAAAAGACCACGACTTTTAACCTGGGACTCAGAACGAGATGAGCCCAGTCCCTAAAGAATCTTAACGAACCAATCTACAACATTCTAGTTGACGAGATGACCCAAATCGGCCAAAACGAAATGCTAACAAGCAGCTGAACACGAGAGACAGAGTCTGTCCCGACGAAAAGCACAGCAGAGAAGAAAATAACACAACTATTGTTCTACATCTCTGATTAAGGCGTTCTTTAACATTCTAGAGAGGTTATGAAATTTTCTAAAATTTTCTAGTTGGGTGGGAACCCTGAATTTGTCTCTAACATAAACATACTTTAGAAGGTATTCCAACAGATTCATCTCACTAGAAATCTGAATAGCAAAAATAAAACTATCATAACTTTTGATTCGTATGTCAGAATTTTGTGATCTTGGTGGCTATGGAAAGCTAAAACAATAAACTACAATTCTCATAATAGGGAGGATTCCTGATTAGGAACTTAACAGTGTTCAAATTGCCACGCAAAGTGACTGCTGGAAATTAAATGATGTTCTGGACAGAGGTACAAAAAAGGTCGTATCTTTCAAACCATAACTCAGATTTAGGTAAACTCAGAGGCTACGGAAACCTGACGAAACAATCTACAACTCTCTAAGAGATCACAAGTCCTAGTTCGGCATTTATCTAAACAAAAATCGACGCTGAATAGAGAACCAAAATCTGAATCTGAATCCCAGCAGTATGGACGAAATCTGCAACCAACCTCTACCAATAACGAATTGAAACAACAGCAGGGATGCGAGATGATACTCTAGGAGACGCGTGAGATGCTGGCCCTTGCTCTTCCTTGTCTTGGCCGGCAGCACCAAGGGAGGAGGGTGGGGCTGCTGCTCCAATGGAGGACGATGGGGCTGCTGCTCCAATGGAAGAAGATGGCCGGCTGCCTCCAATGGGGAAGGGATGGCTTGGGGACAGCAGGGAGGCGCCACCACCTTGAGGAACAGCAGGGAGGAGCCACCACCTAGAGGAGACAGCAGGTAGCCGGCGGCTTGGTGTAGGTTGGGCTGCGGCTTGTGCAGGGAACAGCCAAGGGGAAACAAGGAAGAAGAAAGACTGCCTTGTTTAGGGTTTAGAAAGGGTGGGGGCGCATGGGCCTTCTCTCTTGGGCTGCTAGCAAGTCATAAGACCCATGTAAACTTGGGCTGGAGACCCATCTCTATAAAACCCCCTCCAAACTGAAATTGCACTAAAACTTTTGTCCCCGATTAAATTCCCTCTAATCGGAACTCGGGGTATTACAGATTGCGAGGTTGTGAAGGTTATTCTTGATGATGTGGTTTAATGAGAGTGGGATTACAAGTAATCGATTTGTCATGTCAATTAATGGGATAATGGAAAATGTTGAGCTAATGTCAAGAATGATTTGGCTTTAATGAGTAACCTTCTGAGAGTTATAATCTTTGTAAAGGTAAACTGGTCAAGAAAATATTTTCATGATGATGTTAATGAGTGAGTATGTTGGAATTGTGGATTTTTAGGGATTTAATCTGAGGATTTCCTTATCTTTTATATGAGAAGTTCGTTGTAAGAGTCTTGGAGGTTAAATTTGAGCTTTGCATTGTTATGTTGGAACTTTGATCGCCCAATGATAATGTGAAGAAGTAGTATAAGGGTGGATTTCGAATAGTGGGATGATCATTGATAGAAATCTTTTGATGAAATACATGAGAATATGTGATGTGAATTCCAAGTTGTTCATTCTTAAAGGATTGAGGTAACGTGATTACGTGTGAAGATCCATTTTGGGATGCATCAGAAGTTATCTATCAAAGTAATTCAGCAACGTCTCTCAAAGAATCCCATCAACTGGAATGGACTACTAATCCAAGAGAAGTTCATCAGCCACAACTAGATAAGAGTTGACCAAATTCAAATTTCAAGGAAGAGAACAACTCTTCTAAATATACTCGCTATCAACGCCTGTACTACAATATCCGGTGTGGACACTTCGCTATTCCTATACCACTTAACGGTGGTGTAACTTTAATCTGACCGGGACCACGACCACGACCTCCACCTCTCAACGTGGGTTATCCCACACATATAACCATAGTATTATAATATAGATATATCGATCATCTCATAACAGAATCATCAATACAACTCAGCAGGCGTAAATGCAATGCAAACCCAAAACCCACCCCTCGTGCTTAGTGTGTCAAAATTAATGTTTCATTAACCACGGACCTACAGCCCGCTCTGATACCAACTGTAACACCCTAGCTCAACATTGAGCCTGGAATGCTACTAAAATTAAATTAAACAAAGCTAAACTAAGACCAATTATTAATTTTCGGCAGAACCACCTTTGTATAATTAACTATACCGAGGTTCCAACAATTAATCATAGCAATTAACAATAAACTCAATATTCAAGTTCATTCAAGCATGTAAGATAATCTAATAAACATAGACAAAACTTGCTATTCTCCTTATTACAATTAACCTGAAACTTAAAACCATCCATACGTGATTCACAAGCAGTCTACTTATTATTGGAATAAAATCTAAATGGCAGTCGCCTTAAGGATGAGTGGTAGTGAGTGCATCCAAACATCTACTCCCTCCCATGCATGCCGTTCTTGCCAGTTGTACCTAAAACATATCAAAGCAAGAGTGAGCCCAAAGACTCAGCAAGTATCAACAAGGCTAAAGCTAAATCACAGTCATAGCATCAATATTCCAAATTAAACATTACACTAAACATAGCCTTCATACTTATGTAATGCGACCATGCAATGCACCTTTTTAACTTTATCTCTTTTCGCATTTTACCGGTAATGCGGGGTATACTGTAACACCCCAGCTCAACATTGAGTTTGGAATGCTACTAAAATTAAATTAAACAAAACTAAACTAAGATCATTTACCGATTTTGGCAGAACCTCCTTTGTATAATCAACTAGACCGAGGTTCCATCAATTGATCATAGCAATTAACACTAAACTCAATATTCAAGTTCATTCAGGCATGCAAGATAATCTAATAATCATAAACAAAACTTGCTATTCTCCTTATTACAAATAAATGAAACATTTAACCAATCATACGCGAATCTCAAGCAGTTGCTAATTATTAGAATAAAGACTAAATGATAGGCGCCTTAAGGATGAGTGGTAGTGAGTGCATCCAAACATCTACTCCCTCCCATGCATGCCGTTCTTGCCGGTTGTACCTAAAACATATCAAAGCAAGTGTGAGCCCAAAGACTCAAAGCAAGTATCAACAAGGTTAAAGCTAAAATCACAGTCATAGCATCAATATTCCAAATAAAACATTTCACTAAATATAAACTTCATG
Organism: Phyllostachys edulis; assembly: GCA_036346405.1. Lineage (NCBI taxonomy): Eukaryota > Viridiplantae > Streptophyta > Magnoliopsida > Poales > Poaceae > Phyllostachys > Phyllostachys edulis. The sequence continues at coordinate 31,266,110 of CM070565.1, read as the reverse complement.
CTTGTAATGCGTCCATGCAATGCACCTTTTAAACTTTATCTCTTTTCGCATTTTACCGGTAATGCGAGGTATACGTCCGTCGATGTATACCCTTGCCTATGCACCCTGGCATAGGGACCAAGAGCCTATACTCCACAAGTATAGGGACCTATGCCCATCATCATCATGATGGGGACCTCTTTACTCATTGCCCACATTCTGCGAACGTGGGGACCTCAAGCCCGTCATTTACATGACGGGGACCTCAACAGTTCATACTTGGTCACCTAGTGACCAAGACTCAATCATGCTTTGACATGCATATGCACAATGACATCATCTTCCAATTATATGAACTCAACATGTACATAATAACATGTAAGCATTAACAACATACACAGAAGCTTTAACCATAACTTGCATTTACCAAGATATATTGTAATTCATCACATTGACATCCATGCATGGCTATTACGAACAAGATACAATCAATCTCAGCAAATAATCATAATTATTCTACAACCCGAATACTTGCCTCAGCAAATGCGAGAACGGTGGGCCAAGAGGGCGGGCGCCTCAGGATCACGCTCCCACCGAACATAATGATAACCCAAACTAAGACAATCATACTGGACCAAAAGCATAAATAAGAACACAATTGAACTCGCTAAACTCCCAAGCGTTTCCAATTTTCCAATTTCTACCGATCGATTTGGTGTTCACTGCAGACAGTCAACTTATAAAATACATAACTTTCTGCTCAGAGTCCAAATAAGATGTTCTAATACTTTCTGGAAAGATACTTAAATTACCTAAATAAACTTAGTTGGGGAGCCCTTCGATTCTGCCATTTACTGCCCCTACCAAGCCAATCTACAGAACATCAATTATCACGTCGGGTTCTCTGGACAGTACACTAAAATTATCATAACTTTTTCTACAAAAGTCCAATTCTTACGTTCTTTAGCTTTCTGGAAAGGTGAGGAAATTATCCATCTTTTTCATTATAACGAGATCCTCTGATTTTGTAATACCCCAGATAGATTCGAAAGAGTATTCGAGAGAGAATATTTAAATTGGGGAGAAGGACCAATTAGAAAAGTGTTTTAACAGGAGATTAGAGGGGGGTTTATGCCTAATTTGGACAACCTGGGCTGTGGGCTTCCGGCCCACAGCAATACAAAGGAGGTTCTACCGAAATTTAGAGAAATGTCTTAGGTTTAGTTTATTACTTTTTTTTAGTAGCATTCCAGGCTCATGTTGGGCTAGGGTGTTACACATTTCGTCTTTAACTAATAGATTAACTCAGATTTCTACAGACTGTCAGGATGTTGACAGAGTAACAGGACAGCGGCACTAAACAATTCATAACTTTCTAACCGTTAATCGGATCTGGGTGTTCTTGGAGGCCACGGAAAGCTAAGGACATAACCCAACTATCTCTAAGAGATTGGATCCCCAGATTCTGCTTCTAAATACATGAAAACCGTCGTTCAATCTACTGGACAGAACACGATCTATTAGCTGTTGATTACTTGATCGTGCTACAGTGGCGGCTGTGGCACTGTAGCTACAGTGCAGCTAGGGTTTCCCCCTTCCTTTTATTGCTGGCCGGCCCCTCATGGGCCTCCTGGGCTAAGGCCTGAGGCCCAAGTTGCCGAAGAACTGCAGAAACCCCCCTTTTTTATGTCTAATTTCTCTTTTGAACACTTTCTTTCATAGAATAAATCAGAGTATTACATTAAAACCCCCTCTTTCTCCTGTTCAATCGCTTTGCTAAAAGAAACATTCTTCCGATTTAATTATTCTCTCCCGATTTAATTTTTGGGGTATTACATTCTACCCTCATTAAACAGAATTCGACCCCGAATTCTAGTCAACCTCAACACCAAAGAATAACCACTGCTAAAAGATTTACTAACATTACTATGTAGCTGCCGTGAATAACTTTGGATAATGCTCACAAGCATGAGACTCCAATTCCCAAATCGCCTCTCTCTCGGACTAATGGGACAAAGGCACCTTGACACAAACCAACGACTTGTGCCTCAAAGACTCGCTCGACATCTCTAACAACGCACAGATGCTACTCAAAGGTCGGCGGCTCATGAAACTTCAAACTTCGGACCTCTCTGGTACTCATTCAAGACCTTTGGAACAAACAAGGCGATGTGTACTCCAAGATGGACTCAATACGGTCCTAACGTTTTGCCAACTTCAAACTTCCGCAACTTCGTAAACAAACCAATATACCTTGGGATATCCTTCCCTTTGGTACCAAACCACGTAATTTGTGCATAAGCATATGGAGCGCTCATTCTATCTTGATCGATCTTTTCATCCTAACGGGAGGGTCTTTGTTAAGTAGGGACGCATAATACAACTTATTTTAATCGACTCTAAAAATCAGATTCAACTGAAATCAAAGGATTCACAATGCAATTCCAACTTCCCTCAAAACACTCAAATCCAAAATCCAAGATTCCCCATGAAAACCTTTTCACAATCCAACTAAACAGTTTGCAATTAAACTCCACATAAGCCAAAAGAAATCACTCGAGTGCTCAAATCAACTACTTCATTTTAACTCCTGAACTAGAAAGAACCACCTTGCCGATCATAAAGTCAGATCATATTGTACATGATATCCATCATAAAAACCCAACTCATACAAGAACCAATTGAGCACTTCTATACTCGAGAATTTTTTTTAGAAGTTCTTTTAAGAAATAAATCCTTTCCCAAATCATGGGCTTCCAAATCATCACACTAACTCATTCTCTTAAGCATCAATTCCAAAATGATCATCAATCGAAAGAACAACCATTTCCATTCTTTGTCTTAACCGAAAAGAACCACGCATACCAAGACGAATCAACTCAATTTATAATTGGCATCATCATAGAGACAAGGCTCAAATAAAAACCAGTGAATATTTCATCATCCGAGAGTGCAATCCTTTTTTTGTTTTCAAACTTTCTTTTAAGAATTCAACTTTCTCTTACATCATGAGATTCCAAATCATCGCATAACACACTAATTCATTTCTTTTAATTTGGCAAGCCTCAAATCTATGCTCAAACCGAACACGAAATCCACATCTAGGAAGAGACTCTTCCAATCCACAATAACATCTTGTGATCACCTTCTCTACCAAAGGAATTACTTTGACAAATAATAATTCCCAACACACCTCAATATAGATTTCAGCTACAATCACATCACCTCAATCTTTTAAGGATAATCAACTTAAAATTCACCGCATACACCCTCATTTATTGCATCCAAAAGATTCTATCAAAGATAACCATAACTCTTGGAACCTAATAATGGGAAACTAAGATGCTAGCATAAAAATGCCAAGCCCGAATTCCACCTTTAAGAATTCCACATTGAACTTCCGGTATACTTGATCGGTAACCCTCAGATCTGATGACTAATATTTCACACAGCTCGACAATAACCTCAGTTATTAATGTCAACATTCCTCACTCATCAAGTAGCCGCCCCAAGGCGATTTATTTTACCAATCTTGGACCTCCTCTAATCCACACCAATCCAATTCAGTTACACAACCACAATATACACATTCGCAATACCCTAACTGATTGACCAAGATTCAAACAAAGGGTATTGGATCATAATTTGCCATACATCCCACTAGTTGTAACACTAATCAATTGTATTTCATCGACAAACATTCCATTTAGTTCGAACCCTCTTCAGGTGTTATAGGTCAAAACCGAATCACTATCTACTGCTCTTCAAATAGCTTGATTCCCAAGATTTCACCACTATCATATACTTGTGCACCACCAACCAGTCGACGTTCTACACTTTATAAGACTTTGGCAACACAAGTTGGTTAATTCCTTTCTCAAAAGGAAGAAACAAACAAATACAAGTTTCAACGCACAAGAAAGCGTTGCTCCTCGGGTGAGTACGAGACCAAGAGAAACAATCAAATATTAATGATCTCGGAAAAAAAAAACAAAATCTGAGTCCATAAATGAGGGCACATGTCCCACTAGAAGGAACTTCCAAATCCCCATAAAGCGAAATAAAACATTGCTATGGAAACCCAAGAAACTCTTAAGTGTAACAACGAGAAAAGTTGCAGATTACAATTCTTAACTCAACCTCAAATACTTAGGCGAGACATTTTCCGTTAACAAAGCAATTTTCTTTGATTACAACATACTTGCCATCTTATGCAAGAAATGCCTTTAAAACCAAATCAAATTAATCACTTAGAAACCAAGCGAAACTTTCCATCGTCACATTGCTCAACTAATCTCATCTACTACATAAATCATGATCTCCCAAAAAGCACGTATGCAAAACTCCAAACATTTCATTTAACAGGTATTACGAAAAGCAATCAACTTTCTTCCTCTCTAGAAGAATCATTACCACTCCAACGTGTCACATTCTCTTATCGACAATCTTACTAATATCAAGAATAATTCACTCTTAACAAGATTAGTTATTGTCAACTCTTCCTTTATAAAGCTCTAACGACTTACCAAAGTATTACATACCACTTTATCATATTGAGAGTATACCAAATTCTTACAATCTCATTGCAACAACCACTTTATCTTAGAGGAGACCTACTACATAATTTAAGAGGTTATTCCAAAGTCCTCTCATCAAACACATACTATTATCCGACAAATTCACCATCATGCAAACACAGGTCATCCCCATGAAACACACATGAGTAAATCACTTTTGAAAGGAAAGTTGAATAAGATGAGGTTGTCCTCTAGTAGTTCTCGATGAGCTGTGACTATGAGTATGACTATATTTAGTCGGAATCAATAGAGTTATTAAAAAGTGTGGAACGTTGATGAAATGGTTGATCAATAGAATTGTTTAGTTTGCTAAACTTATTAGATTATTCGGTCTCAATGGATTAATCTAATTGTGTAGGAAGAGGAATGTAAGGATGAGTTCGACTTTTGTCTTAGTAGATAATAACATGGAATTTTCTTTAATTAGCTATTCGATGATCTTAATTTCGCTCGTGGGAAAAAAAACAAATAGAGAAAGGACCAACAATTTTGTCCATGATTGAATTATCATCAATGGTTTATGAAGGGATTTAATATGTAACCTGTGGTTGCATGATGGTGAAATTATCGGATAATAGTATGCCTTTGATGAAAGGGTTTTAGAATAACCATTTAAATTGTGTAGTAGGTTCCCTCAAAAATTAAGTGGTTGTTGTAATGAGATTGTAAGAATTTGGTATACTCTCAATTGAGGATGAGATGATAAAGTGGTATGTAATACTTTGGTAAGCCGTTGGGGGCTTTATAAAGGAAGAGTTGACGATAACGAATCTTGTTAAGAGTGAATTATTCTTGATATTAGTAAGATTGTCGATAAGAGAATGTGACGCGTTGGAGTGGTAATGATTCTTCTAGAGAGAAAGCAAGTTGATTGCTTTTCGTAATACTGGTTAAATGAAATGTCTGGAGTTTTGCATACGTGCTCTTTTGGGAGTTCATGATTTATGTAGTAGATGAGATTAGTTGTGTATTGTGATGTATGGGAAGGTTCCGTCTGGTTCCTAAGTGATTAATTTGATTTGATTTTAAAGGCATTTCTTGTCTAGGATGGCAAGTAATGTTGTAATCAAAGAAAAAAAAATTGCTTTCTTGGTTAATGGAAAATGTGTGCCCTAAGTATTTGAGGTTGGAGTTAAAAATTATAATCTGCAACCTTTCAGTTGTTACAGCTTTAGAGTTTCTTGGGCAGTGTTTTATTATGATTCATGGAGGTTTGAAAGTTCCTTCTTGTGGGACATGTACCCTCATCTGTGGTTTCGACTTTTGTTTTTAGAGGTCATTTCTATTTGACTGTTTCTCTTGGCCTTGTGCTCACTCCGAGGAACAATGTTTTCTTGTGTGTTGAAACTTGTATTAGTTTGTCTCTTCCTTTTTGAGAAAGGAATTAACCAACTTGTGTTGCCGAGTCTTATAAAGTGAATTGTGGCGACTGGTTGGTGGTGGACAAGTATGTGATAGTGGTGAGATATTGGGAACCAAGCTATTTGAAGAGCAGTAGAAAGTGAATTGGTTTTGACCTACAAAACACGGAGGAGTTCTATTTAAAAGGAATGCTTGTCGATGAAATAAAAGTGTTTTGTGTTACAACTAGTGGAACATATGGCGAGTTATGATCCAACAACCTTTGTTCATATTGGGATGTTGGGATTATCGAAAGGTATGGACTCTTGATAAATGTTTTAGAGTATCGTAATTGCATACTTAGTAATATTGTGTAGAAGAGTTATGATGGTGAAGTTTAATGAGAGTAGCGGTGTGGAGAAACCTAAGCGTTGTGCTAATTAATGGGATAGCAGGAATTATTAAGTTATTGTCAAGTATGATACGGCCACAGTGAGTAACCCTATGGGGTTAGATTATCTCTAAGGATAACTTGGTCAAATATTTATTTATTTATTGACGTTAGTGATTGAGTATGTCTAAATCTTGGTCAATCGATTGAGTATTGTGAATGGGTATATTGTGGTTGTGTATGCTGAATTGAATTGGTGTGGTTTAGAGGATGTCTAAGATTGGTGAAATAAATCGCCTTGGGCGGTTACTTGATTTGTGTGGAATGTTGACATTAATAGCTGAAGTTATTGTTGAGTGTGTGAAATTTTAGTCATCAAGATCGAGGGTTACCTATCAAGTATACCGAAAATTCATTATAGGAGTCTTAGAGGTTGAATTTGGGCTTTGCATTTTCTATTTGGCATCTTGGTTTCCCATGATTAGGATTCAAGAGTGTGAATGTGGTGAATTTCAAGTTGATTATCCTTAAAAGATTGAGGTGATGTGTTTGTGGTGAAATCTATAATGGCGTGTGTTGGGAATTATTTATCAAAATAATTCCTTTGGTAGAGAAGTTGATCAGAGTAAGTTATAGTGGATTGGAAGAGTCTCTCTACATAGGAGTGGATTTTGTGTTCAGTTTGAGTATAGCTTTGAGGTTGCCAAATTAAAAGAAATGAATTAGTGTGTTATGTGATGGTTTGGAATTTCAAGATTTAAGAGAAAGCTGAATTCTTAAAAGAAAGTTTGAGAAAAAGGTTGTATTCTCGGATAATGAAATGTTCTCGTGGTTTTAATTGAGCTTTGTCCTATATGAGATGCCAATTATAAATTAAGTTGGCTCTTCTTGGTATGCGTGATTCTTTTCGGTTAAGAAAAAGAAAAGAAATGGTTGTTTTGGACATGCGAGTGATTTCGCCTTTGGCTTATGTAGCGTTCTTTGGCAAATTGCCTACTTGGAAAGTGGAAGAGTTTCGTGATGAATCTCTTGGTTTTGGGCTTAACTCTTTTTGGTGATAAGTTGGTAATTGCGGGTTTGCGATAGAATCCTTTATTTTCAATCGAGTTCTGTTGTGCGTACCTGGTTAAAGGAGGTGCTCATTGTTAAAGTGAAGAGATTGATTGATATAAGGAGCAAGAGTTTTGTGTGTTATGTGCTGGTTGTGTGGTTGGGTACCAACGAGAAGGTTGGCCCAAGGTACATTGGTCTATTTCTGATATGTCGTGGTGATTTTCTTTTGGTAGACAACGTTTTGCCATGACTGTCTCGAGTCCATGCGTGGAGTACGCAATGTCTTGTATGTTCCAATACTAGCTGAGTACCTGAGAGGTTCGAAGTTTGAGATTTCGTTAGAACCGTTGGCCATCAAGTAAGACCTTACCATTGAGTCACGTGTGTTGGTTGTACCTGTAATTTTCGAGTCGAATGTTGAGGTGTAAGACGTTCGTATCCATCAAGGTAATGTGGTCCCTTGAGTCTGAGAGGGAAGCGACTTGGGAGTTAGAGTCTTGCTTGCGCGAACCATCTCCAAAGTTGTTCACGTTGGTACGTGTTTATTGTTATGTAATCTTAGTTTGGTGGTCTTTTGAGTAGAATGGCGAGTAAAATTCGGGGTCGAATTCTGTTTAAGGGGGGTAGAATGTAATATCCCGTTTAAACATAAAATAAATAAGTGATTAATACTAAAAATTAACTAGAATGAGAGAAGGAAATGGAAGTTTTAGAGGGGCGTTTTTGCTTTTATTGGAGAACATGGGCCGTGGGCTTTCGGCCCACGTTGTTTGGTCCAATGGGAAGCTGATTTAAGGGGCAACCAAAACCCTAAACACATTTTACTGTAGCATGGTTACTGTAGCACACCGCATTGTGGCGCGCGCTACTGTAGCAACCCTTCCCTACTGCTATGCTAGGAGGTGAAGAGGAGAAAGGAAGGAGAAGAAGAAAGGAAGAGGAAGAAGAAGGGAAGAAGGGAGAGAGGAAGGGGAGGGATCACGGGCTGCTGAGTACGCTCGTCAATGGATCTTCAAGGGTAAACCCCGTCCCCCCTTCGAATAGTTGCATAATTTGATTATTAAGCAATGTCAGCTGATAGATCGTGTTATGTCCAGTAGATTGAACGACGGTTTTCATGTATTTAGATGCAGAATCTGGGGATCCACTCTCTTAGAGATATCTGGGTCATGTCCTTAGCTTTACGTGGCCGCCAAGAACGCCCAAATCCGATGAACGGTCAGGGAGATATGAATTGTTTAGTGCCGCTGTCCTGTTAATCTGTCAACATCCTGACAGTCTGTAGAAATCTGAGTTAATCCTTTAGTTAAAGATGAAATCAGAGGATCTTGTTATAATGAAAACGATGGTTAATTTCCTCACCTTTTCAGAAAGCTAAAGAACGTAAGAATTGGACTTTCGTAGCAAAAGTTATGATAATTTTAGTGTACTGTCCAGAGAACCCGACGTGATAATTGATGTTCTGTAGATTGGCTTGGTAGGGGCAGTAGAAGGCAGAATCAAAAGGGCTCCCCAACTAAGTTTATTTAGGTAATTTAATTATATTTCCATAAAGTATTAGAACATCTTATTTGGACTCTTGAGCAGAAAGTTATGTATTTTAGAAGTTGACTGTCCGCAGTGAACACCAAATCGATCGGTAGAAATTGGAAGATTGGAAACGCTTGGGAGTTTAGCGAGTTCAATTGTGTTCTTATTTATGCTTTTGGTCCAGTATGCTTGTCTTAGTTTGGGTTATCATTATGTTCAGGTGGGAGCGTGATCCCAGGGGCAGCGCCCTCTTCGCGTGCACCGTTCTCGCACGGTTGAGGCAAGTATTCGGGTTGTAGAATAATTATGATTGTTTGCTGAGATTGATTGTGTCTTGTTCGTAATAGCCATGCATGGATGTTAATGTGATGAATTACAATATATCTTGGTGAATGCAAGTTATGGTTAAAGCTTCCTGTGTATGTTGTTAATGCTTACATGTTATTATGTACACGTTGAATTCATATGTTTGGAAGATGATGTCATTGTACATATGCATGTAGTAAGCATGATTGAGTCTTGGTCACGTGGTCACCAAGTATGAATAGTTGAGGTCCCCGTCATGTAAATGACGGGCTTGAAATCCCCTACATTCGTAGAATGTGGGCAATAAGAAGAGGTCCCCATCATGATGATGATGGGCAAAGGTCCCTATACTTGTGGAGTATAGGCTCTTGGTCCCTGTGCTAGAGTGCATAGGCAAGGGTATACATCGACGGTTGTATACCCCGCATTACCGGTAAAATGCGAAAAGAGATAAAGTTTAAAAGGTGCATTGCATGGTCGCATTACATAAGCATGAAGGCTATGTTTAGTGTAATGTTTAATTAGGAATATTGATGCTATGACTGTGATTTTAGCTTTAGCCTTGTTGATACTTGCTGAGTCTTTGGGCTCACTCTTACTTTGATATGTTTAGGTACAACTGGCAAGGACGACATGCATGGGAGGGAGTAGATGTTTGGATACACTCATTACCACTCATCCTTAAAGCATCGCCATTTAGATTTTATTCAATAATAAGTAAACGCTTGTGAATCACTTGTGGATGGTTTTAAGTTTGATTAATTGTAATAAGGAGAATAGCAAGTTTTGTCTATGTTTATTAGATTATCTTGCATGCATGAATGAACTTGAATATTGAGTTTATTGTTAATTGCTATGATTAATTGTTGGAACCTCGGTATAGTTAATTATACAAAGGAGGTTTTGCCGAAAATTGGTAATTGGTCTTAGTTTACTTTTGTTTAATTTAATTTTAGTAGCATTCCAGGCTCAATGTTGAGCTGGGGTGTTACAGGAAATTTGGCTAAGTCCCAGCTGGGTGGTCAGACCGGCCAACAGGTGGCGGTCAGATTGGCCAGGGGGCGGTCAGACCGACCATGGGGGACGGTCAGACCGATTTTGGCTTGTTCATCAGCCAACTCGGTGGCGATGATTGTTTGGTTAGGTCAAGTTCATAGGTTTCAGTGCATATGTGTTGCATGATGCATGTTTTGACTAACGTGGGTCAAGTTGCAAAGAACTTGTTCCCGGAAATGATTTCTTGGTCTATTGTTGTGCAGGTTGCTTGGAGGTCAATGATGGTGAACAGCAAGGATGATCGGGACTAGGCTTGGAGAGCTGAGGTCCAGAACGATCGAGGATGCCGGGTGCGGTCAATGGATTCAAGCATGGTGCAGAATGGCCAAGGATGACCGAACGGGTAGTTCGGTGCAACGGGTTGGATTAAGCGGCACGGGGGGTCGGTGCAAGTGCCATGGTGGTTTCGGTGGGAGCCGGATGGTAGAGAGTTGCCAACATGATGAGAGCCGTTGATTAACCTATACGAGGCGAAGCATGGAATTGTTTCACGAAGATTGGACTCGATCTTTGGAAAAGGATCGAGAAGGGGTATTTTGGTAATTTCACCTAAATTCCGTCTTGGTGACCTTTTGCCAACCCGCCGCGCAAGATGGTGCAAGGAGAAGCGATTTAGGTCAAGAGGAGATGAAGACAACGCTTTAAAATGCATGTGTAAATGTGGATATCATGGGGATATGTGCATGATCTTAGGATGATGATACAATTGGTAATGGCATTTACGGTTTGTCAAGTTTCGCATTTTCGATAGAGTTTCAGTTCTGTGAGGTCTTTGGCAGTCAGACTGGCCAGAACGGTGGTCTCACCAATTTTGACATGATTCGTCGAGTTGTTTGGCGATGCTTGTTGGGTTAGCTTAAGGGTATGGGCTTCAATGCATATGTGTTGCATGTTGCATATTTTCACTAACGTGGGTCAAGTTGTTTAGAACTTGTTCCCGAATTCGATTTGCTTGTCTATTGGTGTGCAGGTTGCTTGGAAGTCAACGACGGTCAACAGCGAAGAGGTCCAGAACGATCAAGGATGTCGGGTGAGGTCAATGGACTCAAGCGTGGCGCAAAATGGACAAGGATGACCGAACGGGCAATTCGGTGCGACTGGTTGATCAAGCGGTGCTGGGGTCGGTGCAAGTGCCATGGTGGTCCGGTGGGAACCAGATAGGAGAGACTTGCCGACACGATGAGAGCCGCTGGATCAACCTACATGTGGCGAAGCATGGGAGTGCTTCGCGCATTTCGGACTCGGTCTTCGGAAAAGATCGAGAAGGGGTATTTTGGTAATTTTACCAAATACCATCTTGGTGACCTTTTGCCAACCCACGGCGCAAGACGGAGCGTGGTGAAGAGGATTAGGTCAAGAGAGTTGAAGACAGCACTTTAAAATGCATGTGTGTGTGACCCGTTTGTGTTGGGCCTTAACGGGAGCCCATTAGGGTTAACTCTCTAGAAGCTAGGTCTCCATATAAATAGGGGTGGCTGCTATCAAACAGCACCCAAGCACTTCATTTGTAAACCCTAGTTTGGTTTTAGGGTATTAGAGAAAGAAGAGAAGCTTAGGGCTCTAGGGAGATGAGTTGAGTTGTGTGCTCATGGATTGAGCTTTGTCCTCCGTAGATGGAGTGGCTGTAAACCCTCTCAACCTCAGATCAATCTATGGATGATTCTCAAAGATGAGTCTCTTTTGCAATCTTGCTCTATATTTGAGATTTTGAAGGTTTTTTTGATCTATTGCTTTTTGGTTGGTTTCGTGCCTTCTTCTACCTTGCTGTGACATGTGGGAACATATCTAAGATCACCTAGATCATCAATCTCTCACGAGCAAGGTATGGATCAAGTTTTCGTTTTTGCCCAGTTTTGAACCTTCCTTCGGTAAAATGGAAAAAGGTTGAAACTTTGACGTGAATCTACTATTTTGTTGCTTGGAATAGGTTCGTAATATCCTTAGGAAGGTGTGTTCCAATTTGGGTTAAGTTTGGCCGTGTAGATCAAAAGTTAGACCGATTTTCGTTTTGATTTTGGGCTGTCTGCACTATTTCTTGTCAGGGCCGGTCAGACTGATTTCCTAATGCTGGTCAAACCGCTAGTCAGTCTGACCGAATTTTTGCGTGATCGACCGATTACAGATTCTGATTTGGTCATTTGGTTCTTTTCTTTGGGGTTTTTGGTTCAAGTTCAACACAAGTCTTCTGTTGTTGATCCTCATAGTTCTCATAGCTATTGGGGTGAATCTGGTGTTGAATCTGAATGAGGTGAAAATTAGGCGAGTTTGTATTCACTCCCCCTCTAGGCGCCTTTCCGGTCCTAAAATTGGTATCAGAGCCGGTTAGTTCTTCTCATAGATCTTAACTGTTCTGAGGAGCCATGGCGTCTGACAAGTATTCCACCAAACCGCCTGTGTTTGATGGAGTCGATTTTTCATACTGGAAGGCTCGCATGTATGCCTACATCGAGGCTCAAGGGCACTCAATTTGGATTAAGGTTAAAAACCCTTATGTAGTGCCAGCCAATGACGATGTGATCACACCTGATGTGGAGGCAAATAGCAAGGCTCAAAATTTTCTGATTCAAGGGCTTAGTCGATCTGAGTTTGAGCATGTCGCTCACTTGAGGTCTGCTCACGAGATCTAGAAGACCCTCGTTGACTACCATGAGGGCTCTACCGTGATCAAGGAAGTGAGATAGAACCAACTTAAGAAAGAATACTCAAAGACCTGGTGAATCGTTGGATGAGTTGTTGGGTAGGTTTTCAAAGATCATCCATGACTTGCGTGCTGTGGATCTTGTTTTCACTGAGTCTGAGAATGCACGCCAGTTCTTGGGTGCACTGGACGTGAGAGTTTGGGGGATGAAGATCACTTCCATCAATGACAACACTGTCATGAGTGAGCTTACCATGGATAAGCTATACTCGAGGTTAAAGTCGCATGAGATTAATTTCATCTCATGACTTTCCAAGACAGATGTGATGGCTCTGGTGGCTGACCCTTCTAAGGGTAGCTCCTCTGATTCTTTGGATTTGGGCTCATCTGGTTTTTCATTATCTACTTTGTATTCTTTGAGCGATGAGTAGCTAGAGAAGCTACTTGAGAATGACCTAGCCCTCCTATCCACAAAATTCACGAGAGCCTACAACAAAGTGAAATTCAGGAAGAGAGGTGGCCCTGTTACCTACTTTGAGTGTGGTGAGCCAAACCACATTCGGTCCAATTGCCCCAAGCTTAAGGGCAAGGAGGAGAAGAACTTTCGGAGGCATCCTCAAGCTCGATATGTAAAAGCCAAGAAGCCCAACTACCGGAAGTTCGTCAACCGGGTCCTTGCCGCTCTTGAGAATGTTGACATGAGCGATGCGGACTCGGGGACGGAGGACGACGAGGATGATTCTCATGGCAAGAAGAAGGCCCAGGACTTCACTGGTATGTGCTTCATGGCTAGGGACAGCCACGACGTCGACTCCTCCAACGATGACGAGCTCTTCAGCGATCCCGACGAGGTATGCCCCTCACCAAATGAGATGAAACGTGCATTGATTGCTGCTGAACGAAAACTGAATAAGCAAGCTTAAATGATTAAGAAACAGGATTTCATGATTGACAACTTGAACCTAGAAGTGGTTAGGCTCAAATCCATTAATCCTGCTGATGATTGTGATTCTTGCTCTAGCTTGCTTAATGAACTAGCAAATCTAAAATCTGCTCATTCCTCTATTGCTAATCAACTAAAAGATGCTTTTGATGAACTAGATTCTCTCAAGTCGAGTCCTAGTCATACTTGCTTGGATGCTATTGCTATAGATGTGACTTCAGTAGATGCTATTCCTTCATCTTGCTCAAACTGTGCATTGCTTGAATTGAACTTGGATAGTGCTACTAAGGAATTGATGAAATTTGATGCTAGTCACACTTGCTCTCATTGTGAGGATAATAGGATTAAAATGAAGGAATTGACTGAAATGGTTCTTCGTTCTAAAATGGATAGTGCCTAGGATTTAATTCCTTAGAGAATTCTAAGAATCACCCACCTAAGGTTGTGAGAGCTGTTAAGAGTGGCTTAATTGAGGTAGAATCTCCTGAGTCATCTAAGATAATTTTTAGATCTGCAGGTTTTGCCCAAAATCCTTGTAGCAAGACAGATGCTTCTAAGTCGGTTGATCAGACCTCTCAGAAGGTCAAGTATCCCTGCACTTTTTGCAAGAAGGATGGCCACATAGTTGAGTTCTGCTTCCATAGAGCTAAGAGCGAGAGGAAAGAGAGAGTGCATGCTTTGAGGTCCATTAGAGGAGTTCCTTCACCTTCTACTAGAGTCAGGCAGCCTGTCTTTCCTGCTAGACATAGGCCTAAATTTGAGGATGACTTTTTTTTTACTCCTTTGGTGGCTCTAGGCAGCGTTTTGGGTTAGTATATCATGAGGAGAAACCACGGGTAGCATCTAGACAGGGGGAGTACCGATCTTTTGGTAGATCGATTCGGAGAGGCCTAGGTGTTGCTCGTGCACATTCTTATGATTACCACACTAACCATTTTATTGCCGCTTCTTCTGTTGTTCCTAAGCATCGTGTGGCTCAGTATTGGATTCCCATGTCTTTTATCATTAACCCCAGTACTGAGGTACAGATATTCCCTGCTTATGCCCTGTAGGTCCGTCGTGCAAGGAAGGAGGACATATGGCTTGTTGACTCTGGATGTTCTCGACACATGAATGGAGATTCTAGATGGTTCTCCTCCCTCACACGTGCATCCGGCAATGAGTTGATCACATTTGGGGATGCTTCTACCGGGACCGTGACAGCCAAGGACACAGTGCGCGTCAACAACAACTTCATGCTTAAGGACGTCGCTTTGGTAAGTAAGCTGAGGTATAATCTGCTATCTGTTTCTCAGCTTCTTGATGAGGGTCTAGAAGTGAGGTTTAAGAGTGATGAGTGTAAAGTTCTAGACTCCTCGGGTGTGCTTGTCTTTGAGATCTCTAGGTTTGAGAAGATCTTTTGTGCTAATTTTAGTATCTCTTCTACTTCCAGCCCTAGGTGTCTTGTGGCTTCTGTTTCTCATGATTTAGTGTTGTGGCACCGTAGACTTGGACACATAGACTTTGACCACTTGACCAGGATCAATAGCAAGGACTTGATTAGAGGGTTGCCTAAGCTTAAGCCTGTTAGAGATCTTGTGTGCACTCCCTGTAGACATGGTAAGATGGTTTCTACTTCTCATCCATCTCTTACTTTAGTGATGACCGATGGACCTGGCCAGCTCTTGCACTTAGACACTATTGGCCCTTCTAGAGTTCAGTCTGCAGGAGGGAAGTGGTATGTGCTTGTCATTGTGGATGATTACTCCAGGTATTCATGGGTATATTTTCTGCTTTCTAAGGATGAGGCTTTTGGCTTCTTTAGGGAGTTGGTTCTTAGATTAGCTGTTGACCTCCCTAGTGCCTTGAGAACCATTAGGAGTGACAATGGCACAGAATCCAAGAACTCTTCCTTTGCCACATTCTGTACTGAGAGAGGTCTTGAGCACCAGTTTTCCTCTCCTAGAGTTCCCCAGCAGAATGGGGTTGTAGAAAGGAAGAACAGGACCCTGGTAGAGATGGCTAGGACTTTGCTAGATGAGCATAGCACTCCTAGGAGGTTTTGGGCTAAGGCGATGTCTACTGCTTGTTATGTGTCTAATAGGGTTTTCTTGAGATCTGTTATAGGCATGACTTCTTTTGAGCTTAGATTTGGTCATAGGACTAGAGTATCTCATTTCAAGATTTTTGGTTGCAAGTGCTTCATTCTTAAACATGGCAACTTGGATAAATTTGAATCTAGATGTTATGATGGCATTTTTCTTGGATATCCTGCTCATTCTCGTGGCTATCGCGTATTTAATTTGGATACTAACAAAATTGTTCAGACTTGTGAAGTCACTTTTCATGAGGCTAGTCCTGGTACTAGACCCGATGCTACAGGTACACAGGTTCCTGATATTCGAGAAAGCATCTTCGTCGACGA
Organism: Phyllostachys edulis; assembly: GCA_036346405.1. Classification (NCBI taxonomy): domain Eukaryota; kingdom Viridiplantae; phylum Streptophyta; class Magnoliopsida; order Poales; family Poaceae; genus Phyllostachys; species Phyllostachys edulis. The sequence goes on along the minus strand of CM070565.1, from coordinate 31,249,892 downwards.
TGACTCTGAGGATGAGGACCCAATCCATCCTCAAGGCACTACTGAGATGGTTGGAGAGCCTGCTTCTACATCACCAGCTTCAGGAGAGCAGCCTCCTCCCACTTTCACCGGTGCGACGAGTGGCTCTGCTCCTACCTCCACAGCCCATGAGGTAGAAGCCACATCTGCACCAGGGCCTCCTCTTCATATTCAGCGACAACATCCACCTAAGCAGATTATTGGGGATCTCATGCACATTCTGCTTTTGTTGCGTCGTTTGAACCCCGAGATGTCACCCATGCTTTATCTGATTCCTCTTGGGTCAATACCATACATGAAGAACTTGAAAATTTTGAAAGAAACAAAGTCTGGACCTTAGTTGAACCTCCACCTAATCAACATGTAATTGGAACAAAATGGATTTTCAAAAATAAGCAAAGTGAGGATGGGTTGGTAGTTCGCAACAAGGCTAGGCTTGTAGCTCAAGGTTATTCCTAGGTAGAAGGTCTATTTGCTTTGGGGTTTTAATTGGATTCAATATAAGTCTACAACTATGCTTGTATATTGATCTTCATAGCTTTCATAGCTATTGGAGTGAAATTGGTATTGAATTCGATCAAGGTGAAAAAGAGATCGTGCTCCTATTCACCCCACCCCCTCTAGTCGCCTTTTCGGTCCAACAAGTGGTATCAGAGCTTGGTTAGTTCAATCTTGATCTTAACCGATCACTGAACTTAGCGATGGAGAAGTTGATACGGCCATAACTACTACCAAAGCATTGGTTTGTGTCCCTAAATTGCAAACTAATGCTAGAACTCAAATTGGCGCCATTGGTGTTGTTTTGCAACAAAAGGTAAAACAAAACATTGTGAAGGCCGATAGGGTGACATGGAAGCAAGGGTTGCATTGGCGTCGAAAGAAGCATCAAGTGCATGGAACAAGCTCGCACAAGAAGCTAAGAGAAGGAAAGCCCATAACACAAGGAAAACCGAGAGGGAGACTTGGCCATGCATGGGAAGGATGCCGGGAACATGGCATGTGGGTTGGTTCAGTTTGGATCCAATTGAGACAATACCAATCGGTGATTAATAGTTTTATTCCAAAACTAGAGTAGCTTAATTTCTAATTAAGAAAGTAATTTTTGGTTCGGTTTATTGTTCACGTGAGCGAGAATCGACTCGGATCTTGCTCCAACTCGGTTTGTGAGTTGTGTGCTTGCGTGGGAGGCTATATAAACCCCCATGGCCGCACCATAGAGGTGGACAAGTTATGATTTAGATAATAAAAATCGAAAAGCCGCGTTTGGCGCATATCGTGTGTTCATGAGTTGTGATATGAGTTGGAGAGATTGAGGGAGTAAGATTGAGAGCGAGATCAAGATATCTATCTCTTGCTTCGGAGTACTATTGACCGAAGCTACTACTTGTAATTCAATCTTTTAGATTGGTTTGTGAGTGTATTGATTATCTTACAATTCAATTCACCGAATTGGTTTGTGAGATTGCTACTGATCTTCGAGTGTACCGTGAAAGATTGGGCCAACAATCGATTCATCTAATCAACTAGGTGGATCCTTATCGTGGTATCGAGCTTCAGATTGCTCACGGATTGCCGTTGTCGCGAAGATCAAGTGTCGACATGGCGTCTGAAGGACATGAAGTTGGTCATGCAATTCAGCTACACTATAGATCAATGTGAGGAGGATCCACTCCACGATCCGAGCTACATATTCTTCAATCGGTGTCGAGTGGGGAACACAGATTGTGCTATGATGATCGATACGGGAAGCTTGACAAACGCTGCAAGCCAAACACTTGTGGACAGATTAGGGTTGATCACAAAGCCACATCCGGAGCCATATCTATTGCTTTGGAGGTTCAAGCACATTCCGATCACAAAACAAGTGGAGGTAAAATTTTCTTTGGATGGGTATACTGCTGTTGTTACTTGTGATGTGATTCCTATGCATATGAGAGCATGTTCGTTGGTGATTGGTGCATATTGGTTGAAAGAACAGCACATACACCGAGTTGCATCACGCCCCGTCATGCGGTACTCCTTTCCATGGAGAGGAACACGAAAGGACATTACATCTTGGTCCTCGTCAAGGTACCTTGAAGATAGACAGCGACGAGACAAGGTCCAAGAAGACATTAAAGAGCAGCGGCAAAGGCTAAAGGCTAAGAAACGTGAAGAAGAACGGTTGGCCGAGGAAGAACAGAAGAAATCAGAATTGGCGGCCCTTCTTTCTACCCAAAAACAGCAAGATGAGTCGTTTCATGATGACAAAACTACCAGTGAGGCACCACAAGATGGTCTTTGTATGCTGACTAAGATGGTTCGAGTTGACAACACTTCCATTCTCGCAACAGGGCAGCGAACCAACGTTTTCAAATCTGAGTGCAAAATCAATGGCAAAGTTTGCAAGCTTATCGTTGATGGTGGAAGCTACAACAATATCATTAGCAACGATTTGGTGCAAGCTTTGGGGTTGACAACATGGCGACATCCAGAACCGTATTATGCACAGTGGTTGCATAATGTCGGTAAACTGAAAATTACTCATCGTGTCAAAGTTTATTTTTCAGTGGGAGACTATCACGACAAAGTGGAGTGTGACATCGTACCTATGCATGCATGTCACTTGCTGTTGGGGCGTCCGTGGCAGTATGATCGTAACGCTACACACCACGGGAGGTCCAACAAGTACTCTTTGGTGCATCAGGGAAGATCATATACCCTGTGTCCTATGCCAGAGAATTCTATTCATGCTGAGGAGATCATCGCTAAAAAGGCGATAGTGAAGACTACCCCGATGGAGATTCCTAAGGTTACACAAAAGACGAGGACGTCTTTTCTTGAAGAAAGGGAGGATGATACGGCCATAACTACTACCAAAGCATTGGTTTGTGTCCCTAAATTGCAAACTAATGCTAGAACTCAAATTGGCGCCATTGGTGTTGTTTTGCAACAAAAGGTAAAACAAAACATTGTGAAGGCCGATAGGGTGACATGGAAGCAAGGGTTGCATTGGCGTCGAAAGAAGCATCAAGTGCATAGAACAAGCTCGCACAAGAAGCTAAGAGAAGGAAAGCCCATAACACAAGGAAAACCGAGAGGGAGACTTGGCCATGCATGGGAAGGATGCCGGGAACATGGCATGTGGGTTGGTTCAGTTTGGATCCAATTCGCATGTACCAAAGCGGTGATTAATAGTTTTATTCCAAAACTAGAGTAGCTTAATTTCTAATTAAGAAAGTAATTTTTGGTTCGGTTTACTGTTCACGTGAACAGTAACCGACTCGGATTACTGTTCCAACTCGGTTTGTGAGTTGTGTGCTTGCGTGGGAGGCTATATAAACCCCCCCATGGCCGCACCATAGAGGTGGACAAGTTATGATTTAGATAATAAAAATCAGAAAAGCCGTTTTGGCGCATATCGTGTGTTCATGAGTTGTGATATGAGTTGGAGAGATTGAGGGAGTAAGATTGAGAGCGAGATCAAGATATCTATCTCTTGCTTCGGAGTACTATTGACCGAAGCTACTACTTGTAATTCAATCTTTTAGATTGGTTTGTGAGTGTATTGATTATCTTACAATTCAATTCACCGAATTGGTTTGTGAGATTGCTACTGATCTTCGAGTGTACCGTGAAAGATTGGGCCAACAATCAGGATTCATCTAATCAACTAGGTGGATCCTTATCAGAAGTACTCCACCAAGCCGCATATCTTCGATGGGCTCGACTATGCCTATTGGAAGAACCGCATGTGTGTCTTCCTTCAGAGTGAAGGACAAACTATATGGAAGGTTGTTCGAGCCCCACTCGTTTTGCCCAAGGTTGCTTCGCCGGCTTCAGCAACCCTCTTGCCTAACAACCATAAGGCAAAGAATCACCTATATGCTGGGCTTGGTAGACAGGAGTATAATAGGATTTGCAATCTTGAGACCGCACACGAGATTTGGCACACCCTCGAAACCTACCATGATGGATCGTCCCAAATTAAGCAAGTGCGCCAGACGGTCTTCAAGCGAGAGTATAATAAGTTCGAGATGCATCCTGACGAGAGCATCGATGACGTATTCACTCGCTTTAACAAGGTGACTAATCAGATGAGAGCTGTAGACATTGAGTACTCCCAATCTGAGAACGCCACCCACTCTTGGCTGCAATCAACACCAAGGAGTGGGAGATGAAGACTGCTGCCATTAAGGAGAATGTCGATCTCTCCAGTCTCTCTTTGGAGCTGCTCTATAGCAAGCTCAAGACTCATGAGATCAAGAGAGGTAGTCTTCCTAAGAAGGAAAACATGGCTTTGATGGTTGATCCTCTTAAAAGAACTTCTTATGGTTCTTCTGAGTCTTCTTCTGGATTTTCTCTTGCTTGTTTATCTGCAATCCACAAAGAGGAACTTGAGAGTATTCCTGAGGCTGATTTAACTCTCTTAGCCAAAAAATTCACACTGGCCTGCAACAATGTGAGAAACAAGAAAAGAGGCGGCCCTGTGACGTGTTGTGAGTGTGGAGAGCTTTATCATATCCGGCGTGAACTGCCCCAAGCTAAAAGGGAAGGGCATCCACAAGGATGAGAAGGCTGCCTAGAAGAAGCCTCAGGGAAACAAGCCCAAGTATGATGCTGCCAAGCTCATGAAGGCCGCTCACCAGGTTCTTGCTGATTTTGGAGAACAATCCATGAGCGATGTGGACTTCGGGAGCGAGGAGGACATGGAGGAGGAGCTCCCTCAAGATAAGAAGAAATGGAAGGCAAAGGACTTCACTGGCATGTGCTTCATGGTCGACTCCATCGACGCCGATGACAATGATGAGGTACCTCCATCCTATGATGTTCTCTCTACTAGATGTTATACCTTCTTTGAGCAACTGCTTGGTCAGGATAAGGCTTTAGAGTTCACCATAGCTAGGAATAAGAATCTAGATTCACAAGTCGATAATCTGACATTAGAAATTGTGAATGCTAAGAGTCTTGATGCTGTTGAATGTTCATCTTGCCATGCTTTATACTCTGATTTTGCTAAATTGCAAACTGCTCATGATGTTGCCTTGCACCGACTATAGAATGCTAGGACTGAGCTAATTAAGTTAAAACTGCTCCTTGTGAAAAAAGCGTAGAATCTACCAAGTTGGTTGTTTCTGATAAGGTTGAGTCTAGCTTTTGCTCTTTCTGCTTAGAACGTGAACATAAAGTAAAAGACATAATAGAAGCAGTTAGAGCTAAGTTTGCCAAGCTTAAGGACCAAATTGATTCTGCTCGTTGTGCTTCATGTGAAGCCTTTAAGTTTGAAGTTGCTTTTCTTAAGGAGAAACATGCTAGAGCCATTAAGGCCAAAACTTGTGAGTCATATATTAATCTTGGAAAAGAGAATTCTTATCTTAAGAATACATTAGAAAAATTCTCTAATGGTGAAAAACAGTTAAACATGATTCTTGATAGCTCTAAAACTCCTTATAAGAAGCAAGGGTTAGGATACACCTTTGCCCAAGACAAGTCCAAGCCAAATGTCATTCAAGTCTTGGAAAATGGCTTAGTTGAATTCAAAACCCAGCCTGCAAAAACCATTTTCAAATCTGCAGGTTTTACCCAACCATCTTTTGAGCCAAAAGGTGCTTTTCCCAGTGGTACCAAGTACCATTGCACCTATTGCAAGAAGGATAGGCATTTGATTGAGTTCTATTGGCGTAGGTTGAAAAATGACAAGAAAAATCTTGTTAGAATTTCATCTCATCAACCTAGAGCCTTCATGAGACATGGTCATTTAGAAAAGAAGATACCTGGACTAGAATTTGTTTCACATGTTCAACATCATCATGTTCCTAGATAGGATGCTTCTCATGTTTGTGTAACCATTGCTCATGATAGAACCTCAAGTAGGATTAAGGATAACAAATCTGCTTTGCACTACTCGCTGTCGGGACCCAAAAATACAATTCTGGACCCTCTATGTATAATGCACTAGTCCAGGATCACGCTAGTACACACAGTGTCAACACAGGTGAATATCGATCCACACAAGCGGTTAATAACATAAAGGAGTAATTTGATTAACAAATAAGGGTTTTGACCTTATGGTCGAGTGTACAATTATTAAACCACGCAAGGCTGACAAAGAAAATAAATTGCAGCGAAAACAGAAAACGGTAGCGACACCCCATCAATTCACCATAGGCAACTGACTGGGATCAAGACCCTACGATCAAGCATCTTCGATGAACTCCTCCTTGAAAGTAGGCGATGACTCCTCCTCTTCTGTTGCATGTTTTATAACAAGCATGAGTACACAACCGTACTCGCAAGTCATACCACAGAAATGGAATTATACATGATGGCTTATTCCAAAGGAATGGCTTCTGTGGCTCTTTTGCAGAAATGCAGCTTTTGTAGGTTGAATATAAGTAATAGATTGAAAGCATAATTCAAAACAAATAGACAATAATAATTTGATAGTTTTATTTCACAAAGACACATAGCCTAAACAAGTTATTCACATAGCCATATGACTTAAGTCACACAGCTCCCTTCCCAAGGTTTTCATGAAAATCTACCCCTCGTGTGAAATCCCGAGCATGTCTATGACCGCGGACGTGGCTATTCGAATACATTGGTTAACACTCTACAGAGGTTGTACACTTTATCCACAAGATACAACTAGTGCAGCTAGCACTAGCCGTAAGAAAACAGTTCAGAAACTTCATCTCGACATTGACACTCCCGGAATGCTTAGCCACCACAGACGCACACCATTGGATAGGGAAACGGCGAACCGCCCCGCGACACGACTACTTGGTAGTACACACCTCCACCCAATCCGACACAGCTAACCTACAACCTGAGTAATCAATGTTAAGACTGCATAACTTACTAAGTTAGGCCCGTCCCATACCAGGCATGTGGTTGTACAAAAGGCCCAGTTCAATGACGCACAAGGTTAATTCCTTAATTGACCGAGGCAAGACTTCCAAATTCTAACCTATCATTCCCGCCAACACAGATCCACCATAAAAGTATACCAGACCACTTGCCCCTGTCCAAAACCTTTTCCCACCCTGTTGGTTAAGTGCAACATATGCCATCAATGAGTAATAGCACATAGTACACACGATTTTATAAAATGGTTCTATAGTCACTTAGTCAAGTTTATTATTGCGACTCACATGGAATGATGACTCGTAGCATGGTAAGCAAACTAATTTTATCTAACCAACCCATGTTGGTAATACAATAGCACCAACTAAATAAACCAAACTAGGGTGACAAAAGATTATGGCATACAATTAGACAAGGAGGTCATAACAAATTGGATGTTAACTAATCCCAAAAACATTGAAATAAATAATTAAAGTAAATGCAATAATTTGAATCAAAATATTTTGAAAACTGGGTTCAATATGATCAAAGATATATAACTTGCCTTGAAATAGGTTTAAGTACTGATCTTGCTCTTGAGGTGCTCCTTCTTCTTCAAATCTTCCCGAAGTATCGATGTCTACTCGCAAACAAAACAAATAAATAACAAAGACAAAACAAACTCCAAAAATTAAATAAAAAACTCAAATAAATTTGAATGGGCTCAAACGGAATTCGGATGCAAAAGATATGAGCTTGGGAAGATTGAATTTGAAGAAAAATCCTAAAAACTGGATTATTGAATTATCCAAATTATTTTCCAAAGGAAAATTCGGATTAATGTGCAACGATGACGTCAGCGCTCGGAATAAAGGAATAAGATAAATAAAAAGGAAATTCCAACATGTGGGATCCACATGATAGTGAGACGGCTCACGGTAGACCAAATCTACCAAGCCTTTTGGATTTGGATATGTCTTGGGTGGCACGCGTGCGCATGCATGGCGCTGACTTGGCACCTACGTGGATGACACGCGAGCACCACATAGGACCGAAGGCTAAGGTGGACGCTGACGAGGAGGTGCCATGTTAGATTGATGATGGCGACGGCTCGGATCTACCCGACAACAGCGAACGGTGGCTCGCCGACGGGAGTGGGTGGTACCAGCACATAGCCCAGATTATTGCGCACCTAGTGGTACCAATTGGAGCACAAGAGGTCGTCGGAGTTGGCCGACGGCGAGGTTGAAGCGGCGAAGACAATCTGATATTATCGGATTGGAGCTCCGGCAAGCTTCCGGGGCAAAGAAGAGGTCCTGGAGGTTGCCACGGCGGTGAGGAAGTTGATGGCGAGGTCCATGGAGGCAGGGCGACACCAAAGGCGGCGCAATTCAAAGATTGAGCTTCAGCACCGAAAACCCTAAAAGCTTGATTACGGCGGCGCTAGGACAATCGGGGTGCAATGGATGGCAACTTTGGGATGCGGGCGTGATCACGAACCAAGGGGGTCCTATTTATAGGGCCGGGGCGACTCCAGATAAGGAATCCCCAAATCGGGATTGAAACGGACTCGCCGGTTCTTAGAGATATAGACCGAATTTAGATACGATTTATATTCCAAATGATGCGGAAGAGATAAAGATCAAATAGTTGAGAAATCCGTTTGTCGGATGGAGCTTCTAGAAGGTCTTCAACAGCAAGCGTGAGCAGGACTCCGCGACGGAGACGACGCGGTGGAGACAAAAACCATGGCGGGACCCACTGGCAGCGAAACAAAGAAAATAGACCCATTGGTCAGCGAAATGAAAGGAACATTAATGATCGGACCACAAGAGCCAACCGTTAGATTTTGATCAAACGGTTCAAAATAACGGTGACGTTCGGACCGCCGAATGACCCATTTGATCTTGACCATTCAAAAGCGATCGGACGGCTGAGGCTTAACGCGCTCACGCGAAGAGAGGAAAGGAGGCTGACACGCGGGGACCACTTGTCAGAGAGAGGCGGGCTCGCGCACGCGGGTGTGGGCTGAACAGAGCTAGGCTAGATTTGGAAAGGATTTGGGTTTCGGCGCAAAGGGATTATCTGAGATTTAATTAGTTTTTCTTTTTAGAAGATAGTAGAAATTCAAATAAGCAATAGAAAATAGCAAATGAACTTGAAAAAATTCTAGAAAAATCTAGAAAATATATCCAAGCACAAAGAATCCAAATAAAATAGTTTTGACCCTTTTTGATGTTGACTTTAATCATATTAAATTATTTTGATGTACAAAGTCTATGTTTAAGCTTTTGAATTAAATTCAAATAAAATCCAAATGGTGAATTTTCTTCCTACTAACTATTAAAAAGATCTTTTTAAAACTCAGAAAATTGGGATGGTACAAACCTCCCCACTTAAAAGAATCTCATCCCCGAGATTCAGGCTAGCTAGGGCAAAGGCTAGGGAACTCGACTTTTAGCTCGTCTTCACGCTCCCACGTTGCTTCTCCTTCTGAGTGGTTGCTCCACTGAACCTTGCAAAAGTGAATGGTCTTGCTTCTGGTATGGCGCTCCGCGACATCCAAAATCTTGATTGGTTGCTCTTTGTAAGTGAGATCTTCTTTCAGCTTGATTGATTCCAATAGAGCTTGTTCTTCTGGCACGCGAAGACACTTCTTTAACTGAGAGACATGAAAGACATCATGCACTCCTACTAGCGACTACCGCAGCTCCAACTGATAGGCTACTTCTCCACGACGAACCAAAATCTTGAACAGACCAACATATCTAGGGGTAAGCTTCCCTTTTGCATGAAATCTTTTTACACCTCTGAGGAGAGTAACTCGAAGATAGACAAAATCTTTCGGCTCAAAGCTGAGGTCACGGCGATGATTATCAGCATAGCTCTTCTGCCTTGATTGGGCTATCTTTAGCCTTTCTCGGATCATAGCCACTTGTTCTTCTGCTTCTCGAATAATGTCTGGCACAAAAACTAAACATTCAGCTATTTCTAACCAATTCAAAGGGGTTCTACAGGCACGACCATACAAAGCTTCAAATGGTGACATTTGCAGACTGACCTGATAACTGTTGTTGTACGAAAATTCTGCATACGGCAAACTCTTATCCCAACTAGTGGCATTAGCTAATGCACAAGCTCTCAACATATCCTCCAATATTTGATTAACTCTTTCAGTCTGTCCATCTGTCTGGGGATGGTATGTAGTACTAAAATTCAGATGGGTCCCTAAGGCTTCATGCGGACAACCAGAAACGAGAGGTAAACTGAGATCCTCAATCTGACATATTTTCTTAGGCACACCGTGCAAATTGATAATCCTTGACATATATAACTCTGGAAGGCGGTCTCCCGAGTAAGTAGTTTTGACTAGTAAGAAGTGGGCAACTTTAGTCAAACGGTCAACTATTACCCAAATCAAATCATAACCTGATCGAGTCCTAGGTAGATCAGTAATAAAATCCATTCCGATTTCTTCCCACTTCCACTCTGGAATTTTCAACGGTTGTAACAAACTTGCTGGTTTTTGATGTTCTGCTTTTACTCTCTGGCATACGTCGCACAAGGAAACGAACTCAGCGACGTCTTGCTTCAAATTTGGCCACCAAAACTTATCCTTAACATCTTGGTACATCTTTGTACTTCCAGGGTGATTCGAATACTTTGAGTCATGGGCTTCTTTTAAAATCAGCTGCCTTAAACCATCATCATCTGGTACGCAGATATGTCCGTTGATCCACAGTATACCTTGATCATCTAAGGTGAAGTCTTTGAACTTTCCTTCCGCCAGCTTCTTCTTGATATCAGAAAACTCTGAATACTTTGGTTGAGCTTCACGAATTTGCTTCTCCAAGGTAGACTGCACTTCTAGGCTGGCTACAAATCCTTTAGTTACAACTTCTAGCTTCAGCTTATGAAATTCCTTTTGAAGTTCTGAACAAATCTCTTTTACATCCAAAGCATTGCAATAGCTCTTAGGGCTTAAAGCATCTACAACGACATTGGCCTTACCAGGATGGTAATGAATTCCGAGATTATAATCCTTTATTAACTCTAGCCATCTTCTTTGTCTCATGTTCAAATCAGACTGAGTGAAAATATACTTTAGGCTCTTATGGTCTGTGTAAACTTCACAGCGATTACCGATGAGGTAATGATGCCAAATCTTTAAAGCATGCACTACGGCAGCTAATTCCAAATCATGGGTAGGATAATTCTCCTCATGGGGCCTTAATTGCCTAGACGCATAAGCGACAGCTCTTCCTTCTTGCATCAGGACACATCCTAATCCTTGACGTAAAGCATCACAATAGATATCAAAATCATTGCGAATATCTGGCAAAATTAGCACTGGGGCTGAAGTCAAACGCTTCTTCAACTCTTGAAAACTTTCTTCACAGGCTGGGGTCCAAGTGAACTTTTTCTCCTTCAACAACTGTGTAAGCGGCTTAGCTATCGTTGAGAATCCCTCAATGAAACGGCGATAATATCCTGCCATTCCTAAGAAACTACAAATCTGAGTGACAGTCTTGGGCTGTTCCCAATGTAGCACTGCCTTAACTTTACCGGGGTCAACGGCTACTCCGTCGGCTATCATCACATGACCAAGAAAATCAACTTCCTTTTTCCAGAACTCACACTTGCTGAACTTAGCATACAACTGATGCTCCTTGAGTGTTCAGCATGTTCCTCTTCTGACTTGGAGTAGACCAAAATATCATCGATGAACACCACTACAAACTTATCCAAAAATTCCATGAATACTTTATTCATCATGTTCATGAAATAGGCGGGGGCATTAGTCAGACCAAAGGACATGACTAAGAATTCATAATGTCTGTACCGCGTTGAGAAAGCGGTCTTCGGTATATCCTTAGGACAAATCTTCAATTGATGGTAACCCGATCGCAGATCGATCTTTGAGAACACTCCGACTCCTTTCATCTGATCAAACAAATCATCTATCCGAGGCAATGGGTACTTGTTCTTGATGGTGACTTCATTGAGAGACCGATAATCGATGCACATTCTCATACTTCCATCTTTGTTTCGGACAAACAAAACTGGTGCTCCCCATGGCGATGAACTAGGTCTTATAAAACCTTTCTCAAGAAGTTCTTTTATCTGCTTCTTCATTTCTACTAACTCGTCTGCTAGCATCCGATAGGGTCTTTTAGAAATAAGTGTTGTTCCGGGCACTAGATCATTGACAAACTCGATGTCATGGTCTGGTGGCATTCTGGGTAATTCCTCTGGAAACACATCTGGATAATCTCTGACAATAGGCACATCTTCCAAAGCAACAATCTTCAAACTATTGACTACCAGATGTCCACCATGCATCGAGGTAGCTTGAAACTCTACCTTGTTTCCTTTAGTATCTTCGATTGTAACGGCTCTTCGGCCACAATCTAGCACGTCTTTGTGCTTGGTTAACCAATCCATGCCAAGGATGACATCTAAGGTCTGGGTGTTTTGAACAATGAGGTTGGCTAGAAACTCAACTCCAGCTATGAGTAACTTAGCCCCTAAACATCCCACTTTAGAACTTAGCTCTGCTCCTGGCGACTGGACTAACAGAGTTTGCTTAAGGCGCATAACTTCCAAGTTATTCTTAGTTGCAAAAACTCCAGAAACAAAGGAATGCAAAGCTCTAGAATTAAACAAAACTGATGCAGGTACTGAGTTTACTAGAAACTTACCCAGTACGACGTTTGGTGCTTCCTGAGTTCCTTCCAGAGCGACGTCGTTGACACGACCTCTGACCACTGTATGTGGTGCTCCTCCAGGCTGAGCAGTAGCTTGAGAAACTCCTTCGCTATTGCCCGGTGCTAGGGTCTTGGTGGGTGTAGCTCCAAGGTTGAAGCGCACTTGAGTGATTGTCCCCTTCTGTGGACACTGGTTAGCGAAATGCCTTGCTTGACGGCAAGAGTAACACACTCTCTGATCATGTTGCCTATTGTTCCCTGGGTTGGGATTGGTCGGTGCTGGGCTGCGAGAGTTTTGAACAATTGGACGAGGTGCTGAATTTGATGCAGGCGTCCAGAATAAACTCTACGGCGGGGCTCGATTATGCTATTGCGGAACTGTTCTTGCCTTGGAGCCCTAATCGCTCTGCCCTCCAGTATGGCATTTGGTATTCCTGCTCTTCTTCCTTGTCCATTCGGGGGTTTTCTGATAATTTTGTGGATGGTGTCCACTCTTAAGGACTTTGGGTTAAATTTTGTTAGCGTTCCTCTTCTCTGTGATAACACTTCTACGATTAATATTGCTAAGAACCCAGTGCAACATTTTAGGACCAAGCACATAGACATTCGCTATCACTTCCTTAGAGACTATGTTGAGAAGGGTGATATTGTGCTACATTTTGTGGAGTCTGAGGCTCAGTTAGCTGATATCCTCACCAAGCCTTTAGACCCAACGAGGTTTGCCACCTTGAGAAGTGAGTTAGGGGTAATTTATTCCTATGGGTTAGTTTGAGGGGGTGTTGGTTCTTTTCTGAACTTTCCTTGTTCATTTGATATTTCCTTGATCTTTTTGTTCTTTTTAGGATTTTTGAGCTTTTCTTGCGTCTCATTGTATCATATTGCATTCATATGAAAATCACAAAAAGATGCATTATAATATAAGCTTTACTGCTTGTCTTTTCATTGATGAAGCTTTGCTTATTACCCCCTTCAGCTTTAGTATTTCAATTCTTGCTCAATGTCATGTCTAGTTCTTTGACTTGCAAGAATTATCATGCTTTCACATGTGTAGCTAAGTCTTTGCTAAATGAGCTAGAACTTTAAAACAACTTCAACTAAAAAATTGCAATTTGTGGATCTTTTAGCTAGTTGCGCAATTAGTGCTCCTTTTGTGAAATTGGCCCTATCAAAATTGCTTTTTTAGCTCTTGAATCTAGAATTGCTCATTACTTGAGCTTCTTGTTCTTTTGAGAATCTAAAACTGCTCTTGTGTAAAATGAAAAATCAAATTTCAAGATTGTCTTGTGGTTAAATTGTGCCAAACTACTCTCACGAGACTGCATGTCAAAGACATGAAATTAGAGATAGTTTGATGATCTAGACGATCTCACGGGGATTGCTTGTCAAAATTGACATGAAACTCAAGATTTGTCGCCCTGATTAAAGCTTAGGAAGAGTTTGTGGATGGCTCCTAGTCCAGTATCTTGTTCACTAAGATAGACCTTTAATCAACTTCTGGCTGAAGCTTAGGAAGAGTGTGTGAATGGCTCCTAGTCCAGGATCTTCTTCACTAAGATAGGCATTTTTATCAACTTCAATATTCATTGCAAATGAAAAACTGTTGAAAAATGGGCGTTTAAGAGAATTTGAGCAAAATGATTCAATTCAGGACCTGTTTGTCTCTTAAGTGGTCATTGTTAGCTTTTGGATCTCACATTGACATTCTGACATGGCCATTATCACTTTAGGATCCCTGTTAATGAATTTGCTAATTTTGAAGCTTTACTTAAATTGTTACAAATTCATCGCTTTATATTGAGCCTTCTAGCTTAGCTTTGATATATATGTCTTAACATGATCTTACTAGCACCTTCAAGCTTGATATGTATTGAGTAATATTAGAAATGCTAGCTTGTTCCTTTGAGTAATCTCCAAAGCTTCTTGTACTCAAAAATTGAAAAGTACAAAAAATGAAGCCACTCCATTGCATTTCATGCATGCTCTTTCTTATGCTTTTTTCCTTATTTCAACATCTGTTATCTCTGGATGAGTGGAGGTGTGATTCCTTGATGACTCCATTATTGAAGGGGGAGAAGAAGTAACAAAAATGTTAAAAGGGGAGCTATTTGGAGAAAAAGGGAGAAAATGAAATTTTCTTGAAAAAATGATGATCATAGTGAGGGGGAGCATTTCATTTGCATTCTTATGATCTTATTGCCATTTCTGAACTTGAATTGTAATTCTTGGATCCTCATAATGATCAAAGGTCAAATTGAACAATTGTTCTTTCACATGGACCTTAAGTAGGAATTTTGACTCCTTTTTGGAAATTGAAACTTTCTTGCTTTCTTTTGCTCGATCTCACTTGCCTATGCTATTCTGAAGCTAGCATGGTCATTTCCATTGCTTTCTCTTGCATTTGGACCAAGTTGTGCCTTTGCGCGAAAACGTTGAGTATTTTTATTTTCAAACCTCAAAACTTACATTTTTGGGAAATTGCCAATGTGTTCATCAAGGGGGAGATTATGGATATCATGGGGATATGCTCATGATCTTAGGATGATGATATATGTAACATCCCAAATACCTAAACATGGTTTGTTCAAATATAATTAAATGGGTAGAAATTAAAACTTTTTCTCACATCCTGAAAACCCCTAAACTCTCATGTAATTCTTGTCCACGAGTTGTGTAATCCAAAAACATAAAGCTCTTGTTGACCAAAAGTCAAACTCATTTTTCATTTATCTTAAATCTGGTGCCAACCCTTTGGAAATCTTTTTCCTTGGTCCTAGAGATGATGTGGGACCCCTCTGAAAAATAGCATGAGTTATAAAACTTGTTTGATAATTTTTGGAGGTAAAACAAATCCTTGAACAGCCTTCATGAATTTCTTGAGAAAAATGCATTGCATAATAACCTCTGGAAATTTTATGTAAGGTTAATCATGATGTCAGCAAGCTCCTGTTAAAATTTCAAAAAGTTTGGAGTTCATTTGCTATCTCAAATAATTCTGCAAAGTCTCAGCTGTTAAATTTTGAAATTCCAAAACCTTACACTGTTCCTTGGGCTAGCCGCTTTGTAAAGCTGGTCCAACCCAACCCACTCCCTGGCTCAGCAGACCTCCCTTCCCACCTTGATGAGGTCGCAGCCGTTGGATTTACATCCAACCGCCACGACCTCCTCCGCGGTCAACACCGCAAGGACCTCCCCACCTCATCAGGTCATAGCCGTTGGATCAAATCCGACAACCATGACCTCCCTTCGCTTTCAATCGCCCAAGTCCTCCACCCATCGTGGTCTTGTGCCATTGGATCAAAGATCCATGGCCATGACCTCCCATCACTGTCAAACCAATCAAACCACCCACTTGAGGTCGCAACCGTTGGATCAGATCCAACAGCCCACGACCTCCCCTCTTTATCAAGCGCAAAGACCTCTCCCATCTTGTGTTGTGTGCCGTTAGATTTAAAATCTACGGCCACGACCTCCTTGCCTCATGCGCATCAGACCTCCCCGTGCACGTGAGGTCGTAGCCTTAGATCAAAATCTACGGCCATGACCTCCCTTGTGCGTTGCGCAAGCTCAGGACCTCCCTATCTGTTATGTGCCCTTGGATTTAAATTCAAAGGCCATGACCTCCACATCTTGGGCTGTAGCGTGCGCAAACGTTAAGTCCTCCAGGAGGTCCGCACCGTTGGATTTAGATCCAACGCCTTGGACCTCCTGTTCCCTTTCCTTTGCGCATCCGCATTATGAAAATCGGAGGGCCACGACCTCCCCGTCCAAGATCGTGTGGCTGGGACCTCCTCCTAGCCACTTAAAACTTAACGGTTCAAAAACAAAATCCGGTGGCCAGGACCTCCCCATCCTCTCAATCTAGCGGTGGGCTTGAGGTCCTGTTCTTCTCCTAGCTTGGGCTCACGTGCAAGAGCTGCGGCGGTGGAGAAAGTCAGAGCAAGGTCTTGTCCAACGGCTCTGAGCCTGCAAGCATTAAATGCGTGTCAGCTCTTTCCGCCCCTAGGCCAGGCCCTGTCCTAACCTACCCTGTCCTCTCCATCATGTCAACTCCATGGACTTCCCGTGGATCTCCCCTGGGCTAAGCTCACCATGAGCTTAACCCGTGGTCCATGACCTCTTTTGCCCTAGCTATAAAACCTCCCCATTGTTGCCCTTGGCTTCTTTTACACACCATTGCCGCCTTGCTTGCACCTCTGTGCTTGTGAACTCAAAACCACCCAAAGCTCTCCTTGGTCGCCATTGTTGGAGCTTGGAGCTCCTCGGTGGCATAAGGAGGTGGACAAAGTGGAGCTTGGAGTTGGTGCGTTGGTGGTGGAGAACCTTTCTTCCCCAGCGCCAGTCCTTCCTCTTCCACGACCTCCTCAGCATCCTCTGGACCCCCAGGTAATCCCCCTGGTAGTCCCTAGCCTTGGCACGTGCTTGTATGTCGCTGCGGAGCTCAAATCTTGCTGCTTGTCATGTTCTCCTCTCCGGCTCGCCGGCGTTCAAGGCCGTCGCTGCCGTTGAGAGGAGGTCCATGGTGTGCGCAACACTATTGCGCACCCGTTGGTACCATTGGTGGTCGCCGGCGAGGTCTGCATCTCTGGCATTGCCCCCATCTTTGCGTTGAGGTTCTTGTCGGAACGGGACATCCAGCGCGTGCCGTTAGGACAAAGATCCTCCCCCTTAAATGCGCCAATCATTGCTTAACCTTGGTAATCATTGGGTTAGGTATTAATGCCTTTAATCCTGCCTCTTTGCGCGCATTTAAGACCTTGCGCGCGGACCTCCTCGTTGTCCTTGGCGCTTTTTTCCATGCCGCACAAGACACGCTGCGTCTTGTGGCGCAATGGCGCTGGATCTGGCCGTCCAAGACCTCCTCCGAGGAGATCTTGAACGTCCAGGACCTCCCCTTGCGCAATCGTGGCCATCCAGACCTCCCCTGGAGGTCTGTGACGTTTTGACCTCCACGTAGGACCTCCCCGAGGTCATCTCAGCCGTTTATGACCTCCCCGGGTCGATCTTGACCGTTAAGGTCCTCCCTCGGACGATCTGGACCATTAGGGTCCTCTCTTGGAAAATCTGGACCGTCCAGGACCTCCCCCGTGAGGTCTTGACGATGTAGATCTTCCTTGGGGAGATCTTGATAGTTTAGATCTTCCTTTGGAAGATCTCAACCATTGAGGACCTCCCTCGCTTAATCTGGGCCGTCCCGGTCCTCCCCCTTTCGTTGTGGTCCGTTGGATGCCGCATCAACGGCCACGACCTCCCCTCTGCTTAGCGCATGCGCGTTGCTGGGAGGACAAGGACCGTTGGATCCAAGATCCACGGCCCATGTCCTCTGGACCCTCGCGAGCGCGCGTGCGCATCATCGCATGGGAGGTCTTGAGCCGTTAGATTCAAGATCTATGGCTCATGTCCTCCCCAGTTCTTTTAGGTTTTTAGAAATTCCAGAGAACTCTTATTTTGTGAACTGAAAAAGGTATGAACTTTAAAATTGCATAACTAATTCAATTTAAATCCAAATAGGGTGATTCAAATTGTGTTAGCTCTGGCTCGACCTAGGCTCCAATCTAAAAATGGTTAAGAGCCCAGTTCAGCTCCAGAACATGGTTTTGCAAATAGATTTTAAAACTAACTTTAAATGTACACTCAAAATAGTGTTTAACTTGTAAAATGCATAGGTAATGCTCTGTAGATTATTTTTGAGTGAATCCAACTTTGTTGGTTTCCTCTATTAATGAACTTACTGTGAAAATTAGTTTTGAACATGTTGCTGTTGTCAAAAAGAGTACTTGTACAGTATAATTTTGTTCAAGTTCTTGTTTTTGAAAGATTATAGAAAATGCATAATAGCTCCAAATGAGATGAACTCAATTGTGTTATTCATCTCATGAGGTGCTGGTTTTACAGTAAAAATCTCAGTATCACCACCCTTCTAGAAAATGTTGCCTAATAATTAAATTAGTGAATAGTGGCAGTTTGGTATTTTTAGGGCTGAGCAGATTTGTTTTACTCATAACTTTTGCATTGAGAATCCAAATCAATTGGTTCTTGTTGCTAAATTCCCTAAAAATCATCCTCTTGCTGCTCTAGAAAATTCAGAGCATTTGGAGTTTGTTTGCTGTGCTGTCTTTGTCGTTTTCGTTGTTCTTATCGATTCTTTTCGTCTTTTCGATTAGGTGTTGACGAGTGTGTTGATCCCGTGAGCGATCCTCAGGAACAATTTGACCAGCAACAGCAAGGCAAGCAGTTTGATCATATCCTCTCTATCGTCCCATTACTTTAAAGGTTAATATATTGTTTTACTTGTATGTATGCATGCTACCTTGTGTTAAAATGTCGCTAGCAATCCTATAGTTGCATAATTTGTAGGAATTGATTATCCTCTACTACCAATGAGCCTAGGTTATTTGCTGTGGTTTGAGCTCGTTGGATGAGCTCTTATCACTTAGTAGTTTTCGATTTCAACTGCTTAGACATGCTTAGTTATCGGTAGTAATGGGCGATCATCGATTTAGTCGATGGTCTTGATCACACAAATCTAATTATTACTCCTTTATGTCCAGCACTTGTGCTTTGTTAATTTGTAAAGTCAAAATCTGAAAATAAAAGTTTGATTTGGACTTGGGCATATTAGATGGATGGTGTGGTTTTTGGAATGTGGTAGTATGCCTAAGTCAACAAGGACCGAGTTACTTGCGCCACCGTACTGAGCATTATTGCGTACTAACCACACGAGGGGGATATGGGACCTCTCTTTACTAAGTACTTTGGGAGGTGTTAATTATGAGCTGGTCGGTGGGTATGTTTAAATAAAATGTGTGTGTGTGGTGTTGGGAGGGAGCATTAGCAGACCGGTTAGGCTGTCTAATGTGTCTTTGTCCCTGTGGGTTGCGGCTCGTAATTAGCATCATCCATTGGAAATGTCTCGTAGGACTTAGCCGTGCTGGCATACCAAAGGAAGTGTGCTAAATCATGTGGCGAAAAGGCGGTCTGACGTGTGGGTACATTGGTACACCCCTGCAGGGTTAAAACTATTCGAATAGCCTCGTCCTAGGTTATGGACACGCTCGGATACGCCCCGTGAGAACTAGACTACAACCTTTAATTAAAACTTGACATGGGTGGTATGAATGGGTAATTCATGCTATTGTTGTGGTGACTATTGGGTTAGTCACTTCCAGGTTGTTCATGTGTTGTTATTATGTTATTATCTCGTTGTTATTTCAACAATTAAAAATGCTTTGTCAAATCGCTTTCAATCTATTACATTATTGCAAATGAAAACTTGCTTTATGCTAAAAATGAGTCCAAAGCCTCATCCACTTAAATAAAGCTTGCATGTAGTTAAACTATAGTTCTGTTATACTACACGTCAGTCTTGCGAGTACATTTTTGTACTCATTTGCTTTGCTTAATAACTTTGTTGCAGAGGAGGTAGAGCCCAAAGGGCTTTACTTTTGTGAGATGTGCGGTGGTTGGGAAAGCGACTAGCTTGGCGGTCCGGTCAGTTGCCTTGTGGGCTGAGGCACACTGGTTGGCTCTTGTTATGGCCATCTCTATGGCACTTTTGCTTCCACTGTGTATCTTTGTAGACTTGTTGTAATTGGGCCGGTCGGCCTCTCTTTTGTAATAACTATCCTTTATTTATATTAACTTCTGGTTTGTTGCTTGTTCTGTTCTATGTGTTTGAATGGAATTGATGCACCCTTTTGTAATGAGTTGTGTGTACTGCATTTTTGGGAAGTACATATATCTCGAGGCACGGTTTATTTAGTTGATAATACTAGGGTCAATTGGATGACTAAGTATTATGAGCCTAATAAATCGGGGTCTCACAATATAATTGGCAATTGCATTGAAGTTTTGTCGAATCACACGTTTTCGGCAAAGTTCTTTTTACTGTCAGGCAGGTGGCGGTCTGACTGGCCATTGAGTGGCGGTCTGACCGGCCATTGAGTGGTGGTCAGACTGGCCTTTGGAAATCGGTCAGACCGGCCATAAAATGATTTTGACTTTTGAAGCTGGGCCAAAAATAGAGGGTGTAGGTAAGAGAGGAGATTCTACTACACTTGGTCTCATAATTTTTGGAGCTTCGAGTCAAAAGTTCTGTTGGTTTGAAAATTCTAGTAGGTTTCGTATTTCCAGGGAGGAAATTTGGCTAAGTCCCAGCTGGGCAATCAAACCGGCCAATAGGTGGCGGTCAGAGCGGCCAGGGCAGTCAGACCGACCATGGGTGGCGGTCAGACCGATTTTGGCTTGTTCATCGGCCAACTCAGTGGCGTTGATTGTTTGGTTAGGTCAAGTTCATGGGTTTCAGTGCATATGTGTTGTATGATGCATGTTTTGAGTAATGTGGGTCAAGTTGCGAAGAACTTGTTCTTGGAAACGATTTCTTGGTCTATTATTGTACAGGTTGCTTGGAGGTCAACGGTGAGGATGATCGGTACTAGGCTTGGAGAGCTGAGGTCCAGAACGATCGAGGATGTCGGGTGAGGTCAATGGATTCAAGCATGGTGCAGAATGGACAAGGATGACCGAACGGACAGTTTGGTACGATGGGTTGGATCAAGCGGCACGAGGGTCGGTGCAAGTGCCATGGTGGTTTTGGTGGGAGCTGGCTGGGAGAGACTTGCCAACATGATGAGAGCCGTTGTAACACCCCAGCCCAACAAAGGCCTAGGATGCTACTAAATTTTTTTTTTAAACATATACAAACTAAAACTTCATACAAAAATTCGGCAGAACCTCCTTTGTATAACTAAGAATACCGGAGGTTCCGTCAGATGCATAATTTATTATCAATATCTCAATATCTAAAATCCATCAGGCAACCGTAGTGAATCTATTCAGCTAAAGCATAAGTAAGCATAATCAAGATTTACCGCCCTCATTATTACAAATAGTTCAATGCATTCAAGCATAACCAAAATTATTCCTTAAGCAGTTTGCTTTTGTTAAGGTATGAACTAGTGATGATCATCTCTAAAAGAATGTGTGGTAGTGAGTGCATCCTTAGCGAATCCTACTCCCTCCCATGTATGCCGTTCTTGCAAGAAGTACTTAAAAACACAGCAAAAACAAGAGGTGAGCCCAATGACTCAGCAAGTATAATAAAAGGCATCAACAATGAACAACCATGTAAATCAGCATTTAAACCTCTCAATTTCACATATCAACTATCTTACACATGCATGTATGCAATATGCTCAAAAGACAATTCTATTCCTTCTCTTTCCTTTTGCATTTTACAGGTAATGCAAAGTGTGCATCCGTCGATGCACACCCATGCTCGTACCATCAGTGCAGGGGATTATTGCCCATACGCCACGCGTATGGGGACCTAAGCCCATGCTCTTCAAGCATGGGGATTTTAGCCCGCCATCAACATGACGGGACTCAAGAGATGCTTGGTCATCACGTGACCAAGACTTCAATAATTCAGCATGATGCATATGTAAGAACTCTCAAAATTATCACAACATGCATCCACATCAATATTTCATATGAATATCCTATTCATAAAGCTCATCAACATAGAACTCACAAATTATCGATATCCATGATTAACACGTAAATCACAACTCTAGCAACCATGAACATTATAAAACATGCCATCATCACGATCATGAACACACAATGCCAATCAGCAATATCTATTATAACCGCTATTATACTTGCCTTAACCGCGAGAGAGTGAAGGATGCGCCAAGGTGCCGCCTCAGGACCCGCCCACCACCTGAGTAATTAATATAACGCATACTAAGATAGCAGTAGCGGAACAAACCAAAGCATACAACAACAATCGCTAACTTGAAGATCGCCTAACTCGATCCCAACCCCAAATTCTACACGCCGATCTGTCCCTCGGTGGACTGTCAACTTCTAAAATTCATATCTATTGATTCAGAAGTCCAATTAAAGTTTTCTTAGACTTTCTGGAAAGGTAATTAAATTATCCAACTAAGTCTAGTTGGTGAACCTCTCTGAATCGGCCAAATAATACCCCTACCAAGCCAGTTAATAAAACATCGATTTCCCATCAGGCTCTCTGGACAGAGCACTAAAAATGCCATAACTTTCAGTACGTGTATCCAAATCCCATGTTCTTGAGCTTTCTGAAAAGCTGAGGCACTGATCTACAACTTTGGTTATACTGAGCTTCTCTGATTTCCCCTTTAACTAGTCGTTTAAACTAGATTACTAAAACCTGTCAGAACACCAACGATTCTGCAGAATAGTCCCACTAATAAAATCAAAACTGTCGCGCAATGTTCTGGACAGAACCGATCTAATTCCCGCAGAACAACCGATTTTACTAACCGCAACGAATTCGCATCTAAAACGAAACCAACAGCGAAGAAACCCATCGTTACCCTTGGAGAACTGATGTAGATCACGAAGAACACCACGCGATCCCGCTTCCCCTCCCTTCTCTCCTTCCTTCTTCCTTTCTCTTCCTTGGTCGGCAGCACCCGAGGAGGCTTCTCCCTTCCTCCTTCTTGGCCGGCAGCGAAAGCTACGGGGGGAGGGTACTGTAGCACGCAATGGTACTGTAGCACGGCGGCAGTACTGTAGCGTGCTACTGTAGCAACCCTAGGGTTGCCCCCTCTCCTTCTTATGTGGTCAACTACCCCTTCCCCTTGGGCCTAAATGCTGTGGGCCGAAAGCCCACAGCCCAGGTTGTCCAAATTATGCGTAAACCCCCCTCTTATCTCCTGTTAACACACTTTCCTAATTGGTCATTCTCTCTAATTTATTTCTTCTCTCTCGAATACATTTGGGGTATTACAGCCGTTGATCAACCTACACGTGGCGAAGCATGGAAGTGCTTCACAAAGATTTGACTTGATCTTTGGAAAATGATCGAGAAGGGGTATTGTAACAGCCCAAGAATCCATAAAGGCAAAAATGAGGGATTTTTTTAACTTTTTGTATAATGTCTATTGCTGTTCCGTTTATTTGCTTTTTGAGAGTCATTTGAGGACATCTTTCACCTTTTCTGCTCTTGTGATTTGATTTACTATCGTGTTAGGGTTTCCCTAAGTGAACATCAGGATTTTAGCTAATCTAAAATCCTGCTACTCTGCCTCATCCCAATTCTCTCTAGTCTCCTTCCCTCTCCCTATTCCCTCCCGGGCTAGAGCGGATCGAGACCATCTTGGTCCGCCAAACCGCCCCGAGCGCCTCCTATTCCTCGACGGTTGTTGGTCAAGCTGATGCAGCCACATCTCCCAAGGCTTTACACCAGGCATGGGCTCAGGCATGATGTTGTCTTTCAGCCATACCTCCCCATCATTCAGCTGCCCTGTGCTAGCCATATCATCAACAGCCCCAACCACTCCGACCACCCCCTGGACAGGTCATGCATATATTTATATATGATTGCCCAAGACCTGGTGACCTCCTTGTTGCTTCTCTTCACCAATTCCAGTGCTAACCCCATCCTCTTCTTCCTCCAAGAGAGATTGAGCTCCAGCCAAGCTTAAGCACTCATCTCTATTGAGCTCCCCCACACCACCGCCCTGCCACCGACACCGACTGGAATTGCCTTAGATACAACTCTTGTTCCTCCAATCAGGATACTTCAAGACCTCCCTGGTGGATCATCTATCTGCTGCTAAGGAGCACCCCTGAAGACCGGAGACCACCATCTTTTCCTCAAGATACATACAACATGAAGCTTCTTCCATTGTTGTGATCCACCATCACCAGTGCGGCACCGGCCAACCATTTCCCAGCCTGTACCGGTAAGTTCCTAGTGGCCATATGCTCTTCCTAGTTCGAGCCGCATTGCTCTTTCCTGGATGTTCCTTTGGTTCTTCCTTTAGCTTTTTCGCCGATTCATCCGATTGCGACAATATTGTTGCACATTTGTTTCCTTTGATCCCCGCTGTGTAACTGATCCCTTCTCTCGATCGACTATGCACGGCTATCACTCCCACGACCTCTTTCCTTGCCCAGACCTCCCTTTTTTGCAAAGACAACTCTCTGGTCGTAACATCCCCACAACCTCCTTCTTAGTCGTGACCTCCTATTTTACAAAGACCACCCTCTTGGTCGAAACCACCCATATAGTCACGACCACCCAGCTTAAGAAGACCACCCTTTGGCTACGACCTTCTACTTTACAAAGACCACCCTCTAGCACATGACCTCCCCTCTCGCAAAGACCACCCTCTTAGTCGTACACCTCCACGAACACCCCTGATCGCGGAAATTCCATGACCTCCCACAGGTCGTACAACTGTCGCGACCTCCCAGTAGCATCTCTATTTCCCTAAAGTCTCAAATAAATAGAAACATTTGGTTTTAATGAGAGTTCAAAGCTTATTGGGAAGTTCTATACGGAACCTCCCTTGGTTCCATCTTGACCGTCGGGACCTCCCTTGGTGCTCATCTTGACTGTTGGGGCCTCCCTTGCATTCATCTTGACCATCGAGACCTCTCTTGGTTTCATCTTAACCGTCGGGACCTCCTTGGCGTTTATCTTGACTGTCAGGACCTCCCTTGCATTCATCGTAATCGTCAGGATCTCTTTTGGCTCAATCTTGACCGTCAGACCTTACCTCGCTTAGATCAAAGGGCTCAGACCACCCCTCGCTTAAATCCAAGGGACCAGACCTCCCTTAGTTTAGATCTAACGTTCTAGACCTCCTTTCGTTTGGAGCTAATGGTCCAGACCTCCCTTTGATTGGATCTAACGATCCAGACCTCCCCTCGATTGGATCTAACTATCCAGACCTTCCCTCGAGTGGATCTAACGATCCAGACCTCCCCTCGATTAGATCTAATGATCCAGATCTCCCCTTGATTTGATCTAACAATCCAGACCTCCCCTCGATTAGATCTAACGATCCAGACCTCCCCTCGCTTGGATCTAAGGGTCCAGATCTCTACTCTTATAGATCTAAGGTCCCAGATCACCTTTCCTTCAGATAAAAGGGTCCAGACCTCCTCTCGTTGGATCTAAGGGTCCAGACCTCTTCTCGTTTTGATCTAACGGTTCAGATCTCTCTTCGATTAGATTTGAGGGTTCAGACCTCCCTCTCGTTAGATCTCTCTATTTGTCTTTTTACAAAAGACCACCCTCTTGAACTTTTTATAAAGACCACCCTCATAGTCCACGACCTTTCCTTAGTCCTAGCACTCTCACGACCTCCCCTGGCTACAGTGATTCCAGGACCTCCTCAGGTCACAATACTTTCACGACCTCCCCGTCCTATTCTTTTGCGACCACTGTAGCCTCTACGACTTCCATAGATTCGACCACCATAGCTACTGCAACCATCTCCTGGTCGTGAGTGTTCGCACAACCAGTTCCTAGCCGTAAGCCTTTCTACTACCACCTGGGTATAAGTTCCTTCCACGACCAGTCTCTGGTCGATGGGGCTTACAGACGTATAAGCCGGTCGATCAAAGAGCCCCCTGCGCCATACTTAAGTAAATGGTCTGGGCATCCTGTTATGTTATTGTTAAATATGTTTGCTCATTTGAAGTATTTCCATTTGTTGAATATATTTGGACTTATTGGATTTTATTTGGTTTCTCTTAGTCATTCTGGAGTTCAATCGTGTTATGCGTATTTAGCAATGGAAGATATAATGGAACTCCAACCCCAACCAGGACAAGATTTCCAGAACGTTGTACAGGATGATTATCAATATATTAAGCGGGATTATTATCAGGATATCGAGAAGGTCGAATATCAGGATATAGAGCTTTATCAGAACATTGGCTAAGGCGAGTCAACACTTTGATCATTTTGAGCCTACTTTTTGCAAATTATGTTGCTTCAAATTATGAAACTGCATTGCTATGTTTTATCAAATTAAATTGTCTAGCTCATAGTTAATGCCTTAACACACACTTGTGTAAAAATTTCCAACCATTGAACTTGGACATTATCCTTTGTCACCCTAGACTTAATGGATTACCTGCTAGTTAATAAGTCTATATCTAAGTGTCACGCTTAGTCTTGCCTAGATACAATGTCATGTGGGCATTAAGTTGCCCAAGCCACAATCCTTAAAAAACTTTGGAAAATGATTTGGGCGGTAAGGCTGGGAGCCTGGCTGGTACGTTGAGGTAAATGGTTATTTTCAAAAACAAACAAAACTTGAAAATTATTTTCGACTGGGGCGGCTGGAAGGAATGGCTGGTGCTGGGGGCACGAGAAGAGGTTGGTATGTGGATGTACCACCCTGGTCAAGTAAGGACCAAATCTTGCGATGACCTCTCATGCAAAAACAGTGCAACCACAAGTCCAAAATGGGTACCACCTGGCCAACTAATTTGCTCACCTCGGCGTGGCCTCACCATTGGAGGAATGTGGTGTGGGTAAAGGGGAAAGGGAGCCACTAAGAAACCACATGGCGCAAGAGGGGGCCCCCTGGAAGTGTTTGGCACCGGGCGGTGGAAACCTTAACGGGTGAGGTTGCGTCAAGGAATGAGCATTGTAAAGGCCTTGTGGTAGTCTCCCCTTGATTCGCATGTCCAAGGAAACGTGTGTATATATCAAGGCGATTACCTCTTGTAGGTAAAGTGTACGAACTCTGCAGAGTAAGAAACCTATCATGATAACCGTGCTCACGGTCAAGAGCGGTGCTGAGAACTTGCTGGATATAGCTTTCATATTTACAAAAAAAAAACCATTTGTGACGAAAAAGGAAAGCTGGGGTGGGACCCCAGGGATTTGAGAAAGGCCTGGTCGGGGACCAGTGGTAAATACGGGATAACCTGAGTATAGGAGGTGGGACCTCCACTAGTACTTTTCAAAAGAAAACTCATTTATGAAAACAAATTTGTTAAAATGCTAAGTCTCAGGATTTTTCTACTACTCTTCTATTTCAAACTTGGCTTTGTGCAAATAAAATAACTCTAAAGCTTTCCTTGACTAGCCTTGCATCTATACAACTACATTGTGTGTTGGCTCGCGCGTACGGTTTTGTACTTAGGCTCTGCCATTTTAATCTTTTCAGACCCATGGGATCAAGACCCCTACGACCACTACTACCCAAAGGCTGAACCGAATGGTGTTGAAGATGATGAAGCTTACACCGGGAACCCCAGTCGCTTGCCTATGTGCAGAGTGAATGGATCCACTTCGACTTACTTTGCTTCCACCCTCATCTTTGTTTCTGTACTCTGGCTTTTTGTAAGGTTTCTGCTTTGATGACTTCTACTATAAAAACAATTGGCCTTATGGCCTATTATGAATATATGTATGTTTCTATTATATCATGTTGCGGGTTTTGCATTATTCCTATGAGCACTGTCCCTAAGAACACTAGTCGCATCCAACATGGTCCACTCTGTGCGTGGACATACATCCTACCCCAGGTGTGGTCTACAAGGCCTCCTCCCAGACATCTCCAGACCTCTCGGGACCTACCTTGAACTACTAAGGGTCTCTCAGGACATCCTCAAGATTTCATAGGACCTCCATGACCTCCTTACGGACCTCCTCGGAGATCTCCCCAGGACCTCTTTTTGGACCTTCTCCAAGACTGCTCAAGACTTCCCCTTGGGCCTCCTCTAAGACATCTCAAGACCTCATCTTGGACCTCCGCTGAGACCTCTCCAAAATTTATTCCCCAAGACCTCCTCTTGGATCTTCCCCAAGACCGTACCCCAGAACTTCCTCAGGATTCCCTAATACCTCCCAAGACCTCTAGGATCTTCGCAGGACCTCCCTGGACTTCCCCTGACCTACAGGATCTCCTTAGGAACCCCCTTGACTTCCCGTACCTCCCCCAGATGTCACACGACCACCCCTAGATAGTCTAGGACCACTGCTAGATGTCACACAACCACCCCTAGGTGATCCAAGACCACGACCAGATATCTCACGACCACCCTTAGATGGTCTAAGACCACTACCTGATGCCTCACGACCACCCTTAGATAGTCCAAGACCGCTAGCAGCAGCCCCACGACCCCTCCTAGATGCTCTACGACCACTCCC
Source organism: Phyllostachys edulis (assembly GCA_036346405.1). Lineage (NCBI taxonomy): Eukaryota > Viridiplantae > Streptophyta > Magnoliopsida > Poales > Poaceae > Phyllostachys > Phyllostachys edulis. The sequence goes on along the minus strand of CM070565.1, from coordinate 31,221,392 downwards.
AGATGTCTCACGACCACCCCTAGATGGCCTAGGACCACTACTTGGAGACTCACGGCCACCCTATATGGTCTAAAGATTGTTACCAGCTGTCCCAAGACCTCCTCAGGATCCCCTTAGACCTCCCAGGACCTCCAAGGACCTCCTCCGGATCTCATTGGATCTTCCCTGACCCCCAGGACCTCCTCAGGAGCACCCCAGATCTCCTTAGGACATCCATAAGACCTCCTACACCCTTTTGTGGCATTCTCAGGACCTTCTATTCCGGACCCCCTGCACCTCTTTGGTCGTATCCTCACAACCTCTTCAGGACCTCCCCAGCACATCTCTACTGCATCCCTGAAGACCTCCCAAAGACCACAACAGGGCTTCCACAGGACCTCTTCCAGACCTCCCCCAGCATCTCCCTGGGACAACTCCAGTTTTCCCTCGGGATTTCTTCAGAACTCCTCCAGGACCTTCAGGACCACCCCGAGACCTCCCTAGAACCTCTCTGGGACCACCCAGGACCTCCTCTACAACCAGGTGGGATCGCACCACAACCATCAGCCATTACTCGGTCGTTGTCCTACCTCGGGTTGGCTATGAGTACCGATCAAGACTGAGGAACAAGAGGACTATATGGATAGTGTTGAGTACTGATCAAGAACTGAAGACTAAGAAGGCCAAGAGCTAGGTCGCGGGCCCACAGTCGATTGCCGGTGGGCATATTATGGGGAATTCCACACACTGTGCTTTAGCACTTCTCCGCTGTTGACTCTCCGTGTGGGTTTGGTCTGTTCGGCCACTCCGCACGTCAAAAACCATAAGGTATGTCGTGCTTTCTTTATTATTATGTAATAATTGAACAATTTTGAGATATGTATTTTGAACCAACAATGTAACTATGTGTGTCAGCTACTGATCCAGGGAATGACACAACTATACACAGTGGATCCCAAGCTCCAAAATTGGGGTCTGACAGGTATTTTGGTAATTTCACCGAAATACCTCCTTGGTGACCTTTTGCCAACCTGCGGCGCAAGACGGCGCAAGAAGAAGCGGTTTAGGTCAAGAGGAGATGAAGACGACGCTTTAAAATGCATGCGTAAGTGAAACCCGTTTGCGTGTGGGCTTAACGGGTGCACATTAGGATTTACTCTTCTAGAAGCTAGCCTCCACTATAAATAGAGGAGGGTGCTGGCCAGCACCTCCTCAACCCTTTCATTTGTGAAACCCTAAGTTGTGCTTAGGGAGAGGAGAGTGGAGAGGTTAGGGTTCTAAAGAGTTGGATTGATTGTGTGCTCATGTGTTGAGTTTTTGTCCTCATAGATGGAGTTGCTGTAAACCAACATCAATCTCAAATCAATCCAAGCAAAGTTTCAAAAGATGAGTATCTTTGTGTTCTTGCTCTCTATTTTGTGATTTTAGGGCTTTCTTTGATCCATGAGTTTTGTTTTGGTTTCTGGCCTAGATTTAGTTTGCTGTGACATATGGAAATACATCTAGGATCATCTTGATCATCATTCACCCACGAGCAAGTTTCTAGATCATCTTTTGGTTTTGACTCAGTTTTGGAGTAACCTTCTCTCAAATGGAAAAAGGTCAGAACTTTGGCATGGATCTTCACGATCCTTCATTGGAATAGGTTCCTGACATCCTAGAGAAGGTATGTCTCAAGTTTGGTAAGGTTTGGAGTCACGAATCAAAAGTTAGACATTTTTGTGATTTTGAGTTCGAGCTGATTTTGCTGTTCATTGGCCTGGAGGTCAAACCGCCAACTAGTTGCCGGTGAAACAGCCCATGGTGAGCGGTTAGACCGCCCCCGGTGAGAGGGCAGACCGCCCAACTTTGAACTTTTGGTAATTTAGGTCTATTTGCTTCGGGTTTTTGATTGGATTCAATACAAGTCTTCCACTGTGCTTGTACAATGATCTTCAAAGCTGTCATAGCTATTGGAGTAAAATTGGTATTGAATTCAATCAAGGTGAAAAAGAGATCGTGCTCCTATTCACTCCCCCTCTAGTCGCCTTTTCGGTTCAACAGAGTTGGAATCTTCTCGTGCTAAACGTGAATCATTTGATGTTGGCATTTGTGCCATTGCTTTGAGTAGCTCTTCCTTGGCAAATGCGACTCTTTGTGACTCTTCCTGTGTTTTCCAAGGGATTTCTAAAGACAAGGGTGCTTCTCCCTCAAAGGGTACTATATTTCCCAAAGAGAAGTATCATTGCACCTTTTGTAAGAAAGATGGACACATTGTTGAGTTTTGCTTCCGCCGTGTCGAACACCGGCATCGAATGTGCCATTGAGCTTTTAGGGACACACATTTACCATCTCATGGCATGTGTGAGCCTAGTGCTAACACAAGGGCGAGTTATGATGTTGGTTATTCTAGCTTGTCCCAAAGGACTTCTTCTTTGAGCGATAGTGGTGCTTCGTCCTCTTGGACCATGTCTCCTAGTAGACCTTGACATCATTGCTCATTTTGTGAGAAGGATGGGCATATTGTGGATTTCTATTTTCGGCATGCAAAACATATGCGTCAAGCTCATGCTTCTAAGTCTCCTAGTGGGCATAGTCTTTCTCATGAAATGCACACTAAAGCGCCTAGCACGAGGACACGCTCTGTTGATGGCTTCTCTGACACCTTTTCTAGTGGTGTTGGACAGTATCGTGGACTCAGTTTCCGTAGTTTTGGTTTTGGTCAACGAGCTGCCCCGAGGTAGGATTTCCATCGTTTCCTAAGATGTGGACGTCATTTTCTTCATCGAGATACACACCCATGACGAGGATGTGTGAGTTCCTTTGGTGCTTTTGTTTGTTCTCATCGTGGTGCTTTCAAGCAAGGCCATCACCGCTTTTCTAGAGATGGACCTCGTTTTCCTCATCGAGTTATCCACTCACGGCGTGCCTCCAAGGATGGTGTTGGATCTTCTTGCATGAACCATCATTTGCATCATGCTAACTCACATAATGGTTCAATTGCTTCTAGTGGTCGTGTGTCCAAGGTTTGGGTTCCTAAGTATTTGCTCTCTAACCCTTCGGGATCCAAGACTTGGACATCTTGCTTTTCTCGTGTGTAATACCATGGACGTGGATTGGAGAACATGGACTTGAAAGGTTCGAGTCTTTTGCTTCATCATGTGATTGGGACACTTGATGGTTCTCCATCCCCATGATGGCCTCCAAGAGGCATGTGCTTTCATGATTGGCGTCTTCACCTATTTTGTGAGTTATCTTACACCTTCATACCTTTACCTTTTTGGTTATTCATTCTTGGCATGTTGTGTTTGTCTTGTGCTCACTTGTATCATATCGGCATGTATTACTATTATGATATCTTTCATCATGCCTTTGCTAGTACCTTGCTTATGTATCTATGTATTAGTTGGTTGTTCATTATTTCCATGGATGTATGAGCTTGGTTTTGTCATCATGAGCTTGTACTATTTTGATGTACTTATTATCTTGCTCTTGTTGATGTTTTGCTCTTTGTATCCATATGCTTACTTGATATCCATGTTAGCATATATTATCCATGATTTATTCTTTGACATGCTTTATGTTTACATGGTTATTGTGTATTTTTGTTAATCATGGATACATGAGCTTTGTCATAGCTTCACTAGTATGTTTTACCCTTGACTTGATGTATGTTGTATGACATGCTATGTGCTTGCTTGCTCCTATGCCTTATTATGGATTAAGGATATTTTGAGCTTTGTCATATCTTCGATAGCGTGTGTTGCGATTGATTTGTCTATCTTTATGCTCATGCTCTAAATTGTTTCTTATATGCTTTTATGAGCTTTGGATCATCTACTGCTATTCTTGCTAGTCGTGTGTCTCAGTACCGTTTTCCTAGATAATGTCTCAATAACCCAGTACTAAGGCATAGACTTTTTCTGTCTATTTGATATAATATTTTCAGTTGAGAAGGAGAACATATGGTTCATGACTCTAGCTATTGGTTCTCTTTTCTCATATGCGCATTTGATGCTAGTTATCACTTCTTGGAGATGCAGTATGGTCCAGCTTCTACTTATTCAATTACATCTCACCGCCAAGCAGTGCGACTCAGATTCGAGCCCCTATACTTTACATTTGTGTATGGTACCCCTATTCTGCTTTGCATAGCATCTGGTTCTTATCAGGTGTTGGGCTTGTTTGGTTCAGGGTAGATATGAGGTACTATTCTAATACGTGTCCTTTCTAGACACTCTTCTTATCCCATGCTTTGCTAGGATGCACTCTTCTCACAGCCTAGGTCGAGCTTGTCACCTAGTCACTAGTCCTTAGCAAGTTTTGAGCAGCCTGTAAGCTTTTTATTGTTGGTGTTTCGCTCCCTAGCTAGTCGAGTCTTTTTCCCTAGAGATCATGTGGAGTAGGAAGTCTTTGTCCTATAGTTTGTGGAGTCCAAGGCACAATTGGTAGGCATCGTCACCAAACCCTTAGATCCTACTAGGTTTGCCATCTTCAGGACTGAGTTGGGGGTAGTTTACCCATATGGATTGGATTGAGGGGGAGTGGATCTCTTCTGATACCTTCTTCAAGTGGTATTTTCTTATGATCTTCTTGATCTTTTTGACTCTTGTTGATCTTTTCTTCAAGTGGATTCTCCAACTTTCACCTAGTGGTATTAACAAATGTCTTCTTTGGCTTTTGATGCTTTCTCTTGCATCTCATTATATTATATTGCATTCATATAAAAAAATAAAAAAATATTTCATTGTAATATAAGCTTTACCGCTTCTGTCTTTTAAATTGATGAAGCTTTGCTTATTACCCTCTTGTGTTGCAACATTTTTATTCAAGCTCAATGTCATGTCTTGTTCATTGACTAGCTAGAATTATCATGTCTTCTCATATGTAGCTTAGTCTTTGCTAGATGAGCTTTAATCCTAAGATAACTTGAACTGAAAACTGTAATTTGTGGTTCTTTTGGTTAGTTGCACCTTTAGTGATCCTTTTATGATACTTGCCATGTCAAAATTGCTTTGTTAGCTCTTGAATCTTGGATTGAACTTTAGTTGAGCGTCTAGTTCTTTTGTGAATCTTAAAATTGCTCTTAATCTCATGCAAAATAAAAAATAAAGTAAAACAAGCTTTGTGATACTCTTGTGCTTAAAATTGTGTCAAACTACTCTCACGAGACTGCTTGTCATGTGACATGAACTTGGAGGTAGTTTGATGATCTAGACAATCTCATGGGGACTGATTGTCATTCTTGACATGAACCTCAAGATTTGTCGCCTTAGTTGAAGCTTAGAGGGTGGTTGTGGATGGCTCCTAGTCCAGGATCTACTCTACTAAGATAGACCACTTACACAACTTCAACATGTGCTATCAAATTGCAAAATGATCAAATGTTGTAGATCTAAAGGTGCTTGAGGTATTTTGAGCAAAATGATTCACTTTGGAACTTATAGCCTCTAGAATGATCAATTATAGCTTCTTGATCTCACATTGATATTTTGACAAGGCTATTATCATTCTAGGATACCTTTTGATGAACTACCTATTTGTGAAGCTCTGCATAACTTGTAATCACACTTATTGCTTTATCTTGTGCTATCTTGCTTAGCTTGGCTATTTATTTATCGATGTGACCTTGATAGCTTATTCATGCTTGATATGCCTTGTGCACTTTAGAAATGTTATCTAGTTCATGATTGGGTATACTCCATAGCTTCTTGCTCCAAAAACATTCAAAAATGAAGCCACTCCATTGCATTTCTTACATGCACCTTCTTATAGTTCTTTCATGCATCTTGACATGTTATCCTTGGATGAGAGAAAGACGTGTTTCCTTCATGACTCCATTGTCAAAGGGGGAGAAGAAATAACAAAAATGATGAAAGGAGGAGTTATTGTCGAAGGGGTGAAAAAGGGGGAAAATAAAAAACTAAAAAATTTGGGTGATCTGAGTGAGGGGGAGCATCTCATATGCATTCTTGTGATCTTAATGTTCAACTCTTGGTTTAAATTGCATTTCTTGAAACCTCTCAATGATCAAAGGTCAAAATGGACAATTGTTCTTTCATATGGACCTTGAGTGAATTTTTGTGTTCTCTCTGGATTTGAAGCTTTCATGAACTATATTGCCTTATCTATTGTGCTTCTGCATTCCTCAAGCCATCTTGGTCATTTTTATAGCTTTTTCTTGCTTGTGGACCAAGATGTGCCTTTGCACGAAAACGAGCGAGAGTTTTTCAAAAGAACCTCCAATTTGCATTTTTTAGAAGATTGACAATGTGTTCATCAAGGGGGAGATTGTGGATATCATGTGGATATAATCCTAATCTTAGTGTGTTAAACAATTAGCAATAGCGTCGAGGTGTTTGGAGAAACCCTCGTTCTCAGTAAAGTCTTGCTGCTGTCAGGCTGTAGGCAGTCAGACCGGCCTTTGTGGTGGTCTGACCGACCAGGGCTTTGGCCAAGAGGCTGGCGGTCAGACCGGCCAGAAAGATGTTTGTTGAGTTTTAGGCCGGGCCAAAAATAGAGGGTGTAGACAAGAGAGATGATTCTTCTGCACTTGGTCTCATAATGTTTAGTGCTTTGAGCCAAAAGTTCTATTCATTTTAAATTTACAGAGAGGTTTCGGATTTCCCAGGCTGAAATTTTGGTTAACTATTGGGGCGTTTGACTGGCCATTTGCTGGTGGTCAGACCGGCTGGCTAGCGGTTAGACCGACCATGGGCGGCGGTCAGACCGACTAGGCAGTGTTCATGCGCTGGGACGGCGGTGAACTTTGTGGGTTAAGTCAAGAGTTTTGCTGCATGAAGCATGTTTTGGCTAACATGGGTCAAGTTGCAAAGAACTTGTGCCTGAAAATGGCTGCTTGGTCTATTGTTGTGCATGTGGTTTAGAGTCAACTATGGTCAACGAAGAGGAGGACTAGGACTTGGTTAGGAGAACCAAGGTCTAGAACAGTCGTGGATGCCGGGTGAGATGGTAGGACTCAAGCAAGGCGCAAGATGGATAAGAACTATAGAAGACGAAGTTTGAGCAAAGACCTTTGTGAAGGTATGTGCTCATGTCTCATCAATTATGTGAATTGATGATTGTGCGTATCGTGCGGTGCTACGTAACGGTTTGCTTATTTGTGATGGTTGTAGGACACTAAAGCTAGGTCATAGTGAGGCGGACTAGATCGGGACTTAGTTAGGAGAACCGAGGTCCATAGCGATCGAGGTGGTGCCGGAAGATGACTGAGGCTAGTCGGGTGGTTACAAGCCGAGAAGATAAGAAATCGGAGCGGAAGCTACCAGTGATGAACATGACGGGCAGCGGCAAGGTGGACTAGGTCTAGACTCAGGGAACAGTTGAGGTCTGGACTAGGCTCAGGGAGGAGCTGAGGTTCTGAATGGTTAAGGAAGTCGGGTGCAGTCATGGTGAGACACGAGGTCTGCCAAGTGACTTGGTCCTAGTTGTAAGCGAGGACAGTTTGGTGAGATCCAGATGCGTGAGAGGCTTGGCGCGAATTCATTGGGGCCACATGGGTGATGACGGAGCATGGGAGATGCTTCGAGGCGAAGGAATCGCCAAAGGTCGGTAGAGGACAAATTGCCCTATACCAGAAAAGTGGTAAGTGGTGGTGTGCAAAACCACCTTCTTGGCCTTGGAGAAAACGCGACACAAGACGGAGCAAGGAGAGGCGATCTAGGTCAAGAGAAGATGAAGACGACGCTTTGAGAAGCGTGCATGAGTGTAACTCGTTTGTGTGTGGGCTTAACGGATGCCCGTTTGGGTTGTCTCTCTAGAGCTAGCCTCCACTATAAAAGAGGAGGGTGCTGGTTGTGCACCCCCAACCCTTGTATTCTACAAACCCTAATTTGAGATTTAGGGATAGGAGAGCAAAGTGGAAAGGCTAGGGTTCATGAGAGATGGATTGATTGAGTACTCAAGTGTTGAGCTTTGTCCTCCATAGTGGAGTGGCTGTAAACATACATTCTCTCTAATCAATCCATGCAAGATTTGCCCCAAGATGGGTTTTATCTTATTCTTGCTCCCTCTTTGATGCCTTTGGGATTTTTATTGTTTCTTAGGTTTTTATTTGGGATCTTGCTGTGATCTTGCCTGCTAGGACATGTGGAATATGATCTATGGTCATATTGATCATCATCCAACCATAAGCAAGCATTTGGATTTAAGTTTTGTTTTGCTAGTTTTGGTGAAAGAAATGGTGATTTTAGAGGTTATGCTCTTGAGGGCTTTTGGCTTGATTCTTCCTATGATTGAGGGTGTTAGGACGTATGGAAGACCATCCTTAGCCATCTTGGATTGATTTCTCTAACGAAATCCTCTCAATCACCGTTTTCATATTAGACTCGGTTTTGGAGCAACCTTCACTCAAACGAAAAAATGATAGAACTTTTGCGATGATCTTCATGATCTTTGATCAAAATAGATTCCTTACATCTTAAAGAAGGTATGTTTCAAGTTTCACGAAGTTTGAAGTTGTGGATCAAAATTTGGATCAATTTGCAATATCGAAATCCAGCTAAAATTTAGTTTCTGTGCTGATTTTACTGTTCACCGATCTGACCGCACTTTTCCCAGTCTGGCTGCCACTATTCATCGGTCTGACCGCCACTATTCACTGGTTCTTATTTGAATGATTGTCTCTGATCTTCATAGCTCCACATAGCTATTGGAGTTAAAGAACCTTGAACATCTTGAGGTAAAAGATTTTGAAAAGAGGCCGTTTTTGTGTGGCGCCTATTCACCCCCCCCCCTTCTAGTTGCGTCTTCGGTCCAATAGATAGTTTGTCAACCTAAGTTACCAGCTAGGAGCAAGATTTCCTCAACTCCAAAAGTGTCTTCGAGCACCGATCAAGCAGCCCCATCAAACATAATCAAGTTGAAAGAAGTCCTTTCCTACCAAGAGCCAATTTGTCAAGTTTTTGTTGAAGCGAGAATTTCAGCAAGAAGAAGACGTTTGTTTCGTAACTGTCCAAAATAGCAGTTCTATCAAAGTCAAAGCAGTTTGAAAGCAACAAGAGAACCCGAGGCTGAGTTCCCTAACATATTCCATAGTCAGCCTAAATCTCAGGGTCGAAGGGGGGGAAGGTTTGTAACATCCCAAAATTTTGCTTTTCAAAATTTTTTTGAGTAGTTTAAGTGCTTGGCAAATTTCACCGATTTTATTTGAATTAATAAAGATTAATTAGGAATTTTCTAATTTTAAAATATTTAATTTGACTAATGCATACTTCAATTAAATCAAAACCAGTTTTAGTTGAGTTCCCTGTGCTCCAAGGAATTTTTTCTGTATTTTCTTGGATTTTTCTGAATTTATTTGCTATTTATTTGGCCTCATTTGGTTTTTCTGCCTTTTTTAAAATTCCAAAATCAGAAAATGCTTTTCTCTCGTGGGGCGAATCCGATCAGCCTACTCTGTTTTCTCTCTCTCTCTCTCTGGCCCACCTTAACCTTGGTCCGTTCCCCCCTTCGCATCCCTGCTCGCTTCTCGGCCCAGCCCACCAGGCTAGCCCAATTGAAACCCTAGTGCGGCACCTCCCGGGCCCGCCTGGCAACTGGAGCCATCGCTACTAAGCGCATGTGTTCGCCCAGATTTCGCCACGCTGCCTTAAGCGCCGACAACAGACGACGCCTAATGCGCTTATAAATAGCGCTACCAGGCGCAGATACGATTTGCCTCGCGCCGCTACCCTCGTGCCGTAGCCCCTCTTCACCGGAACACCCCATGCGCAGCCAATCGCTGCCGCTTCAGTTCTTTCCCTCAGAGCCGGCGTCGTGTCTCTTCGTCGCTATTCTCCACTGTGAAAGCTCCTCAAGCCGCTGTGACTACCATCATCTTGAGGTCTAGTGTACCACAGCTCCGGCGCGCACTCTATCTTCTACGTCTCTGGCCACAGCCGTACACCCGAAACATCCCCATTGCGTTTCCTATCACCAAGGTGATTTCCTCGTCAATTTAACCGTGTCACCATGTGCCTTACTTTCCGATCTACACTTCTATGCTTTCAATTTCGTGTTTCATCCATTGTGCGGCTGAAATCAATCCTTCTTTGTCAACTCCGGCTGACCATCTTCGCCGACCAATTGCGTCTTCTCCCGCGATCTCCTCCGTGCATGGACCCCTCCCATTTTCTCCCTGAGTCGCGTTCTATGTCATGCTCACCTTCTTTTTGGACGAATCATTTTTCATCGCCATCGACGCCGTGGTCGAACCATTGCCGCCACTTGAAGCTCATCGTCGACCATCTCCAGTGACCTTTGGACTTGGCACCTGTGTCACCTCGCTCGCCTTCGCCCTGTCTTCCCATTTTGCTACCTCATTGCCGCCGTCGCGAACCCAAACATCGGCGAGCCATCGGGCCGAGCGTCACCATCGATGTCGGTGACATGTCGTCGCCACATCACTACCACGTCACTGTTTTGTCCTTCGTGGCAGCCATCTCGGTGACACCTGTGTGCCTCGTCAGCACCATCCTCCACCTCCGCTGGCTTGCCTCATCTTTGCCACATCGGGCATATGTGGAAGCAATGCCCTACCACCTCAACACTCATGCACATGTGGCATTGCACCGTCATCGCCCCTGTGGCATGCACAAAACATTAAACCTGAATTAGTGTGGACATGGTTCACCATAAAGTCGTGCCTATGACCCGTGGAACCCATGTGTTAGGCACTGTTCCATAGACCCATTCCACCATGCACCATAGACCCAAGATTGTGGACTCCACTTGTTAGTTTCTCTCTCTCTTTTCCTTTTTCAGCATTTTCTTTTCCGATAGAACTTCCAAGAGCTCGTTCTTCCTCGTACGAACTCCAATTGAACCCATTCAAGTTTATAAATTTATATAAATTCAATATCTACCTTCCAGTACGATTTAATTTCAATTTGGAGTTTATTTGATTTGTCTTTTTGAATTTTGTTTATTTTTGCGCTTTCTCTCTCGTTAGATGTCGAAGTCACAGAATCGTTCGAAGGAGCTGAAGGTCAAGCAAGTAGAAGATTGAAGTTAAAATAAGACCATCATTGCTATAGCAAGGCAAGTTGTACCTTTGACCATGTTGAATCCAGTTTTACAAAATTGCTTTGATTTAAGTTATTGCATTTTACTTTAAGTATTTGTTTAAATGCTTTGGGATTAGCTATTCACCTATTTGATTATATCCACCTTGCCTATTGTATCATCATGATATTTTGTCACCCTAGCTTGGTTAATTATTTAGTTGGTAATATCATAGCACCACCGTGGGTTGGTCAGATACGAACAGTTTGCTTAGCCATGCAACGAGTTATTCATCTCATTTGAGTTGCTAATATATATTTGACTAAGTGATTATGGAACTTTGTGTAAAACCGTGTGTTGTGTGTCATTACTCGTTGATGGCATGTGTTGCACTTAACCAACAAGGTGGGAAAAGATTTAGACTGAGGCGAGTGGTGGAGCTTTGTGATTGGGATATATGAATCTTCGTGACTTCGTTAGAAATTGGCAGTCTCGCCTTAGTAAATTAAGGACTTAACTTTGTGCACCATTGAACTGAGTCACAACTGTACAACCACATGCCTGATGGGACATACCTAACTTAGTAAGTTATGGAATCTCAACATTGACCACTCAGGGAGTAGGTTAGGAGCTTAGTGATGGGTGGAGGTGTGTCTACTGTGTAGGTTACATTTATGAGCAGTTTGCTGTTTTCAGGTCTAACGGTGTGTGTCGTGCCAAAGCAATGTGTTTGGGTTGGTACGACGGCAAAACACATCGGGAGTGTCAATTGTTGAGATGAAGTTTTGGAAAGGTTTTGTTGTGATTAGCTTCGTATAAGTTGATTGCATCTTGTGGTGAAGTGTACAACCTTTGCAGAGTGTTAAACAATCTATTCGAATAGTCACGTCCGCGGTCATGGACATGCTCAGGGTTTTCACATGAGAGGTAGATTTTCATAAAACCAATTGGGAAGGGACAGCTGCTTGAATTAACTCACATGGCTATGTGAAAGAATTTGCTTAGGCTTTGTGTCCTTTGTGGAAACAAATGTGGCACTATTATTGTTTTTTTTAATTATGCTTTCAATCTATTATTTGTATTCAATTGCAAATACAACTTTATTGCAAAATAACCACAGAAGCCATTTTCTTTGGAATAAGTCGTCATGTATAATTGCACTCTGTGGTACAACTTTTTGAGTACTTGGAGTACTCATTCTTGCTGCAATCATTCATATAAAGTGGAGGAATCAACACCTGCTTTCGAGAAGTTTTACAAGGATTGTGGAGAACTAGATCAGACTATCACAGCCTATTGCCTGTGGGCATATGGATGGGTTTCTCTGAAGTTATTCCGTTAGCTTCCGCTGCAGCTTAATTGTAATATTCGCCTTCTAAGGCATTAGTTGTAAGCTTTGACCTTAAGGTCGTTACTCTGATAATTATTGTTCTTTTGCCTATTTATTAGCCATTTTTGCATATAGAATGATATTTCATCGATGTTACCACTGTGTGCACTAGTACGATCCTGGACTAGTGCAGTATACATAGAGGGTCCAGAATTGCATTTCTGGGTCCTGACAATCAACCACTTTCGACTACAAGTACTAGCATGGCTAAGCATCGGCGGGGCTACACAAATCCAGGACGACCTCCCTTCGTCACCCTATCACCCGTCCAAGTCAAAACACAGTATCCACTACCCAAAAAGTCCACAATAACCAGATTCGAAGATCTGAACACATTCATCAAATTCCAACAGGATTAGATGCACCTCGGCCAATGGACTAGCTCCATCAACCACTTTCAACTACTACTACTGGCATGGCTAAGCATCGATCTATCCCACAATAGAAAATTCCCACACATACATATATCCTAGGCAACAACGGAACATGGGGATATCAATATTCAAGGAAGGTAATGCAAAAGATAGGAAATTAACTACTTCTACCCATGAATGTAATTTCCAAATAGCATGCATGTAATACCTCGGCCTACTCGTATGCGGCCCATGTGGCCCATGAGGAGTTGTGTGGTGGGTTTAGTCCCACATTGCTTGTCTAAAGTGAGTTGTACTAGTATATAATGCCTGTTGGGTCCAAACATAGCACCTCCGGGTTAACCCTTTTACACTAAGCGAGGACGAAAGTGTAAGTGGGGTGCTATGTGTGCACGGTCCGCCTACGGTGGAAATTTGGGCATTGAGCGGATTTTGGGCCAGGGTGTTACAATGCAATACAGCTAGATTGAAATCAACATAATACTTTTTAAAATTAGTTGGAGCAACCTGGTCAAGGGAAGGGGGTTGCTTGCCTTGCTAGGGATAGTCCAGGTGCTACTAAGGATCACTTTTGTACACACTCAAATCTTTGAAATCTACCGAATGAACGAGAAGAACGAATAACGCTGAATTTAACAAAAAAAATTCAAATTCATCCGAAATGCATGAAAATTACTGAAGGATCAGTTATGGCGACTAGAGGGGGGTGAATAGGCACAAATTAAATTTACCCACTCAAGTATTTATTCTCTTGAACTCTAGTGCTGTGAGGAAGACACTAGGTTCAAGAACACCAAGAACACACCAAGAACAGAAAAATCAGAACAAGAATTTCAGAAACTTGGCTGTTAAGAAACCTCAAGAACTCAAGTTAAATTTAACCAAAATTGATGAAACTTGAACCATAGCAAGATGAGGTCATCAGGGTTATGATTCCAAAAGGAATTGCAGAATAAAGCCCAAGAGAGAGACCTTTCTTGCTTAAAGTCCACGTTGCATCAAAACAATAATTTCTGCATATCTGGAATTTCATAAACTTGCCGCTAAGAAACCTCAAGAACTCAAGATCTACTGAACCAGAATTTATGAAACTTGAACCATATCAAGATGAGGTCCTTAGGGTTATGATTCCAAAAGGAATTGTAGAATAAATCCCAATGGAGAGACCTTTCTTGCTCCAAGTTCACGTTGCACCAAAATCTGGAATTTCATAAACTTAGCCGCTAAGAAATCTCAAGAACTCAAGATCTACTCAACCAAAATTGATAAAACTTGAACCATGGATGGGAAATGATCTTGGGGCTATGATTCCAAAAGGAATTGGAAATATATGCCCAAAGTCTCAACCTTTCATGCAAATAGTTCAAGCTGCATCAAGAACATCAATTTCAGCTCAAGAAGACGGTTAATGCAAAGACAATTTGAGCAAGAATGAATTCTAACGGATCTTGTTAGGTTGGAACATGTTCTTGATGAACTCCTCATGCTCTTACATGTCCTAGATCCAATAGAACTACAACAAGTAGAAGGAGGGGAAGAGAAGCTCAATTTGCAACAATGAAAAGATATAAATTGCAAGAAATAAAATAAATTTCAGAATATGTAAGAACTTGGAACTTTCATTGCTTCAAGAGGAACTTTCATTTCTTTAAGAAGAAGGATTACAAAGCCACACTTCATGGTGGGCAAAGCTCAAAGGTACATAAATCCTTCTCCAAGACTTAGTAGTGGATGCATACCTCTACCCCTCTATTTATAGCCCTATGGGAGCAACCTCAACCCTTAGATCGCCTCAAGGGCTAAGATTAACTCTCTCCACTCATTCATATCCACTTAGGGTTCATCCAACTCTACTCCTTGCCTAGAATACCCCTATAGACTAGCCACAATTACATCAATGCCCTTATGTTGATTTTGGTCAACATAAGCCACTTGGAGCTACCACGCTGCTCCGCCATGACGGTCTTCGCTACTCGTTGACTTGTCACATCCCTGCCTTGTGTCTCCAGCTCCGAACACCCTCAGAACGCATCGCCGACACTTGGACGCTGCCAAGTCACCCTGAGTCACTACACAGACCTGTCTCGCGCCATCTTCAAGACCGAACTTGATCCTCGATGATCTCTTCAAACTGCATGATCGTACTGGATGCCAAGCTCTCCAAGCTTGCTCTCGATCCCACGTCGATGATCATCCAAGCCATCAAGTCAACTTGAAGTCAACAAAGATGAAGAAATTGTTTCCTTGGCACAAGCGTCGCGCACTTGACCATCATTAGTGAAAACATGCATCATAACATCCCATGCAACCTAGGTAAAACTCAAAACTTGACTTCGCAAACTTTAAGAACTATCGAACCTTCATCAATAAGTCCCAAATGTTGTCAAATATTCATCACAACATGGAGAGGGCCTCCACATGGTCTCTCAATCTCCCTCTTAACGAATATGTTGACAAACCACATCCAAATACAAATTGAATGTCTTAAAAGAAAAGAAGTTTGCAAAAAGACTACCTTAGTCTAGAAATGAAGAAAGAAGATCATGACCAAGTTGCCAAAATAGAAGGGAGCTCAACACTAGAAGAAAAAAAACTTTGCTCAAAAGCTCCAAAGGTATTAAGCTAAAAAAAGATCAAATGAAGGAGACGATAACCAAATGACCTAAACTGTATTTGAAAATCATTTTGATGCACATTTAAGCTAAATTATGGTTGAGATTAGCATTAAGTCAATTTTTTTATTTTTTATTTTCAGCCTAATTGGAATGCATTTTGCATATATTTCTCTCTCCCTTTTTCAATTTAGTTATCAAGAGACTAGTTTTAGCACATTCAACGAGATGATTATTAGAACATTAAGTAATAACAGGATCAAGGTTATCACAATATTGGGCAAAGCGAGTCAACACTTTGATCATATTGCACCTACTTTTGAAATGCAATTATATTGTTTTAAATTATGAAATTGCATTGCTATGATTTATGCAACTATGTTGGTCTAGCTCATAGTTAATACCTTAATGATAATTGTGTATAAACTTCCATTCATTGAATTTGGACACTATCTTTTGTCACCCAAGAATTAATGGTTTACATACTAGTTAATAAGTCTGTATCTAAGTATCACACTTAGCCTTGCTTAGATATTGTCATGTGGGCAATAATTTTCCCCAACATTATTAAAAACATTTTGTAACACCCCAGCCAAACAATGGCTTGGAATGCTACTAAATAATCAAGATAACTAATTAAAACGTAAGGCTTAATTCCAAATTTCAGCAGAACCTCCTTTGTATAATTAAGTATACTGGAGGTTCTAACATTTGCACATATCATAATCAATATCTCAATATCCAAAATTTATTCAGTCATTCAAAATAGTCTATTCAGCTAAAACATTAACAAGCATAATCAAAACTTGCTACTCTCATTATTACAAATAATTCGAAACGACCAAGCATAGCCATATTTAAATCTCAAGCAGTTTGCTTATTATTAGAGTATGAGCTAAATGATATTCCTATTTTAAAGTGAGTGGTAGTGAGTGCATCCAAGCAAGCCTACTCCCTCCCATACATGCCATTATTGCAGGTGGTACCTAAAAACACAGCAAAGCAAGAATGAGCCCAAAGACTCAGCAAGTATCAATAAAGGAACACTAAGCTCACAGTTATAGCATCAACATACTATAAGAAACATACACTAAAACAACTTACATGTTTATGTAATGCAAATGAACAATGCATCTTTTTCTCTTTTACTCTTTTCGTATTTTACTGGTAATGCGGGGTATACAACCGTCGATGTATACCCTTGCCTGTGCTCTCTAGCACAGGGACCAAGAGCCTATACTTCACAAGTATAGGGACCATAGCCCATCATCTTCATGATGGGGACCTCTTCTCAATGCCCAAATTCCAAGAATGTGGGAACCATAAGCCCGTCATCTACATGACAGGGACCTCAAAAATGCATACTTGGTCACCACGTGGCCAAGTCCAAGGTATGCTCTCAATATGCACATGTACTAAAACTCTATCTTTAAATAACATGTGAATCAACAAGTACATACCAAAATCTCAGACCTTAATTAACATGTAGTGCATCAACAACATACATAAGTAATCTTCAGCCATAACTCATGCACTCACCCAATTTTATTCATACCCAACACACTATCATTCATGCATAGCCAATACGAATAAACACAATCCCTCACAGTCAAACATTCATAATTATACAACAACCAGAATACTTGCCTCAACCGTGCGGGAATGGTGGACGCGAAGAGGGCGCTGCCCCCGGGACCAATCCCCTACCTGAATATAATTATAAACCACGCTAAGACAATCATACTAGACCAAACATAAATAATAACACAAACGAACTTGCTATACTCTCAAGTGCATTCCCAATTTCCAACTCCTAAAGATGGATCTGTCCCCTCTGTGGACAACCATATTCTAAAATCCATAACTTTTACTACAGGAGTCCAAATGAGGTTTTATTAGACTTTTTGGAAAGGTAATTAATTTCTCCAACTAAACCTAGTTGAGGAGCCCTTCTGAATCGGCCATCTATTGTCCCTACCGAGCTAGTTAACAAAACATCGAATTCACGTCGGGTTCTCTGGACAGTACACTAAAAATACCATAACTTTCAGTATGAGTCTCCAAATCTCACATTCTTGAGCTTTCTAAAAAGATGACACAATAATCTATGACTTTCATTACTGAGCTTCCCTAATTCTCCATTTAACTAATCGCTTAACCCAGATTACTAAAACTTATCAGAAAACCAACAAATCTGCAGAACAGTCCCACTAATAAAATCATAACTTCTGCTACAGAGGTCCAAATAATGTGTTCTGGTACTTCACGAAAATATGGTGATGTCCTCTACATTACTCTAGGAGACGTCCAAAACTGAAACTGCCTATAACTATTTCAAAATGTCAATCTAACACGTACTGTCCTGAACAGGCCTAATTACCGATATTGCTAAAACAACTAATTAAGCATCTAAACAAGGGGGAACAGCGGTTACCCTTGACGAAACGATGAAGAACCTGCTGAGCACGATGATCATGCGCCAACGATCTCTCCCCTTCCTCTCTTCTTCCTCTTCTCTCTTCTTTTCCCTTCTTTGGCCTAAGAACAAAGAATGGGGATGGAGGCAAGGGCTGCCATGGGGAGGAGACACCATGGTAGTGCTACATTGGCGGCGTGTACTGTAGCACACATGCTACAGTAGATAATAGGGTTTTCCCCCTCCTTTTATTACTGGCCAACCCCTCATGGGCCTCTTGGGCCAAGGCCCGAGGCCCAGGTTGTCCCAATTATGCTGAAAACCCCCTCTCTAACTGCTGATTAAACTATTCTCTATTTGATCCCCCTCCTAATTCAATATTCTCTTCCGAATTAATTTGGAGTATTACATTCTACCCCTTAAACTGAATTAGGCCGAATCCAAACCACGTTTACGCCAAAGAAATGATCACAGCTAAAACTTATTATCATTACCACATACCTGCTGTGAATAACTCCGGATACTGCTTGCGCATGCAAGACTCCAACTCCCAAGTCGCCTCTCTCTCGTACTAATGGGACAAAAGCACCTTGACACAAACCAACAACTTGTGCCTCAGCACTAGCTCTGACCTCTCTAGAAAATGCACAGGATGCTATTCAAAGGTCAGCGGCTCCCGCAAAACTTCATACTTTGGACCAACCTGGCACTCACTTAGCTCTGGAACAAACAAGACGATGCGTACTCCGCGTATGGACTCAATACGGTTCTAGCGATTTGCCAACTTCAAACATTCCCACAACTTCTAGAAATGACCCAATGTACCTTGGGCTATCCTTCCCTTTGGTACAAAACCACATAATTTGTACACAAGCATATGGAACGCTCATTCTATCTTCAGTCGATCTATTCATCCTAACCAGGAGGGTCTTCGTTAAGCAGGGACGTGCAACACAACTTATTTTAATCAAACTTTAATATTCAGATTCAAGTGAAGACAAAGGATTCACAATGCAACACCAACTTTCCTCCAAAACACTCGAATCCAAAATCGAAGATTCCCCATGAAAACCTTTTCGCACTCAACTAGGCAGTTTGCTAATAAATTCCACATAAGCCAAAAAGAAATCACTCGAACGCTCAAATCTAACACTTCATTTATTTTCCTGAACCAGACAGAACCACCTTGCCAATATAAGTCAACTCAAATTATACATGATCTCCATCATAAAAATCCAACTCAAATAAGAACCAAAAGAGCACTTCTCTACTTGAGAGAACATTCTTTTCTCAGATGCACTTTTAAGAAATAAACCCTTTTCCAGATCATGGGTGTCCAGATTTATCACACTAACTCCTTCTTAAACAACAATCCCAAAACGATCCTCAAACCGAAAGAATAACCATACTTATTTAGAGGGACTCTACTAATCCACAAAAAGATTCTCTAGTCCACTCCTATACCAAAGGAATTATTTTGACCAATGGTTTCCAACACCTCAATAGAGATTTTTCACCCACAACTACATCATCCCATTCTATTAAAGATAATCTACTTCAAATTCTTAGCATACATACTCATTTACTTTACCCAAAGTATTCTGTCAAAAATCAATACACTATTCAAAATTCGCTTCTGTTCATCTACCTCTACACATAATATTGGGTCTCCAAGGTCCTAGCATAAAATTGTAACACCCCAGCTCAACATTGAGCCTGGAATACTACTAAAATTAAATTAAACAAAACTAAACTAAGACCAATTACCAATTTTTGGCAGAACCTCCTTTGTATAATTAACTATACCCAGGTTCCAACAAATATTCATAGCAATTAACACTAAACTCAATATTCAATTTCATTCAGGCATGCAAGATAATCTAATAAACATAAACAAAACTTGCTATTCTCCTTATTACAATTAATCTGAAACTTAAAACCATCCATAAGTGATTCACAAGCAGTTTACTTATTATTGGAATAAAATCTAAATGGCAGTCGCCTTAAGGATGAGTGGTAGTGAGTGCATCCCAACATCTACTCCCTCCCATGCATGCCGTTCTTACCAGTTGTACCTAAAACATATCAAAGCAAGAGTGAGCCCAAAGACTCAGCAAGTATCAATAAGGCTAAAGCTAAAATCACAGTCATAGCATCAATACTCCAAATTAAACATTACACTAAACATAGCCTTCATGCTTATGTAATGCGACCATGCAATGCACCTTTTAAACTTTATCTCTTTTCGCATTTTACCGGTAATGCGAGGTATACAACCGCCGATGTATACCCTTGCCTATGCACTCTGGCACAGGGACCAAGAGCCTATACTCCACAAGTATAGGGACCTTTGCCCATCCTCATCATGATGCGGACCTCTTTACTCATTGCCCACATTCTACGAATGTGGGGACCTCAAGCCCGTCATTTACATGACGGGGACCTCAACTATTCATACTTGGTCACCACGTGAGCAAGACTCAATCATGCTTACTACATGCATATGTACAATGACATCATCGTCCAAACATATGAATTCAACGTGCACATAATAACATATAAGCATTAACAACATACACAGGAAGCTTTAACCATAACTTGCATTTACCAAGATATATTGCAATTCATCACATTAACATCCATGCATGGCTATTATGAACAAGACACAATTAATCTCAGCAACAATCATAATTATTCTACAACCCGAATACTTGCCTCAACCGTGCGAGAACGGTGGACGCGAAGAGGGTGCTGCCCCTGGGATCACACTCCCACCTGAACATAATGATAACCCAAACTAAGACAAGCATACTGGACCAAAAGCATAAATAAGAACACAATTGAACTCGCTAAACTCCCAAGCGTTTCCAGCCTTCCAATTTCTACCGATTGATTTGGTGTTCACTGCGGACAGTCAACTTCTAAAATGCATAAATTTCTGCTCAGGAGTCCAAATAAGATGTTCTAATACTTTCTGGAAATATAATTAAATTACCTAAGTAAACTTAGTTGGGGAGCCCTTCTGATTCTGCCATCTACTGCCCCTACCAAGCCAATCTACAGAACATCAATTATCACGTCGGGTTCTCTGGACAGTACACTAAAATTATCATAAATTTTGCTACGAAAGTCCAATTCTTATGTTCTTTAGCTTTCTGGAAAGGTGAGGAAATTACCCATCTTTTTCATTATAACGAGATCCTCTGATTTCGTCTTTAACTAAAATATTAACTCAGATTTCTACAGACTGTCAGGATGTTGACAGGCTAACAGGACAGCGGCACTAAACAATTCATAACTTTCTAACCGTTAATCGGATCTGGGCGTTCTTGGTGGCCACGGAAAGCTAACAACATAGCCCAACTATTTCTAACAGGTTGGATCCCTAGATTCTGCTTCTACAGACATGAAAACCATCGTCCAAACTACTGGACAGAACACGATCTATTAAACCGATGCAATTCAATCTATCAAACGACCTCAAACGCATCTACTACACATTAACCAGTGAAGAACACGTGACGTTACCCTTGTAGAACCGCTGTAGATCGCGATGAAGCCCGCGAACCTTTCCCTTCCCTCTCTTCTTCTTCCCTTCCCTTTTCCTCTCTTCTTCTCCCTTCTTCTTCCTCTCCTTTCTTTCTCTTCTTCTTCCTTCTCTTGGTAGAGCAGCAGGGAGGGGTGGTTGCTACAGTACAATGTGCTACAGTGTGGTGCGGTACTGTAGCAAAGGCTAGGATTTTGGGAAAAGGCACCCCCTCTTGATTCCACTAAAAAGGCCGGCCCATATGGCTAGGACGCCTTGGGCCGAAAGCCTAAGGTCAATCCTCCCTCAATAGATTCTGAATTTTTTTGAGTAATTTTCCTCTCCAATTTAATGTTGTTCTCTCTAAACTTTATTACATTCACTTGAATATTCAGGATATTACAAAAACCCCCCTCTAATCCTCTGTTAAACTCTTTTCTATTTGGTCCTTCTCCCCCAATTTAAATATTCTCTCGCGAATACTCTTTCGAACCCATCCGTGGTATTACAAAAATGCAAGCCCCAAATTTAACCTCCAAGTCTCCTACCTTGAATTTCTGGTATAATTGATAGGAAATCCTCAAATTCGTTTACTAAAATTTCACACAGCTCAACAATAATCTCAGTTATTAATATTAACATTCATCACTAATCAAGTAACCGCCTAAAGCGATTCATTTCACCAATCTTAGACCTTCTCTAACCCACATCAATCAAATTTAGCTACACGACTATTAGATTTCACTACACTACTACTCTCATTAGACTACACCATCAATTCTTCTACACAATCTTACCGAGTACCCAATTACGATACTCTAATAAACTGATCAAGATTTTCATACTTGCTAATTCTAATGTTCTGTCAAAATGAACACAAGATCTTGGACCACACCTCGCTATAGGTCCTACTAGCTGCGACAACGAAATCTGTTAACTCCAAAGACAACATTATATTTAAATCAATTCCTCTCCAAGGACTATTCTAATAAATCGATTTATTACTCAATGCCTCTCCAACAACTTGACACCTAAAGGCTCACACAGACATCTTGTAATACCCCAAGTTTAATTAAGTAAGAAGAAAAGAATTCGGGGAGGAGAATCAATTAGAAAAGTGATTTAACAGAAGATTCAGGGGGATTCTTGCGTAATTTAGAAAACCTGGACTGTGGGCCAAAAGCCCACAACACCTTGGCCCATTAGGGCAACCATCCAAGTGGAGGGGGAGGCCATGCTACTGTAGCACACACTATAGCGCCGCCACTGCAGCAGCCCCTCCCCTCCCCATTGCGCCACCCACTCCCCCCTTGGTGCTCCCTGCTGCCGACCTTGGTGTTCCCCGCTGCCGGCCATTGGAGGAAGGAGCAAGGCGAGGGAAGGAGATCAACTTCGCGGGGCAAGATCTTCAACTTTCTGTGATTCTACAGGGTAACGTCACGTGTTCTTCGCTGGTTAATGTGTAGTAGATGCGTTTGATAGATTGAATTGCGTCGGTTTAATAGATCGCGTTCTGTCCAGTAGTTTGGACGACGGTTTTCATATCTTTAGATGCATAATCTAGGTATCCAACCTCTTAGAAATAGTTGGGCTATATTGTTAGCTTTCCGTGGCCGCCAAGAACGCCCAGATTCGATTAACGGTTAGAAAGTTATGAATTGTTTAGTGCCGCTGTCCTGTTAATCTGTCAACATCCTGATAGTCTATAGAAATCTGAGTTAATCTGTTAGTTAAAGACAAAATCAGAGGATCTCATTATAACGAAAAAGATGGGTAATTTCCTCACCTTTCCAGAAAGCTAAATAACGTAAGAATTGGACTTTCGTAAAAAACGTTATGATAATTTTAGTGTACTGTCCAGAGAACCCGACGTGATAATTGATGTTCTGTAGATTGGCATGGTAGGGGTAGTAGATGGCAGAATCAGAAGGGCTCCCCAACTAAGTTTATTTAGGTAATTTAATTATCTTTCCAGAAAGTATTAGAACATCTTATTTGTACTCCTGAGAAGAAAGTTATGTACTTTAGAAGTTGACTATCCGCAATGAACACCAAGCGATCGGTAGAAATTGGAAGATTGGAAACGCTTGGGAGTTTAGCGAGTTCAATTGTGTTCTTATTTATGATTTTGGTCCAGTATGCTTGTCTTAGTTTGGGTTATCATTATGTTCAGGTGGGAGCGTGATCCGGGGCAGCGCTCTTCGCGCCCACCGCTCTCGCATTTGCTGAGGCAAGTATTCGTTGTAGAATAATTATGATTGTTTGCTGAGATTGATTGTGTCTTGTTCATAATAGCCATGCATGGATGTTAATGTGATGAATTACAATATAACTTGGTAAATGCAAGTTATGGTTAAAGCTTCCTGTGTATGTTGTTAATGCTTACATGTTATTATGTACACGTTGAATTCATATGTTTGGAAGATGATGTCATTGTACATATGCATGTAGTAAGCATGATTGAGTCTTGGTCATGTGGTGACCAAGTATAAATAGTTGAGGTCCCCGCCATGTAAATGACGGGTTGAGGTCCCCACATTCGTAGAATGTGGGCAATGAGTAAAGAGGTCCCCATCATGATGATGATGGGCAAAGGTCCCTATACTTGTGGAGTATAGGCTCTTGGTCCCCTGTGCTAGAGTGTATAGGCAAGGGTATACATCGACGGTTGTATACCCCATGACACGTAAAATACTTAAAAGAGATAAAGTTTAAAAGGTGCATTGCATGGTCGCATTACATAAGCATGAAGGCTATGTTTAGTGTAATGTTTAATTTGGAATATTGATGCTATGACCGTGATTTTAGCTTTAGCCTTGTTGATACTTCTTCGAGTCTTTGGGCTCACTCTTGCTTTGATATGTTTTAGGTACAACCGGCAAGAACAAAGATTCATGGGAGGGAGTAGATGTTTGGATGCACTCACTACCACTCATCCTTAAGGCATCGCCATTTAGATTTTATTCCAATAATAAGTAGACTACTTGTGAATCATGTATGGATGGTTTTAAGTTTCAGGTTAATTGTAATAAGGAGAATAGCAAGTTTTGTCTATGTTTATTAGATTATCTTGCATGCTTGAATGAACTTGAATATTGAGTTTATTGTTAATTGCTATGATTAATTGTTGGAACCTCGGTATAGTTAATTATACAAAGGAGGTTCTGCCGAAAATTGGTAATTGGTCTTAGTTTTGTTTTGTTTAATTTAATTTTAGTAGCATTCCAGGCTCAATGTTGAGCTGGGGTGTTACACATCTACTAGACCACCATTAACTAGTTGCCAAAACATTACCGAAAAGGTTTTGCAACACAATTCGGTTAACCCTTCCTTAGAAGAAGAGGCAAATAGAGATACATCTCAACACATCGGAAAACAATACCACTTACAGTAGTTACCAGATCAAGAGAATTAATCAAATAGCAATGATCCCGGAAAACAAAGATGAGATCATAGATGAGGGCACACGTCCCACAAGCGGAGAATATCAAACCTCAAACGAGAATAAAGCATTGCTTTTGGAATTCAGAAACTTTGTTGGGCAAAACAGAAAGTTTAGGCAAAAAAATCTATAAACTGCAAGTTACAAAACTTGACTTAAATCTCAAATACTTCTACTTCACTCTTTCCTTTAACAAAGAAAATGACTTTTGTTAGTTACAGCATCACCCTGCTAACTCCAATAAGAAGAGATTTCAAGACCACAACACAAAAACTACTTAGGAACTAATAAAACCTCTCAGCACGTCACTTCGCTCCAAACAATATCAGCTACCACGTCAACACGAGGTCTGAGAGATCACAACGCGAAACTAGAAGCATTTTCATTTAATCAATATTAGGCGAGCGACCCAATTCCTTTATACAAAACATTCAATATCATCTTCATAATTCCTTACTGACAATCACACTAACAGTGAGATAATACACTATTAACGAGAATCCTCATAGCCTACTATCCATCGTAAACCTCTCCAAAGGAGACACCAAGCACAAGGTTGAAACAAACCTCTTTTATTAAAATCATGCTATCAAATAACAATTTCGCAAGGCACACTATCTGAGACCACTTATTCATTCATCCATTCAACCATAAGTGTTGCTCAACACCCACTTCAACTATCATTACAATTGACAATTGTATTTATCACATATGCAAATAGGGTCCTACTGTTATTTACAGTCACAAATCCATTTATAACACAGAGTTAACATTCTACTTTATGCTCAGAGTTTAACTACAGATTTAATAACATCATCTCCTTTAATCACCGGGTTTCGTAAGGTACTACCTCAACATCCATCTAATCTGATATACATGTTTCAATCTAGCAATTAAGTATAATCATCAAGTAGTCAGCTTATGAAAATTACTGGATTAATATCCTCTAAGTCATCGCTCAATCACATCCGTAACATAGTCATCACTAATGGGTAGACAAATCCATTGAGATACTTTACTCCTAATTATCCAAGAAATCTATCGAATTCCATCACCTTAATGATCAGACCACATCATCAATATACCACACCTCTTAATAAGTGTTGGATTCCTAGTATGAATGGTCATACCATTTAACAAGTCCATCATGTAAATACTCCATGACATCATCAAATCTATCAACTTCACTTCCAAGGATCTTGGTGTAATATCCCGTTTAATTAAATAAATAATTGAGGGATTAGAAGAGGTATTTAAGAGTGAAATTTCAGAATTTAGTGAGTTGAGAAGAGTAGTGGGCCGCCGGCCCATAGCCCAAGTGGGGGAGCCCAACTTAAGAGGGAGGGGGACAAAACCCTAGCACTGCTATAGTACCTCCACACTGTAGCGCCACCGTACTGTAGCGATGGGGTACTGTAGCAATCTCCCCCTTGCTGTTATGCCAAGAGGAGAAAGGAAGGAGAGGAAGGGAGAAGAAGAAAGGAAGAGAAAGGAGAAGAAGAAGGTGAGAGGAGAAGACCATCTTCATGGGGAGAGATTTCTGGCAGGTGTTCTTCGTGCCCAGCAATCGGTTCTTCAAGGGTAACCTCGGAGCCCCTTTGATTAGATGTTTAATTAGTTGTTTTAGCAATGTCGGTTGTTTAGATCCCATTCTGTCCAGAAGTTTGAACGGCGGTTTTCATGTTTTTAGAAGCAGATTCTGTGGATCCCATCTCTTAGAGATGGTTGGGTTATGTCCTTAGCTTTCCGTGGCCGCCAAGAACGCCCAAATCCGATTAATGGTCAGCGAGTTATGATTTTTTTAGTGTCGCTGTCCTGCTAATCTGTCAGCATTCTGACTGTTTGTATAAAACTGGGTTAAGCCATTAGTTAAAGACAAAATTAGAGGATCTTGGTATAACTAAAAATGTAGGTAATTTTCATACCTTTCCAGAAAGCTAAAGAACGCAAGATTTGGACACTTGTAGCAAAAGTTATGGTGGTTTTAATGTTCTGTCCAGAAAACCCGACGGGAATTTGACATTTTGTTAACTAGCTCGGTAGGGGCAATACATGGCAGATTCAAAGGAGCCTCTCAACTAGGTTTAGTTGGGTAATTTAATTACCTTTCCATAAAGTCTAAGAACATCTTATTTGGACTCCTGTACCAATAGATATGGATTTTTGAAGTTGACTATCCACCGAGGGGACAGATCGACGTTTAGGAATTTGGGATCGGGATCGAGTAAGATGCTTTTGTGAGTTCGTGGTTGTTGCTATATAGTTTGTTTTGGTCCGCTACTGTGTCTTAGCGTGCGTTATAATTATTATTCAGGTGGTAGACTAGTCACAGGGGCAGCACCTTCTGCACATCCCTCGTTCCCTCGCGGTTAAGGCAAGTATAATTATGGATATAATAGATATTATTGAATGGCATTGCTTGATAATTTCTATGATTATTTGTGTTGTTCAGGATTGATATAGTGATATGACTAGTAATGAACACGGTTTCTAGTGCTATGAATTATGTATTAATCATGGATGTTTGAAAGTTGTGAAGTCTATGTTTGCAAGCTTTTGTAGTGTGAATAGGATATTCATATGCAATGTTGTTACGGATGCATGTTTGTATTAATTTGAGAATTCATACATATGCATCATGTTGGCTAATTGAAGTTTTGGTCACGTGATGACCAAGCAACACTTGAGGTCCCCGTCATGTTAATGACGGGCTAAAGGTCCCCATGCTTGTAAAGCATGGGCTTTGGTCCCCATACTTGTGGAGTATGGGCAATGGTCCCTGTGCCAGATGGCACAGGCATGGGTGTGCATCGACGGATGCGCACTTTGCATTACCGGTAAAATACAAAAAGGAAAGAGAAGGAAAGAGATCATGTTGAGCATATTGCATAGCATGCGTGTGTAAAGTGATTGATATGTGGTTTTGTGAAGTATAGTTGATGAGTTACATGCTTGTATGCTGTTGATGCCATTTATTATATTTCTTTGAGTCTTTTGACGACTTCTGTTGTTTGTTGTGTTTTAGGTACCTTTACGAGAATGACATGCATGGGGGAAAGGAAGGATTAGACTTCTTGCACTTTTGCACGAACTACCCACCATGGAATGAAAGGAAAATTAATCAGGAGATGAATGAACTGTTTAAAGTACTCTTAATGATTATTGCTTGTTTGGAGTAAAATGTAATAAATGAATACACGTTTTGGATGCTCGTGATCTATTTCTTAGATGTTTAGTTGCTATGGATGTCATAGTAACGAATAGCCAGTTTTGTTTATGTCTTGATCATATTGCAAATTGGATTATCTTTATATATTATAGCTATCTGTTGGAACCTCCAGTATAGATAACTATACAAAGGAGGTTCTGCCAAAATTTAGTAAGGTGTTTTAGTTTAATTACGTTTAATTTATTTAATTTAGTAGCATTCCAGGCCTTTGTTTGGCTGGGGTGTTACACTTGGTTAAGATCGATTACGCACCAAACTACTGACCTAACTTGATAACTCATATATTATCAATTTATCTTTTATGCTTAAAACCACTCACATAGCACAACAAAATATTTGAAAATAGTTTTGATACTTTCTTTCTCAAAGAAGATGCACTAAACTTCAACATTCCAACTACTCCAAAAGAAGTGCGGAAAGTCGAGACGTACTTCAATGAAGTTTGTAAATGATACTTTCTATTTTCTAAAACACCAAGCGAATAAATGGGTCAAGTTTGCCAACAAGAAGGTAGAACTCTCATGAAGAGGAACAATATTGTCAATGACAACGTTCACAAGTAGCAAGAATAGCTCAAGAGTTAGAAAAGACAATATTTTCTCTATAAAACAAGTACAAACCAATTGAAACACGTTAACTGCATTGTAACCACTATCCAATGAAGGTTTATCAACCGCAAGCGGCTCAACAGTTAGAAAACAATGTTCGCTTTAAGGGTCAAATTAAATCAATAGAAACACATTGACTAGAATAAAAACTACTAACCCAAGAGAAACTCATTAAGCCCAACTGGACAAGAGTTGACCAAATTCAAAGTCAAGGAAGAGAACAACTTCTCTAAGGATACTCACTATCTACGCCTGTAATAAGATATCTGAGGTAGCACTTCTCTATTCACATTCCACGAACAGTGGTGTAACTTGGTAAAGCCCAGGGCCACAACCACAACCTCAACCTCTCAACATCGATTATCCCCACAAAATAATATTCATAATAATGAATTAATAAGCAATCATACTCACTTCTGTAATACCCCAAATTTCAATTGGAGAATATTATTCAGGAGAGGGAAATTTATTCAATATCGATTGTAACAAAGTTTAGAGATGGAATTAAGTTCAAAATTCAGAATTTTAGGAGAGGAATGGGCCGCCAACCCATATTCGAGAGGAAAGGAGCCGGCCATAGTGGCCCAAGGCCCATGAGTAGCCCATTAGAAGGCAAGGGAGGGGAGGGGACCAAACCCTAGCCACTCTTTGCTACAATAGCCGGCGGGCTACAGTAGATGTGCTATAGTAGCAGCGTGCTACAGTAGATTGCTATAGTAGTTGCTCCTCCTCTCCCCGGCGCCACCCTCCCTGCTGCCGGCCATCGGGAAGAAGAAAGGAGAAGGGACTAGGAGAGGAGCTTCTTCGAGGATAGATCATCGTCTTCCCGCGGGTCATCAAGGGTAACGATGTGCTTTCCCCACTGTTTGATGATGATTAGTTGTGAATTCGAGTAGTTGGATTGGATCGAATTGCTGCTATTAGAATTTCAGAATCTGTCCAGATTGTTGTGTGGCCAATTTCGGATCCTTACCAACCGAATTGGAGATTTCCATCTTCTAGAGATTTATAGATATTGTTCTTAGCTTTCCGTAGCCGCTAAGAACACCTAATTCCGACATACGGATCAAACGTTGTGATAGTTTCAATCTTGCTGCCCAGAGTTCTGACGAGATTGATCTGTTAATTTGTTTTTTAATTTATGTTCATGTTAGATGCAAATTCAGGGTTTCCACCCAACTAGATTGTTTTATAAAATTTTATAACCTTTCCAGAATGTCAAAGAACGCCCTAATCGGAGTTGTAGAATGTTGTAGATATGTTCGTTAAGTTTCTTTAGGAACTGGGCTCACCTCGTTTCGAGTCCCAGGTCAATAGTTATGGTTATTTTCGTTCTGCTGTCCAGATTCGATTCCGTGGTTGTGTTGCCTGTTTTCAGATTATGGATTATGGCTATTTCTTGGGTGTTCGGGAGGGTATTGTAGAACGTTAATGGTAGTTTCTTGTACCATGTTGTTCTTATTTCGAGTACTTACTTGTGTAGGCGGAGAGGCTTCGGGTTTAGGGGCACCATCTTTGCCTACTCACGCGTCGCAACGCGAAAGGCAAGTACTTTGATGTTCTTATGATTAGTGAATGCTGGATGCTTGATGTTGGTATTGTGCTTTTCTGTGATCCATGAGAATATTCAAAGTTTATGTTCCTTTCTTATGTGTTAATTCCATATGTAGACATGATGCCTTTCATAATTCATATTTCAATACATGCATCCATTTTCATGTTCCTTCCAAGGGAGTGGATTATAAGACCCATCAATTCCAGTATGGGCACATAAGACCCACCATTCCAATGTGGGTAGATTTGGACACCCATATGAAACGTTCTTCATACGGGACTTGGATCCCCACATTTTGTTAAATGCGGGCTTAGGTGAACACCGACGGGTGTGTCACTAGCTATACCGGTATAAGCACGTGTGCAGTCCATTCCTTTCAATCAATTCATTCATATATTCATTCGATGTTATGTTCTTATTCTTAAAAGATGTTGCCTTGTTCATAATTGTTGTAAGTTCAATTATTCATCGTACTTCTTGAGTCTCGCACTCATTCTTGCTTTGTTTGTTTATTTTAGGTGATCGTTGATGATGGATCTATTGGGAGGGAATAGACATGCACTATTCGTTCACTTCACCATATTTCAATTCAATAATAGGACTTGGTTCTAGCCTTCATTCGTTAATTGATGAACTGTAATAATTAAATTTAGATGTGGTTGATAACCCTCTCTATGTTATGATTGATTATGTATTGCTTGTGATCTTCGATCACCCTTCGTTATACTTGCTTGAATTCAGACTATTGTCATGCCATGGTTCTATTAACTAGTGATCTCTTTATGTCATTAGTTGATATTATTCAAATTCTTCCGCATTATGGTTGTATGTTAGATGATTTAGGTGACATCTTGGCTTCCGAATAGCCAGGGTGTTACAGTTGGTATCAGAGCGGGCTTTAGGTCCATGGTTAATAGAAATATATTAAAATGACATACTGTGCACAGTAGGTGGGGTTGGGTAATCCATTGTTTCTGTATTTCTATTGTTATGTTTCATTTGTTGAGCAATTGTTGAATTGCTTCTGTACTATTTTTCTTGTTGTTAATCTATGATATGATGTGATATCTTATATCTATGAATTTATTCTGTGATTGTCATGAGATGATCCTATATATTCATAACTGACTACATTGGTTATGCGTGTTGATAACGGATGTTAAGATGTTGAGGACGTGGTTGTCACTCTGGGATTCACCAGGTTGCACCACTATTTGTGGTATGTGGTTTAGGGAGTAGTTACCCCGAGTACCATAGTTTCAGGTGTTGAGCGTGAGTTGCTTTAGAAAGTTGTTCTCTTCCTAATTTCTGAATTTGGCAAATTCTTGTTCTGTGGTGGTTGATAAATTTCTCTTGGGTTCTTGGTTCATGGTAGTTGTTTGGTCTCAATGGGTCTTTAATGGTTCTCTGAAACAATTATTGTTTTTCGACTATTGAGTTGCTTTCACTACTTGTGATCTTCGTCAATTGGCAATATTGATATTTCCATGGTTGATCCTTCTTTCTCATTGGAAAAGAATGACTGATTTACTCATTTGATAGTTTGGTTAGTGAGAGCTTTCCATTGTAAGTTCGTTAACATGTGAAAGCTTTGGCTTTATGTGTTTCTTTTGGATTACTTCGAGCGTTGAGGTTTAAAGTCTTTCTTTTGCTGAATAAAGATGTTAGAATCCTTTTGTGATGTCTTGTCATGCTTAAAATGAGAAGTTATAACTAAACGAATAAATTGTTATGATATGAGTTACCAAGTTGGGTTGTTAGCATAGTGCAAATCAATTATTCTTAACTACCATCCATGAAAGTGAAATTGATTAGTTTGAGATGTCCTTGTATTTGATACATGGTGTATGTTAAATAAAAGACTGTCCATATCCGTTCAGAACCTATGGATCTTACATAGGTGCTAGATTTACCTATTTCTGATATGCTAAATTTGTTGAAACTCAGTATAAAGAACCGGATGGATTTGGTGTATCGATTCGTGAAACCTTGTTTATAGAAAATTATGTTAGTGAATCGTTAATCATGTTTTGAACTGATTTCTGAACAAAGGTGAAATGTTGAATCTTTGTTTATAAGTGGTTATGTGATTGCAAATGGAATTAGTACCATATGTACACACATGATTAGTACAATCATCAATTGTTAATGAGCACTGAAGATGGTGTTGAGCAACACTAACAGTTGATTAGATGAATTTCGTAAGTAGTCTTTGATAGCGTGCCGTGTGATATTGTTATTGCCTAGCATAATCTTGATATAATAAATTTGTTTCAACCTTGTGGTTTGTGTTTCCTTTGGGATGTTTTAGGATGGAGTAATAAAGTTTGATGATTCTTGGTACTAGTGTATGTTGTCGTTCTTATTAAATCGTCAGAATGTGATATTGATGTTAGTTCTCGTAGTAATTTCATCACCTATGGTGATATTGCTTAAATGAGAGTATTTCAAGTTTTGCTTTCATGATCTTTTGGTGTTCAAGGCTTATGTGGTAATTGGAAGTCGTTGAGTAAAGTGATGGGTCGCAAAGTTCTATTGGTTCTTAAGTGATTCACACGATTTGATCTTGAATGTCCGTTTGTTCTTATCTGTTAAGGTTTGATATTCTCTTCCTATGAGGCCTATGTCCTCAAGTGTGGTCTCCTCTTATGTTTTCTGAGTTCTTCGCCTAATTGATTATTTTCCTTGGTCCTGTGTTCGTGGCGAGTGGTAAATGATTTTCTAGTTGGTGAAAATTGTTTCCATTTGCCTCTTCTTTTGAGAAAGAATCAACCCATTCTTTTTCACGTGGGTCTTTCGAAGTGTTTTCTAATTGTTGTGGTGAGATTGGTGTTAATACTTGTAGTAAATTGGTCGCCTGGTGATATCGCTTAAAGGAGAATATTTCAAGTTTAGCTTTCGTGATCTTTTGGAGCTCATGAATGTTCTGGTAGCTAAAATTATTTTAAATAAAATGGTGTATTGGAATGTCCTATTGCTTCTTAAGAGTTTTATGTGATTTAGTCTTAAAGGTTCTTTGGTTTGAGTTCGCAAAGTGAGGTTGCAATCAAAGAAACCTTTTTTGTTGATTTCTTCAAGAGGGAATTAATCCGTTTGCTTTCCGTGGAATCCTGTAAATGAAAAAGTTTCGAGTTTTGTGGCTGGGATCATTTGCATCTCATGTTTCGTGTGTAGTTGAACTGTTCCGAGCAAATAGGACGTGTTGGAGAATTTTATTGGTTCTTAATTAGTTCTTGTGGTTTGGACTAAAGACCTTATCTTGCTCGTTGTGGCAAATTGTTGTTCGTGAAAGGATTAATTTTAGTGTTAAAGGAAAGAGTGCAGTAGGAGTATTTGAGAATATGAGGTCAAGTTTTGTAACTTGTGGTTATTCGAATCGTTCCTAAACTTTCTGCTATTTTCGCAACAGAGTTGTTGAGTTTCAATCGCAAAGTCACCTTCTTATTGGTTGTTATTTACTTTTCCTTTTCTGAGGGATGTGTGCTCTCAACTATGAACTCAACTTTCGTTTTTCCAAGATCTTCGTTATCAGATTATTTCTTTTAGTTCGTGCTCGCTGTGTAGAGCCACGTTTTCCTGTGTGACGAAACCTGTCCTTATTCGCCTCTTTCTGTTGAGAAAGGATCATTAGTTGTGCGTTGCAAAGTTTTACAAAGCGTCTTTTGGCAACTGTTTGGTGGTGGCTAAGTAATGGTAGCGGTGAGATTTTGCTAACAAGCTATTGGACGAGTAGTAGAAGATGAATTGGTTTTGACCTGTACCTCCTGGAGGAAAGTTGATTCAATTGGAACGTTTGGCTTCGAAGTAAATCTAAATAGTGTTACGACTGAGTAGAACCTATGGTATAGTGAAAATTCCAGAACTTTAGTTCATGTTGTAACGTTGGGAATTATCGATAGTATGGAAACCCTGATCAATTTTATTGAGTAACGCAATTGGAAAGTATTGCGATAATGTGGGGGGGATTCATGATGATGTCAATGAATGAGTATGTTAGATTTGTGGGGATGTTAGAGATTTAATCCGATGATTTCACTATCTGTTATAAGAGAAATTCGTTATAGAGATCTTGGAGGTTAAATTTGGGCTTTGCATTTTTTATGCTAGACATTTGGTCGCCCAAAGATTGTGTGTAGAGGAGATAGAAAACTGGAGTATTTTGAGCATTAAAATGATTGTTGATAGAACCCTTCTGATGTAGTTCATGAGCAGGTGTACTGAGGGTTCAGAGTTGTTATTCTGGAAAGTTGTAGTCGATGGGATTGCGTGCGATCCATTTTGAGGTGCTTTGGGTGCTTTCTGTCAAAAATAATTTCGTCAGCAGGAGGAGTTGTCTAGCATGTTCGCTGGGGTCAACGGAGTCTCTCCACAAAGGTGTGGATGATGTAATTCGGTTCAAGTGTAATTTGAGGATGTTTAATTAAGAGGTTTAAGCTCGTGTGGTATGCGATGACTTCGAATTCCAAGGTTCGAGAGAAGTTTTATTCCTAAAAGAGAAACTGAGAAAAAGGATGTTTCCTCTGGTAGTGAAGCATTTTCTTGATTCTCGTTTGAATTTTGTGTTGTTGACTGGTGTCTTCCGCAATTTGAGTTGGCACTGTGTTGGCATGTTTGATTCCTTCCAATTCAGACAAACCGAAAGAAGTATTTGGATTGGCATTCGAGTAATTTCTCCTTTGGCTTTCGTGGTATCCATTCGTAAACTGCCTATTTAGAAAGTGGGATCGTTTTCGTGATGAATTGTCAAATTTGGGGTTTTACCCTTTTGGTGGAGAGTTAGTATTGCGTGGATGCGATGAGAACTCTCTATTTTCAGTTGGATTCTCTTTGTGAATCAGTGGTTTAAGAACTAGTCCTGTTGTGCATTCTTGTTTAAAGGAGGTGTCTCTTGTTAGATGAAGAGTTCGATTTTGAGCATGTTGTGTGCTTTCGTACCAAAGGGGAGATTTGGTCCAGGTACATGGGTTTGTTTTCGACAGTTGCGGAAATTAGGAAGTTGGCGTATCGCTTTGACCGTCTCGGGTCCATACGCGACGTATGCAACATCTAGTGTGTTCTGGTGTTAAGTGAGAACTTCAAAAATTTGGGATTTGAGGTTTCGTTAGAGCTGTTGACCTTTGAGTAAGACTCCACGTCTGAGTCTCGTCCGGTACGTATACTGGAGGGGTCGGGATGAGCATTGGGGCCTAAGACGTTGATATCTGTTGAGGTGCCATGGGCGCATCCATGTGAGCGTGAAGCGACCTGGGAGCTGGAGTCTCGTATGCGCGAGGCTTATCCGGATGTGTTCACGACCGGAGCGTGTTAATTGTTGTTTCGTTTCAGAGGCAGTTGTTCTTTTGTTATTTCGGTGTTTAGATTCGTGGTCGAATCCTGTTAAGGGGGGTAGAATGTAATACCCCAAATTTCAATTGGAGAAAATATTATTTGGGAGAGGGAAATTTATTAAATATCGATTGTAACAAAGTTTAGAAATGGAATTAAGTTCAAAATTCAGAATTTTAGGAGAGGAATCGGCCGCCAACCCATATTCGAGAGGAGAGGAGCCAGCCATAGTGGCCCAAGGCTCATGAGTGGGCTGGCAGCCCATTAGAAGGCAAGGGAGGGGAGGGGACCAAACCATAGCCACTCCTTGCTACAGTAGCCACCGCACTACAGTAGATATGCTATAGTAGCGGCGTGCTACAGTACTTCACCTCCTGCTGCTCCTCCTCTCCCCGGCGCCACCCTCCCTGCTGCCGACCATCGGGAAGAAGGAAGGAGAAGGGACTAGGAGAGGAGCTTCTTTGAGGATAGATCATCGTCTTCCCGCGGGTCTTCAAGGGTAACGATGTGCTTTCCCCGCTGTTTGATGATGATTAGTAGTGAATTCGAGTAGTTGGATTGGATCGAATTGCTGCTGTTAGAATTTCAGAATCTGTCCAGATTGTTGCGTGGCCAATTTCGGATTCTTACAAACCTAATTAGAGATTTCCATCTTCCAGATATTTATAGATATTGTTCTTAGCTTTCCGTAGCCGCCAAGAACACCTAATTCCGATATACGGATCAAAAGTTATGATAGTTTCAATCTTACTGCCCAGAGTTCTGACGAGATTGATCTGTTAATTTGTCTTTTAATTTATGTTCATGTTAGAGGCAAATCCCACCCAACTAGATTGTTTTAGAAAATTTTATAACCTTTCCAGAATGTCAAAGAACGCCCTAATCGGAGTTGTAGATAAAGAGTTATGCTATGTTCTTAACTGCTGTTCATTTCGTTTGGGCGAGTAATCATCTTCTCGAGTTCAAGCTACTGTTAGCATTTTATTTTTGCCGAATTAGGTTATCTCGCCAACTAGAATGTATTCAATCGATGTTATGTTCTTATTCTTAAAAGATGTTGCCTTGTTCATAATTGTTGTAAGTTCAATTATTCAGTGTACTTGCTGAGTCTCGGACTCATTCTTGCTTTGTTTGTTTATTTTAGGTGATCGTTGATGATGACTCTATTGGGAGGGAATAGACTTGCACTATTCGTTCACTTCACCATATTTCAATTCAATAATAGGACTTGGTTCTAGCCTTCATTCGTTAATTGATGAACTGTAATAATTAAATTTAGATGTGGTTGATAACCCTATGTTATGATTGATTATGTATTGCTTGTGATCTTCGATCACCCTTCGTTATACTTGCTTGAATTCAGACTATTGTCATGCCATGGTTTTATTAACTAGTGATCTCTTTATGTCATTAGTTGATATTATTCAAATTCTTCCGCATTATGGTTGTATGTTAGATGATTTCGGTGACATCTTGGCTTCCTCATGGGCCTCCTAGGCCAAGGCCCGAGGCCCAAGTTGTCCCAATTATGCTGAAAACCCCCTCTCTAACTGCTGATTAAACTATTCTCTATTTGATCCCCCTCCTAATTCAAATATTCTCTTCCGAATTAATTTGGAGTATTACACATTTGGAAATGGTATTGGGTAGTCGAGGCTGGAGCCTGGCTGATATGTTGGATTGGAAAAGCATTTTAAAAACAAAAGTGAAAACTCATAAACAGATTTAGACTCAGGCGGCTGGAAAGAGTGGCTAGTGTCGAGTGCAAGATAGAGTAGGTATGTGGATGTACCGCCCGAGTCAATAAAGGATTGAATTCTTGTGATGACCTCTCGTATAAAAGTAGTGCAACCACAAGTCCATAATGGGTACAACCTAGTTAACTAATTTGTCTGCCACCTCGCGACTTCACCATTGGTGGGTGTGTGGAGTGAGTTAAGGGTAAGGGAGTCATCGATTCGCACGGAGCAAATGGGAGGCCTTCCATGGGCGAAGCCCAAATAGGTGATACTTAGCGGCCTGGAGTTGTGTTGAGGTGGGACATTATAAAGGCCTTATGATAATCCAACAGTTAGAGGTGATACTCTACTCCAACCTGCAGCCAAACATGGAGTTCCACATCTTCGACACCCCGATAAGGCATGACACTTTCTCCGATGGCATTCAGGACACAGCCAGAGAAGTAGTCCGCTGACTACGCTACATTTATGATCACCGCCTCCATGGCACCGGGTTCCACTACCACCCGATGCACATCCTGACCCGGCTCGGTAGTACCTTCCGCTTGGCTAGAGATGAAGATTCCCCCGATCTCACACACCAAGTAAATCTGGTGAAGGCTATGAATTATGCCTACGGGTATACCCTAGATGGTTGCGTGCCACCCAGGAAATGTTGTAGACCACAGAAGAGAGGTTGTAAGCCACAGAAGAGGATTTGGCCCGCTACAAGGCAGGCGAGGCTAGTTCTAGCGAGCCAGACTACACCCCAGTTACCCCTTAGGGTGCATTTGGTACGTGTAATCTCATATTCCCCCGTAATCTAATATTCCTCTCGATCTGATTACTGGTAAACACATTACCCGTAATCTAAGATTCCAACGTTTGGTTGATTTGAAGGAAACTACATATTAGTCTTTATCATAATTTCAAACCATGAAGGTTGACATCTATAAATTTTGAATTTTACAATTTAAAATTCCAACATTTAGAATTTTATTTTTTATGATTCAAAAGTTCAAAATTTGGATTTTGAAATTTTAAATTTTAAAATTTGAGTTTTGGAGTTTAGATTCTTAGTATTTGAAATTCCGAAACTCAAAATTGAACCTTTCAAAATTCGGCTTTATAAAATTTAATTCTCAGAATTTGAATATTTGAAATCTACAATTCAAAATTTGAAAGAAAGAAAAAAAGATTTTCGAAACCCAACCTTGAAATTTTGAATTTTGAAATTTAAATTGTCTGAATTTAAGGTTCCAAAATTTAGGATTCAAATTTTTGATATTTTGGTTTCGAAATTTATATTTTGAAAAAATGATTTTTAAATTCCATAATTCAGATATTCGAATGTTAAAATAAATCATAATTTGGATTTTGAATTCTAAAAGTTCAAAATTTGACTATGATGAATCAAAAGCACATGATAAAAAACACAATAACAAAGATTACTTTCCCTTGGTAATCTAAGATAGACACCCTTTTCTACGGGAAAGAGATTTCTAGAATTGATGGTAATCTGTTTTCCAAGGTAATCTCAGATTCCTAGTTCAGATTCCTGTGTGTTTTACGAAACAGGGTAATCTCATAGGATTACTAGATGATTCCTAGTAATCCTCGAAGGATTCTGCCAACCAAACGCACCCTTAGGTGTTATTCTGAGTTTGATCATTTGACACGAATTATGATCTACCAAAATCCTTTGTGGTAGCCATAATCAATTAATAAAATAATTTAATAAAGAGCTATTTTGAAATTTTGTTCTTTGCCTTGTGTTTGTTTGGTTCTTGGGCTATTTAGATTTATCCCCTGTAGTGCTATCTTTCTTTCTCTCTTCTAAGTCTTTGGAGAACCCAACAGATGGTGACTACTCGCACTGGCAGTGGCAGCGCCAGGGGACAGGGAAATGAGAACGCTGACTACCAGGAGAACCCAGTTCAACAGCCACCACCACCTGGTAGAAGGACCAGACTGGCGCCAGATGATGGCCAACCAAAACTCATCTGATCGATCTGCTAGCACAATCCCTCAACAACACCCAGAATGTGCATGCCATAGTGACTCATGCCCCACCTCCACCTCCACCAAGAGCAACCATGTCTAAGTTCATGACGATGCGTCTGCCAACCTTTTCAAGTAGTGGAGAACCTATGGATATAGATGATTGCCTCTGGGCCATTGGAAACAAGCTGGACATCGCTCAGTGCACGGATCACGAGAGGGTTCTATTTGCCTCTCATTAGCTGAATGGACCTACTTCTCAATGGTGGGACAACTTCAGTGTTTCACATGTCAATGCTTCAAGCAATCACTTGGAATGAGTTTGTGCAGGCCTTTCGCCATGCACACATCCCCGCAGGGATGATAACTTTGAAGAAGTAGAAATTCCGCTCGCTTCACCAGGGCAACCGATCAGTAAGCGAGTATCTACACAAGTTTATCAGCTTGCTCGCTACGCACCGGAAGATGTGGCCAAGGATGAAGACAGATGGGAGCGATTCCTGGAAGGATTAAATGATGAACTCTCAGTTCGTCTGATCTCTCAAGACTTCACTGACTTTCAGCAGCTAGTGAACAAAGCTATTCGTTAGGAAGGCATGCATCAAGAGATGGAGAACCGCAAGCAATAGATGGCAGCCCAGAAATTCAACTCTAGAGGTCTTCCCAAGCCCTGTTTCACTCAACCTCAGCCACCTCAGCGTGGGAGATTTCAGTCTTCTTCTTCCAGAGCCCTAGCACCAACACAGCGCCCCAACACTTCCGGCTTCCGCAGCAGTTCATCATGGAGCCAATTCCAGCAAAAGAACCTGACTTCCTCAGTAGCAGGAGTGACCTATTTTCACTATAATGAGACAGGGGAATTACGCCAATAGATGGCCAAAGAAGCAACAGGCCGTGACTCTAGCCAAGCCAACTTCAGGAACTCCAACCTTCGACGGCACCCCAAAGCCGACAGTTTAGTACATGAAGGGGTGTGTGAATCACGTCATAGCAGAGGAAGCTCAGGTAGCACCAGACGTTGTTCTTGGTACGTTCCTCGTTAATTCAATACCAGCATCAGTCTTATTTGACTCACGAGCTTCCCATTCTTTTGTTTCGAATAAATTTGTGGGAAAATATGGGTTATGTATCTCTCCCTTAGTTAACCCTATGATAATTCATTCTCTGGGCTCGGAAATGAGGACTAGTTGCCTATGCCCAAACCTTACCCTGGAGATATCCGGAGTATCTTTCCTGGCAGACTTGATAGTCTTGCATTCACAAGGTTTGGATGTGATCCTTGGAATGGATTGTCTAGCCAAGAATCAAGGACAGATAGGCTGTGTCAATAGGTCTATCACCCTCACAAATGAGCAAGGGATTACAGTAGAATTCAGACCCAAGAATTCTACTGAAGGAAATTCCATCCTAACCAGCTTCAAGGAAGTAAAGCTCGAAGATATACCAGTGGTGCAAGAGTACCCAGATGTTTTTCCTGAGGATTTACCTAGCATGCCACCGAATAGAGACATAATGTTCTTAATTGATTTAGTCCTAGGGACCACCCCAATTTCGAAGCGACCTTACAAAATGCCGGCCAATGACTTGGGTACTCTTGCAAATTGCGGAACTGAAGAAGCAAATTGAAGAGTTACAGAGCAAAGGTTATATTCAACCAAGTTCATCGCCTTGGGGAGCACTAGTATTGTTTGTTAAGAAGAAAGACAACATCATGAGAATGTGTGTGGACTACAGATCACTCAATGAGGTGACAATCAAGAATAAGTACTCGTTACCCAGGATTGATGATCTTTTTGATCAGCTGAAAGGAACAAAGCATCTTCTTGAAGATTGATTTAAGGTCAGGCTATCATCAACTAAAGAACATGCCAGAAGACATTCCCAAGACTGCCTTCACAACTAAATATGGAATGTACGAGTTTACAGTAATATCCTTCGGTTTGACAAACGCCCCTGCTTATTTCATGAATATGATGAAAAAAGTGTTTATGGAATTCCTGGATAAGTTTGTGGTTGTTTTTATCGATGACATTCTTATCTACTCAAAAGATGAAGAAGAGCATAAGAAGAACCTCAGAATAATTTTGGAAAAGCTCAAAGAACACCAGCTTTATACTAAATTCAACAAGAGCAAATTTTGGCTAAGTCAAGTGGCTTTCCTCGGACATATTGTGTCAGCAGGAGGAGTTGCAGTAGACCCCGCCAAGGTCAAAGCCGTAATGGATTGGAAGCAATACAAATCCGTCATGGAAGTGAGAAGTTTTGTCGATTTAGCTGGATATTATCGCAGATTCATTGAAGGTTTCTTCAAGACCGCTAGTAGACCTATGAGTCAGCTTCTGAAGAAGGAGAAGAAATTTGAATGGACAGATGCCTGTGAGCGGAGTTTCCAAGAGTTGAAGAAGAGACTAGTTTCCGCACCTGTGTTAGTCCTACCGGATATCCATAAGGACTTTGAGATTTTCTGCGACGCATCTCGTCAAGGTCTCGGGTGTGTGTTGATGCAGGAAGGAAAAGTCGTGGCTTATGCATCTCGTCAGCTGAGACCACATGAAGGAAATTACCCGACTCATTATCTAGAGTTAGCAGCAATCATGCATGCTTTAAAAATCTGGCGGCATTATCTCATTGGTAACCGCTGTGAGATTTTCACAAATCATAAAAATCTGAAGTATATCTTCACCCAGTCAGAACTTAATCTCCAGTAAAGAAGATGGTTGGAGCTGATAAAGGATTATGACCTTGGAATCCATTGTCATCCGGGCAAAGCAAATGTAGTAGTAGATGCTCTGAGTAGAAAAGCGTATTGCAACACCATGTTGGTTCAGAAAAATCAGCCAGAGTTGTATGAAGAATTGAAGCAGTTGAACTTGGAAATTGTCAGTCAGGGCTGTGTAAATGCTTTGGAAGTTCAACCAACCATTCAGCGACAAATCAGAGAAAATCAGATAGAAGATGAAGACATCAAAGAAATCAAAAAGAACATGAGAAGAGGCAAAACTCTAGGATTTTCAGAGGATGAGCAAGGTACAATATGATTTGGAGACCGCATCTATGTACCTAATCATCAGGAAACAAAACAGCTGATTCTAAAGGAGGCACATGAATCACCTTATTCTATCCATCCCAAAAGTACCAAGATGTACCAGCATCTGAAGGAAAAATATTGGTGGGTCAGCATGAAGCGAGAAATCGCTGAGTTTGTTGCACTTTGCGATGTATGCCAAAGAGTCAAGGCAGAACATCAAAGGGCCGCCGGTTTGCTACAACCATTACCGATTCACTAGTGGAAGTGGGAGGAAATTGGTATGGATTTCATCACTGGACTTCCTAGGATCCAATCTGGATGTGATTCAATCTGGGTGATAATTGACCGGTTGACTAAAGTGGCTCACTTTATTCTAGTCAAGACCACCTATAGAAGCAACAAGTTAGCTGAATTGTACATGGCTAGGATCATCTGTCTACATGGAGTACCCAAGAAGATCGTATCCGACAGGGGTTCGTAGTTAACATCAAGGTTTTGGTAGAGCCTGCATGAAGCCTTGGGAACTAGACTTAGCTTCAGTATAGCTTACCATCCCCAAACAGATGGCCAGACATAACGTGTCAATCAGATTCTAGAAGACATGCTTCAAGCATGTGTTATAGATTATGGGAGAAGTTGGGACAAGAATCTGCCCTATGGAGAATTTTCATACAACAACAACTACCAAGCCAGTCTGCATATGTCACCATTTGAAGCATTGTATGGCAGGATGTGTAGAACTCTTCTTTGGGATCAAGTGGGAGAACATCAGTCTTTTGGACCGGAGTTTATCAAAGAAGCTGAAAGTAAGGTAAAAGCAATAAAGGAATGCCTGAAAGTGGCCCAGTCCTAACAAAAGAGTTATGCTAATAACCGTTGGAGATAATTGTCCTTTAAGATAGGATTTTTTGTTTATCTCAGAGTTACTCCACTCAGAGGAGTAAGAAAATTCCGAACAAAAGGGAAACTCACAGCCAGATATGTGGGACCTTATAAGATTTTGGCAAGAAGAGGTGAACTTGCTTACTAGTTAGAGCTGTCAGCATCCTTGTCTACAGTACACGACGTCTTCCATGTCTCCCAATTGAAGAAGTGTCTTAGAGTGCCAAGAGAGGAAACACCGCTTGAAAGCATCAAGCTTCAGGAAGATCTCACCTACGTGGAGCAACCAATCAAGATCCTTGATGTTGCTGAACGCATTACTAGAAGCAAAGTCATCCGTTCGTGCAAGGTCCAGTGGAGTAATCATTCAGAAGAAGAAGCCACTTGGGAGTGAGAAGAAGATTTGAAAACCGAGTATCCTCACCTTTTTGCTAACCAAGTCTGAATCTCAGGGTCGAGATTCCCTTTAAGGGGGGTACATTTGTAATAGCCCAAAATTCATTTTCCAGTTGAAATTAAAATTTAATTATTTTTTGTGGAATTTTCTGAAATTTTAAAAATTTACTCCTATTTATTTCAAAGACAAAACAAATTTATATACAAAAATAAATACCAAAAATAAGTTGGAAATATTTTATTAAAGTCCAAAATGTCTTAGGGAATTTTTGTGAATTTTCTCATATTTTTTAGAATTTATTTGCTATTTTCTAAAGCCTTTTTGAATTAACAAGATTAATTAAATTGCTAAATCAATTTAAATTCGGAATAGTCTTTGGGCCGAATTCTCCTCAGCCCGGTCCATCCGTCACATCGCATGCGACCCACGGCCGATCCACCAGCGCCTACCGACATCTGAGGACCAATTGCCACCACTCCCACTCCTTTTCCATTTATTTGCTGTAGCCGAGGGGCCGCAGCGCCACGTCACCTCTTTGTCTCTTTCCTTTCTTTCTTCTCCGCGGTGCTTTCCTTCCTCGCCCGAGTCCACCATTACCGCAAATTGGAAACCTTCCAAACTCGTTCAAATCTACCTGGATCCTCTATGATTCCGTGCGCATTTAAAATGTCGCGTCAATCCGTGCCCGTCACGGCTTTGCCCTTCTATCTCCGACCCCGAATCCCCATAATTTTGCTGGCGACCTCGCACGACCTTCATGCTCTCTACAACACCTCAGCCCCACCCGCACCCCTATAAAGAGCGCCTCGGCTCCACCCTGGCCTCCTCACCTCAACGCCACCAACCATCACCATCCTCCCTCCCTGTAGTGCCCCAATTTCGAGGTTGAACGTTGACAACCGAAGTTCCTTCAACCTCTAATTTCGCTGCCGTCAAGCCCGCTTTGCCCCCTTCGTCTATGCCATCGACTTTGCGACATCACCGCCAACCTCGTGCGTGCACCCACTTTGCTGGAGAACCCACACTGTGTCGTCTTCATTGTCGACCTAAACCCACTGCCGCATCTTCACTTGCCGTCGGCCATCTCGTTGC
This sequence comes from Phyllostachys edulis, assembly GCA_036346405.1. Classification (NCBI taxonomy): domain Eukaryota; kingdom Viridiplantae; phylum Streptophyta; class Magnoliopsida; order Poales; family Poaceae; genus Phyllostachys; species Phyllostachys edulis. Next base: position 31,176,835 of record CM070565.1, on the reverse strand, counting down.
ACTCCACCGTCGTAAGGTAGCGCACCAAGATCATTATCACCTCCCCTCTCTTTTGCGCACAATCACGCCCCTCGCCGTGACGTGTAGCGCTAGCGAGGGTGTCATCGGAGCACCGCTGGTCGCGAGCCGACGTGGCACGCACACGTGTGCACCACAGTGGAGCCACCTCAGCACCAGCTCAGACCTAAGGACCACGTGGACACCTACGTGGCATGTTGTGCCAGCACCCGTGCCCTTGGAACTATTTCATGAAACACGTCCACCATGGACGTTGAACATTTCGTGGATTAGTCTAGTGACCTTTGGGCCAACCTCTCATAGATAGAAAATCATTTGCAATACAAAAATAATTCAGCCAAAAATCTGATTTTCTAGAGGATGATGTCAGCATGCACAATAAATCGAATTTCCTTTGGAAAAATAATTCGGGAAAATCAATAAATTTTGAAATTAGGGTTTTCTTTAGATTTAAACTGCCAGGTGCTCATATTTCTTCATACGAACTCTAATTTAGTTGATTCAAATTTCTAAATTTATATAAATTCAAGATCTAGCTAACTAAACTTAAATTATTTGATTTGGAGTTAATTTGAATGTTCATTTGAATTTATTTGAGTATTATTTGAATTTGTTGTATTTACGCGGATAGATTTCGACAACTCCGGAGAGCTTGACCCTTCTGAGGAGTTAGATTATCAAGACTTCGAGCAAAACAAGTTATACCATTGATCATGTTGATCCCCACTATTTTAAATTTATTTAATTCTGTTTTAAATTATTATTGCATGCATAATTCTATTCAGCTATTTTAAATTCCTGTTTAAATTCTTAGTTATTCCAATTCCTTTGTATAGCCAATTTTAATTGTTGGATCATCATTCCCTTTTCACAATAGTCAAAATAAAATTTGAAAATAATTATATACTTAGCCAAGGCTTAGACCAGAAGTTTGTATTTGGGATGTTTTAGCCAAATTATTCAAACTTGATTTAAATTCAATCTATGGTATTGTTTTACCATAGAAAGCTTATAAAATGATTTTAATTGAAAAATAAATTAAAATGGTTTATACTTGGGCATAATGGATGTTCGTATGGTGCAAGTTGATGCACATGATCGATTCATTGCTATGATCGAGTATAGGGTTGTGGATTGTTGCCCAAGTTAGTTAAGGACTGGTCTTCGAGCCGCATCTTGCTAAGCTCCACCGTACTATCACATGTTCTGAATGGGCAAAACTAGGCTTAATAATTTGTAATACCTTACTGTTATTTGTGCCATATTGTTGTGTGTGTCAGTTAGATAGTAGTCCCACTTGGCGCAAGAGGGGGCTTCCGGGGGATGCTTAATCCAATGGAAGTGAAACCTTAGTGGGCATAAATACTTTAGGGTAGAACATTGTAAAAGCCTTGTGATAATTGCTTCGTCGCACACCTTTGGAAGCGTGTATTGGCCACCATTAAAAGCAAATTATCTCTTGTGGGTAAAGTTTTACCACCTTTATTAGCCATGTCCACGGTCATAGACATGCTGAGCAAAGCCACTCTAAGTTAGACTTTGTTTTTGGTTTTAAAATGATTTTAGTAAATGATTTTAGGATGGTAAATCCTTGTGGTAAATTGGGCGGTTAGCCATGTGATAGGAGGGTACCTTTCACCATTCATTCATAGAGGTTATGCACTATAAAACTGCAATTTAAAATCTGATTTTAGTTATAGATTAAAAATGGCCTTGGAAATTATTATGAGTATTTAAAACTGAAGACGCTGCTTTATGCAAAATAGACCCTATTAGCCCCACTTGTTTACTTATGCATACCTCATATTCTTTTATTGGGTGTAACTTGTGAGCACGGAAGTTGTGCTCACTCTTGCTGAATATAATTTATTCAGGTGAGGAGCTTTATCAGGACGATGAGGATCTTACGACTAGGCCTACACCCCCAGACGATTGCCTATGGCGTATCGTGTGGCTCACCTACTATTTTATTTTCGTTGTGTTATCTTATTTGGCCTCTGGCCCATTCTGTAATCAACTCTGATTTATAATAAATAAATGCGTGATATGATTGTGATATCACTTTTGTGCGATTGTGTACAGTAACTATCCTAGACTAGTGTATGGAAACACAGGGAATTCAGGATCCTTCGTTCCCGGGTTCGACATCAATTGCCTTAATGGATCTTGTACTGGCCTAAGTGCCTTTGTACCCCCATTTGGTGTTAAGTTTTTGCGCATTTTATGTCTTGTTGCATGCTAACATAAGTAGTATATGCCTGCTGTCTGGATGTTGTTTCACACTCGTTCAAGCGTATCTTTTGTCTATGCTCTAACCATCCGTGTGACAATAGGATGACATGACCTAGTACTCGTTCGAGGGCTCAACAAGAAGAGGGATCGCCACCCCCGGACACTCGCTCTACTACTATCAGTGAGCTTTATGCACAGGGAGAGCATGGTGAGCCTTCCCATCGTCAAAATCAGCAAGCCAGTTAACCAGAAGAAATGCTTCCCCCACCACCCACAATGGCGGAAGTGCTTGCTCAAATCGAGAGGAACCGGATGGATCAAACTCGGATCCTTGAGGCCATTGCTCGCAACACCTCCCTTGCTCTAGGGACATCCGGGGGAGCGGGAGCTCAAAGGGTACATGGGAGACTCGCTGACTTTCAACGTACAAATCCCCCAACCTTCTCAAGCACCGAAGATCACATGGAGGCGGAGGACTGGCTCCATACCATTGAGAAGAAACTGGCGATTGCTCAATGCACCGGCATTGAGAAAGTCTTGTTCGCTAGCTCCTAGTTGGAGGGAGCTGCAAGTGCGTGGTGGGACAACTTCTCCGCCATGCAGCCCGACGGAGACGTTCCATCTTGGAATGAATTCAAGGCGGCCTTCCGGGAGGCCCACATCCCAAAAGGTGTAATGATGATCAAGCAACAACAATTCCTCACTCTCAAGCAAGGAAAGAAGAGTGTTACGGAGTAGTTACATGAGTTTAACTTCCTAGCTCGTTAAGGTCCCGATGACGTCTCCACCGACGCCTACCGTTTGAGCTATTTCATGAATGACCTGACCGAAGAAATGCAACTTGCATTGGCCATCCACCACTTCAGAAACTTCCAACACATGGTCAACAAAGCCATTGTGGTGGAAAACAAGAGTCAAGCCTTGGATGAATCAAGAAAAGAGGAAGAGGGCCACTCAAATTTCAGCAAGCGGAAGTTTTCCGAGACCGCGCACCGGGCCGCCCCAAGCGCCCTGATTTCAAGCTCCGATGCCACCGAGGCCACCATCTTTTGTACGAAGACCTCTACCACCTTTTGGGCAGCGAAAGAATGGGGGAAATCATCCCCCAAACAGCAGCTACATCCGGCTGAGGATCACATGCTTTCACTGCGGTCGCCCGGGGCAATACGTGCATCAGTGCTTGGCGAAAGCACGTGGGATGCCGCGAGTCTACACCGATCCAACTCCAACTCCACCACCAGCTCCAGCGAGGCCTTCACCACCCTCGAGGACAGTGTCTACACCTCCTCAAGTCCCAGTTCGTGGTCAGGTAAACCACATCACCACCGAGGAGGCAAACGATGCATCGTACGTCGTTTTGGGTACGTTACTTGTTAATTTGCATCCGGTTGCTGTTTTATTCGATTCAAGAGCATCACATTCATTCATCAAGAGAGGGTTTGTTGCACAACATCAATTTCAAATGCATACACTTCAGCCCCCATACCACATTCAGTCTCCAGGATCGGTTTTGCAAACCGATCAAGTTAGCCGAGATGTAAAAGTGGAGATTCAAGGGGATTGAATTTTTGGCACATCTAATAGTGATAAATTCAGTGTGTATTGATGTTATATTAGGGATAGATTGGCTATCCAAGAATTAAGGTCAAATCGATTGTGCTCAGCGGTCAGTTTCTGTCACACGTGAAGACGGTGATCAAGTAGTTTTTGCCCCAAACATTGTCAGTTCTCATCTTTATACTATGGAAGTGAGTACCACTCTTGAAATAGAGAGGGTAACAATGGTATGTGAGTACCTAGATGTATTCCCCGAAGAACTCCCAGGCATGCCTCTTGATCGCAAAATCGAGTTTGTGATCGAGCGTGCACCTGGTACTGTGCCTATTTCAAAATGGTTGTACCGGATGCCTCCTAACGAATTGATAGAATTGAAGGAGCAACTCAAGGCGCTTCAAGTTAAAGGCTTTATTCGGCTGAGCTCCTCATCTTGGGGATCCTAGCTATTTTCGTCAAGAAGAAAGACAAGAGTTTGCAGATGTGCGTTGACTACCGTCCGCTAAATAGGATTGATGATTTGTTTGACCAACAGAGTGGAGCTCAAGTGTTTTCCAAGATTGATTAACAACTGGGCTATCATCAGATCAAGGTCAAAACCAAAGAGGACATTCTATACTCGTTACAGTTTGTACGAGTACACTGCCATGTCCTTCGGATTAACAAATATACCAGCATACTTCATAAACCTCATGAATTCGGTTTTTATGGAGTATCGATGACATCCTCATCTACTCGAAGTCTGATGAAAAACATGAGTAACACTTGAGGTTTGTGTTGAAGACGCTTCGTCAACATCAACTCTATGCTAAATTCAGCAAGTGCGAGTTTTGGCTTCATGAAGTTAGCGTTTTGGGTCATGTACTATCCAAGGGCGGTATCGCAGTTGACCTAACCAAAGTGCAAGATGTATTGAATTGGAGACAACCCAAGAGCGTCACCAACATCCGCAGTTTTCTCGGACTTGCGGGTTGCTATCGTAGATTCATCAAGAACTTCTCTAAAATTGCGAGGCCAATGACCCAGCTTCTAAAGAAAGAAAAGAAGTTCGAATGGTCAGCAGAGTATGAAGAAAGTTTTCGGATTTTGAAAGAATGTCTAACCAAAGCTCCCGTGCTAATTCTGCCTAACATTCACAAGAGCTTCGACATATATTGTGATGCATCTTGCCACGGGCTGGGTTGTATGCTTATGCAAGACGGTCGAGTGGTGGCATAGGCATCAAGGCAATTGAGACCTCACGAAGAAAATGATCCCACACATGACTTGGAGCTACTAGCAGTTGTGGTCCATGCTCTGAAGATTTGGCGATATTACCTCATCGGTAATCGTTGCGAGATCTACACTGATCACAAGAGCCTCAAATATATTTTCACCCAAGCCGATCTGAACTTGAGGCAAAGAAGATGGCTCAAGTTGATCAAGGACTATGATATGAGACTTCATTGCCACCCAGGAAAAGCCAACGTAGTGGCGGACGCGTTGAGCAGAAAGTGTCAATGCAATTGTTTGTCGGTAGCACCCGTTTCAACAAGCTTGTGCACTGAGTTGCAACGATTGAGCCTCGAGATGATTGAAGAAGGGTCTCTTGCTGCCCTAAAGGTGAATTCCACACTTGAGTATCAGATTAAAGAAGCCCAGAAGACTGACATGGAGGTGGCCCAAATCCAAGAGAATTTGAAGCAAGGCAAGTCCAAATGCTTCGCTGAAGATGTATAAGGCACCCTATGGTTCGGGAACCATTTGGTGGTGCCATATGACCACAAGTTGAGGGAATTAATCCTCAAGAAAGCCCATAACTCCCAATTATCCATCCACATCGGAAGTACCATGATGTACCAAGATCTGAAGAAAAGGTTATGGACCTTATGGTGGAGCCGAATAAAGCAACAGATCGCATGGTACGTTGCTAAGTGCGATGTATGCCAAAAGGTCAAGGCTGAGCATTTGAAGCCAGCGGGTACACTCCATCCACTGTCCATTCCCAAGTGGAAATGGGAGGAAGTCTGGATGGACTTCATTACCGGCCTTTCGAGGACTCAAACTGGGTCTGATTCCACATGGGTGATCGTGGATCGATTGATAAAGGTTACCCATTTAATTCCTATCAAGACCACCTACACTGGGACCAAATTAGCAAAGCTTTACAATTCAAGAATTATTTGTATCCATGGTGTACTGAAGGTGATCATTTCGGATCGAGGTGCGCGGTTCACATTGTAACACCCTAGCTATGCGGAAGCCATGATGTTGCCTAAGAGACTAACATATAACAACAATACGGAATAATTTTAACCATTTTTCAAACAATAATGCTTTAGCCAAATAGAACTAAGACATTTCTCTAAAATCCGGCAGAACCTCCTTTGTATATATGGCTATACTGGAGGTTCAAACAGTTTAATATAGCATCATTCAACAATCAAATCATCCAATTTGATGAATCATCAAAGGACATCCAGGATAAGCTGAACAACTATAGCATAATCAAAATGGCATCCATAATCTCCTAATCAACCCTATTACAAATTATTGAGACTCTACTGAACCAATTAATTTCATCAACTCAATAAACCATCATCCAAACATTCTAACCCATCACGAGAATTAAATGAACTCAATCAACAAATGAATAAGAACATAAATAGGTCATCCATGACCACAATTAAAACATCCACCACGAAGGATGGCCACAAAACTGAAACTAAAGCAATTATCAATAGTATGAACTTGTGGAGAATTGGCTCAGGTTATTCAGTGTGAGTTGTGTTTATGTGACGTGCACCAAGTCTACCCCTTCCCATGTATGTCGCTGCCTCGAGAGGTACCTAGCAAGCACAACACAACAAGTGTGAGTCCACGACTTAGCAAAGTGCAATAGCAAATCAAACAACAGCATCATACATAGTCAAAGGGAATAAACAATTCCATCATGAAGAATAGCATGATATACCACAAACCCATCTCTTATGATAGCATCATAAGCAGTCAAAGGGGATGAACAATCCCATCGTGAATAACAGCATTATATACCACCATCCATCTCTTGTGGCAGCATCATAAGTAGTCAAAGGAATTAACAATTCCATCAGGAACAACAACATTTTAGGTTAAACAACCAAATCCACATCTTATGCAGAAATGCAATGAGTATGTCATGAATGCATCTCTTCACTTCTTAGCAATTACCGGTAATACCGAGTAGGGTATCCGTCGATACCTACTCAAAGCCTATGCCCTCTAGGCACAGGGAACAAAAGCCCACACTCCAAGTCATATAACAGTTCTCACTGACCTCACCGGATTAGTTACATGACTTTCCACGGGTGTGGGGACCAAAGCCCGTCCAATGCATGACGGGGATCCAATACATACTAAAGGTCTGTGCCCTCAAGGCACAGGGATCCAATGCCATGATGCAGAATGTAAAGTATGATATCAACTCATCAAGAATAGTAATGCTCATTAACAATATAAAACTTAAAGTACCATCATCAACCATGGCATTCATACCCATCAACATTACCGAGCAGTAAGCATCATCAATAAACTATTGCACTTAGGCTCATCAACATTACCAAGCAGTAAGCATCATCATTTAAACTATGGCACTTAGGCTCATTAATATCACCAAGTAGCAAGCATCAACAATTATGAAATATACCACTCAATAATACTACTTGCACTTGCCTCAACCGTGAGATGAAAGACAAAAGGCGGAATGCTTAGCATAGGGGTTCACCACCACATATTCCCAGCCAAGGAGTCGTTGGCAGCAGCTACAGTATATAACATTCATTGTGTGCAATCCAGTCAAGAGATAGCGATCCTCATTGGGACCAAGACTCCCATTCACCCTGGATGTGATGTTCAACCCAGATTAACATGTATGCAAGAATTGGCAAGGTGTGGTTGCTCAAATGTTTAATGGCCAACTATAAATGATACTTAACACACTCTATGACGTCAGCTTATGAAATGCTAATATCCCTAAGTATATTTCACATATTTGGCTGCTTAAGAGCCCTACATAAACTGAAGAAGGCTGATTTCAGAGACAGGTAGGGCCTTGAATTATTTGACCTATGGTTCTTTTTATGAGCCTCAGAAATTTGGAATAAATGAACGAGTACATTTTGGTCAAGCAAATGTTAATAGGTTGCTAAATAACAGAAAATTGCACAACCTCTTTCTATGATGGGTTCTGAATTGGAAACCCAGACCAAAGTTTGGAAGCAGGTGACATATGGTTCTTTGCTATTTCTATGATGCCATCTAATCAGACAACCAAACGAACTAATAAGACGTTAACAATTCCAGAGCCACATTGAAAACTTTATAACCACTTAGTGAATCAGTAGAGGTGCTGGAAGTACTACTATAACCGCAAGGTAGAAATGTAACTCGGAGGACTCACATCTCAAATCAAATGCCTTGACAAAAGTATACATATAAACTAGGCAAACCAAGCATGTACATCTCTACCTGCATCTGAGAAAGACAAGCCGACCCCAAATGCCAAATGAAACATATGCTCTTTGAACAGCCCCAGCACCACTTTTCACCTGATTTCACCTAGGATCTGATGTATCTGAAGAAAATTCACAAGGAGTCGATCCCATGAACATTCTTACATTTGAGGGAATACTTTGCTTCACGGGTTAACTCTTGCCCTTAATGATTCCTCTCCGCACTGATTCAACTGCCGCAACACCACCTCAAAGGAGAGCAAATGGTTACAACATCAACATCATTATGAAGGATTGAAATATCACCACCCAGGACTGGTGGTTCAAGCTTAGGTAAGAAATGGCTTATCTTTTGTGATGATTTCACAATAGTCTGTGTGAACCATTTGCCCACCCACCTGAAGCCTCCCACACTTCAATGCACGAACATAGTATTCACGTGGGCGCCCTTTGAACTCTTTTGTGAAGAGATCCACAATGGTCTTCTCAGCCCATCTGTTCTTCACATGGGAGATGAACTCGACAGTGGCTGGGGGGCAAGGCGGCGGCCTGGACGGTGTCGCTGTGGAGCCGAGCGACAGCGGTGCCATGGCGCAAGCCGGAGAGGGAGCAAAGGGCGGGCATGGAGGCCGAGGGACGCGCGTCGGGAAGTGATGGGGCGGCAGAAGGCAGAAAGCGGTTACCGGGAGAGAGGAGGTGTTGAAGGGGGAGCGAGCAAAGCTAGGCACATGAGGTGAGCGACGGTCGGCGAGCCGCTCGGGTGGGGAAGTAGAGGCGCCGGAGCAGGAGGTTGAGCGCGGGAGCAAGCCCGTGGCCTGAGGCACTGGGGAGAGGAGCGCACGGGCTGGCCGCACCGAGCTGCGGTGACGGCGGCAGTGGGCGCCAGCAATGGGCGACGCCAAGAGGCCCCCCTGGCGCATGAACCAAGGCCGAGCAAAACACCCTGGAGCAAAATGGAGAGAGGGAGAGGCCTTGGGGTGAGAATTGGGGAAGGAGGGGCGGCGGCTATAAAGTTAGCTGGGGTTTTTGGGGATTGGGTCTAGGGTTTCACCTCAATCTGCCCCTCTTAAATGCTAGACAGCCCCCACATGGGCCACCAGGCCATGGGCCGAAGGCCCAAGTTTCTCTCCAAACCCAAAATTTCTAGTATTCAACTAGGTAATTATATTAATTTGTCTCTAAATCATTTAATTCTCTATTGTCTGAACGGGATATTACACACATCCTACTTCTGGAAGTGTCTCCTTCAAGCAATGGGGACTGACCTCTCTTTTAGCACCGATACCACCCGTAAATGGGAGGACAAACTGAAAAGGTGAATTAAATATTGGAAGGCCTTCTCCGAGCATGTGTTCTATCCTACAACAATAATTGGGAGAAGTGTTTACCGAATGCGGAGTTCTCCTGCAACAATAGCTACCAATCAAGCATACAAATGTCACTTTTCAAGGCATTGTATGGTAGAGCTTGTAGGACATCGTTAAACTGGTCCAAGACTAGGGAGAGGCCATTCTATGGACCAACCTTGGTGGAGGACGCAGAAGTTCAAGTTCATGTGATTCGAGAGTGACTACGGGCGTCTCAATCTCATCAGAAATCTTATGCCGACCGTCGTCATCGTGAGTTGAGCTTTGAGGTAGACGATCATGTTTATCTCAAGGTCACACCAATGAAATGAACACATCGTTTCCAAGTCAAGGATCGATGGCCTATCAATTGGAGTTGCTGCCCTCTCTCTCAGATGTGCTTGATGTTTTCCATGTATCACGACTGAAGAAATGTCTTCGAGTCCCAACCGAAGCAACTCAGTTGGAAGCACTTGACTTGCAACCCGATCTTTCTTATCGGGAACACCCAATACGCATTCTTGAAGAAACGGAGTGCAAGACAAGAAATCGCAACATCAAGTTCTTGAAAATTTAGTGGAGCAACCATACTGAAGATGAAGCAACTTGGGAGTGTGAAGACCGGATGCGAACCAAATATCCCAAGCTTTTTCCTTCTGTCTGAAGTGCCTTCGAATCAAGAAAGGAAAGGTTAAAACAAAGCAATGGAAAGGAAAATGTAATAGAAATTCCTTGTAACCTTGTTAGGGTATCTTAGCACTATCTTTGAAGGAAATCAAGACAACAGGTGTTGTATCTTTTTAGAACCTTCCTGTTCAACTTCCGAACTACCGGGATCTCGGGGTCGAGATCTTTTGTAAGGGGGGAGGTTTGTCACATCCCCATTTTAATAAATTAAATTAGTAGGCATTTCATTAGCATGCATATTGTTTTTGGAGCATTTGTATTTTTTTTATTGCACTTGGAAAATCTCAATCAAAGTTAAACCTACAACTTAAAGTTAAGCTCCAGAAGAAAATAGAAAAAATTCACATAAAGTCCTCTGGGAAATACTTTATTTAAATACTATAATATTTATCAAGAATAAATATAATTTTTTCCAAATTTTTGGAACTTAACCTAACCCACAGAAAATTCAAACTCATTTCAATAACCTACTCTAGGTTTGAATTTTAGAATAAGAAAGTAATACTTAAATAGTGAGGTTAAAAATTTATATAAGTACTATATCATCCTAGGAACCTCCCAGAATTATTTTAGGATTTAAGGATTTTATTTGCTATTTTTAAACCTCTGGTCAAAGTGAAAGGGCTGATTTGAATTTCCAGTTAACTGTTAGCCTCAGTTGACTCGAACTGGGCCACTCGTCTTGACTGGACCCAACCCCTAACTACAGCCAACTACACCTGAGTCCGACCCAACCCCTACCTGTGCCGCTGACGAACCGGGCCCGCTCGTCAGCAGCATCTTTTCACTCGCGCAGGGCGTGTGTAGGATGCCAGCGTCAAGCGGGCGGTACATGCTGAGCCGCGTAGTTGACGCCGTGAATCCACCGCTCCTTCGACCACTCCCTGAGCTTCTCTATTTAACGCCACCTCTGTACCATCATCTTCCTGGGCATAATACCCCTCGCACCCCTCTCATTTTGCCTATTCGCCCTCTCGGTGACTGAGGGAGAAGAATATCTTTCTTGCTCTCTTCTTGAGTAAGATCCTCACCATTGCATCCCCTCTTTCCCTCATTTAATGCCATCTCCATTTTGGCTAATGAGAGCTTCTACTTTCACTTGTAGCTCTAGGGACACAGACGTGCCATTTGGCACCCTAGAGCGCGCACCGCAGGAGCTCCACCGTGCCTATTCATCTCCGGTGAGTTTATCCCTCGTCCATGCGCATCATAACATGTGCTTGGACATCATCATCATTTCCCCTTGGTTAATTTTGTCCTCCATTCGCAGTAGCCCAAGGATCTGGAGGTTGTTACATTTTCAGCTGATCCCCGTGGTAAGCTATTGCTTAATTCCTTGCTTGTACACCACCTATAGGCCTCACATGAGCTCTCTTGACCACTCATTTCCTTTTGCCTTCACCAGGACATCCTCTCCCCATGTAACCATAGCACTATCATCACCTTCTTCAACGCTGACACAACTCCGGCCATTTTTTGAACCTCTTCTTTGCTCAGGTAGCATCCTTATACCCTGTAGAAGCCTTGGCACTCGCTTAAGTGGACAACACGAAGCTTTATCATCGCATGCATCTTTGCCATATTTGTACCGCTGCCCATCTCTGGCTAGCTGCCAATTCGGGCCACTTCAGCCGCTGCCACCACTTCCATTAGGATCACAGTGCTATTGTGAACTCATTCGTGCCCTTGGCCGGCACCGCCGTGGCCGAAATTGCCGGCGAGACGTCGGGCAAGGAAGAGCCCGAGAACGCTCTGTTGTTGGGGTTTTGCCATCCCCCGATAGCACTGTAGCAAGGAGATTAAGGTTTAATTGCATCATTAATTGCTAATGATTGCTTACGGAATTTAATGGATGTCTGAAATACTTACTGTGTCCATTACATGTGGGACCCGCAAACAGAAAACGGGGTTAGAGTACCGGTTTGCTTAGAGTATGACATGTGGGCCCACAGCACTTAAGTGCCCAGTGTGCTGTGCCGATGGACTGGTGAACCGCGTGTGTTGACCTTCGGTCCACCCGCTATTACGTGGACCGAGTCACTAACGTTGGGTCCCACCTATCAGTTTGGTTTTAATTCGGGAGTTAAAATGAGAAACGACATTGTGCAGTTGACCCCGCTGTCAGTGTCTGCAGCTACCGTAGTGCTCAGTACCAAAGTATAAATTGCTTTAAGAAATCCCGAAATGAATTATTGTTCCACTGAAAAATACAATTAACTTCGAAAATGCATAACTAATTCAAAGTAACTCCAAATCAAGTGAAACAAATTTCGATAATTTTCTTATTAAGAGAAATTTAATATGAAATAGGTTTCAAACATGTCACTACCACAGAAAATATAGCTTTTGGAAATTGATCCAAAACTGAATTATTTTTACACTAGAAAATGCTATTAACTTTGGAAATTCATAACTAATTCTTACAAACTCCAAATGAGTTGAACCAAGTTATTTTACCCTTATAATTTTATTCTGTATTTAGATGTGTGATCCTTTTATCAACCACTATTCTACAAATTTTCATCAAATAATTAAATTCGGATGAATAGTAACCGAAGTGTGTTTTTTAGCATTTTCTAGAAATCTGATTTTCAAACTACTATAACTTTCAAATACTAACTCCAAATGGAATAATTCTTTCACCTAAATTCATCTAAAATCATCGTCTATTTACTGTAGAAAATTTATGCAATTTTGAATAATTTGAATTTTTATGTTTTTCTCGGTGTTGATTCGATGTTGTTTTTATATAGAATCCGAAGTGATCGACTGTGAGGGCCCGACCTGGGGAGGTTTTACAGGATCACACGGAGGTCCTCCAGGACCACCCGAGAGATCGCCAAGACCACCCAGAGGTCCCTCAGGGCCACCCAGGAGGTCTCCAAGACCACCCGGACGTCCCAGCCTCTATGCACTGAGCTGGTCCCAAGTTCAGCAAGCTAGCTCGCATAGGCTCAACATCGGTGTCATCACAACCACACACAACAAACTAAAGAAGAAGCAGATAAATTAATATTAATTAAACAAAAGACATTATGGTCAACCTTGTTTACAGGGGTGCCATGCAGGGCTAACAACAAAAGAAAACTCGCAACAGAAACAAAACACAGCATGGAGCCACTCGGCAAGCCACAGGCCATCGAGTGGAGGATGTCCCCTAGTCCATGAGGTCTTCCACGAACTCCTCCTCATAGTGCTCGGAGCACCCTGGGAGGTCTTCGGCGGCTGACTAACTAGAGGGTGCAAAGCCATAAGTACTTTGAATGTACTCAGTAATTCAGAGGGAAATGAATGCAATTAATATTTATGCAAAGCTTGACAAGGAACAACTGTATGGTTAGTTTACGGAAAGCGACATTTACTGGAAATACATTAAGTAGATTACAAAGCACAAGTGGAAAAGAGAAAATACATAAGTAGACAAGTTGTTTGAAAACAACACACGACCACCCTGGTTATGTGCCCAGACTACTCACGATCACCCTGGTCGTGAGCTAAACTACTTGGAACATAGCCACGACCACATTTTGAGAAAATAGTCTACCCCTTGCGTGAAAGAACCAGACATGTCCATAACTGAGGATACGGCTATTCAAATAGATTTTACACTCTGCAGAGGTTGTACACTTTACCCACAAGACACGAAGTCCTCTAGTTGGTCAGGCACTCGTCGATGCCCCTGCTCACTTCTTTTGGTAAGCAGTCTAGAGCTCGTGACAAGGCCTTTACAAAGGTCAGTCTTGACTTGGTTCTGCCCGCTAAGGATTCGCCATGCTGGGCCCCCACTTGCGCCAATCGACAACCACGACAAAACCGCATCAGGACCTCACTAATTAGTTGGCCAGGACCACATCATAATAGACTTGTGGTTGCATGGTAATGACCCAGATCAATGGCGTACAAGGTTAAGTCCTTAGTTGGCTGCTCAGGCGAGACTATCCACATCCCAGTGTGCTCAAGGCACCCACACTTACCACCAGCCACTCGCCCGAGCAATAAATCATTTTCGGTTCAACCCTGCCAAAGCACCACCCTGGTCAATAGCTCACAAATTTTAACAAAGGTGGCATAACCACAATTCCATAGCTCATTAGTCAAGTTCAACATTCTTTGAGTCATGAGATTGTGAGACCAACGTCTACTAAAGCATGGCTAAGCAATAAAGCGCACCCATGTTGGTATACCAAGACATCCAACTAAGATAACCCATCCTACAGGTATCCAAGGGTACATGTCAACATGTTGTATTCAACCATACCAAGGAGTCATTTTTACAAGTGGTGCTTAACTACTCCCAAAACCATTTTTACAAAACTAGCCATGCATACTCATAACAAAACAATATACTTTTTTTTTTACAAAATGGGTTCAACATGATCAAAGGTCTATGACTTGCACTCACTAAAGTACTAAGCTTCTTCAGTTGAGAATGATGGGTCCAAGAGGTCTTCAGAACAACCAAATCCTACACGCGTGAAAAGGAACAAAGTAAATAAAATGAACCCACAAAAACTTCAACGAAAGAACCAAACGAGAGCTAAAAAGAAAAACACGGAATCAAGACAAAGATAGGAACTTGAATCACTAAATCGGAGCTCCTATCAAGGGAGAAAGAGCTCTTCAGAAGGAGGTCTGAGCAGGGAGGGAGGTCCAAAGCACTGGGAAAACAAAAGGGAGGCAAGAGGGCTCTCTGGTGCTTTATAAAAGCACGGGGAGATCCAGAGAGGAGGACGACGCATTCAATGTGCATGATGGGAGCAGGTGATGGAGGGAAAGGAGCGGGTAAGAGAGGTAACAAAAGAGGAAAAGACAAGGTACGGTGGAGGTGACCGCATTTAATACAACACGATTGCATTTAATGCGCAAAGACTCCCGTGGTACTGAGACACGACGAGAGGAAAAGAAGGTGAGCAGAGGACCTGAGAAGGTGGTCCCACTAGAGAGGTGGTCGTGACCAAAGGGAGGTTGTGACCGCAAGGGTGGCCTTTGCAAAAAGACCAAGGGGGAGGTCCTGACCGCAAGGAGAGGTCATGACCCAGGGGAAAGTCCTGACTACAAGGGGTGGTCTTGACCACGAGGGTGGTCTTTGCAAAAAGACCAAAGGAGAGGTCGCACCAAAGGAGAGGTCGTGACCCAAAGGAGAGGTCTAGACCTCAAGGGAGGTCGTGACCCAAAAGGGTGGTCTTTGCAAAAATACCAAAAGGGTGGTCTTTGCAAATAGACCGAGGAGGTGGTATTTGCAAAAAGACCACAAGGACGAGGAGGTCCAAGACAGTCCGAAGCGCGCGCCCGAACTCAACTTGATCTGACCGTCCGACCTTAATCGGGCGGCCCAAACCAGAGGTGAAGGTCGGACTGCTTGAACAACACAATTTCATCGGACCATCGAAGCACGATCGGACGGCTCGGACTAAGCGCGGTCGCGCGAAGAGAGAGAGAAAAGGATTGACAGCGGAGAAGTCCAAACAAAAAGGGAGGTCTAGACTGAGGGGGAGGTCCTGTGGACGAGGAGGTCCTGAGGAAGAGGTCCTAAGGAAAAGGTCCTAAGGACGAGGAGGTCCTGACGGTCAAGATGAGCTCAAAGGAGATTCTGACGTTCAAGATGAGCCCAAATGAGATCCTAACGGTCAAGATGAGCCCAAAGGAGATCCTGAGAGCGAGAAGAAAAGAGGGTTGAACGAGAGGAAGGTCCAGAAAGGAGAGATTCAACCCGAACTTTGAAATTCAGAAATCAAGGATGTTTGAAATATAAACCCGAGGTTGGAGCACCTTAGGGTGGTCGTGACCCAAGGGGAGGTCAAAACCGAAGGAAGGTTCAAACAAAGAAGGAGGTTTAGACCGAAAGGATGTCTAAACCAAAGGAAGGTCTGTGCTAAAGGGAAGTCCAAACAAAAGACACAAGGGGAGGTCCAACCAGGGAGGTCTGAACGAACAGAGAGAAGGAAAAACAACGCTAGAGCTCAAATAACTCCAAATAAACACAACTTTCGCATTAGTTGAAGTTCGATTAATTCACATTAAACCTCCAAATTTCCAAAATCTTCCAGTTAAGCTTGAACAAATCAACAAAACCGAATGGTTATTTTTATTTTGAAAACTCTTAAGAACTCTAGAAAATTGGGATGTTATTTCGATGTAGACTCATATGCCATCGAGAGCAAGCAACTTGAGTTATAGCAAGGCAAGCATCATTTGAACTTTATTTTGCGTCATGTTGATCCCAGTTTTGCTAAGTTGGTTAATTGAAATGCAATGATATTGCTTAGATGCTATTTTTGTTATGTTGATTTTTTTATATGTAGCTAGTTATGTCCTATTCATGATGTTATCCTTGAATTAATCTAGTACCTATATGCTTAAGTTAGGTTGTGTGAAATATGTATGATATATGGGATTGCTTAGCCATGCGAGTCTAGTTTTGCGGTAGATCGATTGTCGGGAGTAACCCGTCAATTATGGAAGACACAAAACTTTCTTATCTTCATTTTATTCTAGATATCCGTATCTATCTCTCAAGTTAAACTTTGTTTATTTCAAAAGTGATTTGGGTTTGGACAAGTGGTTGTTAGTGTGGGTGCTGTTATGCACGAGACTCGGGTTTTGTGGTTGTCTTGTTTGCACCAACAAGGACCGAACTTTGGTGACGTCGTTAATTCAAGTACAACTCGTGCTACCACACGCCGGGGTTGGGAACTGGCTTGGTCAAGTAAGGGGAAGGTTTTATTGGGTTAAGTCTCCGATGGTGTGAGGACACTTGTGTTCGATCATTTGTTTGTAGGAACCGATGCAATTTTCTATAATGTGTATGGGAGCACTATTTTTCTTTATTTACATTGTATCGGTATTTCCAACACAACTTGTGTGCCCGCTTAGCAAGCGCTATCCGTAGCTCGTACTAAGTATGGGGTTCATCTCGTAAGGGAGACTTATCTCAATAGGGCTTTCTTGCTAAAAAGTACCCAATCTCAATTTCTCCGGGTGACATACCTTAGGAAGTGTGTCATTATCCTGAGGCTTACGGGCTAATCTAGCCATGTGGGTAAAGTAGTACTCCCCTCCAGGGTGTAAATATATTCGAATAGCCGTGTCCGCGGTTACGGACGACCGCTTGAATTCAGGAGTCATTATTGGTAGACTTTGAATTAAAATTGAATGGTTACAACTTTGTATTCGGCATGAATGGGTATTCATGCATTTTAGTTTATTAAAGTGGGCTGCCACTTTGGTATTTGTTTGTTTCAATTGTTTATTAATGTATATCTATTTCACACGTTTATCTTTTGTTTAAAAACTTGTTTGCAAAATGGCATTTGAAAACTAGTATGTGTAGGTTGAAAATTATTGCGTTTTCCGCAAAACTAAGCCACTAATGCCATTCTTTGATGGATAAGCATAAATAATTTTTCCTTTATGTAAGTCTTGCGAGTACAATTGCACTTAACTCGGCTCTGCTAATTCAGGTGAGGATGATGCTTCGCCCGATGAGTTTGTTAGCGCCAAGTTTGGCCACGCTAATGAATAGTGTTGTTTCTAGCACCCAGTCGGATGCCATGGGTTAGGGGGCACACCATGCTCAACCTTTTGCTTTATTTATATTGCTTCCGCTGCTACTTAATGTTCTTATTTGAATTTGGTCGGTCGGCCGCTTTGTAATAGTTGAAGACTTAACTATTATGTTGTATGTCTTTTGGATTATCCATGTATGTTTGTTGTATGACTGTGATTGACGTTGAATGAGGGTATGGGCATGCTGATCGCTGATCTTGGGAGCCAACATGGTCACATACCCACTGTTTTTGAATTCTCTTTGAACTCATTAAGTGTGGACTTGGATTGTTTGGAGAACTGGTCATCATGTAGTGCTTGCAGAGGAGCAGTACGCATGATCATTAGAGCTCTAGTTCGGTCAGGCCTTCTCACTTAGATGGAGTTAAGTTGGAATTCATTTACTTGAGGCTCAGAGTTATTTCCAGAAGGCCAGGGGTCCTCACATTTTACTAAAAAACAATTTGTGATAATATATTTTCACAGTCGGTTCTGAACATGAATCGTCTGTGATAATTGATTATCACAGACGGTTATTGTTTAAAACCGTCTGTGATAGCTTTTTTTATAGATAGTTCAAAAACCGTCTGTGATGACCACATATCATCACAGACCAATAAAGTCAGACGGTTGAAAAAATCGTCTGTGATGACGATTTTGAACCGTTTGTGACAACATTTTCTGTAGTAGTGGCACAAACTCCTTTCTCATGACCCGCTTCAAGTCTTGCCATGTCTTCACCAATGGCCCTTCAGGGTGATGTGCCCACCAATCATAAGCATATTCTTCAAACTTCATGGTGGCGCATATCACTTCATTAGCTTTGGATAGCTTATGGAATATAAGCTTCACCTCCATGCATTGTACCCAATTAGAGCTTATTTGGATAGGGAGGGATTAGAACCAATCTATTCAGATTGGAAGGGATTTCAGTTTAAATTTCGAGTCAATCCGAAGGGATTAAGTCGGACCACAATGTATCCAAACGAACCCTTAAGGTACTCCTCTGGATGAGTACTCCCATAGAAAAAAGATACAAAGATTCTTGTCTTGTGATGGTTAGTTTGGCAAAAACAGCAATGATATATATATATATATATATATATATATATATATATATATATATATATATAACTCTATCTCATCCTTCTTACCAAGTAAAGTTGTTGACCATTCCGAAGTGAATTGAGGTTTAAACTCACACTTGGCAGTGGTGGGCACACCAGCAGATGTTTTGCGTGGTTGTTTTGTTGCTGTTTTTGGTTTTCTCTACAAGGTTCCTCCACTACATATTCTTGATACAAGGTTCCTCGACTATATCTTGATACTTTGCACGCTAGCTCATGCTGTATCTTGCAAACACCGAACCGGCGGAACTTCCACTGAGTAATATATAACAGGATCAAATATGAGATTCAGAAATTCATATGGCATACAATTATGCTGAAATCTGAGGTTACATGCGTTTCTAGACAATTAAAAAACAACCAGTAAAGCATGACCAGAACTAGCCTCGAAACTCTACCATCTCTGCTGCGTCGCCACCAGCTTCCAAGGACATGTTCTGTGTTGTCTCACCGAAAAAGTAAGAACAAACAATGAAATAGATAAAATCGACGGCTCCAAGGATTGCAAGCAGCGAGTAGTAGTAGTTGTAGCGGCCCTGATTCAGGTTGTTCGAAAGCCATGGAACCATCCCATCCCTGTTGGTGATCACGTTAATGAGCTTGACCACCAATGTCGCCGTGATGCACGCGACACCCGCTCCACCGAAGAGCAGGGCTAGCACAAAGCTCCCCATGGCCTTCGGAAGCACCGCGTAGTAGTACTCGATCTGCCCAATGGTACCGAATGCGCCCGACAGCCCGGAGAGAACGTACTGGGGTGCTAGCCACAGCACTGACATGTGCAGGATCCCATTGGCATCCTGCTGCAAGCCTTGCCTTATCGCAGTCTCCCTCCGGTAGGCCTCCACTCTTGATGCCACCACCATGGATGCAATGGCCAAGATCACGCTGATGCCCATGCGCTGCTTAAGGGTGAGCACTCGCTGTCTCCCTGTGATTCTTTTGAGCAACGGTAGGATGTACCGGTTGTAGCATCCCGACCATATTGTGAAAGTTATGACGTCGAAGATTGAGATGGAGCCTGCTGGTAGCTGGAATTTCTTCGTGCCGATTCGACGATCCATGGTTGCTGCCTGGAGCACCCCGAAGGACGAGCTCTGTATCAAGAAGGTCATGATCATGGCTGACCACATAGGTATAACGCTGAGGGCAGATTTGAGGTTCTCGACTTGCTCCACGGTGCACAAGTTCCATGAGCTTGTGTTGGTTGCTTCGTTGTTTGCACTACCTGCATGGTTACTCACAATGCAGGCTTTGTTCAAGAACCTGGAGGAATTTATTTTTTAGGTAATCCAAAATAAGTTAGTAGATAGACACGTGGCAATTCACGGTATTATTGATTGAATCAGTAAGATATATAAATGGTAAGAACAGAATCATAAGTAATCAATCACCTCATTTTTTCGGATGGAACCAGCTCTCTTGAACCTGGGAAATTGTTGAAGTGAACCCCATGATTTGTCTCTGGCAGCACAAGGCGACGGTTCTTGACAGCCACAACAACCACTTGCAGTAAGCTAATCCAGATGCTCTTCTGTGGCTTCACCTTTACGTAGAAGGGTGTTGCTGCCAAGTTCAGGAGTGTGACCGATGCCATCATGGCTGCCGAAATCCCAAACCCAACCTTCCAACCCATATCATCTTGGAAGTACACAAGGATTGTAATAGCCACTATCTGCGAGAAGCCCACTGATACGTAGTACCAGCTGAACAGACCACGGAGTGCACGGTCTTTTCGAGGGGCATCCCAGTGAGCAATCTGATCCTCGGCGAAAGCTAGGCAGCACGCGCGAACGCCACTCGCTCCAAGTGCCATGAAACCAAGAGAGGCACACAACACAAGTAACTGCAGTGGAGTTGGCAAAGTGCAGCCTTGATTTGGAATTCCACATTCTGGGGGTGTCAAGCTTGGAATCATTGATGTTACCCACAGAAGGGTAGTCCCCTGAATGAAACACGAAAAGAAGAATCAGAAATGTGTGATGGACTGCTATTTATAGTCTAACATCAATGCCTAAGATCTAATGTATACCGCGTGAAAAAATAGTGATTGTTATGAAAGGAATTATTCAATGTTCTTACAACTGTGCAGGAAAACAGTGTGAGTGTAACCATGAGGTAGCGACCCAAAAGTGCATCAGACACAATGGCACCACAGACAGGCAAAAAATTTGCAGCTGCTTGATACACGAAGATAATGATTGCACTACTTGCAGCACCAAGGTGATACTTCGTTGTGAGGTAAATGATAAGGTTTGCCGTAACTGATGAGCTCACGATCCGTTCAGATACTTCATTTGCTGAACATAAATGAGAAATATGTAATGTTAACAAAAATAAGAGGTACATAGTGCCCTGGCGAACACAATCACTTGAATCTCATTGTTACTGTTTGGAAGAAATTTTAGTTCTCGTAGAAAGATTAAAGTATGAATGTAATTTAAATCAAACACCATTTTTAGGTTTTGTCCAGTAATGAGAGCCAAAATAGATTGAAACTTCTTGCTAAAAAACTGGAACTTTTTTACTTTACGGGTTTGTTAGCTCCTGCAGAATTAATTTAAATTCAATTGTTTGTGGTCAGAATGTCAGATACAGAAAATAATGTTTTTTTCTTACAAAGCAAAAGTACCATCAATTAGGGAAAATATAATGTTTTCTTACAAATTTTGTCATCGGCCATGAAACAACTTGGAAGATTGTAAGCAAAATGTTGAACCAGAACCAATTTTTAGGTAGGAATAGCAAGCTAATCAAGGAGATAATATATTTTTCAGTTGAATTTCATTGTCATGCCACAAGATGGTAAAGCCAAAAGTATTACCAATTATTACTGGAATTGGTCGAAGACCACCTTTCTTCCCCAAGACATCACCTTGCTGTTGTTCATCGCGACCGTCTTCCATCCTCTACAAAACTCGGAAGAACTGGCAGCACCACCACACTGAAAGAAGAAATTGCGCTCTAAAAGAAACCAAATTTCAAACTAGATAGGCAGAATGTGAAGTTTCATGTGAGTTAAGGGTGTCGTATGGCATATGTATATATAGGGGTGCCATTTGTCTACGATACCATGGGCTGCTTGACTCACAAGCAACGGAAACGAAAGGTAATGTTGCTAAAGAAGGCACCGAAAGATAATCTTCTAACTATGGGTACAGTGACCTCGCATAAGAAACATGGCATAAATCGGAACTCCATGCATCAGTTTCATATCTCAAGCTAATGTTTTATTGCCGGTTTTGCAGGGGAAAAAATATATATACAAAGCAACCGGAACGGAAAGGTCTATTGATATGAAACGTAGGATTGAGATATTGCGGTCCTGGTGTCTCTACCTACCCAATGAAAATATTAATGTTGCGGGCAAGAACCCCTAGGGTTCTAGCTGCCGGCCAACAGGAGGGGGAGAGAGTAGAGGAGGAGGTATGAGACCTAAGCAAAGCTCACCTCTCTTTAAATATCTTTAAATACAGGTGTTACAAAAAAAATATGTAGATCTAAAGGATCTCTTAAAGATAAGGAGATCAAAAGGACCTCTTTCTCAACTAAATGCGATCTTAAGGATCGACTTTCGAAAGAACTAAAATTATTTAAAGAAAGTCTCAGGCACCTATCTCATGTGGCAGCATCAGATGGACCCACCGCCTCAGGTTGCCGCCGGCTGTAGTGCTATCCCCACATAACAATTAAGGTCTATGGTTGCGTTGCCATGAAATGAAATGGAGGACTGAGGTATTCCAAGTATATATTTATTGTTCACCATGTCGTGGTATTAATTCACACCATATCAAAATCATTAACAACTAATGCTTTAGCGACGACTAAATGCTAACTATGTAATGGATTTCACTTGAAAGTTCTTCAAGAAAAAAGGTTGGCAAGGTTTACATGGAAATCAAGCAATCATCCAAACGTTTGGATTGTTGCTTGAGGAGAAGGTCAAATGAGAATCTTTTCCTAAAAATGCAAGCTATTTGGTGTTCTAATTATGTAAAGATTTCACTAGAAAGTTCATTGAGAAAAAAGGTTGGCAAGGTTCAGATGCAAATCAAGCAATCATCAAAACATTTGGATTATTGCCACTTTATTGAGGAAAGGTCACTAAGGGCAATTACCTAGTTAGAGTGGAAAAGGTGAGGTCAAAGTTCAGGTTACCACCACTCCCTAGTCGGAAAGTTTGTTATGACCAGGTCAACTCACGACCACCCTCTGGTCTTACAGACAGATATGTAGGCGACACAGCCGATTTTCTCCACTATTTTGTAAGGATCATAATAACGCGAAGCAAGCTTTCCTTTGGTAGAGCTATCGAGGGATGAAGTATGGTGATGGAGACGACGCAAAGAAACCCAAGAGTCTATGTCAAAAACCACCTCATGATGATGTTGGTCATAGTATTGCTTGGCATGCTACTGGGCCTGTAAAAGCCGGTCCCAAATGTCGTGAAGATGTTCATCGCGGTTGAGAAGAGTCCTGTCCACGGCATGTACGTGGGTGTCGCTGGCCTCATACATGTAGAGTGATGGAGGAACTCGGCCATAGACCACTTGGAACCGTGTGGTCTTGATGGCGGAGTGGAAGGTGGTGTTGTAGCAGTATTTGGCCCAGGGTAGCCAATCAAGCCATTAGGAGGGATGATCTCCTATGAGGCACCGTAGATACATGGCAATGACCTTACTGACCACCTTGGTTTGCCCATCAGACTGAGGGTGGTAGGCGGAGCTCATGTTGAGGTGAACACCTGCTAAACAAAACATCTCTTGCCAAAAATTTTTAGTAAAAATAGGACCCCGGTCACTTACGATGCAGGTTGGGATGCCATGAAACTGGACAATATTGTAGAAGAAGGCTTGGGCCAGGGAGCTATCTGTGTACAGATGTACCAATGGAACGAAATGCGCATATTTGGAGAAACGGTCAATGACTGAGAGAATGATCGATTTCCAATGTACCTTTGGCAAACCCTCGATAAAATCTATGGTGATGTCAAACCAAGGCTAGAATGGAATGTCGAGGGGCTGTAGGAGGTCAGCCGGATGAAGATGCTCAATCTGGTTCTTCTAACATATGAGACATGTACGCACAAAGTCTTGGACAACGGTATGAGCCCCTCCTAAGATAAGTTGTGAGTGCCTTCCAAGATGGCCGATAGGTGGGGTGATGATGGCACAACGTTGACCAAATGTGATGAGACTATCCAACAGTCCCGATGGTGCGCCAAGTGAGCCATCTGTAATTTTGATGGCGATGGTGACTAGCTTGGCCTCGGCGATCACCTCATGACAAAAGGTCAGCGAAGACATCGAAGCTAGCAGCTAAGAGGGTGAGGAGCTCGTCAGTCATGCTGTTGCACCTAGATAGTACATCAACCATGGTGTTGAGGCTCCCTGGCCTAAATTCCACTAAAAAATCGAAGCCAAAAATTTTCTAACCCAATGGTGTTGGGGAATCGTGGACAACTGCTGATCGAACAAGTACTTGAGGCTATAGTGATTTGTGCAAACCACAAAAGGACAACCCCAAATATACGATTGCCAATGCCGAACTACCTGAACCAGTCCAATCAATTCGCACTCATATGCGGCCAACTTCGCATGGCGTGGGGCCATGGGTTTCTTGAAGAATGAAATGGGCCCGTCGCCTTGGTGAAGCATGGTCCTGAAGTCGGAGCCTGAGGCATCACATTCTGTGATGAGCGCCTTAGAGAAGTTTGGCATATGTTATACTGGAGCTGTGGACAACGATGTCTTAAGTGTCTGAAAAGCCGTTTCCACTTCCTACAACCAATCGAATTTCTCCTTCTTGATTAGCTTGGTGAGGGGTGTCGCAATAGTGTTGGAGTCACGGATAAATTTGTAGTATTACCCCGCAAAGGCCCAAGAATCCACGGAGCGCCTTGGTCGTATGCGACGCCAGCCACTCAATGATTGCCTACACCTTCTATGAATCCATTGCCATGACATCCATAAAGATTACATGTCCTAACTAGGTCATACAAGAAGTACCATAGATGCATTTGGACTTCTTCAAGAATAGATGATGCTGCCGAAGAAGAAAGAACACTACACAGACGTGGCGAACATGATCTGACCACGAAAAAATGTAAATCAAGATGGTGTCGAGGAACACGAGGACGAATTTGCGTAGGAACGGTCAGAGAATCTCATTCATCAAGTCATGGAATGTGGCCGGTGCATTCGTTAAGCCGAATGGTGTGATGAGGAGCTCAAAAAGGCCTTCATGAGTGTGGAACGCCGTCTAGGTGATGTCATCTAGGTGCATGCACACCTGATGATACTCGGAGCGGAGGTCAAGTTTGGTGAAGAAGTAGGCACTGTTCAACTCATCCAGTAGCTCATCAACCACCAGAATCGTGAATTTATCCTTGACGATTAGCATTTTTAGTGCGCAATAGTCCACATAGAACCACCAGTTACCAGCATGCTTCTTGACGAGAAGTACTGGTGGAGAGTAGGATGATGTACTGCGCCTGATGATGCCCTGGTCTAACATGGCGGCACACTGGCACTCTAGCTTGTTCTTGAGATGGTGCAGGTAGCAGCACGGCCGAACCGAGACTGGCATCGCTTCAGGCCACAATTGAATGTCGTGGTCCTCAGAGCGTGCTTGTGGTAGACCACGTGGCTCGATGAATAGGTTGGTGAAGTCATCCAAAAGATCACCAAGCAGGACCTGGCTGATGCAAGCCAGCGTGCGCAGGTGGTGAGGATCTGGTACACCTTGCCAAGTGATGTGGTGATCATCGTGCTAGAAAGACATGGTAAGCAAATTCAAATCCCAGAGGATGGGACCCAACATGCGCAACCATTAGATGCCCAGGATGACGTCAAACCCATCCAAAGCGATGGCGTAACCGTCGATACGGAAGGCTTCATTATCAACGTGAAGTAGGAGGCCGAAGCAAATGCCGATGCATGGGAGGTATTCGTCATTGGCAACCGTGACGGTGAGGTGCTATCGGGGGGACAATGATATCCCCGTGGTCTAGACTACAGCGGTGCTAAAGAAAGTGTGAGTAGAGCTGAAGTCGACGAGGGCGGCGAACTCGTGCGTGCCCACCAAGACTCACAATTGCATGGTGTCACCTAATTGGATCCACGTAAGAGCATTGAGCGAGATGTTGCAATCCGATCAATGTCATCGATGGTGTTGTAGGTGATGTCATCATCGAGAACCACCAGTTCGGTGCCCATGTCGATATAGATGAGGAACGGTTGCTTGTCGCAGTGGCTGATAACAAATTTGCCATTGAATTGTAGGAAAGACCTTTAGCACGATGATCAGCTAGCTTAGTCGGAGTGAGGCATCGAAATGGTAGAGGAGGCCGCTGGCTTATACCAGGACCTACAACACTTGGCATGTCATTTGTCAGTCACGAACCAGTAGGAAGCGGGATGAACGGGTGGTTTGGAGGATGCCATGGTGGTCGGCTCGAGATGGATGGCGTGGTGGTGAGGCCAACAGTGAGCTACATTCATTTTTCGTAAGCACGGGCAAGGCTCATGTCGACCTGTTGGTGTGCGGGTTGTTGGAGTTTGATGTCTGTGAAAAGAAGGTCGTTGAGGCCGGATGTGAAGAGTTGGACCTGTTGACAAGTGCTAAGTGCATCAGTATGTCTAAGAAGAGCCAAGAATTTGTCCTGAAATTCTTTGATCGATCCCTCATGTCGGAGTCAGGTTAATTTGCCTAGGGAGTTGCTCCAGATGGGAGGGTCGAAGCGAAGGTGACAGAACTCCATGAATTGTAGCCAGGATGGTGTTCTGTCATCACAGTCTAATTGATAGTACCACTGTTGAGCGGTACTGTAAGATGGTATGAGGTGAGCCAAACTTTGTCGAACTCATCAGTACGTTGGCCATGGAATAACTGTTTGCATCTGTTCAACCATGCCAAGGGTTCGTATTCGCAATCATAGGTTGGAAACTCCTGTTTAAGGTAACAGGGAATGCCGGATGCAGAAGTGTGTGATTGGGTTGTGGCGGTTGGCAGTGATGGTGGTGCGGCATAGGTGGGAGGCATGATTAGGGTTGTGGGTGGTATGAAGTGGGGGTGGGAGGTATGGTGGGAGTTGGCGACTTTAGGTGTAGATATGGTGGGAGGGATCATGTAGGGCAGGATGGTGGTGGTGGGCGGTGTTGAGGGAGGCGGCGATGAAGATGATGCAGCAGTGGGTGGGCAGTAGAGGAGCCTGGCAAATGGCGCAAGGCCCTTGACCGATTTCTTCTTGATGGTTGTGAGGCGCGCATTGGTGACGGCGCCCTTCCGAACCAAATCAGCAACCTATGCTTGGAGATCGGATGTCTGTTGCACGCCTTCCGCAATCTGATTTTGCATCGCTCTGAGTGTCTGCAAGATAGTCGCCAAGGTGGTGGCGGTGTCATCCCTCGGATCAGAGCCAGGCATCTCTGATACTAAGTTGTTATGGGCAAGAAGCTCTAGGGTTCTAGCTACCAGTCAGTAGGACGGAGAGAGAGTAGAGGAGGTAGGAGAGGAGACTTCTTAATTTCTTTCTTGATTCCTATGCAAAACTCACCTATCTTTAAATAGAAGTGTTACATATAAATATGGAGATCTAAAGGATCTCTTACAAATAAGGACATCGAAAGATCTCTTGCAAATCTAAGAGATCAAAAGGATTTCTTTCTAAACCAAATGTGATCTTAAAGACCAACTTTCCAAAGAATTTAAATTATTTAACGAAAGTCTTGGGCACGTATCTCATGTGGCAGTGTCAAATGGACCCACCGCCTGAGGTTGTCACCGCCGGCTGCAGTGCTGTTCCCACATAACAATGAAGGTCTTGGGCTGCGTTGGCATGATATGAAATGGAGGACTGAGGTATTCCATGTATATATTTATTGTTCACCATGTTGTGGCATTAATTCACACCATATCAAACTCATTAACAACTAACGCTTTTGCGAGGTCTAAATGCTAACTATGTAAAGGATTTCACTTGAATGTTCTTCAAGAAAAAAGGTTGGCAAGGTTTACATGGAAATAAAGCAATCATCTAAACATTTGGATTGTTGCTAGAGGAGAAGATAAAATGAGAATCTTTTCCTCAAAATGCAGGTTGTTTTGTGTTCACTTTTTTGTAAAGATTGCACTAGAAAGTTTGTCGAGAAAAAAGGTCGACAAGGTTCACATGCAAATCAAGCAATCATCAAAACATTTGGATTATTGCCACTTTATTGAGGAAAGGTGCATGAGGAAAATTATCTAGTTAGAGTGGAAAAGGTGAGGTCAAAATTTAGGTTACGGCCAATCCCTAGTCAGAATGTCTGTTACGACTACGTCAAATCACAACCATCCTCTGGTCGATAATCCTCACAGACATATATGTGGGCCCTCTTTTATCTACTTTGCATGGTAGAAAATAAAACATGTGCACTTTGTGCCTCTGACATAAACATTCATACCTCTCTCCATCTATGGCAATAACTGTTTGGCAAACGTGCAAGGAGCACATCTCATTGACCACAACTGTCGTTAACATGCGGATTCTAGCAACTGTCAAGGCATCTCTTGATGAGCAACAACTGTCACCCCTTCGATGCTTTATAAGGTTTGGTGCTGACAGATGGAGAGGACGGATGAGAAGGAGGCCAGTGGTAGCATTCATAGTTTCAATGGCACATTGTGCATTGTAATCTCGCTTAATATAAGAACATAGGAGTACAGTTATTATTCTTTTCGGACTATTCCTGTGTGATCTCGAGAGTTGTGCCCCCATTCACTCTATAAGATCGATAGTAATTCATTGATAGATCTTAAGGCCGATTAGGACTCTCACGCACATATATGATTAACGTGTTTTACCTCGACTCTAATATAAACTTCCTAAACCATACGACTTAGTGTTCCTAATTTAAATTAGTGATTTAACTCCTTCTACATATCGGAACCAATTAAACATGGAATTAACCAATGCAGACCGACTAAACAATAAACTTTGGTGTGCCATCTGATCATAGTTTACACGGCAACAGCAAGTGGCCCCCATCGAAGATCGCACAAGGAAAGAAAATCACATAGGACAAACTTTTTATGCACCAGCCGAAACCAACTTGGGAAGTGTCTGCTGATTTCTTGCGTTCCTAGTAGATAACCTTCCTTCTTATCCCCTAATCTTTCCTTTGAATACGTATCTAAGTAAAACTCTTTCCATCTAATAACAACCGAATTGAATTCCTTCCCAAACCTCGTGCCAATTTCCAAACAGTGTGAATTGATCTCCTAGATGGAAATGTGTGTAGCATGGACTTCTATTGGGATGGTAATAGTGGCCGCATCAGAAATTCTACATAATTCTTATTTTTTTAGAATAATTAATGTACAGAACTAAGCTACGCCTTGTAACACTTAACATAGTAATGTGTTACCTTATATTGCACCCCACAAGACTAATAATAAATGGTAACTCGTTATGATATCCATGTTTGGAACAAAGTGGTCGTTATCTGTTACTAAGTTATATAGAATCTAAGGGAGACATGTTACCATATCCCTATACGCATAGAGCGGGTCACTTTATGACTAAGTTTACTAGGAAAATGGTTGTTTAAGTTACTTAATGAAGGTGTATGGCAATCTATGTTAAAAAGAAAATATTTGGGTAGGAAGTGTCTTTTGCAGATGGTAAATAAGCATGGAACTTCCCATTTTTTTTTGTTAGGTTTAATGAAAATCAAAGATCCGTTTTTTCGTCTTGGTTCATTCCAGATTAAAAATGGAATGCAAACTTGGTTTTGGGAAGATATTTGGTTAGGAGACACTCCACTGAAAACTTAATATCCAATCCTTTATAATGTGGTAAGAAAAAAGGATAATACAATGGCGAATATTCTGAGAACAACTCCTTTAAATATCTCTTTTCGAAGACCTATTATTGGGCCTAAGTTACATGCGTGGAATATGTTAATTTTGAGGATTGCTAATTTACATTTAAGCTCTCAAAAAGATGTTTTTAGGTGGAATTTGAATAAGTCTGAGCTTTTTTCAGTACAGTCTTTCTATGCAGCACTAATTGGAAGTTCTCAAATCCCCATTAGGAACTTTTTTTGGATACTTAAAATTCCATTAAAAGTGAAAATATTCCTATGGTATCTCAAAAGAGGGGTAGTTTTAACTAAGGATAATCTGCCGAAAAGAAACTGGAGGGGAAACCAAGAGTGTTGTTTTTGTATTAACGAGGAAACAATTCAACATCTTTTTATTAAATGCCCCTTTGCACATTTTGCATGGTGGGCTGTTCAATGTGCATTTAATTTATCTCCACCTGTGAGTATAGCAAACATGTTTGGAAATTGGTTATCCGGTATTCCAAAACTTTTAAAGACACAACTCCTAGTGGGAGCTAGTGCCTTATGCTGGTCTATTTGGCTATGTCGGAATGATGTTATTTTTGACCAAAAGATTGTCACTAATCCCTTGCAGGTAATCTTTTTGAGTGGGCACTGGCTGAGGGCTTGGGCAAATTTGCAGAAAACAGCCCAAAAGGAGTCTATGTTAGCCGGAAGCGATAGGCTGGAGGTAGTGGCAAAGCAAATTTTAAGCATTCATGGATGGCAGTTTGGTCACAGGATTTATAATGGTTGAGTTTAAATTTCAATCGTCGTTTGCTTGTAAGGCTTGAAGCCACTTTTAACAAATTTGGCTACTTTGGTACTGTAAACTCTTTAATAAAATAGGTTGTGTGTATCCTTGATGCAGAGGCCGAGAGAGTTATTCTCTTCCATTATCTAAAAAAATGTATAGATTAGGCCTGCACATTAATACAACAAAAAAAATATTAAATTGTAATATATCTTTACATCACCTAGTTTGTTACTGGTCGGATATGCAAATGTAAACATTGTCACTGGTTTCATAGTAAAATCATATTAAAGTCTATGTAGATCCTCGCAAAAATCAAATAACTCTGGAGATACTCTAGCTAGATTTTTATTGGTAAATTATAATTGTTGTAGCGGTGGCCCCACCGACCCCAACGACCTGGCGAAGACAACAGGGACTCTAACAACAACCATACGATCAGAGGCGCAGCTCAACCCCCTCCCCAATGGTGTCAGGCATACCTTCGGGGAGGCTCTGAAGGAGCCACCTCGGGGAGCCAAAGGGTGTCCAGGCCCCTCGGCCAAGGGACACCCTACACGCCGCGAAGGCCAGGGAGTACCAGTGGACCAAGTGGACCAGCTGGATGGACCAAGGCTAGGGAAGTCCACCATGAGCCAGAGGCTACATAGAGTGGTAGGAAAAGCCGTTGCAACCCCCAGGGGCGCAGGACCTTTTTAGGGGTAGATCTGAAACTCATGTACCCTATCGGAGTAATAACTCAGACCCAATTTTTGGGACAATTAATACACATTTACTCCTGACAATCGATCCACTCTTCGAGGATCCCTTGGTCCCTCGTGTAAACACTGGGGGTCCCCTTTTCTGCTGTCTAGTCTTTCTTGCTGCAACAGTTGGCGTCGACCGTGGGGATCAGTAGAGAAGTCACGAAGCATAGCTCTAGGGCATCAGCATGGCCCCTCGAAAGAAGGTCACACCCAAGGTCTCAACGACTGAAGCAACCGCAGCTGCAGCACCGAGCACCCCGAGGGCCAAACAAAGTAGAACCTCTATGGTAGCAACGGTCGCCACCAAAGCCACAGAGGAGGAAGGCAATAACTCCACATACAAAGACATTGTTGGAAGCAACACTCAGCCCAACCAGGCATCTCTCCCCCGAGAGTCACCTGATGGGCCCACCTTCGTCGGGGGCAGCGGACGTGACCAGGGAGGCCTACGAAGCCCTCTAGCGGGAGCTAGCCAAGCTCTGTAGGGAGTTGCTGTTGGAAATATGCCCTAGAGGCAATCATAGAGATGATTATATGTTCATAACATTGGATAATATGTTATCTTGTTCCTAGAATAATGTTGTTAATATTTATTATCAAGTATGTGACTTGATTGTGAAACTCTATATTTCTGCAATAATTATTCTTAAACGTTCCCTAGTCAGAAACATGAGAACACATATGAATAGACTAGCATATGTATTGGTTGATGACTATGTTTCACAGGTCATAGATATGGAGATATCAAACCAATAATATGGACACATGCTAGAGAACATGATGTTGGTTTGACCCACCTGGAGACACTGTTGAGATTGTTATGATTTCATGTGTCATCAGTTGGTCTCAAGCAATGATGATGTATAATCTTTAGACCTGAGATCAGCATGGTTTTCTACATGTGTAATAGTACTATTAGGGGTTGCCAAATGCTACTCCATAACTGGGTAGTTATAAAGGTAGCTTTCGGGTATACTATGAAACATGCGGAGGAATATGACTGGTCGGATATGGGATTTGCCCCTCCTATCATAACAGAAGAGATGTCTCTGGGCCCCTCGTTGTGGTCGGATAAAGAAAATACATGGCCATGTAACATGATGTTATTCGACACTTGATCGAGAAAGTATTGAACAGTCAATGGATGACATAATATCTCACCTGGAGTTCAACCAGATATCGTGAGGCAAAGGGAGAATACATGAGTAGGTCGTTCAATTCGATCAGATATGAACTCGTCGTATGGAGATACAAGCTGGTCATAGGCTGGTCGAACATGATCACTAAGTGGTCAAAACCTGGTCATAAGGAGTTACAAACTAGCCGATACTAAATATGGACTGGTCGTGACTAGATACGAGCTGGTCATAAGTGATAAGGACCTGGTCGTAGATCATATTGCATTAAGGTTTGTCTGATATATTCTTTGTGTGTTCGGGAATTGTTATGTCCTACTAGGTGCTGCTAACAACTCATGATCGGAAAAGAGTTTCCGAGTCACAACTGATTATGCATGAACCTATAGGGTCACACACTTAAAGGGCTAGGATTTGATTTGGATAGTGATCCGAATTCTTGTATGCCATGAGTTCCTAATGGGTCTCAAGTTCGAGACCCATCATGGATGCTTATATATAGAGGGGCGGTGGCATGGGGTCCGATGATCATCTTTTGAAAGAACTCCTGAAACCCTAATTGCCATGCCTTCCTCAACCACGCTGCAGGCGCTAGCACTCCAACGCATGGTGTCTCTGCCCTGTATGTGTGGATACCTTAGATGTTTTGTTGAGAAGCATCATCACTAGGACGATCCGCAACTCGCGACGATCATAAGAGCAGGAGGAGAAGACGCGCGGCGAGTACGACCACTACTACATCAACTCGCTACATCGACTCTACTTTCACTACGAGTCGACGCGTCTAGTGGTAATCTCGTGATCTATTACTAGTGGAGGTTCCTTGGTTGCATAGTAGAATTTTTGTTTTGTGCTATCGTAGCCTACCCGTGAGCCAATAGCTGCTGGCTCACGTCCCTCGCATAGGGGCAAACCATTGGAGGGGAGGCCACCCCTTCAGCACCCGCAACCATGCCCTCGGCTCGGCTACTTAGGGGGGACCCCAACTCCCCATTGAGCGTGGGACTAGAGACAGACAGCTGGCCTCCAGGCTTCAAAATGCCGAACATCAGGCCCTTCGAAAGGTGCACAGACCCCTCGGAGTTCCTTCGATTGTACCAAACAACCATCAAAGCAGCCAGAGGAGACAACACCACAAAAGTAAAAAAAGCATCACCCTCACCCTCAAGGGTGTGGTGCTGACATGGTTCTTCACCATCCCTCCCCGGTCCATATATGCGTGGGAGTAGTTGCGGGATCTCATGCGCAACAACTTCCTGGGAAATTATGTCGAGCCAAAGGACGCGGTGCACCTATTTGTAATAAAGCAAGCCCCGGGTGAGTCCCTCCGTAGCTTCTTCAAAAAAATTTGTGGAGGTAAAGTGCCAAGTGAAAGGGGTCAATGAAATCACTGTCATAAACGCAGCCACAAGCGGACTCCAAAGAGGCCCCCTGTCGGAGAGGTTGGCTCGCAAGCCCGTTCGCACAGTAGCGTAGAGCGTAGCTCTTCGACAAAGTGGAAGAATACGCTTGGGCAGAAGAAGACAGCATACGAAGTGTGGAGGCCCAGGCCCCAGCGGCCCCAGCGCAAACACCGAGTGGAACACCCGGGAAAGAGGGACCCGCGGCCACCATGGCAGGGACGGCCAACAAGTCACAAGCCAACGACTACTGCCAAAAGGTGCCGAGGCCGCGGGAGTAACGATGGGAGGTAACTAGACACCCGAGCTGGTGCTGAAGGCCCTCCATTATTTTTTGATCTCCACGACGAGGGATCACATACGACCAGGGAGTATCGCACCATCGCGGCCATACAAAACTACATGAACTGTGGTCAGTAGACAGCCGAGCGCGAAGACAGGAGAGGAATGGGCAACCAGTTGCTCGCTCCATCGCTAAGGCCCCGCATAGAAGGAGGCCACAGGGAGCACCATCAAAGGATCAAAAACATGATCATAGGAGGATCCTCGCTCGACATGATGTAAAAAACGCAGCGGCACACATATGCTCTGTAGATCTACCACGTCACAACGTACTAATGGGGGCGGGGTGCCCGATCTTTCAATGAGATTGATAACTATCGATTTTGGTGGAGGTGACTCTCGCGATCCGACTACAACCGTACGACGACGCTTGCGCCTTAGCAATCGTTGAACCAACTCCGAGATGTTATTGACCTTACTGGAAGCGCGACCAACCTAAATACGAGGTTCAATTCCTGCGAGCAATCGAAGAACTAGCAAGAATAAGATGTAGGTATGTAATACCCCAGATGGATCCGAAAGAGTATTCAAGAGAGAATATTTAAATTGGGGAGAAGGACTAAATAGAAAAGAGTTTAACAGAGGATTAGAGGGGTTTTTTTTGTAATATCCCGAATATTCAAGTGAATGCAATAATGCTTAGAGAGAACAACATTAAATTGGAGAGGAAAATTACTCAAAAAATTCAGAATCTTTTGAGGGAGGATTGGAACTTAGGCTTTCGGCCTAAAGCGTCCTAACCAAATGGGCCAGCCTTTTTAGTAGAGTCAAGAGGGGGGGTGCCTTTCCCCAAAACCCTAGCCTCTGCTACAGTACCACGTTGCACTGTAGCATGCGTACTGTAGCAGCCACCCCTCCCTGCTGCTCTACCAAGAGAAGGGAGAAGAAGAGAAAGAAAGGAGAGGAAGAAGAAGGGAGAAGAAGAGAGGAAAAGGGAAGGGAAGAGGAGTGAGAGGGAGGTCTTCAAGAAGGTTTCACCGGCATCCCGCATCGTTCTTATGGGTAAATTCATGATCCCCAATAGTTTTGGTAGATCGATCTTGTGTGTAATGTCTCCATATGTTAGATGGAAGCTGCTGTAGTAGATCGGTTTAATCTGCGATCTGTTGACGCATGAGTTTGAGATAGTTCTAGGCCAAATCTGTGTTTAGGGTATCCTGGAGTTAGATGGGGAATTGCGTTAGATTTCCAGAAAGTCCTAATTCATAATTTTTGGATAAATGATGAATTATTTATGAATTTCGCAAGACTGGGTGCTAATTCAGTCTCAAAACTTGTGCAGCGAACATAGATTTATAAATTTGATCTTGGAGATGGCCGAATTGGGTCAGCTGGTCTCCATGAGATTTATAGGTATTTTCATTATTATTCTATAAAGTTAAATTTCATAATTTTTGGATGTTTATATCAAAAGATATGAATTTTAGAACCTAATGCTGTAATCTGTCCCTCTCTTGTGGACAGAATAGTTTTACTGGACTGTTTGCAACCTTTGTTGCATAGTGGAAAAATTTGTGATAATTTTATTAAGATAGCTGGTTTCCTGTAGTTTTCATAGAGTATTAGAACAATGTGTTTGGTTGTGCCAAACAAAAGTTATGATTTTCCAAAGTTAGATTTACTGAAGATGACAGAACAATCTTCGAGATTAAAATCAAAGGATTAGAAGTGGTAATTTGATCTTTCGATCACCTGAGAAGTTGTAGCTAGGATTGTGTAGGTTCTAGGAAAATTGGATTCATGGCTTTTGGAGTCTTGACTCAAAAGCTATGAATTTTTTCTTAACAGCGGTCTGTTTGGACAGATTTGGGAATTTGAGAGCATAATGATTAATTGTTCAGGTTTCGATTAGGGATGTTTGTTCTTGTTTTGTTCTATTGCAATGCTGTACACTTTTGATTGGTGTACTTAGTATATTGTTTTACGATTGCCAGGTGGTGATGAACACCGGGGCTAGAGCTCTTCTGTTGTTGTCTTCCGTATCACGGTTGATGCAAGTACTTTGATTGATAGATTAATTATGAGTGTTTGATCGTGATTGCAAGTATTTGGTACATATTAGCTATGCATGGTTGCTAGTATGAAATGTATGTTAATGATTGTGAATGCTAGAGGTATGAGTAAGATTATTCATGTTTGATGCTGCTGTTAATACATGTTAAAGATGTATAGTGTAATTGCTCATGTGCATGTTGCTATCATATTTGAGGCTTGGTCACGTGGTGACCAAGCATTTCTTTGAGGTCCCCGTCATGTATATGACGGGCTTGTGGTCCCCACACTTGTGGAGTGTGGGCTTATGGTCCCCATTACTTGCGGAGTATTGGGCTCTTGGTCCCTGTGCTTGCGAGCACAGGCATGGGTATGCATCGACGGTTGCATACCTTACATTACCGGTAAAATGCAAAGAGAGTTAAAGAGAAAGTATGCATTGTGCATTGCATAAGCATGTGATATGTTATAATGCAAAGATTTGGGAATGGATGCTGATGTTATAATTGTGTATTATAATGTCTTTTATTTGTACTTTGCTGAGTCTGTGGACTCGCTCTTGCTGTTGTTTATTGTTTTAGGTACCCATTACAAGAACGACATGCATGGGAGGGAATAGTCATAAGTTCGGACACACACACCACGAATCTTTTATAGTTGATTAAATTTTAGATCGTGTCTTAATAAATGAGCAAACTGCTTAAAGGATTTGTTATGGTTATGCTTCATGCATTGGATTATTTGTAATAGTGATGAGTAGCATATTTTGGATGTCTTCGATTATGCTTTAGATGTTTAGCATATTTTAGATGCCCATTGTTTATGCTGGATGTTGGATTATTTAATTATGATATATTTAACTGTTGGAAGCTCCGGTATAATTAGCTATACAAAGAAGGTTCTGCCGAAATTTAGTAAAAATGTCTTAGTTTTAAATTGTTATATTATTAGTTTAGTAACATTCCAGGCTCATGTTGGGCTGGGGTGTTACAAGGTAATCTGATATTGCTAATAAAATTGTAGTGTCGATGGTATTGAAAAACAAAGGTGGGATCCCGAAGCTGTCTTGACAGTTGGTCGTCCGACACAACTGAAGAACATAAGTTTGCACAATGGCTAAACTTAAACTCAATGAAATCCAAGTTCTAGCAAGGGAGGCAGTGGCTCCTATATGGGGAGACGACCAGGGGTGGCGGCCAGGGAAGTGGATGCACGCCCCTAGGGTTACAAGGCCCATGGGCCCAATTAGAGGTGGCGCAGCACCCTTTTGATGATTGTGGCCAACTCGTATGGAATTTGAAGATGAGGTTAGATCCTTTGGAAAGTAGACTTGATAAGCTTTCCATGAAGTCCAAGAACATCCCAAACGGAGTCCGTATGAAGAAGTTACGGCCATTTAAACTTAGTATTGTCGTAGCAGTCCGAATCTGAATCCAGAACGAGCCCAACTCGAACTCTTGCTTGACGTGGACCCAATGTGACGTGGTGACCTCCATTATGTCTTCCATGCATGTCCATGACTCCACATGCCTCTCCTTCATCCTTTCCTATGTTTCTAAGCACAATTAAATCACTTGTATTAGGTAGCGGTCTATTCTCAGTAATATATAAACCTAGGAAGGAATTCACCTGGTGATTAAGTTGGCGAGCACGAGCTCGAGTAAGTGGTCCTTGTAACACTTGCTGTGGATGATTTGTGTGTGTAGGCGCGGTTGTATCCATGGGAGGGATGTCCTTATTATCCTCCCTTTCTTGCATTTGAGTCATTCTCGACTCAAGCTCATCCTCGTCTCCCAGGTATGGCTTCAAATCTGCAATGTTAAATGTGGGACTAACCCCAAAATCTGTAGGAAATTCAAGCTTGTATGCATTATCATTAATCTTTTCTAACACTTTAAAAGGACCATCAGCTCTAGGCATCAATTTTGACTTTCGCAATTCAGGGAACCTATCTTTTCTCAAGTGCAACCAAACAAGATCTCCAGGTTCAAAAGTTAAATGTTTTCTCCCCTAACTACCAGCAATTTTATATTTAGCATTCATGCGTTCTATATTCTCCTTAGTTGTCTCATGCATTTTTAAAATCAATTCAGCACGTTGTTTAGCATCAAAGTTCAATTTCTCCGAAGATGGAAGAAGCATTAAATCAATAGGAGCATGAGGCACAAAACCATAAACAACTTCAAAAAAGGCACATCTTTGCAGTAGAATGCAACGAACCATTATAAGCAAGCTCAATATGAGGCAAGCATTCCTCCCACATTTTTAAATTCTTTTTCAGTACATCCCTAAGCATTGTAGATAAAGTTCTATTCACAACTTCAGTTTGTCCATCAGTTTAGGGATGACAAGTAGTAGAGAATAACAGCTTAGTCCCCAATTTAGCCCATAAAGTTCTCCAAAAGTGACTAAGGAATTTAGCACCACGATATGAAACTATAGTATTAAGCATACCATGCAAGCGAACAACTTCACGAAAGAATAAATCAGCAGTATTGGCAGCATCATTGCTCTTATGACATGGTATAAAGTGGGCCATCTTAGAAAATCTATCAATAACCACGAATATACTATCCCTCCCCTTCTTTGTTCTAGGCAATCCTAAAACAAAGTCCATCGAAATATCTTCCCACGGAACGCAAGGAACAGGTAGAGGCATGTATAAACCAAGAGGATTAAGTCGTGACTTAGCTCTTTGACATGTAGTACAGCGAGCAATGTAGCGCTCGACATCCCGTCTCATCTTTGGCCAAAAGAAATGATCAGCAAGGATATCCTCCGTTTTCTTCACGCCAAAATGTCCCATCAGCCCACCTCCATGCGCTTCTTGTAACAACAACAAATGAACGGAGCTAGCTGGAATGCATAGCTTGTTAGCTCTAAACACAAACCCATCATTAATGACGAACTTGTTCCACATTTTCCCTTCTTTACAATTCAACAATAGATCCGTAAAATCAGCATTATGCACATATTGCTCTTTAATAGTCTCTAATCCAAAATTTTTGAAGTCAAGTTGTGAAAGCATGGTATATCTTCTAGACAAAGCATAAGCAATAACACTCCCCTTTCCCTTCTTGTGTTTTATGACATAAGGAAAAGACTCAATAAATTCAACCCACCTTGCATGTCTACAGTTTAGTTTACCTTGACTTCAAATATGTTTTAAAGATTCATGATCAGAATGTATAACAAATTCTTTGGGCCATAGATAATGTTGCCAAGTTTCTAAAGTTCGAAAGAGTGCATATAACTCCTTATCATAAGTAGAATAGTTCAAATTAGGTCCACTCAATTTCTCACTGAAGTATGCTTTAGGTTTACCTTCTTGTAACAACACACCACCTAAACCAATTCTGCTGGTATCACATTCTAGTTCAAAAGTCTTATTAAAATCAGGGAGTTAGAGTAGTGGTGCATGTGTTAACTTATCTTTCAATGTGGTGAAGGCGTTCTCCTGTACGGTGCTCCAAACAAATGGCACGCCCTTCTTGGTGAGCTCATTCAATGGTGCAGCGATGGTGCTGAAATCCTTCACGAAGCGGCGGTAGAATCTAGCAAGTCCTAAAAAGCTTCACACCTGTGTGACCATGTTAGGAGTCGGCCAACTCTGTATTGCTTTAACCTTGGCTTGATCAACTTCAAT
Source organism: Phyllostachys edulis (assembly GCA_036346405.1). Taxonomy (NCBI): domain Eukaryota; kingdom Viridiplantae; phylum Streptophyta; class Magnoliopsida; order Poales; family Poaceae; genus Phyllostachys; species Phyllostachys edulis. The sequence continues at coordinate 31,136,973 of CM070565.1, read as the reverse complement.
TCCCTATGGAGTAACAACATAGCCAAGAAACGCGACTCGATCGGTGCAAAAGGTGCACTTCTCAAGGTTACCAAATAAATGTGCATCACGTAAAGCTTTAAAAACAGCACGTAAATGGTCAAGGTGTTCCTCTAATGATTTGCTATATATCAATATATCATCAAAATAAACCACCACAAATCTACCAATGAAAGCATGCAAAACTTCATTCATTAGTCTTATGAAGGTACTATGTGCATTAGTTAAACCAAAAGGCATTACTAACCACTCATATAACCCGAACTTAGTTTTAAATGATGTTTTCCATTCATCGCCTAATTTCATGTGAATTTGATGATATCCACTATGCAAATCAACCTTCGAGAAAAAAAATAGAGCCACTCAATTCATCAAGCATATCATCTAACCTAGGAATAGGATGACGATACCTAATGGTGATGTTATTAATTGCTCTACAATCTACACACATGCGCCATGATCCATCTTTCTTAGGGACTAAAATGACCGAAACAGCACAAGGCTAAGAGATTCACGCACATACCCTTTATCAAGCAATTCTTGAACTTGGCGTTGAATTTCTTTGGTTTCTTCCGGATTGGTCCTATATGGTGCGCGGTTGGGCAATGATGCGCCGGGAATTAAATCAATTTGATGCTCAATCCCTCGAAGCGGTGGCAACCCCGACGGTATGTCCTTCGGAAAGACATCTTTGTACTCCTGTAACATGTTAGTGACAACAGGAGGCAAAGAAGAAGGAATATCCTCAAATGAAAATAAAGCTTATTTGCAAACTAATGCATAGCAAATAGAATTACTAGCATCCAATTCAGTCATATCATATTTGGTAGCAAGAAAAGTAGCACCTTTCAATTTAATTTCTTTATCTTCCCATGAGCAGATTTATGTTCTTTCTTCTTATGTTGTTCAGGCTCTTTTGCTATAATCTGATTTTCACTCTTAACATTCTCCTGATTCTTGCCTCTACTAGCTCTAGCAAGTTCATCTTTAATAATTTGTTCAGGAGTCATAGGATGCAGCACAATTTTCTTTCCTTTGAACATGAGAGAGTATTGATTATTCCTACCATGATGCACACAATTAGTATCGTATTGCCAAGGTCTTCCTAATAACAATGAACAAGCTTGCATGGAATAATGTCGCAATCAACATAATCATGGTATGAACACATAGAAAAGTGTACTATCACCATTCATGTTACCTTCAACTTACCATTGTTGTTGAACCAATGAATATGGTATGGGTGGCGATGAGGGTTGGTTGGCAAAGCAAGCTTCTCCACCATATCCATACTCGCCAAATTGTTGCAACTCCCACCATCAACGATTGTGCGAATCGAGCGTTCATTGACAACGCCCTTGATTTGGAACAAATTATGGTGCTGATTTTGCTCAGCACGAGAAACTTGAGCACTTAGTACACGTTGCACTATAATGCTCAAATACTTGTCGGCATCTTCGGCGCCAACATGTTCCTCCTCATGATCACATTCGTCATCATGTCCTGCAGGGTCAGTTGCAAGCATAGCATATGTTTCATCATCAAAATCACTAGCTGAGGAATACCCACCATCATCGCGTATAATCAGTACGCGCTTGTTTGGACAGTCCCGCATCATGTGTCCATAGCCTTTGCAACGATGGCATTGAACGTCCTTAGTTCATCCTGTCGAAGCAACCGAAGAAGAGGTTTTTGCAGAAGCTTGTGGTGTTGATTTGGCTGCTTCAGGAACTCGTGGTGCTGAATTTGGAGTAGCAGGGCACTACTTGTTGTTGGAAGATAACGGTGGGTGTGCACTTGTGGATGGGGCAGTAGAGGTGTGTGGCATCCATGAGTTTGTGCGACCTGCAGAAGAGTTAGTTCGAGTCCTTGTCTGGCGTCCCTGCAATTCACATTCAGCTTTGCAAGCAAGATGAAACAATCTAGTAATAGAGTTGTAATCTTTATAATCAAGGATGTCTTGAATTTCTTGATTCAACCCTCCTAAAAACCTAGCCATTGATGCCTCCTCATTCTCATCTAAACCATAATGCAACATACCAATTTGCAATTCTTGATAGTAGTCTTTCACAGACTTTGTACCTTGTCGTAAGCGTTGCAATTTATTTAACAAATCACGAGCATAATATGAGGGAAAAATCGATGCCGCATAAGCAATTTTAAAGCCTCCCAAGTGCTAGGTATGTTATTGGGATGTTGACGGCAATGTTCTTTCCACCAAACAGAAGCAAAGTTGGTAAATTCACTAGTAGCGTCCTAACTTGTCTAATCTCAGGAAATTCATGGCAAGCAAATTTTTGATCAACAGCTAGTTCCCAATTAAGATAACCATTAGGATCATATTTACCATTAAAAGAGGGCATAATGAATTTAACCTTAGCAAAAGAATCATCGTGGCCACGTACCTCACGTCGTGGGGGTCTCGTCGCATACCTTGTCGATTAAAACGTAACTATTGATGAGCTCGATCGTTGTTGTGGTTACGCATGTCATCGGCGTCGGTATCAGCCACGTAGTCGAATTCATGTTGTCCCTCTACCACTAAGGCAACAGGGGGAACAGTAGTGGATGCCTAGGCAATCTCCTCAAGGCGCGCCATAATACCTGCTAAAGAAGTGTTAGTAACGCCTTGCGCTCTCTCCATCACGGCGAGCGTGGCGTTTGTCTCAATCTGGGCGCCCTCAAGTTGAGCAAGTCGCTCATTCATGACCCTAACATCTTCCTCAAGAACCTCCGTACGAAGGTTCATGAGGTGTCGAAAATGTTGTACGATTGCCTTCGTACGAGGAGTATGAGATGTATCCTCATCCGAAAGCTCTGCAGAACCTGCCATTGTTAGCAAATCACAAGAATATGTCCCTAACAACTACTAGGATGAGGTGGTTCAAAAGTCGCTCACACTCAAGCCTTCTATCGAATTCTTACCAAGCACACGAGGGTGATCGGCAACCAGCGGTGTCAACGTATCTCCAAAGGTTGGATGGAGCGATTGCTAATTGAAGCTTAGCCTGTACGGTGTAGAAAAGGTGTAGCTGGGAAGGCTCAAGTATGGTAGCAAGGGTAGCAATACTCAAATCAGAGAATACAAGCTAAAAAATCGTTCAACGCCGGTTAGTGCTGGTCCTAGGCTAGACCGTACTAGAGACGCGAGCCTAGAACATAATCAAAAAGCATGGCGTGGCAGAACTAGAGAATGTTGCACATGGAGTTCAGAAGCTCAAAAAAGGATGTCTTCTTCACGGAGAACCTTAGAATCACTTGTAAAGGGTCTATGTCAATTTTGAACGAATTACGAGAAACTTGATTTTTTTTCTCGGTTTGCGGGCTCGTTTTGAGGCCCTAAACGACGTTTTTTGGGGTCGGAGTTTCTGCGTGTGTGCCCGGGTGCGTACGCGTAGATAAAATCTCCGGATCGCCCTGTCGGAGAGGTTGGCTCGCAAGCCCATTCGCACAGTAGCGTAGAGCGTAGCTCTTCGACAAAGTGGAAGAATACGCTTTGGCAGAAGAAGACAGCATACGAAGTGTGGAGGCCCAGGCCCCAGCGCAGATACCGAGTGGGCCACCCGGGAAAGAGGGAGCCGCGCCCACCACGGCAGGGATGGCCAACAAGTCGCAGGCCAACGACTACCGCCAAAAGGGGCCGAGGTCGCGGGAGTAACGGCGGGAGGTAACTAGACACCCGAGCCGGTGCCAAAGGTATGCTGTGTATTGTAACATCCCAATTTTCAGGGCTCTTTAAAAAATTTCAAAATAAAAATAACCATTTGGTTTTGCTGAATTGCTAAAGCTTAACTTAGAGAATTTTGAAATTAAAATCAAATTAATATGAATTAATCAAACTTCAACTAATTCAAAATTTGGCTTATTTTGAGTTTATTTGTAACACCCCAGCCCAACATAAGCCTGGAATGCTACTAAACTAACAATATAACCAATTAAAACTAAGATATTTTACTAAATTTCGGCATAACCTGCTTTGTATAACTAACTATACCGGAGGTTCCAACAGTTAAAAACAAATATCATAATTAAACAATCCAACATCCAGCATAATCGATAGGTATTCAAGTTATGCTAATCAACTAAAGCATAACTAAAGGTGTCCAAAATATGCTACTCATCACTATTACAAATAATCCAACAAGTAAAGCATAACCATAACAAATCCTTTAAGCAGTTTGCTCATTTATTAAGGCGTGATCTAAAATTTAATCAACTATAAAAGATTCGTGGCAGTGTGTGTCCGAAAATATGACTACCCCCTCCCATGCATGTCGTTCTTGTAAGGGGTACCTAAAAACCACAAACAAAGCAAGAGTGAGTCCACAGACTCAGCAAAGTACAAATAATAAGATATTATAACACACCAGTATAACATCAGCATCCATTCTCAAATCTTTACCATACATCATGTCATATGCTTATGCAATGCTCAATGCAACCTTTCTCTTTAACTCTTTTTGCATTTTACCGGTAATGCAAGGTATGCAACCGTCGATGCATACCCATGCCTGTGCTCGCAAGCACAGGGACCAAGAGCCCAATACTCCGTAAGTAATGGGGACCACAAGCCCACACTCCACAAGTGTGGGGACCTCAAGCCCGTCATATACATGACGAGGACCTCAAAAACATATATGCTTGGTCACCACGTGACCAAGCCTCAAACATGATCTCAATATGCACATGCACAGTTACTCTATTCATCATTAACATGTAATAGTAGTAACATCATACATGAATAGAACTTAATCATACTTTGAGCATTCACCAATATCAACACATATATCAATCCAACAACCATGTATAGCTAATATGTATCAAATACTCGCACTCATGATCATGCATTCACTTTTAATCTATCAATCAAAGTACTTGCCTCAACCGTGCGTAGATGGAAGACGCGAAGAGGGTGCTGCCCCCGGAACCAAACCACCACCTGAATAATTTTAATAAACATTCTAAGATAACAATTCTGGGCCAAACATTACTAGAAACGAACATATATAACTCACTACGCTCCCTAGCGCAACCCAAAACTCCATATCCCAAAATATCGATTTGTCTCCAAAACAGACAGTCATCTTCTAAAATTCATAACTTTTTGTAAATAGATCCAAAAGGGGTGATCAATGACTTTCTGAAAATCTTATAACATTTCCTACATAAACCTATTTGGTGAGCTTCCCAGATTCGGCCATATTCTATCCTTACCAAGCAGATCAAAATAATAACAAAATCTCGTCAGAGATTCTGGATAGCGAGACTAAAACTAACGTAACTTTCAGTATATACATTGAAAAATTATGATCTTTATCTTTCTCGAAACCTTAGAAAATAACCTAGAACTTTCGTTTTGGTGCGATCTTCTAGAAAATTCACTAACTATTTGCTAATGATCGATTAACATAATCTGTTAGAATTATGACAGATCTGCAGAACAGCAAAGCTACGAAAATCATAACTCCTAATCCGTTCATCGAAACGACATGATCCAAAAACCTACGGAAAGATACTGATGTTATCTACAATTATCCAGGAGATGGCCAGATCGAATTTCGTAGTTAAAAACCCTAAAACTGCAGAGCATTACAGACTGCCAGAAATCGATCTAATACCTGATATTGCCAAATCACAAAACTACAAGACTTATCGAACGGAATTGAGAGTTACCCTTGGAGATTGCGCTGAAGGTTACGAGATCAACCACAAGACCCATCTCCCTTCTCTTCTCCCTTCTCCCCCTTCCTTCTTCTTGGCCGGCCACGAAGGGGAGGGGAAGTGGAGGCGTAAGGGAGGGGAAAGGAGGTGGAGGCGCAATGGGGAGGGGAGGGGCTGCTACAGTGGCGGCGCTACAGTGCATGCTATAGCAGCATGCCCCCCCTCCACTTGGATGGTTGCCCTAATGGGCCAAGGTGTTATGGGCTTTTGGCCTACAGCCCAGGTTTTCTAAATTACACAAGAATCCCCCTGAATCTTCTATTAAATCACTTTTCTAATTGATTCTCCTCCCCGAATTCTTTTCTTCTTACTTAATTAAACTTGGGGTATTACACCTTCCGACCATGTATTTTCAAACTTCTAAGAACCTGTTATCCTTCATTTGAGCTTCGATTCGAGTGATTGAAGTTTTTAAATTCATCTAAATTCAGTACCTTCCTTTTTTGTTCTAGCTTGGTAATTTTGGATTTTATTTGGATTTGTTGTATTTATTTGGCTCTTTTCGCACGTGCAGATTTTGGCTTCTCTGAAGAATTCTTGGAACTGTCTGCTGAAGCAACTCAAGCCTTCAATGAAGGCAAGTCGTAGACCTTTGATCATGTCGTACCCATTTTATAAAACTATACTGATTTATATCAACTTGCATTCCTGAATTTATAATAAATGCTTTTGAGAATAGTTAAATGCCTAATTGTCATTATGCCTCCTTGTATAATTGCTATTGATATATACCCTTGACTGACATAAATCCTTGAACACCATAGGATGGTTAATTATTAGTTGGACATTATTGTAATACTAACATGAGTGCGTATTATTCTTAGTCATGCTTTAGTTATGCGATGGTCTCTCGATCAGATGATTCAATGATGATGAATTTGACTAAATAAAAAATGGAATTGTGGTGCGACCACTGTTATTAAAAGTTGTTGTGCCATAGTAAGGGTTGTCATTTGGTCAGGATGAACCAGAAATGATTTTATACAGGGGTGAGTGATCGTGCAGTAAAGGGGATTATTTTGGGATGTTGTTGCATTGCCTGAGTAGTCACTAAGGACTTAACTTTGTGCTCCATTGATCTGGGCCTTACTGTACCACCACATGTCTAAACTGGGATAGACCTAGCCAAATAATTAACAATATTTTGAATCGGTTCTGTTTGGGTTGATGAGGGTGCAAGAGGGGGCCGTTATGGCGAATACTTAGCGAACAGATCCGGGTCAAAATAGAACTTTGTAAAGGCCTTGTCGCGTGCTCTAGACTGCTTACCTAAGGTAGTGAGCAATGGTATCAACGGATGCCAAACAAACTAGAGAAGTCGTGTCGTGTGGGTAAAGTTGTACAACCTCTGCAAAGTGTAATACTATTTGAATAGCCGAGTCCCCGGTTATGGATAATGCTTGGTGATTTCACACGAGGGGTAGATTTTCTCAAAAATGTTGGAATGGATCGGTTCGGAAGTGAACGGGTTGTTCATCGGTTGTTGGTTGGAAAGTGAACAGGGTGTTCACTAGTCGTTTCAAAGAACTTGATTACTTATGTATTAATCTTTCAAATTATGCTTTACAATCTACTTATTTTATTTACTGTCAATATTGCTTTCTGCAAAATAGCCATAAAGCTATCCTTGTCAAGCCTTGCATGAATACTATTTGCTAAGTACTTTAAGTACTCACGGCTTTGCGCCCTTTGTTGATCAGTCATCGAAGAAGACCCTAGGAACACCGAGTTCTACGAGGAAGACCACTTCGAAGACTACGCGAACTAGGTCGCATCCTCCACTCGATTGCCTGTGGGTATGTCGGATGGCTACCATGAGTGTTTTCTTTCTACTGTGAGTTACTCTAATTGTCGTTGAGCCCTGCGTGGCAAACACTGTAAAGCTTGACCATAAGGTCCTTTTTGCTGCTAAGTAATATTAATTTGTCTGCTTCTTAGCTGTTTTGTTGTATGGATATGATTTCATCTATGTCGTAACTGTGTGGACTAGCTACTGATCTTGGGACTAGTTCGGAATATACAGAGGGTCCCGAAGTTGTTTATCCGAGGTCCTAACAGAGGTGGTATCAGAGCCATATCAATTGTAGGACGCAACCATAGTTAGCATGGTCGTTTAGTCAAAAGTTTCAAAATTTATTTTCTAAATCAAACCAATAGATTAACATGAGTAGTTATTTTTCTCTCGTATTGTTCTATTCTATTCTCATCTTATTCTAATCTCTTCTCATATCATTCATAGGGACTTACACCTTACCTTTTCTAAAAAAAATTGTTTTCAAATTCAAATTTGACCTCCTTACCTCAGGAATCTCTATAGAATCGAGCTTCTCATGATCAAAGCGATGGATGCCTTGGAAGTTTCAAGATCTGACGTTTGCTTCAAGTTGACTGTCCATATAAGTTAGACTAGAAGTGCTTTAGCAGAAATGCCCTTCTCAGTTTTAGTATCACTTAGTCCGCGTGATAGGATCTTTTGCTTGAGTGTCGCATTTTATTGCTTCTTAATAGCTTTCCGACTATTCGTTCTTTTGGGTTAAACCAACTTTCCCCAGTTAGTTTGCTTCTGTCTTTCTCCCTTGTTCTCTTTCACCTTCTGTGCTTTTTCGTCTCACCTATCATGCTTTCTTTCTCTCATCTATTAAACCTGGGAAGATTTGTTTCAGATGGTTCAGCCCCGCAACTCAGCGAGTTCCAGTGAACCAGGGGATCCCAACGTCAGAGCTAATCTCAATACGCCACCTCCACTGGCCGCAATAGCAGACCAAGGCTTAGGTCAATTCATGGTAGCTCAGACTCAATTAATGAATGCCATGATGCAGAATATGAATCAAATGATGAATCGACAGCTGCAGCCCTAGTCAACATGATAAACCAGACCCATCAGACCGTTGCCATGCCGCCGCCACCACCAGCCTATCTGTAGTTAAAATTGATGGAGTTTCTGAGAGCGCGTCCATCTACATTCTCCAACTCCTCCAAAACTTTTGGCACTGATGATTGGGTACGCTCTATTGGGAAGAAACTCACCATTGATCAATGTAATGATCGTGAAAAAGTTCTTTATGCCATGCAGCAGCTGGAGGGCACCACAGCAGAATGGTGGGAGAATTTCTGTACAGCCCATGAGAATCCATAAGCTATTACCTAGGCCGAGTTTTCAACAACTTTTCATCACTCCCATGTCCCAGAGGGTATAGTAGAAAAGAAGAATGAGTTACTAAGGATCCAGCCACCAAAAGTATCTCATTTTGATGACATCAGTCACGTTCTTCCTAAAAGTCACCATCCAGGGAAGAGCATTATCTGTTACAGATGTGGTGAACAAGGGCACTTCACTTGCAAATGCCCTCAAAAGGAAAAGCCAAAACAAGATAATCATTGTGTTAACTGCAATAGCACGGGACACTATTTCTCCAAGTGTCCCAAGAGGGAGTTGGTCCAATATAAAGTCTATAACTATTGTGGCAAAGAAGGGCACTTTGTCAAGCAATGTCCCTCACATAAACAAAACTTCTTGGCACCACGAGCAAATTCGTCATTGGAGGTCAGATCAGAAGAACCTCAGATGTCACACCAAGCCGCAAGGATCTTTAAGCCCAACATAAGAAGTCAAGCGAGCCATGACATTATAGAAGAAGCTCAAGTTGAGTAGATGCAATTGTGGGTCTGCCCACCGAACCAGTCCAAAGATTGTGCTTGTATCTGTTGTGGAGAGATTGGGCATAGTGCTAGTGAGTACAAAATCAATTGCTCAAACTGTGAAAAAAATCATCCACTTGGAGAATGACCAATGAACAAGATTACATGTAACTTATGTGAGAGTAAAGATCATTATCTACCCTGTGCCCTTTGAAGACAACGTTGACCTCTATATTACAATAGCAGCATGAACATTTTTAAGCTGCTCTCATCCAAGCCAAGGAAGGCTGAACCATGGTTACTTCTACCAAGTTATCCCAAGAATCGGAGGAACCAAATTCCAACAAAATCAATTCCAAGGCACTCTATTTAGAAGCTACCTGCCATCAGTAGGACAATTGTCACAAGAGGAAGATGGTGGATCAAGAACCAAATGTTGCAAGAAACTTCAAGACTCGTGTGATTCAACCTCAACCCAACTAAGCACCAACAACAACCCCACTCATGACTCCAGGAGTAGCGCTACTTCCACCGATGCAGATGTCCCATGATAGCAATGTTGGCCAATCTCAGCAGAACAAAATATCAAGGGCATGAATACAATGTTTTAGGTGTCAAGATATGGGATATTTTGCCAATAAATGCCCTCAAAGACATCCAACACTCACTTCAGATAGCATTCCAGAAGCTACTCTAATCGCAACAATAACGCTAGCAACAAGTGTTAAACATAACAAAAGATACATGTCACAGTTGCATAAATACAGAAGTTTAGGTTTGCCAATGCCTCAAGAAACAACCATGAATCAGCCGGCCAGCTTGTTGCTCCCCAACACATCCATTAGAGGCCCATCACACCAAAACCCCTCTCATGGCATAGGAATCACGTGTTTCAACTGCTACAAGATGGGTCACTATGCCAACAATTGCCCACTAAAGAAAGCTTCAACATCAGATAGTCCCCTCTCAGAGGTCTTTTGCTTCAGGTGCCAAAAGACAGGTAATTATGCTCACAGTTGCCTGCTGAAGAAAGCCTCAGCATCAATTCCATTCAACTTGGGGGCTACACCAGCCAAGACCTCTACACCAGGAACAGGCCAAGGGACAACTAAGACTCCAAGTCAAGCCACCAGGACTCCACTTCCTTCTACAAGAGGCCGAGTGAATCAAATCACCGTTGTGCTAGTCCAATCAGCTTAGCACGTCGTTCCTGGTAAGTTATTAGTAGTGCAACCTCTGTTGCAGTTTTATCTCGCTCAAAAGAGAAAGTTGATTAGAAGAGTGAGCAAAAGTTCGAGTCCCGAACCTATTCTTTAGCCAGCCCGAATCTCGAGGTCAAGATTCCATTTAAGTAGGGTAGGTTTCTAACATCCCAATTTTCAAGGCTTTTTGAAAATTTTCAAAATAAAAATAACCATATGGTTTTGTTGAATTGCTAAAGCTTAACTTGGAGATTTTTCAAATTAAAAGCAATTTAATATTAATTAATGAAACTTCAACTAATTCAAAATTTGGTTTATTTTGAGTTTATTGGAGATCTCTAGTATTTAAAATCACAGTTCTCTGTTTGTTCCGATTCCCGTCGGCCCGTTCCTATCCCCGCGCGCCAATCCGCACCACCCTCTTAGTGTCGACCACCCTTTCGATTTTGACCACCCTCTCGGTTTGAGCCACCCTTTCGGTTTCGACCACCCTTTCGGTTTCAACCATCCTTTCGGTTTCGATTACCCTCTCGGTGTCGACCACCCTTTCAGTTTCGACCATCCTCTCGATTTGAGCCACCCTCTCGGTTTGACCCACCCTTTCGGTTTCGACCACCCTCTCGGTTTCAACCACCCTCTTGGTGTCAACCACCCCCTCGGTTTCGACTAGCCCCGCCTGTCAACCCCCTGCTCACCTTTTTCTTCCTCCCATCACATCACGGTCATCGCAAAAGTTGTCGCCCCAGCACGAATCCCATCCATTTTTTGCTCGGCGACGTGCATATTAAATGTTGTCACCTCCACCACGTCCATTCCCCCTCTTGTCTCCTCCCCTACCTGCCCCCATCCCCTTCCTCACCTGCCGGCCATGTAATATCCTATTTTATTAAATAAGTATTTCATGAATTAGAAAAGGGTTAATAATCTAAATTTAGGAGGAAAATGAGGAAAATAGTTATGGGCCTTTGGCCCATACCCAGGAGGTGGGCCACCCACCAACATAAGAAGGAGGGGGAGGGGAAACCCTAGCATGGCACTGTAGCACGCACTGCTACAGTAGCGCCACCACCTACTATAGTGTCGTCGTGCTACAGTACCACCGCGCCTCCCTTTGGGTACTGCCGACCAAGAAGAAGAAGGGAGGGAGGAACCCCCTTAGGTGCTACTGGCCAAGGAAGAGAGGGAGAGGAAGGGGAAGAAGGAAGGAGGAAGGGAGATCTCGTGGGTTTTTCAGCGATTATCATCATGTTCTTCAAGGGTGACCTCTAGATCCCATTGGCTTTGTTCATTACTTTTGATTATTGCGCGGTATCGGATAGCAGGCCGGTTCTTTGTTGATCTATTTGCACTGTAGTTTTAGGTTCTGTAAATACGATTTTTGGTCTGGTCACCTCTTAGAGTCCATAAGAAGCGACCCACTTTTTTTCAGCGGTTCCGGGGGAAGACCAAAGATCTTGCGCGACCGGTCCGTCAGAAAAACTCAAAAGAGGTACCCTTTTGTCCCGTACCGTCATTAGAGGCTTTACTCAAAAAAGCGGAAAAGATCATGTCGCGTGGTGTAGCTCCCCTTGGTTGCAAAGAGAAAACGTGTAGTTAAGTATGCGAGGCCCCCCTTCTTATTCTTATATATATAGTAAGTAGCCCACCGCTGAAAATCAGTTAAGGCACCACTTCCTTGAGAGGTGGCCTTGGCTTCCAATAACCATTATAGTTTATGGGGACCGCAAATAAATTTGTACCACGGAATTTAGAAAAGAATTTCTCTTTCCTTCTTAGAGTATTCAAAGTAGTAGGCAGTGGCCGGAACCCAGTCGAAAAAATCATTTTATGTGGCATATAGCACTTAGTGCACCATCCAGAAATCAGGCCATGCCTGCTAGGACGCTATGAAGATTATAGCAAATGGTAATCAGAAAAACCTGATTCTTGGTGCTGGTAGTGATCAAATTGTGGGTAACATCTTTAGCTTTCTATAGGATCTTGGATCAAGTCATTTGGATGAACGGATCCTAAGTTATGGTTTTTACAACGTCGCTGTTCAGAGGCTCTATCAGAATTCTGGCAATTGATACTAACTGGTTATTAGAAATTAGCTAACAAATTATTTAGAGGATTTCACCAACATAAGATTTGTAAGTTGTTTAGTAAGGTTTCCAGAAAGCTAGAGAACATAATTTTTGGATGATTGTACTGAAAGTTACGTACGTTTTAGTTCTGCTGTCCAGAACCTCTGCCAGGGTTTAGCAGTTTTAGTAATATGTTTAGTAGAGATAGAGAATGACATAATCTGGGAATCGCACCAACTAGTTTTATGTAGGTAATTTAGTAATCTTTCCAAATAATCAAAGAACACCATTTTTGGGTAAATATACGAAGATTTATGATTTTGAGAAGAAGACTGTTCTATTTTGGGACAGATTGATGTTCTTAGGAGTTGGTGTTTTGGGTTGCGCTAGGGAGTGTAGTTAATCATATACTTTTTTTTAGCAATGCCATGTTCAGAAATGTCCTCTTAGTGTGGTTGTTAAAAATGTTCAGGTGGTTGTTTGATTCCGAGGGCAGCACCCTCTTCGCGTCATCAAGCAAGCTTCACACGGTTGAGGCAAGTGCAATTAGTGGGTAGAAAAATTGAAGTGAATGCTCATGAATGCTTGTATTATGATTATGTTCTTTACTCATGAATGTCGCTGCTGGTCGTTACATTCTTATGTTGAATAAATGAATAGGCTCATATGCATCATGTTATTATCCTTGAGACTTGGCCACGTGGTGGCCAAGTATTGATTTTGAGGTCCCCGTCATGTATTAGACGGGCTTGAGGTCCCCACACTTGTGGAGTGTGGGCTTATGGTCCCTGTGCTAGAAGGCACAGGCATGGGTATGCATCGACGGATGCATACTCCGCATTACCGGTAAATGCAAAGAGAAAAGAAAAGGTGCATTTTTGGCATTTGCATTGCATAAGCATATGAGCTGTTTTGATATGAAGTATTGTGATTGAGAGATTGTGTTAAAGATGAATGTTGGGATACTGACTTATTTGTACTTTGCTGAGTCATGGACTCACACTTGTTGTTTGTTTATCTTTTAGGTACCTAAAACACGGACGTCATGCATGGGAAGGGCTAGTATTAAGAATTGATGCACTCTTCCACGAGCAACCTCATGAATGATAAAATTTGGAATAATGATTTTTATAATTGGGCAAACTGCTAAGATGATTCTTATTGGTTATGTCTTTATGCACCTGTTGCTTTGTAATAGAATTGACTAGCATTGTATGGAAGTTTCTATGGTTATGATTTAAGTTGGATGTTTGAAATAATTGGTTACGTTATTGATAATTGTTGGAACCTCTTGTATAGTTAATTATACAAAGAAGGTTCTGCCAAAATTTAGTGTAATATCTTAGAATTTAAATTGTTTCCTTGTTGTTTTAGTAACATTCCAGGCTCAGGTTGGGTTGGGGTGTTATAGGCCATGCACCCAAGCTACGCCACTGCGAATCCCGCCGCTCCATCTTGTCTCCTGATCCTCCTCCTTCCACTATAAATGGAGCACTAGGGAGCCCTTTGTCCTCTTGTTTTTCTCTCAATTCTATCTCTCTCTCTCTCTCTCACCCTCGTTTCGCCACCGTCGGCCGGAGCTCGCGCCACCGCCTCTAGCACCGCCGTCAAAGATTCTCCACCGATGGTCTTCGCCATTGGCTTCACAAGATCGTGGCCTACCCGGTGCGCACCTCCTCGCTGCCACCTCCGTGCCACGTCGGTGCCACCTTGCCCGCTCGCCTGCATCAGCGCTTGCGTGGTAGCCAGTGCAACCCCCTCCTCTTCTACCCACGTCAATTCGTGGCCCAGAGCTCCTTGAAGCAATCCCCTCACTGAACTTCAGTTTTGTTTCACAAGAGCCACTACATTTCCTCTTCTCCTTCAGTCCCAGCGAGCCCTTTGGCTTCCTCCTCTACCCCTCCGAATTCACCTCTCTCTCGTTTTCTTTTCTCCGCAATGGCGATGCTCCTTCCGACCAATCAAATATCTTTCAACTAGGTAGTCAACCTCCTTCCGACCAGTCGAACCTCTTTCGACCTGGTAGTCATGCTCCTTCCAACCAGTCGAACCTCTTTCGACCAGGTAGTCATGCTCCTTTCGACCAGTCGAACCTCCTTTTGACCACCTGTAGGCGAACCTCCTTCCAACCGGGTAGTCGAATCTCCTTCTAACCACCTGTAGTCGAACCTCCTTCCGACCAGGTAGTCGAACGTCCTTTTGAACACCTGTAGTCAAACCACCTTCCGACCAGGTAGTCGAACCTCCTTCCGACCACCTATAGTCGAACCTCCTTCCCACTAGGGAGTCGAGCCTCCTTCCGACCACCTGTAGTCAAACCTCCTTCCAACCAGGCAGTCGAACCTCCTTCCGACTATTTATTTTCAAACTTCCGAGAGCCTGTTATCCTTCGTTCGAGCTCAGTTTCGAGTTATTCAAGTTTTTAAATTCATCTAAATTCAGTACCTTCCTTTTTGGTTTTAGTTTGGTAATTTTTAGATTTTATTTGGATTTCTTTTATTTATGTGGATATCATGGGGATATACTCACGATCTTAGGATGATGATACAATTGGCAATGGTGTTGAAGGTTTGTCGAATCACTCGTTTTCGGCGGAGTTCAAGTGCTGTCAAGCTTCAGGCGGTCTGACCGGCCTTTGTTCAGCGGTCTGACCGGCCTGTGTGGCGGTCGACGGCCAAATCAAGCGGTCGGGCCAAGCAATGCTTCACGTGGTGGTGGTGGCGGTCAAACCGCCTTAGGCGTTGGTCCGACCACCATTAAGAGATTTTGGATTTTGGAGCCAGGCCAAAAATGGAGGGTGTAGGCAAGAGAGGAGATTCTACTACACTTGGTCTCATAATTTTTTAGAGCTTTGAGTCAAAAGTTCAATTGGTTTGAAAATTCCAGTAGGTTTCGGATTTTCAGGGGGGAAATTTGACTAAGCCCAAGCTGGGGGGTTAGACCAGCCAACAAGTGACGGTCAGACCGGCCAGGGGGCGGTCAGACCGGCCAAAGTGGCGGTCTGACCGGTTTTGGCTGGTACATCGGCCAACTCGGTTGTGATGACTGTTTGGTTAGGTCATATCATATTCATGGGTTTCAGTGCATCTGTGTTGCATCATGCATGTTTTGACTAACGTGGGTCAAGTTGCGAAGAACTTGTTCCCGGAAACGATTTCTTGGTCTATTGTTGTGCAGGTTGCTTGGAGGTCAACGACGGTCAACGACGAGGATGATTGGGACTAGGCTTGGAGAGCTAAGATTCAGAATGATCAGGGATGCCGAGTGAGGTCAATGGATTCAAGTATGGCGCAAATTGGACAAGGATAACCGAACGGGCAGTTCGGTGCGACGGATTGGATCAAGCGGCGCGGGGGTCAGTGCAAGTGCCATGGTGGTTTCGTTGGGAGCCGGATGGGAGAGACTTACTAACAAGATGAGAGCCATTAATCAACCTACACATGGCGAAGCATAAGGAGTGCTTCACGCAGATGGGATTCGGTCTTTGCAAAAAGAACGAGAAGGGGTATTTTGGTAATTTCACCTAAATACCGCCTTGGTGACCTTTTGCCAACCCGCAGCGCAAGACGGCGCAAGGAGAAGCGGATTAGGTCAAGAGGATATGAAGACGACGCTTTAAAATGTGTGCGTGAGCGAACCCGTTTGTGTGTAGGCCTAACGGGTGCCTATTAGGGTTTTTCTTCTAGAAGCTAAGCTTCCACTATAAATAGAGGAGGGTGCTGGCCAGCACCCACTCAACCCTTTCTTTTGTGAAACCCTAGTTTGCCTTTGGTGCTTAGGGAGAGGATAGTGGGAGGTTAGGGTTCTAGAGTTTTGGATTTGATTTCGTGCTCATGTGTTGAGTCTTTGTTCTCCTAGATGGTGTGGCTGTAAACCAACAACAATCACAAATCAATCTATGCATGATTTCTCAAAGATGAGTCTTTTTGTGTTCTTGCTCTCTATTTTGTGATTTTGGGGCTTTCTTTGATTCCTCTGTTTTTCTTTGGTTTCTGCCCCTGTTCTGGCTTGCTGTGACATGTGGGATTACATCTAGAATCATCTTGATCATCAATCACCCACGAGCAAGCTTTTAGATCATATTTTCGTTTTCACTCGGTTTTGGATCAACCTTCACTCAAACGGAAAAAGGAGGGAACTTTGACAACGATCTTCACGATCGTTGACTGGAATAGGTTCCTGACATCCTAGAGAAGGTATGTCTCAAGTTTGGTAAGGTTTCGAGTCACAAATCAAAAGTTAGACCATTTTGTGTTTTGGAAGTTCTGGCTGATTTCACTTTTCATCAGGCTGGAGGTCAGACCGCCCATTTGAGAGGTCAGATCACCCCATGGAGAGGTCAGACCGCTAGGGTGAGAGGTCTGACTGTCCAACTCTTTGTGAATTGAGTTTTTGGTATTTTTGGTTGTTTTGCTTTGGGGTTTCGATTGGATTCAATACAAGTCTTCCGCTGTGCTTGAACTTTGATCTTCATAGCTTCCATAGCTATTGGAGTGAAAACGTGTTGAATCCGATCTAGGAGAAAAAGTGATCGTGCTCCTATTCACCCCCCTCTAGTCGCCTTTTCGGTCCAACAAGTGGTATCAGAGCTCGGTTAGTTCAATCTTGATCTTAACAGGTCACTAAACTTGGCGATGGATAAGTACTCGACTAAGACGCATATCTTCGATGGGCTCGACTATGCCTATTGGAAGAATCGCATGCGAGTCTTCCTTCAGAGCGAAGGACAAGCTATATGGGAGGTTGTTCGAGCTCCGCTCGTTTTGCCCGAGGTTGCTTCGCGCTTCAGCAGCCCTTTTGGCAAACAACCATAAGGCTAAGAATCTCCTATATACTGGGCTTGGTAGACAGGAGTACGATAGGATTTGCAACCTTAAGACCGCACATGAGATTTGGTACACCCTAGAAACTTACCATGAGGGATCGTCCTAGATCAAGAAAGTGCGCTAGTCGGTCTATAAGCGAGAGTATAACAAATTCGAGATACGTCCTAGCGAGAGCATCGATGACATTTTTACTCGCTTTAACAAGGTGATCAATCAGATGAGAGCTGTTGACATTGAGTATTCTCAATTTGAGAATGCCACTCACCTCTTGGCTGCAATCAACACCAAGGAGTGGGAGATGAAGGCTACTACCATTGAGGAGAACGTCGATCTCTCTAGTCTCACTTTGGACTGCTTTATAGCAAGCTCAAGACTCATGAGATCAAGAGAGGCAGTCTTCCTAAGAAGGATAACATGGCTTTGGTAGCTGATCCTCTGAAAAGAACTTCCGATGGTTCTTCTGAGTCTTCTTCTGGATTTTCTCTTGCATGTTTACCTACAATTCAAGAAGAAGAGTTTGAGAGTCTTCCTGAGACTGATTTAGCTCTTTTAGCCAAGAAAGTCACACGGGCCTATAATAATGTTAGAAACAAGAAGAGAGGTGGCCCTATGACGTGCTATGAGTGTGGAGAGCTATATCATATCCGGGCAAACTGCCCCAAGCTGAAAGGTAAGGGCAACCGCAAGGATGAGAAACCTGCCTGGAAGAAGCCTCAGGGGAGCAAGCCTAAGTATGATGCTGCCAAGCTCATGAAGGCTACTCACCGGGTCCTTGCCGCTTTTGGAGAGCAATCCATGAGCGATGTGGACTCTAGGAGCGAGGAGGACAAGAAGGAGGAGCTCCCTCAAGACAAGAAAGGGAAGGCCAAGGACTTCACCGGCATGTGCTTCATGGTCGACTCCGTCGACGCCGATGAGGTACCTCCTTCCTATGATGTTCGTTCTGCTAGATGCGACACTATGTTTGAGCAACTCATGAGTCCGGATAAGGCCTTAGAGTTTACCATGGCTACAAGGACTTAGAGTCACAAGTAGATAATTTGACTTTAGAACTTGTAAATGCTAAGACTCTTGAATCTGATAAATGTTCATCTTGCCATGCTCTACACTCTGAATTTGCTAAACTGCAATCTGCTCATGATATTGCTTTGCACCAACTTGAAAATGCTAGGACTGAGCTAATTGATGTTAAATCTGCTCCCTGTAAAAAATGCTTAGAGTCTAGTAAGTTGGATGCATTTAGAAATGTTAAATCTAGCTTTTGCTCTTTCTGCTTAGAACGTGAACACAAAGTTGAAGACATTCTAGAAGCAGTTAAAGCTAAGTTTGCCAAGCTTAAGGATAAAATTGATTCTGATCCTTGTGCTTCATGTGCGACCTTTAAACTTGAAGTTGCTTTTCTTAAGGAGAAACATGCTAGAGCCATTAAGGCTAAAACTTGTGAGTCATGTGTTAATCTTGGAAAAGAGAATGGTTATCTCAAGAATACTTTAGAAAATTTCTGTAATAGTGAAAAATAGTTAAACATGATTCTTGACAAGTCTAAAACTCCTTATAAGAAGCAAGGGTTAGGATACAACTATGCCCAAGACAAGTCCAAGCCAAATGTCATTCAAGTCTCGAAAAATGGCTTAGTTGAATTCAAAACCCAACCTGCAAAAACCATTTTCAAATCTGCAGGGTTTGTCCAACCTTCTTTTGAGTCAAAAGGTGTTTCTCCCAGTGGTATCAAGTACCATTGCACCTATTGCAAGAAGAGTGTGCATTTGGTTGAGTTATGTTGGCGTAGGTTGAAGAACGGTAAGAAAAATATTGCTAGAATTTCATCTAATAAACCTATAGCTTTTATGAGACATGGTCATTTAGAAAGGAAGAAACCTGGACTAGGATTTGTTTCATATGCTCATCATCATAATGTTCCTAGACAGGATAATTCTCATGTTTGTGTAACCATTGCTCATAATAGAACTTCAAATAAAATCAAGGATAGCAATTCTGCTTTGCATACTACTCGCAAACGTGTGTCTCAGTACTAGGTTCCCAAGTCATGTTTAACTAACCCTAGTATTGAGACACATCGATCTTTTGTGCCTTGATTTTTCAGGATCGCCGCGGAAGAAGGAAGAACACATGGCTCATCGACTCCGGCTGTTCACACCATATGACCGGAGACTCAAAATGGTTCACTTCCTTCACGCGGTCGATGGGTGATGACTTCATCACCTTTGGACATGATACACAAGGGCGAATTGAAGGAACAAGATCGATTAGGGTGAATGATAGATTCATCCTGAAGGACGTCACTCTTGTGGACAAGCTAAGGTACAACTTGCTTTCTGTTTTGCAGCTTCTTGATGATGGCTACGAAACTCGTTTTAAGAAAAATGCCTATCGTGTGCTTGATTCTGCCGGTGAGCTTGTTTTTGGGATTTCTAGAGTTGGTAGAATTTTTCGAGCTGATTTTTCTGAATCTCTTGCTGGATCTCTCAAATGTTTAATTGCATCTTCTTCTGATATCTGGTTTTGGCACCGACGTTTCGGGCACATTGGTTTTGATCATCTGACGCGAGTTAGTGGTCTTGATCTCATGAGAGGTTTGCCTAAACTCAAAGCCATCAAGAATGTTGTATGTGCGCCCTGTAGGCATGGCAAGCAAGTTGCCGCTCACACCCTTCATTGACTATGGTCATGACTGACGGACTGGGACAGTTGCTTCACATGGATACTGTTGGTCCTACTAGGGTTCAGTCAGTCGGTGGCAAATGGTACATTCTTATCATATTCGATAATTTTTTGAGATATTCTTGGATGTTCTTTCTTGCTTCGAAGGATGAGGATTTTGATCATTATCATGATCTTGTTCTTCGTTTGGCTTCTGAACTTTCTGGTGCCTTGAGAGCAATTCGTAGTGACAATGGCACAGAGTTCAAGAATGCTTCTTTTGCCCCTTTTTTGTGCTGAGCGCGGTATTGAGCATCAATTCTCTTCTCCACACGTCCCTCAACAAAATTACGTTGTGGAAAGGAAGAACAGGATCTTAGTCGAGATGGCTAGGACGATGCTAGATGAGTATAGCACACCGAGGAGGTTTTGGGCCGAAGTTGTTGCTACAACTTGCCATATTTCAATTCGTGTCTTCTTGAGACCGTCTTTGGGTAAGACTTCTTATGAGCTTCGATTTGGTAGAAAACCCTCTGTCTCTCACTTTCGAGTCTTTGGATCCAAGTGTTTTATTCTCAAGATAGGAAACCTAGATAAATTTGAATCAAGGACTTGTGATAGTTTATTTTTGGGTTATCCTGCTCATTCGAGGAGTTTTCGGGCCTTTAATGTTGAAACTAATATTGTCCAAGAGACATGCAATGTCACTTTTGATGAGACTAGCCTTGGAGCTAGATCAGATGTTTTAGGTGACATACAGGTGACAGAGAGCATTTTTGTTGAAGAAGATGAGGATGAGTTCGATACTGCTTCTCCACCAGTTGCTGATGCTCCTTTCCAAGCTCCAGAACCTGCTACGACTACTTCACCTCCAATTGAGGCTCCTGCTACATCTTCATCATCAGCAGTACCTACGGAGGTTGACGGGATGCTACCTCCCCTAGGCGCTCCACTACACATTCAGAAGCAACACCCTCCGGATCAGATGATTGGTAATCTTCATGAGCGAGTCACTCGCTCCAAGTATCATGATCCGAGTCTCTTCTCTCATTCTGCATTTGTAGCTTCTTTTGAACCTCGCGATATATCACATGCTTTATCTGATTCTAGCTGGGTCAATGCCATGCATGAGGAGTTAGAGAATTTTGAGAGAAACTAGGTCTGGAACCTAGTAGAGCCTCCTAGTGGTCATAATGTGATAGGAACCCGTTGGGTGTTCAAAAATAAACAAAATGAGGATGGTTTTATGGTTAGAAACAAGGCTAGGTTGGTAGCTCAAGGCTTCAGCCAAGTTGAGGGGTTAGACTTTGATGAGACCTTTGCTCCTGTTGCTAGACTAGAAGCCATTCGTATTCTGCTTGCATTTGCTGCATCTAAGGGATTTATGTTGCATCAAATGGATGTCAAGAGTGCTTTTCTGAATGGTTTTATAGAGGAGGAAGTGTATGTTAGACAACCCCCTGGATTTGAGAATCCCAAGCACCCAGATAGTGTTTTTAAGCTATCCAAAGCCTTTTATGGTCTTAAGCAAGCCCCTTGAGCCTAGTATGATAGACTTAAGACCTTCTTGCTTAAGAATAATTTTGAAATGGGAAAGGTAGATAAGACTCTTTTCATTCTTAGGCATGGCAATGACTTCCTGCTTGTTCAGATTTATGTAGATGATATTATATTTGGTGGTTCTTCTTATGCTCTTATTTTCAGTTTTTCTGAGACCATGTCTAGGGAATTTAAAATGAGTATGATGGGAGAGCTCAACTACTTTCTAGGGCTTCAAATCAAGCAATGCAAGGAAGGGATCTTCATCCATCAAACGAAGTGCACCAAGGATTTACTCAAGCACTTCGAGATGGGTGACTGCAAGCTAATCGCCACTCCCATGGCGACTTCAACTGTTTTGGATCCAGACGAGCATAGAGAAGCCGTGGATCAATGCGAGTACCGCAGCATGATAGGCTCCCTCCTTTACTTGACGGCCTCAAGACCGGACATCCACTTCGCGGTCTGCCTCTGTGCGAGGTTTCAGGCGTCTCCGAGAACTTTACATCGCCAAGCCGTTAAGCGCATTTTTAGGTACCTTCACTCTACCCTCCAGTATGGTATTTGGTATTCCTGCTCTTCTTCCTTGTCCATTCGGGAGTTTTCTTATTCTGATTTTGCGGGCTGTCGGCTAAATAGGAAGAGTACCTCAGCACTTGTCATTTCTTAGGTACTTCTCTTGTCTCTTGGTCTTCTAGGAAGCAGTCCTCTATTACACAATCCACTGCTGAAACTGAATATGTAGCTGGTGCTAGTTGTTGTAGTCAGATTTTGTGGATGGTGTCCATTCTTAAGGACTTTGGGTTAAATTTTGCTAGTGTTCCTCTTTTCTATGATAACACTTCTGCCATTAATATTGGTAAGAACCTAGTGCAACATTCTAGGACCAAGCACATAGACATTCGCTATCACTTCCTTAGAGACCATGTAGAGAAGGGTGATATTGTGCTACATTTTATGGAGTCCGAGGCTCAGTTAGCTGATATCCTCACCAAGCCTTTAGACCCAACAAGGTTTGCCACCTTGAGGAGCAAGTTAGGGGTAATTTATCCCTATGGGTTGGTTTGAGGGGGAGTTGGATCTTTTCTGATATTTTATTGTTCATCTGATCTTTTCTTGATCTTCTTTTGAACTTGTTGATCTTTTTTATTTTTTTAGGCTTTTTTGAGTTTCTCTTGCATCTCATTGTATCATATTGCATTCAAATGAAAAATCACAAAAAGATGCATTGTAATATAAGCTTTACTACTTGTTTTTTAAAATTGATGAAGATTTGCTTATTACCCTCTTGAGCTTTGGTATTTCAATTCTTGCTCAATGCCATGTCTAGTTATTTGACTTGCTAGAATTATCATGCTTTCACATGTGTAGCTAAGTTTTTGCTGAATGAGATAGAACTCTAAAACAACTTGAACTAAAAACTATAATTTGTGGATGTTTTAGCTAGTTGCACAATTAGTGTTCTTTTTGTGATATTGGCCTTGTCAAAATTGTTTTGTTAGCTCTTGAATCTCAAATTGATCATTACTTGAGCTTCTTAATCTTCTGAGAATCTAAAACTGCTCTTGTGCAAAATGAAAAATGAAAAATCAATTCTCAAGATTGTCTTATGATTAAAATATGCCAAACTACTCTCACGAGACTGCATGTCATAGACATGAACTTGGAGATAGTTTGATGATCCAGACAATCTTATGGGGACTGCTTGTCAAAACTGACATGAACCTCAAGATTTGTCGTCCTGGTAGAAGCTTAGGAAGAGTTTATGGATGGCTCCTAGTCCAGGATCTTCTTCACTAAGATATACCTTTAATCAACTTCTGGTCGAAATTTAGGAAGAGTTTGTGGATGGCTCCTAGTCCAGGATCTTCTTCATTAAGATAGACCATTAGTCAACTTCACTATTCATTACAAATGAAAAACTGTTGAAAAATGAGTGTTTAAGCTAATTTGAGCAAAATGATTCAATTTAGGACCTGTTTGTCTCTTAAAATGGTAATTATTAGTTTTTTGATCTCACATTGACATTTTGACATGGTCATTATCATTTTAGGATCCCTATTGATAAACTTGCTAAATTTGAAGCTTTGCTTAAATTGTTACAATTCATTGCTTTACATTGAGCCTTCTAGCTTAGCTTTGATATATGTATGTCTTAACATGATCTTGATAGCGCTTTCAGGCTTGATATGTTGTTTTTGCAATATTAGAAATGCTAGCTTGTTCTTTTGGGTAATCTCCAAAGCTTCTTGTACTCAAAAATTGAAACATTCAAAAAATGAAGCCACTTCATTGCATTTCATGCATGCTCCTTCTTATGCTTTTTCCTTAATTCTTAATTTGTCATCTCTGGACGAGAGGAAGGCGTGATTCCTTAATAACTCCATTGTCAAAGGGGGAGAAGAAGGGTAAAAATGTTAAAAGGGGAGCTATTTGGAGGAAAAGGGAGAAAATAAAATTTTCTTGAAAAAATGATGATCATAGTGAGGAGGAGCATTTCATTTGTATTCTTATTGTTGTATTGCCATTTCTGAACTTGAATTGCAATTATTGGATCCTCACAATGATCAAATTTCAATTTGAACAATTGTTCTTTCATATGGACCTTAAGTGAGATTTTTGACTCCTTTCTGGAATTTGAAGCTTTTTTGCTTTCTTTTGCTCGATCTCACTTGCCTATGCTATTCTGAAGCCAGCTTGGTCTTTTCCATTGCTTTCTCTTGCATTTGGACCAAGTTGTGCCTTTGCGTGAAAACGTCGAGTTTTTTTTACTTTTCAAACCTCAAAACTTATATTTTTAGGAAATTGCCAATGTGTTCATCAAGGGGGAGATTGTGGATATCATAGGGATATGCTCACGATCTTAGGATGATGATACAATTAGCAACGGCGTTGAAGGTTTGTGGAATCACTCGTTTTCGGCGGAGTTCAAGTGCTGTCAGGCTTCAGGTGGTCTGACCGGCCTGTGTGGTAGTTAGACCGGCCAAACTGGCGGTTAGACCGGCAATGCTTCGGGTGAATTGGCTGGCGGTCAGATCGGCCTTTGGGCAGCGGTTTGACTGGCCATTAAGAGATTTTGGATTTTGGAGCTAGGCCAAAAATAGAGGGTGTAGACAAGAGAGGAGATTCTACTACACTTGGTCTCATAATTTTTAGAGCTTCAAGTCAAAAGTTCAACTAGTTTGAAAATTCCAGTAAGTTTCGGATTTCCAGGGAGGAAATTTGGCTAAGTCCCAACTGGGCAGTCAGACCGGCCAACAGGTGGTGGTCAAACTGGCCAGGGGGCGGTCAAACTAGCCAAAGTGGCGGTCTGACCGGTTTTGGCTTGTTCATCAGCCAACTCAGTGGCGATGACTATTTGGTTAGGTCATATTCATGGGTTTCAGTACATATGTGTTGCATGATGTATGTTTTGACTAACGTGGGTCAAGTTGCGAAGAACTTGTTCTCGGAAACGATTTCTTGGTCTATTGTTGTGTAGGTTGCTTGGAGGTCAACGACGGTCAACAGCGCGGATGATCGGGACAGGCTTGGAGAGCTGAGGTCCAAAACGATCGGGGATGCCGGGTGAGGTCAATGGATTCAAGCATGGCGCAAATTGAACAAGGATGACTGAACGGACAGTTCGGTGTGACGGGTTGGATCAAGCAGTGCGGGGGTCGGTGCAAGTGCCATCTTGGTTTCAATGGGAGCCGAATGGGAGAGACTTGCCAATATGATGAGAGCCGTTGATTAACCTACACGTGGCAAAGCATGAGGAGTGCTTCACGCAGATTGGACTCGGTCTTTGCAAAAAGATCGAGAAGGGGTATTTTGGTAATTTCACCTAAATACCGCCTTGGTGACCTTTTGCCAACCCGCGGAGCAAGACGGCATAAGGAGAAGCGGATTAGGTTAAGAGGAGATGAAAACGGCGCTTTAAAATGAGTGCGTGAGTGAACCTGTTTGTGTGTGGGCCTAACGGGTGCCCATTAGGGTTTTCCTTCTAGAAGCTAAGCCTCCACTATAAATAGAGGAGGGTGCTGGCCAGCACCCACTCAACCCTTTTCTTTTGTGAAACCCTAGTTTGCCTTTGGTGCTTAGGGAGAGGATAGTGGGAGGTTAGGGTTCCACAGTGTTGGATTTGATTTCATGCTCATGTGTTGAGTCTTTGTCCTCCTGGATGGAGTGGCTATAAACCAACAACAATCACAAATCAATCTATGCATGATTTCTCAAAGATGAGTCTCTTTGTGTTCTTACTCTCTATTTTGTGATTTTGGGGCTTTCTTTGATTCCTCCATTTTCCTTTGGTTTCTACCCCTGTTCTGGCTTGCTGTGACATGTGGAATTACATCTAGGATCATATTGATCATCAATCACCCACGACAAAGCTTTTAGATCACGTTTTTGTTTTGACTCGGTTTTGGAGCAACCTTCACTCAAACGGAAAAAGGTCGGGACTTTGACAACGATCTTCATGATCGTTGATTGAAATAGGTTCCTGATATCCTAGAGAGGGTATGTCTCAAGTTTGGTAAGGTTTGGAGTCACGAATCAAAAGTTAGACCATTTTGTGTTTTGGAAATTCGGGCTGATTTCACTGTTCATCAGGCTGGAGGTCAGACCGCCCATTTGAGAGGTCAGACCGCTAGGGTGAGAGGTGTGACCACCCAACTCTTTGTGAGTTGAGTTTTTGGTATTTTGGTTGTTTTGCTTTGAGGTTTCGATTGGATTCAATACAAATGTTCTGCTGTGCTTGAACTTTGATCTTTATAGCTTTCATAGCTATCGGAGTGGAAACGTGTTGAATCTAATCTAGGAGAAAAAGTGATCGTGCTCCTATTCACCCCCTCCCCCCCCCCCGGTCTAGTCGTCTTTTCGGTCCAACAATTTATTTGGCTCTTTTCGCACGTGTAGATTCCGGCTTCTCTAAAGAATTCCTAGAACCGCCTGCCGAAGAAACTCAAGCCTTCAACAAAGGCAAGTCGTAGACCTTTGATCATGTCATACCCATTTTATAAAACTTTATTAATTTATATCAACCCGCATTGCTAAGTTTATAATACATGTTTTCGGTAATAGTTAAATGCCTAATTATCATTTATGCCTCCTTGTATAATTGCTATTGATATGTACCCTTGAATGACATAAATCCTCGGATGCCATAGGATGGTTAATTATTAGTTGGACATTATTGTAATACCAACATGGATGTGTATTATGATTAGTAATGCTTTAGTTATACGATGGTCTCTCGATCACATGATTCAATGATGATGAATTTGACTAAATAAAATATGGAATTGTGGCGCGACCACTGTTATTGAAAGTAGTTGTGCAATGGCAAGGGTTGCTATTTGGTTGGGTTGAACCAAAAATGATTTCATACTCGGGCGAGTGATCGTGCAGTAAATGAGATGATTTTGGGATGTGGTTGCCTCGCCTGAGTAGTCACTAAGGACTTAACTTTGTGCGTCATTAATTTGGGACTTACCGTACCACCATATGTCTAGACTGGGATAGACCTGACCAACTAATTAGCAATATTTTGAGTCGGTTCTATTTGGGTTGTTGAGCGGCGCAAGAGGGGGCCAGTATGGCAAATCCTTAGCTAGCAGAACCGGGTCAAAACAGAGTAAAGGCCTTGTCACATGCTCTAGACTTCTTATCTAAGGTAGTGAGCAGTGGTATCGACGGATGCCAAACAAACTAGAGAAGTCGTGTCATGTGGGTAAAGTTGTACAACCTCTACAGAGTGTAAAACTATTCGAATAGCCATATCCCTATTATGTACAATGCTTGGTGATTTCATACGAGGGGTAGATTTTCTCAAAAATGTTAGAATGGATCGGTTGGGAAGTGAACGGGTTGTTCACCGGTTGTTGGTTGGAAAGTGAATAGGGTGTTCACTAGTCGTTTCAAATAACTTAATTACTTATGTGTTAATCTTTTTAAATTATGTTTTACAATCTACTTACTGTATTTACTGTCAATATTGCTTTTTGCAAAATAGCCATAAAGCTATCCTTGTTAAACTTTACATGAATACTATTTGTATACATTTTCCTATGACATGTTGAGTACTTTAAGTACTCACGTCTTTGCACCCTTTATTGATCAGTCGTCGAAGAAAACCCACGGAACACCAAGTTCTACAAGGAAGACCATTTCGAAGACTACACAAACTAGGTCGCGTCCTCCACTTGATTGCCTGTGGGCATGTCGAATGGCTATCAAGAGTGGTCTCTTTTCGCTGCAAGTTACTCTGATTGTGGTTGAGCCCTGTGTGGCAAACATTGTAAAGCTTGGCCATAAGGTTGTTTTTGCTGATAGGTAATATTAATTTGTCTGCTTATTAGCTGTTTTATTGTATGGATATGATTTTACCTATGTCGTAACTGTGTGGACTAGCTACTGATGTTGGGACTAGTTTGGAATACACAGAGGGTCCCAGAGTTGTTTATTTGGGGTCCCGACATGTATTCACCACATCATGGATGGTTTCAGTTTCTAGATCCTTGATGTACCCCCTACGCTCGTTCACTGTGTTTGGATATTCTCTATGTATGAAATAAGAGTGTAGGTAGGTTAACCGGGGGGGATTTTGGAGTGAAGTCTCTGAAATGCTTTGTTATGATTCACTAGGTTTCACATATATGAAAATGTGCCAAAACCATGTCATTGGTCATATCTTATGGTGAAAGTTGTACAACCTCTACAAAGTGTTAATCAAATCTTTTCAAATAGTCGTGCTTGTGGTCATAGACATGCTTGGGGATTTCAGACAAGGTGTAATGTTACAAAAAATAACCGGGAAGGATGGTATTAAATGTATCAGGCTATGTGAAACTTTATGTCAATTTTTTATTTCTTAATAAGTTCTATTACTATTTCAACTTCCGCTTTCAACTCATTATTGGTACTAAATTGCAAATGTTGCTTTACGCTAAATAAACTTAGAATCCATATCCTTTGGAATAACCCATCATATATACTTACATTATGTATGCACAACTTGTTGAGTACTCTGTGTGTTCACCTTGCGATAATCATCACTCAATTGATGAAGTAGAGGAGTCTACACCTATTTTGAAGGAAGAGTACTATGAGGAGGTGGATCGTTATGTTTTGTTCCCAGTCGATTGCCTATCAAATCAATGGGTTCCACTGTAGTTTCATTTGCTCGGTTGTAGTTATCTTTATTTAGAGTTAAGCCCTACGTGGTTAAAAAATTGTAAAATCAACCATAAGGTCGTAACTCTTATTTGCTTATCAATTTCAGTACGTTTATCCTTAATCTGTTGCGTATTGATAATATTGTATCGATGTTGATACTATGCGTACTAGCATGATTTTGGACTAGCGTGGTATATATAGAGGGTCCAGATTTGCATATTCGGGTCCCGACAATGGGTCAATGTACGTCTCGTCACCGATCGTCCGCCTCAACACTTCTCAAATCCCGAGACCTTCTGATCCAATGGTGCGTGTCAATGGTACGCATGACCCGGATCATCCGCCTCAATACTTGAGACCTTTTGAACTATTGGTACGGGACAATGGCTCATCTGGCCCGGAGAACCCGCCTGCATTAACATTTTTCATATATGGCTCAATTTGATCCAAACTTCGAGATCGTCGCATCTTTTTTTTTTTGAAAGGATAAACCAGCTTTTATAGAAAGCTAATAAAGTGTTTTTACAACCAAGCCACATCCACAATCCATTGGGGTTACCAGTTAAGCTAATAACGTCTAAGCAACAAAACAAATCCAAAGCCCTTCTAAAGCACTAGATTAGCAACAAACTACAACTGAAACAAGTTCCAGGCCAGAAGGCTCCAAAGACAAGATCTTACATTGCGAACACAACAGCTGCTAACTCCAAACCAAAATACAAAAAAAAAGCTAGCTCTCATGCAGCCTGCAGAAGCAATGAAGCCAATCCTCAGCCAGACTAATCACCCGCTCCAAATCTTCCCTATCCCCTTCTTTCAACAAGATCATTGTCATCTAAACCTTGATCATTGGCACTCTCTAACTAGAATTGAGGTAGAAAGACCTAATGTGCCCCCACAACTAATTTCCCAAATTAACCAATCACAAGCTACTAACCTTGAATCCCTTAATAGTATGACCAATGCAAAAACAAAGACCTAACACTAAAATGATCCGTACTCAACTTCTTAGATCATTTCTGGTCACAAGGTCCTTAATCTTTATGACAACCATTGTCTTGTCATCATTTGTACACTCGGGGGCTATTACCATGCCCAAAAACCAAGCCAACCGATCATCGAGACCTAACCTCTTTCAACGCTTGAAACACTTGTTAGTCTCAATGATTTAGGAGTTATTAATCACCAAAACATGAAAATCAACGAATTAGGGGCCAGATACTTACAAAGCGCAACCTATACCACTGTGGATATGTCATAATTCACCCTTCAACCACGACAATGTTTCTTCATAGACAATGATGGTGATGAGATGTAGATCCTGGATAAATTATATCCAATCCAGAGCAGAATGGGAGGGATAGGGCGACTCCTGGGTTGCCAAGTGGAAAAGTCTTACTAGGGGAGGTACCACAGTGGCGGCGATCGCAGCTCCAAGATCGGCGATATACTTGACAACGCAATGTAAGACCACATGAAGAGAGATCTAAGTCATCTATATATTACTGTTTTACAAGGTGGGCTCCTCAGTCTTTCAACATAGGCGACTAGAGGCGAATGATCTGGTTGGGAGGGAGAGCTCTTGGAAGAAAGAGGGGTGCAAAGGCAACAACCAAATTTCATCTTTATTTGAGTTTACCTTATGGAGGCAACAAAACACCCTATATGAATACTAAATAAAGGAGTTCATATGCATTACCTTACGCAGGCAACCAGAAACCCTCTATGAATGCTGAATACAAGGAGATCGTCGCATGGTCTGATTAACGGCACGTAACCTTCACAAAGCAAACATACCAGGAGCAACTGCCAAAAAAGTTAGATGACCTTCGGATGTCCTTTTACTCCAATCTTTTTTGGAATCAACCACAAGCTTAAATGCTCAATTGAATTGCGATTGTATGGCCTTGTTTTGGTACCAAAGTAAAATGGATTTAAACCTTTTTTTCTAACAAATGATTTTTTTCAATGGATATATTCCTCATATGCACATACAAATAATTATGGGAAACAATATCATTGTGCACTCTAAAATAAAAACAAGCGAGAGAAATTTATGCCGCAATATATATGTGCACAAACTTGTCATTTGTATAGTTCTAGTGCTATATGTTTATTTTCATGAACAATATTTGTAAAGTATATATGTGCTAATATTTTGTACATTCATAATTTTTAAATAACTTTTTAACACTTTTCAAAAATAGATACATATGATACTGTGTGTATACTATTTTCAGGGGAGTGTGTATACTTTTTTAACACGTTTAAAAATAGATGCAGATGCGTAAATGTGCTATGCGCCGAATTTTAATTTCCATGTCAGGAAAAAAAACGACAATACAAAGATAACTGACTGGGCAATGGGCCCAGGCCCAAGCACAAGGAGAATGAGTCCTAGCATTCCAACAGACGGGTATGGTCAGTCAACGTTAGAGTTTGTCTCATCGGAATATACAAATAAGCTTTTGTTTGCGTTTGCACGGTAGGGTGAAAGACAACTTCCTTCTTGGCTCTCGGCGTCTCGCTAATCGAAACAAAGAAAAGTCCTCGCCCCTTCACGCCGCCTCCAGAACCATCCTGCAAGATGCCACAAGCGGCCGGGGCCGGCACAGCACTCACACTGACTGCCACGCACAACCACTCAGCCGACGGAGACACCCGGTCCGTTAAAGCACCCACCTTCTCCCTTGTCAGCATCACCATTAGCGTTCCCCACCCAATCTTGCGGCCACAAGCTACCTCTCACCTTCCCCCACCTACGCAGCCCAATCCAATGAGCTGAGTGGTCGCGCACCGACGGCGCCGACAAGCTCCCGCTCTGGTGTCGGGGACCGTCGCGCCGACTGTGCGGGGGGATGCGGCGGCATGGACGCCGCGCTCTGCGACGACCTGCTGCGGGAGGTCTTCCGCCTCCTCCAGCCCGACGCCGCGCCGGTCGTGTCCCTCGTCTCCCGCCGCTGGTTGGCGCTCCTCCGGGCCTCCACCTCCTCCCTGACTCTCCGCCTGCCAGCCTCCTCCGAAGCCTCGGTCGCGGCGCCCCTCGCTGCCCTGCTGTCGCACTACCCGTATCTATCAGCCCTGGCCGTGGTCTCCACTGCCGCTCCCGCCCGCGATACCGACTCGGTGCTACTCGCGGTCGCGGCCGCGCCGTCCGCCGCCCGGCTCTCCGTGCTACGGTTCTTGCTTGATTCGGCCGTCTCCCCCGCTGCGCTGCTCGCTGCCTCCCCCGCCCTCTCCGGCCTCACCTCGCTCCACCTCACCGCCCTCCGCCCCTTGTCTTTCCTCTGGCTCGCATACTTGCCCCGCCTAAAGTCTTTCGCCCTCGTGAACTCCGCCGCTGCCGTAGGCATAGCCGGTTCCAGCTCCGATGACGCCGACGGCGATGGCGACGCCGCAGAGGCGTTGCCGATGGAGAGGCTGTCGCTGTGCGGCATCCGCTCGGGCGACCGCGGGCTCGGGTGGCTGTGGCGACGCTGCGGGAGTCTCCGGTGGCTGCAGCTGCGCGCGTGCGACGGCACCGGGGATGGGCCCGCGTCGCCAGCCTTCGCCGCTTGCCTCGCTAACTTGCTCGCGCTTGAGCTCCGCGCCTGCCGCTCCGTTGCCGACCGCGTCCTCCTCCTCGCTGCTGACCGGTGCCGTGCACTAACTTCCCTCCTGGTGTACGACGGCGGCAGCCGGGACGCCCTCCACCGATTCATCCACCAGCGCGGCGCAGCGCTGCACACCTTGGACCTTCGCCTACCTCTCGACCTGCACAATGACCACCTCCTTGCGATTGGCGCGGAGCACGGTCACCACAGCCGGGGCGCCACACAGAGCCTTGCCGCGCTCCGCCTTCATAGCTGCGTCCTCATCACCGGGGACGGGCTCCAGTCTCTCGCACGGACGGCCACTGGGTCGGGTATCGAAGATCTCGCCCTGGTGAGCTGCGATGTGGTGGAACGGGAGCCTGGGTTGCTCACGTTCCTTAGCCAGAGCATGTGCCGCCTCCGCCGGCTTGACTTGTCTTACAATGAGACGCTGAGCGACAAGGAGGTCGGTGCCATGCTATCGTCCTGCCGTAATCTAATTGACATCAGACTCAGGGGTTGCCGGTGCCTCACTGGAGCATCCCTGGTCTCATTGCTCAGACACTGTGGGCGGTCGGTGGAGGTTGTGGATATCTCCCGCTGCCCTAGCATTTTAGGAGCCAATGTTGAATTCTTTGCGCAGCGAGCTATTCAATTGAATCATGTGATCATTGAGGAGAGCTTGGTGTCGGAGGAATTGAAGGCAATTGCGCAGAGGAAAGGCATGAAGGTTGGCTCATTGCCTTGTGAAGGATCATTCTGATGTAAGGTAATCTTGTTCAGGATGCAACTCATGGACAATTGAATTTAAGGAATCTTTACTTGAATGTTGGAATAAGGCATTAATGCTTACTACTTGTGTATACACTACAGCTACAACGGTGAATGTATGTGTCTTATTAATTGTAAACTTGTCATGGCAAACCTCTCTTGGTGCCTAACATGTAAATTGAGCACCAAGAATTGTGCTGTTGTATATGTTACAAGAAATAACATGGGAAATATTACAGGAAACTTCGAGTTCCCGTTTATTTCAAATCAGCAATGTTATATGTTACACAAGACTACAGGAGCTGTACAGAATTTCTGAGATAAAGTGACTTGCAAAATAATTTGTTGCCGCTTAACTGCTCTGTAAGTTTAGTTGCTATTTATTTGTACAGTTAGGGGTGAAGTGGTGAAATAGATCAAATACAGAACATGTGCTCCTCAAACTATATCTGCACTCGTATTTTTTTAGTATGTTGATCTGAAGATGAATTCCAGATAAGCATAAATTCGGATACGGATGGGAAGAAACATTGATGTAGATTCAAATCAGGTTTTTTTTCCTAGTTAGATGGCTCTGGCCATTTGTGCATATGCAATCCTACATATAGACTTTATGCACGAAGCAGCTGATAATATTATTATTCTCATGCAACAAGATGGATCACCATAATATGTAGAGTTCTGTTCGATGGAATGTGGGGGCTTCTACTAAATTGAACAAACGTGTTTAATTTATCAAAATGTGCTGCATCTGTAGACTGATACTCTGAATATAAATCAGATTAATTATTGAAAATACATGAATCGGGGTTTTACTATATCGGATTGTCATTCAGATAGTGATCATACTAATTCTGCTTACATATTTTTTGGAAGAGGAAAAACTACTACTCAGATGGGAAAATGTTGACTGCAGCTACATTTTTATCATGTCTGGTAATTGGTTTTGTTGGATAATCTGCATCCCACCTACATCGATAATGCTCCCTAAAGGCTTCTAATAGTTTGACTTACTTTCTCTTCGTCCTTCCGAGGGAATATATTTACGGTCTTCGTGTGGTGCCTGGTATGCTCTGTAGACTCTGTAGATGATGGGGTAGACCATTCAGATCTCCATACGCCATATAGAAGAGAACGCGGATACAAACATATAAATGAAACAAGGCCTACTTAGCAGGCGTCCTAAAATTTCAGGCGACTTCAAATTAGCAAGACTATATTATTTATTGTCATGGTAAGACAAGGGATTATTAACATTAAAGGCTGGGAGAAAGACCCTTATTACTAAAGTTAATTCTCCCTGGAAAGGCCGAGCTCCGGCCCTGGCCACATCGACCGAAAAAATTGGACCGTCGGATCGCTGCTTGGACGCGCAGGATCGCCTGCCTCTCGCGCCGATCGGCTGCTTCTGCGCGATCTCGCTCGAAGCCCCTTCTGGCCGTTCGATCCCTTGCGCTTGCTGCGAACGGGACGCGACCACGTCATTGCCAGCGAACTTCGCTGCCGCGTCGCCGCCGCGAACTTCGCCTACCCACGTCGCCCCAGACCTTATCCCGGCCGCCGCTCCTTCTCCTCCTTCCGCTTCCGCCTCCTCGCTCTCCGGATCCGGAACACGGCGCCTGCGCCTCCGGATCCGTCCCCCCTGCCGCCGCCGCTCCTCGCTCTTCGACGCCGCTCATGCTTCTCCGGATCCGGGGCGTCGGCCTCTGCGGCAGTGCGCGCCCGGTGGTGGCCCGCCCCATGCTCTTCCTCTCCCTGCGCCTCCGGACGGACGCGCCTCCACCGCCGGCCTTATCCAACCCCTTTCCACCTCCGTCCCCCCCAGATCTCCTTCGTGTCCCTTGCTCTCCCTCTTCCTGCCGCTCTCGCTTGCCATGGCTGCGACCTCTCCTCTTCCTCACTCTCGCCTTGCCGCCGCCCTTCTGCCGGTCTCCTCTCCGCCTTGCCCTTGCTCTCTCCTTGGCCTTCCTCTTCGTCTGCTGCCTTTGCTCTTCTCCTTCCCTCTACCTTCGCCCCTCTCCACCAACGTCGCCACTGCGTCCCTCTTCCTACCGCCTGTGGTCTCCTCCAGCTCAGGCGCGTCCAGCCCTCTCCTCTCGACTCCGTTCATCTCCTTCACCGCTGCCCTTACCGGCCGTATCAGTGGGTTCATCAGTATGTTTATCATTGCTATTGTTCAGTTCTGGATATGTTTTCAGCCAAGTTTGTTACTCTGCAGTCATGTGAAGAGGCAATGGAGTTGCGATGGAAGAAGTTCTAGGGAAATGACGCAATTTTGAAGCGACAGTTGACGTGGCTGTAAGTACAAGTTTCTGATGTTTATCATTGCTATTGTTCAATTCTGGTTGTGGGTATATGCAATATTTGATCATAGCTCACATAATCTCTCATGCCAGGTTTGTCGAACTCTCCTGGAGCTACCTGTGGTTGCTATTTCTTTGTGAGCTGACTTTTCTTTTGAGGTCAATTCACATGCAAGTAAACATCTTTATCTTAGAAAAACGGCCCGACAACCCGTTCTGAACTACAAACATTGTCCCAGAACTATATAGCCACACAGACACCCACATTACTGATGCATCATCCGCACCACACATCTATCTTAGAGGTAATCTGCAATCTGCTTCGTTTCTAGCATGTATTTATAATACTCTTACAGTTTAATATGATATCTTCATTTATATTTGCTACAACAGCTGTGTTATCGCCCTGCAAATACTCTGTAACGATTCCATTATATAGTGTGTACGTCCATGTCTTTGTAATTCCTTTTTCCTATATTCCATTGCCATACCTATCGCCTGTCATATAATCAGCAAATACATGTTTACACAAAAAAAATTTGCTTTAGAATGCAATCGCTTTTTCCTCGGCAAAAAAATCATTTGTATCCATTCTCGATATTATCGCCACCACCTACGATTAGCTATACCTTCGTGCTATCGGCATTTAGTTAGCTAAACCGGTAGTATCGATGGGTTCATCAATATGTTTATCATTGCTATTGTTCAGTTCTGGATCTGTTTTTAGCCAAGTTTGTTGCTCTGCAGTCATGTGAAGAGGCAATGGAGTTGCGATGGAAGAAGTTCTAGGGAAATGACGCCCTTTTGAGGCGACAGTTCACGTGGCTGTAAGTACAAGTTTCTGATGTTTATCATTGCTATTGTTCAATTCTAGTTGTGGGTATATGCAATATTTGATCATAGCTCACATAATCTCTCATGCCAGTTTGTCAAACTCTCGGTATTGGAGCGAGCTACCTGGTCGCTATTTCTTTGTGAGCTGACTTTTCTTTTGAGGTCAATTCACATGCAAGTAAACATCTTTATCTTAGAAAAACGGCTCGACAACCCGTTCTGAACTACAAACATTGTCCCAGAACTATATAGCCACACAGACACCCACATTACTGATGCATCATCCATGACACATCTATCTAAGAGGTAATTTGCAATCTGCTTTGTTTCTAGCATGTATTTATAATACTCTTACAGTTTAATATGATATCTTCATTTATATTTGCTACAACAGCTGTGTTATCGCCCTGCAAATACTCTGTAACGATTCCATTATATAGTGTGTGCATCCATGTCTTTGTAATTCCTTTTTCCTATATTCCATTGCCATACCTATCGCCTGTCATATAATCAGCAAATACATGTTTACACAAAAAAAAGCTTTAGAATGCAATCGCTTTTCCTCGGCAAAAAAAAGTTTGTATCCATTCTCGGTATTATACTGCCACCAGCTACACAGTTAGCTATACCTCCGTGCTATCGGCATTTAGTTAGCTAAACGTAGCTACACGCCTCTTGCTCCATGACTCTTTATTATCAGCATCTAATGTACTATATCTACCAACGCTTCGTACATTTCTATGCGTATTTTCGCTGCTGCTAGACAATATAGTCATCCAATGCTGCTGCATTATCTAATTCTTCCTATGTACTTTTCCATGTTTAATTACCCGTAGCCTGAATTTCAACGCTACACGCTACTAACATCTACCATACTCCTCCATGTTTAAGTACTTCCTTCCCATAAGCAATTTACTCTTCGTCACTATACCAGAGCAGCGATGACCATCCTCGAGCTACGCCGTCGTCAACAGAAAAAAAAAATCATAGCAGCGTTTCTTCCAAGTATTTATCTTTGAATCCAGCGTCTTTTATTTAATGCTATCGCTCCATTATTTTTGTCACCAAGTTTGTGCTATCATTAAAACTATATCTACCTATTGTTGAACGCAGTTCCGATCTGCATGTAAAACAGCTGTTCAATCGCGAAAAAAATAATCATAGAGGTATTTCTTCCAGGTATTTATCTTTGAATCCAGCGTCTTTTATTTAATGCTGCCGCTCCATTATTTTTGTCACCAAGTTTTTGCTATCATTAAAACTATATTTACGCATTGTTGAACGCAGTTCCGATCTGCATGTAAAACTGCTGTTCAATCGTCGAAATTTATCTCTCTTTTGTTGTTCTCTTTTAGTACGCTTTTTTCCCCTTTCTTTGGAGTGAGATCAGAGTTAGTAAAGATCATGGTTTGGGCAACCGTAGTAGCTGATTGTCACAAATCACTCATTGATTGAAACTGGGAATATATTTTTGTGGTCTTCTTTCTAACTATACAGTTGGAACTCATATTTAAATAGCTTTTTATGGTTAAATAGAGATTGAGGTAGGATTGGTAAGAACTAGACAATATAGTCATCCAATGCTGCTGCATTATCTAATTCTTCCTATGTACTTTTCCATTTTTAATTACCCGTAGCCTGAATTTCAACGCTACACGCTACTAACATCTACCATACTCCTCTATGTTTAGGTACTTCCTTCCCATAAGCAATTTACTCTTCGTCACTATACGGGCAATGATGACCATCCTCATTGCGCCATAAATCAACGGAAAAAAAACAATCATAGTATCATTTCTTCCAGGTATTTATCTTTGAATCCAGCGTCTTTTATTTAATGCTGTCGCTCCATTATTTTTGTCACCAAGTTTTTGCTATCATTAAAACTATATCTACGTATTGTTCAACGCAGTTCCGATCTGCGTGTAAAACTGCTGTTCAATCGCGAAAAATAATAATCATAGAATTATTTCTTCCGGGTATTTATCTTTGAATCCAGCGTCTTTTATTTAATGCTGCAGCTCCATTATTTTTGTCACCAAGTTTTTGCTATCATTAAAACTATATCTACGTATTGTAGGACGCATTTCCGATCTGCATGTAAAACTGCTGTTCAATTGCGAAAAAAAATAATCATAGAAGTATTTCTACCAGGTATTAGTAAAACTACATTACATAATACTCATAGCTCACACCGTGTGTATGATAATCATAGAAGTATTTCTACCAGGTGAATTACCAAGTTTCAGGAAAATAGCCGTATTTGTCTTTCAGGAACATAATCTGATAATAGCCATTTGGTTAATTCAACAATTGCTACATTTAGCATGCATTTTCAAATAGCATGGCAGACTTACATAAAGAAAGAGGAAATTTAGAGTGGTTCATGATATCATGTCAATTTATCTCATGCATATATTACAACCTACTCTTTTTTGCCACTTTTTCCTATACTCTATTTCCATCCCTATTGCAGCTGTCATAAAATTAGCATATACACATTTCTGATAACAGCTTCTTTACAGTGCAATCACTTTTACCTATGCAAAGACATTTTTTTCCCAGTTCCAACATTTATACTGTCACCAGCTACATAACTAAGTAAATCTACATACTGCCAATGATAGCTAAGCGCAACGTAACTACACACCTCTTACTCCATATCTGTTTTTTTATTGCTAGCATCTAGATTACTAAATCTGCCATCACTCCGAACATATCTGTAGCTATTTTAACTGCAACTACAAAGCACAGTCATCCAGCGTTACTCCATACTCTAATTCTTCCTACGTACTCTCCTGTACTTGATTACTCATACTTTACGTTTCACTGCTGCATACTACTGACATGTACCGTACATCTTCTATTTAGTGTCAGCACTCTGCTATTTTCCCCGCATAACTTTTCCTGCCATTTAAACTAAATCTACCTGTTGTTTAATGCAGTGAACAAGCCATCTCCCTACCACAACCAGTGCGTTCCGATAACCATCCTCAAACTGCACCGTCATCATCGGAAATACATAAAACTTCGATAAGCTATTCCTCCATGTATTTACCTTTGAACCATATATCCTCTGTTTGATATCGCCACTACTATTTTTAGCGCTAATTTCCTACAGCTATTAAAAGTAACACCATGTATTACTGACTGCAGCAAAACGGCCATCCCTCAGACACAGAATGTCCGTACAAGCTTATTTCCTGATTATGAATCTACAGAGCAAGCCATAGCCACAGAGGTATGCACAAGAACTTTACATGCAAGAATCGCTTCTAAGTATACATTATATAGACAACATCAGTCCGAGATTTACAGTTCTTAGGATACATACTATTCTTCATCGGACAGAACATATATTTACGTGCGTACCTACATGAATCTATTTCGTATAGCTCTGCAATATCTTACAATAACCCGGCTTTGCTGTTCCCATTTACCAGCA
Source organism: Phyllostachys edulis (assembly GCA_036346405.1). Classification (NCBI taxonomy): domain Eukaryota; kingdom Viridiplantae; phylum Streptophyta; class Magnoliopsida; order Poales; family Poaceae; genus Phyllostachys; species Phyllostachys edulis. The sequence goes on along the minus strand of CM070565.1, from coordinate 31,097,218 downwards.
TGCAGACACAACAACATTTGTACAGCACATTACAAGCTACCCCAGACAACACGATTGTCTAATACGTAATTAGCTGTTTCAGCTTCACTACCATCGAGCGGCTTCTACGTCCTCGTATTGCATTAACCCAATTTCTTACTCCTACTTGGTCGTTCTCAATTCCGATGGCTCGCGAGAAAATATAGGGCTATGCTACGTTATTCCAAAAGAGACATATCTTACTTGATAGATATTGCAGATCTATATACATATGAATTTTCTGTATATAGGTCCTTTCTCATAAATTCTTTTGCCAGGTAAATTAGCGTCCCAATGATATTCTTTTTATACAAACCACCAGTAAAAACGTTTTGTATTTTTCTAATGCATGGCCAATCCAAAATCTGCTGCATGTGGATAGAGATCTTTATCTAGCTATACAAAATTACAGGATTTTGCTCATGTACGACACAAAAATAAAAAAAAAATGATTATGCATTCAGAGTATGTAACTCAATCTGAGATAAAGATAAAAGAAAACTGCAATCACATACCAAAACATTATCTTTCTTTATATCTATATCTACAGTACACTACCCAATTGTTTGCAGGTTTGGATAGTCTTATCTGTGAAGTACAGTGTAAAACAGTGGCAAATTGGTACTTTCCTAATTTGCACCGGCAGCTATGCACCTAACATTAAATCCATCAAAACAACATTGCCTGACAAAACATATATATATATATATATATATATATATATATATATATATATATATATATATATATATTCAGTGATATGTTACTATTTCCGAATTAGATTTGTATTGATGCTTCGTTTAGTTAGCATTAGTACCTAATCCCTGAACTCTAATTTGAGATAATTATCATCTTTGTATCTCAGGAACATTGCTAATCACATACCAAAACATTAGCTTCCTTTATATCTCTATGTACAGTATACTACTCAATGATTTGCAAGTACTAGATACTCTTATCTGCGAAGTACAGTGTAAAGCAGTGGCGAATTAGTACTTTCCTGCTTTGCACCCGCAGACATGCACCTAAGATTAGATCCATCAAAACAACATTGCCTGACAAAAAAAAATTATATATTCAGTGATGTCTTACTATTTCCGAATTATATTTGTATTAATGCTTCATTTAGTTAGCATTAGTACCTAATCCCTGAACTCTAATTTGAGCTAATTATCGTCTTTGTATTTCAGGAACATTAAATGATAGCACAATACACAGTTTTCTGATTACCCAGCTACGGACCAATCCATGGACACAGAGCTATGCTTATCAAAATAAGATTCATCTTTTACATAAAGCTTACCTAGAACAACTCCTTGTTTTTCTCCACCCATTTAAACATTACTCTCTATCAATGTTGTACATTACACCACCCATCTAATCTAAACTATTACTCCTGCAAGCCCTATTTTATAAACATTAAGAGCTCACTTATGTCCATAAACAGATACAATTTATATGTCCAGATGCTTTCGACTCTTCATTACTTTTCATGTGTGATCAGCTGCGCTACAGATTATGTGATCTCCTATCTTAGATAACACTGTTTCCGCTCGTGGTCTTAGTTATCACGGCTTCTAATACTAATAGATTGAAATGCTCTTTACTAAATTAGAATCAAACACCCTCCCAAGCTATCAAGACCCGCACCATTTGGTGCGGGTTATCTTCTAATTAACATTAAAGGCTGGGAGAAAGGGGTCTTCCCACGCGCGCTACGGCCAGATTTCATGCGCCGTCGGATCGCCCCACAGACGACTCAGGCCCGTCCGATCCAAGCCGAAACGTGCGCTGGCAGGCCACGGCTCTGCGCGATCCACGTCGCCCTGCCGAGCTCGTCCGTCGGATCTTTGCTTCACTTTGCTTTACGTTCCAGATCGCCCTGCCAAAACGGCCCGCGCGCCTGTAGCTCCTGTGGCCCGCGTCGCCCCACCAAAACGGCCCGCACGCCCGTAGCTCCTACGGCCCACGTGCCAAAACGGCCTGCGCCAGGCACGGGTGATCTTCTAGTTTACATTAAGCCAACACACTGGCACATCACAAACTTGTGAGCGTTATCAACTCTCTCCGTCAGAGCGTTATCATCACTCTCCCTCAGCTTCTCCGCAAGATACATCTGTTTCCAGTATAATCACAAACTTGTGAGCGTTATCAACTCTCTCCGTCAGAGCGTTATCATCACTCTCCATCAGCTTCTCCACAAGATACATCGGTTTCTAGTATAATCTTTCTGATCTCCTGACTGATACCTCCTAGTATCCTAAGTTGCCTCCTGACTTATTTTCCCGTAAAAGAGAAGGAAGGTAGTGCTAATGAAAGGCATGGAGTCGGTCGATGGCCATGGTTGAGTCTGTCCCATTTGTTCCATATATGCGCAAAATCGTTAGTGAGCAAGGTTTTCAGTTGCATGAATTCCCTCTTCTAGTACTGATTCTCCGAAAGGTTATCTCATGGCCGCATTCAAAGTTTCAAACAGAACATGCATGTTTAATTCGTTCACTCTTTCGTTCCATACAAGAGGCAATTTTCATAGTCTGCAATTACTAGTTATTTTATGCCACTACCTTCAGAACCCATGACTTTTTATGCTATTGTTGTCATGACAATAGTCAAATGTTACCTAATGTGTCAAATCAAAATTTTACCCCTGTAAGCTTTAGTTAAAGGAAGCTGGTATCTTGTTTATGTACCAAATTTTACATTTTGAAATTTCTAAAATTATTTATGGAAATTTTATTTTCTCAAAATAAACTTTAGAATTTCCTATTTTAAATTCCAAAGAATAAAATTTCAAGAAGTAAACATTTCAACTACGAAATTTTGTATTTTAAAATCCAAAATTTGAATGTAAATCCGAACATTTCAAATTTTAGAACTTGAACTGAGTTCTTGAGAAAATTGTAGAACAATAAAATTATGGAATTGGAATTTTCGTAATTTAGCAAGTTAATTTGAAAGGAATTCTCATATGTCAAAATCAAATGCTCAAGGGTACTGTGGTCGTTATGAAAAGAGAATCTAACAAGGTCAAACAATTTAAAGTTGCTCCCATAAAAAAGAACTGACATGAATGGCTTTGTAACACCCCAGCTCAATATTGAGCCTGGAATGCTACTAAAATTAAATTAAACAAAACTAAACTAAGACCAATTACCAATTTTCGGCAGAACCTCCTTTGTATAATTAACTATACCGAGGTTCCAACAATCAATCATAGCAATTAACACTAAACTCAATATTCAAGTTCATTTAGCATGCAAGATAATATAATAAACAGAAAAAAAACTTGCTATTCTCCTTATTACAATTAATCTGAAACTTAAAACCATCCATAAGTGATTCACAAGCAGCTTACTTATTATTGGAATAAAATCTAAATGGCAGTCGCCTAAAGGATGAGTGGTAGTGAGTACATCCAAACATCTACTCCCTCCCATGATCACGCTCCCACCTGAACATAATGATAACTCAAACTAAGACAAGCATACTGGACCAAAGGCATAAATAAGAACACAATTGAACTCGCTAAACTCCCAAGCGTTTCCAATCTTCCAATTTCTACCGATCGATTTGGTGTTCACTGCGGACAGTCAAATTCTAAAATACATAAATTTCTGCTCAAGAGTCCAAATAAGATGTTCTAATACTTTCTGGAAATATAATTAAATTACCTAAATAAACTTAGTTGGAGAGCCCTTCTGATTCTACCATCTACTACCCCTACCAAACCAATCTATAGAACATCAATTATCACATCGGGTTCTCTGGACAGTACACTAAAATTATCATAACTTTTGCTACGAATGTCCAATTGTTACATTCTTTAGCTTTCTGGAAAGGCGAGGAAATTACCCATCTTTTTCATTATAACGAGATCCTCTGATTTCGTCTTTAACTAATAGATTAACTCAGATTTCTACATACTGTCAGGATGTTGACAGGTTAACAGGACAGCGGCACTAAACAATTCATAACGTTCTAACCGTTAATCGGATCTGGGCATTCTTGGCGGCCACGGAAAGCTAACAATATAGCCCAACTATTTCTAACAGGTTGGATCCCTAGATTCTGCCTCTACAGACATGAAAACCGTCGTCCAAATTACTGGACAGAACGCGATCTATTAAACCGACGCAATTCAATCTATCAAACGACATCAAACGCATCTACTACACATTAACCAGCGAAGAACACGCGACGTTACCCTTGAAGAACTGCTGTAGATCGCGATGACACCCGCGAACCTTCACTTCCCTCTCTTCTCCGCTCTCTCCTTCTTCTCCCTTCTCTGGCCGGCCACCACCAATTCGACCTTCTTCTTCTTCCCTACTTGGCAGCAACGGAGGGGGGCAGTGCTACAGTACCGGCGGCGCTACAGTAACCGCGAGCTACAGTACCATCTAGGGTTTGGGTGGCCTCCCCCTTCCTTTTAAGGCCGACCAACTCAAATGGGCCAAAACACCATAGGCCAAAGGCCCAGGTTCTCTAATAAGAGCAAAAACGCCCCTCTAAAACCTCCAATTCTTTCTCTAATTCTATTTAATTTCAGTACTAATCACTTATTTATTTTATGTTAAAATGGGATATTACATTCTACCCCCCTTAAACAGAATTCGACCCCGAATTCTACTTGTTCTATTCGCAAGAACACCACAACTGAAATTAATAGCAGGTAACACGTACCCAACGCGAATAGCTCCAGATAATGCTCGTGTATGCGGGACTTCAGCTCCCAAGTGGCCTCTTTCTCAGACTGGTGACCAAAGCACTTTTACATACTAACATATAACACCTCATCACTCGTCCCAACCTTTCCAGACCCACTCAACGGACAGGACTCGAAGGTACGGTCTTACTCGTTGGCCAACGGCTCTAATGAAAACTCATACTCCGGATCTCTTAGGTACTCCCTCGACACCGGGTCATACAAAACGATCTGTGCCTCACGCTAGGACTCAAGACGGTCCTAGTAATACGCTATCTCCCATATCTCCGCAACTTTCAGAAATATCCAAAGTACCTTGGGCCAACATTCCCTTTGGTACCAAACCACACAACCTGCACATAACACACAAAACTCTTGTTCCTTGTATCAATCGATCTCTTCACTTTAACAATGAGCACCTCCTTTAACCGAGAGACGACAATGAGAACTCGAATGAAAATAAAAGATTCTCATTGCAAACACGCATTACCATCTCCCCACCAAAAGAGTTAAAACCAAAACCAAAAGATTCATCACGAAACTCTTCCACTTTCCAAGTGGGTAGTTTGCCAATGAACACCACATAAGCCAAAGGCGAAATCACTCGAATGCCCAGAACAACCATTTCCTTTCTTTTTCTTAACCAAAAGGAATCACGTATACCAAGAAGAACCAACTCAATTTATAATTGGCATCTGTCATAGGGACAAAGCTCAATTAAAAACCAAGAGAACATTTCATTATCCGAGAATACAACCTTTTTCTCAAACTTTCTTTCAAGAATTCAACTTTCTCTTAAATCATGAGATTCCAAACCATAGCATAACACACTAATCCATTTCTTTTAATTTGGCAACCTCAAAGCTATGCTCAGACTGAACAAAAATCCACACCTATGTAGTGAGACTCTTCCAATCCACAATAACATACTCTAATCAACTTCTCTACCAAAGGAATTACTTTGACAAATAATTCCCAACACACTTCAATATAGATTTCAGCCACAATCACATCACCTCAATCTTTTAAGGATAATCAACTTGAAATTCACCGCATACACACTCATTTACTACATCCAAAGGATTCTATCAAAGATCACCATAACTCTTGGAACCTAATCATGGGAAACCAAGATGCTACCATAAAAAAAACAAAGCCCAGATTCAACCTCCAAGACTCCTACAACAAACTTCTCGTATAAAAGATCGAGAAATCCTCAGATTCATTCACTAAAATTCCCACACTCTAAACATACTCAATCATTATCATCCACATGTAAATATTTTCTCGACCAAATTATCTTTTAGAAGAATTCTATCTCCCAGAATGTTATTCACTAAAACCAGGGCATACCTACCGACATCTCAACCCTACCTACTATCCCATCAATTGACTTTACGATTAGATTACTTCGCTAATCCTACTCTCATTAAACTACACTGTCATAGATCACCTACCCAACCTTGCAAAATTACCCAATCACGATTCTCTAACACATTGATCAAGTTTCCCAGACTTTCGATAATGATATCATTCCAATATGGACAATGGTTCTAGGATTATAATTCACCATAGGTTCCACTAGTTGTAACACTAATCGATTGTATTCCAACGACAAATATTCCATTTACATAGAACTCTCTCCAAGAGTTATAGGTCAAAACCAAATCACTTTCTACTGCTCTTCAAATAGCTTGGCCCCCAAAATTCTCACTGCGATCATTTACTTGACCACCACCAACCAATCGCCACCTTACACTTTATAAGACCTTGCAACCCAAGTCGGTTAATCTTTACTCAATAGGAAAGATCAAACAAATACAAGTTTTAACACACGAGAAACACTACTCTTCACAGTGAGTACAAGACCAAGAGAAATAGTCAAATAGCATTGATCTCGAAAAACAAAAGACGAGACCACAATTGAGGGCACATGTTACACAAGAATGGAGTTTCAAACATCAATAAATCACAATAAAATATTGCTTTTGAAACTCAAGAAACACTTAAGCGGCAACGATAGAAGAGTTGCAGGTTACAATCCTTAACTCCAACCTCAAATACTTATGGTACATTTTTTTTCCTTTAACAGAGAAAAACAATTTTCTTTGATTACATCATCACTTGCCAACCCAAAGTAGAAGTACTTTTAATACAAATCACATTAATCACTTAAGAACCCATTAGAACATTCTCACGCATCGCCTTTCTCAACAATTTCAGCTACCACATTAAGCATGAACTACCAAATGATCACAGATGCAAAACTCTAAACTTTTCATTTAACTGATATTACGGGAGGCGGTTAAATTACCTTCTTTCTAAAAGAATCATCACCACTCCCACAAGTCACAATCCTTTGCAGATAATCTTACTAACATCAAGAATAATACACTTTTAACACGAATCGCCATCATCTACTCTTCCATTATAAAGCCCACAAAGGCTCACCAGACTGTTACATACCACTTTATCATCTCATCCTCAATTGAGAGTATACCAAAATCTTCAACCTCACTACAACAATCACTTTTATTTTTTAGAGGGAACCTACTACCCAACTTTAAAAGTTATAACAAGATCCTTTCATCAAAGGGATACTATAATCCGACAACTTCACCATCATACAAACATGGGTCACCTATTAAAATCCCATCGTAAACCTCTCCAAAATAAACGCAAAACACAAGGTTGAAACAAACCTCTTTTAACAAGATCATGCTATCAGAGACTACTTATTCACTCATCCACTCGACCATTAGTGTTGCTCAACACCCACTCCAACTATCATTAACAATTGACAATTGTATTTATCATGTATGCAAATAGGGTCCTACTTCTATTTGCAGTCACATAACCATCTATAAACACAAAGTCAATATTCCACTCTACACACAGAGTTTAGGGCAAAGTATAATTAAACATTCAATAATATCATTTCCTGTAAAACAGGGTTTCACAAGATGCTACCTCAACATTCATCTAACCCGACATACATGTTTCAATCTAGCAATTATGTATGGTCATCAAGTAACCAGTTTTGAAAATTTCCCAGATTGATATTCTCTAAAGCATCGTTCAAACACATCCCTAACATAACCATCCCTAATGGGTAGACTAATCCATTGAGACACATTACTTCGAATTTATCCAATAAATCTACCGAATTCCACTGTAACACCCCAGCCCAACAAGAGCCTGGAATGTTACTAAACTAAACTATAATCAATTTAAACTAGAACAATCTTCTAAAATTCCGGCAGAACCTCCTCTCAGATAGTTAACTATACCGGAGGTCCCAATGCACAAATATACCATAAGGAAAAATCCAACATATGCTAATCAACTAAAACATAATCTTAAGCATTCAAGCTATGCTAACCATCATTATTACAATTAATCCAAGCATGAGGTGTAATCATAATTAATTCTCTAATCAAATTCCTTCAACTACAAAAACTATCATTCTACACAATTCGATGGTGAGTAGCTCGTGCCATTGTGCAACCACCCTAGGTTTATTCCTCCCATGCATGCTGTTCTTGTAAAGGGTACCTAAAAACAAACAACAAACAAGAGTGAGCCCAAAGACTCAGCAAGTACAATAGATGGCAACAATAACATAAGCAATTGTAATCATCCACATCCATTCACAAATCTTTACAACACTTATTTCATATGCTCATGCTATGCAAGATGCTCAAAAACACTTCCTCTTTCTCTTTCTCTTTTGCATTTTACTGGTAATGCAAAGTATGCATCCGTCGATGCATACCCATGCCTGTGCCTTCTAGCACAGGGACCAATTGCCCATACTCCGTAAGTATAGGGACCAAAGCCCATGCTCCACGAGCATGGGGACCTTTAGCCCGTCATAATCATGACGGGGACCTCAACAATTGCTTGGTCATCACATGACCAAGCCTTCAATATGCCATCATGATGCATATGAATGAAATCTTAAATCATCATAATCATGCATTCGCAACAACCTCACATATGAATAAACCTATTCATACTACAAGCATTCATGATCATTGACTTCATAATTTTCAAACATCCATGAATAGCACATAATTTGTAACACTATAAAACCTGAATATTAACCTTCATAATATCTTAGCAACCATGAACAACACATATACTCATAGTATTAGCAAACAATGCCATTCACTCATATTAAGTCAATCAACCAAGGTACTTGCCTCAACCGTGAAACGAAAGACAACGACGGAAACCTCTAGCCCCGGGGGTCACCACCACCTGGCAACCGTGAATTATACTAAAAATCAACCAAACTTGCACAACATTGCATTGGAACAAAACGAGAGCAATCGTTCCTAAACGAAACCCGAACATTAACCGATATACTCCCAAAATCCAAATCTGTCCAAACAGATAGCTATTAAGTAAACATCCATAACTTTTGAGTCAAAACTCCAAAAGTCATGAATCCAATTTTCCTGGAATCTTCATAATCTTAGCTACGACTTCTCAGGTGACCGAAAGGTCAAAATACAACATCTAATGCTTTGTTTTTAATCCCGAAGACCATTCTGTCATCTTCGGTATGTATGACTTGGGAAAATCATAACTTTTGTTTGGAACAGCCAAACTCATTGTTCTAAGACTCATTGGAAACTACAGAAAACCATCTATCTCAATAAAATTATAAAAAATATTCCACCTGTGCAACAATGGTTTCAAACAGCCAAGCCTTTCACCTCTGTCCACAATAGAAGGACAGATTACAGTAATAACTTTAAAAATTCATAACTTTTGATCTATCCGTCCAAAATTTATGAACTTTACCTTCCTGGAATCATTATAAAGTTATCTAAATATCTCATGGAGATCATCGGACCAAATTCGGCCATCGCTAAACTCTAATGTACAGAACTATGACCGCTGTACAAATCCTGAGACTGAATTAGCACCCAAGTCTTGCAAAATTCGTAACTAATTCATCCTTTATCCAATAATTATGATTTAATACTTTCTAGAAAGCTAACGAAATTCTCCATCTATCTCCAGGAGACCCTAACCACTTAATCAGCCTGGAACTAACCCAATCTTGCGAATCAACAGAACTGTAGTCTACCGATCTACGACAGCAGGATACTACAATGATTAATCGGTAGCAAAACACATCTATAGAACCGAACTAGCTATTGAGAATCACGATCTTACCCACAAAATCCCCCACTGGACCACGTTGTCATCCTCGTGAAGATCACCCCCACCTTCTTCTTCTTCCTCTCCCTCCTCCTCCCTTCTTCCCTCTCCTTCCTCTTCCTTATGGCCGGCCAATCTGCAGGGGAAGCACCGGAGGAGAGGGGAGCGCTACAGTAGCGCCGTGCTACAGTGGCGGCGACACTACAGTACCGTACTACAGTAGTTAGGGTGCTAGGGTTTAGTTCCCCCCACATGGGCCCAAAGAGCTATGGGCCAAAGGCCCAAGTTCTAAAGCTCCTCCAAAATTCTGAATTTTCTTTTTTCTAATTACTTTTAATTTTAGAACTAGTCACTTATATGTTTTATATTTGAACGGGATATTACATCCACAATCTTAATGATCAGACCAAATCATCAATATACCACACCTCTTAATAAATCTTGGATTCCCAGTATAAATGGTCATACCATTAAACAAGTTCATCATGTAATTACTCCATGACAACACCAAATAAATCAACTTCACTTCCAAGGATCTTGGTTAAGATCGATTCGTGCCACACTCTGAGACCCAACTTGATAACTCATAAGTTATCAATTTATCTTCTATGCTTGAAACCCCTCACTTAGTCACAACAAAACATTACAAAAGAGTTCTGATACTTTCTTTTTCAAAGATGATGCACTAAACTTCAACATTCCAACTACTCCAAAAGAAGCACGTAGCGTCGAAAAGACCAAATTCAAAGTCAAGGAAAGAGAACAACTTCTCTAAAGATACTCACTATCTCACGCTTTGTACTAAGATATCCAATGTGGGCACTTCACTATTGCTATACCATTTAACGGTGGTGTAACTCGCATGCTGACCCAGGCCACAACCACGACATTAACCTCTCAACATGGGTTATCCCCACACATAATAACTATAGTATTATAATATAGATATATCCGATCATCTCATAACAGGAATCATCAATACAACTCAACGGAAGTGTAATTGCAATGTAAAAACCCATTCCCAACTACTGTGCTTAGTGTGTCAAGTTTAATATTTTCAATACCATGGACCTCTGACCGCTCGCTCGATACCAAGCTGTAACACCTTGACTCAACATTGAGCCCGAATGCTACTAAAATTAAATTAAACAAAACTAAACTAAGACCAATTACCAATTTTCGGCAGAACCTCCTTTGTATAATTAAGGAAAAAGTCCGGTTTACTCCCCTGAACTATCAGAAAAGTCTGGTTTACCCCCTAAACTACAAAACCGGTTATTTAACCCCCTGAATTTATCAAATCCAGTCAAATAACCCCCCCGTAGCGGTTTGGAGCGGTGGTTTTGGTGACGTGGTTGGTTTTTGTCCAAATCAGCATGTACGTGGCGTCCAAATCAGCATGTGGCATCCAAATCAGCTTCTCTCTCTTCCTTACCTTCTCCCAGCCAAACACTCTCTCTTCCGTTGCAGATGAGTAGGGCGTCTGGGTTGCCGCGTGCGGCGAGGCAGCCCATGGCGAGTAGTAGCTCCAGCTTGGAGCCGGCCTCCAAACTGAAGCGGAACGATGTGCTGAACTCCACAATGTCCTCCACGACGTACCTGTCCTGGTTGCACTTGAGGGTCTCCACGCGGTGGCGCAGCACGTCGGGGAACCGCACCAGCTCAGTGCAGAGGTAGGTGGTGCTGAGCTGTCCCTGCCAGAGCTTCTTGCTGAGTGCGTAGAGGTCGCGGAGGTTGGGGTTGGGGTGTCCGAGCACTGACCCCGACCCGAGGTCGGTGGGCGCGCCCACGCCGCCGCGCCTCATGGCGGCCGGTGGCTCCGACACGGGGGGCGTGTAGGTGTCCGTCATGGTTGCTGCTACCTCTGCCGCTACGGGCGGCGTGGCCAGGCGAGAGGGCTTCTTCGGCGAGTCGACGAGCCGGAAAATCCCATGAATGCCTAGCTCAGCCGCCCCCGCCGTAGTTCGCTGTGATCCTCCTCCGCTCGGGCCCCAACTTCTCCACCCCGCCCGCCATGGAGTAGGGAGCGAATGAAAGAGGAGGCGTGCGGCGTGGTGGCCGAAGGAGTGGATGGAGAGGTTGTTGAGGGCCTCCCATCCCGGCCCTCAACAACCTCTCCATCCCTCCTTCGCCACCACGCCACGACCTCCTCTTTCATTCGCTCCCTACCACCGCCACAAGATGAGCTCTGGTGAAGGAGAGGCCGCGCATGTCTTCGATGAAGAAACCGAGGATGGGAGGGCTACGGCGGTGGTGAGCGCGGAAAGGGTGGAGGAAGCCGGGGTTGGAGACGAGGCGGCGCCAGCCCTTGCAGGTGAGGGAGGCGCGGGGGAGGTAGGATGGCTGTTGAGGTAGGCGGAGGAGGATCTCAGAGAGGAGGTCGTCGTCCTCCAGTGGCGGCTGGAAAAGTGAGCACGGGGAGGAGGCACAAGGAGCAGGCCGGGCGTAGGGCCGAGCCGGCCGAGCCAGAGAAGAGGGAGGCCGAGGAGGAAGCGCTAGGGAGAGAGCCAGCCGGAGGGGCGCCGTGGGGAACTAGAAGGAGGGAGCTCCAGGAGATATTTTTCGGTAGGAAGCAACAAGAGAGAGAAGTGTCTGAGCTTAGACAACTCCTGTGCATGTGGGCTCGGTCCACGCACTGTAGCCGTGAGCCAAGCCACTATCCAGTGGGACCTACTTGTTGATCGGGACAAATGAGAGGCCACGTCACCAAAACCACCGCTCCAAACCGCTACGGGGGGTTATTTGACCGGATTTGACAAATTCAGGGGGTTAAATAACCGGTTTTGTAGTTCAGGGGGTAAACCAGACTTTTCTGATAGTTCAGGGGAGTAAACCAGACTTTTTCCTATAATTAACTATACTGAGGTTCCAACAATTAATCATAGCAGTTAACACTAAACTCAATATTCAAGTTCAATCAGGCATGCAAGATAATCTAATAAACATAAACAAAACTTGCTATTCTCCTTTTTACAATTAATCAAACTTAAAACCATCCATAAGTGATTCACAAGCGTTTACTTATTATTGAATAAAATCTAAATGGCGATGCGCCTTAAGGATGAGTGGTAGTGAGTGCATCCAAACATCTACTCCCTCCCATGCATGCCGTTCTTGCGGTTGTACCTAAAACATATCAAAGCAAGAGTGAGCCCAAAGACTCAAGAAGTATCAACAAGGCTAAAGCTAAAATCACAATCATAGCATCAATATTCCAAATTAAACATTACACTAAACTTAGCCTTCATGCTTATGTAATGCGACCATGCAATGCACCTTTTAAACTTTATCTCTTTTCGCATTTTACCGTGTAATGCGAGGTATACAACCGTCGATGTATACCCTTGCCTCTGCACTCTCGCACAGGACAGAGCCTATACTCCACAAGTATAGGGACTTTTGCCCATCATCATCATGATGGGGACCTTTTACTCATTGCCCACATTCTACTGAATGTAGGGATTCTAAGCCCGTCATTTACATGACGGGACCTCAACTATTCATACTTGGTCACCACGTGACCAAGACTCAATCGTACTTACTACATGCATATGTACAATGACATCATCTTCCAAACATATGAATTCAACGTGTACATAATAACATGTAAGCATTAACAACATACATAGGAAGCTTTAACCATAACTTGCAATTACCAAGATATATTGTAATTCATCACATTAACATCCATGCATGGCTATTACGAACAAGACACAATCAATCTCAGCAAACAATCATAATTATTCTACAACCCGAATACTCGCCTCAACCGTGCGAGAACGGTGGACGCGAAGAGGGCGCTGCCCCTGGGATCACGCTCCCACCTGAACATAATGATAACTCAAACTAAGACAAGCATACTGGACCAAAAGCATAAATAAGAACACAATTGAACTCGCTAAACTCCCAAGCGTTTCCAATCTTCCAATTTCTACCGATTGATTTGGTGTTCACTGCGGACAGTCAACTTCTAAAATACATAAATTTCTGCTCCGGAGTCCAAATAAGATGTTCTAATACTTTCTGGAAAGATAATTAAATTACCTAAATAAACTTAGTTGGGGAGCCCTTCTGTTTCTGCGATTTACTGCCCCTACCAAGCCAATCTATAGAACATCAATTATCACATCGGGTTCTCTGGACAGTACACTAAAATTATCATAACTTTTGCTACGAAAGTCCAATTCTTACATTCTTTAGCTTTCTGGAAAGGTGAGGAAATTACCCATATTTTTCATTATAACAAGATCCTCTGATTTCGTCTTTAACTAATAGATTAGCTCAGATTTTGACAGACTATCAGGATGTTGACAGGTTAACAGGACAGCAGCACTAAACAATTCATAACTTTCTAACTGTTAATCGGATGTGGGCGTTCTTGGCGGCCACGGAAAGCTAACAACATAGCCCAACTATTTCTAAGAGGTTGGATCCCTAGATTCTGCCTCTACAGACATGAAAACTGTCATCCAAATTACTGGACAGAACGCGATCTATTAAACTGACGCAATTCAATCTATCAAACGACATCAAACGCATCTACTACACATTAACTAGCGAAGAACACACGACGTTACCCTTGAAGAACTGCTGTAGATCGCGATGAAATCCGCGAACCTTCACTTCCCTCTCTTCTCCGCTCTCTCCTTCTTCTCCCTTCTCTGGCCGGCCACCACCAATGCGACCTTCTTCTTCTTCCCTACTCGGCAGCAACGGAGGGGGGCAGTACTACAGTACCGGTGGCACTACAGTAACCATGAGCTATAGTACCATCTAGGGTTTGGGTGGCCTCCCCCTTCCTTTTAAGGCCGACCAACTCAAATGGGCCAAAACACCATAGGCCAAAGGCCCAGGTTCTCCAATAAGAGCAAAAATGCCCCTCTAAAACCTCCAATTATTTCTCTAATTCTATTTAATTTCAGTACTAATCACTTATTTATTTTATGTTAAAATGGGATATTACAGGCTTAAAAGGTCATAGTTTTGAATAGTAGTATTATTCAGTGGCATGCAGGACATTCTCTTAGATACCGTTTGGATTGGAGGAATTTTAAAGGAAAAGTATATAGATATCGGGAAACAGAGGAAAGTCAAACAAATAATGTAAGTTATGATCTAAAATCTATCTGCCTGGTGGGGGAAAAAAATCCAAACCTTACAATCGTATTCTAAGTGGCTAATGGACAATGCCAACTATTGTCGACAAGAAACACATATCTTGTTGGTCATGAGTTTTTATGGCTCGAATAGTTTTAGCAGCGCAACTGTCTTACCTGGAAATAACTGTAATACTCTGTTTAATTCTAAGGAAGAATCATTCAAAAAGAGAAAAATAGAATTAAGAAAGAGGGGGATTTCCGTAGTTGTTCGCCAACCTAGGCCTGGGCCTTCGGCCAGGAAGCCCATGAGGGGCCGGCCAAGGGGAAACCCTAGGGTTTTTCCCCCTTGTGCCCTTTCCTCTCCCCTCCAAGCCGCCTCCTCTCCTCTCCCCTCCAAGCCGCCGCCCCTACCTCCCCTCCTGGCTACCGCCCCATCTCCAACAGCTCCTCCCCAGCAGCTCCTTCCCCTTGGTGCCATCTCCACTGTCGGCCAAGGCAAGGAAGAGAGGGAGAAGTCTCGAGGGTGTTTTGGCCAAAGGAGAAAGGACGGGTGAGTGGGAGAAGGAGGATCTCGCGGAGGTTTCAGCGAGTTCATCTGTTGTCAAGGGTAAATTATCAATCTTCCCACTATTTTGAATCAATTTAGATTCGTTTTGCCATCAAGTAGGGGATTGTAGTACTGCTGTGTAGATCGGTTGAATCTATCTATCTGTTGACGTGCGGTTTTGAGTTAGATCCGAGCAGATTCAGCGATTAGTGTTTCCTGGAGATAGATGAGAATTTTTGTTAGCTTTCCAGAAAGTGCTAATTCATAATTTTTGGCTAAACGTTTAATTAGTTATAAATTTCGCAAGACTGGGCGCTAAATCAGTCTCAGGGCTTGTGCAGCGAACATAGATCTGTAAATTTAATATTAGAGACGGCCGAATTGGGTCAGTTGGTCTCCATGAGATTTGTAGGTATTTTCATTATGATTCCAGAAAGTTAAATTTCATAATTTTTGGAATTCTAGATCAAAAGATATGAATTTTAGAAACTATTGTTGTAATCTGTCTCTCCGTTGTGGACAGAAGAGATTTACTTGTCTGTTTGCAACCTTGGTTGCAAAGTGGAAATATTTGTGATAATTTTATTGAGATATATTGTTTCCTGTAGTTTCCAGATAATATTAGAACAATGTGTTTGGTTGTGCCGAACAAAAGTTATGAAATTCATAAGTTAGTAGTACTAAAGATGTCAGATCGGTCTTCGGGATTAAAAACAAAGGCTTAGATGAACTAGTTTGATCTTTTGATCACCTGAGAAGTTGTAGCTAGGCTTGTGTAGGTTCTAGAAAAATTAGATTCATCGCTTTTGGAGATTATACTCAAAAGTTATGAATTTTTCCTTAATAGCTATCTGTTTGGACAGATTTGAGAATTTGAGAGTGTTTTGATTAAATGTTTGGATTGCGATTAGGGACGCTTGTTCTCGTTTTGTTCCATTGCAATGTTGTACACCTTTGGTTGGTGTACTTAGTATATTGTTTTACGGCTGCCAGGTGGTGGTGAACCCTGGGGCTAGAGCTTTCCATCGTTGTCTTCCGTCTCACGGTTGAGGCAAGTACAATTGAATCGTCTTGTTTGTTATTTGTTCCACTTGATTGATGAATATGCAATGGGTAATTTCGGTATTTCTTGTTTCCCTTCATAATTGATATACCATGATTCTTCGATAATACGTTTACATTCAATATATATTCATTCGTTCATTCTTTCATGTTCACCACGGAAGTGGGTAGTGAAGTCACATCAGTCCAATATGGGCAAGTACATTGTGTAATGTATTGCTGTTGTTTGTTCATAGTGTCTTATGGTCATGCCACGACTGAGTACTAGGGTCTGTGAGTAGATTTCATTGATTTCTGTTTCGTTCCATGTATGTGAATACATGCTTCTTGAGTTTTCGTCTTACAAATTCATATATTCATTTATTCATATATTGCTCATGATTCACCCACGGGAGTGGGATGTAAAGACCTATCAATTCTAGTGTGGGCATGTAAGACCCACCATTCCAATGTGGGTAAATTGGATCACCGTTATAAAATATTCTTCATACGGGCCTTGGATCCCCATATTTTGGATAATGCGGGCCTGAGTGAACACCGACGGATGTTCACTGGCTATACCGGTATAAGCAGAAGAGAAGATCATACATTTCATTCATTCATATGATTTTCGCCATTCTACATTCGAATTCTATTATGTAATGTTATGTTCTTATTCATCCAATATATTTGTATTCTATTCTGCGAATGTTATGTTCTTATTCAGTATTGTTCATATTGTTCTGTTGTACTTGCTGAGTCGTGGACTTATTCTTGCCGTATTTATTTGTTTTAGGTAAGCATTGAAGACGGCATGCATGGGAGGGATTAGTCACATTTATCACTTCTTTCACTACACATTCTTCACTTTTAATTATATGAACTTGTCCTTACCTTTCATTCGTTAAATATTGGATTGTAATAAATAGAGGTTGATGGCTGATGTTATCCTTCCTTATGTTATGGTTGATTTAATAACTACCTGTGATCTTTGAATAGTTTTGTAACACCCTGGCTATTCGGAAGCCAAGATGTTACTTAAATAATCTAACATACAACTATACTGCGAAAGAATTAGAACACCTTCTCATCTAATGACAAAAAGAGATCAATATTCAATAGGACCATGTCATGAATATAGTCCGAATCTAAGCAATAACTATCGAAGGAATAATCAAAGATCACAAGTACTACTGAATTAACCATAACATAGCAATAGATATCATTCATCATCTAAATTTATTTATTACAGCTCATCAATAACGAATGAAAGAAAAACTAAATCATAATCTTGGACTTGAATAGGGTGAAGTGAATGAGTAGTGCGTGTCTACTCCCTCCCAATAGAGCCAACATCAATAATCACCTAAAATAAACAAACAACGCAAGAATGAGTCCGAGACTCAGCAAGTACAGTGAATAAATAGGACATACAACAAACATGATCAAGCCAATACCATTGAAGAATATGAATAAATCACAGAACGAATATTTGAATGAAATGAAGGGACTACACACATGCATATACCGGTATTGCTAGTGACACACCCGTCGGTGTTCACCTAAGCTCGCATTTAACAAAATGCGGGGATCTAAGTCCCGTATGAAGAGCGTTTCATACGGGTGTCCCAATCTGCCCACATTGGAATGGTGGGTCTTACGTGCCCATATTGGAATTGATGGGTTTTTTTAATCCACTCCCGTGGATGAAACATGATTAATGGATGCATGGAATGCAATATGTATATTGAAAAGATATGCTCTCTAATTATGGAGATAACACATATGGAAGGAACATGAACATTAAATATTATCATGGATCTTAGAAAAACACAATATCAACAAGCATTCAACATTTTTTAATTATCAGAACATCAAAGTACTTGCCTTCCGCGATGCGACGCGTTAGTAGGCAATGGCGGTGGTCCTAAACCTGAAGCTGTAATACCCCGAAAATATTCGAAAGAATATTCGGGAGAGAATAATTAAATTAGGAGAAGGACTAAATAGAAAATAGCTATTTAAGCAGTTAAAGAGGGGGTTTACAGCGAAATTTGGACAACCTGGGTCAAGGCCTCAGGCCCATTGGTATTTGGCCCAAAAGTGGGAGGTGGTGGCTAGCCATAAGGGGGGAATTTAGCCAAAGTGGCCCACGGCCTATGAGGAAAGCAGCCACCAACAAAAGGAGGAGGGGAAACCCTAGGTTTGCTACAGTAATCCCGTGCTACAGTGCCACCACCATACTGTAACACTGTAGCACACCATCCCCATTGATGCTGCCTCCCCCTCCATGCCATCCTCCTTGGCCAAGCCATGTCGCCCCTTGCTACCGGCCAAGGAAGAAGGGAAGAGAAAGGAAGAGGAAGAAGGAGAGAAGGGGAGAAGAGGGAAAGGAGGGGAGACCACCAGCGGGTGTTCGTGATCTTCGGTAGCTTGTCGTAGGTAACCTTCGTTCCCCATGGATTAGATGTTTAATTAGTTGTTTAGCAATGTCAGTTGTTTAGATCCCTTTTTGTCCCGTAGATTGAACAACGGTTTGATGTCTTTAGAAGCAGAATCTGTGGATCCCATCTCTTAGAGATATTTATGTTGTGTCCTTTGCTTTCCGTGGCCGCCAAGAACGTACAAATCTGATTAACGATTAGCGAGTTATGATTTTTCTAGTGTCCCTGTCCCGATAATCTGTCAGCATTTTGACAGTCTGTAGAAAACTGGGTTAATCCATTAGTTAAATAAGGAATTAGAGGATCTTGATATAACGAAAAATGTAGGTAATTTCCATACCTTTCCATAAAGCTAAAGAACGCAGGATTTGGGCACTCGTAGCAAAAGTTATGGTGATTTTAGTGTTCTGTCCAGAGAACCCGACGTGAAAATTGATGCCTTTTAAATTGGCTTGGTAGGGGCTTTGGATGTCAGAATCAGAAGGGACCCTCAACTAGGTTTAGTTGGGGAATCTAATTACCTTTCCAGAAAGTCCTAGAACACCTTATTTGGACCCATGTAGTGAAAGTTATGATTTTTAGAAGTGGACTGACCACAGAAGGGACAGATCGATCGTTAGAAGTGGGACGTTTGGAAGGCGTTTGAGAGTTTGGTTTTTTCGTTTGAGCTATTAATTATGTCTTGGGTCCAGTATGGTTGTCTTAGCTTGGTTCATAATTATGTTCAGGTGGGGGATTAGTCCCAGGGGCAGCATCCTCTTCGCGTCTACCGTCTCCGCACGGTTGAGGCAAGTATCATGTTTATAGCACAATTATGACTGTTTGATGTGAATGCTTGTGTTTACTTGTATTAGTCATACATGGATGATAGGGTGATGAATATGAGTGGAATTTGGTATGCATGTTTTGGCTAAAGTTTTCCGATGTATGTTGTTATTGCCTTACATGCTATGAGAGATCTGAAGTTGTGATATGTACTTGATGATTCATATGTATGAAAGATAGGATCATAGTTTATATGCATCTTGAAAGATATTCGAGACTTGGTCACGTGGTGACCAAGTAAATCTGATTGAGGTCCCCTGTCATGCAAATGACGGGCTTATAGTCCCTACATTCGTGGAATGTGGGCATTGAGGAGAGGTCCCCATCATGTAGATGATGGGCAATGGTCCCTATACTCATGGAGTATAGGCTCTTGGTCCCTGTGCCAGAGGGCACAGGCAAGGGTATACATCGACGGTTGTATACCTCGCATTACCAGTAAAATGCGAAAAGAGATAAAGATTAAAAGATGCATTGCATGTTCGCATTACATAAGCATGGAGTTATTTTTAGCGTAACGCTTCTTTGGACATGTTGATGCCATATTTGTGTGGTTAATGGTTTCTTTTATAGATACTTGCTGAGTCATTAGACTCACCCTTGCTTTGTTGTGTTCAAGAACGGCATGCATGGGAGGGTGTAGATTTATTGGAATGCACTCACTACCATTCACCCTAAAGGAAGAATATCTTTTAGTTCATATTCAATTAATAAGCAAACCGATTGACATTCATTCATAACTTTAGTTGAATGTTTTGGCTTATTTGTAATAATGAGATTAGCGAATGTGGATTATGCTTATTATCGTTTTATTGGAATAGACTATTTTGCATGCTTGGATGAATTTGGATATTGAATTATTGTTATTGTTATATTCAATTGCTGAAACCTCGGAATAGTTAACAATACAAAGGAGATTCTGTTGAAAATTTTGGTAAATGGTCTTAGTAGTATTGTTTAATTTTATTCTAGTAGCATTCCAGGCTCAATGTTGAGCTGGGGTGTTACAGTTGGTATCAGAGCGGGCTTTAGGTCCGTGGTTCTTGAATATTAATTTTGACACACTATGCACAGTAGGATGGGAATGGGCTAAGCATTGCATTTACGTTTCCGCTATATCGTATTGTTGATTGTCGATATGAATTGTGCATTATTGCTCATTAATTGATTATATGAATATTATGTGTGGGGATAACCCATGTTGAGAGGTTGAGGTCGTGGTTGTGGCCCCGGCTTTACCAAAGTTACACCATCGCTCGTGGTGTAGGAAGAGTGAAGTGTCTCTGGCGGATATCATAGTACAGGCGTTGTTAGTGAGTATCTTTAGAAGAGTTGTTCTCTTCCTAGAATTGGCATTTGGTCAACCCTTGTCCAATAGTGATTGGTGAATTTCTTTTGGGTTATTATTTCTTTGCGGCTGATGGGTTGCTTTGAGAAAGGTTGGTGTGTTTCCCTTGGATAAATTTGCCTCGTAAAGCAATCATTGTTTTCCCAACCGATGAGTTATTCTTGCGGCTGGTGAACTTGGTTGATTGACAAGTTTTGACCTTTGTATTGGAGCCTTGTCCTTTCCACTGGAAAACTTGATCTATTATTCCGCTTGATGATTTGGATAATGAAAGTTTCCTTTTGCAAGTCTTGTTATGCGTGGAAGCTTTGACTCAAGGTATCTCTTTTGGGTATTTTGAGTGTTGGAGTTGGATACTTATCTTTTATGAAAGAAAATGTTAAAACCTTTATCGACGTCTTGTCATGGTTACGCGAGAGGTTACAATCAAAGAAATTAATGGTTGTTAATTGGGTTATCAAGTTGAGTCTGTATTGTGGTGCATATTTGATCTTAACTAAGATCCTTGGACGGGAAGTCGTTTAATTTGATGGTGTCTTGTAGTAGCTCTTGATGAACTGTGTTTAAGGGTATGGCTATACCCAATTGAAGTTAAAGAAGTTATTAATAAGTGTGAGATTTTAATGATTTGGTCTGATCATTAAGATTGTAGGATTTGTTAAATTTATTGGATAATTCGGTGTAATAGGTCCCAATGGATTAATCTATCTATAGTGATGGTTGTGTTAAGGATATGTTTGATGTTGCCTTAGAGGATATTAATCCGGCAATTTTCATAAACTGGCTACTTGATTATTATACTTAATTGCTAGATTGAAACATGTATACCAGATTAGATGGATGTGAGGTAGTACCTTGTGAAACCTGGTGATTGAAGGAGATGATGTTAATAAATCTGTAGTTAAACTCTGAGCATAAAGTGGAATGTTGACTCTGTGTTATAAATGGATATGTGACTGTAAATAGCAGTAGGACTCTATTTGCATATGTGATAAATACAATTGTCAATTGTTAATGATAATTGAAGTGGGTGTTGAGCAAAACTTATGGTTGAATGGATGGATGCATAAGTGGTCTCGGATAGTGTACCTTGCGAAATTGTTATTTGATAGCATGATTTTGATGAAAGAGGGTTGTTTCAACCTTATGCTTTGTGTCTCCTTGGGAGAGGTTTACGATGGGATAGTAGGCTATGAGGATTCTCGTTAATAGTGTATTATCTCATTGTTAGTGTGATTGTCAGTAAAGGATCATGAAGATGATATTGAATGTTTTGTATAAAGGGATTGGATCGTTCGCCTGATATTGATTAAATAAAAATGCTTCTAGTTTGGCATTTGCGATCTTTCAGACCTCGTGTTAATGTGGTAGCTGAAATTGTTTTGAGCAAAGTGACGCTCTGAGAGGTTTTATTAGTTCCTAAGTGGTTTATGTGTTGTGGTCTTGAAATCTCTTCTTGTTGGAGTTGGCATGGTGATACTGTAACCAACGGAAGTCGTTTCCTTTGTTAAATGAAAGAGTGAAGTATAAGTATTTGAGATTGAAGTCAAGTTTTGTAACTTGCAGTTTATCGATTTTTGCCTAAACTTTCTGCTTTGCCAGCAGAGTTTCTGAATCCCAAAAGCAATGTTTTATGCTCGTTTGAGGTTTGATATTCTCTGCTTGTGGGACGTGTGCCCTCATCTATGATCTCATCTTTGTTTTCCGGGATCATTGCTATTTGATTAATTCTCTTGATCGGGTAACTACTGTAAGTAGTAATGTTTTCCGATGTGCTGAAATTTATTTCTATTTGCCACTTCTTCTAAGAAAGGAGTTAACCGAACTGTATTGCAAAGTCTTTTCGGATGTGTTTTGGCAACTAAATAGAGGTGGTCTAGTAGATGTTTTTGTGAACCTTTTGGTGTCAAGTTGTTGGAGAGGCATTGAGTAATAAAATGATTTATTAGAATAGTCTTTGGAGAGAATTTGATTTAAAAAGAATGTTTGCCTTTGGAGCTAACATATTTTGTTGTCGTAACTAGTAGGACATATAGCGAGATGTGGTCCAAGATTTGGTGTTCATTTTGACAGAACATTAGAAGTAGCAAGTATGGAACCCTTGATTAGTTTATTAGAGTATCGCAATTGGGTGCTCGGTAAGATTGTGTAGAGGAATTATGATGCTATAGTCTAATGAGAGTAGCAGTGTAATGAAATCTAATAGTTGTGTTAAACGATGGTGTAACACCCCAGCTCAACATTGAGCTTGGAATGCTACTAAAATAAAATTAAACAAAACTAAACTAAGACCATTTACCAAATTTTTCAGCAGAACCTCCTTTGTATACTTTCATATACCGAGGTTTCAACAGTTAAAGATAACATTATCAATAATCCAGTATCCAAATTCATTCAACATGCAAGATAGTCTATTCTGTTAAAGCAATGATAAGCATAATCCCAAATCGCTAATCTCATTATTACAGATAAGCCAAAGCATTCAACGAAACTATAAGTGAAGCTCAACAGTTTGCTTATTTAAAGAATATAAACTAAATGATGTTCTTTCTTTAGGATGAATGGAAGTGAGTGCAACTCAACCAAAACTACTCCCTCCCATGCATGCCGATCTTGCCTGTGGTACCTAAAAACACAACAGAACAAGGGTGAGCCCAAAGACTCAGCAAGTATCACCAAGAAAAACTAAAATCACAGTATAGCATCAACAATCCAAAAGAAGCATTACACTAAAGATAATTCTCATGCTTATGTAATGCGATCATGCAATGCACCTTTCAATCTTTATCTCTTTTCGCATTTTACTGGTAATGCGAGGTATACAACCGTCGATGTATACCCATGCCTGTGCCCTCTGGCACAGGGACCAAGAGCCTATACTCCACAAGTATAGGGACCTTTGCCCATCATCATCATGATGGGGACCTCTTTACTCATTGCCTACATTCTACGAATGTGGGGACCTCATGCCCGTCATTTACATGACGGGGACCTCAACTATTCATATTTGGTCACCATGTGACCAAGACTCAATCATGCTTACTACATGCATATGTACAATGACATCATCTTCCAAACATATGAATTCAACGTGTACATAATAATATGTAAGCATTAACAACATACACAGGAAGCTTTAACCATAACTTGCATTTACCAAGATATATTGTAATTCATCACATTAACATCCATGCATGGCTATTACGAATAAGACACAATCAATCTCAGCAAACAATCATAATTATTCTACAACCCAAATACTTGCCTCAACCGTGCGAGAACGGTGGACGCGAAGAGGGCGCTGCCCCTGGGATCACGCTCCCACCTGAACATAATGATAACCCAAACTAAGACAAGCATACTGGACCAAAAGCATAAATAAGAACACAATTGAACTCGCTAAACTCCCAAGCGCTTCCAATCTTCCAATTTCTACCGATCGATTTGGTGTTCACTGCGGACAGTCAACTTCTGAAATTCATAACTTTCACTACAGAGGTCCAAATAAGGTGTTATAGGACTTTCTGGAAAGATAATTAAATTTCCCAACTAAACCTAGTTGAGGGGCCTTCTGAATCGGCCATCTAATACCCCTATCAAGCCAAATTAAAATATATCAATTTTCACGTCAGGTTCTCTGGACAGTACACTAAAACCACCATAACTTTTGCTACGAAAGTCCAAATAATACGTTCTTTAGCTTTTTGGAAAGGTATGGAGATTACCCACATTTTTCGTTATTTCAAGATCCTCTAATTTCGTATTTAACTAATGGCTTAGCCCAGGTTTCTATAATCTGTCTGGATGTTGACAGTTTATCAGGACAGCGACACTAAACAATTCATATCTCCCTGACCGTTAATCGGATTTGGGCGTTCTTGGCGGCCACGTATAGCTAAGGACATGACCCAGATATATCTAAGAGAGTGGATCCCCAGATTTGGCTTCGAAATACACGAAAACCACCGTTCAAAATTCTAGACAGAATGGGATCTAAACAACCGATCTACTAACGAATTCAAACATGCCTTAAATTCGAAACATACAACGAGGGAGGATCTTCGTTACCCTTGAAGAACCGTTGTAGATCACGACGAAGCCCGTGAACCTTTCCCTTCCCTCTCTTCTTCTTCCCTTCCCTTTTCCTCTCTTTTTCTCCCTTCTTCTTCCTCTCCTTTCTTTCTCTTCTTCTTCCTTCTCTTAGTAGAGCAGTAGGGAGGGGTGGCTGCTACAGTACCACGTGCTACAGTGTGGTGTGGTGCTGTAGCAGAGGCTAGGGTTTTGGGAAAAGGCACCCCCCTCTTGATTCCACTAAAAAGGCCGGCCCATATGGCTAGGACGCCTTGGGCCGAAAGCCTAAGGTCCAATCCTCCCTCAATAGATTCTGAATTTTTTCAGTAATTTTCCTCTCCAATTTAATGTTGTTCTCTCTAAACTTTATTGCATTCACTTGAATATTCGGGATATTACAAAAACCCTCTCTAATCCTCTGTTAAACTCTTTTCTATTTGGTCCTTCTCCCCAATTTAAATATTCTCTCGCGAATACTCTTTTGAACCCATCTGGGGTATTACAGATGGGATAGTAGGGATTGTTAATTTATTGTCAAATATGACTTGGCCTTAGAGATTAACCCTATGGGAGTTAGACTATCTCTAAAGATAGCGTGGTCAAGAATATATTTATTTATTGATGTTAGTGATTGAGTACGTTTGAATCTTGATCAATCAGTTAAAGTATGGTGAATGGGTATATTGTGGTCGTGTAGCTGAATTTAATTGATATGGGTTAGAGAAGGTCTAAGGTTGGTGAAATGAATCGCTTTAGGCGGTATTTGATTAGTGATGAATGTTGTTATTAATAATTGAGGTTATTATTGAGCTGTGTGAAATTTTAGTAAACGAATTTGAGGATTTTCTATCAATTATACTAGAAATTCAAGGTAGGAGACTTGGAGGTTACATTTGGGGCTTTGCATGTTATGCTAGGACCTTGGAGACCCAATATTATGCGTAGAGGTGGATGAACAGAAGCGAATTTTAAATAGTGTGCTGATCTTTGATGGAATCCTTTGGATGCAGTAAATGAGTGTGTATGTGGTGAATTTCAAGTCGATTATCCATAAAAGATTGAGGTGATGTGATTGTGGATGAAATCTATATTGAGGTGTAATGGGAATTATTTGTCAAAATAATTCCTTTGGTAGAGAAGTTGATCAGAGTATGTTATGGTGGATTGGGAGAGTCTCTCTACATAGATGTGGATTTTGTGTTCAATTCGAGCATAGCTTTGAGATTGCCAAATTAAAAGAAATGAATTAGTGTGTTATGCGATGATTTGGAATCTCAGGGTTTAAGAGAAAGTTGAATTCTTAAAAAAAAGTTTGAGGAAAAGGTTGTATTCTCGGATAATGAAGTATTTTCTTGGTTTTTATCTGAGCTTTGTCTCTATGACAGATGCCAATTATAAATTGAGTTGGTTCTTCTTGGTATGTGTGGTTCTTTTTGGTTAAGACAAAGAAAGGAAATGGTTGTTTTGGGGCATGCGAGTGATTTTTGCCTTTGGCTTATGCAGTGTTCATTGGCAAACTGTTTACTTGGAAAGTGGAAGAGTTCCATGATGAATCGTTTGGTTTTGGATTTAACTCTTTTGGTGGGGAGTTGGTAATGCGTGTTTGCGATGAGGATCATTTATTTTCAGTTGCGTTCTGCTTTTAAAAGAATTTGTTTAAAACGAGTTCTGTTGTGCGTCCCTAGTTAAAAGAGGTGCTCATCGTTAAAGTGAAGAGATCGAGTGATACAAGGAACAATAGTTCTATGTGTCTTGTGCAGGTCGTGTGGTTTGGTACCAAAGGGAATGATTGGGGCAAGGTACATTGATTGTTTCTGGAAGTTGCGGAGGTTTGGGAAATAGTGTATTACTAGGACCGTCTTGAGTCCTGGCGTGAGGCACATATCGTTTTGTATGACCTAGTGTCAAGGGAGTACCGGAGAATCTGGAGTGTGAAGTTACGTTAGGGCCGCTGACCCACGAGTAAGACCGTGCCTTCGAGTCATGTCCGTTGAGTGACTCGTGAAAGGTTGGGATGAGTATTAAGGCGTAACATGTCAGTTACGTCAAGGTGTGGTGGTCCCATAATTCCGAGAGGAAAACGATTTGGGAATTGGAGTCTCGCATGCGCGAGTAGTATCCAGAGTTGTTCACGGCAAGTGCGTAGTATTGTGGTAAATTATTAGCTGTGATGTTTCTTTGGCGTTAAGTGTGATTAGAATTCGGGGTCGAATTCTGTTTAAGGGGGGTAGAATGTAATACCCCGAAAATATTCGAAAGAATATTCGGGAGAGAATAATTAAATTAGGAGAATGACTAAATAAAAAATAGTTATTTAAGCAGTTAAAGAGGGGGTTTATAGTGAAATTTGGACAACCTGGGTCGGGGCCTCAGGCCCATTGGTATTTGGCCCAAAAGTGGGAGGTGGTGGCCAGCCATAAGGGGAGAATTTAGCCAAAGTGGCCCACGGCCTATGAGGAAAGCAGCCACCAACAAAAGGAGGAGGGGGAAACCCTAGGTTGCTACAGTAATCCCATGCTACAGTGCCATCGCCATACTGTAGCACTGTAGCACGCCCTCCCCATTGATGCTGCCTCCCCCTCCATGCCATCCTCCTTGGCCAAGCTATGTCGCCCCTTGCTGCCGGCCAAGGAAGAAGGGAAGAGAAAGGAAGAGGAAGAAGGAGAGAAGAGGGAAAGGAGGGGAGACCACCAGCGGGTGTTCATGATCTTCGGCAGCTCGTCGTAGGTAACCTTCATTCCCCATGGATTAGATGTTTAATTAGTTGTTTAGCAATGTCAGTTGTTTAGATCCCTTTCTGTCCCGTAGATTGAACAACGGTTTTGATGTCTTTAGAGGCAGAATCTGTGGATCCCATCTCTTAGAGATATTTAGGTTGTGTCCTTAGCTTTCCGTGGCCACCAAGAACGTCCAAATCCTATTAACGATTAGCGAGTTATGATTTTTCTAGTGTCGCTATCCTGATAATCTGTCAGCATTTCGACAGTTTGTAGAAAACTGGGTTAATCCATTAGTTAAATAAGGAATTAGAGGATCTTGATATAACGAAAAATGTAGGTAATTTTCATACCTTTCCAGAAAGATAAATAACACTGGATGTGGGCACTCGTAGCAAAAGTTATGCTGATTTTAGTGTTCTGTCTAGAGAACCCGATGTGAAAATTGATGCCTTTTAAATTGGCTTGGTAGGGGCTTTGGATGTCAGAATCAGAAGGGACCCTCAACTAGGTTTAGTTGGGGAATCTAATTACCTTTCCAGAAAGTCCTAGAACACCTTATTTGGACTGACCACAGAAGGGACAGATCGATCGTTAGAAGTGGGACGTTTGGAAGGCGTTTGATAGTTTGGTTTTTTCGCTTGAGCTATTAATTATGTCTTGGGTCCAGATGGTTGTCTTAGCTTGGTTCATAATTATGTTCGGTGGGGATTGGTCCCAGGGCAGCGTCCTCTTCAAGGCGTCACCGTGTCCGCACGGTTGAGGCAAGTATCCTGTTTATAGCACAATTATGACCTGCTTGATGTGAATGCTTGTGTTTACTTGTATTAGTCATACATGGATGATAGGGTGATGAATATGAGTGGAATTTGGTATGCATGTTTTGGCTAAAGTTTTCCGATGTATGTTGTTATTGCCTTACATGCTATGAGAGATCTGAAGTTGTGATATGTACTTGATGATTCATATGTATGAAAGGTAGGATCATAGTTTATATGCATACTGAAAGCATATCTGAGACTTGGTCACGTGGTGACCAAGTAAATACAGTTGAGGTCCCCGTCATGCAAATGACGGGCTTGTGGTCCCCACATTCGTGGAATGTGGGCATTGAGGAGAGGTCCCCATCATGTTGATGATGGGCAATGGTCCCTATACTCATGGAGTATAGGCTCTTGGTCCCTGTGCCAGAGGGCACAGGCAAGGGTATACATCGACGGTTGTATACCTCGCATTACCGGTAAAATGCGAAAAGAGATAAAGATTAAAAGATGCATTGCATGTTCGCATTACATAAGCATGGAGTTATTTTTAGCGTAACGCTTCTTTGGACATGTTGATGCCATATCTGTGTGGTTAATGGTTTCTTTTATAGATACTTGCTGAGTCATTAGACTCACCCTTGCTTTGTTGTGTTTTAGGTACCACAGGCAAGAACGGCATGCATGGGAGGGAGTAGATTTATTGGAATACACTCACTACCATTCACCCTAAAGGAAGAATATCTTTTAGTTCATATTCAATTAATAAGCAAACCGATTGAGATTCATTCATAACTTTGGTTGAATGTTTTGGCTTATTTGTAATAATGAGATTAGCGAATGTGGATTATGCTTATTATCGTTTTATTGGAATAGACTATTTTGCATGCTTGGATGAATTTGGATATTGAATTATTGTTATTGTTATATTCAATTGCTGAAACCTCGGAATAGTTAGCAATACAAAGGAGATTCTGCTGAAAATTTTGGTAAATGGTCTTAGTAGTATTGTTTAATTTTATTCTAGTAGCATTCCAGGCTCAATGTTGAGCTGGGGTGTTACAGAAGCCTCTCCGCCTACGCAATATATACTCGAAATAAGAACAACATATAACAGGACACTTCCATTAACGTTCTACAACGTCTTCCCGACAACCCACAATTAACTAATTAGATCTAATCTGAAAACAGACGACACAATCATGGAACTGATTTTGGACAGCAGCACGGAATCACTCATATCTAACGATCTATGACTCGGAACGAGGTGAGCCCAGATCCTATAGAAACTTAACGAACATATCTACAAAAATCTAGTTGGTGAGATAACCCAATTCGGCCAAAATCAATATACTACAGGCAGATGAACTTAAAAGACAGATTCTGCCCAAACGAAACGGACAACAGTAAAGAACATATCACAACTTTTGATCTACAACTCTGATTAGGGTGTTCTTTATCATTATGGAAAGGTTATGAAAAAATATAAAATAACCTAGTTGGGTGGAAACCCTGAATTTGCCTTTAACATAAACATATCTTAAAAGACAAATTAACAGATCAATCACGTCAGAATTCTAGACAGTAGGAATGAAACTATCATAAATTTTGATCTGTATTTCAGAATTAGGTGTTCTTGGCGGCCACGAAAAGCTAAAAATATTACCTAGATATCTCTAGGAGATGGGAAACCCCAATTTGGCCTCTAAGAACCCGTAATCGACCCCGCAAGGTACTGGACAGAATTGAACATCTACCGGCAGCAAAACAATCCAACCCAATTAATCGAATTCGCCTCTAATCATCAACAAACAGCGGGGAAAGCACTTCGTTACCCTTGAAGATCCGTGGGAAGACGATGATCTAGCCTCGAAGAAGCTCCTCTCCTAGTCCCTTCTCCTTTCTTCTTCCCGATGGCCGGCAGTAGGGAGGGTGGCGTCAGGGAGAGGAGGAGCAGCAGGAGGCGGAGCACTGTAGCACGCCATTACTGTAGCATAGCCACTGTAGCACGGTGGCTACTGTAGCATGGAGTGGCTAGGGTTTGGTCCCCTCCCCTCCCCTCCCTTGCCTTCTAATGGGCTGCCAGCCCACTCATGGGCCTTGGGCCACTATGGCCGGCTCCTCTCCTCTCGAATATGGGTTGGCGGCCCATTCCTTTCCTAAAATTTTGAATTTTGAACTTAATTCCATCTCTAAACTTTGTTACAATCGATATTGAATAAATTTCCCTCTCTCGAATAATATTTTTCTCCAATTGATATTTGGGGTATTACATTCTACCCCTTAACAGATTAGACCCTAATCTAAACATCAAATAACAAAAAACAACTGCCTCTAAAACGAAACAACAATTAACACGCTCCGGACGTGAACACATCCGGATATGGCTCGTGCATATGAGTCTCCAGCTCCCAAGTCGCTTCACACTCACATGGATGCACCCATGGCACCTCAACGGATATCAACGTCTTATGCCCCAATGCTCATCCCGACCCCTCTAGTATACGTACCAGACAAGACTCAGACATGGGGTCTTACTCAAAGGTCAACGGCTCTAACGAAACCTCAAATCCCAAATTTTCGAAGTTCTCACTTAACACCGTAACATACCGACATTATGCTCTCGCGTATGGATCCGAGACAGTCAAAGCGATATGCCGACTTCATAATCCATGCAATCGCCGAAAACGAACCAAAGTACTGGACCAAACTCCCTTTGGTACGAAAACACACAACAAATGCCCGTAACCACCCCTTGGTACACGTCCGCAAGGCCCGGTCTTAAGCACATATGCTATGTCGATGTCCACTCCGGGACCACACGCACTATGAGCCATATGCCCACGCCTTGTCCCGTCTGGCCAGGCAAATAAGGTTGATGCTCAAAATCAACCAACTCTTCATCTAACAAGGGCCACCTCCTTTAAACAAGAATGCACAATAGAACTGGTTCTTAAAGCACTGATTCACAAAGAGAATCTAGCTAAAAATAGAGAGTTCTCGTCGTATCCACGCAATACTAACTCTCCACCAAAAGGGTAAAACCCCAAATCTGACAATTCATCACAACAATAATCCCACTTTCTAAAAAGGTAGTTTACGATTGAATACCACGAAAGCCAAAGGAGAAATCACTCGAATGCCCAAACAAAATACTTCTTTTGGTTTGCCTGAATTGGAAAGAATCAAACATGCCAACAATGCACCAACTCAAAGTGCGGAAGACACCAGCCAACAACACAAAACTCAAACAAGAGACAAGAAAACACTTCACCACCCGAGGAAACATCATTTTTCTCAGTCTCTCTTTTAGGAAATAAACCTCTCTCGAACCTTGGAATTCGAATTCATCGCTTACCACACGAGCTTAAACCTCTCAATTTAAACATGCTCAAATTATGCTTAAACTGAAATACATCATCCACACCATGGTGGAGAGACCCTATTGAATCCACTGAATAATCTAGGCAACTCATTCTACTGACGAAATTAACTTGATAGAAGGCATCCAAAGCTTCATAAAAATAGGTCCCACGTAATCACATTATCTCCAATTTTCCAGAATAACAACTCAGAATCCTTAGTACGCCCGCTCATGAACTACATCAGAAGGGTTCTATCAACAATCATTCCACTGCTCCGAATACTCTAGTTTTCTATCTCTTCTACACAAAATCTTTGGGCGACCAAAAGTCTAGCATAAAAATGCAAAGCCCAAATTTAACCTCCAAGACCTCTACAACGAATTTCTCTTATAATAGATAGTGAAATCATCGGATTAAATCTCTAACATCCCCACAAATCTAATATACTCACTCGTTGACATCATCAGGAATCACCCACACATTATCAAATACTTTCCAATTGCGTTACTCAATAAAATTGATCAAGGTTTCCATACCTTCGATAATCCCCAACCTTTCAACATGAACTGAAGTTCTAGAATTTCGCTATACTATAGGTTCTACTCAGTCGTTACACTGTTCAGATTTACTTCGAAGCCAAACATTCCATTTGAATCAACTTTCCTCCAAGAGGTACATGTCAAAACCCATTCATCTTCTACTACTCCTCCAATAGCTTGTTAGCAAAATCTCACCACTACCATTACTTAACCACCACCAAACAGTTGCCAATTTATGCTTTGTAAAACTTTGCAACATAAAACTGTTGATCCTTTCTCAAAAAAAAGAGGCAAACAAGGACAAGTTTTGTCACATAGAAAAACGTTGCTCCTCAGAGCGAGCACGAAACCAAAAGAAATAATCTGGTAACGAGGATCTTAGAAAAACGAAAGTTGAGTTCACAGTTGAGGGCACACATCCCTAAAAAAGGAGTAGCAAATAACAGCCAATAAGAAAAAGACATTGCGATTGAAACTCGACATCTCTTGAGCAGAAAGAGCAAAAAGTCTAGGAACGATTCAAATAACCACAAGTTACAAAACTTGACTCAAATTCTCAAATACTCCTACTGCACTCTTTCCTTTAACACTGAAATGAATCCTTTGACTAGCAATGTAACACCCCAGCCCAACATGAGCCTGGAATGCTACTGAAAATAGAGTAACAAATAAAACTAAGTCTATTTACTAAATTTCGATAGAACCTCCTTTGTATAGATGGCTATACCGAAGGTTCAAACAATTTTATATCACAACAATTCAATACTCTAATCATCAACGACATCCAAAATATGCTAAACAACTAAAGCATAATCAAAGAGGCATCCATAATCTTCTATCAACTCTATTACAAATTATTCCATGCATAAGTCATAATAATCCATTAAGCATTACTCTCAAATATTAAATCATCATCCAAATTATTCATCCGTGAATTGTTTGTGCCAAGGTGCAACCAGACTTAAATCTATTCCCTCCCATGCATGCCGTTCTTGTAAGGGGTACCTAAAACCACAACAACAGCAAGAGTGAGTCCACGACTCAGCAAAGTGCAATAGTAAATCAAACATAGCATCATAAGTAGTCAAAGGGATTAAACAATCACACCATGAACAACAGCATCATATACCCCAAATCCATCTCTTATGATAGCATCATAAGCAGTCAAAGGAAATAAACGATCACATCATGAACAACAGCATTATATACCACAAATCCATCGCTTATAATAGCATCATAAGTTGTCAAAGAAAATAAACGATCACATCATGAACAACAGCATTAAATACCACAAATCCATCGCTTATGATAGCATCATAAGCTGTCAAAGGAAATAAACGATCACATCATGAACAACAGCATTATAAACCACAGATCCATCTCTTATGCAGAAATGCAATGAACAAATCATGAATGCACCTTCTTCAACTTCTTGGCATTTACCAGTAATTGCCGAGTAGTGTATCTGTCGATACATACTCAAGGTCTGCGCCCTCTGGGCATAGGGATCCAAAGCCCACACTCCACGAGTGTGGGACCATGTCCGTCCAATGCATGACGGGGACCCAAGCCCATCCCATGCATGACGGGGACCTCAATGAAAAATGTGAGCATACCGGACTAGTCATGTAACTTTCTCACCGACCTCACCGGATTAGTTACATGTCTTTCTCACCGACCTAGCTCGAGCACACCGGACTAGTCATGTAACTTTCTCACCGACCTCACCGGATTAGTTACATATCTTTCTCACCAACCTGGCTCATGCATTCTTGCCATGATGCAAATGCACATGTCCATTGTCATTATTATGATTCATCATTGTCATTATTAGCAAGGTAGTCTCATCGCTCACCTTGTCCCATCATCAATGCCATCAATCATGTAAACACCATCATTTAAACATTGCCATGAAAGCATTCTCATGTAAACACCACCATATAAGCGTCATCACATAAATATTAGCATGCGTCGTCATGTAAACATTTCCATGTAAGCTTCATCACATAAGCAACGTTATATATAAAAAAAAAAGAACATTATCACTAAACTACGGCACTCATGCTCATCAACATTACCAAGCAGTAAGCATCATCATTTAACTATGACACTCATTAAGTATGTAATAGATCAACTCAGTAATAATACTTGCACTTGCCTTATCCGTGAGATAGAAGATAAAAGGCGGAACGCTCTAACCCCGGAGGTTCATCACCACCTATTCTGAACTGGGTGCACACCACCTAGCAGGCCGCCTACCTGCTAATTTAACGGCAAATCAGGCTTCTAGTATGCACAGCGGTGCATAAGGCTTAATAGCCTACAAAACGTTTCTGTATGAATGCATACATGCTATTTCACTCCACTGTAAGTCTCAGAAGAAAACATGCTGAGTACTGCACTATGAACATTCTTCTAAGTAATCCATTTGAAAGGATAGTGAAACAACAGCATGCTTTACTTCCATTTTGTCAACACACAAACACAGATATTTGAAAAATAATGTACTAACTGATCATTGCTGTGAAACCTGATATACCTCAATTTACTTTGGTTACACAAACAGTCGTTTGAGTCTTCAAAGGTTGAGGTAATAGAAATTATTGATAACTAAAGACACAAGTATTGGAAAAACCTATTGCATAGACACAATCAAACACCATGACTCACTTGGCTTGCACATCCTAGAGGTTAAAAGAATAATAATATCTACAGTGCATACCACTAATCAAATCTTTGCATCCGGTTAGCTTTCCATATTAAATAGCTGTGGTTCGCCATCTTTACAAAATCTCATTTGAAATTTCGACAGATTGCTAGATAAATATCTATCGATTCCATATCTGGAGACAAGTGTGACTATGATAGATATTCTCCTCTCCAGATTTCAGATCCATAATCTTCACATTATGATGATAATTAGTCTCAAGCTAATGCGAGAGAACAAGAGATCCCCACTTTTGGTATACCAAAATTCTTCAGCAATGCAACAGTTATTTTAGGAAAGGAAAGTTTAGCTAGCACAATACCAATGCATCAACCGAAACCATTTCTCCTTTGAATCTATCAAAACCAAGAAATCCATGGTGTATCTTCTCCATCAGAACCACTCAAATTTGATTCTTCATTGTCGCCGATTCTCCATCAGAGAATTTGCCCTTGACATGGTAGTGGATCCAGTCGGGCTCCTGGAAGTCGGCGCTAGGCTCTACAGTGGGGTCCTCATCGCTGCTCCTCACCTCCTCCCCACGCCAGACGCGCTTAAACCGCGTCGGGCGAGGCGCGTGAGGCCCCATGGAAGGCGGCGGAGGCGGTCGGGCCGGATGGAGCCGAGGGGGGAAGCGGCACCGACCAGCCGGCAGGAGGAGGTGGCAGAGAGCGAGAAGGGCCAGAGCCTAGGCGGTCGTGGGACCCAGAGGTCGGTAGCGGCGCGGCACCACGGGCAGAAGAAACCAGAGGCGGCCGGGCCGTGGTCGGGACCAGGACGGTGAAGCCGAGGAGGGGAGGAAGTGGCGTCGGGCCGGAGGCGGACGGCAGGGAGGAAGAGGCGCCGGCCGAGGCGCATCGAGATCAAGCGGAAGTGACCGTGCCAAGGGGGGTGGAGCTAGGAGGCAGCGACAGCGCCATGGAGGTGGGCGGCGCCAAGGGAAATTGGGGGCATCGGCCACGGTAAGGAGAAAAAAGGGGCGCCGCCTTGGACAGGAAAAGAGGGAGGTGGGATAGGTCTAGGGTTTCATTTCTCTTGTTTATGGGCAACAGAGGCCCAATCCGGCCCACTACCTCATCCCTCACCAAATCTCTTCTTTTTTAATCACATTCTATTTCTTGTTTAACTAATTACTCCAATGGGGTATTACAAGCAACACTTTGCCACAACTAACAAGATAAGGTCTCTAGTCCAAACCACAAGAACTAATTAAGAACCAATACAATTCTTCAACACATCCTATTTGCTTGGAACAGTTCAACTACACATGAAATATGAGATCCAAATGATCTCAGCCACCAAACTTGAAACATTTTCATTAACGGGATTTCACGAGAAGTAAGCAAATTAAACTCCTCTTAAAGAAACCAACATAATTTTCTTTCTCTATAAAAGAATCAATATCACCCTCACATTTTTGATCATTTTATTAACATCAAAATCATACATTCTTGGCAAAATTCAACATTCCTCACTATTCCTTCAATAAATTTTTTCAAAAGAAACACAACAATCGTGACATAACATTTCTATCATCACAATAGGATTGCAATAACTACTTGCTCTGGAAAAACAAACCTAATGCTCAAGCCAAAATGTTGAAACAAAACTCTGCTAACAAGATCATACTAGTACATGACAATCTCACAAATGTACATCAATATAAATCTCTTACTAGATTTCATCCATTTAACTCTTACTAACGCTAAACGCCAATATAGTACACACTAAATGCACTCTAGCCATTACTGTTAACAATTGATGATTATTTTAATCATGGAAGCATTCATGGTCTTACCTCTGTTTGCAATCACAAAATAGTTATGAGTATAGACTCACTATTCTATCTTAAGTTTAGAAATTAGAACGAAATACCTTTAATCTTCAATAATATAGAATACATAAGACAAGGTTTCACAAGTTAGAACATTCACCTTCTTTTCATTTCTTAATACATATAACATCAGTTTAGTATGGCAAAATTAGGTGAATCAAGCATTTGAATGAGTTCGTCAAGTATCTCAATAGAAGACATATTCAAGATTAATATTTACCAAGGCAACATTCGAACGTATCCTTAACTTAACCATCACTAGCGGTTAGAATAACCGGAAAAAGGACCTAGATTCCAAATCATCTAACAAAATTAGCAGATTACTCAAACTTAATGATCAAACTGGTTCATTAACATTCCACACTTCTTAAGAACCATAGGTTTTGAATAGATATGGACAGACTCCTATTTACCCTTTATCATGTATCAAACACAATGACATTTCAAATTAATCAATTTCACCTTCATGGATGTTAGTTAAGAATAAATGGTTTGCACCATGCTAACAACCCAACCTGGTAACTCATACCATAACAGTTTATTCATTCAGATATAATCTCTCACTTAAACAATATAAGACAAACACAAAAGGATTTTAATACTTTCCTTCAGAAAAGAGATGCTTTAAACTTTAACAATCGGAATGATCCAAAAGAAATATATGGAACCAAAGCTTTCTCACGTTAACGAACTGGCAATAGAAAACTTTCATTACCCAAAATAACAAACGATTAAGTGAGTCATTCTTTTCCAATAAGAAAGAAAGAACAACCATGAAAATCTCATTCTCGCCAATTAACAACAATCACAAGTAGTAAAAGCAATTCAACAGTCGAAAGAAAAACAATAATTGTTTCAAATAACCATTAGAGACCCATTGAGACCAATCAACCACCACAGAACAAGAATTTGCCAAATTCAGAAATCAAGGAACATAACAACTTTCTAAAGCAACTCAAGCTCAACACCTGAAACTATGGTACTCGAGGTAACTACTCCCCTAACCACATACCATGAACGGTGGTGTAACCTGGTGAATCCCAGAGTAACAACCACGACCTCAACTTCTTAACATATGTTATCAACACGCATAACCAATGTAATCAATTATGAATATATAGGATCATCTCATGATAATCATAGAATAAATACATAGATATAGGATATCACATCATATCATAGATTAACAACAAGAAAGATAGTACAGAAGTAATTCAACAATTGCTCAACAAATGAAACATAACAATAGAAATACGGAAACAATGGATTACCCAACCCCACCCATCAGGCACAAGGTGTCATTTTAATATATTTCTATTAACCACGGACCTAAAGCCCGCTCTGATACCAACTGTAACACCCTGGCTATTCGGAAGCCAAGATGTCACCTAAATAATCTAACATACAACCATAATACGGAAGAATTATAACACCTTCTCATCTAATGACAAAAAGAGATCAATATTCAATAGGACCATGTCATGAATATAGTCCGAATCTAAGCAATAACTATCGAAGGAATAATCAAAGATTACAAGTACTACTGAATTAACCATAACATAGCAATAGGTATCATTCATCATCTAAATTTATTTATTACAGTTCATCAATAACGAATGAAAGATAAAACTAAATCATAATCTTGGACTTGAATAGGGTGAAGTGAATGAGTAGTGCGTGTCTATTCCCTCCCAATAGAGCCAACATCAATAATCACCTAAAATAAACAAACAACGCAAGAATGAGTCTGAGACTCAGCAAGTACAGTGAATAAATGGGACATACAACAAACATGATCAAGCCAACATCATTGAAGAATATGAATAAATCACAGAACGGATATTTGAATGAATGAAATAAATGGATTGAATGAAATAAAGGGACTACACACATGCATATACCGGTATTGCTAGTGACACACCCGTCGGTGTTCACCTAAGCCCGCATTTAACAAAATACGGGGATCCAAGTCCCGTATGAAGAACGTTTCATACGGGTGTCCCAATCTGCCCACATTGGAATGGTGGATCTTACGCGCCCATACTGGAATTGATGGGTCTTTTTAATCCACTCCCGTGGATGAAACATGATTAATGGATGCATGGAATGCAATATGTATATTGAAAAGACATGCTCTCTAATCATGGAGATAACACATATGGAAGAAACATGAACATTAAATATTATCATGGATCTTAGAAAAGCACAATATCAACATCAAGCATTCAACATTTTCTAATTATCAGAACATCAAAGTACTTGCCTTCCGCGATGCGACACGTTAGTAGGCAATGGCGGTGCTCATAAACCTGAAGCCTCTCTGCCTACACAATATATATTCGAAATAAGAACAACATATAACAGGACACTTCCATTAACATTCTACAACGCTTTCCCGACAACCCACAATTAACTAATTAGATCTAATATGAAAACAGACGACACAATCATGGAACTGATTCTGGACATCAGCACGGAATCACTCATATCTAACGATCTATGACTCGGAATGAGGTGAGCCCAGATCCTATGGAAACTTAACGAATATATCTACAAAAACCTAGTTGGTGAGATAACCCAATTCGGCCAAAATCAATATACTACAAGCAGATGAACTTAAAAGACAGATTCTGCCCAGACGAAACGGACAGCAGTAAAGAACGGATCACAACTTTTGATCTACAACTACGATTAGGGCGTTCTTTATCATTATGGAAAGGTTATGAAAAATTATAAAATAACCTAGTTGGGTGGAAACCCTGAATTTGCCTTTAACATAAACATATCTTAAAAGACAAATTAACAGATCAATCATGTCAGAATTCTAGATAGCAGGAATGAAACTATCATAACTTTTGATCCGTATGTCGGAATTAGGTGTTCTTGGCGGCCACGAAAAGCTAAATATATTATCTAGACATCTCTAGGAGATGGGAATCCCCAATTCGGCATCTAAGAATCCGAAATCGTCCCCGCAATCTACTAGACAGAATTAAATATCTACCGGCAGCAAAACGATCCAACCCAATTAATCGAATTCGCCTCTAATCATCAACAAACAGCAGGGAAAGCACTTCGTTACCCTTGAAGATCCGTGGGAAGATGATGATCTATCCTCGAAGAAGCTCCTCTCCTAGTCCCTTCTCCTTTCTTCTTTCCGATGGCCGGCAGCAGGGAGGGTGGCGTCGGGGAGAGGAGGAGCAGCAGGAGGCGGAGCACTATAGCACGCTGTTATTGTAGCATAGCTACTGTAGCACGGTGGCTGCTGTAGCAAGGAGTGGCTAGGGTTTGGTCCCCTCCCCTCCCTTGCCTTCTAATGGGCTGCCAGCCCACTCATGGACCTTGGGCCACTATGGCCGGCTCCTCTCCTCTCAAATATGGGTTGGCGACCCATTCCTTTCCTAAAATTCTGAATTTTGAACTTAATTCCATCTCTAAACTTTGTTACAATCGATATTGAATAAATTTCCCTCTCCCAAATAATATTTTTCTCCAATTGATATTTAGGGTATTACAAGTTTATTTGATAGGTTTATCTTGATGGACTCAATATGCTTGGATATTTAGAGTTTGTGATAAGTTGTTGAATTTAGATTAAATTCATATATTCATTCTATTAGATGTTGATCTTTATATGTATTTAGTTGAAAGATTGTTGAAATTATTTCATAATATTGCTTATTGTTAGACTTTAGGTAATATCTTGGCTTCCACATAGCCAGAGTGTTACAGTTGGTATCAGAGCGGGTTTTAGGTCCATGGTAATTAAAATATTAAATTGACACACTGTGCACAGTAGGTGGGATTTGGGTAATCCATTGCATCTACGATTCTGATAGCATGTTTCATCATGTTGAACTATTAGTGCATTGCTTCTGTATAATCGTTCTTGTTGTTAAACTAAGATATGTTATGATCTTTTATATTTATGAATTTATTCTATCAGTGTTATGAGATGATCTTATGTTCATAATTGATTATATTGGTTATGTGTGTTGGTAACGGACGTTGAGAAGTTGAGATCGTGGTTGTTGTCCTGGGATTCGCTAGGCTACACCACCATTCATGGTATGGGAATAGAGAAGTACTTACCCCAGTACCATAGTTATGTGTTGAGCATGAGTTCTTTGATGAATTTGTTGTTTTCCTTCAGCTTGTATTTGATCTCCTGGTTGTAGTTTTTTGCAGTTGATGAACTTCCTTTGAATGGTGGTTATAATGAAGTGGGCAAGTTACAATTGGTCCCTATTCGTTCTTTGAAACAAATATTGTTCTTCTGATAAATATGCGAAGCCCAAAATTTAACATCCAAGACTCCTATAATGAACGTCTGGTGTGAATGATAGGGAATTCATCAGGTTAGATGACTAAAATTCCCACAGTCTAACATTACTCAATCATTAGTGTAAATAGATAGATATATTTTTGACCAAATCATCCTTTGAAAGATTCTAACCTCAAGAAAGTTACTCATTGAAACCAAGTCATACCTGACATTAACTCAACATTTCCTACCATCTCCGTAGTTGTCGTAATGGCTAGAATTATCACAATTCTATGCTTATTAAACTACACCAACACAATTCTTCTACACAACCGTGTAAGGTACCCAATCATGGTACTCTCATAATTTGACCATTATTTCCCATACTTTAAACAATTTATAAAGTTCCACTTAACATGAACGAAAGATCTTGAACCACAAACCACTCTAGGTTCTATCAATTGCAATAATGTCATTAGTTGGCCCTAAAGACAAAACTTTTTGCTCAAGTCAAACCCTCGCTAAGGGTTACTCCAATAAATCAACTTATCACTCATTGTGTCTCAAACAACTTGACTTCCAAAGTCTCACAAAGTCTCTTGGTCACCACTAACCAGGTGCCACTATACACTCTATAGGGTTTTATAGAACAAATCCATAATTCATTTCTCAAAAGAAAAGACAATTGAAAATGATTCCCAGCACAAAGAAAATGTTTGCTACTCACAATAAGCATATGACTAAGGGAGAAAATAGTCAATTGAGCAATGAACTCGGAAA
Organism: Phyllostachys edulis; assembly: GCA_036346405.1. Lineage (NCBI taxonomy): Eukaryota > Viridiplantae > Streptophyta > Magnoliopsida > Poales > Poaceae > Phyllostachys > Phyllostachys edulis. Next base: position 31,054,978 of record CM070565.1, on the reverse strand, counting down.
TCATAAGGGAAGTCCACAGTTGAGGACACAAGTCCCGCACGAAGAGAATATCAAACCTCACATGAGAAGAAAGTGTTGCCTTTGAAAAAACGGGAAACTCTTATGGGCAAAAGCAGAAAGTTTAGGCACACTTCAAATAGACCGCAAGTTACAAAACTCGGTGTAAATCTTAAATACTTCTACTACACTCTTTCCTTTAACAAAAGAAATATTTTTCTATGATTGAAACATCACTTTGCCAACTCAACTAAGGAGCCTTAAAGCTCAAATCCCAAGAATCACTTAAGAACCAACAGAACATTCAAATACATCATTTTGTTTGAACTAAATTCAGCTACCACATAATTCATCAGCTCCAAAAAGGCCACGAAAGCAAAACGTGAAATGTTCTCATTTAAGCGATATCACCAATGGCGATCAAATTACTTAATCTCTGAAAGAATTAATATCAACCTCACATTACTGTCAATTTTTTTTTAACATCAATATCATACAGTAGTACCAAGAATCATCAAACTTTATTATACCATCCTAAAGCTTTTCAAAAGAAGCACAAGCCACAAGGTTGAAACAATTTTATTTTAACAAGAACATACTATGCAATAGCAATCTCGTAAGGCACAATATCAAGGCCACTTATGAAATTTGTCCACTCAGCTGTTGGTATTACTCCACACCAATATCAGCTCTCATTATCAATTGACAATTGTATTAATCATGTAAGAAGATATGGTGCTACTCGATTGACCAACAATCCATCTAAACCTTAATCAGGTTTCAATAATTTTAGCACGTCGGGAATAGGTAATTCTAGCATTTATGAAAGATCATCAAGGAATTACCCAACTACGCTACCAAGGACATCAGTTAAGATTAACTATGCAACCTGCCACTAACCCAACTTGGCATCCCATTCATTATCAATTACCTTGTATTCATACAACTTCTCACTTAACACAACGAAACATTACAAAAGCAATTTGACACATTCTTTCGCAAAGAAAAGGTTCTGAACTTCAACACTCCAACTACTCCAAAAGAAATAAGTAGAGTCAACACTCTCTTTAATGAACTTTGTCAAAGATAATTCCCATTATCCAAAATAACAAACGGATAACCAGGTCACCTTTAACAACAAGAAAGACAGGACTCTCATGAAAAAGAACAATATTTAATAACAACATTTACTAGTAGCAAAGAGATCTCCACAGTCGAAATGACAGTAATTGTTCTGAAAAACAAAAAGGGACCAATTGAAACCCATACACAACTATTTTATTTGATTACAATCTTTGACTTACCCACAACAAGGCATCATAAAAGGATTTTAACACTTTCCTTCAGAAAAGAGATGCACTAACTTCAACACTCGGAATGATCCAAAATAAATACATAGAACCAAGGCTTTCTCACGTTAACGAACTTGCAACATAAAACTTTCATTAACCAAAATATCAAACGAACAAATGAATCATTCTTTTCCGAAAAGAAAGAAGGAGCAATCATGAAAATATCAATCTCGACAATTAACAATGATCACAAGTAGTGAAAGCAACTCAACAGTTGAAAACAATAATTATTTCAGAGAACAATTAGAGAATTATTCAAACCATCAACTACAATGAACCACGAACTCCAGAGAAATTCATCAACCACCACTGGACAAGAATTAACCAAATTTGAAAATTAAGGAAGAGAATAACTTTCTAAAGCAACTCACCATCAACACCTGTAATTATGGTACTCAGAGTAACTACTCCCCTATCCACAAACCACGAATGGTGGTGTAACCTGGCAAAGCCCAGGGCTACAACCACGACTTCAAACTCTCAACCTTAACTATCATCACACATAATAAATTTAATCAGTTATATAAGATCATATCAGATCATAGATTAACAACAAGAACGGTAGTACAGAAACAATTCAATAGCAGTTCAATAAGATGAAACATACTATCAGAATTGCAGATGCAATGGATTACCCAAATCCCACCTACTGTGCACAGTGTGTCATTTTAATACTTCAATTACCAAGGACCTAAAGCCCGCTCTGATACCAACTGTAACACCCTGGCTATTCGGAAGCCAAGATGCCACCTAAATCATCTAACATACAACCATAATGTGGAAGAATTAGAACACCATCTCATCTAATGACATAAAGAGATCAAAATTCAAAAGAACCATGTCATGAATATAGTCCGAATCTAAGCAATAACTATCGAAGGAATAATCAAAGATCACAAGTACTACTGAATCAACCATAACATAGCAATAGGTATCATTCTTCATCTAAATTTATTTATTACAGTTCATCAATAACGATTGAAAGATAGAACTAAATCATAATCTTGGACTTTAATAGGGTGAAGTGAATGAGTAGTGCGTGTCTACTCTCTCCCAATAGAGCCAACACCAATGATCACCTAAAATAAACAAACAACGCAAGAATGAGTTTGAGACTCAGCAAGTATAATGAGTAAATGGGACATACAACAAACATGATCAAGCAAACCTCATTGACGAATATGAATAAATCACAGAATGAATATTTGAATGAATGGAATGAATGGATTGAATTAAATGAAGGGACTGCACACATGCATATACCGGTATAGTTAGTGACACACCCGTCGGTGTTCACCTAAGCCCGCATTTAACAAAATGCGGGGATCCAAATCCCATATGAAGAACGTTTCATACGGGTGTCCCAAACTGCCCACATTGGAATGGTGGGTCTTACGTGCCCATACTGGAATTGATGGGTCTTTTTAATCCACTCCCATGGATGAAACATGAATAATGGATGCACGGAATGAAATATGAATATTGAAAGACATGCTCTCTAATCATGGAGATAACACATTTGGAAGGAACATAAACATTAAATATTCTTATAGATCACAGGAAACACAGTACTAACAGCAAGCATTCAGCATTTTCTAAACATAAGAACATCAAAATACTTGCCTTCCGCGATGCGACACGTTAGTAGGCAATGATGGTGCTCCTAAACATGAAGCCTCTCCGCCTACACAATTTATACTCGAAATAAGAACAACATAGAACAAAACACTTCCATTAACGTTCTACAACACCTTCCCGACAACACACAATTAACTAATTAGATCGAATCTGAACACAGACAACACGGTCATGGAACTAATCAGGAATAACTATATTCTGAATCACATCTCGTCAAGTAATCATTACAAGGCAGCAATAAATTAACCAGCTACGCTACCGAGGATATCAGTTAAGGTTAATTACGCATCACGCCAAAGACCCAACTCGATGTCATGAACATTATCAATTATCTTATTTACCTACAACTTCTCTATTAACACCACAAAACTTTGCAAAGGGTTTTGACAATTTTTTTGTTTCAAAGAAAAGGTTCTAAACTCCAACACTCCAACTACTCCAAAAGAAGTGAGTAGAGTCAAAACCTTCTTCAATGACGTTTCTAAAAGATAATTTTCATTATCCAACATACCAAACGAATCACCAGATCACTTTTTTTTCAACAAGAAAGGTAAGACTTTCACGAGAAAGAACAATATTGTCAATAACACGTTTGCAAGTAGCAAAGATAGCTCAATAGTCAGAAAGACAACAATTGCTCCGTCTTAACTAAGGCAGGATTCTGTAATAAGAGTTTTGACGCTTTCTCTCTTAAGAGAGAAGGATTAAACTTTATCCTCAAAGTACCCCGAAAAGAATACATTGGGGCCAAAAGCTTCCACACATTTAGGAACATGCAAATTAAAGCTTCCAATAACCAAAATATCAAGCGATTAAACTAGTCATGCCTCCCAACAAGAACGACAAAACTTCCAAATAAAAGATCAATCTCATAAATCAACTACGTTTATAATCAACAAAACAACTCATCATTCAAGAGATCAAAGATTTGCTTTAAGAAACCAATAAAACCGATGAACTCCTCTCAACAGCAATGAACCACTAATTCAAGAAAACCCATCCACTGCATCTGGACAAGAATAATCATTCCAACTCAAGGAAGACCAAAATTCTCCCAAAGAAACTCATACTTAACACCTGGAACTAGAAGATTCGAGGTAGACACTCCATTAATCTCATACCCCAAACGGTGGTGCAACCTGGCAACCCAAGGTTACCACCACGACCTCGATCTCTCGTCACCTACTATTATAACATATAATAATCATATAGCCACATCATAAGTATTCGTAACCAATTCATAACAGCAATGCTCAAAGCGACATAACGAAAGCGTAAATGCAATGCCTGACCCATTCCCATCTTACTGTGCACAGTGTGTCAATTTAATATTGGGACTGTCTATTCATAAGGTGACTGAAATTTTCGTAAGCATAAGTCACCTCTTTTATCCGTTGGATCAATATCCAATCATGTGGCACACCAATCTCTATACAAATCCAATGGTCACAACAAGTGACTTAATCTTAAGAAAATTTCAGGCGACTTAAAACTAGCAAGACTGTTTAATATTTCAACTACCACAGACCTAAAACCCGCTCTGATACCAACTGTAACACCCTGAATATGCGGGAACCAAGATGTTACCTAAGAGTCTAACATACAACAACAATACTAAATAATTTCCACCATAGCATGAAGAATGATAATATCAATCGTCAACATCTATTTAAACCATCAACCAAACATTCGTTCATGAATGATATAAACTAATATTCAACTCTAGCACAAACTATGATTACTCAATAGAAGCATATCATCTAACAATTTAACTGCTACTGAACCAACATTTTAGCCAAATAAGACTAAGACCATTCTCTAAAATTCTGCAGAACCTCCTTTGTATAGGTGGCTATACCAGGGGTTCTAACATTCTAATATAACATCAATCAACATTTTTCAATCATCCAATTTCAAACTAGTCATCACAGATCATCCAAAATATGTTAAACAACTAAAGCCTAAATCAAAGGGCATCCGTTAGCAAATAGATACAACTCAAGCAGCAAAGGTCCTCAAAATAACGAGGATGGTTGACTAATCAACTCGAACTTTCTAATCCAACAACTAGAATTAAATGAACTTAAACCACAAGGAATTTAGAACATAGCTGGATCATCCATGATCACAATCAAACACCCACCACGAAGGATGGTCACAAATTGAAACTAGAGCAATTAACAAGAATATGAATTGTGGATAAGTAGGCTAGTTTATTCATTGTGGTTTGTGTTTATGTGACGTGCACCAAGTCTACCCCTTCCCATGCATGTCGCTGCCTCGAGAGGTACCTAGCAAGCACAACACAGCAAGAGTGAGTCCACGACTCAGCAAAGTGCAATAGCAGACAAACATAGCATCATAAGTAGTCAAAGGGATTAAACAATTCCATCATGAATAACAGCATTATATACCATAAACTCATCTCTTATGATAGCATCATAATTAGTCAGAGGGAACAAACAAACCCATCATGAACACAGCATTGAGTGCTAAACAAACAAATCCATCTTATGCAGAAATGCGATGATCATGTCATGAATGCACATTCTTCGCATCTTTGCAATTACCGCTAATGCCGAGTAGTGTATCCGTCGATACCTACTCTAAGCCTGTGCCCTCTAGGCACAGGGATCCAAATCCCACACTCCAAGTCATGTAACTTTCTCACCGACCTCACCGGACTAGTTGCATGACTTTCCACGAGTGTGGGGACCAAAGCCCGTCCAATGCATGATGGGGACCTAATGCCCATCCAATGCCTGACGGGGACCTCAAGGAAACAACTCTTGGCTACCACATAGTCCAAGGTTCAGAAATGAATGTAATGATGCAAATGCACATCTCCATTGTCATTATCATGATTCATCATTGTCATCATAAACAAGGTAGCCTCATTGCTCACCTTGGCCCATCATTCTTGCCATCAACATGTAACCATTATTATGTAAGCATCACCATATAAACATTGCCATGTAGCATTCTCATGTAAACACTACCACGTAAGCGTCATCGCATGAACATTAGAATGCGTCGTCATGTAAACATTTCCATCTAAGCTTCATCATATAAGCATCGTCCTAAAAACATTATCATTAAACTATGGCACCCACGCTCACCAACATTGCCAAGCAGTATGCATCATCAATCAACTAAGGTATTCATCAAGCATGTAATATAACAACTCATTAATAACAATTGCACTTGCCTCAACCGTGAGACAGAAGACCGTAGGCGGAACACTCTAGCACCGGGGTTCACCACCACCTGTTCAGTATATGGACTTGGTGTAAGCTGGTTCATCCTACTTCTTGCACTACTTGTAGCGTAGGTTCCATGTAGACCATTAGGTTCTTCTGCACCCCCTCTACTGAGCTTGGCAATTTGCCGCTGCACAACTGGCTTTAGAGACTCTAGCTCATTGACAACATTCAAGAGTTTCTACAACAAAGAGCCACTCAACAAAAATATCGAAGGCTATGTTACTCTAAGCAATACATTTACAGATTGAGTCATGTATTTTGGTCATGACAACTTTGCACATTTTAACAAAGAAGAATGCACTGTGCTGTTCAATTTGTCGGGTATACATCCAATCTAAGAATGCTGAAACAGTAATTCTTAATCTTGGAGAGGCAATACCTCAAAGTTATGCGGGCCTCTCTTCAAGCATTCTTTTCCTCTTGATTTGAATGCATGGTAATCACGATGCTTCGGGGTTGTCTCACACAGCAAGCTCAAGTATCTCAGGAGGAAGATGTACATATCGAGGAGGTTCTTCTCCTCTCGATATAAGTTAGCCTAGTGGAGGAGCCAACTTCTCTTTTGGTGAAAATGCCATCTGATAGCTCCACCAGGAGATCAATCGACAAGCTAAGCTGTTGTATCTCATCCCCACTGTTGAACTCCATCAATCTACTCCTGGAAAGAGATCCATCCACTCACCCGAATGGGAGGCGGACGCTGCTGGCTGGCCGAAGCGGTGGCGGCAGCAGCAAGGGCACTGCAGCTGGGCGGCCAAAGGCACCGGGAGAGGAGGCGCCTGGTAGCCATGCCGAGTGGCGAGCCGAGGAGCCAGCGTCGGTTGGGCCGACCAGAGCAGCGGTGGCGGGCCAGAGAGCCCGTGGCAGCGTCGAGGCAGGGGCCGGCGGGAGCGGTAGCGCCGGCAGATCCAGAAGAGGCCGAGTGGCGGCGGCGTTGAGAGCTCGGGCCGACGGGCAAGAGAGCGCAGAGAGAGAGAGAGACGGGGTGAAGGGAGAGAGTGGATTAGGCAAGAGGCGGCCGGAAGGAGGAAAATGAGGGAAAGGATGCCAAGGGAGCTAGGGTTTCATCCCTCTTAGTTTATGGGCAACAGAGGCCCAATCCAGCCCACTAGCTCATCTTTCCACCAAATGTTTTTTTTAATCACATTCTATTTCTTGTTTAACTATTTACTCCAATGGGGTATTACATCAGAATCCTCGGTGCACAAGCTCATGTACTACATCAGAAGGGTTCTATCAACGATCATTCCACTACTCAGGAGACGTCATTATTCTATTTTCTCTACACACAATCATTGGGCAACCAAAGGTCTAGCATAAAAATGCAAAGCCCAAATTTAACCTCCAAGATCTCTACAACGAACTTCTCTTATAACAGATAGAGAAATCATCAGATTAAATCTCTAACATTCCCACAATTCGAACATACTCACTCATTGACATCATCAGGAATCACCCACACAATCTCACAATACTATCCAATTGCGTTACTCTATAAAATTGATCAAGGTTTCCATACCTTCGATAATTCCCAACATTTCAACATGAATTAATGTTTTGGGATTACACTTTACCATAGGTTCTACTTAGTCGTAACACTAATCAGTTTTACTTCAACGACAATCATTCTATTTGAATCAAATTTCCTCCAAGACGTATAGGTCAAAACCAATTCATCTTCTACTACTCCAATAGATTGGTTGCAAAATCTCACCACTACAATTACTTGATTACCACCAAACCGTTGCTAGTTTACGCTTTATAAAACTTTGCAACTCAAATATGTTGATCCTTTCTCAAAAGGAAGAGGCGAACAAGGACAAGTTTCGACACACAGGAAAACGTTGCTCCTCACATTGAGCGCGAGACCAAAAGAAATAATCCAATAGCGATGATGTTAGAAAACAAAAGATGAGATCACAGTTGAGGGCACATGTCTCACAAGAAGGACATTTCAAACCTCCAAAAATCATAACAAAACATTGCTATTGAAACTCAAGAAACTCTTAAGCTGTAACGACAGACGAGTTGCAAATTACAATTCTTAACTCCAACCTCAAATACTTTTGGTACACATTTTCCGTTAGCAAAGAAAGCAATTTTCTTTGATTACAACATTATTTGCCAACCCAAACAAGAAGTGCCTTTAAAACCAAATCATATTAATCACTCAAGAACCAAATAGGACTTTCCAATACATCACATTGCTCAAACTAATTTCATCTACTACATCAATCATGAACTCCCAAAAGATCATGAATGCAAAACTCCAAACATTTCATTTAACCGATATTACAAAAAGCAAACAACTTACTTTCTCTCTAGAAGAATCATCACCACTCCAACGCGTCACAACCTCTTGTAGACCATATTACTAACATCAAGTAATTCACTCTTAATAAGGTTCGTTATCGTCAACTCTTCCTTTATAAAGTCCCCAAAGGCTTACCAAAATGTTACATACCACTTTATCATCTCATCCTCAATTGAGAGTATACCAAATTCCTACAACCTCACTACAACAACCACTTTATTTTAGAGAAAACCTACTACACAATTTAAAAGGTTATACCAAAACCCTTTCATCAAAGGCATACTATTATCCGACAATTTCACAACCATGTCAGCATAAGCCATCTATTAAATCACATGAGTACAACTCTTATTGATGCTCAACACCACACATCAGCACACAACGGTTGCACTCCAACCATTGTTGCTATCAATTGGCTTCATCATGAAATCTATATGCTACCTATTTTCCTTGCCAAATCACATGAACAATTACAAACACAGATTCAACCGTTCTACCTCACATTCATAATTTGGTACAAAATCACAATAAAACTTCAAGAATCGAAATCCTCCATCATTCAAAAGTTTCAGCAACACTACAACCAAATTCATCACATCGTTCTTTATAGAAGAGCTATCCAGAACTCCTCCCATAATATTCTACATCCACTAGTTCTATGTAATACCCCAAAAATTAAATCGGGAGAGAATAAATAAATCGGGAGAGAATAATTAAATCGGGAGAATGTTTCTTTTAGTAAAGCGATTGAACAGGAGAAAGAGGGGGTTTTAATATAATACTCCAATTTATTCTACGAAAAAAAGCGTTTAAAAGAGAAATTAGACATAAAAAGGGGGGTTTCTGCAATTCTTCGGCAACTTGGGCCTCGGGCCTCAGCCCAGGAGGCCCATGAGGGGCCGGCCACCAACAAAAGGAAGGAGGAAACCCTAGCCACACTGTAGCTACAGCACCGCCGCCACTGTAGCATGACTACTGTAGCACGCCCCTCTCCTCCATGGTGGTGCCTCCCTTCCTCGCCGTAGGTGCTCCCTGCTACTGATCAAGAAGAAGAGGAAGAGGAGGAAGAAGAGAGGAAGGGGAGAGATCGTAGGCGGGTGATCATCGTTGTTCTCAGCAGGCCCTTCATCGTGCCGTCAAGGGTAATCGCTGTTTCCCCTTGAGTAGATGCTTAATTAGTTGTTTTAGCAAAGTCGGTTATCTAGATCGCGTTCTGTCCAGTAGTTTGATCCGCCGATTTCATGTCTTTAGATGCAGAATCTGGGGATCCACCCTCTTAGAGATAGTTGGTTTATGTCATTAGCTTTCTGTGGCCGCCAAGAACGTCCAAATCCGATTAATGGTTAGAAAGTTATGAATTGTTTAGTGCCGCTGTCCTGTTAATCTGTCAACATCCTGACAGTTTGTAGAAATCTGAGTTAGTCTATTAGTTAAATACGAAATCAGAGTATCTCGTTATAATTAAAAAGATGGGTAATTTTCTCTCCTTTCCAGAAAGCTAAAGAACGTAAGAATTGGACTTTCGTAGCAGAAGTTATGATAATTTTAGTGTACTATCTAGAGAACCCGACGTTATAATTGATGTTCTGTAGATTGGCTTGGTAGGGGCAGTAAATGGCAGAATCAGAAGGGCTCCCCAACTAAGTTTATTTAGGTAATTTAATTATATTTCCAGAAAGTATTAGAAAATCTTATTTGGACTCCTGAGAATAAAGTTATGTATTTTAGAAGTTGACTGTCTGCAGTGAACACCCAAATCGATCGGTAGAAATTGGAAGATTGGAAACGCTTGGGAGTTTAGCGAGTTCAATTGTGTTCTTATTTATGCTTTTGGTCCAGTATGCTTGTCTTAGTTTGGGTTATCATTATGTTCAGGTGGGAGCGTGATCCCAGGGGCAGCACCCTCTTCGCGTCCACCGGTCTCGCACGGTTGAGGCAAGTATTCGGGTTGTAGAATAATTATGTTTGTTTGCTGAGATTGTTTGTGTCTTGTTCGTAATAGACATGCATGGATGTTAATGTGATGAATTACAATTTATCTTGGTACATGCAAGTTATGGTTAAAGCTTCCTGTGTATGTTGTTAATGCTTACATGTTATTATGTACACGTACAGTTCATATATTTGGAAGAAGATGTCATTGTGCATATGCATGTAATAAGCATGATTGAGTCTTGGTCACTTGGTGACCAAGTACGAACAGTTGAGGTCCCCGTCATGTAAATGACGGGCTTGAGGTCCCCACATTCGCAGAATGTGGGCAATGAGAAAAGAGGTCCCCATCATGATGATGATGGGCATAGGTCCCTATACTTGTGGAGTATAGGCTCTTGGTCCCTATGCCAGGGTGCATAGGCAAAGGTATACATCGACGGATGTATACCTCGCATTACCGGTAAAATACGAAAAGAGACAAAGTTTAAAAGGTGCATTGCATGGACGCATTACATAAGCATGAAGTTTATGTTTAGTGAAATGTTTTATTTGGAATATTGATGCTATGCCTGTGATTTTAGCTTTAACCTTGTTGATACTTGCTGAGTCCTTGAGCTCACTCTTACTTTGATATGTTTTAGGTACAACTGGCAAGAACGGCATGCATGGGAGGGAGTAGATGTTTGGATGCACTCACTACCACTCATCCTTAAGGCGTCTACCATTTAGTCTTTATTCTAATAATTAGCACACTGTTTGAGATTTGCGTATGATTGGTTAAATGTTTCAGTCTATTTGTAATAAGGAGAATAGCAAGTTTTGTTTATAATTATTGGATTATCTTGCATGCCTAAATGAACCTGAATATTAAGTTTAGTGTTAATTGCTATGATCAATTGATGGAACCTCGGTATAGTTAATTATACAAAGAAGGATCTGCCGAAATCAGTAATTGATCTTAGTTTAGTTTTGTTTAGTTTAATTTTAGTAGCATTCCAGGCCCTTGTTTGGCTGAGGTGTTACATTCTATCCATTCAATCTTTTGTAGCCAAATCCAACATTTAATAATGGTAAGAAACATGTAGATCTAATAACTATAGATGTTCACCACGTATTTATAGAAAAGATAATTCCAAGATTAATATCCACTAAGGCTATTCAGCGTCTCCTCAACTTTCCCTTTCCACACAATTAATTTCATCCACAAGGTTAGTAAACTAAACAATTTTTAATGGTCAAACCTGTTCGTCAAACTCCTTTAACTTCAATTGGGTATAGCCATACCCTTAATCACAGTTCATCAAGAACTACTACAAGACACCATCAAACTAATCAACTTCCCTTCCAAGGATCGTAGTTAAGATCGATTATGCACCACACTACAGATCCAACTTGATAACCCATAACATATCCATTAATTTCATTGATTAAAACCTCTCAGTTAACCACGAGAAGACATCGCTAAAGGGTTTAACATTTCTCTTTCATAAAAGAGAACTATTCAACTTCAATACTCAAAATACCCAAAAGGGATACATTGAGTCAAAGCTTTCATGTACTAAAGGACTTGCAAAAGGAAACTTTCATTATCCAAATCATCAAGCGAAACAAATGGGTCATGTTTTCCAATAAGAAAGACAAAACTCCAATACCAAGGTCAATCTTGACAATTAACCAAGTTCAATAGCCGCAAGAATAACTCAATAGTTGGGAAAACAATAATTGCTTTAAGGGACAAATTAAGCGACTGGAAACACATCAACCTTTCTCAAAGCAACCCATCAACCGTAATGAACTAATAACCCAAGAGTTGACCAAATTCAAATTCAAGGAAGAGAACAACTTTTCTAAAGATACTCACTATCAACGCCTGTACTAGGATATCCGAGGTAACTACTTCACTATTCTCTTACCACGAATGGTGGCGTAACCTGGTAAAGCCGAGGGCCACAACCACGACCTCAAACTCTCAACATCAACTATCATCACACATAACCAAGATAATCAATTAATTAGCAATCCTACTACATTCATACCAGCAATCATCAATACGATATAACAGAAATGTAAATGCAATGCAATAACCCAATCCCACCTACTGTGCTTAATGTGTCAAGATTAATAATTCAAGTACCACGGACCTACAGTTTGCTCTGATACCAACTGTAACACCCCAGTTCAACATGAGCCTGGAATGCTACTAAACAAATATAGAAAACAAAATAAAACTAAGTCTTATTACTAAATTCTAGCAGAATCTCCTTTGTATAGGTGGCTATACTAGAGGTTCTAATAGATTATTCTAGCAACATTCAATATTACAATCATCCAATTTAAACTAATCATTAAAGAACATCCAAATCATGCTAAACAACTAAAGCATAATAAAAAGGGTATCCATAATCCTCTAATCAACTCTATTACAAATTATTCCATGCATAAGGCATAATCATAAATAATCCTTTAAGAAGTATACTCAAAAACTAAACCACCATCCAATTTAATCATCTGTGAATGGTTCGTGCCAAGGTGCAACCAAACTTAAATATATTCCCTCCCATGCATGCCGTTCACATACCGGGTACCTAAAAACACAACAACAACAAGAGTGAGTCCAAAACTCAACAAAGTACAATTAATGAGACAACAACATAAACAACTGTAATCATCATCTTCATCCATCCACAAATCTCTACAATAAACATTTCATATGTTCATGCTATGCAAGATGCTCAAATGCACTTTCTCTGTCTCTTTTGTCTTTTAAATATACCGGTAATGCGGAGTATGCATCCGTCGATGCATTCCCATGCCTGTGCCTTCTAGCACAGGGACCATAGCCAATACTCCACAATTATGGGGACCAAAAGCCCACACTCCACGAGTGTGGGGACCACAAGCCCGCTATATTCATGACAGGGACCTCAATCAATGCTTGGTCACCACATGACCAAGCCTCCAATATGATAGCATGATGCACATGAACAATTCCTCTATCCATCATTAATATGTATTAGCAGCAGCATCATACATGAATAAGACTTACTCATACTTCTAGCATTTACAATCTTTAACATACATATCATTCTAGCATCCAGGCATAACGAATATGTACATAATACTTGCAACCAAGATCAAACACTCATAGGTAATCTATCAATAAATGTACTTGCCTCAACCGTGAGACGGAAGACAACGACAGAAAAGCTCTAGCCCTGGTATTCACCACCACCTGGCAACCGTAAAATAATATACTAAGTACACCAATAAAAAGTATACAACATTGCAATAGAACAAAACAAGAATAAGCATCCATAATCGAAACCCGAACAATTAATCATTATGCTCTCAAATTCCCAAATCTATCCAAACAGACCACTATTAAGGAAATATTCATAACTTTTGAGTCAAGACTCCAAAAACTATGAATCCAATTTTCCTAGAACCTACAGAATCCTAGCTACAACTTCTCAGGTGATCGAAAGATCAAATTACCACATCTAATCCTTTGATTTTAATCCCAAAGACCATTCTATCATCTTCGGTAAATCTGACTTGGAAACTACAAAAAACCAGCTATCTCAATAAAATTATCACAAATCTTCCCACTATGCAACAAAGGTTGCAAACAGTCTAGTAAAACTCTTCTGTCCACAACAGAGGGACAGATTACAGCATTAGCTTCTAAACTTCATATATTTTGATCTATAAATCCAAAAATTATGAAATTTAACTTTCTGGAATCATAATGAAAATACCTACAAATCTCATGGATACCAACTTACCCAATTCGGCCGTCTCCAAGATCAAATTTACAGATCTATGTTCGCTGCATAAGTCCTGAGACTGAATTAGCATCCAGTCTTGCGAAATTCATTACTAATTCATCGTTTATCCAAAAATTATTGATAAGGATCCACCTAGTTGATTAGATGAATCATGATTGTTGGCCCAATCTTTCACGGTACACTCGAAGATCAGTAGCAATCTCACAAACCAATTCGGTGAATTGAATTGTAAGAAAATCAATACACTCACAAACCAATCTAATAGATTGAATTGCAAGTAGTAGCCTTTGGTGAATAGTACTCCGAAGCAAGAGATAGATATCTTGCTCTCGCTCTCAATCTTTCTCTCTCAATCTCTCTAACTCATATCACAACTCATGAACACACGATATGAGCCAAAACGGCTTTTCTGATTTTTATTATCTAAATCATAACTTGTCCACCTATATGGTGCGGCCATGGGGGGTTTATATAGCCTCCCACGCAAGCACACAACTCGGATAAACAGTAACAGAGCTGCTACAGTAATCCTAGTCTGATTACTATTCACGTGAACAGTAAACCGAGTCTCCAATTTAATTTTGTTCTCTCTAAACTTTATTGCATTCACTTGAATATTCGGGATATTACAATTCCAGGTTCGTTGTTGAGCTGGGGTGTTACACCCATTCCAAGGCTATAAGCATACTACTTGTGTCTAACCAACCCATGTCGCTGCTATGATAATAACAACTAGTGGTTAACCAAGCTAGGGTGACAAGTAATACAATAAGCAAGGTGGGCATAATCAATTAGGTGTATAGTTAATCCTAAAGTTTTAAAGAATTTAATAATTGAAATAACACGCAATAGTTTGAATGAAAGCAATTTTGGAAAAATGGGTGCATTATGGTCAAAGCACAACTTGACTTGCTACAACAATGCTGTTGTTATTTATCTTCGATCTTCCTTCACCTTCAGGTCCTTCCCGCGATTCCAGAATGACAACATCTAATGAGAGAGAAAGTACAAAAAAAATCAAAAAGATAAATCAAATTAATTCCAAATTGAAATTGAACGGTAATGGAAGGTAGGCATTGATTTTAGATGAATTTAGAAACTTGAATGGGTTCACGGTACGAGGAAGGTGAAGGTGGGGTCGGTGAGCGGTGGAGATCGCTGGAGTGACAGGGAATGGTCGGCGAAGGGCGGTGGTTGGAGAGGAAAGAGAAGGAATAGATCTCGGTGCACGATGGATGAAACTTAACAACAGAAGGGAAGGATAGATCGGGATGAGAGACAGACAGTCCCTTGGTTGGATTCGGGTGTAACTCACCAGAGAGACCAGGAACACGGCGGAGGCATTTCAGCCATCGTGGGTGCGACTGGAGGTGGAGAAGAAGGTAATGGCGCTGATGCGATGGTGCATGGTAGCTCCGATGGGTAGTGGCACGTGGAGAACGAGGATGAGGTGACTCCGGTGACGCAGGCAAGATGGCTTGAGGGGTTTTGTTGGCGACGAAGGCACACCGCCGACTTTGAAGAAGAAGACCGGGGCCATAACGGTTGGTGACTTCCTACCGTAGGCAGTTAGAGCACCGAGGGCGGTGAATCGAGGGCACACGGGGGTGGCAGCCTTCATAGCGTGAGAGGCATGCGGGGCACGAACATCGAAGACTACGGTGGCTCCGCGTGTGCTATATGCGGGCCAAGGGTGCGGGGCAATGCTGGGCCAGGGTGGAGAGGTGGACTCGCGGGAGGTAGTGAGCTAAGGGGATTGGGCCGGGGAAGGATGCAGATGGTGGGGATGGCTGGCGGGGGCAGGCCGGTTGGAGAAGGTGGGCCGGCGGAGAGAGAGAGGAGTGGGTTGATGCAAATCGGGCCACGAAGATTAAGGAAAAGGGAAATTCATTTATGATTTAAGAAAAGGCTAGAAATTCAAATGAGCTCAAATAAATGCCAAACGAACTCAGAAAAATCCAACAAAATTTAGGAACATTCCTTGGAACACAAGGAAGCTAGCTAGGTTTTGATTTAATTGAAGTATACATTAATCAAATTAAATAGTTTTTATTTTGGAAATTCCCAATTAAGCTTTATTAATTCAATGAAAATTGGTGTAATTTTTCGGGGACCTAAACTACACAAAAGATTTTTGTAAAGTCAAATTTTCAGACATTGCAATGGTGGACCAGGCACATGGGTGACATTGCTCTGCCACGTCAATGGGACACACAGCCGCTGACACGACTTAATTGGCTAAGGTGGCGCATGCGTGGCGGTGAGGTGGCACGATGTGGTAGCCATGCGGTACCGGCGGTGCTCGGGACCATATTGTCATAGCCGCATTTCTATTAAATTTAATTTAGATGCATCTCATGAGCATGCATATGATTTTTGGAGCACGTGCACAAATTATTGCATTGGAAAAAGTTCAAACCAAAATAAAACATGGAACTTAAACAAAAGCTACAAATGAAATCAAGAAATAATGCTTATGAATATATCTAAAAAATAACTTGTTTAAATACAAGAATAATTATCAAGAATAAATATGATTTTTCTCAGGTTTTTAGAATTAAATTTAACCTTCAGAAAAATCCGTGCTCAAATCATAAACATCTACTGTAAAAGAATTAAAATAAACCATTAAAACATGAAAAGTGTGGTTTTAAAATTTTTATGAGTTCTTTGTCATCCTAGGAACCTCTTTGAAATTTTTTATATTTTTAGAAATTTATTTGCTATTTTAACTCAACCGGTCAAAGTAGGGGAGTTTAAATTCAATCTAGTCAACTATTCAGACCTAAAACAAACCCATATTTGAATTGACTGGACCTAACCCACTCAACAACTCGCACGCACCAGGTCCCAACCATGCCGCTTCGCTCCTTCGCTGACGCCCTGGTCCCACGCTCTAGTGCCTTCGTCTACGCGCCGCCAAGGGCTCTCTAGAGAGTAGCAGGAGGTGGCGCTCCATCCGTGCAAGAGAACGTCGTCTCACCACCGCTAACACCATCCAACCAGAAGGCTGCATGTGTGACGCCGTTGTCTTTCGTCAACTCCCTAGCCATCAAAACCCCATCACCTCTCTCTCGGTCGAGTAGATGAGATCGGTCGTTCTCTCTTTTCTCTAAGGCAAAACCTCTCGATCCTTCACCCTCTTTCTCATTGCATGCCGTGTCCATTTTGCCATGCCCAAGCCTTGCCATGCAGCACAACAGTGGGAATGTAGGCTTGTCTTCATTAGGTCCAGAGCACTCTCTGAGCACCGCTGTCGTGCCATCTTGCTATCTATGTGTGTCATCTCATGTCCCTTGGTATGAGAAGTAAATCCCCTTAGTCAATTTCGCAAACCATCCACAGGAGCTTGGGGAATTTGGTTTTTGCTTAACTTTGGTCGAAGTCAACTTGTTCTTCCCCATCTCCGGTGTGGTGAGTTTTTCCTCAATTCCTTTCGGTGAAACCATCTTTTGGTCCTACTTGAGCTAACCAACCTCTCTTTTCTCTTCGGTGTGCTCAAGTCATCGTCTCCACGTGGAGCTCTCATCGCCGCCGTTCGGTCATCGTCGCTGGCCAACTACAGGGCACCTCCAGTCCTCTCCTTAGTTCTAGTAGGTTCCCTATACCTTAGTGATACTTATGTGTGCATGAGTTAGCTTAATGCGCTGCCGAGTCGACGTAGCCGTTTGTGCCATAGTTGCACCGCTACATCTCACCGTTGTGTCGTCGCTACAGCCCATCTTCGGCCATGTCTTGGCTACCCATAGGACCGGTAAGCTCCAAGGGTTCCATTTCTGGTCTTGGTCCACGCAGCCATGGACCACAATGCCGGCGAGCCACCGGGCAAACTCGCGGCTGTGAGTTCCTCTATTGTTGAAAATCCTGACAGTTACTGTAGCATATAATTAACCAAATCGATGTTAGATTAGATCTAAGTAATGATTAGTTTTGGTGTTAATTAACGCGTTGAGTGTATTACACGTGGGCGTCGTGAACAGAAAATGAGAAGATTAATGAATCTAGATTTACATTGAGTCTATGACTTGCGGGCCTGGTGTAGTTAGGTGCACAGGAAACTGCTCCATCGTCCATGGACCGATGGACCAGGTGCGTGGACCTTCGGTCCATGCACTATGTAGTGCACTGAGTCTATGACATGAGGACCCCACATGTTAGTTGGTTTTCTCCGGGATTTAAAAGAAAAAGAAAAACACTATGCAGTGGACCCCACAGGTCATTGATAGAGACTAAGTGATCCTGAGTATAAAAAGTATTTAATACATTTTGAAATTCCGAAATGATTTACTTTTGTATTGAAAATAGTTTAAACTTCAAAAATTCATAAGTATTTCATTTTAAATCCAAATTGGGTGAAATAATTTTGTTAGTTTCCATTTTTACTGTATTTAACTTGGAATAAGTTTGAGACATGTTATCATCATAGAAATTTTTGATATTTCAAAATTCATAGAAAATCCAAATAAACTCCAATTGAACTAAAATTTTCACATAAATTTATCTAAAATCATAATCTCACTACTGTGTAATTTTCATTCATTTTTCAGCAATTTGAATTTTCTCAGTTTCTTCGGTGTTGATAACGAGTTTTCTTAGATTCTGAATTGCCAGAAGAGAGTGAATACACACCAGAGATTGAGCAAGTGGTCTTTTAGCAAGGCAAGTATTAATTGTAATACTCCAAATTAAATTAATTGAGAAGAAATAAATTAGAGAGAGGGACCAATCAGAAAAGTGGTTTTAACAGAAGATTAGAGCTATGCATAATTTGGATAACCTGGGCTGTGGGCTTTCGACCCACAGTATTTAGGCCTAAGGGGGAAGGGCAGCCGGCCACATAAGAAGGAGAGGGGGCAACCCTAGGGTTGCTACAGTACCGCCGCCATGCTACAGTGCTACACCGTGCTACAATACCCTCCCATGATTAGCTTTCGCTACCGGCCAAGAAGAAGGAAGGGAGAAGCCTCCGCGGGTGGTGTTTGCCCAAAGAGGAAGGAAGAGAAGGGGGAAGAAGAGAAGGAAGGGGGATCACCAGCGGGAGCTCGTGATCTTCAGCTGCTCATCGAGGGTAACATTCGTTTCCCGTTGATTAGATGTTTAATTAGCTGTTTTAGCAATGCCGGTTGTGTAGATCCCAATCTGTCCAGAAGATAGAACGGCGGTTTTGATGACTTTAGATGCTGATTCCGTGGATCCCATCTCTTAGAGATAGTTGGGTAATGTCCTTAGCTTTCCATGGCCGCCAAGAACGCCCAAATCCGATTAACGGTCAGCGAGTTATGAATTCTTTAGTGTCGCTGTCCTGCTAATCTATCAGTTTTCTGACAGTTTGTAGAAAACTGGGTTAAGACATTAGTTAAAGACGAAATCAGAGGATCTTGATATAACGAAAAATGTAGGTAATTCCATACCTTTCCAGAAAGCTAAAGAACGCAAGATTTGGATACTCGTAGTAAAAGTTATGGTGGTTTTAGTGTACTGTCCAGAGAACCCGATGTGAAAATTGATGTCTTTTAATTTGGCTGATTCAGAAGGGCCCCCCAACTAGGTTTAGTTGGGGAATTTAATTACCTTTCCAGAAAGTCCTAGAATACCATATTTGGACCCCTGTAGTGAAAGTTATGATTTTTAGAAGTTGACTGTCCACAGAGGGGACAGATCGATCGTTAGAAGTGGGATGTTTGGAAGGCGCTTGAGAGTTTGGTTTTTTTTTGTTTGAGCTATTAATTATGTCTTGGGTCCAGTATGGTTGTCTTAGCTTGGTTCATAATTATGTTCGTGGGGATTGGTCCTGTGGCGCCCTCTTCGCGTCTACCGCTTCCGCATGGTTGAGGCAAGTATCCTGTTTGCAGCACAATTATGATTGGTTGATGTGATTGCTTGCGTTTACTTGTATTAGTCATACATGGATGATAGTGTGATGAATATGAATTGAATTTGGTGAATGCATGTTTATGGCTAAAGCTTTCCTATGTATGTTGTTAATGCCTTACATGCTATGTGAGATCTGAAGTTGTGGTATGTACTTGTTGATTCATATGTATGAAAGATAGGGTCATAGTACATACGCATACTGAAAGCATACCTGAGACTTGGTCACATGGTGACCAAGTACATACAGTTGAGGTCCCTACATTCGTGGAATGTGGGCATTGAGGAGAGGTCCCCATCATGAAGATGATGGGCAATGGTCCCTATACTTTGGCTTATTTGTAAAGGAAGAATATAATTTAGTTCATACTCTATAAATAAGCAAACCGATTGAGAATCTCTCATAGCTTTGGTTGAATGCTTTGGCTTATTTGTAATAATGAGATTAGCGAATTTGGATTATGCTTATCCTTGTTTTATCGGAATAGACTATCTTGCATGCTTGGATGAATTTGGATATTGAATTATTGTTTATGTTATATTTACTTGCTGAAACCTCGGTATAGTTAACTATACAAAGGAGGTTTTGCTGAAAAATTTGGTAAATGGTCTTAGTAGCATTGTTTAATTTTTTTAGTAGCATTCCAGGCTCAATGTTGAGCTGGGGTGTTACAGTTGGTATCAGAGCGGGCTGTAGGTCCGTGGTATTTGAATCATTAAACTTGACACACAAAGCACAGTAGTTGGGAATGTGTTTTTGCATTGCATTTACGTTTCCATTGTATTGTATTGATGATCCCTGTTATGAGATGATCTGATATATCTATATTATAATACTATGGTTATTATGTGTGGGGATGACCCATGTTGAGAGGTTGAGGTCGTGGTTGTGGCCCTGGGCTATACCAGGTTACACCACCGTTCGCGGTATGAGAATAGGGAAGTGATTACCTCGGATATCTTAGTAAAGGTGTTGATAGTGAATATCTTTAGAAGAGTTGTTCTCTTCCTTGAAATTTGAATTTGGTCAACTCTTGTCTAGTTGTGGCAGATGAACTTCTCTAGGATTCCTAGCCCATTCCAGTTGATGGGATTCTTTGAGAAATGTTGTTGTGTTTCATTTGGTTTAAGTTGCCCCATAAAGAAATCAATGTTTTCCCAACCGATGAGTTATTTTTGCAGCGGGTGAACTTGGTTGATTGTCATGTTTGACATTTATAGTGGAGTTTTGTCTTTCTTATTGGAAAACGACGACCCACTTATTCGATTGATGTTTTTGGTTAATTAAAGCTTCCTTTTGCAAGTCCTTTAGTACGTGGAGGCTTTGACTCAATGTATCTCTATTGGATATTTTGAGTGTTGAATATTAATGGTTCTCCTTTATGGAAGAAGATGTTAAATCCTTTAGCGATGTTTTGTCTTGGTTAAGTGAGAGGTTATAATCAAAGCAATTAATGGGTATGATATGGATTATTAGGTTGGGTCTGCAGAGTGTGCATGATTGATCTTAACTAAGATCTTTGAAAGAAAAGTTGATTAATTTGAAAGTGTCTTCCAGTAGTTCCTGATGAACTGTGATTAAGGGTATGGCTATACCTAATTGAAGTTAGAGGAGTTATTAAGAAGTGTGGAAATTTGACGAACTGGTTTGACCACAAAAGTTTGAAGGGATAGAAACTACTGGATGTAGAATATTATGGGAAGAGTTCTGGATAGCTCTTCTATAAGGAACGATGTGATGAATTTGGTTGTAGTGTTGCTGAGACTCTTGAATGATGAAAGATTTCGATTCTCGAAGTTTTATTGCGATTTTGTACCAAATTATGAATGTGAGGTAGAACGGCTGAATATGTGGTTGTAATTGCTCATGTGATTTGGCAAGGAAAGTAGGTAGCATATAAATTTCATGATGAAGCCAGTTGATAGCAACAAGGGTTGGAGTGCAACTGTTGTGTATTGAAGTGTGGTGTTGAACATCAATAAAAGTTGAACTCATGTGATTTAATAGATGGCTTACGTTGACTTGGTTGTGAAATAGTCGGATGACAACATGTTTATGACGAAAGGGTTTTTGGTATAACCTTTAAATGGTGTAGTAGGTTCCCTTTCAAAATAAAGTGGTTGTGTAGTGAGGTTGTAACAATTTAGTTTACTCTCAATCGAGGATGAGATGGTAAAGTAGTATGTACCTTTTTGGTGAGGCTTTGGGGCTTTATAAAGGAAGAGTTGGCGATAACGAATCTTGTTAAGAGTGAATTATTCCGGATGTTAGTAAGATATTCCACAAGAGCTTCTGACTCGCTGAAGTGGTGATGATTCTTCTAGAGAGAAAGTAAGTTAACTGCCTTTCAAAAAATTGGCTAAAAGAAATGATTGGAGTTTTGCATTCATGATCTTTTGGGAAGTTTTATTTGGATCTTAAGCGATTAATGTGATTTGGCTTAAAAGGCACTTCTTGCTTGGGATGGCAAGTAACGATATAATCAAAGGAAACCACTTTCTTTGTTAACGAAAAATGTGTACCATCAGTATTTGAGGTTGGAGTTGAGAGTTTGTAATATCTCGTTTAACCTTTGAGAATTAATTGAGTGAGAAAGAAAATTAAATAGAATTAAAATAAAATTAAATGAAGTTAAAAACGTAACTTCTGAATTTTCCTAGAGAGTGGGCTTTTGGCCCACGATTTCATTGGCCCAAGGGGACCAGCCTTATAAGGCAAAAAGACAAGGGACTTCCCAAACCCTAGCCTAGCTCTTCCTGCTGCACGCCCCTGTCCTCTGCTTGCCATCTCCAGCTGCCGTCCTGCATTCTACATCTGCCGCCATGGCTAGTGGTTGCGCAAGCTTTGAATGCGAGCCTGCATGTTGCGCTAGCTATCATGCACACTATTGCCTCTACACAATATGCTAGCATCTAACCCTGCCGCCAGTTTTATCCCTACACGCGCCACTGCATGTGTTTCCTACCGAGTTATGCACCTGTTGCCGCTAGCACCGCATGCTGCTGGTGCTGTCCTGCCTACATGCGTACAATAGCTGCTGCCTGCATGCTTTTGCCTTTGTTGGCTGCATCCCGTGAACAGAGAGAGAGCAAAACAATTGAGAGAGAGAGAAAGAGAGAGAGAGAGAGAGAGGAAAAGAAAGATTATGGGAAAGGAAAAGAAGACCACGCATGTTGCATGAAATTTATGTGTGCTGCTGGGATTCTCTGTGCATTGCTGCAAGGGTGACACTAGGAGCAAGATGAATGAAAAGAAGAAGGAAGGAAGGGGAGGTTCTTCGGGAGTTTATTCATCATCTTCCTGGGTTCTTCAAGGGTAACGGTTGTCGTTCTTAGCTGTTGATTTGTTGGTAAATGCGAGTTCGATTAGAATTGATTGGATCGAATTATTTCTGCTGTAGTTCAGTTCTGTCTAGTAGATTGCGTGGTTAATTTCGAGTTCTTAGAAGCTGAATTTGAGATGTCCATCTCCTAGAGATAGTTAGATACTGTTCTTAGCTTTCCGTGGCCGCCAAGAACACCTAATTCCGATGTACGGATCAAAAGTTATGTTAGTTTTCATGCCTACTGTCCAGAATTCTGACGTGATTGATCTGTCTAGTTGTCTCCTAAATTATGAATATGATAATGGAAGAATCAGGATTTTCACCCAACTAAGTTATTGTAGAAAATCTTATAACCTTTCCAGAATGATAAAGAACGCTCTAATTGGAGTTGCAGATCAAAAGTTGTGATATATTCTTTACCACTGTTCTGCTCGTCTATGCAGAATTTGTCTGTTCTTTCACCCGCCTGTAAGCATTTAAATTTGGCCGAATTGGGAGATCTTGTTAACTAGAATTTTGTAGATATGTTCGTTAAGTTTCCATAGGATCTGGTCTCACCTCGTACGAGTCCCAGATCAATAGATACGAGCTTTTCCGTGTTGCTGTCCAGTTTCGTTTCGGTGGTTGGGTGTTCTGTTTTCAGACTAGGTCAATTTAGTTAATTCTTGTGGTAGCGGGAGAGTGTTGCAGACCATTGTTGGTAGATACATGTACCTTGTTGTTCTTATTTCGAGTACTATCTTGTGTAGGCGGAGAGGCCTCAGGTTTAGGGGCACCGACATTGCCTAATACCGCAGCGCAACGCGAAAGGCAAGTACTTCTATATTCTTATGATTACTGAATGCTGGATGCTGGATATTCATATTGTGTTTTTATGTGATCTATGAGAATGTTCAAAGTTTATGTTCCTTTCTTATGTGTTAATTCCAAGTGTAGACATGAAGTCTTTCATAATTCATACTTCAATACATGCATCCATTTTCATGTTCCTTCCACGGGAGTGGATTATAAGACCCATCAATTCCAGTATGGGCACGTAAGACCCACCATTCCAATGTGGGCAGAATTGGACACCCGTATGAAACGTTCTTCATACGGGATTTGGATCCCCGTATTTTGTTAAATGCGGGCTTAGGTGAACTCCGACGGGTGTGTCACCAGCTATACCGGTATAAGCACGTGTGCAGTCCATTCCTTTCATTCAATCCATTCATTCCATTCATTCATATATTCATTCGGTGTTTTGTTCATGTTCTTAAAAGATGCTGCCTTGTCATAATTGTTGTATGTTCAATTATTCACTGTACTTGCTGAGTCTCGAACTCATTCTTGCTTTGTTTGTTTATTTTAGGTGATCATTGTTGATGGCTCTATTGGGAGGGAGTAGACAAGCACTTTTTTGTTCACTTCACCATTCTCCAATTTCAATAATAGGGCTTATTCTATCTCTCATTCGTTAATTGATGAACTGTAATAAATAAAGTTAGCTGTGGTTGATAACCTCTTCTAAGTTATGGTTGATTAAGTATTGCTTGTGATCTTCGATCATCATTTTGATATAATTGCTTGAATTCAGACTATATTCATGTTATGGTTCTATTAAATATTGATCCCTTTATGTCATTAGATGTTATGTTATTCAAATTCTTCCGCTTTATGGTTGTTTGTTAGATTATTTAGGTGACATCTTGGCTTCCGAATAGCCAGGGTGTTATAGAGTTATAATCTGCAACTTTTCTGTTGTTACAGCTTAAGAGTTTCTTGAGTTTCAATAGCAATATTTTATCATGATTTATGGAGGTTTGATATTCCTTCTTGTGGGACATGTGCCCTCAGCTGTGGACTCGTATTTTTCTTTCCGAGATCATTGCTATTGGACTGTTCTTATTGGTCTCGTGCTCACTCCGAGGAGCAACATTTTCTTATGCGTTGGAACCTGTTTTTGGTTTGTTTCTTCCTTTTGAGAAAGGAATTAACCAACTTGTGTTGCCAAGTTTTATGAAGTGTAATATAGCAACTGGTTGTTGGTGGTCAAGTATTTGGTAGTGGAGAGATTTTGGGAACCAACATATTTGAAGTACAGAAGACAGTGATTTGGATTTGACCTATAACATCTGGAGGGAGTTCAGTTTAAAAGGAATGTTTGTCGATGACTTGGTATCGGCATGGCCGGTTTGTCATGCAATTTAGTTTATCAAAGTGGATTTGACCTATAATATCTTTATCACTTAAATTTCTTTCGATAAAATGTGTGTTTACTAAACAGCATCTACAACTAGTAGTGTGTAGGCTGAAAACTGGTGCCTTTATGCAAAACTTAAGCCTTACAACGTCTCATTCGATTAGCCACTAGCATGTATAATTTTTCCTTTGTGTAATACTTGCAAGTACCTTTGTACTTAATTG
Source organism: Phyllostachys edulis (assembly GCA_036346405.1). Lineage (NCBI taxonomy): Eukaryota > Viridiplantae > Streptophyta > Magnoliopsida > Poales > Poaceae > Phyllostachys > Phyllostachys edulis. The sequence goes on along the minus strand of CM070565.1, from coordinate 31,029,088 downwards.
GATTGTCCATTTTGTTCAGGTGAGGAAGATTATGATCTCGATCAATTCGTTAGCGCCGATTTTGGCGACGCTAACGAATAATGTTGTTTCTAACCCTGCTCGGTTGCGTCTGGGAGATGGGCACATTTTGCTCGAATTTTTGGTGTTTAATACTTGTTTTCCACTGCATACTTCTTGTTAATCTCTAAATATGGCTGGTCGGCCACTTATGTAAATTATAGACATAAGTTTAATACTACGATTTATTCTAAGAAAGAAAGCATTCAAAAGAGAAATTAGACATAAAAAAATGGGGTTTCTGCAGTTCTTCGACAACTTAGGCCTCAGGCCTTGGCCCAGGAGGCCCATGAGGGGCCGGCCACCAATAAAAGGAGGGGGGAAACCCTAGTCTGTACTGTAGCTACAGTACCGCTGCCACTACAGTGTCTTGCTACAGTGCATCTCCTCCCCCCGCTGCCGGTGAAGAAGATCCTTGTTGCTACCGGCCAAGTGGAGGAAGAAGGAAGGTCACCCGGGTGATTGCTCGGCCAAGAAGAAAAAGAAGAGGAAGGGGAAGAAGGGTGAAACAGAAGAGGGAGAGGATCTTCTCTCAGGGGTAGTTCATCGTCTTCCTGCGTTCTTCAAGGGTAACAAAGATCCCCCCCGCTGTATGTTTTGTATTAGACGCGTTTATGAATTCGTTTAGTAGATCGATTGTCAATTGCTGTTAGATTGCGTTCTGTCCAGAAGATTGAATGGCAGTTTTCATGTCCTTAGATGCAGAATCTGTGAATCCCATATCTTAGAGATAGTTGGGAAGTGTTCTTAGCTTTCCGTAGCCGCAAAGAACACCCAAATCCAAATTACGGTCTGCGAGTTATGATTTTTTTAGTGTCGCTGTCCTGCTAATCTGTCAGCATTCTGATAGTTTGTGGAAATCTGGGTTAAGACATTAGTTAAATACGCAATTGTAGGATCTTTATATAACTAAAAATGTAGGTAATTTTCATACCTTTCCAGAAAGCTAAAGAATGCAAGATTTGGACACTCGTAGCAAAAGTTATGGTGGTTTTAGCGTCCTGTCCAGAGAACCCGACGTGAAATTGATGTCTTTTAAATTGGCTTAGTAGGGGTATTAGATGGCCGATTCAGAAGGGCCCCTCAGCTAGGTTTAGTTGGGGAATTTAATTACCTTTCCAGAAAGTCCTAGAACACCATATTTGGACCCATTTAGTGAAAGTTATGAATTTTAGAAGTTGACTGTCCACAGAGGGGACAGATCGGTCGTTAGTAGTGGGAAGTTGGAAGGCGCTTGAGAGTTTGGCATTTTCGTTTGGGCTATTAATTATGTCTTGGGTCCATTATGAATGTCTTAGCTTGGTTCATAATTATATTCAGGTGGGGGTTTGGTCCCAGGGGCAGCGCCTTCTTCGCGTCTACCGTTTCTGCACGGTTGAGGCAAGTATCCTGATTGTGGCATAATTACGATTGTTTGATGTGATTGCTTGCGTTTTACTCATATTAGCCATACATGGATGATAGTGTGATGAATATGAATGGAACTTGGTGAATGCATGTTTATGGCTAAAGATTACCTATGTATGTTGTTAATGCCTTACATGCTATATGAGATCTGAAATTTTGGTATGTACTTGTTGATTCATATGTATGAAAGATAGAGTCATAGTACATACGCGTATTGGAAGCATACCTGAGACTTGGTCACGTGGTGACCAAGTATATATAGTTGAGGTCCCCGTCATGTAAATGACGGGCATATGGTCCCCACATTCATGGAATGTGGGCATTGAATAGAGGTCCCCATCATGAAGATGATGGGCAATGGTCCCTATACTCATGGAGTATAGGCTCTTGGTCCCTGTGCCAGAGGGCACATGCAAGGGTATACATCGACGGTTGTATACCCCGCATTACCGGTAAAATACGAAAAGAGATAAAGATAAAATGATGCATTGCATGTTCGCATTACATAAGCATGGGAGTTGTCTTAGTGTAATGTTTCTTATGGTATGATGAAGTTATAAGCTGTGAGATATTGTTTCTTTATTGATACTTGCTTTGAGTCTTTGGGCTCACTCTTGCTTTCTTTGTGTTTTTAGGTACCACTTGCAAGAACGGCATGCATGGGAGGGAGTAGGGTTGCTTGGATGCACTTACTACCACACACTTTAAATCTTGAATATCATTTAGATCACACTCTAATAATAGCAAACTGTTGAGGATTAATTCATGGCTATGGATGAATGTTTTGGATTATTTGTAATAATGAGAGTAGTAAATTTTGATTATGCTTGATAATGCTTTAGCTGAATAGATTATCTTGGATGCTTGAATGAATTTTGAATGTTGAGATATTGATTAAGATATATGCAAATGTTGGAACCTCCAGTATACTTAGTTATACAAAGGAGGTTACGTTAAATTTAGAATTATGCCCTGTGTTTAAATTGTTATTATATTTAGTTAGTCGCATTCCGTGCTCTAGTTGAAATTTGGGGTTACAGATTAGTATCGAGCGGATTTGTAGGTCCGTGGTATTGAAAATATTAAACTTGACGACTAAGCACGAGAGTTGGGGATGGGTTTTCGCATTGCATTTACGCTTAGCTGAGTTGTATTGATGATTCCTGTTATGAGATGATCTGATATATCTATATTATAATACTATGGTTATTATGTGTGGGGATAACCCATGTTGAGAGATGGAGGTCATGGTTGTGGTCTTGGGCTGTACCAGGTTACACCACGGTTCGTGGTATAGGAATAGCGAAGTGTCCACACCGGATATCGTAGTACAGGCATTGATAGCGAGTATATTTAGAAGAGTTGTTCTCTTCCTTGAAATTTGCATTCGGTCAACTCTTATCTAGTTGTGCTGATGAACTTCTCTTGGATTAGTAGTCTATTCCAGTTGATGGGATTCTTGGAGAGACGTTGCTGTGCTCCCATTGGTTTAAGTTGCCCTGTAAAGCAATCAATGTTTTCCCAACCGATGAGTCATTCTTGCGGCTGGTGAACTTGGTTAATTGTCAAGATTGACCTTCGTATTGGAGTTTGTCTTTCTTATTGGAAAAACTTGATCCCTTTATTTCGCTTGATGATTTGGTTAATGAAAGTTTCCTTTTGCAAGTCCTTTATTGCGTGGAAGCTTTGACTCAAGGTATCTCTTTTGGGTATTTTGAGTGTTGGAGTTGGATGCTTCTCTTCTATGAAAGAAAACGTTGAAACCTTTATCGATGTCTTGTCATGGTTAAGCGAGAGGTTACAATCAAAGAAATTAATGGTTGTTATTTGGGTTATCAAGTTGAGTCTGTAGTGTGGTGCATATTTGATCTTAACTATGATCCTTGGACGGGAAGTCGTTTAATTTGATGGTGTCTTGTAGTAGCTCTTGATGAACTGTGTTTAAGGGTATGGCTATACCCAATTGAAGTTAAAGAAGTTATTAATAAGTGTGAGATATTGATGATTTGGTCTGATCATTAAGATTGTGGCATTTGTTAAATTTATTGGATAATTCGGTGTAATAGGTCACAATGGATTAAGCTATCTATAGTGATGGTTAAATTAAGGATATGTTTGATGTTGCCTTAGAGCATATTAATCCAGCAATTTTCATAGACTAGCTACTTGATGATTATACTTAATTGCTAGATTGAAACATGTATATCAGATTAGATGGATGTGAGGTAGTACTTTGTGAAGCCTGGAGATTTAAAGGAGATGATGTTATTAAACCTTTAATAAAACCCTGAGCATAAAGTGGAATGTTGACCCTGTGTTTATAAATGGATATGTGACTGTAAATAGCAGTAGGACCCTATTGCATACGTGATAAATACAATTGCCAATTGTTAATGATAGTTGAACTGGATGTGAATAACACTAATGGTTGAGTGGATGGGTTAAGTAGTCCCTGATAGCTTGCCTTGCGAAATTGTTATTTGATGGCATGATTTTGATAAAAGAGGTTTGTTTCAACCTTGTGGTTTGTGTCACTTTTGGAGAGGTTTACGATGGGATAGTAGGTTATGATGATTCTCGCTAAGAGTGTAGCATTTTCTTGTTAGTATGATTGCCAAAAGGGAGTATGACGGCAAGGTTGAATGGTTTGTATAAAAGGATTGATCGCTCGCGTGTAATGCATTAAATGAAAATGTCTATAGTTTTGTGTTTAGAAGCTTGTCTCGAGCAAAATGACATGTTGAAAAGGTTTTATTAATTCCTAATTGGTTCTTGTGTTGTGGTCTACAACACTCTTTTGGTTGGAGTTGGCATGGTGATGCTGTAACCAACGAAAGTCGTTTTCTTTGTTAAAGGTAAGAGTAAAGTAGAAGTATTTGAGATTGAAGTCAAGTTTTGTAACTTGCAGTTTATCGAATTTTTTTGCTTAAACTTTCTGCTTTGCCCATCAGAGTCTCCCGAATTCCAAAAGTAATGTTTTATTCTCGTTTGAGGTTTGCTATTCTCTACTTGTGGGATGTGTGCCCTCGTCTATGATCTCATCTTTGTTTTCCAAGATCATTGCTATTTGATTATTTCTCTTGATCTTGTAACTACTGTAAGTGGTAACGTTTTCCGTTGTGTTGAAACTTACTTCTATTTGCCTCTTATGCTAAGAAAGGGTTAACCGAATTGCGTTGCCAAGTCTTTTCGGTTGTGTTTTGGCAACTAGTTAGTGGTGGTCTAGTAGATGACTTGACGAGTCTTTAGGTGTCAAGTTGTTTGTGAAGCATTGAGTAATAAATCGATTTATTAGAGTAATTCTTGGAGAGGATTTGATTTAACTAGAAGGTTTGTCTTTGGAGCTAGCAGATTGCGTTGTCACAACTAGTAGGACCTATAGCGAGGTGTGGTCCAAGATCTTGTGTTCATTTTGACATAACATTAGAATTAGCAAGTATGGAAACCTTGATCAGTTTATTAGAGTATCGCAATTGGGTACTCGGTAAGATTGTGTAGAAGAATTATGATGGTGTAGCTTAATGAAAGTAGTAGTGTAGAGAAATCTAATAGTCATGTTAAATGATGGGATAGTAGGGATTGTTAAGTTATTGTCAAGTATGACTTGGCCTCGGTGATTAACTTTGTGGGAGTTAGATTATCTCTAACGATAACTTGGTTAAGAATATAATTATTTAATGATGTTAGTGATTGAGAATGTCTGAATCTTGATCAGACAGTTAGGATATTGTGAATGGGTATATTGTGGTCGTGTAGCTGAATTTCATTAGTGTGGGTTAGAGAAGGTCTAAGATTGGTGAAATGAATCGCTTTAGGCGATTACTTGATTAGTGAGGAATGTTGATATTAATGACTAAGGTTATTATTGAGCTGTGTGACATCTTAGTCATCAGATTTGAGGATTTCCTATCAATTATACTAGAAGTTCATGGAAGGAGATTTGGAGGGTGAATTTGGGCTTTGCATTTTTATGCTAGGACCTTGGAGGCCTAACATTATGTGTATAAGTAGAAGAACAAAAGTGGATTCCGAATAGTATCGATCGTTGGAAGAATCTTTCGAAGGTAGAAAATGAGTATGTGAGCTTCAAGTTGATTATCCTTAAAAGATTGAGGGGAAGTGATTGTGGCTGAAATCTATATTGAGGTGCGTTGAGAATTATATGTAAAAGAAATTCCTTTGGTAGAGAAGTTGACCAGAGTATGTTATTATGGATTAGAAGAGTATCTCTACATAGGTGTGGATTTTGTGTTCAGTTGAGCATAGCTTTGAGATGGCCAAATTAAAAGAGATGAATTAGTGTGTTATGCGATGATTTGGAATCTCATGGTTTAAGAGAAAGTTGAATTCTTAAAAGAAAGTTTGAGAAAGAGGTTGCATTCTCGGATGATGAAATATTCTCTTGGTTTTTATTTTGAGCTTTGTCTCTATGACAGATGCCAATTATAGATTGAGTTGGTTCTTCTTGGTATACATGGTTCCTTTCGGTTAAGACAAAGAAAGGAAATGGTTGTTTTAGGCATACGAGTGATTTCACCTTTGGCTTATGTTGTATTCATTGGTAAACTACCCACTTGGAAAGTGGAAGAGTTTCACGATGAATCCTTTGGTTTTGGATCTAACTCTTTTGGTAAGAAGTTGGTAATGCAGGTTTGCGATGAGAATCTTTTATTTTCAGCTAGGTTCCGTTTTTAAAAAAGTTTGTTTCAAACAAGTTCTGTTGTGCGTCCCTGGATAAGAGAGGTGCTCATTGTCAAAGTTAAGAGATCGATTGATACAAGGAACAAGAGCTTTGTGTGTTACGTGTAGGTTGTGTGGTTTCGTACCAGAGGGAATTTTGGCCCAAGGTACATTGGTTGTTTCTAGAAGTTGCAGAGACTTGGGTAATAGCGTGTCACTAGGACCGTCTTGAGTCCTGGCGTGTAGCACATATTGTTTTGTATGACCTAGTGTCGAGGCAGTATTGGAGATATCTGGAGGGTAAAGTTTCGTTAGAACCGTCGACCCACGAGTAAGACCGTGACTTCGAGTCGTGTCCGTTGAGTGACTTTTGAAAGGTTGGGACGAGTAATAGAGCGTAAAACGTCAGTGTCAAGGTGCTCTGATCATAGCGCATCGAGAGAGGCTACCTATTGATCGGAGTCTCGCATCTTGTGCAAAGATCTGAGTTTGTTCACCATGGTGCGTGTTCTACCGTTGTTAGATTCTAATTGAATTTTTCTTTCGCTTAGATTCGGGGTCGAATCCTGTTAAGGGGGGTAGAATGTAATACTACGATTTATTCTAAGAAAGAAAGCATTCAAAAGAGAAATTAGACATAAAAAAGGGGGTTTCTGTAGTTCTTCGGCAACTTGGGCCTCAGGCCTTGGTCCAGGTGGCCCATGAGGGGCCGGCCACCAATAAAAGTAGGGGGGAAACCCTAGTCCGTCATCAGAAGCTAATCTGACCGCCTTCTGAGTGTCTTGCTACAGTGCATCTCCTCCTCCGCTGCTGGTGAAGAAGATCCTTGTTGCTACCGGGCCAAGTGGAGGAAGAAGGAAGGTCACCCGGGTGATTGCCCGGCCAAGAAGAAGAAGAAGAGGAAGGGGAAGAAGGGTGAAACAGAAGAGGGAGAGGATCTTCTCTTAGGGGTAGTTCATCGTCTTCCTGTGTTCTTCAAGGGTAACAAAGATCCCCCCCGCTGTATGTTTTGTATTAGACGCGTTTATGAATTCGTTTAGTAGATCAATTGTCAATTGCTGTTAGATTGCGTTCTGTCCGGAAGATTGAATGGCAGTTTTCATGTCCTTAGATATAGAATCTGTGGATCCCAACTCTTAGAGATAGTTGGGAAATGTTCTTAGCTTTTCGTAGCCGCCAAGAACACCCGAATCCAAATTACGGTCTGCGAGTTATGATTTTTTTAGTGTCGCTGTCCTGCTAATCTGTCAGCATTCTGACAGTTTGTGGAAATCTGGGTTAAGCCATTAGTTAAATATGAAATTAGAGGATCTTTATATAACTAAAAATGTAGTTAATTTCCATACCTTTAAAGAAAGCTAAAGAACGCAAGATTTGGACACTCGTAGAAAAAGTTATGGTGGTTTTAGCGTACTGTCCAGAGAACCCGGCGTGAAATTGATGTCTTTTAAATTGGCTTGGTAGGAGTATTAGATGGCCGATTCAGAAGGGCCCCTCAACTAGGTTTAGTTGGAGAATTTAATTACCTTTCCAGAAAGTTCTAGAACACCTTATTTGGACCCTTTAGTGAAAGTTATGAATTTTAGAGAAGTTGACTATCGACAGAGGGGACAGATCGATCGTTAGTAGTGGGAAGTTGGAAGGCGCTTGAGAGTTTGGCATTTTTGTTTGAGCTATTAATTATGTCTTGGGTCCAGTATGATTGTCTTAGCTTGGTTCATAATTATATTCAGGTGGGGGTTTGGTCCCAGGGCAGCGCCCTCTTCGCGTCTACCATTTCTGCATGGTTGAGGCAAATATCCTGATTGTGGCATAATTACGATTGTTTGATGTGATTGCTTGTGTTTTACTCATATTAGCCATACATGGATGATAGTGTGATGAATATGAATGAAACTTGGTGAATGCATGTTTATGGCTAAAGATTACCTATGTATGTTGTTAATGCCTTACATGCTATATAAGATCTGAAATTTTGGTATGTACTTGTTGATTCATATGTATTGAAGATAGAGTCATAGTACATACGCGTATTGGAAGCATACCTGAGACTTGGTCACGTGGTGACCAAGTATATACAGTTGAGGTCCCCGTCATGTAAATGACGGGCATATGGTCCCCACATTCATGGAATGTGGGCATTGAATAGAGGTCCCCATCATGAAGATGATGGGCAATGGTCCCTATACTCATTGAGTATAGGCTCTTGGTCCCTGTGCCAGAGGGCACAGGCAAGGGTATACATCGACGGTTGTATACCCCGTATTACCGGTAAAATGCGAAAAGAGATAAAGATAAAATGATGCATTGCATGTTCGCATTACATAAGCATGGGAGTTGTCTTAGTGTAATGTTTCTTATGGTATGATGAAGTTATAACTGTGAGATATTGTTTCTTTATTGATACTTGCTGAGTCTTTGGGCTCACTCTTGCTTTGCTGTGTTTTTAGGTACCACTTACAAAAACGGTATGCATGGGAGGGAGTAGGGTTGCTTGGATGTACTTACTACCACACACTTTAAATGCTGAATATCATTTAGATCACACTCTAATAATAGCAAACTGTTGAGGATTAATTCATGGCTATGGATGAATGTTTTGGATTATTTGTAATAATGAGAGTAGTAAATTTTGATTATGCTTGATAATGCTTTAGCTGAATAGATTATCTTGGATGCTTGAATGAATTTTGAATGTTGAGATATTGATTAGGACATATGCAAATGTTGGATTCTCCAGTATACTTAGTTATACAAAGGAGGTTCTGTCGAAATTTAGAACTATGCCCTGTGTTTAAATTGTTATTATATTTAGTTAGCGGCATTCCAGGCTCTAGTTGGGCTGGGGTGTTACAATAAGCCCTAGTTGGATGAGACTTTGTAATATTATGTATGCCTTGTGTATGACTATGATCAATGTTGATAGAGACTAGTCATGTGCCCATGCGTTGCAATGGAAACTCATACTTTACACCAATAATTGTTTTGCAATGAGTACTAACTGTGTCTCAAACATACTAATACATTGTTCCTTATTGCAAGTGGTTCATGTGTTGAATAAGGCTTGAGAGCATTTGAAGCGAACAATATGTATATAATTATGTCACCATAAAAGAGCTCTTTTCAAATTAGAAAAAGAAACTTTTCTTTCACTAATATGTATATAATTATGTCGCCATCAAAGATGACCATGCCTAACAAACAGGCAACATAGAGAAGATATCGTCTATTTCTTTTGTTAGCTTGAAGAAATTCCCACAAAAAAAGGCATACGATGTATAGTGCATATGTATAGAGCTTTTGAATTTGTACTCCAATACAAGGTAAGGACCTAATTTGAGGATGTATACTTGACTCCAGTCTGCTATCTGTGCGGGCCTGCTTGCACATGCTATTAGGCAAGAAATGCACATCCCAACTTCTAATAGCTCAATGATCAACTTCTTTCCTTTGCGTGGTATTTATCGGTTGTAGCGGTATCACTTGAAGTTGAAATACAGGTGGAGAATGCCACATCCGAATGTGCACTTGAAGCCCTTCTTAAGAAATGAAGCTGATGCGATAGTCTTATGGAAGATTCATCATCATATCTAGCTTGTCAAGTAAACCTCGACTGCCCGCTGCTCACCAGAAACCTCGTGCGTGCTGCTGAAAACCCTCCATTCTGAGGTTGAAGCTAGCTAAAAATACAACGATGCTTCGCCAAAACCCCGAGGTAAATTATCAGAGGAGCGAACTATGGTGAAGCTACAATAGAACTAAGTTTAGGATAATAAAATGGCACTCACTGGGAAAAGTAAATCCAATGTATTCCAGGCTGCGTTTAAGCTAAATCCTTCCCGGAGCTAATACCGTCTAGGAAGATTCAACTATACCTTTATAGGTTTTTTTTTTCACTTTTGCTGTTACAGTTTAATTTGACAGGATTTTTTTGTATTGAATCAACCATTTAGATACGTGTATATCACGGTACAATACATCTTGACTATCAAATTGTTTTAATGTAGTTGCTTCTCTGGTAATTTGTATGCACTAAAGCAGCATATAAAGACTTGTGATGCATATCTTCCATACTGACATCTGAAGACTTCTGATGCAAAGTTCGAAATAATACACATAGCCTGGCATTCAAACTTGAACAAGAACACCATTTTCATTATATAGACTGTTAAGAAAGTAATGAGACACCATTCATACAACAATTGATGTAGTCACACAAATTGAATATACTACCTCCGGACATTTTTACTTGACGTCCTGTAGGCTAAAACACTGAAGGTCAACGTCAACTATAAATGTCCGGAGGGAGTAGTACTCTAGAGCTAGCAAAATAAAGAAGTTAGTGTCCATATTAGGACTACATCGTATGGATGCCCTTGTTGAGATGTAGAGGACCTAAGTTTCAATTCTCGCATCAAACCCATGGTATGAGCCTATGAGGAAGCTCAATTTCCATCAACTTATGCCGATGACCGATTTTGTTTTCTCATTGTCCTTGCTCTCGATGGCTACAGTTGGGGGCCTGCCTTATGCTGGACAAGCGCTAGTTGATCGGTGAAAATCAATTCCCTTAAATAATGTAGTTGTCACCACTCTTCCTCCATCACCAGCTCATTCTGTTCAAAACAACATATTTTATCTTGGATTTCCTTCATCTGAGAAGATTTTGTAACAAAAGACGACATAGACAATAAGCCAATATAAATACCAATTTTTAAAAAGTAGTACTGATACAGGGGAGGCCTGATCTTCTCGGTGAGTAACCGTGGATAGATGATGCGAAGTAGATGATGTCATTGGCTAAACACTCGCGCCATTGCACGAACCCTCAACTCTTTGGAATACGTCCAAAACACACCGGATAGTTGATCGTCGCGAGACCACAAACGATGATCGCCAAGTCCCTAATTCCTAATGGAACGACGGCTTGACCTTGAATTGCAGAACGAATCAATAGATCGCCTAGTCCTCTCTCAAAGTCCTCGCATGAACTCTGGTTTAGAAAGAACAAGTAATAGATATGTTTCAATTCTTATGCATAAACTGGTCTCTGGTTACAATGGGGGTCTAACCCTCAATATATAGGCTCAAAGAATAGGGCACCCATGAATAGTAAACGGAAATGGATTACTGTTCACGTAAACAGTAATCTGACTCGGCTTACTGTTCACATGAACAGTAATTTTGGATTCCTTTTCTTTGTTTTATTGAGTTTAGACTGAAATTGGAATGTTGGATTCTCCTCTTGTCCCTTTGCTTCTTTCTTCTTTCGTGCATGCATTTTTTTCTTCATGCTTTCTTTGCTTTCGACCAAAACAAGTGCTACTTCTCTTGTTGATATAATTGGGCTGAAATCAATATATTGCTTTTCTTCTTCTTCTTCTCCCTTCATTTCGGCCAACCATGCCTCCTCTTTGTCATACCTAACTCTGATTATTGTTTTTTGAACATCCTCTTTTGATGGGCTCCCTTCCTCCCACGCCTCCCTCTTGGGATCCATCATTGTATGTTCTTCAAATCTGAGCACACATAAAACACAAGCTTTAGGTAGTATAAAATTCTCATCAAAAATATTATTATGCTTAGCTAAGAGTGAGTTCACCTCTTGTTGAAGTTGTTTGGCACGTGCTCTAGTAATTGGCCCCTTAGGCAATTCTAGAGTGATATCTTATGCTTGTGAAGATGGGAAGCTAGAGATGCCCTCAGCAAGTACTATCTCAGAATTCTAGTTTTGGTACCTGGATATCCACTACGTTGGATAAAGATTGCTATATATCCTTCTGTTCCTTCTCAAGTTACTCTTGTGCATTAGCACGTGCCTCTTTGAGTAAATCATTGGCTGAAAATCCTTTTGTGCAAGGAGATTATGCTGAGGACATTGATTTAGCAAAGTGAGCTTTTGAAAATCTTGCAAGTATTCAAAGGAATAAGTGATGAGCTTAAGTATCATGATAAGCATTCAGATTTCAGCAAGCGACAGTATATTTCTCTTACTTGATCGGACTCCTCTTGACACTCATCGAGGACTGCTTCAGAGCAGACGGTTGCACGATCTCCATGTGACCGAGATCACGCAGGGCCACCTCGAGAACTTGAAGGCAGTTTACAATTTTTAAGCAAAGAGAGAAATGATAGCCCAGCTAGCTTAGGGAGTATAAAACTTGGAAGGCATTAAACAAAGTAATTAGCTTTGTTTGGTTACAACTTCTTCTCATAGTTCAATTATGTTGCCCACTATGTATGTAATTTTGTTGCACATTGAATGCATGAATGTAGCTAGCAAATCTGTTTGTGAAAGGAAGAAACAACTAATCTTCGAAAGCAGCTAGATTATAAAAAAATTTCAAGGAGTTGAGAAAGGGACATTAACTACTCAATATCATCGTTAAAGATTAAAAAATGGCATATGCTTGATTGTTTACCGTGGAAACTAACTATGCATATCACTGATCTAAGCATTATTGGACATAGAATTCTAGCAGATGTGTAAAGTGGGCCCCTTTCCTTTATATATGGTAGAAGAGATACATACCACTGCAGTGCGTATGGATTTGGGAATCCTTGATCATCACAATTAACTTGGAAAACCAACAGCACCAATTGGAAGAGATGTGATTCCCTGCTTTAACTGTAATATCTCGTTTAACTAAATAAGTAATTCAGAATTAGAAGAGATAATTAAGAATAAAATATCATAATTTAGTGGATTAGAGAGAGTTGTGGGCCGCTGGCCCATATCCAAAGTGGGGGAAGCCCAGATCTAAATAAAGAGTAGGGGGTGAACCCTAGTTCTCTTCCCTGCCGCACCCAAGCCGTAGCCGCCGCCGCTTTACCCCTACCTCCTTGTGCAGTTTTCTCTGCCTTGCCTCTAGCTGCCAGCATGCGTCAATCTTTCCTCTACCGGCCAAGACGTGTGCATTCCTCTGCGCTTAGGCGCAAGATGACGCCAATGCCTCTCGCCCGCATGAAGGCGCCGCCCGACGCATGGAAGCTGGTTGTTCTGTCGCTATTTTTCTTTTTGCCGTGCGTGTGCCTTGCATGCAGTCCTACACGCATGCAAGAAGTTGTTGCATGCAGCCCTACACGTGAGATTTTGATGCTGCATGTGTCATTTTGATGCATGTGCTAATTGTTGTGGCTGCTGGTTGTGCTACCGAGGAAGAGAAGGCAAGAAGGGAAGAAAGAAGAGAAGGGAGGAGAAGAGAAAGGAGAGGAATCACCAGCGGGTGTTGGTGTTCTTCGTCGTTTCGTCAAGGGTAACCTCTGTTCCCCTCGATTAGATGCGTAATTAATTAATTTAGCAATGTCAGATTTAGGTCCGCCAGATGATTGGGTTAGACTGACGTTTTGATATGGTTAAGGGCAGATTCAGTTCTGGACATCTCCTAGAGTAATGTAGAGGACATCGCCATCTTTCTGTGAAGTGCTAGATCGCATATTTGGACCTCTGTAGCAGAAGTTACGAATTTATTTGTGGGACTGTTCTGCAGATCTGTTGATATTCTAACAGGTTTTAGTAATCCGAATTAAACGAGTAGTTAAACGGAAAATTAGAGGAGATCAATATAATTAAAGTTGTAGATTATTGTCTCAGCTTTCCAGGAAGCTCAAGAATGCAAGATGTGGACACTTGTAGTAAAAGTTATGGTATTTTTAGTGTACTGTCCAGAGAACCCAACGCGAATTCGATGTTTTGTTAACTAGCTCGGTAGGGGCAATAGATGGCCGATTCAGAAGAGCCCCTCAACTAGGTTTAGTTGGGAAATTTAACTACCTTTCCATAAAGTCTAAGAACACTTTATTTGGACCCCTGTAGTGAAAGTTATGGATTTTAGAAGTTGGCTGTCCACAGAGGGGACAGATCGGTCGTTAGAAGTTGGTAGTTTGGAAGGCGCTTGATAGTTTAGCGAGTTTGTGTGTGCTATTAAATATGTATTTGGTCCAGTATGGTTGTCTTAGCATGCATTATAATTATTATTCAAGTGGTGGACTGGTCCCAGGGGTAGCACCTTCTGCACGTCCTTTGTTCTCTCGCGGTTAAGGCAAGTATAATTATGGATATAATAGATATTATCGAATGACATTGATTGATAATTTCTATGAGTATTTGTGTTATTGATGATTGATATGGTGATATGATTGGTAATGTTCATGGTTTCTAAAGCTTTGAGTTATGTGTTAATCATGGATGTTTGAAAGTTGTGAAGTCTATGATTATAAGCTTTTGTAGTATGAATTGGATATTCATATGCAATGTTGTTGCGGATGCATGTTTATATTAATTTGAGAATTCATACATATGCATCATGTTGTCTTATTGAAGTCTTAGTCATGTGATGACCAAGCAACTCTTGAGGTCCCCATCATGTTAATGACGGGCTAAAGGTCCCCATGCTTGTGAAGCATAGGCTTTTGTAACACCTCAACCCGACACTGAGCCTGGAATGCCACTAAACTACCTTTTCAACTAATATTCATTAACACACTATAGAATTTCAGCAACCAAAGAATTAATAAAAACCATCCATGGGTCACAATAGAACATAAATAAAGACTTGTCAAACATGAATAAATAAGAGAGAGAAACATAGCAAGACAATAAGTCTAGAACAGCAGCAATCCAGTAAATCCAAAACCTTAGAGCAAAATAGACTAGTCCAAAGCATTCATCTAAGCTTAATAGATTTCTAACATTTCCTAAAAGTAGTTCAGCAATAGTGAATCAAATGATTCTCATGGCAAATAATCATGTGTCTGATGTATGAAACTATCCCATGTGCTCTAGTCCCTCTCAAGTGTGGTGCCCTCAAAGATCACCTAAGAACAACAAAAGAGCAAGGGTGAGTCCACGACTCAGCAAATGCATCAATAAACAACAACCAATGAATAAACAACAGTATTCAATGACTTCATTATCATCACATGTACTTCTATTAATATTCTCATGCCATTCTCTTCTCTTTGTTTTCACACACATTCATCTCATATTTCAATACAACCCTACTCTACATGCCCACATGCACTTCTTTCGCGTATACCGGTATAGCATGAGTGAACGCTCGCGACAACGTTCACTCTCAAGCCTGCTCCTCCTCAAGGATCGGGAACCTCCTCCACTCCCGTGGAGTTGTGATCAATCATGATCACCTACTCATATGCAAAGATGCTTATGAATGCAAAAATGCATAATTTCATCATATTCAACAATATCCAACTTTTCTCATATCCAGCATCATGACATATTCCTAACCATTTCATTGCTTGCAGTTAAATAAAAATAAAAGCATAACAATAATGGCAATGAAAGATAAAGAAATACAGTGATCAATCATTGATCGCTGTCTACCATGCACTTGCCTTTACTAGTTGCGACGCACGGTCTGGCTAGAAGATGGCAACAAGCACGACGTCTCTCCTACAATAAACACTCAAATTTCAATACAAGCTACAACATCACAAGAACGTCAATTAATTGACATCGCTCCTACATGTCCCCCAAATCCGCAATGCTTCCCCAGTAACGAACAGTCACCCCTTGCTGTCCTGGTACTAAAAAGGGCGTAACTTTTGACTCACAAGTCCGATTATGGCAAACCACCCCACTCTGGAATCTACACAAAATTCTCCACCTTTTCTTAGATTATCATGACTTCTAATTAAATCATCTAACCCCCTGTTTTTATCCCAGAAGACCGATCTGCTATCTTCTGGACAGCGGGTCTAATTAAATTCATAACTTGAAAATTACTAGTCCGCTCAACGTGATTAAATACTCTATGAAAAGATACTAAAATTATCTACAATTAACTAGTAGATGATATTCCCAAAATTCACCATTAGGGTATCCTAATAAATCGTACAACAGAACAGCAGACTAAACCAATCTACCGTTCGATATCTCCCTGACTAAAACATGCAGCACTAACTAGCCAATGACTCGCCTTTACTATTTAAACATGCGTGCATGTATACAATGCTACCGTCAAACTAGTTAACTACTAATTAGCATTATTTAATTAATCTCTCTCACCCCTACTAATCCGATTAAATATTCACATGCAGCAAAACAGCCGAGCATACAAAACAATCTTGCACTACTAGTTGATTTCTAGCACTAGCTAATTATTAATTGCCATAGATGCATGCGTACTACAATTCATCTCTCTCCCTTAACAAATCATTGAAACACATGCATGCAGCACCAGTTAAGTGGACAAAACCAAATAACTAATCACTTCATGCATGCGTACTAAGCCAAAGATGCATGCACCAAACTAATTGATGCACTAACTAGCCATGCACCCATCAGTGCCAAGTATTAGTAGCAAAAGGACAAAAGAAGGTGCAGCACGTAGCCATGCAACCAATAAGAAAACAAGGCAAACCTTGCATGGCAAGACACACGGCCAGGCAATACGCACGGCCGAGGCGGCGGAGACCTCCTCGCATCACGTCTTTGGCTGCCCCTTAGGTGCTCGGCGTTGGTCGCCGGGCCGATCAGCGGCCAGGGCAAGCAGGAGGCGTGATAGGAGTCAGCCACGGCGCACGCAGACTGGCGGTAGGACTGCAGCGGCACGTTGGACAGGAGATAGGGAGAGCGGTGATAGATGGAGGCGGCACCTGGGAAAAAGAAAAGCTAGGGTTATGATAGTTTTCCCACTCTCCAACTTAAAGCTGGGCTTCCCACTTGGAGTATAGGCCGACAGCCCACTACTTTCCCTTAATCCACTAAATTCTGAAATTTCACTCTTAATTAGCTCTTTTAATTCTTCCATTACATGTTTAGTTAAACGGGATATTACAGCTTTGGTCCCCATACTTGCGAAGTATGGGCAATGGTCCCTGTGCCAGATGGCATAGGCATGGGTGTGCATCGACGGATGCGCACTTTGCATTACCGGTAAAATGCAAAAGGGAAAGAGAAGGATAAAGATCATGTTGAGCATATTGCATAGCATGTGTGTGTAAAGTAACTGATATGTGGTTTTGTGGAGTATAGTTGATGAGTTACATGCTTGTATGCTGTTGATGCCATTTATTATATTTGCTGAGTCTTTGGACTCACCTCTTGTTGTTTGTTGTGTTTTAGGTATCGTTATGAGATCGGCGTGCATGGGGGAAAGGAAGGATTAGTCTTGTTGCACTTTTGCACGAACTATCCACCATGAATGAAAGGAAAATTAATTAGGAGATGAATGAACTGTTTAAAGTACTCTTAATGATTATTGCTTGCTTGGAGTAAACTGTAATAAATGAATAGAAGTTTGGATGCACATGATCTATAGCTTAGATGTTTAGTTGCTATGGATGTTATAGTAACGAATAGCCAGTTTTGAATATGTCTTGATCATTTTCCAAGTTGGATTACTTATTTATGTTATATCTGTTTGTTGGAACCTCCGGTATAGATAACTATACAAAGGAGGTTCTGCCGAAGTTTTGTAAGGTGTTTTAGTTTAACTTTGTTTACTTTATTTAATTTAGTAGCATTCCAGGCCTTTGTTTGGCTGGGGTGTTACAATTAGTATCAGAGTGGGTTGTAGGTCCGTGGTATTGAAAATATTAAACTTGACACACTAAGCACAGTAGTTGGGGATGGGTTTTTGGATTGCATTTACGCTTCCATTGAGTTGTATTGATGATTGCTAATATGAATTGAGTATAATTGCTCATTAATCGATTATATGATTATTATGTGTGGGGATAACCCATGTTGAGAGGTTGAGGTCGTGGTTGTGGCCTTAGGCTTTACCAGGCTACACCACCATTCGCAGTATGATAATAGTGTGTATCTTTAGAAGGGTTGTTCTTTTCCCTGAATTTAATTTTGTCACTCTTGTTCAGTTGGGCTTGACGAATCTCTCTTCGGTTAGTAGTTTTATTCCAGTCGATGTGTTTCCATTGGCTTAATTTGTCCTGTAAAGCAATCAATGTTTCCCCAACCGATGAGTTATTCTTGCGGCTGGTGAACTTGGTTGATTGTCAAGTTTGACCTTTATAGTGGAGTTTTGTCTTTCTCATTGGAAAACCACGACCCACTTATTCGAGTGATGTTTTTGGTTAATGAAAGATTCCTTTTGCAAGTCCTTTAGTACGTGGAGGCTTTGACTCAATGTATCTCTATTGGGTATTTTGAGTGTTGAAGATTGATGGTTCTCTTTTATGAAAGAAGATGTTAAACTCTTTAGCGATGTTTTGTCTTGGTTAAGTGAGAGGTTATAATCAAAGCAATTAATGGATATGATATGGATCATCAGGTTAGGTCTGCAGTGTGTGCATGATCGATTTTAACTAAGATCCTTGAAAGGAAAGTTGATAAATTTGGAAGTGACTTGTAGTAGTTCTTGACGAGCCGTGATTAAGAGTATGGCTATACCTAATTGTAATCAATAGAGTTAATAAGAGGTGTGGAACATTGATGAATTGAGTTGATCATTAGTAGTGATACATTTGGTAAACTTCTTTGGTAAATTGGATTAACAGGTCTCAATGGATTAATCTAACAGTTTAGGATGGTTAGGTTCAAAAAAAGTTAGATTATTGTCTTAGTGGATATTAATCTTGGAGTAAACTTTGGTGGATACTTAGTGATGATATGTAATTGCTAGGTGCAATTATTGTCTATTAAAGTTTGGTGTCGAGCATCACTAAGAGATAAGCTGATGGGATTTAATGGATGAACAATGTTTACATGATGGTAGAACTATCGAATAATAGTTTGTCTTTGATGAAAGGGTTTTGGAATAACCTTTTAAATTGTGTAGTAGTTTTCCTCTAAAATAAAGTGGTTGTTGTAGTGAGAGTGAAAGAATTTGGTATACACTCAATTGAGGATGAGGTGACAAAGGGGTATGTAACATTTTGGTCAGCCTTTGGGGGCTTTATAAAGGAACAATTAACAATAACGAATCTTGTTAAGAGTAGATTATTCTTGATGTTAGCAAGATTGTCCACAAGGGATTCTGACTCGTTGTAGTGGTGATGATTCTTCTAGAGAGAAAGGAAGTTAATGGCCTTGCGTAATATCAGTTAAAGGAAATGTTTGGAGTTTGCATTCGTGATCTTTTGGGAAGTTCTATTTGGCTCTTAAGCGATTAATGTGATTTGGCTTAAAAGGCACTTCTTGTCTGGGATGGCAAGTAACGATATAATCAAAAGGAAACCACTTTCTTTGTTAACGAAAAAGGTGTACCATCAGTATTTGAGGTTGGAGTTAAGAGTTATAATCTATAACTTTTCTGTTGTTACAGCTTAAGAGTTTCTTGAGTTTCAATAGCAATGTTTTATCTTGATTTATGGAGGTTTGATATTCCTTCTTGTGGGACATGTGCCCTCAACTGTGGACTCGTATTTTGCTTTTCGAGATCATTGCTATTTGACTGTTCTTCTTGGTCTTGTGCTCACTCTGAGGAGCAACGTCTTCTTGTGCGTTGGAACCTGTTTTTGGTTTGTTTCTTCCTTTTGAGAAAGGAATTAACCAACTTATGTTGTCAAGTCTTATAAAGTGTAATATAGCGACTGGTTGTTGGTAGACAAGTATTTGGTAGTGGTGAGATTTTGGGAACCAACCTATTTGAAGTACAGAAGACAGCGAATTGGTTTGGTTTTGACCTATAACACCTGGAGGGAGTTCTATTTAAAAGGAATGTTTGTCGATGAAAAAAAAAGTTGATTAGTGTTACAACTAGTGGAACCTATGGCGAATTATGATCCAATAACCTTTGTTCATGTTAGGATGTTGGGATTATCGAAAGTATGGACTCTTGATAAATGTATTAGAGTATCGCAATCGGATACTTAGTAATATTGTGTAGAAGAGTTATGATGGTGAAGTTTAATGAGAGTAGCGGTGTGGAAAAACCTAAGCATTGTGCTAACTAATGGGATAGCAGGAATTATTGAGTTATTGTCAAGTATGACTCGGCCACAATGAGTAACCCTATGGGGGTTAGATTATCTCAAATGATAACTTGGTCAAGAATATAATTATTTATTGACGTTAATGATTGTGTATGTTTGAATCTTGGTCAATCAGTTAGGGTATTACGAAGAGGTATATTACGGTTGTGTAGTTGGATTGGATTGGTGTGGGTTAGAGAAGGTCTAAGATTGGTGAAATAAATTGTCTTGGGGCAGTTACTTGATTAGTGAGGAATGTTGATACTAATGACTGAGGTTATTGTCGAGCTGTGCGAAATTTTAGTAAACGAATGTGAGAATTTCCTATCAACTAAACCAGAAATTCATGGTAGGAGACTTGGAGGACTAAACCAGAAATTCATGGTAGGAGACTTGGAGGTTTAATTTGGGCCTTTGCATTTTATGCTAGGACCTTGGAGACCCAATATTATATGTAGAGGTGGGTGAACAGAAGCGAATTTTGAATAGTGTGTTGATCTTTGATAGAATACTTTGGGGTAAAGTAAATGAGTGTGAATGTGGTAAATTTCAAGTTGATTATCCATAAAGATTGAGGTGATGTGATTGTGGACGAAATCTATATTGAGGAGTGTTGGGAATTATTTGTCAAAATAATTCATTTGGTAGATAAGTTGATCAGAGTATGTTATTGTGGATTGGAAGAGTCTCTCTTCATAGGTGTGGATTTTGTGTTTAGTTTGAGCATAGCTTTGAGATTGCCAAATTAAAATAAATGAATTAGTGTGTTATGCGATGATTTGGAATCTCATGGTTTAAGATAAAGTTGAATTCTTAAAAGAAAGTTTGAGGAAAAGGTTGTATTATCGGATATTGAAATGTTCTCTTGGTTTTTATTTGAGCTTTGTCTGTATGATGAATGCCAATTATAAATTGAGTTGGTTCTTGTTGGTATGCGTGATTCTTTTCGGTTAAGAAAAAGAAAGGAAGTGTTTGATTTTGAGCATTCGAGTGATTTCTCCTTTGACTTACTTGGTGTTTATTTGTAAACTGCCTACTTGGAAGGTGGGAAGGTTTTCGTGATGAATCTTCGATTGTGGATTGGACTCTTTTGGTGGAGAGTTGGTAGAGCCTTGTTGCGATGAGAATCCTTTATTTCCAGTTAGGTTCTATTTGCAAAAGAGTTGTTTAAAGCAGGTTTTGTTGTGTGTCCCTAGTTAAAGGAGGTACTCCTTGTTAAGCCGAAGAGATCGATTGAGAGGTGAAATAAGAGTTCCGTGTGTTATGTGCATGTTGTGTGGTTTGGTATCAAAGGGAAGGTTGGCCCAAGGTACATTGGTTTGTTTCTGGAAGTTGCGTGGATTTTGGAAGATAGCGTATCGCTAGGACCGTCTCAAGTCTTGGCGCAGGGTACACAATGTTTTGTGTTACCCGGTGTCAAGGGAGTACTTGAGAAGTCTGAAGTGTGAGGTTTCGTTAGAGCCATTGACGAACGAGTAAGACCTTACCTTTGAGCCCTGTCCGTTGAGCTTACCTAGAAAGGTCGAGACAAGTGATGAGGTGTATTACGTCAGTTTTCGTCATGGGCTGTGGTTGCATCAGTCCGACAGAGAGGCGACTTGGGAGTTAGAGTCTCGCATGCACGAGCAGTATCCAGAGTTGTTCACGATGGATACGTGTTAAATGTTGTTAGTATCAGTTTTGGTGTTCAATCGAGTAGAATGATGTGAAGAATTCGGGGTCGAATTCTGTTTAAGGGGGGTAGAATGTAATATCCCGTTTAACTAAATAAGTAATTTAGAATTAGAAGAGATAATTAAGAATAAAATATCATAATTTAGTGGATTAGAGAGAGTTGTGGGCCGCCGGCCCATATCCTAAGTGGGGGAAGCCCAGATCTAAATAAAGAGTAGGGGGTGAACCCTAGTTCTCTTCCCTGCCGCACCCAAGCCGTAGCAGCCGCTTTACCCCTACCTCCTTGCGCAGTTTTCTCTGCCTTGCCTCTAGGTGCCAGCATGCGTCAATCTTTCTCTCTACCAACAAGACGTGTGCATTCCTCCGCTTAGGCGCGATGACGCCAATGTTTCTCGCCGCATGAAGGCGCCGCCGCATGCATGGAAGCTGGTTGCTGCCGCTAGCTAATTCTTTCTTTGCTGCCGGCGTGTGCCTTGCATGCAGTCCTACACGCATGCATGAAGTTGTTGCATGCAGCCCTACGCGTGAGATTTTGATGCTGCATGTGTTATTTTGATGCATGTGCTAATTGTTGTGGCTGCTGGTTGTGCTGCCGAGGAAGAGAAGGCAAGAAGGGAAGAAAGAAGAGAAGGGAGGAGAAGAGAAAGGAGAGGAATCACCAGCGGGTGTTGGTGTTCTTCGTCGTTTTGTCAAGGGTAACCTCTGTTCCCCCTCGATTAGATGCGTAATTAATTAATTTGGCAATGTCGGTATTTAGGTCTGCTCAGGACAGATTGGGTTAGACTGACGTTTTGATATGGTTAAGGGCAGATTCAGTTCTAGACATCTCCTAGAGTAATGTAGAGGACATCGCCGTCTTTCTGTGAAGTGCTAGATCGCATATTTGGACCTCTGTAGCAGAAGCTATGAATTTATTTGTGGGACTGTTCTGCAGATCTGTCGATATTCTAACAGGTTTTAGTAATCCGAATTAAACGAGTAGTTAAATGGAAAATTAGAGGAGCTCAATATAACTAAAGTTGTAGATTATTGTCTCAGCTTTCCAGAAAGCTCAAGAACGAGAGATTTGGATACTCATAGTAAAAGTTATGGTATTTTTAGTGTACTATCTAGAGAACCCGACGCGAATTCGATGTTTTGTTAACTAGCTCGGTAGGGGCAATAGATGGCAGATTCAGAAGAGCCCCTCAACTAGATTTAGTTGAGAAATTTAATTACCTTTCCATAAATTCTAAGAACACCTTATTTGGACCCATGTAGTGAAAGTTATGGATTTTAGAAGTTGGCTGTCCACAGAGGGGACAGATCGGTCGTTAGAAGTTGGAAGTTTGGAAGGCGCTTGATAGTTTAGCGAGTTTGTGTGTGCTATTAAATATGTATTTGGTCCAGTATGGTTGTCTTAGCATGCGTTATAATTATTATTCAGGTGGTAGACTGGTCCCAGGGGCAGCACCTTCTGCACATCCTTCGTTCTCTCGCGGTTAAGGCAAGTATAATTATGGATATAATAGATATTATCGAATGACATTGATTGATAATTTCTATGAGTATTTGTGTTGTTCATGATTGATATGGTGATATGATTGGTAATGTTCATGGTTTCTAAAGCTATGAGTTATGTGTTAATCATGGATGTTTGAAAGTTGTGAATTCTATGATTATGAGCTATTGTAGTATGAATTGGATATTCATATGCAATGTTGTTGCGGATGCATGTTTGTATTAATTTGAGAATTCATACATATGCATCATGTTGGCTTATTGACGTCTTGGTCATGTGATGACCAAGCAACTCTTGAGGTCCCCGTCATGTTAATGACAGGCTAAAGGTCCCCATGCTTGTAAAGCATGGGCTTTGGTCCCTATACTTGCGGAGTATGGGCAATGGTCCCTGTGCCAGATGGCATAGGCATGGGTGTGCATCGACGGATGCGCACTTTGCATTACCGGTAAAATGCAAAAGGGAAAGAGAAGGATAAAGATCTTGTTGAGCATATTGCATAGCATGTGTGTGTATAGTAACTGATATGTGGTTTTGTGGAGTATAGTTGATGAGTTACATGCTTGTATGTTGTTGATGTCATTTATTATATTTGCTGAGTCTTTGGACTCACCTCTTGTTGTTTGTTGTGTTTTAGGTACCGTTATGAGATCGGCATGCATGGGGGAAAGGAAGGATTAGTCTTATTGCACTTTTGCACGAACTACCCACCATGAATGAAAGGAAAATTAATTAGGAGATGAATGAACTGTTTAAAGTACTCTTAATGATTATTGCTTTCTTGGAGTAAACTGTAATAAATGAATAGAAGTTTGGATGCACATGATCTATAGCTTAGATGTTTAGTTGCTATGGATGTTATAGTAACGAATAGCTAGTTTTGAATATGTCTTGATCATTTTGCAAGTTGGATTACTTATTTTTGTTATATCTGTTTGTTGGAACCTCCAGTATAGATAACTATACAAAGGAGGTTCTGCCGAAATTTTGTAAGGTGTTTTAGTTTAACTTTGTTTAGTTTATTTAATTTAGTAGCATTCCAGGCCTTTGTTTGGCTGGGGTGTTACATTAACATCCAGTGAAAGTGGCAAATTATGCATCTGGAAAAGTATCTATACAACTAACTCAATTAAACCATGACATATATCACACTCTTTGCATACATAGGAATAGTTGTTTATTTAGGGCAGGAACATAAAGAACATGATTAAATTGGCTATTGTTTGCTGGTGTACCTTTGTTTTCCTCTGTAGAGAAAACAATGCATTGTTGTTGGAGACTTTTGGGCCTTAGAGAATTCCATTGGAGAGCCAAATGGCACTATATATATAACTCAGAAAACCTAAGAAAGCAGGAAATCAAATTGTATCAAACTAACAGAAGATATATACCAAAGAATCGCACTACAAATAATGAATAATATGTCATTGCACCTTGTTTGTAAATGTCAAGTATTTTTTTGTCAAGTGGTGCAACTCGACAAAGACATAGTTGCATCCAAATGCATCTTAAAAACCCGAAAGGTGGTGTACAAAAGGTAACATTTTTTAAATCGAGAAAGGGATAAAGAAGGAACATCCAACTTGAGCTAGTTTGATGCTCTACATAACGCCCACCTACATTTAGTTGGAGCGAAGTCCGAACAACAAAGATGTATCACCTACCTAGGAATAAACAACACAATTTTAGTTGTTGTAGAAGAATACCGAGTAAGATTAACCATGAGAAGTTAGAACTACACCGATGTTGGCTTGACTAAGCTATGATCTGCAGAAGCAAGACTCCAATCTACCGCCTTCAGGAACCTATCGATATTAATATATTATACTATGATCAGTAATCAACACTTAACTACCTAAATTATAGAGAAGCATAGACAATTGCTAGCAATTAAGAGATTTGATATTAGGGAGTTTCGGGAGAATTTGACATGCGGTGCATGTATGCTGTACAACAACTGCATCTAATTTAATATGATGAACAACAATAAATAGAATTGTTAGAAAAGAGGAAAAACTAACCTCTTTATATGGAAATGGCCAATGGGAAATGCAGAGGAATTTACTGGCTCCAAAGGGTAGTAAAAAAGAATTATGCATCATTATGAATTTATGCCTTACTTTTGCTACTTAATTGAGGTTGTCCTGCACTCCTGCTATTTAATGGTTTTCTTAGAATTAAAACTTATGTAGTTATGTCATAGTATCATGTTACCTTTTGCTACTGGTTTTGATCCTGAAATTGCAAAATTATCCCAGAGAGTTCTTATCAATCCTCGAAAAATTGATTACCATCCTGTTGTTTTTGCAAGCAAGGTTAACTTCACTTGCCAGCCTTGCTTTCTCCGTAATGTTGAATCTTTGGACATATTTTCATCATCTGTATGTTGAATTGTTGATACAGTTGCCTCTAGATTACTCCAGCAAAGGATGGAAAACCTGTGCCGATTGAGCTCATTGATGCAAAAACAAAGGAAAACAAAGAAACCCTTGAGGTAAATTACATTTTAAACATTTTAAATACCTTTATTTTTGTTCTTGTACATAGGATTTGCAATTGCAGTTTTGCCAGCCATCTGTCTGTTTACATACACATGGACTCTTTGATTATGTCTGTTGTGCTGTGCTGGATGACTTAAATGAATGAATTCTTGCTACATGTCCCATGCTTGCTATATGTCCTTTTGTTCTTTGATTATGTCCCATGCTTGCCAAATATATGGACATATCTGTCTCCTATTTATTTGACTCATTGTTGTTTAGCTCATCTATGTAAGTTAGGAATATAAATAGCACTGGAAATTTGTGTGTTTGTGTAGGTGGATGCAACCCTTATAGCCATAGGAAGGGCACCATTCACCAAAGGACTTGGATTGGAAAATGAGAGTACTTAAAAGTTGAAACTGTGTGCTATAAGAACATATTCTGCAGTATAATTGCAATGCACACAAATGTACCCCTTCCAGATAAAGCTTTTGATATCTAAACCTATTACAAATATACTAATCTTGGCTGTGTATATTTCACAAGCAGAACAAACCATACACGCACATTCATGAGATTGTTTTCTCCACTATTGACAAGCCAAAGCTCTTTAGTCAGGTCAGTAATTCTGTGTGCTTTTTAACTTAACCTTATGATACATTTTTTAAGTCTTCCAGCTGTAATAGAATTTTTCAATCAATGTTGCAAAGCTTAAGCACCTATCTTAAGCTCGAGTGTTCTGATTCTATTTCTATATGAATTGTATTTCTTACACTACTCCAATGATGCTAATTTTGCAACGGTATGATCAAGACATTGATGGCTTGCACAAGGCACTGGAAGCATCCATTTTAAGGAATGAGGTAACTTCTTAGTTATTCATATACATTGCACCTCATGAAAAATTTAGCAGCATGCGATGCACTACTATTATTCTTGTTTTACTTACCTTCATATACAGGTGTGGGACATCCAAACGAGAGCACATGTTTCTGCTTTAACTGGTCACGATAACACTGTCTGTTCAGTGTTTGGTCGGCCTACGGTAAGAAAGCATTTCAACATGTCACAACTCACTGTCTGTTTAGTGTTTGCTTGTAGCTTTTTCTTGGGATAGTATTTCCTTGTCTATCATAGTACCTACCAATGATTCTGTTCGAAATATGCCCTAGAGGCAATCATAGAGATGATGATATTTCAGTATGTTCATAATATTGAATAAATCATTGGTTATGAAGATTAACAAGTATGTAACTTGTTGGTGAAACTCTTAACTTATATGATGTCGTTCTAAATGTATCCCTGGTTGGATGTCAATGGTCGGAATACTATTGACTCTATCGACCAGCACATTGTATTGATTGATGACATGTTTCACCGGTCATAGGTATAGGGATACCGAATCAATAATGTGGACACATGTTAGAGAACATGGGGTTGGATTGACCCACCTTGAGACACTATTGAGATTGTTATGATTCTAAGTGTCGTTAGTTGGTCTCAAGCAATGATGATGTATAATCCTTAGACTTGAGATTAGCATGATTTCTACATGTGTAATAGCACTCTTAGGGGTTGCCAATCGCTACTCGTAACCGGGTAGTTATAAATGTAGCTTTCGGGTTTGCTATGAAACATGCGGAGGAATGTGACTGGTTGGATATGGGATTTGCCCCTCCTAACATAACTGGAGAGATGTCTCTGGGCCCCTCGTTGTGGTCGGATAAAGAAAGTGCATGGCCATGCCACTAGTGGTCGAAGTGTTCGACCACGTGAAGTTATCCGACACGTGATCGAGAAAGTATTGAACAGTCCACGGATGACACAACATCTCACCTGGAGTTCAACCAGACATCGTGAGGCAAAGGGAGAATACACGAGTAGGTCGCTTAGTTCGAACAGTTACGGACTGGTCGTATGGAGATACGAGCTGGTCATAGACTTGTCGAACGTAATCACAGAGTGGTCGAAACCTGGTCGTAAGGAGTTACGAACTGGTCGTGACCAAATATGAACTGGTCATATAGAGATAGGACCTGGTCGTAAGTGATGGGGACCTGATCGTAGATCATATTGCACTAAGGTTCGTCTGATATAATTTGTGTGTATTCGGGAATCGTTATGTCCTGTTAGGAACCACTAACGACTCATAATCGGAAAGGGTTTCCGAGTCACAACCGATTACGCATAAACCTAACGGGTCACACACTTAACGGGATGGAACAAACAAGTATGAATACGATTCATCAAACGTGTTCGGATAGGATCCATCATGAGCACTATATAAGGAGATGCATGAGATTGTTGGAAAGGAGAGGTGAACATAACAGACGAGACACACGAAAGTTGTGAGTTGAGTTGTTCCACCGAAACCCTAGCACCATCTTCCTGAGAGCTCTACTGTGCGACTTGGTGCTAGCACACCGGCGTATGGTTGTTCCTTCCTTGGAAGTGTGGATACCGTAGAGGCGCTACTGCGGTTGTTGTTGCGCTTGAGGATGATCCGCGATCTTCATAAGGAATTGCAGAGGTCACTGGAGGAGACGATCGACCATGACCACCACACCGACGTGCTCGGCGCTGGACGATCGACTACGACCACTACATCGACGCCCTCTTCATTGGACCAGGCTACTCCAACCCTTCTTCCGCTGCTCTGCGCGTCTGGTGGTAACGATCTGTGATCATCTACTTACTTGGCTTCCTGGTTTACGTGGTAGAAAATTTTGATTTGTTGCTATCGTAGCCTACCCGTACCCCCAACAGATTCATCAAAATAGTTATTCTTTCTTTTGTCTATCTTAGGATCCACAAGTTGTCACTGACTCACATGATTCAACTATCAAGTTCTGGGATCTTGTAGCTGGTAATTTAACTATCTACTTTGATAATGTTCTCTGAATGTTTTACTGCATTGCTGCTGTTACAGTTGATTAATGTTATGTTGAACTCCAAGAAACAAGTGTAACACCCCAACCCAACTAGGGCTTGGAATGCTACTAAATAAATATGATAACCATTTAAACATAAGGCATGGTTCTAAATTTCGGCATAACCTCCTTTCTATATCTAAGTATACCGGAGGTTTCAACAGATGCAAATATCATTATCACTATCTCAACATCCAAAGTTCATCAATCATTCACAAATAATCTATTCAGCTAAAGCATAAGCAAACATAATCAAAATCTACTACTCTCATTAACTCAAATAATCCATGCAGTTAAGCATAGCCAAAATCAATCCTTAAGCAGTTTGCTTATTATTCTGGTACGATCTAAATGATATTCATCTTTAAAAGAGTGTGTGGTAGTGAGTGCATCCATAGCAATCCTACTCCCTCCCATGCATGCCGTTCTTGCAGGTGGTACCTAAAAGCACAACAAAAGCAAGAGTGAGCCCAAAGACTCAGCAAGTATCAAATAATGTGACATTATAAAACACCATTAAAACATCAGCATTCATTCTCACATCTTTACCATACATCATGCCATATGCTTATGCAATGCTCAATGCAACCTTTCTCTTTAACTCTTTTTGTATTTTACCGGTAATGCAAGGTATACAACTGTCGATGTATACCCATGCCTGTGCTCGTAAGTACAGGGACCAAGAGCCCAATACTCTGCAAGTAATGGGGACCACAAGCCCACACTCCACAAGTGTGGGGACCTCAAGCCCGTCATATACATGACGGGGACCTCAAATCATTGCTTGGTCATCACATGACCAAGACTTCAATAAGCTTTCATGATGCATATGTATGAAATCTCAAATTACCACAACCATGCATCCGCAACAACATTGCATATGAATAACCTATTCATACTACCAATGTTCATAATCATAAACTTCATAACTTTCAAACACCAATGGATAGCACGTAACTCTTAACACTAGAAAACATGAGCATTACCATTCATTCCGCCTTACCAGTCATGAATAACACAAATACTCATGGTATTTATCAAACAATGCCAATCATTAGGATCTATTCTATCCCTCATTATACTTGCCTTAACCACGAGAGAACGAGGAACATGTAGAAGGTGATGTCCCCGGGATCAATCCATCACCTAAATATATTTATAACACACGCTAAGACAACAGTAGTGGACCAAACAAACTATATAAAAGCAATCATGAACTTGCACAAGCGTCTAACTCGATCCCAACCCCAATTCCTAAACATCGATCTGTCCCCTCTGTGGACAGTCATATTCTAAAATCTATATCTTTTTTTTACAGGAGTCCAAATGAGGTGTTCTTGGACTTCCTGGAAAGGCTAATAAATTCTCCAACTAAGTCTAGTTGGTGAGCCTCTTTGAATCGGCCATCTAATACTCCTACCAAGCCAGTTAATAAAACATCGATTTCACGTCGGGTTCTCTAGATAGTACACTAAAAATGCCATAACTTCCAGTACGAGTGTCCAAATCTTGCGTTCTTGAGCTTTCTGAAAATCTGAGACAATAATATACAACTTTGATTATACTAATATTCTATAATTCTCCCTTTAAATAATTGCTTAATCCAGATTACTAAAACCAGTCAGAAAACCAACAAATCTGCAGAACAGTCCCACTAATAAAATCATAACTTCTACTACAGAGGTCCAAACAACATGTTCTAGCACTTAACGGAAAGATGGAGACGTCCTCTACATTACTCTAGGAGATGTCCAGAACTGAATCTGCCCGAAAATATATCAAAACATCGATCTAACACGAACTGTCCTGAACAGGCCTAATTACCGACATTGCTAAATAATCAATAAATCGACTAATCAAAAGGGCATCGGATCTTACCCTTGAAGAACCGCTGAAGATCATATACCGAGGCCACGATCTCTCCCTTTCCCTCTCTTCTTCCTTCCTCTTCCTTTCTCTTCCCTTCTTCCTTGGCCGGTAGCAAGGGGCGACATGGCTTGGGCAAGGAGGACAGCATGGAGGGGATGCGGCATCAATGGGGAGGGCGTGCTACAGTGCTATAGTGATGGCAGCGGTACTGTAGCACGGAATTACTGTAGCAACTAGGGTTTCCCCTCCTTCTTTTGTTGGTGGCTGATTTCCTCATGGGCCATGGGCCACTTTGGCTAATTCCCCCCTTATGGCCGGTCACCACCTCCCACCTTTGGGCCAAATACCAATGGGCCTAAGGCCCCGGCCCAGGTTGTCCAAATTTCGCTGTAAACCCCCTCTTTAACTGCTTAAATAACTATTTTCTATTTAGTCCTTCTCTTAATTTAATTATTCTCTCCCGAATAATCTTTCGAATACTTTTGGGGTATTACAACAAGCATGTACTAGCTATGCTCAAAGTGCCGTACAATGACCATTTTTCATGTACCATGTGATTTCTGGTACTATTTATGTATAAGAACTTTGTGGCACTGTATGTTGATGCAAGTTTTCCTCTTTCAAATTTACACACTTAATGATGTTACACTTGTATGTTAAGTTCAAGTGAAGCCCATTTTGTTTGTAACCACTGGCATAAAGGCGCAGATGTTATATTAGTTCTAGGACTAACAATCCAATGCCGTTGCACTTAATTTGGTTGAAAACTGGAACCAAAAGTGGCAATAAATAAAACATAATTTCCTATTTGTTATTCTTGAATATCCTCATGGGCATGTGATATGTAGAGATCCTTTAGTTGTTCAACTAAGAGATTTTGTCATTCAAGCTCAGCATAGAGAACACAATTATCACATTACTTGTTATGCAACGTTTAGTGTCATGGCAGATGGCACAATTGGGTGCATGCTTTATTGCAGGCGCAATGTATTGGTTATCATTTCTTCTTTTTATTTCCCTCATACAGTCTTATGAAATTCTGTTGGGTGTTTTTATGCAGGAAAAACTGTATTTAGGAGTGATCATGCGCTAAAACTCGAGTCAGTTCTAGACTGGATAGCTATTGTTGGAAATGGTTACATTGGACTTGAATTCAATGATGTATACACAGCCCTAGGAAGTGAGGTACACAAAAAGTTCTTGTGGTGAATAAATTTGAAAACATGGCTTAGAGAATCATTTTTAGGCATGTCTATATCTATATAAAAGTGCTACCCTTGTAATAACTTCATAGCTTATCTATGTAAAAGTGCTACCCTTTTAATCACTTCATAGTGTAATATGCTTATGTGACAGGTTTCATGGGACTTATTTTGGTGAGGATGCTGCTGTTAAAGTTCTAAGAGCTGAGCATTTGAATAAGATTGTTTGGAACGAGTTTGTAATACCCCAGCCCAACATGAGTCTGGAATGCTACTAAACTAACAATATAACAATCTAAAACTAAGACCTTTTACTAAATTTCGGCAGAACCTCCTTTGTATAGTTAACTATACCGGAGGTTCCAACAGTTGATCATAACATAATTAAATAATCCAACATCCAACATAATCAAAGACATCCAAAATATGCTAAACTTCACTATTACAAATAATCCAATGCCTTAATCATAACCATAACAGTCTGCTCATTTATTAATGCTTATTCTAGATTTAATCAACAATAAAAGTTTTGTGGCAATGTGAAACCGAACGTAAGACTATTCCCTCCCATGCATGTCGTTCTTGTAAAGGGTACCTAAAAACACAACAACAACAAGAGTGAGTCCAAAGACTCAGCAAGTACAAATAATACAACGTTATAACTCACAATTATAACATCAACATCCAATTCCAAAGCTTTACACTAAAACCTATCACATGATTATGTAATGCAAATGCGCAATGCATCTTTTCCCTTTTACTCTTTTCTCATTTTACCGGTAATGTGGGGTATGCAACCGTCGATGCATACCCATGCTTGTGCCCTCTAGCACAGGGACCAAAAGCCCATACTCCACAACTATGGGGACCACAAGCCTGTCATCTTCATGACGGGGACCTCAAATCAATGCCCACACTCCATGAGTGTGGGGACCACAAGCCCATCATCTTCATGACGGGAACCTCAAATCAATGCCCACACTCCACGAGTGTGGGGACCACAAGCCCGTCATCTACATGACGGAGACCTCAAATATATATATGCTGGGTCACCACGTGACCAAGCCTCAAATATGATCTCAACATGCACATGAACAGTTACTCTATCCATCAATAACATGTAATAGTAGCAACATCATACATGAATAAAACTTCATCATTCCTCGAGCATTCACCATCATTAACATACATATTACTTTAGCAACTATGCATAGCTAATATGTACCAAATACTTGCAATCATGATCAAACGCTCATAATTAATCTATCAATCAAAGTACTTGCCTCAACTGTGCAAAAATGGAGGACGCGAAGTGGGCGCTGCCCCCGGGATCAGTCCCCCACCGGAATTAAGTTAACAAGAACTCTATGGTAACAATATTGGACAAAACAAAGCTAGAAGCAATTACAAAATTGCTACATTCTCTAGCGCAACCCCTACTCCCAAAATCTTAAACAACAGTCTGTTCCCTTAACAGACAGTCATAATAAAAAATTCATATCTTTTAGTATAGAGATCCAAATGGGGCGTTCTTAGACTTCATGAAAATCTTATCAAATTCCCCAACTAAACCTAGTTGGTGAGCCTTCCTGATTCGGCCATCTTCTACCCTCACCAAACTGATTAACAGAACAGTCAATTCTCCTCAGGGTTTCTGGATAGCGGTACTAAATCTAACATAACTTTCAGTATACATGGCCAAATTTTGTGTTCTTTAGCTTTATAGAAATATTAAAATAATATCTACAATATGCGTTATGGTGAGATCTTCAAATTAATCCATTAACTAATCTCTATAGACCGATTAATATTTACTGTCAGGATTATAACAGATCTACCGAATAGCAGCGCTACAAAATTCATAACACCTAATCCGCTCGTCCAAATGACATGATATAATACTCTACGGAAAGGTATCGATATCGCCTACAACTCTCTAGGAGGCGTCCAGGACAGATTCTGCAGTTAACCTCATCAAAATCGTCGGCCAAACCTGACTGTCCTAAATAGATCTAATACCGATAACGCCTAATTATACAATTAAACAACTAATCAAAAGGGGATTGGGCTTTACCCTTGTAGATCCACAGATGAACGTCGAAACCACCCCCACACAATCCTTCTCCTCCTTCCTTTCTCCCTTCTTTCCCTTCTTTCTCCTTTCTTCCTCTTCTTCTCCTTTCCCTTGATCTCTTGACAGCAGCAGGAAGGAGGTGCCGTGTAACACCCTGGCTATTCGGAAGCCAAAATGTTACCAAAAAACCTAACATACAACCATAATGCCGAAGGATTTAAACAATATCTCATCTAATGACATAAAGAGATCAAACTTTAATAGAACAGTGGCAGGAATATAGACCGATTCCGAATAATCATATCAAAGGGGTGATCAAGGATCACAAGCAGTACTTAACCAACCATAACATAGAGAAGGATATCAACCACATCTAACTTTATTTATTATAGTTCATCACTTAACGAATGAAAGATAGAACCAAGTCCTATTATTGAAACTAGAGTATGGTGAGATGAATAATTAGTGTGTGTCTACTCCCTCCCAATAGAACCATCATCAATGATCAGGCCATCATCAATGATCAGGCCATCATCAATGATCACCTAAAATAAACAAACAAAGCAAGAGTGAGTCCGAGACTCAGCAAGTACAGTGAATAATTGGACATACAACAAATATGAACAAGACAACATTTTTAAAGAATATAAACATAACACCGAATGAATATATGAATGAATGGAATGAATGGATTGAATGAAATGAAAGGACTGCACACATGCTTATACTGGTATAGCTAGTGACACACTCGTCGGTGTTCACCTAAGCCCGCATTTAACAAAATACGGGGATCCAAATCCCGTACGAAGAACATTTCATACGGGTGTCCAAATCTGCCCACATTGGAATGGTGGGTCTTACATGCCCATACTGGAATTGATGGGTCTTTATAATCCACTCCTGTGGAGGAAACATGAATAATGGATGCATGGAATGAAATATGAACAATGAAAAACATAACCTCTAAACATGGAAATAACACATATGAAAGGAACATAAACATTGAATCTTCTTATGGATCATAGAAAAATACAATATGAACATTAAGCATTAAGCATTCACTAATCTTAAGAATATTAAAGTACTTACCTTCCGCGTTGCGACGCGTTAGTAGGCAACGAAGGTGCCCCTAAACCCGAAGCCTCTCCACCTACACAAGTAAGTACTCGAAATAAGAACAACATGGTACAGGACACTACTAGTAACGTTCTACAACACCTTCCCGAACACCCAAGAATTAACCAATAGACCTATTCTGAAAACAAACAACACCATCACAGAAACGCATCTGGATAGCAGCACGGAATAACTCATAACTATTGATCCGGGACTCAGAACGAGGTGATCCTAGATCCTACAGAAACTTAATGAACATATCTATAAAATTCTAGTTGACAAGATCTCCCAATTTGGCAAAAATAAAGTGCTAACAGGTAGATGAACTTATAAGACAGATTCTGTCTAAACGAAAAAGACAGCAGTAAAGAACAGAGCACAACGTTTGATCTACAACTCCGATTAGGGCGTTCTTTATTATTATGGAAAGGTTATGCAAAATGCTAAAATAACCTAGTTGGGTGGAAACCCTGAATTTGCCTTTAACTTAATCAAATCTTAAAAGACAAAATGACAGATCAATCACGTCAGAATTCTAGACAGCAGGAATGAAACTATCATAACTTTTAATCCGTATATCGGAATTATGTGTTCTTGGCAGTCACGGAAAGCTAAGAACATTATCTAAATATCTCTAGGAGAGGGAAACCTCCAGTTCGGCCTCTATGAACCCGAAATTGGCCACACAATCTACTGGACAGAACTGAACTACAACTGAAAGAATTCGATCCAATCTATTCTAATCGAATTCGCCTCTACTACTAATCAAACAACGAAGAACGACATCGAAATCATATAATCAATTAATGAGCAATCATACTCAATTCATATCAGCAATCATTAATACGATATAGCGGAAACGTAAATGCAATGCTTTGCCCATTCCCATCCCATCAGGCACCAAGGTGTCAAATTTTAAGTTGATAAGACATTACCAAATTTTAATAAATCTATTCACCACGGACCTAAATCCCGCTCTGATACCAACTGTAACACCCCAGCCCAACATGAGCCTGGAATGCTACTAAACTAACAATATAACAATTTAAAACTAAGACATTTTTACTAAATTTCGGTAGAACCTCCTTTGTATAGCTAATTATACCAGAGATTTCAACAGTTAAATATATCATAATTAAATAATCCAACATCCAGCATAAACAATGGGCATCTAAATTATGCTAATCATCTAAAGCATAATTAAAGACATCCAAAATATGCTACTCATCACTATTACAAATAATCCAATGCATGAAGCATAACCATAACAAATCCTTTAAGCAGTTTGCTCATTTATTAAGACACGATCTAAAATTTAATCAACTATAAAAGATTCGTGGCAGTGTGTGTCCGAACTTATGACTATTCCCTCCCATGCATGTCGTTCTTTTAATGGGTACCTAAAACAACAAACAACAACAGAATAAATGAGTCCACAGACTCAAAGAAAGTACAAATAAAAGACATTATAATGCACAATTATAACATCAAGATCCATTCCCAAATCTTTGCATTATAACATATCACATGCTTATGCAATGCACAATGCATACTTTCTCTTTAACTCTCTTTGCATTTTACCGGCAATGCAGGGTATGCAACCGTCGATGCATACCCATGCCTGTGCTCGCAAGCACAGGGACCAAGAGCCCAATACTCTGCAAGTAATGGGGACCACAAGCCCACACTCCACAAGTGTGGGGACCACAAGCCCACACTCCACAAGTGTGGGGACCACAAGCCCGTCATATACATGACGGGGACCATTGCCCATCATCTTCATGATGGGGACCTCTATTCAATGCCCACATTCCACGAATGAGGGGACCACAAGCCCGTCATTTACATGACGGGGACCTCAACTGTATATACTTGGTCACCACGTGACCAAGTCTCTGGTATGCTTCCAATATGCGTATGTACAATGACTCTATCTTTCATACATATGAATCAACAAGTACATACCAAAATCTCAGATCTCAAAAAACATGTAAGGCATTAACAACATACATAGGTAATCTTTACCATAAACATGCATTCACCAAGCTTTATTCATACTCATCACACAATCATCCATGTATGGCTAGTACGAGTAAAACGCAAGCAATCACATCAAATAATCGTACTTATGCTACAATCAGGATACTTGCCTCAACCGTACAGAAACGGTGGACGTGAGCAGGACGCTGCCCCTGGGACCACTCCCCCACCTGATTATAATTATAACCCAAGCTAAGACAAACATACTGGACCAAAGATATATTTAATAGCACAAACGAATTTGCTAAACTCTCAAACGCCTTCCAAACTTCCAACTCCTAACAATCGATCTGTCCCCTCTGTGGACAGCCAACTTCTAAAATCCATAACTTTCACTACAAGGGTCCAAATAAGGTATTATAGAACTTTTCTGGAAAGGTAATTAAATTACCCAACTAAACCTAGTTGAGGGGCCCTTCTGAATCGGCTATCTAATACCCCTACCAAGCCAAATTAAAAGACATCAATTTCACATCGAGTTCTCTGGACAGTACGCTAAAATCACCATAACTTTTGCTACGAGCGTCCAAATCTTGCGTTCGTTAGCTTTCTGGAAAGGTATAGAAATTACCTACATTTTTTGTTATATCAAGATCCTCTAATTTCTTATTTAACTAATGGCTTAATTCAGATTACTAACAGCTATCAGGAAACCGACAGATTGGCAGGACAGTCTCGCTATAAAATTCATATCTCGCAGACCGTAATTCGGAATTGGGTGTTCTTGACGGCTACGAAAAGCCAAGAACAATTCCCAACTATCTCTAAGAGACGGAATCCACAGATTCGGACTATAGATGACCGAAAACAGCCGCTCAAGTTTCGGGGCAGAACACGGTCTAGCAGTAGTTGATAATCGATCCACTAAACGAAATCATAATCGCGTCTAATACAAAACATACAGCGAGGGAGACTCTTTGTTACCCTTGAAGAACACAGGAAGATGATGAACTAGCACGTGATTCCACTTCCGCTTCTCTTCTCCCTTCTCTTCCTTTCTTCGTCTTCCTTCCTCTCCTTCCTTTCTCCTCTTGGCATAGCAGTACGGGGAAGATTGCTACAGTACCTCGGTTGCTACAGTGCGGCGGTGCTACAGTGCCAGGGCGGATATGCTATAGCAGTACTAGGGTTTTGTCTCCCCCTCCCTCTTAAGTTGGGCTCCCCCACTTAGGCTATGGGCCGGCGGCCCACTACTCTCCTCAACTCACTAAATTCTGAAATTTCACTCTTAAATACCTCTTCTAATCCCTCAATTATTTATTAATTAAATGGGATATTACATTCTACTCCCCTTAAATAAAATTCGACCCCAAATTCTACTCACCGATCTACTCGAAAAGAACAACCACAACATAAATTAGTCGCAACTAACACATACCCGAAGCGAAAAATTCTGAATATAGCTCGTGCGTGCAAGACTCCAACTCTCAAGTCGCTTCCCTCTCGGACTTATGAGACCACATCACTTTGATGGATTCCAACATATTACACCACAACGCTCGTCTTGATCTTATCAGTACACTCAACAGATTTAAACTCGAACGTAAGGTTTTACTCGTGGTTCATCGTCCCTAACGAAAATCCCACACTCCAGACTCTCAAATACTCTCTCGACACCGGGTCATACAAAACGTTTTGTACCCCGCGCATGGACTTGAGATAGTCCTAGCGAAATGCTAGCTTCCAAATCACACCAATGTACCTTGGGTTAACCTTCCCTGTGGTACCAATCCAGACACTCTGCACGTAATACATGGAACTCTGGTTCCAACTCTCAATCGACCTATTTATCTTAACAACGAGCATCTCCTTTAACCAAGGACACACGAACGAACTTGTTTTAAACAAACTGTTTATAATCAGAACCCAACTGAAGATGAAGAATTCACAATGCAAACCACTCATAACCAACTTCCCTCCAAAAGACTCCAATCCAAAATCAAAAGATTCATCATGAAAACTTTTCCACTTTCTAAGTAGGCAATTGGAGAAAAACACCACATAAGCCAACTGCGAGATCACTCGAATGACCAAAACAATCATTTTCCTTTATTCTTTCTAAACCGATAAGAACCACACATGCCAATCATAAAGTCAAACTCAATTTACGAAAGACATCCGTCATAAACACATAGCTCAAACAAGAATGAAGAGAGTGTTTCACTACTCGAGGAAACATCTTTTCTCAATTTCTCTCTTAGGAATAAAATTTCTCTCAAATTTGCAACCTCAACGCTATGCTCAAACCGAATTCACCATCCACACCTTTTGTAGAGAGGCTCTAATGACTTCCACAAAAACATACTCTATCCAACTCCTGTACTGATGGAATTACTTTGACAGATGACTTCCAAATGCTTCCCAAAATGGATCTTCACATGTAATCACGTCACCTCCATCCTATAAGAATGAACAACTTGGAATTCACATCACACATTCTCATGTACTTTATCAAAAGAGTTCTATCAATGAATATCCCATTGTTCGAAATCCACCCTTATTCTACTTCTTCTACACATTATCATTGGGCAATCAAAGTTCTAGTATATAAAAATGCAAAGCCCAAAAATTAACCTCCAAGACTCTTACACTGAATTTCTTGTTGTTAATCTATGATCTGCTATGATCTTCTATATCCATGAAATTATTCTATGATTACTATGAGATGACCTTATATTCATAATTGATTATATTGGTTATGTGTGATGATAAAGGATGTTAAGAAGTTGAGGTCGTGGTTGTTGCCCAGGATTCACTGTGCTACACCACCGCTCGTGGTAGGGGAATAGAGGAGTACTTACCCCGCTCCATAGTTATCGTTGAGCATGAGTTCTTTGATAAAGTTGTTGTCTTCCTCGAGTTTGAATCTGGTTTCCTAGTTGTAGATTCTTGCAGTTGATGAACTTCTTTTGAATGGGGGTTATAATGAAGTGGGCAAGCTCCGATAGATCTCTAATCGTTCTTTGAAACAAATATTGTTCTTCCGACTATTGTGATATTTCTGATCCATGTTAGCGTAGTTAAATTTCAAGATTTATCTTTTCACGGAAGTTCTGTCTTACGCCTGTTGGAAAATGTAACTCATTTGTTCGCTTGGAATTTCGGGTAGTGGAAGATTTCTTTTGCAAGTTCTTTATTAAGTGGGTGCTTTGACCTTGCATATTCCTTTTGGGTTAATTTGAGAGTTGAAGTTTAATGCCTCTCTTATGAGAAAGTGTATGTTAAACCCTTTAATGTTGTATTGTCATACTTAGCTAAGAGGTTTTAATTAAAAGAATTACTTGGTATCGTAGGAGTTATCAGGTTGAGTGAATGTCTTGGTGCAATCCAATAACTATTAGTTAATGTCTTCAAAAGTGAAGTTAATTTTGCCTTGATAAATATTAACCTTAAATATGTCTTCTATTTGGATATCTGAAGCATTTGTACAAATGCTAGATTCACCTGATTTTGCCATGCTAAATTGTTGTTATATGTATGAAGTAATGGATGAGGGTGGTTGTATTGACTTCCAAAACCTTGTCTTATAAATGTTCCATTGCTGAAGTTTAAATATATTTCATTCCAATTTCTGAACAAAGGTGGGACTATGAATGCTTCCATGATTAGATAATCATCGGTTGTTAGAATTAATGGTTAGAGCGCTATTAGTGTGTGCTATACCAGCGTTGAGTTTCAGTAAGGGTAAATGAGAGAAATATAATAAGTGATTTAATCTGGTGTGTTTTATGAGTTTGCCTTCCACTAGAGTGAACTTGTTAAAAAGAGGTCTGTTTCAGCTTTGTGGCTTTCGCACTAGGTTTCTTTTCTAGAATAAGTTGTTATTACCATCCCATTTGATGCTGGAGATTTCTATGATATGATTTGTTATGTTTTCTTTAGAAGGTTTGTTGATGTGATAGTAAGGTAAATTGATTGTTAACAGGAATGTATGTTATTGACCTTAATAAAATGTTTAGTAATGTGAGGGTAATGTTGATTCTTTTATAGAGAAAGAAATTTGATTGCCTTACGTGATATTTCTTAAATGATCAAATTTCAAGTTTGTGTTCATGGTCTTTTGGGGGTTCAAGCTTTATGTGGTAAACGAAGTTTGTCGAGTAAAGCGATATGTTGCAAAGTTATAATGGTTCTACAGTGATGCAAGTGCTTTGAACTTGAATGCTTGTTTGTTTTTATCTGTTAAGGTTTGATATTCTCTTCTTGTGAGGCTTACGCTTTCAACTGTGGACTCCACTTATGTTCTATGAGTTCATTGCTTAAACTGACTATTCCCCTTGTGATACGGGGGTTCCCGATCTTCTCGACATAGGATCGAAGATAACTTGCACGCTTGACTTGACAAATCGTAATTGCTCACCCGATGCCAATGCATGAACTTGCAACTCTTTAATTCGCCCAATCTCACGTGTACTCCACCCGACCACAAAGTGAAGTTTTACCGATCTCTCAATTCCCAACGGAAAGACAGAACGGTCTTTGGAAGAAAACGCCCTATTCCCCTTCAAGTCGTTGGCCTTCACCAAACTACTTGGAAGAATCAAGCATTGATGCAAAAAGCAATCAAAATCTTTAATCGTGGTCTGAGGATACAATGGGGGTCTACCCCTCAATATATAGTGCCCTTCTCCACCTTATGGCTGGCCAAGAGGCCCTACTCCTATTCTATTTCGGAATTAGAACTCCTACTCCAATTCGGACACAATCTAAAACAAAAAAGGAAACTCTGAGTTTACAACTGTTTATTTTTTCAGTCATATCTTTTGATACGTGATGAATTTGAGGCTGAGCAAGTATCCATTGAATTGGGCTTGAAGTCAGCTTTCCAACAAGTACAAGAACACCCAAATCGGACTCCGTTTGTGAAAGTTATGACCTTTTTAATCCGGATTGTACTGCTGATTCCGAATCCGATTTTGATGCTGATTCCGAATCCGAATCCGAATTGAATCCAAACCTTCCTAACTTCAATTTCATTAATTGAAACGACTTGAATCCGTGTGAAACTTGAGAAAGGGACTCTTGTAAGCTTTTGGAAAGTCATGACAAAGCTGGATATCTTCCCAAGGTGCCGTACATGCTGCGAAATCATCAACTTTGTCAACTCTCGCGCGTTGGTCGGTCAGAATGTGCAGCATGCACTCGAATAGCCATAACTTTTTATAGAAAGCTCCAAATCATGTGCCGTTTGATCCGTTGGAAAGTAGACTTGATAAGCTTTCCAAATATATATATTGTTCATGTTAGATCCTTCCGAGTTGCTGCGAAGATCGTTATGAACCCATACCTTCCATGCATCCCATAGGCTGCATGCTATTTTTATGGGCATCAAAACACCCCGAGAAGTATCGTGTTCTTGATATTCACATAAGGCATCTCCTTCAAACCTAACAATAAGCGATGACTTGCTATTAGGTAGTATAATATTCTCAGTTAAACTTAAAGGAAATTCATGGAACAGATTCACCTGTCGGTTAAGCTTCTTTGCACAAGCTTCACCTAGAAGCTTCTCTTGTTCTTCAACTCTTTTAGTAAGCTCATGTTGTTCTGAGGTACTTGTTGAATTGAAAAAACTATATGGAACAACATAGTTAAGGATGTCCGCATCACCTTGGTCCTCTGTTCACTGTGAGTGGTAAAGGTTTTTCTATGTGGTGAAAATTGTTTTCATTTGTTTTCTTCTGAGAAAGGATTCATCGATTAGTTTCACAGGGGTCTTTCGAAGTGTTTATTCAATGTGATTGTGAGACCCCGGGTTGTAAGTTATCCGAGGAGCGTTGAAGGATGAACTGATTTCGTGTATAATTCTTAGAGAGAATTTTGTTCATACTGAATGTTTGCCTTTGAGGCTAAACTGATTGCATTACTGCAAGCATTAGAACCTATGGAGATTTGTGATCCAAGATCCTTTGTTCAATTCAAGTGGAACGTTAGAATTTTCGAAAGGATGGGAATCTTGATCAATGTATTAGAGTGTCGCGATTGAGTACCTTGCACGGTTGTGCAGATGAAATATGATGGGGTTGTAATGAAAGTAATATTAGCGAAGTAATCTGATCGTTAAAGTGATTAATGAGATAGCCGGGATTGTTGGATTATTACCAGTAATGACTTGGACTTAGTAAGTAACTCTCTAAGAGTTAGAATCTTTGTAAAGATAATTGGGTCGAGGAAATATTTTCGTGTTGATGTTGATGCGCGAGTATGTTTGGATTGTGAGAATTTTAGGGATTTAATCTGAGGTTTCCCCTATTTTCTATACGAGAAGTTCGTTGTAGGAGTCTTGGAATTTAAAATTTGGGCTTCGCATTTTTATGCTAGGAAGTAGATTAAGGGTGGATTTCGAACAGTGGAATGATCATTGATAGAACCCTTTTGATGAAGTATATGAATGTGTGAGCTGAGAATTCCAAGTTGTTTATTCTTAAAAGATTGAGATGATGTGATTGCGTGTGCGATCTATTTTGAGATGCATTGGAAGTCATCTGTCAAATTAATCATGTCGGTAGAG
The DNA here is from genome assembly GCA_036346405.1 of Phyllostachys edulis. Classification (NCBI taxonomy): domain Eukaryota; kingdom Viridiplantae; phylum Streptophyta; class Magnoliopsida; order Poales; family Poaceae; genus Phyllostachys; species Phyllostachys edulis. The sequence continues at coordinate 30,985,645 of CM070565.1, read as the reverse complement.
GAGTTGTTGAGAGAAAGTTTTGGTCGAGTCGATAGAGCCTTTATACAGTGGTGTGGATGATGTATTTCGACTTGAGCGTAACGTTGAGAATGCCAAGTTAAGAGAGATGAGTTAGTGTGTTATGCGATTAATTGGAATTCTAAAGCTTGAGAGAGATTTTATTCCTAAAAGAGAAACTGAGAAATTGATGCTTCCTCAAGTAGTGACACGTTTTCTTGATTCTTGTTTGAGCTATGTGTTTATGATGGATGTCTTTCGCAATTGGAGTTTGACTTTATATTGGCATGTGTGGTTCTTATCGATTCAGAAAGAATAAAAGAAATTTCTGATTTGGACATTCAAGTGTTTTTCTCCTTTGGATTTCGTGACGTTTATTCGCAAAGTACCACTTGGAAGGTGGAAAGGTTTTCGTGATGAAATTCGGATTTCTGGATTTGACTCTTTAGTACCGAGCTGGTAACGCATAGTTGCGATGTGAATCTTTCATTTTCAGATGGGTTTTGTTGGTAAAAGAGTTTGCTTAAAGAGAGTTCTGTTGTATGTCTCTGGTTAAAGAGGGTGATCCTGGTTCGGTGAAGAGTTCAATTGAGAGGTGGAACAAGAGTTCCGTGATCTATGCGCTTGTTGTGTGGTTCGGTACCATTGGGGAGGTTAGCCCAAGGTACGTTGGGTTGTTTTTGCTAGTTGGCATATCGCTAGGACCGTCTTGGGTCCATACGCGGAGTACGCGACGTCTGGGTTGTTCTAGTGCTGAGTAAGTAATTGAGTCATTCAAAGTTTGAGATTTTGTTAAAGACGTTGACCATCGAGTAGGATCTTACCCTCGAGTCTCTTCTGATGACTGTACCTGGAAATGTGGGGTTGAACGTTAGAACAGACGTTGTTTTGCGTCATTGTGTTGTGATCCTCAGTCCGAGAGAGAGGCCACTTGGGAGTTGGAGACTCGCGTGAGCGAGTTTTAACAAGAGTTGATCACATTGGTATCTGTTGTTAGTTTCCAGTCGCAGTTTTCCTTCGTGTAGATCGGCGTTTAGATTTGGGGTCGAATCTTGTTAAGGGGGGTAGAATATAATACCCCGATTTATTCTAAAGAAGAAATCATTCAAAAGAGAAGAATAGAATTAAGAAAGATGAGTTTTTCGTTTTTCTTCGGCAACCTGGGCCTCGGGCCATGGCCCAGGAGGCTCATGGGGGGCCGGCCACCTATAAAAGAAGGGTAAAACCCTAGGCTGGAACTGTAGCTATAGTAGCCAACGCTATAGTGCGTGGTGCTACAGTGCCCTGCCTCTTGGAGCTGCTCCTTCCCGCTGCCGGTGTTCGCAAAGGAAGGAGAAGGAGGGACTGCAGATTGGTTGGCCGAAAGGAGGGACGAGGGATCTTCTTCGTGGGGGATCGTTCAGAGTCTCCCTAAGGTTATTCAAGGGTGATGAGAGTCGTTCCTCGCTGTTTAATTAAGAATAGATGCAAAACCGATTAGATTTGATTGGATCAAAGTCTGTCTGCAGTAGATCAAATCTGTCCAGTATGTTACGTGGGCTGTTTCGATGTCTTAGAGGCCGAATCAGAAGTGTTGATCTCCTAGAGATATCTATATTATTTTCTTAAATTTCTTTGGCCACCGAGTTCACCTGATTCCGTCACTCGAGTCAAAAGCTATGATAGATTTAGTATCTGCTGTCCAGATTTCTGACGAGATTAATCTGTTTTGTTATTTCGTAAAATATGAAAATGTAATTGGAAGAATCTGGGTTTTCACCCAACTAGGTTATTGTAGGTAATTTGATAATCTTTCCATATTGTTAAAGAATGATCAATTCGGAGTTATAGATTAAAAGTTATGATCGTTTTAGTGCTGCTATTTATTCTGTTAGACAGTTCTATGCTGAAAGTTCATCTGTCTGTTAGCGTACTACTTTGGCCAAATTGGATCATCTTGTCAACTAGAGTATTGTAGATTTGTTAGTTAAAAATTCACAGAAACTAGATTCACCTCATTCGGAGTTCCAGATCAATAGATATGCTGTTTACCGTGCTGCTGTCCAATGGCGTTATTTGACTGAATGCGTTGGTTTCAGTTTAGGGTTTCTAGATAAATCTTGATTCACTGGGGAAGCGATGTAGAACGTTGTTAAGTAGTGTTGTGTTCATCGCGTTCTTATTTCAGTTATTTAATTGTTTAGGAGGTGAAGCTTCGGGTTTAGGAGCACCACTTTTTCCTGCTAACACGTCGCATCGCGGGAGGCAAGTACATTGCTTATCTTAATGATTATGATTAATGAATGGTTTAATGATTATACTGTGAGTTCTTAGGATTCAAGAGAAGTTAGATTGTCTATGGTCTTTCATATGTGTTGAATCCATGATTGGAGATGATAATATTTAAGTTCATGTTCCTTCCCTATGTGTGTTATCTCCATGATTAGAGATCATGTCTTTTCAATATACATATTTCATTCCATGCATTCATTATTAATGTTCCATCCACAGGAGTGGATTAAAAAGACCCATCAATTCCAGGATGGGCACGTAAGACCCACCATTCCAATGTGGGCCCCACTATTCCAATGTAGGCGTTTTGGGACACCCGTATGAAACGTTCTTCATACGGGACTTGGATCCCCGCATTTTTGTTAAGATACGGGCTTAAGTGAACACCGACGGGTGTGTCACTAGCAATACCGGTACTGTAGCAGAGGCTAGGGTTTTGGGGAAAGGCACCCCCCTCTTGACTCCACTAAAAAGGCTGGCCCATTTGGTTAGGACGCCTTGGGCCGAAAGCCTAAGTTCCAATCCTCCCTCAAAAGTTTCTGGATTTTTTTTTTAGTAATTTTCCTCTCCAATTTAATGTTGTTCTCTCTAAACTTTATTGCATTTACTTGAATATTTGGGATATTACAAAAAACCCCCTCTAATCCTCTGTTAAACTCTTTTCTATTTGGTCCTTCTCCCCAATTTAAATATTCTCTCTCGAATACTCTTTCAAATCTATCTGGGGTATTACACTAACTCCCATAGGGTTAATCACTAAGGTCAAGTCATACTTGACAATAACTTAACAATCCCTCCTATCCCATCATTTAGCACGACTATTAGATTTCACTACACTGCTACTCTCATTAAACTACACCATCATAATTCTTCTACACAATCTTACCGAGTACCCAATTGCGATACTCTAATAAACTGATCAAGATTTTCATACTTGCTAATTCTAATGTTCTGTCAAAAAGAACACCAAATCTTGTACCACATCTCGCAATTGGTCCTACTAGTTGCAACAACAAAATCTGTTAGCTCCAAAGACAAACATTCTTTTTAAATCAAATCCTCTCCAAGGATTATTCCAATAAATCGATTTATTACTCAAAGCCTCTCAAACAACCTGACACCTAAAGGTTCATAAAACCATCTACTAGACCACCACTATCTTGTTGCCAAAACACAACCAAAGAGACTTTGCAATACAGTTCGGTTAACCCTGACTTAGAAGAAAAGGCAAATAGAAATAACTTTCAGCACAAGGGAAAACGTTACCACTTGCAGTAGTTACAAGATCAAGAGACATAATCAAATAGCAATGATCTCGGAACACAAAAGATGTGATCATAGTTGAGGGCACACGTCCTACAAGCAGAGAGTATCAAACCTCAAACGAGAATAAAACATTGCTTTTGGGATTCGGGAAACTTTGTTAGGCAAAACAGAAAGTTTAGGCAAAAATCGATAAACTGCAAGTTACAAAACTTAACTTCAATCTCAAATACTTCTACTTCACTCTTACTTTTAACAAAGAAAACGACTTTCGTTGGTTACAGCATCACCATGCCAACTCCAACAAGAAGAGATTTGAAGACCACAACATAAAAACCACTTAGGAACTAATGAAACCTCTCAGCACGTCACTTTGCTCAAAACAATTTCAGCTACCACATGAACATGAGGACTGAAAGATCACAACGCAAAACTAGAAACTTTTCATTTAATCAACATCACACGAGCGATCAAATTTTTTTATACAAAACGTTCAACATTACCATCATAATCCCTTACTGACAATCACACTAATAATAACATAACACACTCTTAGCGAAAATCATCATAGCCTCTTATCCCATCATAAACCCCTCCAAAAGAAACACCAGCCACAAGATTGAGACAAACCTCTTTTAACAAGATCATGCTATCAAATAACAACTTCTCCATGCACGCTTTCAGATACCACTTATTCATTCATCCATTCAACCATTAGTGCTACTCAACACCCACTTCAACTATCATTGACAATTGACAATTGTATATATCACGTATGCAAAAAGGGGTCCTACTGCTATTTACAGTCATATATCTATTTATACACACAGAGTCAACATTCCACTTTATTTTAGAGGAAAACTACTTCACAATTTAAAAAGGTTATTCCCAAACCCTTTCATCAAATACATACTATTATCCGATAGTTCTACCATCATGTAAACATTGTTCATCCATTAAATCCCATCAGTTTATCTCTTAGTGATGCTCAACACCAAACTTTATTAGACATTAATCGTACCAAGCAATTACTTATAATTACAAAGTATCCACCAAGATGTTACTCCAAGATTAATATCCACTAAGACAATAATCTAACTCCTTTTGAACTTAACCATCCTAAACGGTTAGATTAATCCATTGAGACCCGTTAATCCAATTTACCAAAGAAGTTTACCAAATGTATCACTCTTAATGATCAACTCAATTTTATCAATGTTCTACACCTCCTATTAACTCTATTGATTACAATTAGGTATAACTATACTCTTAATCACAGCTCATCGAGAACTACTGCAAGACACTTTCAAATTAATCAACTTTCCTTTCAAGGATCTTAATTAGGATCGATCATGCACACACTACAGACCTGACCTGATAACCCATATCATATCCATTAATTGCTTTGATTATAACCTCTCACTTAACTAAGACAAAACATCGCTAAAAGGTTTAACATCCTCTTTCATAAAAGAGATCTATTAATCTTCATCACTCAAAATACCCAAGAGAGTTACATTGAGTCAAAGCCTCCACGTACTAAAAGACTTTCAAAAAGAAACTTTCATTAGCCAAAAACATCAAGCGAATAAATGGGTCATGTTTTCCGATGAGAAAGACAAAACTCTAATATAAAGGTCAAACTTGACAATCAACCAAGTTCACCAGCCGCAAGAATAACTCATCGGTTGGGAAAACAACGATTGCTGTACGAGACAAAATAAGCCAAAGGAAACATATCAATCCTTTTCAAAGCAACCCATCATCCGTAATAAACTAATAACCTAAGAGAAACTCATCAATCACAACTAGATAAGAGTTGACCAAATTCAAGTTCAAGGAAGAGAACAACTCTTCTAAAGATACTCACTATTCTCATACTACGAATGGTGGTGTAGCCTGGTAAAGCCCAGGGCCACAACCACGGCCTCAATCTCTCAACATGGGTTACCCCCACACATAATAACTATAGTATTATAATATAGATATATCAGATCATCTCATAACAGGAATCACCAATACAACATAATGGAATCGTAAATGCAATGCAATAACCCAATCCCACCTACTGTGCTTAGTGTGTCAAGTTTAATAATTCAATACCACGGACCTGCAGCCCGCTCTGATACCAACTGTAACAACCCAGCCCAACATTGAGCCTGGAATGGTACTAAAATAAAATTAAACAAATCTAAGCTAAGACCTTTTTAACAAATTTCGACAAAACCTCCTTTGTATAGTTAACTATACAGAGGTCCCAGCAATTAAATATATCAGTAACAATATCTCAACATCCAAATTCATTCAAACATGCAAGATAATCGATTCCGCTAAAGCATTAATAAGCATAATCAAAATTTGCTACTCTCCCTATTACAATTAATCCAAAACATCCAACCAAAGCTAAATTCTCAATCAGTTTGCTTATTATTAGAATATAAACTAAATGATATTCTTCTTTTAAGACGTGTGGTAGTGAGTGCATCCATGCAGGACTACTCCCTCCTATGCATGTCGTTTTTGCCAATGGTACCTAAAAACACAACAAAGCAAGAGTGAGCCCAAAGACTCAGCAAGTATCAATAATGGAACACTAAGCTCACAGTTATAGCATCAACATACCAAAAGAAGCATTATACTAAATACAACTCCCATGCTTATGTAATGCGAATATGCAATGCATCATTTTCTTTTTCTCTTTTCGCATTTTACCGGTAATGCGGGGTATACAACCGTCGATGTATACCCTTGCCTGTGCCCTCTAGCACAGGGACCAAGAGCCTATACTCCACAAGTATATGGACCACAGCCCATCATCTTCATGATGGGGACCTCTATTCAATGCCCACATTCCACGAATGTGGGGACCACAAGCCCGTCATTTACATGACGGGGACCTCAACTGTATATACTTGGTCATCACGTGACCAAGTCTCAGGTATGCTCTCAATATGGGTATGTACTAGGACTCTATCTTTCAATAACATATGAATCAACAAGTACACACCAAAATCTTAGACCTCAAATAACATGTAGGGCATTAACAACATACATAGGTAATCTTTAGCCATAAACATGCATTCACCAAGTTTTATTCATACTCATCACACTATCATCCATGCATGGCTAATATGATTAATACGCAAGCAATCACAATCAAACAATCATAATTAAGCTACAATCAGGATACTTGCCTCAACCGTGCGGGAACGGTGGACGCGAAGAGGGCGCTGCCTATGGAACCAATCCCCCACCTGAAAATAATTATAAACCATGCTAAGACAATCATACTGGACCAAAGACATATTTAATAGCACACACGAACTCTGTAACACCCCAGCTCAACATTGAGCCTGGAATGCTACTAAAATTAAATTAAACAAAACTAAACTAAGACCAATTACTAATTTTCGACAGAACCTCCTTTGTATAATTAACTATACCGAGGTTCCAACAATTAATCATAGCAATTAACACTAAACTCAATATTCAAGTTCATTCAGCATGCAAGATAATCTAATAAACATAAACAAAACTTGCTATTCTCCTTATTACAATTAATCAAACTTAAAACCATCCATAAGTGATTCACAAGCGTTTACTTATTATTGAATAAAATCTAAATGGCGATCGCTTTAAGGATGAGTGGTAGTGAGTGCATCCAAACATCTACTCCCTCCCATGCATGCCGTTCTTGCCGCTTGTACCTAAAACATATCAAAGCAAGAGTGAGCCCAAAGACTCAAAGAAGTATCAACAAGGCTAAAGCTAAAATCACAATCATAGCATCAATATTCCAAATTAAACATTACACTAAACATAGCCTTCATGCTTATGTAATGCGACCATGCAATGCACCTTTTAAACTTTATCTCTTTTCACATTTTACCGGTAATGCGAGGTATACAACCGTCGATGTATACCCTTGCCTATGCACTCGCACGAGGGACCAAGAGCCTATACTCCACAAGTATAGGGACCTTTGCCCATCATCATCATGATGGGGACCTCTTTACTCATTGCCCACATTCTACGAATGTGGGGACCTCAAGCCCGTCATTTACATGATGGGGACCTCAACTATTCATACTTGGTCACCACGTGACCAAGACTCAATCATGCTTACTACATGCAAATGTACAATGACATCATCTTCCAAACATATGAATTCAACGTGTACATAATAACATGTAAGCATTAACAACATACACAGGAAGCTTTAACCATAACTTGTATTTACCAAGATATATTGTAATTTATCACATTAACATCCATGCATGGCTATTACGAACAAGACACAATCAATCTCAGCAAACAATCATAATTATGCTACAACCCAAATATTTGCCTCAACCGTGCGAGAACAGTGGACGCGAAGAGGGCGCTGCCCCTGGGATCACGCTCCCACCTGAACATAATGATAACCCAAACTAAGACAAGCATACTAGACCAAAAGCATAAATAAGAACACAATTGAACTCACTAAACTCCCAAGCGTTTCCAATCTTCCAATTTCTACCGATCGATTTGGTGTTCACTGTGGACAGTCAACTTATAAAATACATAACTTTCTGCTCACGAGTCCCAATAAGATGTTATAATACTTTATGGAAAGATAATTAAATTACCTAAATAAACTTAGTTGCGGAGCCCTTCTGATTCTGCCATCTACTGCCCCTACCAAGCCAATCTACAGAACATCAATTATCACGTCGGGTTCTCTGGACAGTACACTAAAATTATCATAACTTTTGCTACGAGAGTCCAATTCTTACGTTCTTTAGCTTTTTGGCAAGGTGAGGAAATTACCCATCTTTTTCATTATAATGAGATCCTCTGATTTCGTTTTTAACTAGTAGATTAACTCAGATTTCTACAGACTGTCAGGATGTTGACAGGTTAACAGGACAGCGGCACTAAACAATTCATAACTTTCAAACCGTTAATTGGATCTGGGCGTTCTTGGCGGCCACGGAAAGCTAAAAACATAGAACAACTATTTCTAAGAGGTTGGATCCCTAGATTCTGCCTCTACAGACGTAAAAACCGTCGTCCAAATTACTGGACAGAACGCGATCTATTAAACCGACGCAATTCAATCTTTCAAACGACATCAAACACATCTACTACACATTAACCAGCGAAGAACATGCGACGTTACCCTTGAAGAACCACTGTAGATCGTGACAAAACCCGCGAACCTTCACTTGCCTCTCTTCTCCGCTCTCTCCTTCTTCTCCCTTCTTTGGCCGGCCACCACCAATGCGACCTTCTGCTTCTTCCCTACTCGGCAGCAACGGAGGGAGGGCAGTGCTACAATACCGGTGGTGCTACAGTAACCGTGAGCTACAGTAGCGTCTAGGGTTTGGGTGGCCTCCCCCTTCCTTTTAGGGCCGACCAACTCAAATGGGCCAAAACACCATGGGCCAAAGGCCCAGGTTCTCCAATAAGAGCAAAAACGCCCCTCTAAAACCTCCAATTCTTTCTCTAATTCTATTTAATTTCAGTACTAATCACTTATTTATTTTATGTTAAAATGGGATATTACCTTCTACCCTCCTTAAACAGAATTCGACCCCGAATTCTACTTGTTCTATTCGCAAGAACACCACAACTGAAATTAATAGCAGGTAACACGTACCCAATGCGAATAGCTCCGGATAATGCTTGCGTATGGGGGACTTCAGCTCCCAAGTGGCCTCTTTCTCAGACTGGTGACCAAAGCACTTTTACATACTAACATATAATGCCTCATCACTCATCCCGACCTTTCCAGACCCACTCAACAGACAGGACTCGAAGGTACTGTAATACCCCGAATATCAAATAGAGAGAACATATTATTCGGAAGAGAAATTTATTCAAATTTGAATGCACTAAAGTTTAGAGGAAAATTAAAAGAAAATTCAAGATTTGAGGGAGAATTAGACCTTGGGCTTTCGGCCCAAGGCGTCCTAGCCAAGTGGGCCGGCCTTGTAGTGGAGTCAAGAAGGGGGGTACCCTTCCCCAAAACCCTAACCTCTGCTACAGTACCGCGCGCACTGTAGCACGTGGTACTGTAGCAGCCCCCCCTCCCTGCTACTCTACCAAGATGAGGAAGAAGCTCCGAGGTGCTGCCGGCCATGGTGGAAGGAGAAGAAGGGAGAAGAAGAAAGGAGGAGAAGAAGAAGATCATCTTCGTGGGTTTTTGTTCAGTGTTTCACGCGTCTTCAAGGGTATCAATTCGTTTCCCCGCTGTTTTGATGTTGTTTAGACGCGAAATTAGATTAGTTTGATTGGATCGAGTTCGTCCTGCTGTAGATCAAATCTGTCCAGTATGTTGCGTGGGCTGTTTCGATGTCTTAGAAGCCGAACCAATAGTTTTGATCTCCTTGAGATATCTAGAGGTTGTTCTTAACTTTCTGTGGCCGCTGAGTTCACTTGATTCCGACATTCGAGTCCAAAGATATGATAGATTTAGTATCTGCTGTCCAGATTTCTGACGCGATTAATCTGTTTTGCTATTTCGTAACATATGAAAATGTAATTGGGAGAATATGGGTTTTCACCCAACTAGACTTTTGTAGATAATTTTATAACCATTCCAGATTGTTAAAGAACGATCAATTCGGAGTTATAGATTAAAAGTTATCATCGTTTTAATACTGCTGTTTGTTCTTTTAGGCAGTTTCTGTTCTAAAAGTTCAACCATCTGTTAGCATACTTTATTGGCCGAATTGGTTTATCTCGTCAACTAGAGTATTGTAGATTGGTCAGTTAAGAATCCACAGAAACTAGGCTCACCTCTTTTCGAGTTCCAGATCATGAGATATGTTAATTACTGTGCTGCTGCCAGATGCGGTTTAGGGCAGAATGCGCTGGTTTTCAGTTTAGAGTTTCTAGTTAAATATTGAATCGCCAGGGAAGCATTGTAGAACGTTATTCAGTAATGTCGTGTTCATCGTATTCTTATTTTAGTTATTTACTTGTTTAGGCGGTGAAGCTTCAGTTTAGGAGTATCACCTTTGCCTCATAACGCGTCGCATCGCGGAAGGCAAGTACCTTGATGTTCTGATATTTGGGAAATGTTGAATGCTTGATGTTGACCCTGTGTTTTTTTTCTAAGATCCATGATAATGTTTAAGTTCATGTTCCTTCCACATGTGTGTTATCTCCATGATTAGAGAGCATGTCTTTTCAATATACATATTTCATTCCATGCATTCATTTTTCATGTTCCATCCATGGGAGTGGATTAAAAAGACCCATCAATTCCAGGATGGGCATGTAAGACCCACCATTCCAATGTGGGCAGTTTGGGACACCCGTATGAAATGTTCTTCATACGGCGGCTTGGATCCCCGCCTTTTGTTAAATTCGGGCTTAAGTGAACACCGACGGGTGTGTCACTAGCAATACCGGTATATGCATGTGTGTAGTCCCTCCATTCCATTCACTCCATTCATTCCATTCATTCAAATACTCGTTCTGTGATTTCGTCATATTGTTCAATGATGTTGACTTGTTAATGTTTGTGGCATGTTCCATTTATTCACTGTACTTGCTGAGTCTTGGACTCATTCTTGCGTTGTTTGTTTTTTTAGGTGATCATTGATGTTGACTCACTTGGGAGGGAGTGGACACACACTACTCATTCACATCATCCTATTCAAGTTCAAGATTATAAATTAGTTCTATCTTTCATTCATTATTGATGAACTGTAATAAATAAATCTAGATGGGAAGGAAGGATACCTTCTCCATGATACGGTTGATTTATTACTGCTTGTGAATCTAGATTAATGATGAACTGTAATAAATAAAATTAAATGGTGAAGGAAGGATACCTTCTCCATGTTTTAGATGTTTTATTTATGCCTTTATATGATATCTTATTCGAGTTCTTCCGCAATGTGGTTGTATGTTAGTGTATTTAGGTGACATCTTGGCTTCCAAATAGCGTGGTGTTACAGCTTGGTATCGAGCGGGCTTTAGGTCCGTGGTAATTAAGTTATAAAAATGACACCTTGTGCACTGATGGGTGGGGTTGGGAAATCCATTGTTTCCGCATTTCTATTTGTATGTTTCATTTGTTGAGCAATTGTTGAATTGCTTCTGTACTATCTTTCTTGTTGTTAATCTATGATATTATGTGATATCTTATATCTGTGAATTTATTCTATGAATGTCATGAGATGATCCTATATATTCATAACCGACTACATTGGTTATGCGTGTTAATAATGGATGTTAAGAAGTTGAGGACGTGGTTGTTTCTCTGGGATTCACCAGGTTACACCATTGTTCGTGGTTTGTGGTTAGGGGAGTAGTAACCCTGAGTACCATAGTTTCAGGTGTTGAGCGTGAGTTGCTTTAGAAAGTTGTTCTCTTCCTTGATTTGTAAATTTGGCAAATTCATGTCTGGTGATGGTTGATGAATTTCTCTTGGGTTCGTGGTTCATTGTAGTTGATGGTTTCATTAAGTCTCTAATTGTTCTTTGAAATAATTATTGTTTTCATCTGTTGAGTTGCTTTCACTACTTGTAATCATTGTTAATTGTCGAGATTGATATTTCTATGATTGTTCCTTCTTTTTATTGGAAAAGAATGATTCATTTGTTCGTTTGATATTTTGGTTAAAGAAAGTTTTCTGTTGCAAGTTCGTTAACATGAGAAAGCATTGGTTCTATGTATTTCTTTTGGATTATTCCAAGCGTTGAAGTTAGTGCATCTCTTTTCTGAAGGAAAGTGTTAAAATCCTTTTGTGAAGTCTTGTTGTGGGTAAGTCAGATATTGTAATCAAATAAAATAGTTGTGTATGGGTTTCAATTGGCCCCTTTTTGTTTTTTCAGAACAATTATTGTCTTTTTCGATCGTGGAACTCTCTTTACTACTTATAAATGTTGTTATTAAAGATTGTTCTTTTCATAAGAGTCCTACCCTTCTTGATGATAGAGGCGACCTTGTTATCTGTTTGGTATTTTTGATAAAGGGAGTTAACTTTTACAAAGTTCATTGAATAAAGTTTTGATTCTATTTATTTGTTTTGGGGTAGTTGGAGTGTTGAAGTTTAGAACCTTTTCTTTACGAAGGAAAGTGTTAAAAATCTTTTCTAATGGTTGTTATGCTAAATGATAAGTTGTAAGAATGCAAGGTAATTGATCATGTATAGGATTCCAAGTTGGGTCAATGGCATGTTGCATAGTTAATCTTAACTAATGTCCTTGGTAGCATAATTGGATAATTTCTTGATGATCTTTCATAAATGCTAGAATTACCTATTCCTGACGTGGTAAAACTGTTGAAACCTGATTAAAGGTCTAGATAGTTCGTTGGTGAATCAAGTAGCACCATATCTTCTTACATGATTAATGCAATTGTCAATTGATAATGAGAGTTGTTGTTGGTGTGGCGTAATACCAATAGCTGGGTGGACGAATTTCATAAGTGGCTGTGATATCGTACCTTACGAGATTGCTATTGCATAGTATGATCTTGTTAAAATAAAATTATTTCAACCTTGTGGCTTGTGCTTCTTTTGAAAAGCTTTAGGATGGTATAATAAAGTTTGATGATTCTTGGTACTACTGTATGTTACTGATGTTATTAAAATTGACATTAATGTGAGATTGATATTAATTCTTCCAGAGATAAAGTGATTTGATCGCCATTGGTGATATCGCTCAAAAGAGAACATTTCAAGTTTTGCTTTAGTGGCCTTTTAGAGCTGATGAATTATGTGGTATCTGAGATTAGTTCAAACAAAACGATGTATTTGCATGTTCTGTTGGTTCTTAAGTGATTCTTGAGATTTGAGCTTTAAGGCTCCTTAGTTGAGTTGGCAAAGTGATGTTTCAATCAGAGAAGAATATTTCTTGTGTTAAAGGCAAAAGTGTAGTAGAAGTATTTGAGATTTACGCCGAGTTAGGTAACTTACGGTCTATTTGAAGTGTGCCTAAACTTTCTGCTTTTGCCATTAGAGCTTCTCGATTTTTAAGTGCAACACTTTCTTCTCATGTGAGGTTTGATGTTTCTTTGTGCGGACTTGTGCCTCAATTGTGGACTTCCTTTATGATTTCCGAGTTCATTGCTTAATTGACTATTTTCCCTTGGTCTTATGCTGAGTGCGAGTGGCAAACGTTTTCTTTACGCTGGGAATCGTTTTCAATTGTCTTTTCTTTTGAGAAATGAATTATGGATTTGTTCTATAAAACCCTTTAGAATGTTTAGTGGCACTTGGTTGGTGGTGATCAACTGAGAGACTTTGTGAGACTTTGAAAGTCAAGTTGTTTGAAACGCAATAAGTGATAAGTTTATTTCTTGGAGTAACCCTTGGCGAGGGTTTGACTTAAACAAAAAGTTTTGTCCTTAGGGCCAACTAATGGCATTATTGCAATTGATAGAACCTATAGTGGTTGTGGTTCAAGATCTTTCGATCATGTTAAGTGGAACCTTAGAAATTGTTTACAAGTATGGGAAATATTGGTCAGTTCATGAGAGTACCATGATGGGGTACCTTATACGGTTGTGTATAAGAATTGTGTTGGTGTAGTTTAATGAGGATAGAACTGTGAGAACTCTAGTCGTTACGACAACTTTGGCGATGGTAGGAAATGTTAAGTTAATGTCAGTTATGACTTGGTTTCAATGAGTAACTTTCTTGAAGTTAGAATCTTTCAAATGGAATGTTTGGCTTCGAAGTAAATCTGAACAGTGTTATGACTGAGTAGAACCTATAGTATAGCGAAATTCCCGAACTTCAGTTCATGTTGAAAGGTTGGGGATTATCGAAGGTATGGAAACCTTGATCAATTTTATGGAGTAACGCAATTGGAAAGTATTGCGATAATATGTGGGTGATTCCTGATAATGTCAATGAGAGAGTATGTTAGATTTGTGGGAATGTTAGAGATTTAATCCGATGATTTCACTATCTGTTATAAGAGAAATTCGTTGTAGAGGTCTTAGAGGTTAAATTTGGGCTGTGCATTTTTATGCTAATCTTTTGGTCGCTCAAAGATTGTGTGTAGAGGAGATAGAAAACTAGAGTATTCTGAGCAGTGAAATGATTGTTGATAGAACCCTTATGATGTAGTTCATGAGCGGGCGTATTGAGGATTCTGAGTTGTTATTCTGGAAAATTGGAGGTAATGTGAATGAGTGGGACCTATTTTGTGAAGCTTTGAATGCCTTCTATCAAATTAATTTTGTCAGTGGGAGGAGTTGCCTAGAGTATTCGGTGGATTCAATAGAGTCTCTCCACCATGGTGTGGATGATGTATTTCAGTTTGAGCATAATTTGAGGATGTTTAATTAAGAGGTTTAAGCTCGTGTGATAAGCGATGAATTTGAATTCCAAGGTTCGAGACAGGTTTATTTCCTAAAAGAGAGACTACGAAAAAAAGATGTTTCCTCGGGTGGTGAAGCGTTTTCTTGTTTTTTGTTTGAGTTTTGTGTTGTTGACTGGTGTCTTCCACACTTTGAGTTGGCGCTTTGTTGGCATGTTTGATTCTTTCCAATTCAGACAAACCAAAAGAAGTATTTGGTTTGGACATTCGAATGATTTCTCCTTTGGCTTTCGTGGTATTTAATCGTAAACTACCTATTTAGAAAGTGGGGTTGTTTTCGTGATGAATTGTCAAATTCGGGGTTTTACCCTTTGGTGGAGAGTTAGTATTGCATGGATGCGATGAGAACTCTCTATTTCCAGTTGGATTCTCTTTGTGAATCAATGGTTTAATAACCAGTTCTGTTGTGCATTCTTGTTTAAAGGAGGTACTCCTTGTTATGATGAAGAAATCGATTGAGAAGTGGGACAAGAGTTCCATGTGTGCGGTGCAGGTTTGTTCTTTTGTACCGAAGGGGTAGATGGCCCGAGGTACATTAGTTTGTTTTCATCAGTTGTGGGGTTTAGTAACTGGGCAATTTAGAGCTTGGAGTTGTCGTTAAAGACGTTAACCAGCGAGTAGGGTCTTACCTTCGATTTTATTCTGATATGTGTACCTGGAAATACCAGGTTGAGTGTTAGGACAGACATCGCTTTAAGTCTTTCTGTTGTGGTCTCCTCAGTCGAGAGAGAGGCTACTTGGGAGTTTGTTTTTCGCATGCGTGAGCGTTATCCAGACATGTTTGCTCCGGGCATATGTTAATAGATGTTTCTTTTCTATGGCAATTGTTCTTTCGTTTATTTCGATGGTTAGAATTCGAGGTCGAATTCTGTTAAGGGGGGTAGAATGTAATACCCCGAATATCAAATAGAGAGAACATATTATTCGGAAGAGAAATTTATTCAAATTTGAATGCACTAAAGTTTAGAGGAAAATTAAAAGAAAATTCAAGATTTGAGGGAGGATTGGACCTTGGGCTTTTGCCCAAGGCGCCCTAGCCAAGTGGGCGGCCTTGTAGTGGAGTCAAGAAGGGGTGCCCTTCCCCAAAACTCCTAACCTCTGCTACAGTACCGCGCGCACTGTAGCACGTGGTACTGTAGCAGCCCCCCTCCCTGCTGGTCTACCAAGATGAGGAAGAAGCTCTGAGGTGCCGCTGGCCATGGTGGAAGGAGAAGAAGGGCGAAGAAGAAAGGAGGAGAAGAAAAAGATCATCTTCGTGGGTTTTTGTTTAGCGTTTCACGTGTCTCCAAGGGTATCAATTCGTTTCCCCGCTGTTTTGATGTTGTTTAGATGCGAAATTAGATTAGTTTGATTGGATCGAGTTTGTCCTACCGTAGATCAAATCTGCCCAGTATGTTGCGTGGGCTGTTTCGACGTCTTAGAGGCCGAACCAATAGTTTTGATGTCCTTGAGAAATCTAGAGGTTGTTCTTAACTTTCTGTGGCTGCCGAGTTCACTTGATTCTGACATTCGAATCAAAAGATATGATAGATTTAGTATCTGCTGTCCAGATTTCTGACGCGATTAATCTGTTTTGCTATTTCGTAACATATGAAAATGTAATTGGGAGAATATGGGTTTTCACCCAACTGTACTTTTGTAGAGAATTTGATAAACTTTCCAAATTGTTAAAGAACGATCAATTCGGAATTATAGATTAAAAGTTATGATCGTTTTAATATTGCTGTTTGTTCTTTTAGGCAGTTTCTGTTCTGAAAGTTCAACCTTCTGTTAGGATACTTTATTGGCCGAATTGGTTTATCTCGTCAACTAGAGTATTGTATATTGGTCAGTTAAGAATCCACAGAAACTAGGTTCACCACTTTTCGAGTTTCAGATCATGAGATATGTTAATAACCGTGCTGCTGTCCAGAGGCGGTTTAGGGCAGAATGCGCTAGTTTTCAGTTTAGAGTTTCTAGTTAAATATTGAATCGCCAGGGAAGCATTTAGAACGTTATTCAGTAATGTCGTGTTCATCGTATTCTTATTTCAGTTATTTACTTGTTTAGGCGGTGAAGCTTTGGGTTTAGGAGTATCACCTTTGCCTCATAACGCGTCGCATCGCGGAAGGCAAGTACCTTGATGTTCTGATATTTGGGAAATGTTGAATGCTTGATGTTGACCCTGTGTTTTTTTCTAAGATCCATGATAATGTTTAAGTTCATGTTCCTTCCACATGTGTGTTATCTCCATGATTAGAGAGCATGTCTTTTCAATATACATATTTCATTCCATGCATTCATTTTTCATGTTCCATCTACGGGAGTGGATTAAAAAGACCCATCAATTCCAGGATGGGCATGTAAGACCCACCATTCCAATGTGGGCCCCACCATTCCAATGTGGGCAGTTTGGGACACCCGTATGAAATGTTCTTCATACGGGGCCTTGGATCCCCGCCTTTTGTTAAATGCGGGCTTAAGTGAACACCGACGGTGTGTCACTAGCAATACCGGTATATGCATGTGTGTAGTCCCTCCATTCCATTCACTCCATTCATTCCATTCATTCAAATAGTCGTTCTGTGATTTTGTCATATTGTTCAATGATGTTGACTTGTTAATGTTTGTAGTATGTTCCATTTATTCACTGTACTTGCTGAGTCTTGGACTCATTCTTGCATTGTTTTTTTTTTGGGTGATCATTGATGTTGACTCACTTGGGAGGGAGTAGACACATACTACTCATTCACATCATCTTATTCAAGTTCAAGATTATAAATTAGTTCTATCTTTCATTCATTATTGATGAACTGTAATAAATAAATCTAGATGGGAAGGAAGGATATCTTCTCATCTAGATTAATTCTTGTGAATCTAGATTAATGATGAACTGTAATAAATAAAATTAAATGGTGAAGGAAGGATACCTTCTCCATGTTTTAGATGTTTTATTTATGCCTTTATATGATATCTTATTCGAGTTCTTCCGCAATGTGGTTGTATGTTAGTGTATTTTGGTGACATCTTGGCTTCCAAATAGCCAGGGTGTTACAGGTACGGTCCTACTCGTTGGCCAACGGCTCTAACGAAAACTCATACTCCGGATCTCTTAGGTACTCCCTCGACACCAGGTCATACAAAACGATCTGTGCCTCACGCCAGGACTCAAGACGGTCCTAGTAATACGCTATCTCCCAAATCTCCGCAACTTTCAGAAACATCCAAAGTACCTTGGGCCAACATTCCCTTTGGTACCAAACTACACAACCTGCACATAACACACAAAACTCTTGTTCCTTGTATCAATCAATCTCTTCACTTTAACAATGAGCACCTCCTTTAACCCGAGACGCACAACAGAACTCGACTGAAAATAAAAGATTCTCATTGCAAACACGCATTACCATCTCCCCACCAAAAGAGTTAAAACCAAAACCAAAAGATTCATCACGAAACTCTTCCACTTTCCAAGTGGATAGTTTGCCAATGAACACCACATAAGCCAAAGGCGAAATCACTCGAATGCCCAGAACAACCATTTCCTTTCTTTTTCTTAACCAAAAGTAATCACGTATACCAAGAAAAACCAACTCAATTTATAATTGGCATCTGTCATAGGGACAAAGCTCAATTAAAAACCAAGAGAACATTTCATTATCCGAGAATACAACCTTTTTCTCAAACTTTCTTTCAAGAATTCAACTTTCTCTTAAATCATGAGATTCCAAACCATCGCATAACACACTAAACCATTTCTTTTAATTTGGCAACCTCAAAGCTATGCTCAGACTGAACAGAAAATCCACATATATGTAGTGAGACTCTTCCAATCCACAATAACATACTCTGATCAACTTCTCTACCAAAGAAATTACTTTGACAAATAATTCCCAACACACTTCAATATAGATTTCAGCCACAATCACATCACCTCAATCTTTTAAGGATAATCAACTTGAAATTCACCTCATACACACTCATTTACTACATCCAAAGGATTCTATCAAAGATCACCATAACTCTTGGAACCTAATCATGGGAAACCAAGATGCTACCATAAAAAAAAACAAAGCCCAGATTCAACCTCCAAGACTCCTACAACAAACTTGTCGTATAAAAGATCGAGAAATCCTCAGATTCATTCACTAAAATTCCCACACTCTAAACATACTCAATCATTATCATCCACATGTAAATATTTTCTCGACCAAATTATCTTTTAGAAGAATTCTATCTCCCAGAATGTTATTCACTAAAACCAGGGCATACTTGCCGACATCTCAACCCTACCTACTATCCCATCAATTGACTTTACGATTAGATTACTTCGCTAATCCTACTCGCATTAAACTACACTGTCATAGATCACCTACCCAACCTTGCAAAATTACCCAATCACGATTCTCTAACACATTGATCAAGTTTCCCAGACTTTCGATAATGATATCATTCCAATATGGACAATGGTTCTAGGATTATAATTCACCATAGGTTCCACTAGTTGTAACACTAATCGATTGTATTCCAACGACAAACATTCCATTTACATAGAACTCTCTCCAAGAGTTATAGGTCAAAACCAAATCACTTTCTCTCGCTCTTCAAATAGCTTGGCCCTAAAATTCTCACTGCGATCATTTACTTGACTACCACCAACCAATCGCCACCTTACACTTTATAAGACCTTGCAACCCAAGTCGGTTAATCTTTTCTTAATAGGAAAGAGCAAACAAATACAAGTTTTAACACACGAGGAAACACTACTCTTCACAGTGAGTACAAGACCAAGAGAAATAGTCAAATAGCATTGATCTCGAAAAACAAAAGACGAGACCACAATTGAGGGCACATGTTCCACAAGAAGGGAGTTTCAAACATCAATAAATCACAATAAAATATTGCTTTTAAAACTCAAGAAACACTTAAGCGGCAACGATAGAAGAGTTGCAGGTTACAATCCTTAACTCCAATCTCAAATACTTATGGTACACTTTTTTTCCTTTAACAGAGAAAAACAATTTCCTTTGATCACATCATCACTTGCCAACCCAAAATAGAAGTACTTTTAATACAAATCACATTAATCACTTAAGAACCCATTAGAACATTCTCACGCATCGCCTTTCTCAACAATTTCAGCTACCACATTAAGCATGAACTACCAAAAGATCACAGATGCAAAACTCTAAGCTTTTCATTTAACCAATATTACGGGAGGCGGTTAAATTACCTTCTTTCTAAAAGAATCATCACCACTCCCACAAGTCACAATCCTTTGCAGACAATCTTACTAACATCATGAATAATACACTCTTAACATGAATCGCCATCATCTACTCTTCCATTATAAAGCCCACAAAGGCTCACCAGACTGTTACATACCACTTTATCATCTCATCCTCAATTGAGAGTATACCAAAATCTTCAACCTCACTACAACAATCACTTTATTTTTTTAGAGGGAACCTACTACCCAACTTTAAAAGTTATAACAAGATCCTTTCATCAAAGGCATACTATAATCCGACAACTTCACCATCATACAAACACGGGTCACCTATTAGAATCCCATCGTAAACCTCTCCAAAATAAACGCAAACCACAAGGTTGAAACAAACCTCTTTTAACAAGATCATGCTATCAGAGACTACTTATTCACTCATCCACTCGACCATTGGTGTTGCTCAACACCCACTCCAACTATCATTAACAATTGACAATTGTATTTATCACGTATGCAAATAGGGTCCTACTTCTATTTGCAGTCACATAACCATCTATAAACACAAAGTCAATATTCCACTCTACACTCAGAGTTTAGGGCAAAGTATAATTAAACATTCAATAATATCATCTCTCAGAAACAGGGTTTCACAAGATGCTACCTCAACATTCATCTAACCCGACATACATGTTTCAATCTAACAATTATGTATGCTCATCAAGTAACCAGTTTATGAAAATTTCCCAGATTGATATTCTCTAAAGCATCGTTCAAACACATCCCTAACATAACCATCCCTAATGGGTAGACTAATCCATTGAGACACATTACTCGAATTTATCCAATAAATCTACCGAATTCCACAATCTTAATGATCGAGACCAAATCATCAATATACCACACCTCTTAATAAATCTTGGATTCCCAAAGTATAAATGGTCATACCATTAAACAAGTTCATCATGTAATTATTCCATGACAACACCAAATATATCAACTTCACTTCCAAGGATCTTGGTTAAGATCGACACGCACCACACTCAGACCCAACTTGATAACTCATAAGTTATCAATTTATCTTCTATGCTTGAAACCCTCACTTAGTCACAACAAAACATTACAAAAGAGTTTTGATACTTTCTTTTTCAAAGAAGATGCATTGAACTTCAACATTCCAACTACTCCGAAAGAAGCACGTAGCGTCGAAAAGACCAAATTCAAAGTCAAGGAAAGAGAACAACTTCTCTAAAGATACTCACTATCTACACCTGTACTAAGATATCCAATGTGGGCACTTCACTATTGCTATACCACGAACGGTGGTGTAACCTGGTACAGCCTAGGGCCACAACCACGACATCAACCTCTCAACATGGGTTATCCCCACACATAATAACTATAGTATTATAATATAGATATATCCGATCATCTCATAACAGGAATCATCAATACAACTCAGCAAGCGTAAATGCAATGCAAAACCCATTCCCAACTCATCGTGCTTAGTGTGTCAAGTTTAATATTTTCAATACCATGGACCTACTGACCGCTCGATACCAATCAGTAACACCCGACTCAACATTGAGCCTGGAATGCTACTAAAATTAAATTAAACAAAACTAAACTAAGACCAATTACCAATTTTCGGCAGAACCTCCTTTGTATAATTAACTATACCGAGGTTCCAACAATTAATCATAGCAATTAACACTAAACTCAATATTCAAGTTCATTCAGGCATGCAAGATAATCTAATAAACATAAACAAAACTTGCTATTCTCCTTATTACAATTAATCTGAAACTTAAAACCATCCATAAGTGATTCACAAGTAGTTTACTTATTATTGGAATAAAATCTAAATGGCAGTCGCCTTAAGGATGAGTGTTAGTGAGTGCATCCAAACATCTACTCCCTCCCATGCATACCGTTCTTGCTAGTTGTACCTAAAACATATCAAAGCAAGAGTGAGCCCAAAGACTCAGCAAGTATCAACAAGGCTAAAGCTAAAATCACAATCATAGCATCAATATTCCAAATTAAACATTACACTAAACATAGCCTTCATGCTTATGTAATGCGACCATGCAATGCACCTTTTAAACTTTATCTCTTTTCGCATTTTACCGGTAATGCGAGGTGTACAACCGTCGATGTATACCCTTGCCTATGCACTCTGGCACAGGGACCAAGAGCCTATACTCCACAAGTATAGGGACCTTTGCCCATCATCATCATCATGGGGACCTCTTTACTCATTGCCCACATTCTACGAATGTGCGGACCTCAAGCCCGTCATTTACATGATGGGGACCTCAACTATTCATACTTGGTCACCACGTTACCAAGACTCAATCATGTTTACTACATGCATATGTACAATGACATCATCTTCCAAACATATGAATTCAACGTGTACATAATAACATGTAAGCATTAACAACATACACAGGAAGCTTTAACCATAACTTGTATTTACCAAGATATATTGTAATTTATCACATTAACATCCATGCATGGCTATTACGAACAAGACACAATCAATCTCAGCAAACAATCATAATTATGCTACAACCCGAATACTTGCCTCAACCGTGCGAGAACAGTGGACGCAAAGAGGTCGCTGCCCCTGGGATCACGCTCCCACCTGAACATAATGATAACCCAAACTAAGACAACCATACTAGACCAAAAGCATAAATAAGAACACAATTGAACTCGCTAAACTCCCAAGCGTTTCCAATCTTCCAATTTCTACCGATCGATTTGGTGTTCACTTTGGACAGTCAACTTATAAAATACATAACTTTCTGCTCAGGAGTCCCAATAAGATGTTCTAATACTTTATGGAAAGATAATTAAATTACCTAAATAAACTTAGTTGCGGAGCCCTTCTGATTCTGCCATCTACTACCCCTACCAAGCCAATCTATAGAACATCAATTATCACATCGGGTTCTCTGGACAGTACACTAAAATTATCATAACTTTTGCTACGAGAGTCCAATTCTTACGTTCTTTAGCTTTATGGCAAGGTGAGGAAATTACCCATCTTTTTCATTATAACGAGATCCTTTGATTTTGTCTTTAACTAGTAGATTAACTCAGATTTCTACAGACTATCAAGATGTTGATAGGTTAACAGGACAGTGGCACTAAACAATTCATAACTTTCTAACCGTTAATCGGATCTGGGCGTTCTTGGCGGCCACGGAAAGTTAACAACATATCCCAACTATTTCTAAGAGGTTGGATCCCTAGATTCTGCCTCTACAGACATAAAAACCATCGTCCAAATTACTGGACAGAACACGATCTATTAAACCGACGCAATTCAATCTATCAAACGACATCAAACGCATCTACTACACATGAACCAGCGAAGAACACGCGACGTTACCCTTGAAGAACCGCTGTAGATCGCGATGAAACCCGCGAACCTTCACTTGCCTCTCTTCTCCGCTCTCTCCATCTTCTCCCTTCTTTGGCCGGCCACCACCAATGCGACCTTCTTCTTCTTCGCTACTCGGCAGCAACGGAGGGGGGCAGTGCTACAGTACCGCGCGGTGCTACAGTACCGCGAGCTACAGTAGCATCTAGGGTTTGGGTGGCCTCCCCCTTCCTTTTAAGGCCGACCAACTCAAATGGGCCAAAACACCATGGGCCAAAAGCCCAAGTTCTCCAATAAGAGCAAAAACGCCCCTCTAAAACCTCCAATTCTTTCTCTAATTCTATTTAATTTCAGTACTAATCACTTATTTATTTTATGTTAAAATGGGATATTACAAACTCGCTAAAGTATCAAGCGCCTTCCAAACTTCCAACTTCTAACGACCGATCTGTCCTCTCTGTGGATAGCCAACTTCTAAAATACATAACTTTCACTAAATGTGTCCAAATAAGGTGTTCTTAGACTTTCTGGAAAGCTAATTAAATTCCCCAACTAAACCTAGTTGAGGGGCCCTTCTGCATCGGAGATCTAATACCCCTACCAAGCCAATTTAAAAGGCATCAATTTCACGTCGGGTCCTCTGGACAGTACACTAAAGCCACCATAACTTTTAGTGCGAGTGTCCAAATCTCACGTTATTTAGCTTTATGGAAAGCTATGGAAATTACCTAAATTTTTAGTTATATCAAGATCCTGTAATTTCTTCTTTAGCTAATCGCTTAACCCAGATTTCTACAAACTGTCAGGATGTTGACAGATTAGCAGGACAGCAACACTACAAAAATCATATCTCACTGACTGTTTATCGGAATTGGGCGTTCTTGGCTGCCACGGAAAGCTAAGGACATAACCCAACTATCTCTAAGAGATGGGATCCACAGAATCTACTTCTAAGGACATGAAAACCGCCGTTCAAACTTCTGGATAGAATGGGATCTAAACAACCGATCTACTAACGAATTCATACATGCTTCAAATACGAAACATACAGCGAGGGAGGATCTTCGATACCCTTGAAGAACACAGGAAGACGATGAACTACCCCCCCCCACGATCTCCCTTCCCTTTCTTTTCTCCCTTCTTCCTCATTTCCTTGCTGTTTTTCCTTGCTGATTTTCCTTGGCTGCACAGGTTGGCAGCAGCACCCATCGCCACATGCAGCCATGCAACATCCCTCTTCTCTCTCTTTGCCTTTCTCTCTCTGCTGATGGAATATTAGAGCATCAAGCATGCAGATTGGCAGCCAAAGTCCAACATGCAGATAGGTAGATCTAGCGGTAGTAATGGCCAGCAACAAGGTCCTGCATGCATGTAGGAGGCACAACAGCAAGGAGCATCACGCATGGGCAGCACAGGGCAGAAGAAAAGGCGGCCGGCTGCACAGGGAAAAATAGATGCATGCTGCGTAGGGTAGAAGAAAATGGCGGCTGGCTGCACAGGGAAAAAATAGATGCATGCTGCGCAGGGTAGAAGTTGAAGAAAGTGGCGGCTTGCAATCTGGGGTAGCAGGAGGGAGGCTAGGGTTCGCCCCTACTCTCCATTTAGATCCGGGCTTCCCCCACTTAGGATATGGGCCGACGGCCCAGTACTCTCGCTAATCCACTAAAATTATGATAGTTTACTCTTAATTATCTCTTCTAATTTTGAATTACTTATTTAGTTAAACAGGATATTACATTAAATCTATGTTTATAAATGGTTATGCGATTGCAAATAGAATTAGCGTTATATTTACACACATGAATAATACAATGGTCAATTATTTATGAGAGCTATTTATGAGAGCTGAAGTTGGTGTTGAGCACACCAACCGTTGAGTAGATGAAATTCGTAAGTGGTCCTTGATAGCGTGCCTTGTGAAAGTTACTATTGCATAGTATGACCTTGTTAAGATAAATTTGTTTCAAGCTGGTGGCCCATATGGGGTATTAGAGTTTGATGATTCTTAGCACTAATGTATGATTTTGATGCTATTAAAATTGTCAGAATGTGAGATTGATGTTAATACCTGTAGTAACTTGATCACCTATGATGATATTGCTTAAATGAGAATATTTCAAGTTTTGCTTTTCGTGTTATCCCGTAAATGAAAAAAAAATGTTTCGAGTTTTGCGGCCAAGATTATTTGGATCGATTGATTTATGTGGAAGTTGAACTGTTCTGAGCAGAATGACGTGTCAAAGAATTTTATTGGTTCTTAAGTGGTTCTTGCGGTTTAATCGAGACGTGCCTAAATTTTATGTTCTTCTTCCGCACAAGCTTTGTCGAGTTTCACTAGAAATGTTTTAATCTTATTGGTTGTTATTTGCTATTCTCTTTTGAGGGGTGTGTACCCTCAACTGTGATCCCAATTTTGTTTTTGCAAGATCATCGTTATTGGAATATTTCTTTTGGTCTCGTGCTCACCGTTAGGAGCAATGTTTTTCTATGTGTTGAAACTTGTTCTTGTTCGCCTCTTCCTTTTGAGAAAGGATCAACCGATTTGTGTTGTAAAATTTTGTTAAGCGTAATTTGGCAACTGTTTGGTGGTGGTCAAGTACCTGTAGTGATAAGGTTTTGGTACAAAGCTATTGGAGGGGTAGTAGAAGATGAATTGGTTTTGACCTGTACCTCATGGAGAAAATTTGATTCAAATGGTATGATTGTCACTGAAGTGCAAATGATTGGTGTTGCGACCAAGTAGAACCCATGGTAAAGTGTAGTCCCAGAACCTTAGTTACGTTGAAATGTTGGGATCAATAAAAGTAGGGAAATCTTGATCAAATTAGAGTGTCACGATTGGGTTGTTATTGCGAGGTTGTGTTTGTGATTCATGATGATGGGATTTAATGGGATTTGGAATGCAAAGTAATTTAATCGCTGTGGCAATTAATGAGATAGTAGGAAAGGTTGATTTAATGTCAAGAATAATGTGGCCTTATTGAGTAACTCTCTGAGAGTAATAGTCTTTGTAGAAGTAATCTAGTCAGGAGAATGTTTCCATAATGATGTTAATGAGCGAGTATGATGGAATTGTGGGAATGTTAGAGATTTAATTTGATGATTTCTCTATCTGTTATAAGGGAAGTTCACTGTATAGGTCTTGGAGGTTAAATTTGGAATATGCATTTTAATGCTAGAATTTTGGTTGCTCAATGATTGTGTGTAGAGAAAATAGAATTATGGAGTATTACGAGCGTTGGGTGATTATTGATAGAACCCTTCTGATGAAGTACATGAGCGTGTGTATTGAGGATTCTGAATTGTTTATTCTTAAAAGTTTGAGGTGATGCGATTGCGTGAGATCTATTTTGTGGTGCATTGGGTGCCACCTGTCGAATTAATGTCGTCAGTAGAAGGAGTTGTCTAGAGTGTTCCGGTGGGATCAATAGAGCCTTTCCACAAAGGTGTGGATGATGTATTTTGGATTGAACATAACTTTGAGGATGTTAATTCTTGTAGTGTGTGATGAATTCGAATTCCAAAGTTTGAGAGGAATTTTATTCCTAAAAGAAACTGAGAAAATGAGTGTTTCCACAGGTAGTGAAGAGTTTTCTTGGTTCTTGTTTGAGCTTTGTGTTGTCGACGGATGTCTTTCGCAATTTGGGCGTGGCTTTTTGTTAGCATGTGGGGTCCTTATCGGTTCAGAAAGAAGAAAGAAAGTATTTGATTTGGGGTTTTGAACAGTTTCTCTTTCGGCTTATGTGGTGTTTATTTGTAAACCGCCTGCTTGGAAAGCGAAAGGGATTTCATGATAAATCTTTGCTTTTGAGTTTGGCCCTTTTTTGTGTAAAGTTGTCGTTTTGTAGTTGCGATGAGAATCTGTTGTTTAACTTTAGTTGTAGATGTTCTTTCGAGTAGGGTGACGTGAATAGAATTTGGGGTCGAATTCTGTTTAAGGGGGTCAGAATGTAATATCCCGTTCAGATAATTGAGAATTAAATGATTTAGAGACAAAATTAAAAGAATTATTTAGTTGAATATGAGAAATTTTGGGTTTGGAAAGAAACCTGGGCTTTCGGCACATGGCCTTGTGGCCCATATGGGGGGCAGTCTAGCATTAACGAGGATCAGATTGAGGTGAAACCCTAGCAGCCCCTGTTGTTTTTTCCCCCTTTTCCCTGACCTAGCCGCCACACCCCTCCACCCCCCATTGAGCCACCGCCACACCCCTCTTTCTCCCCTGGCACCGCCCTTCTTTCCCCCTGGCGTCGCCTCCCCTCCATGGTGCTGCCATCGGCCCGAGACCCGGCTCAGTTCGCTCCCCTCCTGGCGCCGCCACTCCCTATGGCGCAACCACCGACTCCACCGGCCTTGCGCCCGGCCCCGCTCGTTTCTTCGGCCACCATCGCCACCTGGCTTGGCTCGGCCCCGCTCTCCCCACATCGGCGTCTCCTCCTCCCGCCGGCTCGGGCCTAGCGCGCCCTCCGCCTTCGCCCTAGCCGGCGTGGCTTGAGCTAACGCCGCCACTCGGACCTCGAGTAAAGCTTATCCATGGTAAGCTCACTCATGACAGTGTTGTCATTGATGGATGTGATCTTCATTCCCCAGACTCTCACATCAAGAGCACCCAAGAACTGGCGTGCGTTCTCAGACTCAGTGAATGTGAGACCTACAGCACGTAAATTATGAAGAATCTTGGAAAACCTTCCCAATAACTCATCCAAAGATTCACCAGGCTTTTGTTCGATCTTTGAGTATTCTTTCTTGAGTTGGTTCTGTCTCACTTCCTTGATAGCTGTAGAGCCCTCGTGGTAATCACAGAGGGTCTTCCAGATCTCATGAGCAGACTTCAGATGAGACACACGCTCAAACTCAGATCGACTAAGCCCTTGAATCAAGAAGTTCCGAGCCTTGCTGTTAGCCTCTACATCAGGATTGATTACATCTTCATCGGCCGGCACGACATAAGCATTTTTGACCTTAAGCCAAATTGCGTGCCCTTGAGCCTCGATGTAGGCTTGCATGCGAGCCTTCCAGTAAGCAAAATCAACTCCATCGAAAATATGAGGTTTGAGTGAATACTTGTCAGTCGCCATGGCTCCTCAGAACGGTTAAGATCTATGAGAAGAGCTAACCGGCTCTGATACTAATTGTAGGACCGGAATAGGCGACTAGAGGGGGGGGGTGAATAGGTGCACCAAAATTTTTTTGCAAAGATAATGGATTCAACTCGCAAATCGCAAATCACTCCAATAGCTATGAGAGCTATGAAGATGAATGCTTAAGCACAGTGGAAGACTTGAATGAATCCACTCCTAAACCCTCAAAGCATAGCAGCAAACTCCCTGAAGAAATCCTGAAAAATCAGGGACAAAGGTACTACCGCTGTTGTAAGTGCGGTACTACCGCAGGCAAATGTGCGGTACTACCGCATCACGGTACTACCTCAGGCAAAAGTGCGGTACTACCGATTGTCCTGACGATGAACAGAAACAGCCTGAAAACAAAATCGAAAATCGACGTAACTTTTAAACCGTAAGGCCAAACTCCACCAAATTTGGAACACACCTTCCTATGGGTGTTAGGAACCTATTCCAAGTGGCGATCGTCCAGATCTACGTCAAAGTTTCGATCTTTTTCAGTTTTACCTAAGAAGGGCAAAGAACCGAGCAAAACGAAAAACTTGATCCAACTCTTGCTCGTGGGAGATTGATGATCTAGGTGACCTTAGATACATTCCCACATGTCACAGCAAGGAGTAAGAGTGCACAAGAACAACCAAAACCAAAGGATCAAGGAAGCACCCAAAATCATCAAAAGAGAAGGAAGAACACAAGAGGGAGCTCATCTTTGGAAGAACATCCATAGATTGATTCATGATGTTCTTTGATTCTGACCACTCCCTCAAGGAGGACAAGAGCTCCATCCAAGAGCATACACATCAATCCATCTCTCTAGAGCCTATGCCTCTCTTTTCTTCCCTAAACCCTAAAAACCAAACTAGGGTTTGCAAATGAAGTGCTTGGGCTGCTGTGAACAGCACCCTCTCTATTTATATGAGGCCTAGAGCTTCTAGAAGACTTAACCCTAATGGGCTCCGTTAGGCCCAAAACAAACAGGACACACACGCACTCATTTTAAAGCGCCATCTTCACTTTTCTTGACCTAAACCACTTCTTGGCCACCGTCTTGCGCGCTGGTTGGCATTAGGTCACCAAGGTGGTATTTGGTGAAATTACCAAAATACCCTTCTCGATCCTTCTCCATGGACCGAGTCCAATCTGTCAAGCAATCGCCGCTCCGCCACGTGTAGGTTGATCAACGGCTCTCATCATGTCGGCAAGTCTCTCCGTCCAAATCCCATCGGAACCAAAGAAGGCACTTGCACCGACCCGCCGCTTGATCCAACCGGTGCATCGAAGCTGCGGTTCGATCCACCTCGTCCATCTCATGCCATGCTTGAGTCACTGACCTCACCGGCATCCATGATCGTTTTGGACCTCGGCTCTCCTAGCTTAGTCCCGATCCTCCTCGCCGTTGACCATCATTGACCTGCAAGCCACCGCGCGACAATAGACCAAGAAATCGTCTCCGGGAACAAGTTCTTCACAACTTGACCCACGTTAGCTCAAAACATGCAATATGCAACATATATGCATTAACAAACATGGAAATGAACATAACCCAAAAACAAATCTCCAAGATAAACGAAACTCAGAAACCAAATCGGTACTACCGCCATGTTATGGCCGGTACTACCGCACTGAGGTAGTACCGCACCCATAACTGCGGTCGTACCGCTCATCAAGGAAATCCAAAACTTGCAAAAATACTTGTTCTGGAAAAACCATACCGCTCACACGCGGTCGTTCCGTCATGCGGTACTACCGACAACCATAGCACGGTACTACCGCTCAACGAGAAATCCAAAACACAAATAACACTCGTTCTGGAAAAACCATACCGCTTTGCTTGCGGTAATACCGACCAGCGGTACTACCGTCAAACACAAGCCGGTACTACCGCATCGCGGTAGTACCGCGCATTACACGCTGGTACTACCAATTATCCTGACACTTGCTGAAAACAGGATTTCAACAAAACCGAAAACGATCGTTTCGACAAACCCAAAGAGCTATTGCCAATTGTACCATCACATTAAGATCGTGAGCATATCCCCATGATATCCACAGCTGTCTTCTGTCTCACGGTTGAGGCAAGTGCAAGTAGTATTAATGAGTTTTTATATTTCATACTTGATGAATGCCATAGTTGATTGTTGATGATTGCTGCCTAGTAACGTCGATGAGCATGAATGCCATAGTTTAATTATGATGTTTTTATGATGGTGCTTATGTGATGAAGCTTACATGGAAATGTTTACATGATGACGCATGCTAATGTTTATTTGATGACGCTTACCTGGAAGTGTTTACATGAGAATCCTTACATGGCAATGTTTAAATGATGATGTTTTACATGGGAAGGGTTTCATGATTGATGGCATTAATGATGGGACAAGGTGAGCAATAAGACTACCTTGTTAATGATGACAATGATGAGTTGGTATCGTGTTTTAAATTTTGCATCATGTCATTCATTTCTGAACCTTGGACTACGTGGTAGCCAAGGGTTGTTTCATAAGGTCCCGTCGGGGCATTGGATGGGCTTTGGTCCCCACATTCGTGGAAAGTCATGTAACTAGTCCGGTGAGGTCGGTGAGAAAGATACATGACTTGGAGTGTGGGCTTTGGATCCCTATGCCTAGAGGGCACATGCCGTGAGTAGGTATCGACGGATACCCTACCGGTATTACCGATAATTGCTAAGATGTGAAGAAGGTGCATTCATGACATGTCATAGCATTTTTGCATAAGATATGGATTTGTCAGTTTGGCTTATAATGTTGTTCATGATGGGATTGTTGCTCCCTTTGATTGCTTATGATGCTACTATAAGAGATGGGTTTGTGGTATATAATGTTGTGTTCTTGATGGAATTGTTTATTCCTTTGCCTACTTATGATGCTATGTTTGATTTGCTATTGCACTTTCTTTGAGTCGTGGACTCACACTTGTCGTGTTGTGCTTGCTAGGTACCTCTCGAGGTAGCGACATGCATGGGAAGGGTAGACATGGTGCATGATACATAAACACAAAACACAATGAATAAACTAGTCCAAATATCCACAAATTCGTACTCTTGATAATTGCTTTAGTTTCCGTTTGTGACCATCCTTCGTGGTGGATATTTTGATTGTGATCTTGGACGACCCAGTTAAGCTCTTAATTCCTCGTTGTTTAAGTTCATTTAAGTTCATTCGATGGATTAGACGGTTTGATTTCGATTATTTTATCATTCTCGCGACTTGATTGGTTAATGATGCTTTAGATGTAGCTATTCGGTCATTATCTGCTTGAGCTTAGTAATGTAGGACTGCTTTAACTTAGTTGTTTTAGACAAGGCTTCATGAATTGATTTATGTTCAATTGATAGATGCTATGCATCTATTGAGTAACTTATAGATTGCGCTAGTGTTGAATAATAACTTTATGCAATTCATGAATGAATGTTGGTTGAAGGTTTAAATAGACATTGATGGTTGATATTATTATTCTTCATGATAGGGTTGAATTAGTAATGGCTTAATGATCTTTAGATATATACTCTTGATATTGTTACCATAATTGATTCAATATGATTGGATGATTGAGAATATCTTGTTGACAAATTCAGATTCAATTCTTATATTCATTCTACTAGATATAAATCTTTTTATGTTATTATTGGAAAGATGGTTGAAATTATTCCGTATTGTTGTTGTAGGTTAGTCTTTTAGGTAATATCTTGGCTTTTATATAGCCAGGGTGTTACAGTTGGTATCAGAGTAGGCTTTAGGTCCGTGGTAGTTGAAATATTAAATTGACACATTGTGCACAGTAAGATGGGAATGGGTCAAGCATTGCATTTACGTTTTCGTTATGTCTCTTTGAGCCATGCTGTTATGAATTGATTATGAATACTTATGATATGCCTATATGGTTACTATATGTTATACTAGTAGATGGTGAGAGATTTAGGTCGTGGTTGTAGCCTTGGGTTGCTAGGATTGCACCACCGTTTGGGGTATGAGATTAATGGAGTGTCTACCTCGAGTCAACTAGTTCCAGGTGTTGAATATGAGTTTCTTTGGGAGAATTATTGTCTTCTTTGAGTTTGGAATGGTTATTCTTGTTAAAATGCGGTTGATGAGTTTTCTTGGATTAGTGGTTCATTGCGATTGAGAGGTATTCATCGGTCTTTATTGGTTTTTGTTAAAGCAAACATTTGTTCTCCCGATTGACGCATTGTTTTGCTGCTTATAAACGTAGTTGATTTAAAAGATTGATCTTTATTTGGAAGTTCTACCTTTCTTGTGAAAAATGTGATCCGGTGATTCGTTTGGTTTTTCAGATAGCGGAGACTATCTTTTACAAACTTTATTGAAGAAAGTTTTGACTATACTCATTTCTTTTGGAGTAGCTGGAGTGTTGGAGTTTAGATCCTTTTCTTTGAATCAGAAAGTGTCAAAACCCTTTGCAAAGTTTTGTGGTGTTAAGTGAGAAACTGTAAGTAAAGAAGATAATTGATAATGTTTATGATGTCAAGTTGGGTTATTGGCACGTTGCATATTTAATCTTAACTAACGTCCTCGGTAGCGTAGCTGGTTAAATTTATTGTTGCCTTGCAATGACTGTGTGACGAGCTATGATTTAGAATATATTTATTCTTGGTTAGAATCAACAGGGTTCTAAGAAGAGTGAATATTAATATGAAGCAAGCTCGTAAACATCTACTTGATGATCTTACTTAAATGCTAGATTTACCTAATTCCTAACATGCTAAAGTTGTTGAAACCTGTATAAAGGACTAGATGGTTGTTGGTGTATCACTTTGTGAAAGCTTGTTTTATAGAAATTACGTTAGTAAATGTTTAATCATGTTTTGATCTGGTTTCAAAACATAAGGTGAAATATTGAATCTATGTTTATAAATAGTTATGCGATTGCAAATAGAATTAGCATCATATTTACACACATGAATAATACAATGGTCAATTGTTTTATGAGAGCTAAAGTTGGTGTTGAGCACACCAACCGTTGAGTAGATGAAATTCGTAAGTGGTCCTTGATAGCGTGCCTTGTGAAAGTTACTATTGCATAGTATGACCTTGTTAAGATAAATTTGTTCCAAGCTGGTGGCCCATATGGGGTATTAGAGTTTGATGATTCTTGGCACTAATGTATGATTTTGATGCTATTAAAATTGTCAGAATGTGAGATTGATGTTAATACCTGTAGTAACTTGATCACCTATGATGATATTGCTTAAATGAGAATATTTCAAGTTTTGCTTTTCGTGTTATCCCGTAAATGAAAAAAAAATATTTCGAGTTTTGAGGCCAAGATTATTTGGATCGATTGATTTATGTGGAAGTTGAACTATTACGAAGCGTAATGGCGTGTCAAAGAATTTTATTGGTTCTTAAGTGGTTCTTGCGGTTTAATTGAGACGTGCCTAAATTTTATGTTCTTCTTCCGCACAAGCTTTGTCGAGTTTCACTAGAAATGTTTTAATCTTATTGGTTGTTATTTGCTATTCTCTTTTGAGGGGTGTGTACCCTCAACTGTGATCCCAATTTTGTTTTTGCAAGATCATCGTTATTGGAATATTTCTTTTGGTCTCGTGCTCACCGTTAGGAGCAATGTTTTTCTATGTGTTGAAACTTGTTCTTGTTCGCCTCTTCCTTTTGAGAAAGGATCAACCGATTTGTGTTGTAAAATTTTGTTAAGCGTAATTTGGCAACTGTTTGGTGGTGGTCAAGTACCTGTAGTGATAAGGTTTTGGTACAAAGCTATTGGAGGGGTAGTAGAGGATGAACTGGTCTTGACCTGTACCTCATGGAGAAAATTTGATTCAAATGGTATGATTGTCACTGAAGTGCAAATGATTGGTGTTGCGACCAAGTAGAACCCATGGTAAAGTGTAGTCCCAGAACCTTAGTTACGTTGAAATGTTGGGATCAATAAAAGTAGGGAAATCTTGATCAAATTAGAGTGTCACGATTGGGTTGTTATTGCGAGGTTGTGTTTGTGATTCATGATGATGGGATTTAATGGGATTTGGAATGCAAAGTAATTTAATCGTTGTGGCAATTAATCAGATAGTAGGAAAGGTTGATTTAATGTCAAGAATAATGTGGCCTTATTGAGTAACTCTCTGAGAGTAATAGTCTTTGTAGAAGTAATCTAGTCAGGAGAATGTTTCCATAATGATGTTAATGAGCGAGTATGATGGAATTGTGGGAATGTTAGAGATTTAATTTGATGATTTCTCTATCTGTTATAAGGGAAGTTCACTGTATAGGTCTTGGAGGTTAAATTTGGAATATGCATTTTAATGCTAGAATTTTGGTTGCTCAATGATTGTGTGTAGAGAAAATAGAATTATGGAGTATTCTGAGCAGTGGACTGATTATTGATAGAACCCTTCTGATGAAGTACATGAGCGTGTGTATTGAGGATTCTGAATTGTTTATTCTTAAAAGTTTGAGGTGATGCGATTGCGTGAGATCTATTTTGTGGTGCATTGGGTGCCACCTGTCGAATTAATATCGTTAGTAGAAGGAGTTGTCTAGAGTGTTCCGGTGGGATCAATAGAGCCTTTCCACAAAGGTGTGGATGATGTATTTTGGGTTGAACATAACATTGAGGATGTTAATTCTTGTAGTGTGTGATGAATTCGAATTCCAAAGTTTGAGAGGAATTTTATTCCTAAAAGAAACTGAGAAAATGAGTGTTTCCACAGGTAGTGAAGAGTTTTCTTGGTTCTTGTTTGAGCTTTGTGTTGTCGACGGATGTCTTTCGCAATTTGGGCGTGGCTTTTTGTTAGCATGTGGGGTCCTTATCGGTTCAGAAAGAAGAAAGAAAGTATTTGATTTGGTGTTTTGAACAGTTTCTCTTTCGGCTTATGTGGTGTTTATTTGTAAACCGCCTGCTTGGAAAGCGAAAGGGATTTCATGATAAATCTTTGCTTTTGAGTTTGGCCCTTTTTTGTGTAAAGTTGTCGTTTTGTAGTTGCGATGAGAATCTGTTGTTTAACTTTAGTTGTAGATGTTCTTTCGAGTAGGGTGACGTGAATAGAATTTGGGGTCGAATTCTATTTAAGGGGGTCAGAATGTAATATCCCGTTCAGATAATTGAGAATTAAATGATTTAGAGACAAAATTAAAAGAATTATTTAGTTGAATATGAGAAATTTTGGGTTTGGAAAGAAACCTGGGCTTTCAGCACATGGCCTTGTGGCCCATATGGGGGGCTGTCTAGCATTAACGAGGATCAGATTGAGGTGAAACCCTAGCAGCCCCTGTTCTTTTTCCCCCCTTTTCCCTGACCTAGCCGCCACACCCCTCCATCCCCCATTGAGCCACCGCCACACCCCTCTTTCTCCCCTGGCACCGCCCTTCTTTCCCCCTGGCGTCGCCTCCCCTCCATGGCGCTGCCATCGGCCTGAGACCCGGCTCAGTTCGCTCCCCTCCTGGCGCCGCCACTCCCTATGGCGCAACCACCGACTCCACCGGCCTTGCGCCCGGCCCCGCTCGTTTCTTCGGCCACCATCGCCGCCTAGCTTGGCTCGGCCCCGCACTCTCCCCCACATACGGCGTCTCCTCCCTCCCGGCCGGCTCGGCACCTAGCACCGCCCCTACCGCTCGCCCTAGCCCGGCGTGGCCCGGAGCCAACGCCGCCACTCGAACCTCGAGTAAAGCTTATCCATGGTAAGCTCACTCATGACAGTGTTGTCATTGATGGATGTGATCTTCATTCCCCAGGCTCTCACATCAAGAGCACCCAAGAACTGGCGTGCATTCTCAGACTCAGTGAATGTGAGACCTACAGCACGTAAATTATGAAGAATCTTGGAAAACCTTCCCAATAACTCATCCAAAGATTCACCAGGCTTTTGTTCGATCTTTGAGTATTCTTTCTTGAGTTGGTTATGTCTCACTTCCTTGATAGTCAGTAGAGCCCTCGTGGTAATCACAGAGGGTCTTCCAGATCTCATGAGCGAGACTTCGAGATGAGACACACGCTCAAACTCGGATCGACTAAGCCCTTGAATCAAGAAGTTCGAGCCTTCTTTGTTAGCCTCTACATCAGGATTGATTACATCTTCATCGGCCGGCACGACATAAGCATTTTTGACCTTAAGCCAAATTGCGTGCCCTTGAGCCTCGATGTAGGCTTGCATGCGAGCCTTCCAGTAAGCAAAATCAACTCCATCGAAAATATGAGGTTTGAGTGAATACTTGTCAGTCGCCATGGCTCCTCAGAACGGTTAAGATCTATGAGAAGAGCTAACCGGCTCTGATACCAATTGTAGGACCGGAATAGGCGACTAGAGGGGGGGTGAATAGGAGCACCAAATTTTTTTGCAAAGATAATGGATTCAACTCGCAAATCGCAAATCACTCCAATAGCTATGAGAGCTATGAAGATGAATGCTTAAGCACAGTGGAAGACTTGTAATGAATCCACTCCTAAACCCTCAAAGCATAGCGACAAACTCCTGAAGAAATCACGAAAAATCAAGGACAAAGGTACTACATTGTTGTAAGTCTTGGTACTCACCGCATCGCGGTACTATAGCGAGCAAATGTCTTGGTACTACCGCATCGCAGTACTACCTCGAGCAAAAGTGCGGTACTACCGATTGTCTGACGATGAACAACTTGACTGAAAACAAAATCGAAAATCGGCGTAACTTTTAAACCGTAAGGCCAAACTCCACCAAATTTGGAACACACCTTCCTATGGGTATTCGAACCCATTCCAAGTGGCGATCGTCCAGATCTACGTAAAAGTTTCGATCTTTTTCAGTTTTACCTAAGAAGGGCAAAGAACCGAGCAAAACGAAAAACTTGATCCAACTCTTGCTCGTGGGAGATTGATGATCTAGGTGACCTTAGATACATTCCCACATGTCACAGCAAGGAGTAAGAGTGCACAAGAACAACCAAAAACCAAAGGATCAAGGAAGCACCCAAAATCATCAAAAGAGAAGGAAGAACACAAGAAGGGAGCTCATCTTTGGAAGAACATCCATAGATTGATTCATGATGTTCTTTGGTTACTGACCACTCCCTCAAGGAGGACAAGAGCTCCATCCAAGAGCATACACATCAATCCATCTCTCTAGAGCCTATGCCTCTCTTTTCTTCCCTAAACCCTAAAAACCAAACTAGGGTTTGCAAATGAAGTGCTTGGGCTGCTGTGAACAGCACCCTCTCTATTTATATGAGGCCTAGAGCTTCTAGAAGACTTAACCCTAATGGGCTCCGTTAGGCCCAAAACAAGCGGGACACACACGCACGCATTTTAAAGCGCCGTCTTCACTTTTCTTGACCTAAACCACTTCTTGGCCGCACCGTCTTGCGCGCTGGTTGGCATTAGGTCACCAAGGTGGTATTTGGTGAAATTACCAAAATACCCCTTCTCGATCCTTCTCCATGGACCGAGTCCAATCCTGTCGAAGCAATCGCCTGCTCCGCCACGTGTAGGTTGATCAACGGCTCTCATCATGTCGGCAAGTCTCTCCCGTCCGAATCCCATCGGAACCTCCAAGGCACTTGCACCGACCCCCGCGCCGCTTGATCCAACCAGCTGCATCGAACTGCCGATTCGATCCACCTCGTCTATTCTGTGCCATGCTTGAGTCACCTGACCTCACCCAGCATCCATGATCGTTTTGGACCTCAGCTCTCCTAGCTTAGTCCCGATCCTCTTCGCCGTTGACCATCATTGACCTGCAAGCCACCTGCACAGCAATAGACCAAGAAATCGTCTCCGGGAACAAGTTCTTCACAACTTGACCCACGTTAGCTCAAAACATGCAATATGCAACATATATGCATTAACAAACATGGAAATGAACATAACCCAAAAACAAATCTCCAAGTTAAACGAAACTCAGAAACCAAATCGGTACTACCGCCATGTTATGGCCGGTACTACCGCACTGAGGTAGTACCGCACCCATAACTGCGGTCGTACCGCTCCTCAAGGAAATCCAAAACTTCCAAAAACACTTGTTCTGGAAAAACCATACCGCTCACACGCGGTCGTTCCGTCATGCGGTACTACCGGCAACCATAGCACGGTACTACCGCTCAACGAGAAATCCAAAACACAAATAACACTCGTTCTGGAAAAACCATACCGCTTTGCTTGCGGTAATACCGACCAGCGGTACTACCGTCAAACACAAGCCGGTACTACCGCATCGCGGTAGTACCGCGCATTACACGCCGGTACTACCGATTATCCTGACACTTGCTGAAAACAGGATTTCAACAAAACCGAAAACGATCGTTTCGACAAACCCAAAGAGCTATTGCCAATTGTACCATCACATTAAGATCGTGAGCATATCTCCATGATATCCACAGCTGTCTTCTGTCTCACGGTTGAGGCAAGTGCAAGTAGTATTAATGAGTTTTTATATTTCATACTTGATGAATGCCATAGTTGATTGTTGATGATTGTTGCCTAGTAACGTCGATGAGCATGAATGCCATAGTTTAATGATGATGTTTTTATGATGGTGCTTATGTGATGAAGCTTACATGGAAATGTTTACATGATGACGCATGCTAATGTTTATTTGATGACGCTTACCTGGAAGTGTTTACATGAGAATCCTTACATGGCAATGTTTAAATGATGATGTTTTACATGGGAAGGGTTTCATGATTGATGGCATTAATGATGGGACAAGGTGAGCAATAAGACTACCTTGTTAATGATGACAATGATGAGTTGGTATCGTGTTTTAAATTTT
Source organism: Phyllostachys edulis (assembly GCA_036346405.1). Taxonomy (NCBI): domain Eukaryota; kingdom Viridiplantae; phylum Streptophyta; class Magnoliopsida; order Poales; family Poaceae; genus Phyllostachys; species Phyllostachys edulis. The sequence goes on along the minus strand of CM070565.1, from coordinate 30,946,332 downwards.
GCATCATGTCATTCATTTCTGAACCTTGGACTACGTGGTAGCCAAGGGGTTGTTTCCTTAAGGTCCCCGTCAGGCATTGGATGGGCTTTGGTCCCCACACTCGTGGAAAGTCATGTAACTAGTCCGGTGAGGTCGGTGAGAAAGATACATGACTTGGAGTGTGGGCTTTGGATCCCTATGCCTAGAGGGCACATGCCGTGAGTAGGTATCGACGGATACCCTACTCGGTATTACCGGTAATTGCTAAGATGTGAAGAAGGTGCATTCATGACATGTCATAGCATTTTTGCATAAGATATGGATTTGTCAGTTTGGCTTATAATGTTGTTCATGATGGGATTGTTGTTCCCTGTGACTGCTTATGATGCTACTATAAGAGATGGGTTTGTGGTATATAATGTTGTGTTCTTGATGGAATTGTTTATTCCCTTTGCCTACTTATGATGCTATGTTTGATTTGCTATTGCACTTTGCTGAGTCGTGGACTCACACTTGCTGTGTTGTGCTTGCTAGGTACCTCTCGAGGTAGCGACATGCATGGGAAGGGGTAGACATGGTGCATGATACATAAACACAAAACACAATGAATAAACTAGTCCAAATATCCACAAATTCGTACTCTTGATAATTGCTTTAGTTTCCGTTTTGTGACCATCCTTCGTGGTGGATATTTTGATTGTGATCTTGGACGACCCAGTTAAGCTCTTAATTCCTCGTTGTTTAAGTTCATTTAAGTTCATTCGATGGATTAGACGGTTTGATTTCGATTATTTTATCATTCTCGCGACTTGATTGGTTAATGATGCTTTAGATGTAGCTATTCGGTCATTATCTGCTTGAGCTTAGTAATGTAGGACTACTTTAACTTTGTTGTTTTAGACAAGGCTTCATGAATTGATTTATGTTCAATTGATAGATGCTATGCATCTATTGAGTAACTTATAGATTGCGCTAGTGTTGAATAATAACTTTATGCAATTCATGAATGAATGTTGGTTGAAGGTTTAAATAGACATTGATGGTTGATATTATCATTCTTCATGATAGGGTTGAATTAGTAATGGCTTAATGATCTTTAGATATATACTCTTGATATTGTTACCATAATTGATTCAATATGATTGGATGATTGAGAATATCTTGTTGACAAATTCAGATTCAATTCTTATATTCATTCTACTAGATATAAATCTTTTTATGTTATTATTGGAAAGATGGTTGAAATTATTCCGTATTGTTGTTGTAGGTTAGTCTTTTAGGTAATATCTTGGCTTCTATATAGCCAGGGTGTTACAGTTGGTATCAGAGTAGGCTTTAGGTCCGTGGTAGTTGAAATATTAAATTGACACATTGTGCACAGTAAGATGGGAATGGGTCAAGCATTGCATTTACGTTTCCGTTATGTCTCTTTGAGCCATGCTATTATGAATTGATTATGAATACTTATGATATGCCTATATGGTTACTATATGTTATACTAGTAGATGGTGAGAGATGGATGAAACCTGTATAAAGGACTAGATGGTTGTTGGTGTATCACTTTGTGAAAGCTTGTTTTATAGAAATTACGTTAGTAAATGTTTAATCATCTTTTGATCTGGTTTCAAAACATAAGGTGAAATATTGAATCTATGTTTATAAATAGTTATGCGATTGCAAATAGAATTAGCATCATATTTACACACATGAATAATACAATGGTCAATTGTTTTATGAGAGCTAAAGTTGGTGTTGAGCACACCAACCGTTGAGTAGATGAAATTCGTAAGTGGTCCTTGATAGCGTGCCTTGTGAAAGTTACTATTGCATAGTATGACCTTGTTAAGATAAATTTGTTTCAACCTGGTGGCCCATATGGGGTATTAGAGTTTGATGATTCTAGGCACTAATGTATGATTTTGATGCTATTAAAATTGTCAGAATGTGAGATTGATGTTAATACCTGTAGTAACTTGATCACCTATGATGATATTGCTTAAATGAGAATATTTCAAGTTTTGCTTTTCATGTTATCCCGTAAATGAAAAAAAAATGTTTCGAGTTTTGCGGCTGAGATTATTTGGATCTCATCATTTATGTGGAAGTTCAACTTTTCTGAGCAGAACGACGTGTCGAAGAATTTTATTGGTTCTTAAGTGGTTCTTGCGGTTTAATTGAGACGTGCCTAAATTTTCTGTTCTTCTTCCGCACAAGCTTTGTCGAGTTTCACTAGAAATTTTTTAATCTTATTGGTTGTTATTTGCTATTCTCTTTTGAGGGGTGTGTACCCTGTAATACCACGTTTTCGTTTAGAAAGAATTCAGTTCGAATTCAATTTTATTTAAAAAAAGAGAAAAAAATCAGTGTTTCGTCTGTTCTTCCGGTTATGGGCCTGGGCCTTTGGCCAGCAGGCCCAAGAGGGGGCCTTGTGGGCCAACGGGGGCAACCATGAAGCCCAAAGGGGGGAGCAGCCGTGGGGCCCAATTGGGGCCCATGTGGTGTCCGGCCATCAAGGGGGGTGCAAACCCTAGCACCCCCGCACTTCTCCCACCTCCTCCCATTTGTGGCCGCCGCCCCTACCTCTCCCCTCCCCTCTCCACCTTTCGCCTCCCCCTGCTGGATGCCGCCCCTCTCATCCTCCCTTGGTGCAGCCCCTTCATCCCTGGTTGCTGTCCCTACCGTGGCGCCTCCCCGATGTCGGTCTTCGCGAGGATTAGAGGAGGAGGACAGCAGTGTTTCGGCCAAAGGAGGGAAGGTCAAGGTGATCATCTTCTTCGCGGATCGTTTGTCGTCATTCCACGGGTCTCCAAGGGTAACAATCGTCGATTGTTGTTTTATGTTTGATCATAGAAGCGAAATTGATTAGAATCGTTTGGATCAAAGTCAGTCTGCAATAGATCAAATCTGTCCAGTATGTTGCGCGGGATGTTTTGACGTCTTAGAGGCCGAACCAATAGTTTTGATCTGCTAGAGATATCTAGAGATTGTTCTTAACTTTCTGTGGCCACCGAGTTCACTTGATTCCGACGGTCGAGTCAAAAGATATGATAGATTTAGTATCTGCTGTCCAGATTTCTGATGCGATTAATCTGTTTTGCTATTTCGTAAAATATGAAAATGTAATTTGGAGAATATGGGTTTTCACCCAACTATACTTTTATAGATAATTTGATAACCTTTTCAGATTGTTAAATAACGATCAATTCGGAGTTATAGATTAAAAGTTATGATCGTTTTATTATTGCTGTTTGTTCTTTTAGGCAGTTTCTGTTCTGAAAGTTCAACCTTCTATTAGCATACTTTATTTGCCGAGTTTGTTTATCCCGTCAACTAGAGTATGGTAGATGGGTCAGTTAAGAATCCACAGAAACTGGGCTCACCTCTTTTTGAGTTCCAGATCATGAGATATGTTAATTACCATGCTGCTGTCCAGAGGCGGTTTAGGGCAGAATGCGCTGGCTTTTAGTTTAGAGTTTCTAGTTAATATTGAATCGCCGAGGAAGTGTTGTAGAACGTTATTCAGTAATGTCGTGTTCATGGTATCCTTATTTCAGTTATTTACTTGTTTAGGCAGTGAAGCTTCAGGTTTAGGAGTATCACCTTTGTCTGCTAACGTGTCGCATCGCGGAAGGCCAGTACATTGCTTATCTTAATGATTGTAATTGATGAATGCTGTTATGATTATACTGTGAGTTCTTATGATTCAAGAGAAGTTGGATTGTCTATGGTCTTTCATATGTGTTGAATCCATGATTGGAGATGATGATATTTAAGTTCATGTGCCTTCTATATGTGTGTTATCTCCATGATTAGAGAGCGTGTCTTTTCAATATACATATTTCATTCCATGCATTCATTATTCATGTTCCATCCACGGGAGTGGATTAAAAAGACCCATCAATTCCAGGATGGGTACGTAAGACCCACCATTCTAATGTGGGTCCCACTATTCCAATGTGGGCGTTTTGGGACACCCGTATGAAATGTTCTTCATACGGGACTTGGATCCCCATATTTTTGTTAAGATGCGGGCTTAATTGAACACCGACGGGTGTGTCACTATCAATACCGGTATATGCATATGTGTAGTCCCTCCATTCCATTCACTTCATTCATTCCATTCATTCAAATACTCGTTCTGTGATTTCTTCATATGGTTCAATGATGTTGACTTGTTAATGTTTGTGATATGTTCCATTTATTCACTGTACTTGCTGAGTCTTGGGCTCATTCTTGCGTTGTTTATTTTTTTTTAGGTAATCACTGGTGTTGGCTCATTTGGGAGGGAGTAGACACGCACTACTCATTCAGAGCATCCTATTCAAGTTCAAGATTATAAATTAGATCTATCTTTCACTTATTATTGACGAACTGAAATAAATAAGTTTAGATGGAGAAGGAAGGATATCTATCTATTCATGTTTCATTTGTTGAGCAATTGTTGAATTGTTTCTGTACTATCTTTCTTGTTTTTAATGTATGATATGATGTGATATCTTATATTTATGAATTTATTCTATGATTGTCATGAGATGATCCTATATATTTATAGCTAATTACATTGGTTACGTGCGTTGATAACGGATGTTAGGAAGTTGAGGACGTAGTTGTCACTCTGGGATTCACCAGGTTATACCACTGTTCGTGGTGTGTGGTTAGGGGAGTAGTTACCCCGAGTACCATAGTTTCAGGGTTGAGCGTGAGTTGCTTTAGAAAGTTGTTCTCTTTCTTGATTTCTGAATTTGGCAAAATACTTATTCTGTGGTGGTTGATAAATTTCTCTTGGGATCGTGGTTCATGATAGTTGAATGGTTCCATTGGGTCTTTAATGGTTCTCTAAAACAATTATTGTTTTCCGACTGTTGAGTTGCTTTTACTACTTGCGATCTTCATCAGTTGGCAATATTGATATTTCCTTGGTTGTTCCTTCTTTCTCGCTAGAAAAGAATGACTCATTTATTCGTTTGATAGTTTGGGTAATAAGAGTTTTTTTGTTGCAAGATTGTTAACATGAGAAAGCTTTGGCTCTATGTATTTCTTTTGGATTATTCCGAGTGTTGAAGTTTAATGCATCTCTTTTCTGATGGAAATTGTTAAAATCCTTTTGCGATGCCTTGTTATGGTTGTAGGGATACGGGTAGGCTACGATAGCGACAAATCAAAATTTCTATCACGTAAACCAGGAAGCCAAGCAAGAAGATGATCACAGATCATTACCACTAGACGCGCAGAGCAGCGGAAGAAGCGTCGGAGCAGCCTGGTCCGACGAAGAGCGCGTCGATGTACTGGTCGTAGTCGATCGTCCAGCGTCCTCGTGTGTTGATCGTCTCCTTCAGCACCTCTATGGATCGTCCTTAAGCGCAACAACGTAGAAGCGCCTCTATGGTATCCACATGTCCAGGGAAGGAACAACCGTACGCCGGTGTGCTAACACCAAATCGCACGGTGAGGCTCTCAAGAAGATGGCGGCTAGGGTTTCAGTAGGGCAACTCGTGTCAACTCTCGCTGCTCCCAACAGCCTCATGCATCTCCTTATATAGGCCCATGACGGATCCTATCCAAACAACGCTTTACGAATCGTATTCGTACTGGTTTGTTCCAACCCGTTAAGTGTGTGACCCGTTAGGTTCATGTGTAGTTTGGTTATGACTCGGAAACCCTTTCCGGCCACGAGTCGTAGCGGTTCCTAGCAGGACATAACGATTCCCGAATACACACAAATTATATCGGACGAACCTTCATGCAATATGATCTCGACCAGGTCCTCATCACTTACGACCGTGTCCTATCTCTTTGACCAGTTCAGATTTGATCACGACCAACTCGTAACTCCTTACGACTTGGTTTCGACTACTCTGTGATTACGTTCGACCGGTCACGACTTGCTTGTATCTCCATACGACCGATCCAGTGGCGGGTCGAACTAACTTACCTTCTCATGTATCCTCCCTTTGCCTCACGATATCTGGTTGAACTCGGGTGAGATGTTGTGTCATCCATGGACTGTTCAATACTTTCTCGATCGAGTATCGGATAACCTTATGTGGTCGAACTCTTGACCACGATGTATGGCCATGCACTTTCTTTATCCGACCACTTGAGGGCCCGAGATATCTCTCTGTTATGTTAGGATGGGCAAATCCATATCCGACCAGTCACATCCTCTCGCATGTTTCATAGCATACCCAAAAGCTACCTTTATAACCACCCGATTCTGAGTAGCGTTTGGCAACCCCTAAGAGTGCTATTACACATGTAGGAAACCATCTTGATCTCGGTCTAAGGATTATACATCATCATTGCTTGAGACCAACTAACGACACATAGAATCATAACAATCTCAATAGTGTCTCAAGGTGGGTCTTATCCAACACCATGTTCTCTAACATGTGTCCACATTATCAGTCGATATCCCTATATTCATGACCGGTGAAACATGGTCATCAATCAATATATGTGTTGGTCGTAGAGTCACTAGTGTTCCGACCAGTGACTTTCAACCAGGGATACTTTTAGAATGACATCATCATAAGTTAAAAAGAGTTTCACCAACAAGTCACATACTCGTTAATCTTCATGACTGATGATTCATTCAAGGAACAAGATAACATATTATCAAATATTGTGAACATAATGAAATATAATCATCTCTATGATTGCCTCTAGGGCATATTTCCAACAATGGTTAAGTTAGAGTTGGTAATCAAATAACTTGATACGGTATGGGTATCAAGTTGAGTCATGGGTGTGGTGCATAATTAATATTATTTAGTAACCTTGGAAGTGAAATTGATTAAGTTGATGTTATCTTCTACTAATTCTTGATGAACTGTATATATGAGTAGTGACTAAGAGTATGTCCATACATATTTGGAGTCAAAAGAGATATTAAGAAGTATGGAACATTGGTGAATTAGTATGGTCATTAAAATTGCTTAGGTTGCTAAACTTGTTGGGTTCTTTGGTTCCAATGGATTAATTTAAATGTGTGGGAAGAGAAACTAGAGGAAATGCTAGATTTACATATTCCTTAGTATGATTAATTATTGGAATTGTGTACAACCAGTTGAAGGGATTGAATACCGGTGGATCTAAAATTTATGGGAGGAGTTATATATAGTTCTTCTATATAGAATGACACGATGAATTTGGTTGTAGTGTTGTTGAGACTTTTGATTGATAGAAGATTTCGTTTTTTTGAAATTTTTGTGTATTTTTTTGCCGAAATCCAAATATGAGGAGGAGCAATTGAATATGTGTTTGTAAATATCCATGTGATTTGGGAATGAAAGTAGGTAGCAACTAGATTTCATAATGAAGCCAGTTGATAACAACAATGGTTGGAGTATAACTGTTGCGTGTTGAAGTTTGATGTTGAGCATCACTAAAAGTTGAACTGATATGATATAATAGGTGGTTTATGCCCACATGATTGTGAAATCATCGGATGATAATGTGTCCTTGATGAAAGGGTTTTGATAGGACCTTTTCATTTGTGTAGTAGACCCCTTCTAAACTTAAGAGGTTGATGTAGTGAGGTTGTATGGTTTTGGTATACTCTCATTTTGAAGATGGGATGAAAAGGTAGTATGGAACAATTTGGTGAAACTTTGGCGGCTTTCTAATGACATAGTTGATGCTAAAGATTCGTGTTCAGAGTGTATTATTTTGATGATAGTAAGATTATATGTAAGAGATTGTGGCTTGTGTGTGTGGTGATGATTCTTTTAGAAATAAAGTAACTTGATCGTCTTTCGTAATTTTGATTTAGTGAAAGTGTTTCGAGTTTTGCGTTTGTGATCAGTGGACCTATTGCGTTATGTGGTGATTGAGGTTGTTTCGAGCAAAGTGATATGATGAAAGATTTTTATTGGTTCTTAAGTGATTCCTGTAATTTGGGTTTTAAGAGCTTATCTTGTTTAAGCTGGCAAAGTGATGTAGTAATTACAGAAAATAACTTTTCTTGTTAAAGGAAGAAGTGAAGTATAAGTATCTGAGATTTAAGTCATTTCGCGACTTGTAGTTATTTGAGTGTGCTTAACCCTTATGCATTTATTCCATAAGAGTGTATCAATTTTCAAAGGTAGCACCTTCTTCTTATTTGGGGTTCGATCTTCCCTTCGTGCGGGACTTGTGCCCTCATCTGTTGACTTTCCCTTTTGTCGTCTGAGTTCTTTGCCAAACTGACTTTTCCTCTTGGTCCTCTGTTCAGTGCGAGTGGTAAATGTTTTTCTATGTGGTGAAAATTGTTTTCATTTGTTTTTCTTCTGAGAAAGGATTCATCGATCTGTTTCACAGGGGTCTTTCGAAGCGTTTATTCAATGTGATTGTGAGACCTTGGGTTGTAAGTTATTCGAGGAGCGTTGAAAGATGAACTATTTTCGTGTATAATTCTTGACGAGAATTATATTTATACAGAATATTTGTCTTTAAGGCTAAACAGTTTGCATTGTTTCAACCATTAGAACCTATAGAGATTTGTGATCCAAGATCTTTTGTTCACTTTGGGTGGAACATTAGAATTTTCGAAAGGATGGGGAATCTTGATCGATGTATTAGAGTGTCGCGATTGGGTACCTTGCACGGTTGTGCAGATGAATTATGATGGCGTTGTAATGAGAGTAAGATTAGCGAAGTAATCTGATCGTTAAAGCGATTAATGAGATAGCCGAGATTGTTGGATTATTGCCAGAAATGACTTGGACTTAGTAAATAACTCTCTAAGAGTTAGAATCTTTATAAATATAATTGGGTCGAGAGAATGTTTTCGTGTTGATGTTAATGCGCGAGTATGTTTGGATTTTGAGAATTTTACGGATTTAATCTGAGGTTTCCCCTATTTTTCTATATGAGAAATTCGTTGTAGGAGTCTTGGAGTTTAAAATTTGGGCTTCGCGTTTTTTTGCTAGGACTTTGGTCGCCCAATGTTTATGTGTAGGGGAAGTAGATTAAGGGTGGATTCCGAACAGTGGGAGGATCATTGATAGAACCCTTTGATGAAGTATATGAATGTATGTGCTGAGGATTCCGAGTTGTTTACTCTTAAAAGATTGAGGTGATGTGATTACGTGTGAGATTTATTCTGAGATACATTGGGAGTCATTTGTCAAATTAATTCTGTCAGTAGAGGAGTTGTTGAGAGAAAGTTTCTATGGAGTCGATAGAGCCTCTATACAGAGGTGTGGATGATATATTTCGGCTTGAGCATAGCGTTGCGAATGCCAAGTTAAGAGAGATGAGTTAGTGTGTTATGCGATGAATTGAAATCCCAAAGTTTGAGAGAAAATTTAGTCCTAAAAGAGAAACTAATAAATTGATGCTTCCTCAAGAAGTGAATCGTTTTCCTGATTCTCGTTTGAGTTTTGTGCTGTTGACCAATGTCTTTCGCAAGTTGAGTTTGACTTGATATTGGCATGTGTGGTTCTTATCGGTTCAGGAAGAGTAAAGGAAATTTTGATTTGGGCATTCGAGTGACTTCTCTTTTGGCGGACGTGATGTTTATTTACAAATTTCCTAATTTGAAGGTGGAAGGTTTTCGTGATGAATTTTCGATTCTGGTTTTGACTCTTTTGGCACCGAGTTGGCATTGTGTGGTTGCGTCGAGAGTCCTTACTTTCCGTTGACTCTGTTTGTAAAAAAGGTTGTTCAAAGTGAATTCGGTTGTGTGTTTCTGGTTAAAGGAGGTGATCCTTGATCAGTGAAGAGTTCAATTGAGAGGTGGAACAAGAGTTCCGTGTTCTATGTGCTTGTGGTGTGGTTCGGTACCAGTGGGGAGGTTAGCCCAAGGTACGTTGGTTTGTATTCGAAAGTTGGTGTATTGCTAGGACCGTCTCGGGTCCATACACGGTGTACGCAACATTTGGCATGTTTAGGTGCCGAGTGAGTACCTACGAGATCTAGAGGTTGAGTACTCGTTAACAACGTTGACCACCGAATAAGATCTTACCTTCGAGTCTTGTCCGATGAGTGTACCTGGAAATGTAGGGTTGAGTGTTAAGACTTACGTTTTTTTCACGTCTTTGTGTTGTGGTCCTCCGTTCGAGAGAGAGGCCACTTGGGAGTTGGAGTTTCGTATGCGAGAGCGTTATCCGGATTTGTCCACCTTGGGTACGTGGTTACCGTTGTTAGTTCTCAATTGTGGTAGTTCTTTCGCGTAGAGCCGTGTGAGGATTCGAGGTTGAATCCTGTTAAGGGGAGAAGAATGTAATACCCCGTTTTCGTTTAGAAAGAATTCAGTTCGAATTCAATTTTTTTTAAAAAAAGAGAAAAATTCGGTGTTTCGTCTATTCTTCCGGTTTTGGGCCTGGGCCTTTGGCCAGCAGGCCCAAGAGGGGGCCTTGTGGGCCAACGGGGGCAACCATGAAGCCCAAAGGGGGGAGCAGCCGTGGGGCCCAATTGGGGCCCATGTGGTGGTTGACCATCAAGGGGTGCAAACCCTAGCACCCCCACTTCTCCCACCTCCTCCCCTTTGTGGCCGCCGCCCCTACCTCTCCCCTCCCCTCTCCACCTTGCGCCTCCCCCTGCTGGATGCCGCCCCTCTCATCCCCCTTGGTGCAGCCCCTTCATCCCTGGTTGCTGTCCCTGCTGTGGCGCCTTCCCGATGTCGGTCTTTGAGAGGATTAGAGGAGGAGGACAGCAGTGTTTTGGCCAAAGGAGGGAAGGTCAAGGTGATCATCTTCTTTGCGGATTGTTCGTCGTCATTCCACGGGTCTCCAAGGGTAACAATCGTCGATTGTTGTTTTATGTTTGATCATAGGAGCGAAATTGATTAGAATCGTTTGGATCAAAGTCAGTTTGCAATAGATCAAATCTGTCCAGTATGTTGCGTGGGCTGTTTCGACATCTTAGTGGCCGAACCAATAGTTTTGATATCCTAGAGATATCTAGAGATTGTTCTTAAATTTCTGTGGCCACCGAGTTCACTTGATTCCGACGTTCGAGTCAAAAGATATGATAGATTTAGTATCTGCTGTCCAGATTTCTGACGCGATTAATCTGTTTTGCTATTTCGTAAAATATGAAAATGTAATTGGGAGAATATGGGTTTTCACCCAACTAGACTTTTGTAGAGAATTTGATAGCCTTTTCATATTGTTAAAGCACGATCAATTCGGAGTTATAGATTAAAAGTTATGATCATTTTATTATTGTTGTTTGTTCTTTTAGGCAGTTTCTGTTCTGAAAGTTCAACCTTCTGTTAGCATACTTTATTGGCCGAGTTTGTTTATCTCGTCAACTAGAGTATGGCAGATGGGTCAGTAGAGAATCCACAGAAACTGGGCTCACCTCTTTTTGAGTTCCAGATCATGAGATATGTTAATTACCATGCTGCTGTCCAGAGGCGGTTTAGGGCATAATGCGCTGGCTTTCAGTTTAGAGTTTCTAGTTAAATATTGAATCGCCGGGGAAGCGTTGTAGAATGTTATTCAGTAATGTCATGTTCATAATATCCTTATTTCAGTTATTTACTTGTTTAGACGGTGAAGCTTCAGGTTTAGGAGTATCACCTTTGTCTGCTAACGCGTCGCATCGCGGAAGGCAAGTACATTGCTTATCTTAATGATTGTGATTGATGAATGCTGTTATAATTATACTGTGAGTTCTTATGATTCAAGAGAAGTTGGATTGTCTATGTTCTTTCATATGTGTTGAATCCATGATTGGAGATGATGATATTTAAGTTCATGTTCCTTCTATATGTGTGTTATCTCCATGATTAGAGAGCGCGTCTTTTCAATATACATATTTCATTCCATGCATTCATTATTCATTATCCATCCACGCGAGTGGATTAAAAAGACCCATCAATTCCAGGATAGGCACGTAAGACCCACCATTCCAATGTGGGCCCCACTATTCCAATGTGGGCGTTTTGGGACACTCGTATGAAATGTTCTTCATACGGGACTTGGATCCCCGTATTTTTGTTTAGATGCGGGCTTAAGTGAACACCGACGGGTGTGTCAATAGCAATACCGGTATATGCATGTGTGTAGTCCCTCCATTTCATTCACTTCATTCATTCCATTCATTCAAATACTCGTTCTGTGATTTCTTCATATGGTTCAATGATGTTGACTTGTTAATGTTTGTGATATGTTCCATTTATTTACTGTACTTGCTGAGTCTTGGACTCATTCTTGCGTTGTTTATTTTTTTTAGGTAATCACTAGTGTTGGCTCATTTGGGAGGGAGTAGACACGCACTACTCATTCACAGCATCCTATTCAAGTTCAAGATTATAAATTAGATCTATCTTTCACTTATTATTGACGAACTGAAATAAATAAGTTTAGATGGAGAAGGAAGGATACCTTCTCCATGATACGGTTGATTTATTATTGCTTGTGAACCTTGTTTAATGATGAACTGTAATAAATACATTTAAATGGTGAAGGAAGGATACCTTCTCCATGTTGGGTTGTTTTATTTATGCCTTTAGATGTCATATCATTCAGATTCTTCCGTAATGCGGCTGTATGTTAGAGTATTTAAGTGACATCTTGGCTTCTAGATCGCCAGGGTGTTACATACCCTCAATTGTGATCCTAGTTTTGTTTTTCCAAGATCATCGTTATTGGAATATTTCTTTTGGTCTCGTGCTCACCATTAGGAGCAATGTATTCTGTGTGTCGAAACTTGTTCTTGTTTGCCTCTTCCTTTTGAGAAAGGATCAACCGATTTGTGTTGTAAAGTTTTGTTAAGCGTAATTTGGCAACTGTTTGGTGGTGGTCAAGTACCTGTAGTGGTAAGGTTTTGGTACCAAGCTATTGGAGGGGTAATAGAAGTTGAATTGGTCTTGATCTGTAGAAAGCTGAGAACATGCCCTACAACTCTCTAGGAGATGAAATCTTCTAATTCGGTTTCTAAATACATGAAAATAGACGCATAAGTAATTGGATAGAATCTGATCTAATCGTAGCGGGATGTCGATCCCTAAATCATAACCAATTTCGCATCGAATACGATTCAAACAAAGAGGAAAATAGTTCGTTACCCTTGACGATCCACCGGATGTCGCCGATCTAATCCCCACGAAGAAGCTTTCCTTGTACTCCCTCTTCCTTTCTTCTTCTTCCTTCCTCTCCTCCCTTTATCCTCTTGGAATAGCAGTAGGGGGGAATTGCTACAGTGCAGTGCTACAGTTGTAACACCCCAAACCGACAATAGCCTGGAATGCTACTGAACTAACAAAATTAACAAAATTAAACTAAAGCATCTTATTAAATTTCGGCAGAACCTCCTTTGTATAGTTAACTATACCCGAGGTCCCAACAAACATATATAACATAAATAAATAATCCAACATTCAATATGATCTAGACATATCCAAAATTGAGCTAATCATTACTATAACATCCATAGCATGCTAAACAACTAGGATAAAGTCCAAAAAGCATCCAAAGTCCTCTAATCCATTTATTACAGTTTATGCCAAGTAATGAAGTAATCATAAAGAGTACTTTAAGCAAATCATTCAACTATTAAATTAACATTCTATCGAATCAACTGTGTGTAGATCGTGCTATTGTGCAACAATTCTAATCTTTCCTTCCCCCCACGCATGTCGTTCTTGTAAGTGTACCTAAAAACACAACAACAGCAAGGTGTGAGTCCAAAGACTCAGCAAATACAATAAATGGCATCAACAGCATAAACAATTGTAATCATCAACCAATACCCACAAAACTATACACCAAACATATTAGATGCTCATGCTATGCAATATGCTCAAAATGCACTTTATCTCTCTTTCTCTTTTGCATTTTACCGGTAATGCAGAGCGTGCATCCGTCGATGCACACCCATGCATGTGCCATCTAGCGCAGGGACCATTGCCCATACTCCACAAGTATAGGAACCTAAGCCCATGCTCCACGAGCATAGGGACCTTTAGCCCGTCATAATCATGACAGGGACCTCAACAATTGCTTGGTCATTACATGACCAAGTCTTCAATATACCATCATGATGCATATGTATGAAATCTTAAATCACCATAAACATGCATTCGCAACAACGTCGCATATGAATAAACCTATTCATACTACAAGCATTCATGAATAGCATATAATTCATCACACTAGGAATCATGAGTGTTAACTTTCATAAAATCTTAGCAACCATGAACAACACATATACTCATAGTATTAGCAAACAATGCCACTCATACATATAATACTATCCATCATGGTACTTGCCTTAACCACGTGAGAACAGAGGATGTGAAGAGGGTGCTGCCCCCGGGACCAATCCCCCACCTGAATATATATAAAAGCATACTAATACAATAGTAATGGACCAAACAAACTATATAAGCAAACACGAACTCGCAGTAGTTTTTAACGCAATCCCAACTCAAATTCCTAAATGTCGATCTGTCCCCTCTATGGACAGTCACATTCTAAAATTCATATATTTTAGTAAAGGAGTCCAAATGAGGTGTTCTTGGACTTTCTGGAAAGGATATCAATTTCTCCAACTAAACCTAGTTGATGAGCCTCTCTGAATCGGCAATCTAATACCCCTACCAAGCTAATTAACAAAACATCGAATTCACGTCGGGTTTCTGGAAAGTAATACGAAAACTACCATAACTTTCGGTACGATTGTCCAAACTTCGCGTTCTTGAGCTTTATGGAAAGCTGAGACAATAATATACAACTTTCATTATAGTAAACTCCTCTAATTTTTCCTTTAGCTAATCACTTAATCCAGATTACTAACAGCTGTCAGGTTACCGAAATATCTGCAGAACAGTCACACTATAAAATTCATAATTTCTGCTACATTGGTCCAAATAACACGATTTAGCACTTCATAGAAAGATGACGACGTCCTCTACACTACTCTAGGAGACGTCCAGGACTGATTCTGCCCTTAACCATATCAAAACGTCGGTCTAACACAATCTGTCCTGAGCAGACCTAAATACTGACATTGCTAAATTAATTAATTACGCAAATGGCCCAATTAGCACATATTAATTAATTCTACTTTTATTAATTTCACAAATAGTATTTAGGGATATTACAACAGTACCAGGGGCGGTGGTACTGTAGCAGCTAGGGTTTCCCCCCTCCTTTTATTGGTTGTCGGCCCCTCATGGCCTCCTGGGCCAAGGCCCGAGGCCCACGTTACCGAAAAACTGCAGAAAACTCCTTTTTCTTATTCCTAATTTCTCTTTTGAACGCTTTCCTTCAGAGAATAAATCAAAGTATTACACTTAGCCTTGTGACTCTCGATCTCATCTTGAGTCTTTCGTTTGCCTTTTCCCTTTCCCGACTTACCCTTCTTCTTGAAGGTTATCTTTTGAACCACCATCACATGATTGGAACTTTTCTTGATGCTCTTCTCAGCACCTTTAAGCATGCCATGCAACTCGGTCATTGATTTCTCTATGCCGTTCATATGAAAATTCAATATGACAAGCTCGAAGCTCGTAGGGAGTGATTGGAGATTCACATCAGTAGCCCACTCATGGCTAAGGGGAAAATCAAGATTTTCCAAGCTCTCAATGTGATCAATCATCTTGATCACATGAGGACTGACCTGGTTGCCCTCCAACAGCCTACAAGAAAATAATGCCTT
This sequence comes from Phyllostachys edulis, assembly GCA_036346405.1. Taxonomy (NCBI): domain Eukaryota; kingdom Viridiplantae; phylum Streptophyta; class Magnoliopsida; order Poales; family Poaceae; genus Phyllostachys; species Phyllostachys edulis. The sequence continues at coordinate 30,930,762 of CM070565.1, read as the reverse complement.
AGAGGTATTAAATCTCTCTGCCCTTAATTGATCCTGAAACATACCCTTCAGACCCGCAATCATATTGTAAGCGTATGTGGTCTCATATTGCTTCTGAAGCTCAAAGTTCATGGTTGCAAGCATAAGGTAGTGCACATCGACTACGTCATTGCAATGCTTCCCATAAGCATTCTTTTCAGTTCGAGTAGCATCAGCATTCGTTTCCTTGGGATAGGGACTCTCTAGAACATATTCCTTCTTTTCTTGTTTGAGAACAATTATCAGATTACGAAACCAGTCAATGAAGTTGGTTCCATTCAGCTTTTCTTTCTCAAGAATAGATCGCAAATTAAAGGTTGGTGCAGAAGAAGTAGTAGGTGCCATGATCTACAACAGAATATGCAACAAATTTAGCACTATATTTATGTAAGATCTTCTATTAGACACTCATGTTGGTGGTTATTGTAATATCCTGTATTGTGAATGAGTAATTAATGAATTAATAATAATAATAACAATTAGAATCTAGTGGGAAATGGGGGATAGTGGTGGGCCTCTTGGCCCATGGCCGAAGAGGGCATCGGCCTCACACCTATTTAAGGGAGAGAGAGATGAAACCCTAGTCTAATTCTCCCCCAAGCCATCTCCTGGCCATCGCCCCAATCAAATTCCCCCTGCGCCCCTATCTCCTGGCCGCTAGTTCCAAAGCAGCCACTCCATCCATCCCCAATTCCCACTACAATCACATCATCCTCCTGGTGGTTTGGGCTCCAGCCAGACTCTCCCATGGCAATCATCTCCGACATCCAGGAGGACGAGGCGCTATGGCAGCAGTGGCCGGCGGCGGCTGTAGTAGGCGACGAGGAGGCCCTTGCGATGGCGCTCGAGCGAAAAGTGCGGCTGTAACACCCTGGTTATTCGGAAGCCAAGATGTCACCTAAATAATCTAACATACAACCATAATGCGGACATCAAGATTGAGTCTGAGACTCAGCAAGTACAGTGAATAAATAGGACATACAACAAACATGATCAAGCCAACATCATTGAAGAATATGAATAAATCACAGAACGAATATTTCAATGAATGGATTGAATGAAATGAAGGGACTACACACATGCATATACCGGTATTGCTAGTGACACACCCGTCGGTGTTCACCTAAGCCCGCATTTAACAAAATGCGGGGATCCAAGTCCCGTATGAAGAACGTTTCATACGGGTGTCCCAATCTGCCCACATTGGAATGGTGGGTCTTAAGTGCCCATACTGGAATTGATGGGTCTTTTTAATCCACTCCTGTGGATGAAACATGAATAATGGATGCATGGAATGCAATATGTATATTGAAAAGATATGCTCTCTAATCATGGAGATAATACATATATGGAAGGAACATGAACATTAAATATTATCATGAATCTTAGAAAAACACAATATCAACATCAAACATTCAACATTTTCTAATTATCAGAACATCAAAGTACTTGCCTTCCGCGATGCGACGCGTTAGTAGGCAATGGCGGTGCTCCTAAACCTGAAGCCTCTCCGCCTACACAATATACACTCGAAATAAGAACAACATATAACAGGACACTTCCATTAACGTTCTACAACGCCTTCCCGATAACCCACAATTAACTAATTAGATCTAATATGAAAACAGACGACACAATCATGGAACTGATTCTGGACAGCATCACGGAATCACTCATATCTAACGATCTAGGACTCGGAACGAGGTGAACCCAGATCCTATGGAAACTTAATGAACATATTTATGAAAACCTAGTTGGTGAGATAACCCAATTCGGCCAAAATCAATATACTACAGGCAGATGAACTTGAAAGACAGAATCTGTCCCGACGAAACGGGCAGCAGTAAAGAAAATAACACAACTTTTGATCTACTATCCGATTAAGGCGTTCTTTATCATTCTGGAAAGGTTATAAAAATTTCTACAATAACCTAGTTGGGTGAAAACTCTGAATCTGCCAATAACATAATCATAATTTAGGAGACAACTTGACAGTTCACTCTCGTCAGGATTTCAGGACAGCGGTAAAGATCAGACCATAACTTTTGATCCGTACATCGGAATTACGTGTTCTTGGAGGCTACGGAAAGCTAAGAACATTATCTAAATATCTCTAGGAGATAGACACCTCCAAATCGGCCTCTAAGAACTTGAAATATGCCACGCAATCTACTGGACAGAACTGAACTTACAACCGAACGAATTCGATCCAAACTAAATAATCTAATTTCACATCTAATCAACATTAAACAGTGGGGAAACATCCGTTACCCTTGAAGAACCCCGGAGAACGATGAACGATCCTTGGAGAAGATGATCCCTTCTCTTCTCGTCCTTTCTTTTCCTTTCTTCTTCATCCTCTCCTCCCTTTCTCCTCTTGGCATAGCAGTAGGGGGGATTGCTACAGTGTGGCGCTAGAGTACCAGAGCGGTGGTACTGTAGCAGCTAGGGTTTTTTCCCCCTCCTTTTATTGGTGGCCAGCCCCTCATGGGCCTCCTAGGCCAAGGCCCAAGGCCCAGGTTGTCGAAAAAAAAATGCATAAATCTCCTTTTTCTTATTCCTAATTTCCCTTTTGAACGCTTTCTTTTATAGAATAAATCAAAGTATTACATTCTACCCCTCTTAATAGGATTCGACCCCGAATCTACTCGAAAGAAAGTTGCAACTAGAATTTGAACAAGGATCAAAACACACCCGTTGCGAAGGAATCCGAATATTGTTTGCACATACGAAACTCCAACTTCCTAAGTAGCCTCTCTCTCGGACTGATTAGACCACAACACAACGGCACAAAACAATGTCCGTCTTAACACTCAACCCGGCATTCCCAAGTACACTCATCAGAAGAGAATCGAAGATAAGACCCTACTTGATGGTCAACGTATTTAACGAAATCCCAAGCTTTGAATTGCTAGCACCAGAACACACCAGATGTTGCGTACGTCGCGTATGGACCCAAGACGGTCAAAGCGATACGCCAACTTCCTAATTTCTGCAACTGTCGAAAATGAACTAATGTACCTGGGCCAAACTCTCCTTTGGTATGAAAACACGTAACAAATGCCCAGAACCACCCCTCGGTACCGTCCGTGCCCGTCGGTCTTAAGCACATATGCCATGCTTAGTATGCCCACCGGGACCACATCGCCATCGCCATATGCCCACGCCGTCTCAAGACGCGCCGTGCAGCGAAGGTTGTGCTCAAAATCAAACTCTTCATCTAACAAGGGTCACCTCCTTTAAACAAGAATGCACAACAGAATTGGTTCTTAAACCACTTATTCACAAAGAGAATCCAACTAGAAATAGAGAGTGCTCTTCGCATCCTCGCAATGCTAACTCTCCACCAAAAGGGTCAAATCCTAAAGATGACAATTCATCAAGAAAACAATTCCACTTTCTAAATAGGTAGTTTACGAATGAACACCACGAAAGCCAAAGGAGAAATCACTCGAATGCCCAAACCAAATACCTCTTTTGGTTTGTCTGAATTGGAAAGAATCAAACATGCCAACACAGCGCCAACTCACATTGCGGAAGACACCAGTCAACAACACAAAAGTCAAACGAGAATCAAGAAAACGTTTCACTACCCGAGGAAACATCCTTTTTCTCAGTTTCTCTTTTAGGAATAACGTTTCTCTCAAATCTTGGAATTCGAATTCATCGCATACCACACAAGCTCAAACTTCTTAATTTAACATTCTCAAATTACACTTGAACCGAATTACACCATTCACACCTTTGTGGACAGACTCTATTGACCCCAGCGAACATGCTAGACAACTCCTCCTACTGACAAAATTATTTTGACAGAAGGCACCCAAAGCACCTCAAACTAGATCGCACGCAATCCCATCGACTCCAACTTTCCAGAATAACAACCCAGAATCCTCAGTACACCCGCTCATGAACTACATCAGAAGGGTTCTATCAACAATCATTCCACTGCTCGGAATACTCCAATTTTCTATCTCCTCTACACATAATCTTTGGACGACCAAAAGTCTAGCATAAAAATACAAAGCCCAAATTTAACCTCCAAGACCTCTACAATGAATTTCTCTTATAACAGATAGTGAAATCATCGGATTAAATCTCTAGCATCCCCATAATTCTAACATACTCACTCATTGACATCATCAAAAATCACCCACACAATCTAGCAATACTATACAATTGCGTTACTTTATAAAATTAATCAAGGTTTCCATATCTTCGATAATTCCCCAACCTTTCAACATGAACTGAAGTTTTGGAATTTCACTATACCATAGGTTCTACTCAGTCGTAACACTATTTAGATTTACTTCAAAGCCACACACTCCATGTGAATCAAATTTCCTCCAAGAAGTACAGATCAAAACCAATTCATCTTCTACTACTCCAATAGCTTGGTAGCAAAATATCACCACTACAATTTCTTATCCACCACCAACAGTTGCCAAAATACGCTTTGCAAAACTTTGCAACACACAACTATTGATCCTTTCTCAAAAGAAAGAGGCGAATAAGGACAGGTTTCGTCACACAGGAAAACATTGCTCCTCACAGCGAGCACGAAACCAAAAGAAATATTTTGATTATGGTGATCTTGGAAAACGAAAGTTGAGTTCGCAGTTGAGGGCACACATCCCTCAAAAGGTGTGAGACCCTCAAATATTGGAATGTGCCGAATTAAAAATTATACTGGTAGCATAATTCTTAATTAAGGAACAGTGTAATGTCCTTAATAAAAATTATACTAGAAGCATAATCATCATAAGTAACAATCCAACATTTAGGTTCCCGGATATATGCCATGCAATAGTTCCGTGATTAGTGACTATTAGCATATATCCTTAATCAACATTGCATCAATCACATACAAGTCACATATTCACATAATATTATACATCAGTAATTACATCATAATTCGGTTGCTACAGTGTCAGGTCTGCTACAGTACCCGAATTAGCAACAGGAACAGGTGACCTTGGGTCATTAAGAAAAAGAACAACAGCGGAAGCAAAATAAACGATAAAAACCACCAATGGCCCCATCATCCCGCAGGCTATTGCGTGGAGACTCGAATTAGCACTACTCGTTAGCGTCACCCAGATCGGCGCTAACGGGCATCTCATAAAGATATCCATCCTCACCTGCAACAAGAGGTCATAAAACCCTGAGTACAAAAGGTACTCAGCAAGACTTACACAAACTAATAAAAGAAAGTGTTTGTTAGAACCTATACAAAGGAATAGAAAGTTGTATATGTATAAGGCTGACAACAGAAGGCTTAAATGGTTCCATTTTGCATAAAGCGATACATCTTAACCTACAGTTGCTATGTTTTGATAAAGCAATTTTGATAAATTGATTTGGACTAAAACAGTGAGTGAGTGCAATTATAAGCATAAACAGTAACAAAAGTAAATAACAGCTCACAATTAAATGTGCATGACAACCATCATGCCGAACCAATTCCCAAAACCAAACTTAGAGCAAAATCTATACAGGTGACATCAATTCAAGTATCGTCCGTAACCGTGGACACGGCTATTCGAATAGTTTTATATCCTTGCAAGGGTGTACAACTTTACCCACATGACTTAGTTAGCAGTAAGCCTCCGGAATAATAACACACTTGCCTTTGGTGTGTCGGTAAGATAAACTAAGATTTGGTATTTTCAACAAGTTAACACTATTGAGTTGGATGACCCATGTGAGATTAATCCCGCTTAACAACGATCGATAGCATATATTCAACAGGGGCTCACATGTTGCAGGAATGCCGACCGATCAATTAAATGCAAACTCGTGTTAGCCACACATATTACACATGATCGGGGCCTGAAGGAGCGTACATGCGATGTAACACATCTACGCCCTTACCCTTCTAAGAACATCTGATATCAATATAAGTTCCACATGGCATACGACATGGTCCGAAGACTTAAGCATCTATGCCATATGAAATCAATACACATGTCCTTACTCTCCAGTATCCAACTCAATAATACTAACCCTTTACTTAACCAAGCAGCGCCCATACCTTTGCGTGTGGAAATGCGTTAGGACTTGAATTAAATTGTCAGAGTTCATTCCTTAATCAACCCAGACAAGACATCCACATTTCCCAAATCTCGTGCACAAAGGCACCATCACTAGCATCCACTTGTCCAGATTTGAATTAATTGATAACAGGATTTAGAAGCATTTCCAAATCAAATAAACTGAACAAGGATCAAAGATAAATACAAATTATTTGTTGTTCCCAGGTTTGACAAGATAATCTTGTCAAACACTACCGTTCTATGGACTGCATGGCTAAGCAAAAGTTAAAACTAAACATTATAACATCACAGACTAGCTTAGGTGGAGTGTTTGATTGCATTAAAGATAAGCCACAAGTTCAAGGTATAACTAACTAGGAACAGGGCACAAATATTTTTAGAAAGTTGCATACAACAGTGTCACTGTATTTTGTAAGTCTACAGTTCAAAAGATGAGGATCAACATGGTGCAGAGAGGAAGCTTGCCTTGATAGTAGTAAACAACCTCTTGCTCAGGTTCTTGGGACTCAATAAAAGGCTCAACAATTTCAGAAGAACCAATATCTAAAAGAGAATAAAAGAAATTCCAATTAACACAGGAAAAACAGAGAACAAAATGAAAAAGAATGCATGATCAATTGATAATGCATGGGTAGCAATATGCTCAAACTATATCTAACTTATTGATGATACTAACCCATACATACCATCTACGGACACTTGCTACCCAGATTTTATATTTAGCTCAAAGCTACAGTATCAGGTTTTATACACTGGAACAGGACAGCAACAAATAATTCAATTTTTTGGTTTAACTCTGTATAATAGGAATACTACAGGACAGTTAAGTGTATAAAACTAGTGCCATGTACTAGCTAATCAATTAGTGCCATTAATAGCAACTTATGACTTTAAATTTTTGTTGTTTGTTTGATCGGTTGGACTAATAACCAAAACAGCAACAGGCAGCTTACCACCTTCGGTTGATTAGCAAAGCTACAGCACTAGGGCTTTAAAGGAGATAATACTACCAAAAGGCAATAAATATCATCACTCCCTAGTGCTAAATCTAACCACCGGTTTAAAAAAGAAGGAAAAAGGCGAATGACTTTGTGGGTTTTAGACCAAAACAGCAAAAAGTCCTTGCCCAGATTTCGGCTATTTGGAGGAATAGACTAACTGAAGACCTAAAATGGAAATCAAGGCCAACAGAAAAGTGATTAACACCATAACGTGTCAATGCTAACCCTAAACACATGGTTTAAAGATAGGAAAGGAAAAATTTGATCATTTGTTGGTTTTGGCCAGACAAAAGATGACAGAGAGACAATTTGCCTTACAAACTAAGTGGGTGATTTTGATAATTAAAAGATGGTCTACTAATGATACTAGGGTTCACTTAAGACCTGAATAAGCTAGTATTTAGACAAGAGAAACCCTACTTCTCGAAACGATATGAAAGACCGAAAAGTTAAAATACAAGTTTCTAACTAACTCCAGATAGGAACACCTCATGATCGTTGAGTGGTCTAAGGAACTAAAGATGTTCTTAAGGATCTTTAGATAATAAGACTTAAGGTTTAACTTACCGGCTAGGGTTGGATAATAAAATATCAAGTTCTTGGTCAACAAAAGAGGTCCGATAAACCTTTTTCTTGTCTTGACCAAAAAGAAAATGATGGAACTTAACTCTAGAGATCATTAGGTACATCCTTGCTAAGAAAAGATAGAACCCAACTCACCCGGTGAGGTTTTCCAAGATGAAGCTTCACGACTCAAGTTGACAGGAGAAGAACAACAAGTCCAACCTACAAGAAATGACCAACACCACATTAGCATGAGAGTTGGGTCTTCTTATGTTGAACAATGGAAGAAAGACAAGGATGCTTCTTTGTGAAGGAAGGCGACTAATGGAGTTCTCCCGGTCAACAATGGCAGGAAAAAGGAACTAGGGTTAATATAGTGTACAAAAGCGTGTAGAACAACCGAGAGTTCTCTAGAATCCAAGAGGTGGCACTAAAGATAAAGATGAAGAGAAAATATCCTCCAAAACAACATGCTCTACCACCATTTTGGCAATAAAGCGGTGCCTACGGTGGAAAACCAGAGAGGAAACAACAATTTACGTCACTGACGCGTGGGTCCCAGAGGTATTCACGCCATGCAGCGCATGCAGCAAACGGCGACGCACAGCCACCGTTCGATCCTGCACGAGCGGCTGTGATGTGGGGTGAAAAACACATTGAACCGGTATCAGGAGACGTGGGCCACACGATCTTCAGCGGACGGCCACGATCGCGAGGTCCTGAAGTGGTCCGAATGGCCCAAGTCACAGGAGTCGTCCGATCACGCGTTAAAGGCTGAGATTCAGTGGGCGCGAAAAGTGGTCTGATCGGCCCACTCAACAGGAGCCGTGCGATCGCAAAACAACGGCCCAAGATTTCAAACGCGCGAGTGCGCTTGAACCATGGGATCCATCGCCGTTAAAGCGCAATTCAACGGCGAGATCAAAGCGGCTCAAAGCGGTCGAGCGTCACAAAGAATCTGGGCGCACGCTAAGGATCAACGGTCAATAATGGAAGGGGATGGAGCGGTCGGAAGGCCCAACTAATCTGGCCCGTTCGCGCGAAATGAAGGTGAGATGGGCTAGAAGTTTGGACGTCTTGGCGTGGCGTGACAGGTGAGGTCGGCCGCATGGTTCGAACCTCGTCCGGTCGCTCTGATGCTAGACCCAGAGATTTGACCAGATTTAAATCAAAACTTCAAAGCCTTTGACTGGGACTTCAAAAATAGCAAATAAATTTGTAAAATCATGAAATTTTACAGATTTGCTCTTTGGATGATATATTTCCCAAATAAATTTTAAAATCACAGTTTCTTCTTTATAAATACATAAATAATTCATTTAGACCAACTAAGGATTTAATTAAAGACAATATTTTTCTAAAATCAAAATAATTTCCATAAATTCAACAAAAATTATTTTTGGCCATAATAATTCATCGATTTTTAATTAAAATAAATCCAGTCATAATACCAACATTGGATGGTCTTTCCTTTGAAAATTTTGATCAATTTGGAGTTTGCAATAGAATTTTGGGAAAATGGTTTGTAACATGTTACCTAAATTGCCTAAATGAACATTAATGACATGAGCGAGACTTTATTATTGTATATTAGAAATGATTTGTTACAAACCTACCTCCCTTAAGAAAATCTAGTCGAGATTTCTTATAATCGAAGTTGGACAAAGATGAGGTTGAGATGATGTTCTTTAGAAACATAACATCAGTTGTCTTTATTTCTTTCAAAGATAGAAAAGAAATTTCACATAACAACATAGTCTTTGTTATTACAACTTATGTTACATTGCTTTGTTTAACCTTGCCTTTCTTGATTCAAAGGCAATTATTAAACAGCAAAAAGGTGGGGGTGCTCGATCCTCATCAGATCTTCGCGCTCCCAGGTGGCTTCATCTTCAAAATGATTAGCCCACTGAATTTTTAAGAACTTGATAGTGCGATTTCTTGTCCTCGCTCCATTTAAATCGAGGATACGACCTTTGGTTGTTCTTGATATGAGAGATCTGGTTGCAGATCAAGATTTTCATAAGCAGTAGCCTCGGTAGGAACACGGAGGCACTTCTTTAATTGTGAAACATGAAAGGTATCATGAACTGCCGACAGCGTGTCGGAAGTTCAAGCGATATGCCACAGCTCCCCGTTTTGCAATGATTCGGAAAGGTCCGATATAACGAGGTGCTAGCTTTCCTTTCACTTGAAAACGATGAGTACCTTTCATCGGCGACACTTCAAGATAGACAAAGTCATCTATCTCAAAACTTAGCTTACGACGTCGATGATCGACAGAGCTCTTCTGACGAGACTGGGCAGTTTTCAAACGGTCTCGAATCAGACGAACTTGCTCTTCAGCTTCTAAAACCAAGTCTGGGCCAAAGAATGGTCCTTCACCAGATTCTAACCAATTTAATGGAGTCCTACAAGCTCTTCCATACAAGGCTTCAAAAGGTGACATTTGAATACTTGCTTGGTAGCTATTGTTGTAGGAAAACTCCACATACGGCAAAGATTTCTCCCAATTCTTGCCATATGCTAAAACACAGGCTCTAAGAAGATCCTCCATTATTTGATTCACCCTTTCAGTTTGACCACTAGTCTGAGGATGATAAGCAGTGCTGAAGGATAATTCCGTTCCCATTGCTTGATGAAGACAATTCCAAAAATGGGAAGTGAATTGAGATCCATGGTCTGAAACAATAACTTTAGGAACGCCGTGGAGACAAACAATTCTAGCAATATAGAGTTATGCCAATTGCTTGCCATTAAAAGTGGTTTTGACAGGGATGAAATGAGCCACTTTTGTTAGACGATCAATTATCACCCAAATGGCATCAAACCCATTCTGAGACTTGGGAAGTCCGGTAACAAAATCCATACCGACTTCTTCCCATTTCCATTGTGGAATAGGTAAAGGCTGAAGGGTACCAGAAGTTTCAAGTGCTCGGCTATAACCCTTTGGCAAATATCACATTGACAACATCTTGAGCAATTTGCCTTTTCATCTTGCTCCACCAAAATGTTTTCTTTAAATCTGGTACATCTTAGTGCTTCGGGATGTATAGAAAACTTGGAATTATGAGCCTCTTTAAGAATTAACTCTCTCATTTGTGGATCGAGGGTACAACCGACGATTGCGATATCGAATGGTACCACGAGCATCTTCAGAAAATTCATTGGCTTTACCTGCCTTCATGTTTTCCTTGATCTCTGCTACCTCAGTATCAGTTTTCTGGACCTCCAGAATCTGATCTTCGAGTGTTGACTTTACTTCTAAGGCAGCAAGAAATCCAACTTCGACCATTTCGAGACTTAAGTGCTGAAAATCAGTACATAAGCTCTTAGTCGAAGGAATTGTTGATAAGCAATTGCATTGTGACTTCTGCTTTCGAGCATCACCACAACATTGGCTTTGCGGGATGGTAGTGAATACCCATATCGTAGTCCTTGATCAATTCAAGCCATCTTCTTTGTCTCATATTCAGATCAACTTGCGTGAATATGTATTTCGAACTTTATGATCGATATAGATTTCGCATAGCGATTGCCAAGAAGGTAATGTCGCCAAATCTTTAATGCATGGACTCTGTTGCCAATTCCAAATCATGGGTAGGATAATTAACCTCATGAGGTCGCAATTGTGCGGATGCATATGCCACAACTCGGCCCTCTTGCATAAGCACACGACCAAGTCCATGGCGAGATGCATCACAATAGATATCAAAATTCTTATGGATATACGGAAGAGTGAGAACAGAGCTTGATCAGAGCTTTCTCAAAAGTGAAAACTGTTTTCACATTCCTTGACCAAAAGAATTTGTTCTCTTTCTTTAAAAAGTTGAGTCGATGGCACGGAAATCTTGGAAAAGTTTTCAATGAACCTCACGGTAATATCCCATAAGTCCAAGGAAACTTGAATTTCAGGAACATTTTTGGCTGCTTCGATCTAGTACATCTTGTACTTTCTTTGGGGTCAATGATAATACCTCCTTCGGATAATACATGCCCCGTAAATGCAACTTGCTTGAGCGTAAAGCACACTTGCTAAATTTGGCATATAAGCGATGCTTGCGAAGTGTTTCAAAGACAAGTCTCAAATGATGCTCATACTCTTCGTCGGACTTGGAATAGATAAGAATGTCGTCAATGAACACAACAACAAACTTATCCAAGAAATCCATGAATACTGAATTCATTAGATTCATGAAATAAGAAGGAGCATTTGTTAGACCAAAGGACATAACGGTATACTCGTATAATCCATAACGAGTAGAGAATCTTTGTTTTAGGAATATCCTCCGTTCTAACCTTGATCGATGATAGCGAGCATAAATCAATCTTAGAAAAGACACGGGCTCCGATTAAGCGGTCAAATAGATCATCAATTCGGGCAAAGGATACTTATTCTTGATAGTGACTTCATTTAGCGGACGGTAATCCACACACATCCGTAAAGTCGATCTTTCTTTTTGACAAAGATAGCGGGCATCCCCAAGGTGAGGAACTTCGGTCGAATGAATCCTTGTCAAGCAATTCTCCAAGCCTGTTTCTTCAACTCAAACAGCTCATTGGAAGGCATGCGATAAGGTCTTCTCGAAATGGGAGTAGTACGGGAACTAGTTCAATTCTGAACTCTACTTCCGATCGGGTGGCATCTGGGAAGTTCTTGAGAAAGACGTCCGGATATTCACACACTACCGGTACTGACTCCAAAGTAGGAGTGGTATCAGCTTTCAATGCACCAAGGTGAGAATGAACTGTTCTAGACTGAAAAATGAGTGAAAGGCCATTTTTATTAGTGAGGGATATAGTTATTTGGGCACAATTAATTTGGCGAAATTCTTGGACAACCATCCATACCCAAAATGACATCTATCCTTTAGAGTTTATCACAATCGATCAGCCCAAAAATCTACCCTTCAATATTGATATTGACATTAAGGCGATTTGATCGGTCATAAATCTTGACCAAAGTAGTGAATAATATGAGGTGGATGAAGCGGATGCATATCTAGCGATGTTGAGTAGCAAAGCGCCTACTAATAAAAGAATGGGATGCTCGAGTCAAATAGAACAATAGTGAACTGAAATTAACTAGGAGCATACCAAGGATAACCTCGGTGTCTACCGCTTCTTGTGATCGGTTGATTCACTGCCAGACAGAACAGGATCGAGCTTAACAACCGCCTTTGGGGAAGGTCGCGAACGCCTGATGGTGGAGATGGTGAGCAGTGGTAATCCTTTGCCTTAGCAAAACATTGGTTCTAAAATGTCGGGCATCCACAATGATAGCATATCACACGACCGACATTGATAGCGATGGGTGGCTGTGTCCACTAGGTCGGGATCGTCCGGTGGTGGCGGTGGGGTAAAAGCAAACACCGGCGCCCTAGGTGGGCTGGAGTGGCCTTCGGAAGATCGAGGCGCCACAGGGGCGGTCGATCGTTGAGCAGCCACTATATGTGAATTGAGTGGCCTTCTACCGCTTCTGTGAATCTTCCAAAGCTTTGCTCTTGGTTTCAGCAATTATGGCTTTGTCCACCAAATGTTGAAAATTTCTGAAGTCTTGTATTACTAAAGCCAACTGCAATTCTTCAGATAGCCCATTCATGAAACGGTTTCGACGACGAGTGTCGGTCGAAACATCGTCGGCGTCATAGAGCAAGAAAATTGAACTCATGAAGATACTCGGTCACTGACTTTCGCCCTTGCTTGAGAGCGAGAAATTCCTGCTGCTTGAGCATCATTACTCCCTCAGGAATATGGGCCTCGCGAAAAGCCTCCATGAACTCAAGCCAGGTAGGAGTATGGCCGGTGGGTTGGATAGCCAAATAATTATCCCACCAATTACTAGCTGGCCCAGTCAGCTGGTAGCTAGCATACAGAACCTTCTCCCTTTCCGAACATTGGGCAATGGTTAGCTTCTTTTCAATTTCCCGAAGCTAGTCCTCTGCCTCCATTGGATCCTGGGAGCTGGAGAACACTGGCGGGTTAGTCATTGAAAGTCGACAAGACTTCACGACCATCTTGAACTCGGCTCTACCGGCTAGTGTAGGAGTAGAGGAGGTGTTCGCATAATCTGCTCCAATATCTTGCGTCGATCCATGCGGTTGTGCTCAATTTGCATGAGCACGTCCGCCATAGTGGGTGGTGGAGAAGCTCCTCTTCTGTCTACCACCTTGCGGACCATGGGATCCGGAAGGTCAGTCTGCTCCCCCGAGTTTGGAGAACAGGGTAGAGAACCTCTCTCTTGTTGTGTTCGCGATCGAGTGGTTGGTCTGTCATCCTGTTGCCATATAATGGTTAACAACATAACAAGGATACACTCGAGCTAACACATACAAGATTCGAGAAGGAAAAGAAATAAATACTAAACTTAATTATGCACAATGCCATGACATGCGGCCGAATAAACACCACCACAGTAACACAGTCCAATAAAAGGGCGACTTCCATTCCCTGTAATATGTGGCTATACCATGACTCAACACAACAAAGCAGAACACACCCAAAAGTCGGTCTCCATTTCATTATAACAAGCGGTGATCAGCACCATAATCACAATAAAACCGGGTACAACAAAAGTCAGTCCCACTTTACTAACAGCCAACCGAAAAAGAAACACATTAAGTCCAGTTGACACAAGTCGGCAACCACAGTACCAGGTTCCAAAATACAAAAGTCGGCACCCCACAACTATACAAAACACAGGTTATGCTATTACACACTATTTAATAGACAATACTAGCCTATTACACAACTAAGGCCAAACATGGCATCCAGCACCTAAGTATAGTCATTACGGTTAAAATTCACCGGGAACTCATTTAACAGATGAGCTTCTGGTGAACCCATATCGATAGGATCCCTAGGGCTAATAAGACGAGTAGGAGAACCCAGCAGCAAGTGATGGCCACCGAGTGTGTAGGCACCGAGTGTGAGAAATCCGGCAGACATCCGTGCTCGGCGACCTCGACCAGGGCGAGAACAAGCCCGGCACCTCTGGAAGTCTCAATCCCTGTGGTACAGTGGCCGCTGGTGGGATCTCATTGTTGCCATAAAGCACGTTACGAGGAACGCGGTTTGTAGCAACACCAATCCTCAGATACTCTTGTGCCTCGTGCAGACGACGGCGGGTTTCCCATAATTCGCACACGAGACAGTGACAGGTTTGGTCCATGATACGGACCAACCTCGCTAGCTCGTGTACGTATGGGTCCTCTCCAAACTGAATCTCATCAAACGCAATCACATCCGATCTAGGGCCATGTTTCGGGAAGTGTACATAGGGTGGCTGGGACAGCTCCGTCAGATCATGACGAAGGAGGCCCATCATCCTACGCGTAGCTTCCTGCACAGCCATAGACTCGGAAGTGGCATGTACGTGGATACAGTAGGGAACACTACCCACCACCTGTCTGGCGATGACATTAATGATAGCTTGGTACTCTTCCATGCCAGGACCTCGATCTCGACGGTAGATGGCATACTCTGGCTGATACGTGAAATTGGCCCGCCACATCATGTCTTGAAGTAAGGCAGGAAACCCGTCTACCTCTTCGGCTAGAGTCTCTTTAATCAAATACCAGCCACTCATCTCTGAGAGAAAAGACAAGGTAGGTAAGAAGCGGTCTTGAAAAATCAGCGAAAGTTGGATAAAATTGATACTAAAAGAAGATAAGAAGTAAAAGATAGCGGACTTAGATCTTTAGAAATTAATTTAAGTTAAAATAATGTCACAGAGACTCACTAAAGGCACAACCATGCTAATTCTATCCTCTGAGCAAGCGTATGCTCGATACCAACATTTGTGAGACCCTCAAATATTGGAATGTGCCGAATTAAAAATTATACTGGTAGCATAATTCTTAATTAAGGAATAGTGTAATGCCCTTAATAAAAATTATACTAGAAGCATAATCATAATAAGTAACAATCCAACATTTAGGTTCCCGGATATATGCCATGCAATAGTTCCCAGGATTAGTGACTATTGCGCATATATCCTTAATCAACATTGCATCAATCACATACAAGTCACATATTCACATAATATTATACATCAGTAATTACATCATAATTCGGTTGCTACAGTGTCAGGTCTGCTACAGTACCCGAATTAGCAACAGGAACAGGTGACCTTGGGTCATTAACAAAAAGAAAAACAGCGGAAGCAAAATAAACGATAAAAACCACCAATGGCCCCATCATCCCGCAGGCTATTGCGTGGAGACTCGAATTAGCACTACTCGTTAGCGTCACCCAGATCGGCGCTAATGGGCATCTCATAAAGATATCCATCCTCACCTGCAACAAGAGGTCATAAAACCCTGAGTACAAAAGGTACTCAGCAAGACTTACACAAACTAATAAAAGAAAGTGTTTGTTAGAACCTATACAAAGGAATAGAAAGTTGTATATGCGTAAAGTCGACAATGAAGGCTTAAATGGTTCCATTTTGCATAAGCGATACATCTTAACCTACAGTTGCTATGTTTTGATAAAGCAATTTTGATAAATTGATTTGGACTAAAACAGTGAGTGAGTGCAATTATAAGCATAAGCAGTAACAAAAGTAAATAACGACTCACAATTAAATGTGCATGACAACCATCATGCGAACCAATTCCCAAAACCAAACTTAGAGCAAAATCTATCTGGTGACATCAATTCAAGTATCGTCTCAGAATCGTGGACACGGCTATTGAATAGTTTTATATCCTTGCAAGGGTGTACAACTTTACCCACATGACTTAGTTAGCAGTAAGCCTCCGGAATAATAACACCTTGCCTTTGGTGTGTCGGTAAGATAAACTAAGATTTGGTATTTTCAACAAGTTAACACTATTGAGTTGGATGACCCATGTGAGATTAATCCCGCTTAACAACGATCGATAGCATATATTCAGCAGGGGCTCACATGTTGTACAGGAATGCCGACCGATCAATTAAATGCAAACTCGTGTTAGCCACACATATTACACATGATCGGGGCCTGAAGGAGCGTACATGCGATGTAACACATCTACGCCCTTACCCTTCTAAGAACATCGATATCAATATAAGTTCCACATGGCATACGACACGGCCGAAGACTTAAGCATCTATGCCATATGAAATCAATACACATGTCCTTACTCTCGATATCCAACTCAATAATACTAACCCTTTACTTAACCAAGCGGTGCCCATACCTGCGTGTGGAAATGCGTTGGGACTTGAATCAAATTGTCAGAGTTCAGTCCTTAATCAACCCAGACAAGACATCCACATTTCCCAAATCTCGTGCACAAAGGCACCATCACTAGCATCCACTTGTCCAGATTTGAATTAATTGATAACAGGATTTAGAAGCATTTCCAAATCAAATAAACTGAACAAGGATCAAAGATAAATACAAATTATTTGTTGTTCCCAGGTTTGACAAGATAATCTTGTCAAACACTACCGTTCTATGGACTGCATGGCTAAGCAAAAGTTAAAACTAAACATTATAACATCACAGACTAGCTTAGGTGGAGTGTTTCATTGCATTAAAGATAAGCCACAAGTTCAGGGTATAACTAACTAGGAACAGGGCACAAATATTTTTAGAAAGTTGCATGCACAAAGTGTCCTTTGTATTTTGTAAGTCTACAGTTCAAAAGATTAGGACCAACATGGTGCAGAGAGGAAGCTTGCCTTGATAGTAGTAAACAACCTCTTGCTCAGGTTCTTGGGACTCAATAAAAGGCTCAACAATTTCAGAAGAACCAATATCTAAAAGAGAATAAAAGAAATTCCAATTAACACAGGAAAAACAGAGAACAAAATGAAAAAGAATGCATGATCAATTGATAATGCATGGGTAGCAATATGCTCAAACTATATCTAACTTATTGATGATACTAACCCATACATACCATCTACGGACACTTGCTACCCAGATTTTATATTTAGCTCAAAGCTACAGTATCAGGTTTTATACACTGGAACAGGACAGCAACAAATAATTCAATTTTTTGGTTTAACTCTGTATAATAGGAATACTACAGGACAGTTAAGTGTATAAAACTAGTGCCGTGTACTAGCTAATCAATTAGTGCCATTAATAGCAACTTAGGACTTTAAATTTTCGTTGTTTGTTTGATCGGTTGGACTAATAACCAAAACAACAACAGGCAGCTTACCACCTTCGGTTGATTAGCAAAGCTACAACACTAGGGCTTTAAAGGAGAGATAATACTACCAAAAGGCAATAAATATCATCACTCCCTAGTGCTAAATCTAACCACCCGGTTTAAAAGAAGGAAAAAGGCAGAAGTGACTTTGTCGGTTTTAGACCAAAACAGCAAAAAGTCCTTGCCCAGATTTCGGCTATTTGGAGGAATAGACTAACTGAAGACCTAAAATGGAAATCAAGGCCAACAGAAAAGTGATTAACACCATAACGTGTCAATGCTAACCCTAAACACATGGTTTAAAGATAGGAAAGGAAAATTTTGATCATTTGTTGGTTTTGACCGACAAAAGATGACAGAGAGACAATTTGCCTTACAAACTAAGTGGGTGATTTTGATAATTAAAAGATGGTCTACTAATGATACTATGGTTCACTTAAGACCTGAATAAGCTAGTATTTAGACAAGAGAAACCCTACTTCTCGAAACGATATGAAAGACCGAAAAGTTAAAATACAAGTTTCTAACTAACTCCAGATAGGAACACCTCATAATCAGTGAGTGGTCTAAGGGAACTAAAGATGTTCTTAAGGATCTTTAGATAATAAGACTTAAGGTTTAACTTACCAGCTAGGGTTGGATAATAAAATATCAAGTTCTTGGTCAACAAAAGAGGTCCAGTAAACCTTTTTCTTGTCTTGACCAAAAAGAAAATGATGGAACTTAACTCTAGAGATCATTAGGTACATCCTTGCTAAGAAAAGATAGAACCCAACTCACCCAGGTGAGGTTTTCCAAGATGAAGCTTCACAGCTCAAGTTGACAGGGAGAAGAACCACAAGTCCAACCTACAAGAAATGACCAACACCACATTAGCATGAGAGTTGGGTCTTCTTGCGGTTGAACAATGGAAGAAAGACAAGGATGCTTCCTTTGTGAAGGAAGACGACTAATGGAGTTCTCCCAGTCAACAATGGCGGGAAAAAGGAACTAGGGTTTATATAGTGTACAAAAGCGTGTAGAGCAACCGAGAGTTCTCTAGAATCCAAGAGGTGGCACTAAAGATAGAGATGAAGAAAATATCCTCCAAAACAACGTGCTCTACCACCATTTCGGCCGCCGCAGTGCCTACGGTGGAAAACCGAGAGGAAACAACAATTTCGTCAGCGACGCGTGGGTCCCAGTATTCACGCCATGCAACAGATGCATCGACAAGCGGCGACTTACGACCACCGTTCGATCTGCCGCACGGCGGTACGTGATGCGGGTGAAAACACATTGAACCGGTATCGAGGCGTGGGCCACACGATCTTCACGGACGGCCACGATCGCGAGGTCTGAAGTGGTCGAGCGGCCCAAGTCACGAGTCGTCCGATCCGCGTTAAAGGCTGAGATTCGATGGCGCGAAAAGTGGTCCGTCGGCCCACTCAACAGAGCCGTCGCGATCGCAAAACAACGGCCCAAGATTTCAAGCGCGAGTGCGCCGGACCATGGGATCCATCGCCGTTAAAGCGCAATTCAGCGGCGGATCGAGGCGGCTCAAAGCGGTCGAACGTCACAAAGAATCTGGGCGCACGCTAAGGATCAACGGTCAATAATGGAAGGGGATGGAGCGGTCGGAAGGCCCAACTAATCTGGCCCGTTCGCGAAATGAAGAAATGAGATGGGCTAGAAGTTTGGACGTCTTGCGCGACGTGACGAGGTGAGGTCGGCCGCATGGTTCGAACCTCGTCCGGTCGCTTCTGATGCTAGACCGAGAGATTTGACGATTTAAATCAAAACTTCAAAGCCTTTGGTGGGACTTCAAAAATAGCAAATAAATTTGTAAAATCATGAAATTTTACAGATTTGCTCTTGGATGATATATTCCCCAAATAAATTTTAAAATCACAGTTTCTTCTTTATAAATACATAAATAATTCATTTAGACCAACTAAGGATTTAATTAAAGACAATATTTTTCTAAAATCAAAATAATTTCCATAAATTCAACAAAAATTATTTTTGGCCATAATAATTCATCGATTTTTAATTAAAATAAATCCAGTCATAATACCAACATTGGATGGTCTTTCCTTTGAAAATTTTGATCAATTTGGAGTTTGCAATAGAATTTTGGGAAAATGGTTTGTAACATGTTACCTAAATTGCCTAAATGAACATTAATGACATGAACAGTACTTTATTACTGTATATTAGGGCTGAGGCTGTTACAAAAGGGAATAGCAAATAACAGCCAATAGGAAAAAGACATTGTGACTGAAAATCGACATCCCTTGAGCGGAAAGAGCAGAAAGTCTAGGAACGATTCAAATAACCATAAGTTACAAAACTTGACTCCAATTCTCAAATACTCCTACTGCACTCTTTCCTTTAACACGAAAATTAACCCTTTTGACAAAAACAACACCTTACCACAACGAACAAGATAAGTTCTTTAGTCCCAACCACGAGAAATAGTTAAGAACCAATAAAATTCTTCAACACGTCAAATTTACTCGGAATAGTTCAACTACCCATGAAACATGAGATCCAATGATCTCAGCCACAAATCTCGAAACATTTTCATTTAAGGAATATCATGAAAAGCAAGCAATTCTTTCTCTTCTTAAAGGAATCAACATAAAAATTCTCTTTGATTTCAACCTCACGTTGAGAACTCAGACCAAAGAGCCCTTTAGATTAAATGACACGAATTTCTTAAAAAACAATAGAACATTCCAATACATCATTTTATTTGAAATAATTTCAGCTACCACATAATTCATGAGCTCCAAAATATCACGAAAGCTAAACTTGAAATATTCTCATTTGAACGATATCACCAAAGGCGATCAAATTTCTTTCTCTATAAAAGAATCAATATCACCCTTACATTTCTGATCATTTTATTAACATCAAAATCATACATTCTTGGCGAAATTCAACATACCTCACTATTCCATCAATAAATTTTCCAAAAGAAACACAACAATCGTCACATAACATTTCTATCATCACAAAAGGATTGCAATAACTTCTTGCTCTGGAAAAACAAACCAAAATGTTAAAACAAAACTCTGCTAACAAGATCATACTAGTACATGACAATCTCACAAATGTACATCAATATAAATCTCTTATTAGATTTCATCCATTTAACTCTTACTGACGCTCAACGCCAATATAGTACACACTAAATGCACTCTAGCCATTACTGTTAACAATTGATGATTATTTTAATCATGGAAGCATTCATGGTCTTACCTCTATTTGCAATCACAAAACAGTTATGAGTATAGACTCACTATTCTATCTTAAGTTCAGAAATTAGAACGAAATACCTTTAATCTTCAATAATATAGGATACATAAGACAAGGTTTCACAAGTCAGAACATTCACCTTCTTTTCATTTCTTAATACATATAACATCAGTTTAGTATGGCAAAATTAGGTGAATCAAGCATTTGAATGAGTTCGTCAAGTATCTCAATAGAAGACATATTCAAAATTAATATTTACCAAGGCAACATTCGAACGCATCCTTAACTTAACCATCACTAGCAGTTAGAATAACCGAAAAAAGGACCTAGATTCCAAATCATCTAACAAAATTAGCAGATTACTCAAACTTAATGATCAAACTGGTTCATTAACATTCCACACTTCTTAAGAACCATAGGTTCTGAATAGATATCGACAGACTCCTATTTACCCTTTATCATGTATCAAACACAATGACATTTCAAATTAATCAATTTCACCGTCATGGATGTTAGTTAAGGAGACAACTTGACAGTTCACTCTCGTTAGGATTTCAGGACAGCGGTAAAGATCAGACAATAACTTTTGATCCGTACGTCAGAATTACGTGTTCTTGGCGGCTACGGAAACTTAAGAACATTATCTAAATATCTCTAGGAGATGGACACCTCCAAATCGGCCTCTAAGAACCCAAAATATGCCACGCAAGCTACTGGACAGAACTGAACTTACAACCAAACGAATTCGATCCAAACTAAATAATCTAATTTCGCATCTAATCAACATTAAATAGCGGGGAAACATCTCGTTACCCTTGAAGAACCTCGGAGAACGATGAACGATCCTTGGAGAACATGATCCCCTCCTTTCTCCCCTCTTTTCCCTTCTTTCTTCCTCTTCTTTTCTTCCTTCTTTCTTCCTTGGCAGCCCAACAGCACACACTTGCACTTTGCACATAGGATCAGCAGCAGCAACGCAACAATAGATCCATCTCTCTCCCTTTGTGTGTGTGTGTGTAGCTTTGGCAGGCATGCATGCAAAAAGATGGTTCCCTGGCAGCAGAATTCGGCAAAAGGGCATCACAACAGGGCTAGATGGTTCCCTAGCAGCAGAATTCGGTAGGACATGGAAAAGCAAAGCAGCGACAGAAGAGAGATGGCATGCATCAGGAGGACTCACGCAGGGCAGAGGCTAGGGCGCAAGATCTAGTGGCGGCTATGTGGAGGAAGAGATAGCTTAGGATTCTATGGCACCGGCTACCTCCCTCTTTTCTTCTTAAGGGCAGCCCCTATCTTGGGCCGTGGGCTGAAGGCCCACCTCTATTTCCCTCTCTAATTTCTGAATTAATTCTTTAATTACTTCCTCTAATTTGTTAAGTACTCAAATAATTAAACGGGATATTACATTCTACCCCCCTTAATAGAATTCGACCTTGAATTCTAAATGTCGATTTAACAACAGAACAACTGCCTCTGAAACAAAACAACAATTAACACATTCTGGACGTGAACAAATCCGGATATTGCTCGCGCATGTGAGACTCCAGCTTCCATGTTGTTTCTCGCTCACACGGATGCGCCCATGGCACCTCAACGGATACCAATTTCTTATGCCCCAATGCTCGATCTGACCTCTCCAGTATACGCACCGGACGAAACTCGGACATGAGGTCTTAGTCGCTGGTCAACGGCTCTAACAAAACCTGAAACCCCGAATTTCCCAGGTACTCACTCAGCACCAGACCAAACCAGACGTTGCGTTCCCCGCGTATAGACCCAGGACACTCATAGCGATACGCCAACTTCCTAACTCCCGCTATTGTCAAAAATGTACCATTGTACCTCGGGCCAACTTCCCCTCCTTTGGTACTAAAGCACCAAACGAGCACAACACACCAGGAACTCTTGTTCCATTTCTCAATCGATTTCTTCATCTTTACAAGGAGCACCTCCTTTAACTAGGAACACACAACAAATTCGCTTTAAACTACTCCTTTAGAACCAGAACCCAATTGAAAATAATGGATTCTCAACGCAACCATGAAATGGCAATTTTTACCCCAAAGAGGATCAAACTCAAAAGCAAATATTCATCATGAGATCCCTTCTGCTTTCCAAGTAGGCAGTTTACAAACAAACACCACATAAGCCAAAAGAGCAACCGCTCAAATACCAAATCAAATACTTCCTTTCTTCTTTCTGTACTGATAAGGACCACACAGGCCAACATAAAGCCAAGCTCAAATTGTGAAAGACATCTGTCAACAACACAATGCACAAATGAGAATCAAGAAAAAAAAACTCTTCACTATCCAAGGAAACATTCTTTTTCTCAGTTTCTCTTCTAGGAATAAAATTCCTCTCAAACCTTGGAATTCGAATTCATCGCCCCACACGAGCTCAAATCTCTTAAATTAGCATCCTCAAAATTATGCTCAAATCGAAACACTTCATCCACACCTTTGTAGAGATGCTCTAATGACCTCACCGAATCACTTTAGACAACTCCTTCTACTGACGGATTTAATTTGACAGATGGCACCCAATGCACCTCAAAATAGATATCATGCAATCACATCACCTAAAACTTTTTGAGAATAAACAAGTTAGAATCCTCGGTACACCCGCTCATGTATTACATCAGAAGGGTTGTATCAATAATCATTCCATTGCTCAGAATACGCCATTATTCTATTTTCTCTACACACAATCATTGGACGACCAAAGTCCCAGCATATAAAATACGAAGCCCAAAAATTAACCTCCAGGACACCTAGAATGAACTTCTGGTGTAAAAGGGTAGGGAAATCATCAGATTCGATGAATAAAATTCCCACAACCTAACCATACTCCACCATTAACGTCAACAGATAGTTATACTCTTAACCAAATTATCTTTTGAAAGATTCTAACTCGAAGAGAGTTACTCATTGAGACCAAGCCATACTTGACAAATAATCCAACAACCTCTATACTATCTCATAAATTGCTTTAACTATTAGAAAACCTTGCTAATCTTTCACTCATTACACTAGACCACAAAATAAACAAAGAATCTTGGTCCACAAATCACTATAGGTCCTATTAGTTGCAACAATGCAATTAATTTAGCCCAAAGACAAACAATGGATATAACCAAGATTCTCTCCAAGAATTATACACGAAATCAATTCATCCTCTAATGCTTCTCAAATAGCTCACAACCCAAGGTCGCACAACAGCAATTAATAAACACTTCGGAAGACCCATGTGAAACGAATAGGTTGATTCTTTCTCAAAAGAAAAGGAAATGAAAACAATTTTTGACCAACTACAAAAATATTTACCACTCGCAGTGAACACAGGACTGAGGGAAATAATCGATTAGGCAATGAACGCAGAATACATAAGGGAAGACCACAATTGAGGGCAGAAGCCTCACAAGAAGAGAATATTAAACCTTGACCGATAAGAACAAACGTTGCCAACTCAAGCAAACGAGCCTTCAAGATCAAATCACTTGAATCATTAAAGAACCATTTGAAAATTTTTTTTGCAACACGTCGCTTTACTCGACAAATTTCAATTACCACATAAATCTTGAACCCCAAAAGATCAAGAATGCAACATTTGAAATATCTTCATTTAAGAGAAATCACGAAAGGCGATCAAAAGAATTCCTTTCTCTATAACAGAATCCACATCACCCTCACATTACTGACCATTTTATTAACATCAATAATATAATTTCCTTGGTAAAATTCAGTGTACCTTACTATCACAACAATAAGTCTTTCCAAGAGAAACACAACAAATCGTGTCATAAAATTCCCATCATCATATAAGGTTGCAATGACAACTTATTCTAGAAAAGAAACCTAGTGTGCAAGCCACAAAGTTGAAACAAATCTCTTTTAACAAGATCATACTACAACAAGACAATATCATAAAATACACCAGTTTAAAACTTATTAGATTCCACCCATTTAACCCTTACTGGTGCTCAACACCAAAAATAGCACACAACAAAAGCACTCTAGTCATTACTACTAACAATTGATGATTATCTAATCATGGAAGTATTCATGGTCCTACCTCTGTGTGCAAACACAAACAAATATGAGTAGAGATTCAACATTCTACCTTTTATTCAGAAATTAGAATGAAATGTCTTTAAACTTCAACAATAGAATATATATAAGATAAGGTTTTGCAAGTCAATACAACAGCCTTCATCCATCTCTTCACACATA
Source organism: Phyllostachys edulis (assembly GCA_036346405.1). Lineage (NCBI taxonomy): Eukaryota > Viridiplantae > Streptophyta > Magnoliopsida > Poales > Poaceae > Phyllostachys > Phyllostachys edulis. Next base: position 30,905,497 of record CM070565.1, on the reverse strand, counting down.
CATCAACAATTTAGCATGGCAAAAACAGGTGAATCTAGTATTTGAACAAATTCATCAAGTATCTAAATAGAAGACAGATTCAAGATTAATATTTACCAATGCAATAGCCCCACACATCCGTAATTAACCATCTCGAACAGTTAGATTAATTACTTAAGATGAATAATCTACTTTATTCAACAAGTTTAGAAATTTAAACAATTGAAATGGTCAAACAAGTTCGTTATTGTTTCACACTCCCTAATAACTCCATGAGTTCCAAACATGTATTTACAAATTCTTATTCAACATTTTTCAAGAAACTACTACAGGATAACTTGAAATTAATCAACTTCACTTCTAAAGATATTAGCTAAGAATCATTGGTTTGCAACAAGCCAATAACCCAACCTGATAACTCATACCGTACAAATTAATTCATTTAATTAAAACCTCTTAGTTTAGCATGACAATACATCACTAAAGGGTTTTAACATACTCTTTCATAAAAGAGAGGCATTAAACTTCAACCCTCGAATTAATCGAAAAGAAATACGCAAAGTCAAAACCTCCACATAATAAAGAACTTGCAAAAGAAACCTTCCATTGCCCAAATACCAAGCGAATAAATGAGTTACGATTTTTCAACAGGGAATAAAAAACAGAACCTCCATGAAGAGATCAATCTTGCAAGCTAACAACATTCACAAGTAGCAGAAATATCACACTAGTCAGAAAAACAATACTTGTTTCAAAGAACAAATGGAGACCAATTGAAACTTGTCCACTTCATTATAACCACTAATCAAAGGAAGTTCATCAACGGCAAGAAACTACAACCAGAAGACCAAATACAAGCTCAAGAAAGACAACATTTTCATTAAAGAACTCATATCCCAACCACAACACATAACTATGGAACGGGGGTAAGTACTTCTCTATTTCCATACCACGAACGGTGGTGTAGCCTGGCAAAACCTAGGGCAACAACCACGACCTCAACTTCTCATCACCCGTTACCATCACGCATAACCAATATAGTCAATTATGATCATGAGATCGTCTCTTATCAATCATAGAATAAATTCATAGATATAGAAGATCATAACATCTCATAGATTAACAATAGTACAGAATCAATTCAAGAATAGTTCAACATGATGAAACATACTATTAGAATCGCAGATGCAATGGATTACCCAAATCTCACCTACTGTGCACAGTGTGTCAATTTAAGGTTTCAATTACCATGGACCTAAAGCCCGCTCTGATACCAATTGTAACACCTTTGCTATTCGGAAGCCAAGATGTCACCTAAATAATCTAACATACAACCATAATGCGGAAGAATTTGAACACTATCTCATCTAATGACATAAAGAGATCAATATTCAATAAAACCATGGCATGAATATAGTCTGAATCCAAGCAAGTATATCGAAGGAATGATCAAAGATCACAAGTAATACTTAATCAACCATAACATAGCACTAGGTATCATTCACCATCTAAATTTATTTATTACAGCTCACCAATAACGAATGAAAGATAGAAACTAAATCGTAATGTTGAACTTTAATATGGTGAAGTGAATGAGTAGTGCGTGTCTACTCCCTACCAATTGAGCCAACATCAATGATCACCTAGAATAAACAAACAAAGCAAGAATGAGTCCGAGACTCAGCAAGTACAGTGAATACTTGGACATACAACAAACACGATCATGACAACATCGTTGAAGAATATGAATATAACACAGAGTGAATATTTGAATGAATGGAATGAATGGATTGAATGAAATGAAAGGACTGCACACATGCATATACCGGTATAGCTAGTGACATACCCGTCGGTGTTCACCTAAGCCCGTATTTAACAAAATACGGGGATCCAAGTCCTGTGTGAAGAACGTTTCATACGGTTGTCCAAATCTGCCCACATTGGAGTGGTGGGTCTTACGTGCCCATACTGGAATTGAAGGGTCTTTATAATCCACTCCCATGGATGAAACATGAATAATGGATGCATGGAATGAAATATGAATATTGAAAAATATCATCTCTAATCATGGAGATAACACATATGGAAGGAACATGAACATTAAATATTCTCATGGATCACAGAAAACACAATACGAACATCAAACATTCAACATTTTCTAATCATAAGAACATCAAAGTACTTGCCTTCCGCGATGCGACGCGTTAGTAGGCAACGAATGTGCTCCTAAACCCAAAGCCTCTCCGCCTACACAAGTATATACTCGAAATAAGAACAACATGGTACATGACACTACCATTAACGTTCTACAACACCTTCCCGACAACCCATGAATTAACTAATTAGATCTATTCTGAAAACAGACAACACGATCACGGAACTGAATCTGGACAGCAGCACGGAATCACTCATATCTATCGATCTGGGAGTCGGAACGAGGTGAGCCCAGATCCTATGGAAACTTAATGAACATAACCACAAAATCCTAGTTGGCGAGATAATCCAATTCGGCAAAAATAATTTGCTCACAGGTAGATGAAGATATAAGACAGTTTCTGTCTAGACGAAAAAGACAGCAGTAAAGAATATATCACAACTTTTGATCTACAACTCCGATTAAGGCGTTCTTTATCATTCTGGAAAGGTTATAAAAATTTACACAATAACCTAGTTGGGTAAAAACCCTGAATCTACCAATAACATAATCATAATTTAGGACAACTTGACAGTTCACTCTCGTTAGGATTTCAGGACAGCGGTAAAGATCAGATAATAACTGTTGATCCGTACATTGGAATTACGTGTTCTTGGCGGCTACGGAAAGCTAAGAACATTGTCTAAATATCTCTAGGAGATGGACACCTCCAAATCGGCCTCTAAGAACCCGCAATATGCCATGCAAGCTACTGGACAGAACTGAACTTACAACCAAACGAATTCGATCCAAACTAAATAATCTAATTTCTCATCAAATCAACATTAAACAACGGGGAAACATGTTGTTACCCTTGAAGAACCTCGGAGAACGATGAAAGATCCTTGGAGAAGATGATCCCCTCCTTTCTCCCCTCTTTTCCCTTCTTTCTTCCTCTTCTTTCCTTCCTTCTTTCTTCCTTGGCAGCACAACAGCACACACTTGCACTTAGCACATAGGATCAGTAGCAGCAACGCAACAACAGAGCCATCTCTCTCCCTTTGTGTGTGTGTGTGTATGTGGCTTTGGCAGGCATGCATGCAAAAAGATGGTTCCTTGGCATCAGGATTCGGCTTTGGCAGGCATGCATGCATGCAAAAAGATGGTTCCCTGGTAGCAGAATTCGGCAAAAGGGCAGCACAACAGGGCTAGATGGTTCCCTGGCAGCAGAATTCGGTAGGACATGGAAAAGCAAAGCAGCGACAGAAGAGAGATGGCATGCATTAGGAGGACTCACGCAGGGCAAAGGCTAGGGTGCAAGATCTGGTGGCGGCTGGGTGGAGGAAGAGATAGCTTAGGATTCTAGGGCACCAGCTGCCTCCCTCTTTTCTTCTTAAGGGCAGCCCCTATCTTGGGCCGTGGGCTGAAGGCCCACCTCTATTTCCCTCTCTAATTTCTGAATTAATTCTTTAATTACTTCCTCTAATTTGTTAAGTACTCAAATAATTAAATGGGATAATACATCATATTAACCCTATTCCGAAACAATCTAATCACTGCCTTGATATGACCACGCTCTTTGGCATACTCCGATGGTGGAATTCTGACTAGTAGGAGTATCATACAACGTGTTTGTGAACAAGCGCAGAAGACCATCTAGTACTTATAGCTCGTGCCTCCTCGTAGACCCATCTACTACCACCGAAAGCCTGATCGATCTTATCAACCAGCGCCAAGACCGTTCCATCGACATGAACCGATCTAGGTTACCAGACTCGACTAGTAATAGATCCAATCTACTACTACCACATATCAAGTATATGCAACCGATCGAGATCAAAAACTATGTAGGATAGCTCTGATACCACTGAAGTGATACGAGTAGGCTACGATAGCAATAATTCAAAAATTCTACTACGTAAACCAGGAAGCCAAGCAAGAAGATGATCACAGATTGTTACCACCAGACGCGCAGAGCAGCGGAAGATGTAACACCCTGGCCCAAAATCCGCTCAATGCCCAGCCCACCGTGGGGCAGACCTACGCACACATAACACCCCACTTAAACTTTTGTCCTCGCTTCGTGTAAAAGGGTTAACCTGGAGGTGCTAAGTTTGGACCCAACATGCATTATATACTATTACTACTTCCTTTAGACAAGCAATATGGGACTAATCCCACCACATGACTCCTCATGGGCCACATGGGCCGCACTACGAGTAGGTCAGGGTATTACATTCAGCCCCCTCAAGGGCTGACACCCTCGGCAGCACACCTCATACGCGGCAAATGCCCAGAACCACCCCTCGGTACACGTCCGTGCGTCCAGTGTCGGCACATATGCCATGCTGTGTGTCCACTCCAGGACCACACGCGCCATGCGTCATATGCCCGGACCCCTGTCCTGCACGCACCCGTGCAGCGAAGGTTGATGCTCTGATACCATATGTAACACCCTGTCCCAAAATCCGCTCAATGCCCAGCCCACCGTGGGGCGGACCCACGCACACATAGCACCCCACTTACACTTTCATCCTCGCTTCGTGTAAAAGGGTTAACCTGGAGGTGCTAAGTTTGGACCCAACAGGCATTACTACAACTCACTTTAGGCAAGCAATATGGGACTAATCCCACCACATAACTCCTCATGGGCCACATGGGCCACACTACGAGTAGTCTGAGGTATTACAGAAGAAGAGTTGGAGTAGCCTGCTCCAACGTAGAGCGTGTCGATGTAGTGGTCGTAGTCGATCGACCAGCGTCCTCGCGAGTCGATCGTCTCCTCCATCAACCTCTGTTATTCCTTGTCAAGATTGCGGATCGTCCTCAAGTGCAACAGTAACCGCAGTAGCACCTCTACGGTATCCACACGTCTATGGAAGGAACAACCATACGCTGGTGTGCTAGCACCAAGTCGCACGGTAGAGCTCTCAGGAAGATGTTGGCTAGGGTTTCGGAGGAACAACTCAACTCACGACTTCCGTGTGTCTTGTTTGTTACGTCTCCTCATCTCTCCCAATAGCCTCAAGCATCTCCTTATATAGTGCCTATGACGGATCCTATCCGAACACGTTTGACGAATCGTATCCGTACTGGTTTGTTCCATCCCGTTAAGTGTGTGACCCTGTAGGTTCATGCATAATCGGTTGTGACTCGAAAACTCCTTTCCGATCAGTAGTATATGAATCATTTGTTTAATCCAACATAAACATGTATTAGCCAACAACAACATACATGAATAAAGAGCATATTAATACTTCTAGCATTCATGAAAAGCGACATACACATCATTCTAGCATCTATGAGTAGAGAATATACACATAATACCAACAAACATGATCAATCACCCTTAATTATTCTATTACTAACTGTACTTGCCTCAACCGTGCGAAGATGGAAGACGCGAAGAGGGTGCTGCCCCCGAAACCAAAACCCCACCTGAATAATTTTAACAACACTCTAAGATAACAATTCTGGACTAAACATTGCTAGAAACAAATATATATAACTCACTACACTCCCTAGCGTAACCCAAAACTCCAAATCCCATGACATCGATCTGTCCCCTCAACAGACAGTCCACTTCTAAAATTCATAACTTTTCATCCAGAGATCCAAAAGGGCTGTTCTTTGATTCTCTGGAAAGCTTATTAATTTATCTACATAAACCTAGTTGGTGAGCTTTCCAGATTCAGCTATGTTCTATCCTTACCAAACAGATTAATAGAACAACTAAATCTCGTTAGGGGTTCTGGATAGCGAGACTAAAACTGATATATCTTTCAGCACACATAACCAAAATTTATGTTCTTTAGCTTTCTGGAAATCTTATCAAAATACCTACATCTTTCGTTTTGGTGATATATTCTGAATAAATCATTAGGTAAATCTTATTTAACAATTAATACCCGCTGCCAGAATTCTGACAGAATTACGGAAAAATGACACTACAAAAATCATATCTCTTGATCTGCTCATCCAAACGACGTGATCCAAGAACCTACGGAAATATACTAATGTTTTCTACAACTCTAGGAGATGGCCAGATTTGATTTCATAGCTAACAGCCCTAAATCAGATGAACACTACAAACTGTCAGAATACTGATCTAATACCGACATCGCCTAAATACAAGATTACACTACTAATCGAATGGGATTAGGATTACACTTGAAGAACTACTGAAGAAAGATGAAATCATCATGTGATCCCTCTTCTCCTCCCTTTCTCCCTTCTTCCTCTTCTTCTTGGCCCGCAGCAAGGGGCGACATGGCTTGGCCACGGAGGACAGTATGGAGGGGGCGGCAGTAATGGGGAGGGCGTGCTACAGTATATATGACAGCACTGTAGCACGGTAGTACTGTAGCAAAGCTAGGGTTCCCCCTCCTCCTTTTGTTGGTGGCTAGTTTCCCCATGGGCCATGGACCACTGTGGCTAGTTTCCCCCGCTTGGCTATGGGCTGGCGGCCTACTTCTCTCTCAATATCTGAATTTTATCTTTTAATTCTCATGATTTCCTCTCTAATTTTTCTTGCACTCTCTAAAGATAATCAGGATATTACATTCTACCCCCCTTAAAAAGAATTCGACCTCGAATTCTACTCTCGCCATTCTACTCAAAAGAGCACCAACATTAAAATCGACAATCATGAACCCATACTCGATGTGAACCACTCTGGGTACTGCTCGCCTGTGCGAGACTCCAACCCCCAAGTTGCTTATCGCTCAGACTGATGCGACCGCATCACCTTGACTTAAACTGGTGTATTACGCCTCAACACTCATCCCGAACTTTTCTGGTACACTCAATGGATGGAACTCAAAGGTGCGGTATTTCTCGCTTGTCATGTCCCTTACGAAACCTCACACTCCAAATACCTCCAGCATTCTCTCAACACCGGTTCATACAAATGTCATATACCCCGCTCCAGGACTCGAGACGGTTCTAGCAAATTGCTATCTTCCAAAATCCCCGCAACTTCTGGAACAAACCGAATATACTTTGGCTATCATACCCGTTGGGACCAAACCACAGAACTTGCACACAAACATATGGGACTCTTGTTCTATCTCTTAGTCAACTGAAGACAAAATATTCACAATGCAACCCACTCATAACCAACTTCCCTCCAAAACACTCAAATTCAAAGTCAAAGTTTCACGACGAAAACCTTTCCGCATTCCAATTAGGCAGTTTGCAAATAAACACCACATAAGCCAAAGGAGAAATCACTCGAATGCTCAAATCAAACACTTCCTTTATTTTTCCTGAACCGGAAAGAACCACCATGCCAACATAAAGTCAACTCAAATTGTACATGATCACCGTTATAAACACTCAGCTCAAACAAGAATCAAGAGAGCACTTCTCTACTCGACAAAACATTCTTTTTTTAGATGTTCTTTTAAGAAATAAACTTTTCCCCAAATCATGGGTTTTCAAATCATCACACTTATTTAGAGGGACTCAGCTAATCCACAAAAGGATTCTCTAGTCCAATCCTATACCAAACGAATTATTTTGACAAATGGTTCCCAACACCTTTATAAAGATTTTTCACCCACAACCATATCACCTCATTATGTTAAGGATAATCAACTTGAAGTTCTCAGCACACATACTCATTTACTATACCCAAAGGATTCTATCAATAATCAACACACTATTTGGAATCCACTTTTGGTCTTCTACTTCTACACATAATATTCAGCCTCCAAGGTCCTAGCATAAAAATGCAAAGCCCAAATTCAACCTCCAAGTCTTCTACAATGAATTTCTGGTATAATTGATAGGAAATCCTCAAATTCATTTACTAAAATTTCACACAACTCAAACAAATAACCTCAGTCATTAATATTAACATTCCTTACTAATCAAGTAACTGCCCAAGGCGATTCACTTCACCAATTTTGGACCTTCACTAAACCACACCATTCAAATTCACCTACACGACCACAATATACCTATTCACAATACCCTAACTAATTGACCAAGATTTAAACATACTCAATCACTAACGTTAATAAATAAATATATTCTTGACCAAGTTATCCTGTTTAACATTAGAAAATTAATTGAAATGAGAAAGGTATTTAACAATAATTAAAAATAGAAATCAGATTTTTAGAGGAGAAATAATCTTGGGCTTTTGGCCCACGTTGTTTGGCCCAAGTGGGAAGCTGGTTTAAGAAGGGGGCAACCAAACCCTAGGCACCTTCTACTATAGCACACGGCTACTGTAGCACCGTTGCCACTGTAGCAAACCCTCCCCCCCTGCTGCCATGCCCTCCATGTCACCCCCTTTTACTGCTGGCCATCGGGAGGAAGGAGAAGGAAGGAAGAGGGAGTGAAGGAAGATCTTCTTCGTGGGGTTTTATCAGCAACTTCCAATGGATCTCCAACGGTAACAAATGATTCTCCTCGCTAAATGGATCGTAGTAGATGCGTAAATTGCCTTGATTAGGGGATCAAAATCTTGCCGTGTTTAGAATCAGATTCTGTCCATTGTTGGCGCATCAGTTTTGACGTAGTTAGAATCCGAATTGAAGGATTCTGTCTCATAGAGAGTTGTGAGTCTCGTTCTCAGCTTACCATAGGTTCAAAGATCACCCAAATCGGAGTTGTGGTCTAAAAGTTATGTTAATTTTACTACTGTTGTCCAGAAAGTCTGACGATCTTGAGCAGTCATCTTGTTCATTAATTAAGATCATGTTAAGGACTGTATCATGGATTTCACCCAACATGATTGTTGTAGAAAACTTGATAATATTTCCAGATTGTTAAAAATGTTGAGTTTTGGTTAAGCCAATCAAAAGTTACGAATTTTCTTCTACTGCTGTAATTTCTGTCAGACAGATTATAGTTATATAATTTCATCTGATTATTAGACATAGAAATTGGCTGAATTAGAAAGTATCGCCAACTAGGTTATTGTAGAGGCTTCCATTATATTTCCAGAGAGTCTAAGATCACTCATTTGCGAGTTTTAGAGAAAAAGTTATGAAGGTTTTAATACCGCTGTCCAGTATAGCTTCCTGCTAGACTGTCGTTTAAATTGAATAGATCAATCTTATAAACCTTGGGTTTAGGAAGATGAGATTAAGCGTTGCGAGTAGTGTGATGTTCACAGCATTCTTATTTAAGTTGTTTATGTAGTGGCATCATCCTTACCTCCTAACGCGTCGCAACGCGAAAGGCAAGTACAATTGCATTGTCTTGGTTGTTATTTGTTCCACCTGATTAGTGAATGTGCAATGAATAATTCCGGTATTACTTGTTTGCTTTCATAACTGATATACCCTGATTCTTCGATAATATGGTTTACGTTCAACATTTTCATTTGTCCATTCATTCATGTTTTACCCATGGGAGTGGGTAGTGAAGTCCCATCAGTCCAACATGGCAAGTATATTGTGTACTATATTGCTATTGTTTGTTCACAGTACTTGATGTTCGTACCATGACTGAATGCTATGGTCTATGAGTAGTTTTCAATGATATCTGTTTCGTTCCACGTACGTTAAAACATGCTTCTTGAGATTGAGTCTTCTATATTCACATATTCATTCATTCATTCATTGTTCATGATTCACCCACAGGAGTGGGATGCAAAGACTCATCATTCCAATATGGGCATGTAAGACCCAACATTCCAATGTGGGCAAATTGGATCCCCGTTATGAAATATTCTTCATACGGGCCTTGGATCCCCGTATTTTAATAATACGAGCATGAATGAACACCGACGGGTGTTCACTAGCTATACCGGTATAAGCAGAAGTGGATTTCATGCATTTCATTCATTCATATGATTTCTGCTATTCTACATTCATATTCTATAATGTGACTGTCATGTTCTTATTCATTGTTGTTCATATTATTCCTTTGTACTTGCTGAATTGTGGACTCATTCTTGCCGTGTTTATTTGTTTTAGGTAAACTTTGTGGACGGCATGCTTGGGAGGGAATAGTCACAGATCAATTCACTTACTTTATATTATTCACTTTTAATTAGATTAACTTGTCATTACCTTTCATTGGATAAATGTTGCATTGTAATAATTGGAGTTTGATGGTTGATATCCTCTTTCACTAAGATATGGTTGATATCCTCTTTCACTAAGATATGGTCGAATTAATAATTACCTTCGATCTTCGTATAGCCTATTGATAGGCTTATCATAATTGATTCAATATGATTGGTTAATTCGATTTTTGATATGTTGTTGAATTCTGGTTAAATTCTTATATTCATTCTATCGTCTGTTGATCCTTACCTCTTACTGTAACACCCTAGCTATTCGGAAGCCAAGATGTTACCTAAAAGACTAATTTACAACAACAAATACGGAATAAATTCAACAATATCTCAACTAATAGCAGTAAGAGATCAATATCTATTAGAACGAATGCAGGAATTTTGTCTGAATCCAACAACTTAACACAATTTCCAAATATCCAAGTCTACTGAATCAACTAAGATAGTTCCATCAATAGGCTAATCAAAGATCACAAGCAGTTATTTAATCAACCATATCCTAGAGAAAGATAACATTCATCATCAAACTCTATTTATTACAGTTCGACGCTTAACGAATGAAAGACAAGGACAAAATTCATATTATTGAAGATTGAATATTGTGAAGTGAATACACTGTGCGTGTCTACTCCCTCCCAAGAATGCCATCATTAGCGATCACCTAGAATAAACAAACACAACCAAAAATGACTCTAACACTCAGCAAGTACAAATAATAATATGAACAACAAGCACTCAGCATTCATCAACACGCACTCAGCATTCACCAACAATAAGAATCACAAGGTACTTGCATTCCACTTTGCGAACCGTCATGAGGCAAGACGGATGCCGCTACACTCGAAATCCCCCTCCTACACAAATTAATTACTTGAATAAGAAACAACTTGAAAAGGACGCTACTCGGAACGTTTAATCGCATCCTCCTAAACCCAAGGTTCACATGGTTGATCTACCCAATTAAACCGATAGTCTAGCAGGATGATAAAACTGGACTGCAGTACTAAAAGCAACACAACTTTTGCTCTAAGACTCGAAACGGAGTGTTCTCAAATCCTATGGAAAGATAACAGTATCCTCTACAAAAGTCTAGTTGGCGGAATCTCCCAATTCGGCCAAAAACCTAAGTTAACAATCCTATGAAAATCGAACATCCAATCTGTTTAGCAGAACCACACAGCAGTAGAGAAATAATCATATCTTTTGTTCTACAAATCCAAATTGAGTGTTCTTTATCAATCTAGAAAGAAGATAAAATTATCTACAGATTTTGTTTTGGACAACAATCCTGAATCAGATTCTAACATAAACATAATTTAATAAATAAAGTGAAAAAGAAAAGCTTTGTCCGAATTTTGGGAAGAGTAAACCATAGTCCATAATTTCAGTTTGTGTATTTAATCTCCTTGAGCAATCTTGTGCCCTTACACTGATATCTTTGCAATTGGCTTGCGTCTCTCCTAGTACTTGGTGCAAAACAAGCTAGTTATCATCTCAATTACAGATTGCTTCTCACTAGCTCATTCCACTATTTGCATTAAGTCACATTTATCTTTGCGTGTGTGTTCATACACTTCACTTAAATCCTTTGGATCAACACCTAGGCAAAGTATTCTTGTAACACCTCAGCTCAACATTGAGCCTGGAATGCTACTAAAATTAAATTAAACAAAACTAAACTAAGACCAATTACCAATTTTCGGTAGAACCACCTTTGTATAATTAACTATACCGAGGTTCCAACAATTAATCATAGCAATTAACAATAAACTCAATATTCAAGTTCATTCAAGCATGCAAGATAATCTAATAAACATAGACAAAACTTGCTATTCTCATTATTACAATTATTCTGAAACTTTATCTCTTTTCGTATTTTACCGGTAATGCGGGGTATACAACCGTCGATGTATACCCTTACCTATGCACTCTGGCACAGGGACCAAGAGCCTATACTCCACAAGTATAGGGACCTTTGCCCATCATCATCATGATGGGGACCTCTTTGCTCATTGCCCACATTCTACGAATGTGGGGACCTCAAGCCCGTCATTTACATGACGGGGACCTCAACTATTCATACTTGGTCACCACGTGACCAAGACTCAATCATGCTTACTACATGCATATGTACAATGACATCATCTTCCAAACATATGAATTCAACGTGTACATAATAACATGTAAGCATTAACAACATACACAGGAAGCTTTAACCATAACTTGCATTTACCAAGATATATTGTAATTCATCACATTAACATCCATGCATGGCTATTACGAACAATACACAATCAATCTCAGCAAACAATCATAATTATTCTACAACCCGAATACTTGCCTCAACTGATGCGAGAGCGGTGGGCCTTGAAGAGGGCGCTTCCCCAGGATCACGCTCCCACCTGAACATAATGATAACCCAAACTAAGACAAGCATACTGGACCAAAAGCATAAATAAGAACACAATTGAACTCGCTAAACTCCCAAGCGTTTCCAATTTTCCAATTTCTACCAATCGATTTGGTGTTCACTGCGGACAGTCAACTTCTAAAATACATAACTTTCTTCTTAGGAGTCCAAATAAGATGTTCTAATACTTTCTGGAAATATAATTAAATTACCTAACTAAACTTAGTTGGGGAGCCCTTCTGATTCTGCCATCTACGGCCCCTACCAAGCCAATCTACAGAACATCAATTATCACATCGGGTTCTCTAGACAGTACACTAAAATTATCATAACTTTTGCTACAAAAGTCGAATTCTTACGTTCTGTAGCTTTCTGGAAAGGTGAGAAAATTACCCATATTTTTCATTATAACGAGATCCTCTGATGTTGTCTTTAACTAAAAGATTAACTCAGATTTCTACAGACTATCAGGATGTTGACAGATTAACAGGACAGTGGCACTAAACAATTCATATCTCGCTGACCGTTAATCGGATTTGGGTGTTCTTGGCGGCCACGTAAAGCTAAGGACATGACCTAGATATATCTAAGAGAGTGGATCCCCAGATTCTGCATCTAAATACATGAAAACAATCATCCAATCTACTGGACAGAACACGATCTATCAGCTGACATTGCTTAATAATCAAATTATGCAACTATTCGAAGGGGGGACGGGGTTTACCCTTGAAGATCCATTGACGAGCGTACTCTGCAGCCCGTGATCCCTCCCCTTCCTCTCTCCCTTCTTCTTCATTCTTCTTCCTCTTCCTCTTCCTTTCTTCTTCTCCTTCCTTTCTCCTCTTCTCCTCTTAGCATAGCAACAGGGAAGGGTTGCTACAGTAGCGCATGCTACAGTACCATGCTACAGTAAAGTGTGCTTAGGGTTTGGTTGCCTCTTAAATCAGCTTCCTCTTGGACCAAACAACGTGGGCCGAAAGCCCACGGCCCATGTTCTCCAATAAAAACAAAAACGGCCCTCTAAAACCCCCATTTCGTTCTCTCATTCTAGTTAATTTTTAGTATTAATCACTTATTTATTTTATGTTTAAACGGGATATTACAATTCTAGCTTGGATTGTTACTTAGCTTTACAACAACTTGAATTTCAGATTGCATAGGTTATACACTTCCATACCAAGCCCCACTAAATAACCGTTGTTGTGCTAAGTGTGAAACACTCTTAAATTCGCTTGATCATCACTATTGCTGGTTGTAACCTCCACCAAGTGTAAGTTCGTCGACCTTAATTCACCTCGGAAGGGTAAGAACTTTGCTTGGGAAAGAAGAGAGTGAGATTGAGAGACTTTTCCACACAAAACCCATATATATATATATATATATATATATATATATATATATATATAGCTACTGTTTTTGTTTCTTTTTCTTAACTAACCATGTCAGGTGGAGAAGAACAATATGCCGAAGAAGGCGAAGTGAATGACTAACAAGCGGTCGTCAAGCAATACAAATTTGGAGCTCTTCGTGAACATTTCAATCGCGAGTTGCACTAAGGTCTTGATTAACTCCATAAGAAGCATGACACTTTCGTTGATCATATCGCACAAGAAGTACAAAACCTGGAGTTACAAGCTGATCAAAATGCACGCCAATTGCGGGAGGACATTGGAACACTCACTAGGCTTATCCAAGTCCACAACAGAGGCGATGAAGCAAGTGTTCACGGAGGTGAAGCCGCTGCCGAGGCACCTATTGATCCGCACCATCGAGTGGTGGTCAATGCAGAACGACCACCACAGCTTAGAGGTCGTGGAGGAGCTTTTGGAGCACGTTGGTCGTGGTCGTGGCCAAGATGGAGGTCATGGTCGAGGCCAAGGCGGGGGTCGTGTTGCACTTGAACAAGACTAGGACGACGACTTTGCATTGCGTCGCAATGACCACTATCATCGACCACACACTGACGATGATGGTTTGGGCAGGCTCAAATTCTCCATGCCCAAATTTGCAGGTGGTACTGATCCCAAGGAATATCTCACTTGGGAATTGAAGGTTGATAAGATCTTCCGCATGCATAACTATTCTAATGAAAGAAAGATACAATTGGCATCTCTTGAGTTTGAGGGTTATGTTCTGGATTGGTGGGAACAAGTCATCAATCAGCGAGCTGAGAATGGAGAAGACCCTATTACTTCCTGGCAAGAGATGAAACGAGAGATGAGAGCACGCTTTGTGCCTCGTCATTATAAACGAGAGCTTTTTGACAAATTGCAGAATATGAAGCAAGGATCACACTCCGTGGAGGAGTACAACAAGGAGATGGAGTTAGACATGATACGAGCCAAGGTTCAAGAACAAGATGAGCAAAACATGGCACGCTTTCTCTCAGGTTTGAACCACAATATGAAGCGTATTGTCAATTTTCAGCCCTATAACAATCTCTATGAGTTAGTGCATCAGGCTACAAAGGCTGAAAGACAATTGCAAGAAGATTCCAAGTTTACAAGGTCATCTTCCTTTGCTGCCCATACGCCAACCAGTGGAGGAAAATTTGTGTCCAAGTCATCAGTTGGAAAGAGCACAACTCCAAGTGGTGGTTCAAGTTTTCGACTATCAATTAGCAAGAAGGTGGAAGCCCCTCCCAATACCAAGAATACATCATATCCAGCATCTAGTGGCACTTCCTCAGTCGGCTCCACCGCCAAGATTAGTGCTATTCAATGTTTCAAATGCCTTAGTCGTGGTCATATGCAAAGGGATTGCCCAAATAACAAGGTAATGCTGATGATGGATAATGGGGAATTTGATTCAGCTAGTGACGAAGAGCTGATTTGGAGAGGCATGGTGATGCCCATTGTGAGGAAAAGGAGGAGAAGACGAATGAGGTGGTCTATTGTGACCCCGGGGTTGGTCCTATACTTGTGTGCACTCCATCGGTGTTGAGTGTACAACCAAAATACAACCATGAACAGCGCTGCAACCTTTTTCAAACACGAGCTCAAGTTAGCAAGGATGGCAAGTTTTGCAAAGTAATCATTGATGGGGGAAGTTGTCACAATTTGGCTAGCAAAGAGCTTTGTACTAAACTTGGGTTGAGGTACAAGAAGCATCCACATCTATATCAGATCCAATGGTTGCATGAGCATGGATCAATGAGTGTTGGATAGACTATGGATGTTGAGTTTGAGATTGGCTTTTATCACGACACCGTGGAATGCGATGTGGTGTCCATGAATGTGTGTCATTTGCTGCTAGGAAGGCCATGACAATATGATCGTGCCGTGATTCATGATGGTAGGACCAATCAATACAAGTTCATGTGGAACAACAAAGAAGTCGTGCTTCGACCTTTAACTCCTTCTCAAATTATAAATGATAATATGCAAAAGATAGAGGCACAAGTCAAGGGTGATATAGGGCGAGAGCAAAAGAGTGTGATTCCACAAAAAGTGAGTGAGAGCCACAAGCCAAAACTGAGTGGAAAAAGAATGAATGAAAGAGAGCAAAAGTTAGTCATGATAGACACCAAATCTGACTTGAGAGAGATGAAAGAGAGCAAAAGTATGACTCGGCCTCAGTGAGTAACCCTATAGGAATTGGATTATCTCCAAGGATAACTTGGTCAAGAATTTATTTATTTATTGATGTTAGTGATTGAGTATGTTTGAATCTTGGTCAATCAGTTAGACTATTGCGAATGGGTATATTGTGGATCTGTATCTGAATTGGATTGGTGTGGATTAGAGGAGGACTAAGATTGATGAAATAAATTGCTTTGGGGCGGTTACTTGATTAGTAAGGAATGTTGATATTAATAACTGAGGTTATTGTTGAGCTGTGTGAAATTTTAATAAACGAATTTGAGTATTTCCTATCAATTATACCAGAAATTCATGGTAGGAGACTTGGAGGTTGAATTTGGGCTTTGTATTTTTTTATGCTAGGACCTTGGAGACCCAATATTATGTGTAGAGGTAGATGAACAGAAGCAAATTTTAAATAGTGTGTTGATCTTTGAGAGAATACTTTGGGGTAAAGCAAATGAGCATGTGCGCTGAGAATTTCAAGTGGATTGTCCGTAACAGAACGAGGTGGTGTGGTTGAGAATGAATAATCTTTATTAAAGTGTTGGAAAACCATTTGTCAAAATAATCCCCTTGGTATAGGAGTGGACTAGAGAATTCCTTTGTGGATTAATAGCGTGCCTCTAAATAAGTATGGTTGTTCTTTCGGTTTGAGGATCATTTTGGGGATTGTAGGTTCAGAGAATGAATTAGTGTGATGATTTCGAAGCCCATGATTTGGGAAAGGATTTATCCCTTAAAAGGACATCTGAGAAAAGAAGGTTTTCTCGAGTAGAGAAGTGATCTATTAGTTCTAGTTGAGTTGGGTTTTCATAATGGAGATCATGTACAATTTGAGTTGACTCTATGTTGGCGAGGTGGTTCTTTCCGGTTCAGGAAAAAAAATGAAGTAGTTGATTTGAGCACTCGAGTGATTTCTTTTGGCTTATGTGGAGTTTAATTGCAAACTGTCTAGTTGGATTGTGAAAAGGTTTTCATGGGGAATCTTCGATTTTGGATTTGAGTGTTTTGAGGGAAGTTGGAATTGCATTGTGAATCCTTTGATTTCAGTTGAATCTGATTTTTAGAGTTGATTAAAATAAGTTGTATTTGCGGCCTCGCTAACTAAGACCCTCTGGTTCGGATGAAGAGATCGACTGAAGATAGAATGAGCGTTCCATATGCTTATGCACAAATTCTGTGGTTTGGTACCAAAGGGAAGGATATTCCAAGGTACAGTGGTTTGTTTCTGGAAGTTGTGGGAAGTTTGAAGTTGGCAAAACTTTAGGACCGTATTGAGTCCATGCGCGAAGTACACATCATCTTATTTGTTCCAGTGCTGAGTGAGTACCAGAGAGGTCCGAAGTTTGAAGTTTCGCGGGAGCCGTTGACCTTTGAGTAGCATCCTGTGCGTTGTTAGAGAGGTCAGAGCGAGTGCTGAGGCACAAGTCATTGGTTTGTGTCAAGGTGCCTTTGTCCCATTAGTCCGAGAGAGAGGCGACTTGGGAATTGGAGTCTCGCATCTTGCGAGCATTATCCAAAGTTATTCACGGCAGTACATAGTAATGTTAGTAAATCTTTTAGCGATGGTTATTCTTTGGTGTTGAGGTTGAATAGAATTGAATTGAATTGCATTTAAGGAGGGTAGAATGTAATACCCCAAAAATTAAATCGGAGAGAATAATTAAATCGGGAGAATGTTTCTTTTAGCAAATCGATTGAACAAGAGAAAGAAGGGGTTTTAATGTAATACTCCGATTTATTCTACGAAAGAAAGCGTTCAAAAGAGAAATTAGACATAAAAAAGGGGGGTTTCTGCAGTTCTTCGGCAACTTGGGCCTCGGGCCTTGGCCCAGGAGGCCCATGAGGGGCCGGCCACCAATAAAAGGAAGGGGGAAACCCTAGATGCACTGTAGATATAGTACCACCGCCACTGTAGTACAACTACTGTAGCACACCCCTCTCCTCCATGGTGGTGCCCCCTCTCCTCCGGTGCCTCTCCCTGCCGCCGGCCAAAGGTGCTGCCCGCTGCCGGCCATAGGAGGAAGAAGAAGGTGAGGGGAGAAGATTATCTTCGCGGGGTGAGTTCATCATCTTCCTGCGATTCTTCAAGGGTAACATCGAGTTTCCCTCGCTGGTTGATGTGTTTTAGTTGCAATTGATTTCGTTTGGTAGATCGAGTATCAATAGTCGATAGATCGCGTTCTGTCCAGTAGATTGGATGACAGTTTTCATGTCTTTAGATGCAGAATATGGGGATGCAACCTTTAGAGATAGTTGGGTTATGTCATTAGCTTTCTGTGGCCGCCAGGAACGCCCAAATCCGATTAACGCTCAGAAAGTTATGAATTTTTTAGTGTCGCTGTCCTGATAATCTGTCAACATCCAGATAGTTTTTAGAAATCTGGATTAATTCATTAGTTAAAGAAGAAATCAGAGGATCTCGTTATAACGAAAAATGTGGGTAATTTCCATACCTTTCCAGAAAGCTAAATAACGTAAGATTTGGACTTTCGTAGCAAAGGTTATGGTGATTTTAGTGTACTGTCCAGAGAACCCGACGTGAAAACTGATGTCATTTAATTTGGCTTGGTAGGGGTAATAGATGTCAGATTCAGAAGGGCTCCTCAACTAGGTTTAGTTGGGAAATTTAATTAAATTTCCAGAAAGTATTAGAACACCTTATTTGTACCCTTGTAGAGAAAGTTATGTATTTTAGAAGTTGACTGTCTGCAGAGGAGGGAGATCGATCGGTAGAAATTGGAAAATTGGAAGCGCTTGGGAGTTTAGCGAGTTCTTTTGTGTTATTAATTATGCTTTTAGTCCAGTATAATTGTCTTAGCTTGGTTATAATTATGTTCAGGTGGGAGTTTGATCCCAGGGCAGCGCCCTCTTCGCGTCCACCGTTCTTGCACGGTTGAGGCAAGTATCTTGAATGTAGCTTGATTGTGATTGATTGATGGTGATCGCTTGTGTTTTAATCATAATAGCCATGCATGGATGATAATATGATGAGTTTGAATTAAACTTGGTGAATGCATGTTTATTGTTAAAGTTTCCCTATGTATGTTGTTAATGTTTTACATGTTATTATGTACTTGTTGAATTCATATGTATGAAAGATAGTGTCATAGTACATATGCATGTTGTAAGCATGTCTGAGACTTAGTCATGTGGTGACCAAGTATACACAGTTGAGGTTCCCGTCATGTAAATGATGAGATATTGATTAGAATATACGAAATTGTTGGAACCTCCGGTATACTTAGTTATTCAAAGGAGGTTCTGTCGAAATTTAGAACTATGCCTTGTGTTTAAATTGTTACTATATTTAGTTAGTAGCATTCCAGGCTCTAGTTGGGCTCTACTGTCGGAAACTGACGAACAAATTGGACAGTCAACTTGAAACTTGCATATCTTTTGTTCTACAGATTACCAATTTGGAAAGCTAAGAAGGTAAGCTACAATATTCGTTCAGGTGGACAGCCCTGAATTGGCTCTTAACAAATGGAAATCTAACCGTTAATATTTACGCTCGCGCTGTGAGAGTCTGTCTGACAAAGAAGAACGAAAAAAGGTCATAACTTTCGAACCGTAAATCAGAAATTAGTGAACTTAGAACCTATGGAAAGATGGAATCATAACCTACAACTCTCTAGAAATGAAATCCCCAAATTCGGAACAGATCTAAAATGAAACAGGCACCCAAAAGGGAACAGAATCTGTTCAAACGCAGGAGGAACTCGATCTACTGAATCAAAGCAAAAACTGAACCTAAATCAATCAAAACAGTGAGGAAAACACTAAATACCCTTGAAGACCTGCAGCAACTTGACCAAACCCACAAGGAAGCTTCTTCTCCTCCTTTCCCCCCTTTCCCTCTTCTCCTTTCCTCCTCTTGTGGCCGGCCAAGCTGCTGGACCTCCCAAGATGGCAGCAATGGTGGAGCTTGGCTTGAGGGAGGGGAGAAGGAGGCGCCCAAGGAGATAGGGAGCAGGAGGGGCTGTGACTAAGGGAGAGAAGGATTGGGAGATTTCGGCCAGGAGGTGGAGGAAATGGTCTTTGCTTGGAGGGTGGCTGTTTGCCAAAGAAGGGCCGGTGATTTGCTAGGGGAGGAATGGGGTTAAGGGGCAGCTAGGGTTAGGGTTTGAGGGGAGGGGTGAGGTGGGCTCCTCCTTCGCCCCTTCTGGCCCACTAGGGTTGTTGCCCAAAAGCCCAAAGCCCCAAGGTCCAAACGCGCTAAGAAAACAGAAGTTGAACCAAATTCCATCTCTAAACTTTGATGAAATCGAAAGTGAATAAGTTTCCCTCTCCCGAATATTATTCTCTTTAATTGAAATTTGGGATATTAGAATATTAGTATGGACTTTGTTTTAGGATTGCCTAGGATAGGTTTTCGAAGATGGCACACTTTATTCCTTGTCATAAGAGTAACGATGTGTCGCATGTAGCTGACTTGTTTTTCAGGGAAATAGTGAGATTGCATGGTGTTCCTCGAACCATTGTTTCCGATCGTGATGTGAAGTTCATGAGTTATTTCTAGAAGTCTTTGTGGGCCAAGCTTGGGACAAAGTTACTCTTTTTGACAACTTGTCACCCACAAACCGATGGACAAACGGAGGTGGTGAACCGAACACTCTCAATGCTATTGCGGACCATGATCAAGAAGAACTTAAAAGAGTGGGAAGATTGTTTGCCCCATGTTGAATTTGCATATAATCGGGTGGTGCATTCTACTACTCAAATGTGTCCATTTGAGGTGGTGTATGGTTACAAACCAATCACGCCACTTGATTTGCTACCACTTCCATTATAAGAACGTGCTAATATGGAGGCTTCTAAACGTGCTGATTTTGTAAAGAAACTCCATGCAAAGACTAAATCTAAGTTGCTGCCTCGTGGTGACGGTCCTTTTAAAGTGTTTGCTAAGATCAATGATAATGCATATAAGATTGAGCTCCCAGGCGACGACTATGTGGTCAGTGCTACTTTTAATGTTGCTGATTTGTCACCATTCTTTGGGCAAGATGACACAGAGTCGAGGACGACTCCCTTTCAAGAGAGGGAGGATGATGAGGACATCCCTACGTCTACTACTTCAAGTATACATTAGACTGTTCATGAAGTGCCAACCGGCCCAATGACTAGAGCTAGAGTCAAGCTGCTGAACCAACAGGTGCTTTTGTTTCTTAATGAGTCTCTTATTTGACCACAATGAGAATTGGTTACTACCTCATGCAAATACTTTGTGCATTCTCAGATTTGAACGTTGTGAAGATTTCAGATGCAAAGCAATGGAGGAGGACTCTAGAAGATTAAGGGAAGTCATTTTATGCTGTCTCGGCCAGGTTAACAAGCCTTACGACCAGGTCTACCATCCTTACGACCAGGTCTGCCAGCTCTACGACTAGTCTCCAAAGTCCAACGACCAGTTGCCAAAGTCCTACAACCAATTCCAGAAGGTCTACGACCAGTTGCCAACACCTTAAGTCCAGGAAGTCTACGAACAGATATACCATGTAATGCTACAGGGAGAAACCCCAAACAGTGCTCGGCATGAACAGTGCTTGGTGCGACATGAATAGTACTCGTCATGAACAGTAGATCCGATTAAGAGTTGTGTTCATAATTTGTTACCGAATCGATTAGTTGCGCCGACCATAGCTTTTGTAGTGTGAACTAGGGGCTGCACTATAAATACCACCGAGACTCCTATGTATTGGGCAGACCATTATTATTGAGAAAAATAATAGATTGGATTGCTTGCAATCGCTCTTGTTCTTCCAAGGGGTGCCGAACACACTTGAGGTGAATTGGGAGTTCAATTGAGATCGTTCAACCTTTCCGCTGGGAATTGGGAGCACGGTGCTTTCAATTGGTGGTCGGCGAAGTCGGCACGTGTGTTCTTGCGAATTATAGAGTGCTAATCCTTGCACGGGCAACGGAAGATCACTGCAATTCAAGAGGGACACGTGAGTATCTTAGTCCTACGTCGAGAAGATTGGGCGACCCCGTATCAGAAATTCTCATTATCAATAGTGATAGAACAGCCCGAACATGCTGTAGAGCTAGAAATAAGACCCCTCGGGGAACTGATCACAATAGATTCAGAAATACACTGCAAACTCAAACCCGCCCTTCTAGCAAACTCTAGAGACACAAAAGAATAAGTAGCCCCTGAATCAAATAGAACGAAAGCCTCATGGGAATCGACTAGCAAGGTACCTGTCACCACATCAGGACGCCCCACAGTCTTAGGGGTAGGCATGGCATAGACTCCCGGTGGTGCTGGCGTAGAGGATGCACCGACACCTGCGAAGGGTGAACAGGAACAGCTATAGGTGAAGTGAATGACGGCGGTGCAGACGGTACAGGGTTCCAATAGAACCCCACAGGAGGTGCAGGAGCAAACGCTGCCGGAGGAACCCACCCAGAAGAGTACTGAGGTGCAGGAACGATATCCAGAGTCTGAACTGAACCCCGTGGAACACTGGAAGAAGACGCTGCTGGGATTGACTCCCACTTGATAATGCTTGATGGGTTCTGCTTGCATACTGACAACTTATGGCCTTCCTGACCACACTAGTGACATGATCCCTTGAAGGAACACACTGAAGCACGGTGCCCCTCACCACACCTGAAGCATATCATACCTTGACCTGGAGCAGGGCTCATCTGCAGTGTGGATGATGAAGAACGTGGTGCCGACGAAGTAGACTGCCGCTACGACCCAAGATGAGTGTGCTGACTCCCCTGAAACCTCTTGGGAGTAGGTCACTGAGAAGACCCGCCTCGCCCACCAAAACTCCGCTTCTGGCCACCGCCAGAACCACCACCAGGGACAGGGCCACTAGAAGCCTGCCTCTGCAAAGAAAGATGTCTTCCAGCTCCATCCCCCTGGCCTGTTCGACCACGGAGCTAAAGTCACACAAGCCAGTCGCCCCCAAAACATGGTGATACTCCTAGTTGAGGCCCCTGCGGAACCTCTTGGCCTTCTCCCTATCGTCGTTAGCCACTGCTGGTACAAAACGTACCAGATTATTGAATCCAGTCTCATACTCTGCCACCGAGATCATCCCTTGAACAAATGTCAGCAATGATTGCTCTATCCTCTTAAGGAAGGAATCTGAATAGAATTTAGTCCTAAACTGATCCACGAATACTTCCCAAGTGACTGGTCCTTGCACTGGGGTCCTAGCTGATAGAACCCCTTCCCCCAAGATATCAGCTTAGCCCTTCAGTTGAAAGGCCACAAACCACGCCTTCTGCGCCGAAGACATCTCTAACACACCGAACTGCCTCTCCATATATCTTAGCCAATCTGCAGCCTGAATCGGAGTGCCCGCTCTGTCAAAGGTGTCCAGACAAAGCGACAACCACTCGCAAAGGCTCATCCTAGCCTTGGGTGGAACTGCTGCAGCAACTGGTTCCGCAACAGGTGTGGTTGTAGCAGGAGGAGCTGCCTGCACTTGCTGGCGGAGTTGCTGGATTTCCCTATGAAGATTCTGAATGATAACAGCTGACGCGGCCTGAGCTTCTGCGGCCGGGTGAACAGTTGAGGAAACCTTCTCAGCGGCCTCACCAACAGCCCCCTCAGATGAGGATGAAGACACGGCTGGACCGCATCCACGACCACGGCCACGGTCCGCTCCACGGCCACGACCACGTCCTGCTCCACGACCACGACCTCTACCTCTCGCCATCTAAAACACCAAGATATACAGCTAATCATTTAGCTTAACATTACAATAGAAGTACATAAACAATACAACAACTATTCAACATTATGAAACATACCACTAGAAATACAGATGCAATGAATTACCCAACCCCACCTACCGTGCACAGTGTGTCATTTTAATATTTCTATTTACCACGGATCTAAAGCCCGCTCTAATACCAACTGTAACACCTTGGCTATTCGGAAGCCAAGATGTTACCTAAAAGACTAATTTACAACAACAAATACGGAATAAATTCAATAATATCTCAACTAATAGCATTAAGAGATCAACATCTATTAGAACGAATGCAGGAAGATAGTCTGAATCCAACAACTTAACACAAATTCCAAATATCCAAGTCTACTGAATCAACTAAGATAGTTCAATCAATAGGCTAATCAAAGATCACAAGCAGTTATTTAATCAACCATATCCTAGAGAAAGATTTGCTCTGAGACTCGAAACGGAGTGTTCTCAAATCCTATGGAAAGATAACAGTATCCTCTACAAAATTCTAGTTGGCAGAATCCCCCAATTCGGCCAAAAACCTAAGTTAACAATCCTATGAAAGTCGAACATCTAATCTGTCTAACAGAACCACATAGCAGTAGAGAAATAATCATATCTTTTGTTCTACAAATCCAAATTGAGTGTTCTTTATCAATCTGGAAAGATGATAAAATTATATACAGATTTATTGGCCGGCAGCAACAAGGATCTTCTTCACTGGTAGCGGGGGAGGAGATGTACTGTAGCAAGACACTGTAGCGGCGGCGCTACTGTAGCTACAGTACGGGCTAGGGTTTCCCCCTTCCTTTTATTGGTGGCTGGCCCCTCATGGGCCTCTTGGGCCAAGGCCCGAGGCCCAAGTTGCCGAAGAATTGCAGAAACCCCTTTTTTATGTCTAATTTCTCTTTTGAACGCTTTTTTTCTCAGAATAAATCGGAGTATTACAATTTACTTCCAAGGATCTTGGTTAAGATCGATTATGCACCATGCTACTAACCCAACTTGATGACTCATACATTGTCCATTATCTTCCATACTTGCAACCTCTCACTTAACACAACAAAATATTACAAAGAGTTTTGACCCTTTATTTATCAAAGAAGAAGTACCAAACTTCAACACTCCAACTACTACAAAAGAAATGCGTAGAGTCAAAGCTTTCACATGCTAAAGAATTCACAAAAGATAGTTCACATTATCCAAAGTACCAATCGAATAAGCGAAACAACAATGCTGACAAGCAGCAACTCTCGTCAGTCAGAAGAACAAATCATCACTTTATGGAACCAATAAAACCAAGGAAAAACGTCCAACTGCATTGTAACCACTAACCCAAGAAAAATTAATCAACCAACAACGGTTAATTAGAAAATCCTAATACAACCCAAGGAAGAAAATATCCTTCCCAAAAAAAATCCATTCTCAACACCTGGAATTAGTTTACCCAAGGTAAGCACTCCACTATTCTCATACCCCAACCGCCGGTACAACCTGGCCATGCCCAAGGCCACAACCAAACTCTACCTCTCGACATCGATTATACCCACACATAACAATCATATAATCAATTAATAATCAGTCATATTCAATTCATATCAGCAATCATCAATACGATATAATGGAAATGTAAATACAATTCTTTGCCCATTCCCATCCTACTGTGTACCAGTATGTCAAATTTTAAGTTGATTAGCCATTAGCAAATTTTAATTAATCTATTTACCACGGACCTAAAGCCCGCTCTGATACCAACTGTAACACCCCAACCCAACATGAGCCTGGAATGCTACTATCGTTGCCTACTAATGCGTCACAACGCGGAAGGCAAGTACTTTAATATTCTTGAGATTAGTGAATGCTAAATGCTTGATGTTCGTATTGTGTTTTTCTGTGATCCATGAGAATATTCAACGTTTATGCTCCTTTCATACGTGTTATTTCCATGTTTAGAGATGATGTCTTTCATTATTCATATTTCATTCCATGCATCTATTATTCATGTTTCATCCACGGGAGTGGATTATAAAGACCCATCAATTCCAGTATGGGCACGTAAGACCCATCATTCCAATGTGGGCAAATTCGAACACCCGTATGAAACGTTCTTCATACGGGATTTGGATCCCCGTATTTTGTTAAATGCGGGCTTAAGTGAACACCGACGGGTGTGTCACTAGCTATACTAGTATAAGCAGAAGTGCAGTCCTTTCATTACTTTCAATCCATTCATTCAAATATTCTTTCGGTGCTTTGTTCATATTCTTTAAGGATGTTGTCTTGTTCATATTTGTTGTATGTCCAATTATTCTTTGTACTTGCTGAGCCTCGGACTCATTCTTGTCTTTGTTGTTTATTTTAGGTGATCGTTGATGATGGCTCTATTGGGAGGGAGTTGTAATACTCCGAAATGCGTTAGAGAGAAAACAAATAATAGTTAAAGGGGTTTTTCTGAAATTTCTTCAAAACCTGGGCCATGGGCTTTTGGCCCACGGCACCAAGGCCCAAAAGGGAAGAAACCCTAAATGTGCTACAGTACCACGCCTTGCTACAGTGCGGCGGCCGTGCTACAGTAACTCCCACATTTCCCCTTGCTGCCATCCTCTCCAAAGCACTTCCTCTTGCTGTCTTGTGTGCGCCGGCCGAAAGCAAAAGAAAGGAAGGGAGGAGAAGAAGAGGGGAGGAACGCCTCGCGGGAAATTCAGCGGGCTCACGTGTCTCCAAGGGTATCAATTCGTTTCCCCGCTGTTTTGATGATGTTTAGATGTGAAATTAGATTAGTTTGATTGGATCGAGTTCGTCCTGTTGTAGATTCAATTCTGTCCAAAATATTGCGTGGGCGATTTCGCATTCTTAGATGCCGAACCAGTAGTTTTGATCTCCTAGAGATATCTAGAGGTTATTCTTAAATTTCTATGGCCACCGAGTTCACTTGATTCCGACGTTCGAGTCAAAAGTAATGACAGATTTAGTATCTGATGTCCAGATTTCTGATGAGATTAATCTGTTTTGTTATTTCGTAAAATATGAAAATGTAATTGGAAGAATCTGGGTTTTCACCCAACTAGGTTATTTTAGGTAATTTGATAACCTTTCCAGATTGTTAAAGAACGATCAATTTGGAGTTATATATTAAAAGTTACGATCGTTTTAGTGCTGCTGTTTATGCTGTTAGACAGTTTTTGTACTGAAAGTTCATCTGTCTGTTAGCATACTAATTTGGTCAAATTGGATCATCTTGTCAACTAGAGTATTGTATATTTGTTAGTTAAAAATCCACAGAAACTGGATTCACCTCATTCGGAGTTCCAGATCAAGAGATATGCTGCTTACCGTGCTGCTGTCCAGTGGCATTATTTGACTGAATGCCTTGGTTTCAGTTTAGGGTTTCTAGATAAATCTTGATTCACCGGGGAAGCGATGTAGAACATTGTTAAGTAGTGTCGTGTTCATCGCATTCTTATTTCAGTTATTTAATTGTTTAGGAGGTGAAGCTTTGGGTTTAGGAGCACCACTTTTTCCTGCTAACGCGTCGCATCGCGGGAGGCAAGTACATTGCTTATCTTAATGATTGTGATTGATGAATGCTTTTATGATTATACTGTGAGTTCTTATGGTTCAAGAGAAGTTGGATTGTCTATGGTCTTTCATATGTGTTGAATCCATGATTGGAGATGATAATATTTAAGTTCATGTTCCTTCCATATGTGTGTTATCTCCATGATTAGAGAGCGTGTCTTTTCAATATACATATTTCATTCCATGCATTCATTATTCATGTTCCATCCACGGGAGTGGATTAAAAAGACCCATCAATTCCAGGATGGGCACGTAAGACCCACCATTCCAATGTGGGCCCCACTATTCCAATGTGGGCGTTTTGGGACACCCGTATGAAATGTTCTTCATACGGCACTTGGATCCCCGCATTTTTGTTAAGATGCGGGCTTAAGTGAACACCGACAGGTGTGTCACTAGCAATACCGGTATATGCATGTGTGTAGTCCCTCCATTCCATTCACTTCATTCATTCCATTCCATTCACTTCATTCATTCCATTCCATTCACTTCATTCATTCCATTCATTCAAATACTCGTTCTGTGATTTCTTCATATGGTTCAATGATGTTGACTTGTTAATGTTTGTGGTATGTTCCATTTATTCATCTTGTATTTGCCTTGAGTCTTGGACTCACACTTGTTTGTTTATTTATTGTTTTAGGTAATCACTGATGTTGGCTCATTTGGGAGGAGTAGACACGCACTACTCATTCACAACATCCTATTCAAGTTCAAGATTATAAATTAGTTCTATCTTTCACTTATTATTGACTTAACCTGTAATAAATAAGTTTAGATGGAGAAGGAAGGATACCTTCTCCTTGATACGGTTGATTTATTATTGCTTGTGAACCTTGTTTAACGATGAACTGTAATAAATACATTTAAATGGTGAAGGAAGGATACCTTCTCCATGTTGGGTTGTTTTATTTATGCCTTTAGATGTTATATCATTCAGATTCTTCCGCAATGTGGATGTATGTTAGAGTATTTAAGTGACATCTTGGCTTCCAAATAGCTAGGGTGTTACAGTTGGTATCAGAGCGGGCTTTAGGTCCGTGGTTAGTAGAAATATATTAAAATGACACACTGTGCACAGTAGGTGGGATGGGTAATTCGTTACTTCCGCATTTCTATTACTATGTTTCATTCGTTGAGCAATTGTTGAATTGTTTCTGTACTATCTTTCTTGTTGTTAATCTATGATCTGCTATGATCTTCTATGTCCATGAAATTATTCTATGATTACTATGACATGACCTTATATTCATAATTGATTATATTGGTTATGTGTAATGATAAAGGATGTTAAGAAGTTGAGGTCGTGGTTTTTGCCAGGATTCACGGGCTACACCACCGTTCGTGGTAGGGAATAGAGGAGTACTTACCTGTTACATAGTTATCGTTGAGCATGAGTTCTTTGATAAAGTTGTTGTCTTCCTCGAGTTTGAATCTGGTTTCCTAGTTGTAGATTCTTGCAGTTGATGAACTTCTTTTGAATGGGGGTCATAATGTAGTGGGCAAGCTCCGATAGATCTCTAATCGTTCTCTGAAACAATTATTGTTTTCTGACTGTTGAGTTGCTTTTATTACTTGCGATTTTCGTCAGTTGGCAATATTGATAATTCCTTGGTTGTTCCTTCTTTCTCGCTAGAAAAGAATGACTCATTTATTCGTTTGATAGTTTGGGTAATGAGAGTTTAATGTTGCAAGTTTGTTAGCATGAGAAAGTTTTGACTCTATGTATTTCCTTTGGATTATTCCGAGTGTTGAATATTAATGCATCTCTTTTCTGATGGAAATTGTTAAAAGCCTTTTGTGATGCCTTGTTATGGTTAAATCAGAGATTGTAATCAAATAACTTGATATGGTATGGGTATCAAGTTGAGTCATTGGTGTGGTGCATCATTAATATTAATTAGTAACCTTGGAAGTGGAATTGATTAAGTTGATGTTGTCTTCTACTAGTTCTTCTTTAACTGTATTTTATGAGTAGTATTTGTGAGTATGTCCATAACTATTTGGAGTCAAAAGAGATATTAAGAAGTATGGAACATTGATAAATTAGTCTGGTCATTAAAATTGTTTAGGTTGCTAAACTTGTTGGGTTCTTTGGTTCCAATGGATTAATTGAAATGTGTGGAAAGGGAAACTAGAGGAAATGCTAGATTTACATATTCCCTAGTATGATTAATTATTGGAATTGTGTACAACCGGTTGAAGGGATTGAATATCAGTGGATCTAGAATTTATGGGAGGAGTTCTATATAGTTTCTCTATATAGAATGACGCAATGAGTTTGGTTGTAGTGTTGTTGAGACTTTTGATCGAGAGAAGATTTCGATTTTTATTTGAAGTTTTAGTGTATGTTTGCCGAAATCCAAATATGAGGAGGAACAGTTGAATATGTGTTTGTAAATATCCATACGATTTGGGAAGGAACGTAGGTAGCAACTAGATTTCATAATGAAGTCAGTTGATAACAACAATGGTTGGAGTATAACCGCTGTGTGTTGAAGTTTGATGTTGAGCATCACTAAAAGTTGAACTGATATGTTATAATAGGGGGCTTATGCCCACATGATTGTGAAATCATCGGATGATAATGTGTCCTTGATGAAAGGGTTTTGGTAAGACCTCTTCATTTGTGTAGTAGACCCCTTCTAAACTTAAGAGGTTGATGTAGTGAGGTAGTATGGTTTTGGTATACTCTCGTTTTGATGATGAGATGAAAAGGTAGTATGAAACAATTTGGTGGAACTTTGGGGCTTTCTAATGGAATAGTTGATGATAAAGATTCGTGTTCAGAGTGTATTATTCTTAATGTTAGTAAGATTATCTGCAAGAGATTGTGACTTGGGTGTGTGGTGATGATTCTTTTAGAAATAAAGTAATTTGATCGTCTTTCATAATTTTGATTTAGTAAAAGTGTTTCGAGTTCTACGGTTGTGATCATTTGGACCTCTTGAGTATTGTGGTGATTGAGTTTGTTTCGAGCAAGGTGACCTGTTGAAAGATTTTATTGGTTCTTAAGTGGATCGTGTGATTTGGGTTTTAAGAGCTTATCTTGTTTAAGCTGGCAAAGTGATGTAGTAATCACAGAAAATGTCTTTCTTTGTTAAAAGAAGGAGTGAAGTATAAGTATTTGAGATGTAAGTCACGTTTCACATCTTGCAGTTATTTGAATGTGCTTAACCCTTATGCATTTGTTCCATAAGAGTGTATCAATTTTCAAAGGCAACGCCTTCTTCTTATTTGGGGTTCGATCTTCCCTTCGTGCGGGACTTTCGCCTCAACTGTTGACTTCCTCTTTGTTGTGTCGAGTTCTTTGCGATGATTTTTTCCCTTGGTCTGTGTTCCTTTGTGAGTGGTAAATGTTTTTTTATGTGGTCAAAAATGTTTTCATTTGCCTTCTCTTTTGTGAAAGGATCCACCGATTCGTTTCACAGGGGTCTTTCAAAGTGTTTGTTAATTGTTGATGTGAGACCTTGGGTTGCAAGTTAGTTGAGGAGCATTGGAGGATGAATTGATTTCGTGTTATAATTCTTGGAAAGAATTTCATTTAAATGGAATGTTGTCTTTAAGGACTAAACTGATTGTATTGTTGCAACTAGTAGAACCTATAGTGATTGTGATCCAAGATCTTTTGTTCACTTCGGGTGGAACATTAGAATTATCGAAAGTATGGAAATCTTGATCAATTTTATAGAGTATCGTAATTTGGTAGTATTGCGAGGTTGTGAAGGTTATTCTTGATGATGTGGTTTAATGAGAGTGGGATTACAAGTAATCGAATCGTCATGTCAATTAATGGGATAATGGAAAATGTTGAGTTAATGTCAAGAATGATTTGGCTTTAATGAGTAACCTTCTGAGAGTTATAATCTTTGTAAAGGTAAACTGGTCAAGAAAATATTTTCATGATGATGTTAATGAGTGAGTATGTTGGAATTGTGGAATTTTAGGGATTTAATCTGAGAATTTCCCTATCTTTTATATGAGAAGTTCGTTGTAAGAGTCTCGGAGGTTAAATTTGGGCTTTGCATTGTTATGTTAGAAGTTTGATCGCCCAATGATAATGTGAAGAAGTAGTATAAGGGTGGATTTCGTATAGTAGGATGACCATTGATAGAAATCTTTTGATGAAATACATGAGAATATGTGATGTGAATTTCGAGTTGTTCATTCTTAAAGGATTGAGGTAACGTGATTACGTGTGAAGATCCATTTTGGGATGCATCAGAAGTTATCTATCAGAGTAATTCTGTCGGTAGGGGAGTTGACTAGAGTATTGTTTCTGTGGGGTCGATAGAGCCTCTCTACAGAGGTGTGGTTGATGTATTTCGGTTTGAGCATAGCATTGAGAATGCCAAGTTAAGAGAGATGGATTAGTGAGTTATGCGATGAATCGGGATCCCAAAAAGTTGAGAGAAATTTTATTTCTAAAAGAGAAATTGAGAAAAGAATATTTCCTCGAGTAGTGAAACGCTCTCTTGATTCTTGTATGAGCTATGTGTTTATGACGGATGTCTTTCGCAAATTGAGCTTGGCTTTATGTTGGCATGCGTGGTTCTTATCAGTTCAGAAAGAATAAAAGAAATGATGGATTTGGATATTCGAGTGATTTCTCCTTTGGCGGACGAGGTGTTTATTTGCAAATTTTCTAATTTGAAGGTGGAAAGATTTTCATGATAAATCTTCGATTCTGAATTTGACTCTTTTTAGTACCGAGTTGGTAACACTTGGTTGCGATGAGAGTCCTTCATTTTCAGTTGGGCTATGTCGGTAAAAGAGTGTGTTTAAAGCGAGTTCTGTTGTGTGTCCCTCGGTAAAGAAGGTGATCTTTGTTTGGGTGAAAAAGTTCGATTGAGAGGTGGAACAAGAGTTCAGTGTTCTATGCGCATGTTGCGTGGTTCGGTACCACTGGGGGGTTGCCCCAAGGTACATTGGGTTATTTTCGCTAGTTGGCGTATCGCCAGGTGTTGGACCGAAAAGGCGACTAGAGGGGGTTGAATAGGAGCTCAAAATCTTTTTCCAATTAGAATGGATCCAACAATAATTTCACTCCAATAGCTATGAGAGCTATCAAGATCAATATACAAGTATAGCGGAAGCCTTGTATTGAATCCTAATCAAACCCCCAAAGCACAGGAGCAAAGAACCAAAAGTTGTGCTGAAATTTCAGGAATCGGTACTACCACTGTTGTAAGTGCGGTACTACCTCATCGCGGTACTACCGCAGGCAAAATAAAGGTACTACCTTTTATCCTGACGATGAACGTAATGTACTGAAAACGAAATCGAAAATCGTCGTAACTTTTAAACCGTAAGGCCAAACTCCACCAAATTTGGAACACACATTCCTAAGGATATTAGGAACCTATTCCAATCAAGGATCGTAGAGATCCAAGCCAAAGTTCCTATCTTTTTCAGATTGAATAAAGGTGGTTCAAAAATGAGTCAAAAAGCGAAACTATGATCTAGAGACTTGCTCGTGGGTGATTGATGAACAAGATGATCCTAGATGGGTTCCCACATGTCCCAGCAAGTTAGATCACGGCAAGAAACCAACTAAAAACTCGCAGATCAAGGAAAGACACAAAATCATCAAATAGAGAGAAAGAAAGCAAATGAACTCATCTTTGAGAGAACTTTCTTTGGATTGATTTGATATGGTATTGGTTTACAGCCACTCCATCAATGGAGAACAAAGACTCAATACATGAGCACGAAATCAAATCCAACTCTCTAGAACCCTAACCTCCAACTATCAACTCCCTAAGCACAAAAGCAAAACTAGGGTTTACCATGCAATGAAAGGGTTGAGAGGTGTTGGCCAGCACCCTCTCCTATTTATAGTAGAGGCTTAGACCTTCTAGAAGAATAACCTTAATGGGCTCCCGTTAAGGCCCAAAACAAATGGGTCACACACGCACGCATTTTAAAACGCCATCTTCAATTCTCTTGACCTAATCCACTTCTTGACGCACCGTCTTGCGCCGCCAGTTGGCATTAGGTCACCAAGGCAGTATTTGGTAAAATTACCAAAATACCCCTTCTCGGTCTTTTTCGAAGACCGAGCCCCATCTTCGTGAAGCACCTCCCATGCTTCGCCACGTGTAGGTTGATCCAGCGGCTCTCTTCATGTCAGCAAGTCTCTCCCATCCGGCTCCCACCGAAACCACCATAGCACTTGCACCGACCCCCGCGCCGCTTGATCGAACCCGCCGACCGAATCGCCTGTTCGGTCACCTTTGTCCCTTGCGCAATGCTTGACTCCATTGACCTCACCCGCATCCTCGATCGTTCGACCTCGGCTCTCCAAGCTTAGTCCCGATCATCCTCGCCGTTGACCGTCATTGACCTCCAAGCAACCCGCACATCAATAGACAAAGAAATCGAATCCGGAACAAGTTCTTCACAACTTGACCCACGTTAGTCAAAACATGCATCATGCAACACATATGCCATGAAACCCATGAACTTGACCTAACCCAAAAGCAATTCTCCAATTGAAAAGACAATCAAGACAAAATCGGATCGCCAGTGTTAAGGCGATTACTCGAAAGCGGTCGTATCAGCTCCAACAACAAGCAAAGATTACCGCTACTAAAGGAAATCCAAAACTCCCCGATTACACTTGTTCTGGAAAAACCATACCGCTCACACGCGGTCGTTCCGTCATGCGGTACTACCGGCAACCGTAGCGAGGTACTACCGCTCCTCTAGAAATCCAAAACACCAAAACATCTTCTCTCGTAAAAACGTACCGCTTTCCTTGCGGTAATACCGCCTAGCGGTGCTACCGCCAAACACAAGCCGGTACTACCATTTATCCTGACACTTGCTGAAAACAGGATTTCAACAAATCCGAAAACAACAGTTTCGACAAACCTAAGGAGCTATTGCCAATTGGACCATCATAGTAAGATCGTGAGCATATCCCCATGATATCCACAATCTCCCCCTTGATGAACACATTGGCAAAATCCCCAAACAAGCAAATTTGAGGTTTGAAATTAGATATACTCCCGTTTTCGCGCAAAGGCACAACTTGGTCCATTAGCAAGAGAAAGCAATGGAGATGACCAAGCTGGCTTCAGAATAGTATCAGCAAGTGAGATAAGGTAGTGGAAGGCAAGAAAGCTTCAATTTCCAGAGAAGAGCCAAAAATCTCACTTAAGGTCCATATGAAAGAACAATTGTTCAAATGACCTTTGGTCATGGTGAGGATCCAAGAATTGCACTTCAAGTTCAGAAAAAGGCAATAAGATCACAAGAAAGCAAATAAGAAACTCCCCCTCATTATGATCCTCAGAATTTCAAATTTTGTCCAAGTAGCTCCCCCTTTTTCAAGCATCTTCTCCCCAAACAACTTCTCCCCTTTTTAACATTTTTACAAAATCTTCTCCCCCTTTGACAATGGAGTCATCAAGGAATCACGCCTTCCTCTTGTCCAGAGATAACAAATGCAGAATGAGGAAAAAGCATAAGATGGAGCATGCATGAAATGCAATGGAGTGGCTTCAAAAATTTTTTTTGTATTTTTCAATTGTTGAATACAAGAAGCTTTGGAGATTACCCAAAAGAACAAGCTAGCATTTCTAAAGTTGCACAAACAACATATCAAGCCTAACAGCGCTAGCAAGATCATAATAAGACATGTATAACAAAGCTAAGCAAGAAGGCTCAATATAAAGCAATGAATTTTAGCACTTTAAGCAAAGCTTCAAATCTAGCAAGTTCATCAACAGGGATCCTAAAATGATACTGGCCATGTCAAAATGTCAACATGAGATCCAAAAGCTAACAATGACCACATTAAGAGACAAATAGGTCCTGAATTGAATCATTTTGCTCAATTTTCTCAAACGCCCAATTTTCAACTGTTTTTCATTTGCAATGAATATTGAAGTTGACTAATGGTCTAACTTAGTGACAAGATCCTCGGACTAGGAGCCATCCACAAACTCATCCTAAGCTTCACCAAAAGTTGATTAAAGGTATATCTTAGTGAAGAAGATCCCGGACTAGGAGCCATCCACAAACTCTTCCTAAGCTTCTACCGGGGCAACAAATCTTGAGGTTCATGTCGCCAGACAAGCGGTCCCCATGAGATCGTTCGATCATCAAACTATCTCCAAGTTCATGTCTTTGACATGCAGTCTCGTAAGAGTAGTTTGGCACAATTTAAGCATAAGACAATCTTGAAGTTTGATTTTTCATTTTTTTTCTTCACAAGAGCAGTTTTAGATTCTCAAGAACACAAGAAGCTCAAGTAATGATCAAAGCTAGATTCAAGAGCTAACAAAGCAATTTTGACAGGCCCAATGTCACAAAAGGAGCACTAATTGCGCAACTGGCTAAAAAATTCACAAATTGCTAATTTCTTAGTTCAAGTTGTTTTTCAAGTTCTAGCTCATACAACAAAGACTTAGCTACACATGTGAAAGCATGATAATTCTAGCAAGTCAAAGAACTAGACATGGCATTGAGCAAGAATTGAAACACTAAAGCTCCAAAGGGTAATAAGCAAAGCTTCATCAATTTTAAAAGATAAGTTTAAAAGCTTATATTACAATGCATCTTTTGGATTTTTCATATGAAATGCAATATGATACAATGAGATGCAAGAAAAGCTCATAAAGCCTAAAAAGCCTAACAAGATCAAAAAGATCAAAAAGAAGATCGATAAAAGACCACAAGAACAAGAAAGGATCGAAAAGATCCAACTCCCCTCAAACCAACCCATAGGGATAAATTACCCTAGCTCACTTCTCAAGGTGGCAAACCTTGTTGGGTCTAAAGGCTTGGTGAGGATATCGCTAATCGAGCCTCGGACTCCACAAAACGCAAAGACAATATCACCCTTCTCAACGTGGTTTCTAAGGAAGTGATAGCGAATGTCTATGTGCTTGGTCCTAGAATGTTGCAATCGGGTTCTTAGCAATGTTGATAGCGAAGTGTTGTCACGTAAAAGAGGAACACTAGCAAAGGTTAACCCAAAATCCTTAAGAGTGGAGACCATCCACAAAATCGACTACAAAGAACTAGCAAAGAGACTACATATTCACTTCAAAGAAGGATTGTGCAATGTAAGACCGCTTCCTAAATGACCAAGAGACAAGAGAAGTGCCTAAGAAATGACATGTGCCGATGTGCTTTTTCTATCTAGCCTATAGCCCGCAAAATCAGAATCAAAACCCCGAATGGACAAATAAGAAGAACAAGAATACCAAATGCCATAATCAAGGGTAGAGTGTAAATACCGAAAATGCGCTTAACGGCTTGGCGATGTGAAGTCCTCGTGACGCTCAAACCTCGCATGAGGCAGACCGCAAGTGGATGTCCGGTCTTGAGGCCGCCAGTATGTAAGGGAGCCGATCATGCGGTACTCGCGTTGATCCACGGCTTCTCCTTCCTCATCTGGATCCAAATCGAAGTCGCCATGGGAGTGGCGATCGCTTGCAATCACCCATATCAAAACGCTTGAGCAAATCCTTGGTGTACTTCGCTTGATGGATGAAGATCCTTCCTTGCATTGCTTGATTTGTAGCCCCAAAAGTAATTTAGTTCTCCCATCATGCTCATCTCAAATTCCTCGACATGGTCTCGTAAAAACTAGAAACAAGAGCATTAGAGGAACCACCAAAGATAATATCATCAACATATATCTGAACAAGGTGAAGTCATTGCCATGCCTAAGAATGAAAAGAGTCTTATCAACTTTTCCCATTTCAAAATCATTTTAAGCAAGAAGGTCTTAAGTCTATCATACCTGTGCTCTAGGGGCTTGTTTAAGACCATACAAGGCTTTGGATAGCTTAAAACATGATCGTGGTGCTTGGGATTCTCAAAGCCGGGGTTGCCTAACATACACTTCCACCTCTATAAAACCATTCAGAAAGGCACTCTTAACATCCATTTGATGCAACCTAAAACCTTTAGATGCAGCAAATGCAAGTAGAATGCGAATGGCTTCTAGTCTAGCAACAGGAGTGAAAGTCTCATCAAAATCTAACCCCTCAACCTGGCTAAAACCCTGAGCTACCAACCTAGCCTTATTTCTAACCACAGAACCATCCTCATTTTGTTTATTTTTGAACACCCAGCGGGTTCCTATAACATTATGTCCACTAGGAGGTTCTACAAGGTTCCAAACTTTATTTCTTTCAAAATTCTCTAACTCCTCATGCATGGCATTGACCCAACTAGCATCAGATAAAGCATGTGATATATCCTTGGGTTCAAAAGAAGCTACAAATGCAGAGTGAGAGAAAAGACTCGGATCATGATACCTGAAGCGAGTGACTCGCTCATGGAGATTGCCAATCATCTGATCTGGAGGGTGTTGCTTCTGAATGTGCAAAGGAGCGCCTGGGGGAGATAATGTCTCCTCGACCTCCGCAGGTACTGCTAACGACGAAGATGCAGCAGGAGCCTCAATTGGAGGTGAAGCAGTCGTCACGGGTTCAGGAGCTTGGGCAGCTTGGACGGGAACATTAGCAACAGGTGGAGGAGCAGTATCAAGTTCATCCTCATCTTCTTCAACAAAAATGCTCTCTGTCACCATTAAGTCACCTGAAACATCGGATCTAGCTCCAGGACTAGTCTCATCAAAAGTGACATTGCATGTCTCCTGGACAGTGTTAGTTTCAACATTAAAAACCCTAAAACCCCTCGAATGAGCAGATAACCCGAAATAAACCATCACAAGTCCTTGATTCAAATTTATCTAGGTTCCTGTCTTGAGAATAAAACACTTCGATCCAAAGACTCGAAAGTGAGAGATGAGGGTTTTTTCGCCAAAACGAAGCTCATATGAAGTCTTGCCCAAAGACGGTCTCAAAAGACACGGTTGAAATATGGCAAGTCAGAGCAATAGCTTCGCCCAAAACCTCCTCGGTGTGCTATACTCATCCAAAGATCGTTCTAGCCATCTCGACTAGAGTCCGTTCTTCCTTTCCACAACGCCATTTTGTTGAGGGACGTGTGGAGAAGAGAAGCGATGCTCAATACCGCCGCCAAAGACAAAAGAGGCAAAGAAGCATTTTTGAACTCCGTGCCATTGTCACTGCGGATCGCTCTCAAGGCACCAGGAAGTTCAGAAACCAAACGAAGAACAAGGTCAGCATAATGCTCAAAAGCCTCATCCTTCGAAGCAAGAAAGAACACCCAAGAATATCTCGAAAAATCATCGACTATGACAAGAACGTACCAATTGCCACCGACTGACCGAACCCTAGCAGGACCAACAAGATCCATATGAAGCAACCGTGTCCGTCCGTCACCATAACCATAGTCAATGACGGTGTGAGGCGGCAACTTGCTTGCCATGCCTACAGGCGCACAAACAAAGATCCTTAATGACTTTGAGTTTAGGCAAACCTCTCATGAGATCAAGGCCGCTAACTCGTGTCGATGATCAAAACCAATGTGCCCCAAACGTCGGTGCCAAAGCCGATATCGAAGAAGAAGCAATTAAGCACTTAAGGGATCCAAAGAAGAGACTCAAAAAATCATCTCCAAAAATTCTACCAACTCTAGAAATCCCAAA
Organism: Phyllostachys edulis; assembly: GCA_036346405.1. Lineage (NCBI taxonomy): Eukaryota > Viridiplantae > Streptophyta > Magnoliopsida > Poales > Poaceae > Phyllostachys > Phyllostachys edulis. Next base: position 30,866,525 of record CM070565.1, on the reverse strand, counting down.
ACGAGCTCACCAAAAGAATCAAGCACACCGACGGGCATTCTTCTTAAAACGAGTCTCATAGCCATCATCGAGAAGTCAGGAGACGTAAAGGAGATTGTACCTTAGCTTAGACACAAGCGCGACGTCCTTGAGAATGAACTTGTCGCTCACCCTAATCATTCCAGTTCCTTCAATGCGCCTTGTGTATCATCTCCAAAGGTGATGAAGTCATCACCGGTTGATCGCGTGAAGGAGGTGAACCATCTTGAGTCTCCGGTCATGTGGCGTGAACACCCGAGTCGATTTAACCATGTGTTCTTCCCCTTCCGCCAATCCTAAAAATCAAGGAACAAAGAGCGATATGTCTCAACATCAAGTTAGTTAAAAGCGACTTGGGAACCCAGTACTGAGACACTCATCTGCGAGTAGTATGCAAAGCAGATATGCTATCCTTGACTTTACTAGCAGTTCTATTATGAGCAATGGTAACAAGAACATGAGATGCATCCTGTCTAGGAACACGGTGATGAGCATGTGCAACAAATCCTAGATCAGGTTCTTCTTTTGTACGTGACCATGTCTCATAAAAGCTCTAGGTTGATTAGATGACATTCTAGCAATATTTTTCTTAGCGTTCTTCAACCTACGCCAACAGAACTCAACCAAATGTCCACTCTTCTTGCAATAGGTGCAATGGTATTTTGTACCACTGGGAGAAGCACCTTTTGCCTTAAAAGAAGGTTGGACAAAACCTGCAGATTTAAAAACAGTTTTTGCATGTTGGGTTTTGAATTCAACTAAGCCGTTTTCCAAAACCTGAATGACATTAGGCTTTGACATGTCTTGGGCTGAGTTGTATCCTAAACCTTGCTTCTTAAAAGGAGTTTTAGATTTATCTAGAATCATGTTTAACTGTTTTTCACCATTAGAGAATCTTTCTAAAGTATCCTTGAGATATGCATTCTCTTTTTCAACATTAGCACATGATTCACAAGTCTTGCCCTTAATGGCTCTAGCATGTTTCTCCTTAAGATGAGCAACTTCAAGCTTATAGGCAGCACAAGAAGCACAAGATGTAGAATCAATTGTATTCTTAAGCTTGGCAAATTTAGCTCTAACTGCTTCTAGAATATCCTTAACTTCATGTTCACGTTCTAAGCAGAAAGAGCAGAAGCTAGATTTCACATTGCCAGAGGCATCCAAATTGCTAGACTCTAAGCATTTTTCACATGGAGCAGATTTAACATCAATTAGCTCAGTTCTAGCATTTTCAAGTTGATGCAAAGCAATATCATGAGCAGATTGTAGCTTAGATAGTTCGGAGTGCAAAGCATGGCAGGATGAACATTCATCAACATCTAGACTCTTAGCATTCACAATCTCTAATGTCAAATTCTCGACTTGTGACACTAGATCCTTGTTCCTAGCCATGGTGAACTCTAAAGCCTTATCTTGACTAAGCAATTGCTCATACATGTTATCGCATCTAGTAGAAAGGGCATCATAGGATGCAAGTACCTCATCGTTGTCATCGGCGTCGACGGAGTCGGCCATGAAGCACATTAGGTGAAATCCTTGGCCTTCCCTTTCTTGTCTTGAGGATCTCCTCCTCCTTGTCCTCCTCGCCCCGAGTCCACATCGCTCATGGATTGATCTCCAAAAGTGGCAAGGACCCGGTGAGTACCTTCATGAGCTTGGCAAAGATCATACTTGGGCTTGCCCCTTGAGGCTTCTTCCAGCAAAGCTTCTCAATCTTGTAGTTGCCCTTACCTTTCAGCTTGGGGCGGTTGGTCGGATGTGATATAGCTCTCCACACTCATAGCATGTCACAGGCCACCTCTCTTCTCGTTTCGACATTGTTATATGCCCGTGTGACTTTCTTGGCTAAAAGAGCTAAATCAGCCTCAGAAGACTCTCAAACTCTTCTTCTTGAATAGCAGATAAACACGCAAGAGAAAAACCGTAAGAAGACTCGGAAGAACCATCGAGTCCTTTGAGAGGATCAGCCACCAAAGCCATGTTATCCTTCTTAGGATTACCGCCTCTTGATCTCATCGTTTTTAGCTTGCTATAAAGCAGCTCCAAAGTGAGATTAGAGAGATCGACGTTCTCCTCTATGGCAGTTGCCTTCATCTCCCACTCCTTGGTGTTGATTGCACCCAAGAGGTGGGTGGCATTCTCATATTGAGAGTACTCAATGTCAACAGCTTTCATCTGATTGATCACCTTGTTAAAACGAGTAAAGACGCATCTCAAATTTGTTGTACTCTCGCTTGTAGACATTCTGACGCACTTGCTTGATCTGGGACGATCCCTCATGGTAAGTTTCGAGGGTGTGCCAAATCTCATGTGCTTGGTCGCAAGATTGCAAATCCTATCGCACTCTTGCCTACCAAGCCCAAAGATATAGAAGGTTCTTTGCCTTGTTGTTGTTAGCCAAGAGGGAATTTCTTTGGCGTAGCAACTTCGGCAAAAGCAGCGGGCTCGAACAACCTCCCATATAGCTTGTCCTTCGCTCTCAAGGAAGACTCGCATGCGATTGTTCCAATAGGCATAGTCGAGCCCATCGAAGACATGCGGCTTGGTCGAGTACTTATCCATCGCCAAGTTCAGTGACCGGTTAAGATCAAGATTGAACTAACCGGGCTCTGATACCACTTGTTGGACCGAAAAGGCGACTAGAGGGGGGGTGAATAGGAGCTCAAAATCTTTTTCGAATTAGATTGGATCCAATAATAATTTCACTCCAATAGCTATGAGAGCTATGAAGATCAATATACAAGTATAGCGGAAGCCTTGTATTGAATCCTAATCAAACCCCAAAGCACAAGAGCAAAGAACCAAAAGTTGTGCTGAAATTTTAGGAATCGGTACTACCACTGTTGTAAGTGCGGTACTACCTCATCGTGGTACTACCGCAGGCAAAATAAAGGTACTACCTTTTATCCTGACGATGAATGTAATACCTGAAAACGAAATCGAAAATCATCGTAACTTTTAAACCGTAAGGCCAAACTCCACCAAATTTGGAACACACCTTCCTAAGGATATTAGGAACCTATTCCAATCAAGGATCGCAGAGATCCAAGCCAAAGTTCCTATCTTTTTCAGATTGAACGAAGGTGGTTCAAAAACGAGTCAAAAACGAAACTATGATCTAGAGACTTGCTCGTGGGTGATTGATGATCAAGATGATCCTAGATGGGTTCCTACATGTCCCAGCAAGTTAAATCACGGCAAGAAACCAACCAAAAACTCGCAGATCAAGGAAAGACTCAAAATCATCAAATAGAGAGAAAGAAAGCAAATGAACTCATCTTTGAGAGAACTTTCTTTGGATTGATTTGATATGGTATTGGTTTACAGCCACTCCATCAATGGAGGACAAAGACTCAATACATGAGCACGAAATCAAATCCAACTCTCTAGAACCCTAACCTCCAACTATCAACTCCCTAAGCACAAAAGCAAAACTAGGGTTTACCATGCAATGAAAGGGTTGAGAGGTGCTGGCTAGCACCCTCTCCTATTTATAGTGGAGGCTTGGACCTTCTAGAAGAATAACCCTAATGGGCTCCTGTTAAGGCCCAAAACAAACGGGTCACACACGCACGCATTTTAAAGCGCCGTCCTCAATTCTCTTGACCTAATCCACTTCTTGACACACCGTCTTGCGCCGCCAGTTGGCATTAGGTCACCAAGGTAGTATTTGGTAAAATTACCAAAATACCCCTTCTCGATCTTTTTCAAGACCGAGTCCCATCTTCGTGAAGCACCTCCCATGCTTGCCACGCGTGTATGTTGATCCAATGACTCTCTTCATGTCGGCAAGTCTCTCCCATCCGGCCCCACCGAAACCACCATGGCACTTGCACCACCCCTCGCCGCTTGATCGAACTCCGTCGACCGAATCGCCTGATTCGGTCACCTTTGTCCCTCTGCGCAATGCTTGACTCCATTGACCTCACCCGCATCCTCGATCGTTTCGGACCTCGGCTCTCCAAGCTTAGTCCCGATCATCCTCGCCGTTGACCGTCATTGACCTCCAAGCAACCTGCACATCAATAGACAAAGAAATCGAATCCGGGAACAAGTTCTTCACAACTTGACCCACGTTAGTCAAAACATGCATCATGCAACACATATGCCATGAAACCCATGAACTTGACCTAACCCAAAAGCAATTCTGCAATTGAAAAGACAATCAGCACAAAATCGGTACTACCGCCGTGTTAAGGCCGGTACTACCGCAAAGTAGTCGTACCGCTCCAACAACGGCGGTACTACCGTTACCAAAGGAAATCCAAAACTCCCGATTACACTTGTTCGGAAAAACCATACCGCCACACGCTGTCGTTCATCATCGCTTACTACTACAGGCAACCATAGCGAGGTACTACCGCTCCTCTAGAAATCCAAAACACCAAAACATCTTCTCGGTAAAAACGCATCGCTTTCCTTGCGGTAATACCGCAATGGTGCTACCGTAAACACAAGCGGTACTACCGCTTATCCCGACACTTGTCAAAACAGATTTCAACAAATCCGAAAACGGTAGTTTCGACAAACCTAAGGAGCTATTGCCAATTGGACCATCACACTAAGATCATGAGCATATCCCCATGATATCCACCCCAGGACTGTCTCAAGTCCGTGCGCGGAGTACGTAATGTCTTGTATGTTCTGGTGTTGAGTGAGTACCTGGGAGATCCAGAGTTTGAGGTTTCGTTAGCGCCGTTGACCACCGAGCAAGATCTCACCTTCGAGACTCATCCAATACGTGTACTGGAGAGGTCAGAGAGAGTCTTGAGGTATAGACATGGGTATACGTTATGGTGTTATGGTCATGTCGGTCTGAGCGAGAAGAGACTTGGGAGGTAGTCTCGCATGATCGAGCTTTAACGAAAGTTGTTCACGTCAGGTACATCTTGTTGGATATTAATTTTCAGTTGTGGTTGTTGTTGTTTTTCGAGTAGATGACAGGTAGAATGTCGCATCGTGTCGTTTGTCGATGGTGTTATTTGGTGAATCGTTGGTTTCAGTTTAGGGTTTCTAGATAAATCTTGGTTCACCGGGGAAGCGATGTAGAACGTTGTTAAGTAGTGTCGTGTTCATCGCGTTCTTATTTCAATTATTTAATTGTTTAGGAGGTGAAGCTTCGGGTTTAGGAGCACCACTTTTTCCTACTAACGCCGCATCATGGAGGCAAGTTCATAGCTTATCTTAATGATTGTGATTGATGAATGCTTTTATGATTATCTTGTGAGTTCTTATGATTCAAGAGAAGTTGGATTGTCTATGGTCTTTCATATGTGTTGAATCCATGATTGGAGATGATAATATTTAAGTTCATGTTCCTTCCATATGTGTGTTATCTCCATGATTAGAGAGCGTGTCTTTTGAATATACATATTTCATTCCATGCATTCATTATTCATGTTCCATCCACGGAGTGGATTAAAAGACCCATCAATTCCGGGATGGGCACGTAAGACCCACCATTCCAATGTGGGCCCCACTATTCCAATGTGGGCGTTTTGGGACACCGTATGAAATGTTCTTCATACGGGACTTGGATCCCGCATTTTTGTTAAGATGCGGCTTAAGTGAACACCGACGGGTGTGTCACTAGCAATCTGGTATATGCATGTGTGTAGTCCCTCCATTCCATTCACTTCATTCATTCCATTCCATTCACTTCATTCATTCCATTCATTCAAATACTCGTTCTGTGATTTCTTCATATGGTTCAATGATGTTGACTTGTTAATGTTTGTGGTATGTTCCATTTATTCACTGTACTTGCTGAGTCTTGGACTCACACTTGTTTATTTATTTATTGTGTTAGGTAATCACTAATGTTGGCTCATTTGGGAGGGAGTAGAGGCGCACTACTCATTCACAGCATCCTATTCAAGTTCAAGATTATAAATTAGTTCTATCTTTCACTTATTATTGACGAACTGTAATAAATAAGTTTAGATGGAGAAGGAAGGATACCTTCTCCTTGATACGGTTGATTTATTATTGCTTGTGAACCTTGTTTAACGATGAACTGTAATAAATACATTTAAATGGTGAAGGAAGGATACCTTCTCTATGTTGGGTTGTTTTATTTATGCCTTTAGATGTTATATCATTCAGATTCTTCCGCAATGTGGCTGTATGTTAGAGTATTTAAGTGACATCTTGGCTTGCAAATAGCTAGGGTGTTACGGGGGTAGACACGTACTATTCATTCACTTCACCATATTCCAGTTTCAATAATAGGACTTGGTTCTGTCTTTCATTCGTTAAGTGATGAACTGTAATAAATAAAGTTAGATGTGGTTGATATCTTTATTTATGTTATGGTTGATCAAGTACTACTTGCGATCTTTGATCACCCCTTTGATATACTTATTTGGATTCAGACTATATTCCTGTCATTGTTCTATTAAATTTTGATCTCTTTATGTCATTAGATGAGATATTGTTTAAATTCTTCAGCATTATGGTTGTATGTTAGATTATTTAAGTGACATCTTGGCTTTCGAATAGCTAGGGTGTTACAGCAACGTACATGAATAAAGAGCATATTAATACTTCTAGCATTCATGAACAGCGACATACACATCATTCTAGCATCCATGAGTAGAGAATATACACATAATACCAACAAACATGATCAATCACCCTTAATTATTCTATTACTAACTGTACTTGCATCAACCATGCGAAGATGGAAGACATGAAGAGGGCGCTGCCCTTGGAACCAAACCCCCACCTGAATAATTTTAGAGTTAATTCCTTATTTGCCATTGGAAGTTGGCGAGCTCCCTAAAATGCCATCGAAAAATTGATCATCCCTTGTATGCCACTCGTTCTCAACTTTAATCCCTTCTTTGCCACTCCGATTAGGTTGGTAGTGGATTTGACCGTTGACTTGGACGCGAAAAGATGATTTTGCCCCTACGTATGCTCAGATATTTAGGGAATTATTTGACATAGTAATATAGTTCCACAAATTATGAAATTTTTAGGGGACGTTTCTGACATAGTGTATTTTATTCTGAAATTTTTATAGAGTTTTATTTGTAACATGTTTTTCTCTAAAAATCTTTCAATTTACAATCGAAAATTTAAAGATTTTTAGAGAAAAACATGTTTCAAATAAAATCCTATAAAAATTACAGAATAATTTACACTATGTCAGGAACTTTTCATAAAAATTTTATAATTTTTGGAACTATATTACTATGTCAAATAATTCCCTAAAGATCTCAGCCCTAAATAATGCACTTAGGGGCAAAATCGTCTTTTTGCGTCCAAGTCAACGGTCAAATCCACGGTCAACTGCTCAGAGAGGCAAATAAGGGATTCAAGTTGAGAACGAGTGGCATACAAGGGATGAGCAATTTTTCGATGGCATTTTAGGGAGCTCGCCAACTTCCAATGGCAAATAAGGAATTAACTCATAATTTTAACAACACTCTAAGATAACAATTCTGGACTAAACATTGCTAGAAACAAATATATATAACTCACTACGCTCCCTAGCGCAACCCAAAACTCCAAATTCCATGACATCGATCTGTCCCCTCAACAGATAGTCCACTTCTAAAATTCATAACTTTTCGTCCAGAAATCCAAAAGGGGTGTTCTTTGATTCTATAGAAATCTTATTAATTTATCTACATAAACATAGTTGGTAAGCTTTCCAGACTTAGCCATCTTCTATCCTTACCAGACAGATTAATACAACAACTAAATCTCGTTAAGGGTTCTGGACAGCTAACTAAAACTGACATATCTTTCAGTACACATAACCAAAATTTATGTTCTTTAACTTTCTAGAAAGCTTATCAAAATACATACATCTTCCGTTTTGGTGATATCTTCTGAATAAATAATTAGCTAAATCTTATTTATCAATTAATACCTGCTGCCAGAATTCTGACAGAATTATAGAACAGCGACACTACGAAAATCATATCTCACGATATGCTCATCCAAACGACGTGATCCAAGAACCTACGGAAAGATACTGATGTTATGTACAACTCTCTAGGAGATGGCCAGACTGGATTTCGTAGCTAACAGCCCTAAATCAGACGAACACTACAAACTGTCAAAATACCGATCTAATACTAACATCGCCTAAATACAAGATTACATTACTAATCAAATGGAATCAGGATTACCCTTGAAGAACTGCTGAAGAACGACGAAATCACCACGTGATCCCTCTTCTTCTCCCTTCTTCCTCTTCTTCTTGGTCAGCAGCAAGGGGGCGATATGGCTTGGCCACGGAGGATAGCATGGAGGGAGCGGTAGCAACCGGGAGGGCGTGCTACAGTAATGCAGTAATGCAGTAGCACTGTAGCGCGGTAGTACTACAGCAAAGCTAGGGTTCCCCCTCCTTTTGTTGGTGGTTGGTTTCCCTAGGGGCCATGGGCCACTGTGGCTATTTTCCCCCACTTGGCTATAGCCTGGCGGCCCACTTCTCTCTCAATATCTGAATTTTATCTTTTAATTCTCACGATTTCCTCTCTAATTTTTATTGCACTCTCTAAAGATAATTGTTTCAGAGAACAATTAGAGACCTATTGAAACCCATCAACTACAATGAACCACGAATCCAAGAGAAATTCGTCAACCACCACAGGACAAGAATTGGCCAAATTCAACAATCAAGGAAGAGAACAACTCTCTAAAGTAAATCACGCTCAACACTAGTAACTATGGTACTCGGGGTAACTACTCCCCTGTCCACATACCACGAACGGTGGTGTAACCTGGTGAATCTCAGAGCAATAACCACGACCTCAGCTTCTTAATATCCGTTATCAACACGCATATTCAATATAATCAGTTATGAATATTCCGGATCATCTCATAACCATCATAGAATAAATTCATAGATATAAAATATCATAGATTAACAACAAGAACGGTAGTACAGAAGCAATCCGATACAGTATAGCATAATGAAACATACCACTAGAATTATGAATGCAATTGATTTCCCAAACCCCACCTACCATGCACAGTGTGTCAATTTAATGTTTCAATTGCCACGGACCTAAAGCCCGCTCTGATACCAACTGTAACACCCTGGCTATGCGGAAGTCAAAATGTTACTTAAAAGACTAACCTATGACAAAAATGCAAAATAATTTCAACAATAAATCAGTTAATATCTAATAAAGACCAACATCTAATACAACAAATGTAGGAATATAATATGAATGCAACAACATAACACAAACTCTAGATATCCAAGCTTACTGAATCAAATAATATAATCCTATCAACAACTATTCCAGGATCACATGCAGTTATTAAATCAACCATAAACATAGTGAAGGATATCCTCAACCTTTAAAATCCATTTATTACAATTCAATACTTAACGAATGAAAGGAAAAGAACAAGTTTCATATGATTGAATGGGAGTAATGTGAAGTGAATGCATTATCCGTGACTATCCCCTCCCAAGAATGATGTCATCTGAGTTCACCTAAAATAAATAAACAAAAGCAAGAATGAGTCCATGACTCAGCAAGTACAACAGAACAATACGAACGGTACTGAATAAGAACATAACCATCACAGAATATAATATGAATATAGAATGGTTGAATAAGGTCATAACATCACACTAAAGAACATGAATGTATAATGACAGAAATCATATGAATGAATGAAATGCATGAACTCCACTTCTGCTTATACCGGTATAGCCAGTGACACACCCGTCGGTCTTCACTTAGGCCCGCATTTAACAAAATACGGAGATCCAAGGCCCGTATGAAGAACATTTCATACGGGGATCCAAATCTGCCCACATTGGAATGGTGGGTCTTTCGTGCCCATACTGGAATAGATGGGTCTTTACATTCCACTGCCGTGGATGAAACATGAACAATGAATGAATGGAATGAATTATGAATAATGAAAGACATCATAACATTAATCATGGATTAACGAACGTGGAAAGAATATGGAGCATTGAATCTACTTATGGATCATAGAAATAACAGTATGAATAACAAGCACTCAGTATTCACCAACAATAAGAATTACAAGGTGCTTGCCCATGTTGGAATGATGGGACTTCACTACCCACTCCCGTGGGTGAAACATGACTGAACAAATGAAAGGATACATTGAACGAAACATATCATCGAAGAAACATGGTATATCAATCTTGAAGGGAAACAAGTAATACCGGAATTACCCATTGCTTATTCATCAATCAAGTGGAACAAAAGCAAGCAAGACAAATCAAATGTACTTGCCTTAACCGTGAGACAAAAGACAACGATGGAACGCTCTAGCCCTGGTGTTCACCACCACCTGGCAACCGTAAATAACTAAGTATACCACACAAAAGTGCACAGCATAGCAATGGAACAGCATGAAATTAATCGCTCCTAATCGCAACCCAAATTTAATCGATATTCTCCCAAACCCCAATCTGTCCAAATTGATAGCTAGGCATTTCACAAAACACTAGAATCTGTCATGTAAGGATGACAAACTTCAAAGGCACCAAACCTCTAAACATCATTGCTAACTATAAAGTTACAAACAACTGAATAAGCCAAACAAATTTCATCAGTTGTGCATTTGTGCATAACACTAGAATCTGCTAAAACATGTAACCACAACACTAGCAACATTATGCAAATTCAGAAGACACCTTCTAAACATCATTGCAAACTACAACACATAATCAGTTTATCCATCTCAAATGCATAGATAACACTTAGCAAAAGTAACAGAACAATTTAGTAACAATAGATGCGAGAACATAGCTCTAAACTCTCTAAACACAATAAGAATAGGAGTAGGTGCGTACTATATCATACTTCAGTATTTGCTCCTATATCCAGTCCCCCATAAAAAGTGGTTCTACACTTCATTTACCTCAAAAAGTATCACAGCTTCACCCTATTCAATTGAACCCCGCATCCAAGCTTCATAACTCATTCGAGATGTTATCTTCTCAGCCTTCCTAGGGTCAATGCCCAATAATGTTCCAAGCTCATCAAAGCTGATATTAGTGTAAAGTTTACTGGCACTAAGGAGATTATGCCTAATCGTCGCCCGATCAAGCACAGTAGACTTATCTGGTAACAGAGCTTTTTGATGTGGTATCAGTTCCTCTGCAAACGAATCAATTTTTGGTTTCCTTGAAATCCTTTCTAGATACACCTTCTATAGTATTGGGTATATCTTGAGCTTCGAGTATCTTTCATCCGCCCTCAGAGTTTCCAAAGATAGCATCTGGAGCTGGAGAATGCCACTCCACACCACCTCCTTCGCGCTTGCATCAACATCAGTCAACCACCTCCTTCAACCTCACCGGGTACATGTACGAACAACAACTAACCACAACAACAAAGAAAATCAACTCAAGTTCAAACACTAAATCAAAATTACAGAAGGGGGAAAATCGACAAGGGGGGGGGGAAGGAATCCAGAGCCAGCGGCCGGAGGCCGAGCTGGGCGCGGCACGGGCCGGAGGATGTAGGAGAGGGAGCGGCGTCCGAGCCGTAGGGGAGGCAGGCACGGCCGGGTGCAGCGCATGGACGAGCCGTAGGGAGGGGCACTAGAGCCAGGCCGAGCCTAGGGGGTGAGCCGGAGGGCTGGAGGTGCTGAGGAGCCAGCGGCGTCAAACCGAAGGGGGAGGGGGCGACGCCAAGTGCTGGAGGGGGCGGCGCCATCTGCTGGAGGGGGCGGCTTGGAGTGCACGGGCTGGCAGCAGCCCTTGGGGAAGAGGATATGCCAGGGAGAGGCGGCGGCCAAAGAAGGGGAGGGTAGGAGATGGCGTCGACCATTCGGCCAGGGGGAGAGAAACTGGGCCGCTAGGGTTAAGGGGTGCCCCTCCTTTCTATTACACAAAGGCCGGCCCACTAAAGGCTGCTGCACAATGGACCAAGAGCCCAAAGTCCAAACGCGCTAAGAAAAACAGAATTTGAGCTAAATTCAATCTCTAAACTTTGATGTATTTGAAATTGAATAAATTTCGCTCTCCCGAACATTAATCTTTCTAGTTGAAATTTAGGGTATTACATTCTTACCCCCTTAAACAGGATTCGACCTCGAATCCTCACACAGCTCTACACGAGAGAATAACCACAACAATGGACTATCAACGGTAACTACGTACCCGTTGTGAACGATTCCGGATAACGCTCACGCCTGCGAAACTCCAACTCCCGAGTGGCCTCTCCCTCGGACAGATGAGACCACAAAATGGTAACTTCACACAAAAAGGGTCAAATTCGGAAGCGAAGATACATCATGAAATCCATTCCGCTTTCCAAGAAAACAGCTTACAAATAAACATCACATAAGCCGAAAGAGCAACTGACCACACATGCCATCAAAAAGCCAAGCTCAAATTGCGAAAGACATCCGTCAACAACACAAGCTCGAACGTGAACCAAGAAAACTCTTCACTACCCGAGGAAACACTCTTTTTCTCAATTTCTCTTTTAGGAATAAAATTCCTCTTAAACCTTCGACCACCAGTGGCATGGCCATGCACTTTCTTTATCCAACCACATCGAGGGGCCCAGAGATATCTATCCTGTTATGTTAGGAGGGGCAAATTCCATATCCGACCAGTCACATCCCTCCGCATGTTTCATATCATACCCGAAAGCTACCTTTATAACTACCTAGTTACGAGTATTGTTTGGCAACCCCTAAGAGTGCTATTACACATCTAGGGAACCATGCTGATCTCAGGTCTAAAGATTATACATCATAATTGCTTGAGACCAACTGACGACACATAGAATCATAACAATCTCAACAGTGTCTCAAGGTGAGTCAATCCAACCCCATGTTCTCCAACATGTGTTCACATTATTGATTCGATATCCCTATATCCATGACTGGTGAAACATGGTCATCAATCAATACATGTGCTGGTGGTAGAGTCACTCGTGTCCCGACCAGTGAGATTCGACCAAGGATACTTTTAGAATTACATCATCATAAGTTAAAAGAGCTTCACCAACAAGTCACATACTTGTTAATCTTTATAACTGATGATTCAATCAAGGAACAGAATAACATTTATTGAATAACTCATAAACATAGACGTGATACAATCATCTCTATAATTGCCTCTAGGGCATATCACCAACACCTCCTCCACTCTAGAGCCACGCCGCTCGGCCTCTTGCTCCCCCTTGTTAGTCCTCCCCCACCGCCACCCGATGCCCCCTCCTAAGGTACATCTCCCCTCCATCTTCTTGTACACCTCCATATTCTACTTTCATAAATTCCTTCTCAGTTTTATGTACAAGTTTCTCCACACTTTTTAGCATTTTGGTAGTTTGATGTTCTCCAGAATTTGGTTTGATTGACATAGGAATTGCCTTGAGATGCAAATGGTTCAAATCATCATTTTGTATTGTTTGGCATCGGCTCAATATGCCATAGCACAACACGGGCATTGAACTAGCAGGTAGAAAAGAGTTAGTTTGGGCACTTGCCTTGAGATGTAGAAACAACTAAAATCATATATAGTCGCTTTTTCTGAGAGTCAAGCTAGGCACATTAAACATGGAGCATCATACAAGATGTCATGTGACTTTTTTTAGCTATATATACGCAATCTAGAATTCTAGATATGTAGAATTTTTTTTGCCGCAGATATGCAATGCATACTTTTTACCAGTTGCTACATGATTTTGATATGCTACCAAGCATTCATGCTGATTGCAAAAATAGGACAATAAAATTAATTCAAATCTGTTTATAAATAAATGTTATTGGGCCATGAACCAAAACATGGGCTGATGGACCAACAAGGACCTACTCCTAGACAGACAAACCTCAAGAACATAGAGCCTTGTAACACTGAGAATATCATGAGTTAATTAATTGTGGGGGCTTGGGGCCAAGGTCTTATGTTAATTAATTAAACTCACCAAATCAAGACTATCAAATGTTCATCTCTCCTCCAGCTTTAGGTGAAGTTCTATTATTTCCACCCTTCATTTTTCATCTTCCCTTGCCGCCTTTCATTCTCATTTTCCATTGCCATATCGTTAGCACATTATGTAGTACTAGTTTATGCAATGTTCTATATGTTAGCAATCTTCAATTAATCAACCTTCTACATTCTTGAAAAAATCCGAGGTGTTCTATTAAATAACTTTCCATCTCTTCCCCATCCTTTTTGAACTCTATTTCTCATGAGAATTGAATTGCACGGCCTGTTGCGTACGCATGACCTTAAGCAAAAAAACAAGAGTGCACATAATCTTTGATCGAGTTCTTTATGTGGATTTTGCACATTAAAGTGCAGTTTGATTTTGTGGAGACTGTGTGATACGGGGGATGTCCGATCTTCTCGGTGAGGAACCATGGATAGATGATGCGAAGTAAACGATGTCACTAGCTGAACACTCGTGCCAATGCACGAACCCTCAACTCTTTGGAATACGCCCAAAACACATCGGATACATGATCATCGCGAGACCACAAACGACGATTGCCAAGTCCCCAATTCCCAATGGAACAACGGCTTGACCTTGAATTGCAGAACGAATCAATGGATCGCCTAGTCCTCTCTCAAAGTCCTCGCATGAACTCTGGTTTAGAAAGAACAAGCAATAGCTATGTTTCAATTCTTATGCATAAACTGGTCTTAGGATACAATGGGGGTCTACCCCTCAATATATAGTGCCCTTCTCCACTTTATGGCTGGCCAAGAGGCCCTACTCCTACTCTATTTCAGAATTAGAGATCCTACTCCAAGTCGGACATAATCTAAAATAAAAAAGGAAACTCTGAGTTTACAACTGTCACATTGTTTCGGACATGTCTTTTGATACGTAATAAATCTGAGGCTGAGTGAGCATCCGTTGGATCGGGCTTGAAGTTAGCTTTCCAACAAGTACAAGAACACCCAAATCGGACTCCATTTGTGAAAGTTATGACCTTTTTAATCTAGACTGTACTGCTGATTCCGAATCCGATTTTGATGCTGATTCCGAATCCGAATTGAATCCAAACTATCCTAACTTCAATTTCATTTATTGAAACGACTTGAATCCGTGTGAAACTTGAGAAAGGGACTCTTGTAAGCCTTTGGAAAGTTATGGCAAAGCTGGATATCTTCCCAAGATGTCGTACAAGCTGCGGAATCATCAACTTTGTCAACTCTCGCGCGTTGATCGGTCTGAATGTGCAGCATGCACTCGAATAGCCATAACTTTTTATAGAAAGCTCCAAATCATGTGCCGTTTGATCCGTTGGAAAGTAGACTTGATAAGCTTTCCAAATATATATAGTGTTCATGCTAGATCCTTTTGAGTTGCTACGAAGATCGTCATGAACCCATACCTTCCATGCGTCCCACAGGCTGCATGCTATTTTTGTGAGCATCAAAACACCCCGAGAAGCATCATGTTCTTGATATTCACATGAAGCATCTCCTTCAAACCTAACAATAAGCAATTACCCGCTATTAGGTAGTATAATATTCTCAATTAAACTTAAAGGAAATTCATGGAACAGATTCACCTTTTGGTTAAGCTTCTTTGCACAAGCTTCACCCACAAGCTTCTCTTGTTCTTCAACTCTTTTAGTAAGCTCATGTTGTTCTGAGGTACTTGTTGAATTGAAAACACTATATGGAACAGCGTAGGTAAGGATGTCCGCATCATCCTTCCTTTCTTCAAAAAAAGCCGTCCTCGGCTTTTGATAGCCTGAAAATGTGCTAGACAAAGAAAACAACGTATATACATGGTATATGTATGAATCAATTATTGTGTTCTTCTTGTTGTTTTGCACAATTGATAGCTCAAAATCATATTTCAAATTACACAATTGACTCATATGATGAAATTTCACCTTCCCAGCATGAAATTCAAGTAAAGTGGGTGAAAACCAATTGATACCTTTCCATGCTTCAACTGTGCTACATGTTGTATTCTAAACAATAGGCACTTGTATTGAAATCCATCCCAAAGTGACCATGACAGTGCGCAAAAGAAGGTTTGAGCAAAACATGCAATTTTAAATCAGCAAGATTATCATAGGTAATGCTTATACGATAAACATAGAACTGGTCATCTACACCATAATTTCCAATCAAATTGAACATATATGTGTAGGCATAAGTATTAACTAGTGATTTTAAACATGAAATTTCAGCAAGGTTCTCAAGCACACTAGATAGCTCTCTAGGAACATCGAACATGATATAGTAGAAAGAATCATCAAGAGATATTCTAGTAAGAACTTCCTTTCGAGTAATCAATTCCACATTATGTAAATTGAGCATAGATATTTCAAAATATGGAATATTCAAAGGAACACTAGAGTTCTCACTCGTACGTACCTCTTCTTGATGAGGATTCAATTCAACACCATTATTGTTACCTTTAACATCCTCCTCAGTTGTTGTAGGTGTTGTAGATATCAAATCATCATCATGAAACCATGGGACAGTAAGCACTCCATCCCCAACCATAGTTATCTCCTCGTCGTTTACTTCAAACGGTGCTGGTTGTTGAACATTCAACTCCTCTTCTTTAATATCAACCTGCACAATATGAGAAACAACACTAGAAGTAGAGAGTAAATTGTTAATTTCAGCAATAACCTCAGTTTGGCTATCATCTACTTCCCTCTTTTCTGTTGATGTATCTCTCTCACACTCAATTGAGATGCTCTCAACCTCACATATGGTGGAATCACATAGCTCACTCTCTTTATCATTCTCACTCAATTTGGCTATGTGGCTCTCATTTTCACATGGGTTTGGATACATCGCATCCCCCAAAGATTGTGGGTCATCAATGGAGCAATTACCAGCAACCACAATCTCTTCATGAAGCAATGGGGCAGCACTACATGAAGCCTGGACCGAAGGAAAAGTCCCATGCTCGGTCGCCTTCTCATGTGATGTAGTGGACTTCAAATCGTGTCGCAACCCTGTCAACCTTTGAACTATGGAACGCTTGTAGTGGCGAGGTACAAAACGTGCACGAAAATGCTGCTTCATCTGCTCCCAGGTCATCAACCACGTCTTCGAGCGCTATCTCTTTCATAAACCCGATAGACAAGGAAGTGTCCCAACATTTGGTAAGATATGTCGAACTACCTAGTTTTTAATGATTCCATAACTTCATAGGGCCTAAAATAACATGATGGCCTCTTGTAGCAAACATTGAATACCGAATCTTCCCAAGGCTCTTTGGAAGCAGTCAAGGAGAAAGATATACTATCTACGGCCATGGGAAACAAAGAGCACCTAGGTCACACATGAGGCCTTGGGGTGTACGTACCTTGGAGGCAGGAATTCCTACACGACTCTGAGACGTATAAGAGTAGGAGGAGATCCAAGGCCGAGCACGAAGAACAGTTGAAAGAGGAGATTCATGCAGAATTTCGACGAAAGATAACATCATTGCAGGAACAAGTGAATCAATTCCTCAACTAGTTGCAAACCGTCCCCTTTATTTTGGGAGCCAGTCCCCCTAAACGACGGAGTAGCTGCACGTCCATGCCACTTTCAGAACATAGCGACGTCTAATTACCTATCGACGACATCCAGGTAATGTACATCTTTGGAATGCTCTAAAGATAGACCTGTAGGACGACTTAGCAAATTGTGTATCGTTTTGCAGGAGCCCACGCCCTGCAAGCTCCAAGTGAGACTGGATGGGTCCAGTTCTGTTGAGGCTGGGCTGGGGATGGCGTTTCCATGCTAGGAAGGGACAGTGTTACACAGTGCCCAGCTAGCGGAGGGTTACGCTAAGGTCCAGGTGGACATGGTACCAAACACTTGCATGGTTGTCCCGCTGGAGAAGCCCTCGAATGAAGACATCAGAACACTAGGGGATACCATGCACACTTTTGTCTAGTGGCCTAAGAGGGACATCGCCCTAGACCCTACATTGCCATGATCTCCACATGATCATGTAATACTACGATTTATTCTAAGCAAGAAAGCATTCATAACAGAAATTAGACATAAGAAAAAGGGGGTTTCTGCAGTTCTTCGGCAACTTGGGCCTCAGACCTTGGCCCAGGAGGCCCATGAGGGGCCGGCCACCAATAAAAGGAGGGGGAAACCCTAATCCGTACTGTAGCTACAGTACCGCCACCGCTACAGTGTGTGGCTGCTGTGCATCTCGCTCCCCCTCGCTGCCGGTGAAGACGATCCTTGTTGCTACCGGCCAAGTGGAGGAAGAAGGAAGGTCACCCGAGTGATTGCCCGGCCAAGAAGAAGAAGAAGAGGAAGGGGAAGAAGGGAGAAAGGCAAAGGAGGGGAGGTCTCTAGCAAGTGTTCGTGATCTTCAGCAACTCGTCGTAGGTAACCATCGTTCCCCATGGATTAGTCGATTAATTGGATGTTTAGCAATGTCAGCTGATTAGATCTCTTTTTGGCCAGTCGTTTGAACGGCGGTTTTGAGGTCCTTAGAGGCAGAATCCGTAGATCCCATCTCTTAGAAAAAGTTGGCTCGTGTCCTTAGCTTTCCGTGGCCGCCAAGAACGCCCAAATCCGATTAACGATTAGCGAGTTTTGAATTTTCTAGTGTCGCTGTCCTGATAATCTGTCAGCATTCTGACAGTCTGTAGAAATTTGAGTTAATCTATTATTTAAACACGAAATTAGAGGATCTCGTTATAATGAAAAAGATGGGTAATTTCCTCACCTTTCCAGAAAGCTAAAGAACGTAAGAATTGGACTTTCGTAGCAAAAGTTATGATAAGTTTAGTGTACTGTCCAGAGAACCCGACGTGATAATTGGTGTTCTGTAGATTGGTTTGGTAGGGGCAGTAGATGGCAGAATCAGAAGGGCTCCCCAACTAAGTTTATTTAGGAAATTTAATTACCTTTCTAGAAAGTCTAAGAAAACCTGAATTGGACTTCTGTAGCAATAGTTATGAATTTTTGAAGTCGACTGTCCACCGAGGGGGGACAGATCGACGTGTAGGCTTGGGGTTGGGATCGAGTTAGACGCTCTTCGAGTTAGCGATTGTTATTGTATGCTTTGGTTTGTTCCGCTACTGCTATCTTAGTATGCGCTATATTAATTACTTAGGTGGTGGACGGGTCCCGGGGGCGGCACCTTCGGCGCATCCTTCACTCCCTCGCGGTTAAGGCAAGTATAATGACGGTTATAATAGATATTGCTGAATGGCAATGTTTAATATGTATAATGGGTATTTGTGTGTTCATGATCGTGATGATGGCATGTTTGATAATGTTCATGGTTGCTAGTGTTATGATTTACGTGTTAATCATGGATATCTGATAATTGTGAGTTCTATGTTTATGAGCTTTATGAATAGGATATTCATATGAAATATTGATGTGGATGCATGTTGTGATAATTTTGAGAGTTCTTACATATGCATCATGCTGAATTATTGAAGTCTTGGTCACGTGATGACCAAGCATCTCTTGAGGTCCCCGTCATGTTGATGACGGGCTAAAGGTCCCCATGCTTGAAGAGCATGGGCTTAGGTCCTCATACGCGTGGTGTATGGGCAATGGTCCATGTACCAGATGGTACAGGCATGGGTGTGCATCGACGGATGCGCACTTTGCATTACCGGTAAAATGCAAAAGGGAAAGAGAAGGAAAAGAATTGTCTTTTTGAGCATATTGCATACATGCATGTGTAAGATAGTTGATATGTGGAATTGAGAGGTTTAATTGCTGATTTACATGGTTGTTCATTGTTCATGCCTTTTATTATACTTGCTGAGTCTTTGGGCTCACCTCTTGTTTTTGCTGTGTTTTTAGGTACTTCTTGCAAGAACGGCATACATGGGAGGGAGTAGGATTTGCTAAGGATGCACTCACTACCACACATTCTTTTAGAGATGATCATCATTAGTTCATACCTTATCAAAAGCAAACTGCTTAAGGAATAATTTTGGTTATGCTTGAATGCATTGAACTATTTGTAATAATGAGGGTGGTAAATCTTGATTATGCTTACTTATGCTTTAGCTGAATAGATTCACTATGGTTGCTTGGTGGATTTTAGATATTGAGATATTGATAATAAATTATGCATCTGACGGAACCTCCGGTATATTTAGTTATACAAAGGAGGTTCTGCTGAATTTTTGTATGAAGTTTTAGTTTGTATATGTTTTAAATTAATTATTTTAGTAGCATTCTAGGCCTTTATTGGGTTGGGGTGTTACAGATCATGCCTCTCCAATAGAACCATCGATGACTCCACCTCAACCTCTGCTTTAGAATGCCGCCGTATTGGTTCCCATGGAGACAACGCCGAAGGAACAAGGGAGGTGTGCCGAGTTGTCTCCCGGGAAGACGTATAGCAGGCGAGTCGCTAAGGCCAAATTAAAATCGAAGAACACTAAGGCGCCTCGCAAGCCCTGGATGTTCTCCCTCGAAATGTCATTGGTCCCTGACACACTATTGCCCTGCCTTGAAATGTGTTGCGAGAGTTTGCATGCCTGGTACATGCAGAAGACCAACGAGCGAAGGAAAAACCGGCCTACTGGAATAATCGTCAAATACACGGAGAGGCATTTTCTCCACGAGCCGGGCTTCTTCATCATGGGCTTCGAAGATTTGTTCGAACTATTCAACCTCGACACCCTCGACGCCTCACTTCTATGATGCTGGACACTATAAGTGTGTACAATCAAGATGCAACAAGCCCAACGATCGTGAGAACTAGTGGGTTTCCTTGACCCACAGTTGATCTCTGAGCAATGCATCACCCAAGACGCATCCTACGTCAAGAAGTACATAATGTTGGGATTGCTTGCTCAAGACAACAAGGACTACATACTAGTGCCCTACAACTAGAGGTAATTGCTTCACTACTTGCTATACAAATTTCATTTGTACTTTATGCGTAACACGAACTTAGGTTTAATGACTATAGCGACATACATAAGTAGATGGCACTGGATCCTTACAGTCATTGTATCAGAGTGGAACAAGGTAATATACCTTGATTCCCTACTCAACAACAACCACGACTTCACCCTTGTGCAAGAAATACTCGACATGTATGCTCATTTCCTTCATAAATAACTCTATTGTAGTCTTCCTTCATTAGAAATGGTCGAGGATAACTTTTTGGAATCACGTGGGTCGTTCAGCGCCTATGTTGCCAGGGAGGGAGACACAAGGAATCAAGATACACACTACAACACAGGACGTGATTTTCGGTACCCGCTACAACACAATAATCCTATATCACACTTGGTAATAATGCCTCTCAAACTGTCTATACCTATATATGTAATTCTATTTTTGCAGTGCTACTTTACTCCTCCTAGCGACAGGGCATGGTAGTTAAATCAAATGCATTCGATCTGGACGAAGTCTCGGACGTTCAAGCACGACTCTCCACCCCGTGATAGAGATCATTGACTCGAAAGGAGAGTTTTACTCTATTGACACCGCTGAACGACCTTCAAACAATTGATTCAATTGTAATTCACTTTGAGTTGTAATTCAATTATAACTCTAGAGACAATACACGAACATTCTTTTGTAATTGATTTTGAGTTGTAAATCACTTTGAGCTGTAATTCACTTATATGTGATTTATCTGTTTTCTCCTTGCTTGTTTTTAGAGGGCATGGCTAGCATTTCCTGAGGCTAGCCGAAAAACAAAAAAATTATTTAGGTATAGAACGAACTATCACACATAGTTTTGTGGTATAAACCATCCGTGAAGGCCTACTATCACAGATGGCTACCACCAACAACCGTCTGTAATATGTCAGATATCACATACAGTTCTTCTTACTAACCGTCTATGATATATCTCCAATCACAGACGGTTGATATATATAACCATTTCTGATAGCCGACGTATCACATACGGTTTTTGGTAGAAGCCATCTGTGATAGTAGGCCTTCACGGACGGTTTATACCACAAAACCGTTTGTGTTATGACTTGTCACGGACGGCTCAAAAACCGTCTGTGATAACCACCTGTTATCACAAACACATAAATTCAAATGATTCAGAAACCATTTGTGATGACGATTTAGAACCGTTTGTGATGACCCTTTGTGTAGTAGTGGGACATGATTACTTTGTGTAACCACCTGTTATCACAAACACATAAATTCAAATGATTCAGAAACCATCTGTGATGACGGTTTAGAACCGTTTGTGATGACCCTTTGTGTAGTAGTGGGACATGATTACTTTGTGTCATTTATATAGCAGCTAAGCATTGATTAGCACTAGCTGGAGAGAGGTTATCAGATAAAATATTCGAAACATATGCACGATGTTAATGAAAACTGGATACACCTTGAGATGCATCTTATCTATTTGGAACAATATATTTTAACGGATTTTCTATTTGTAAGTAATCTAAAAAAATAAGCCTAAGTGATCAATTTCTTGTGACTAGTGGATTTGTATAGAAATATATTGATGTACCATATGATTGAATGTTGATCCAATTGATAAAAAAATATGACTTATGCTTAAGAATATTCCAATCACCTTACAAATATAAAACCCCATATTTTAAATATTGACACTGCTTTTTGATAAACACAATTGACCATTAAATTTTTAATTATATGATAGTAAAAATAAAAAATATAATTATGTGGAGTATTTGTTATGACAAATCTATTAGTATCATTTTGGCATGAAAAATCTAAAATTATATTAGTGGTCAAAGAAATAAAAGTTTAATTACACAGCTATTGGAGACGCGTAGATTAATTAACTTTACATGATTAGATCTGACACTACAACAAAACAGGCTATAGAAGATGCCTCATCACAAATAGTTCCTTTGGAACCGTCTGTGTTATTCTTATCACAGACGGTTCCTTTGGAACCATTTGTGATATGTATCACAGATGGTTTGTAACTAGAACCATCTATGATAATGCACAGACAGTTCTTATTACAAACCGTTTGTGATAATCTAGTTAATTACAAATAGTTCTATAATAGGAATCGTCTGTGAATTATCACAAACGGTTCTTAATAAGAACCGTTTGTGATAATATAGCTAATCACAAACGGTTCTTATTAGGAACCGTCTATGAATTATCACAGACAGTTCTTATTAAGAATCGTCTATGATGGGGGCTTATCACAGACGGTTCTTATTAAGAACCATCTGTGATATTCTGGCATTATAAATAAACCCGACAGAACCCCTGCAGCTGGATCCACTCTGCTGCTCCTCCCCCATGCGCCACCTCCCTGCCCTAGCTCCTCCACCCTACTGTTCCTCCCCCATTGCGTTAGCTTAGAGAGGAGAAGGTCAGGACCCCTACCCCTAGCGCCTCCTCCACCCCGCTGCCTCCTCTCCCATTATGCCACCTGCACCTTGCTGCCTCCACCCCCATTGCGCCACCTTAGAGAGGAGAAGGAAAGGAGGAAGCTAAAGAGAGGAGGAAAGGAGGAGAAGGAGAGGAGGAAGGGATCAGAGGAGAAGGAGAAGGAGAGGAATCTTCTGGGATATTTGGTATTTTCGTCGTGAGCTCCGAGGGTAACGATCTTTAGCCTTTTATATTTGCTCTAGGTTAATCGCTAAGCAATTTAAGTATGTTTGGTCAATAATTAAGAAGAGTTTGTACTTGCGGTTTATTAATGTAATTTGACACTGATTTGTTACATGCGTATAGATGGACCGAAACTGGATGTACGGTGAGAGCTGTGTGAGTCAAGAGTATATTAATGGTGTGCTTGCTTTTAGAAGAGCCACCGAGCAGGATATGTTAAAGAAGGGGATAAAATTTATAAATTATCCATGAATTGATTGCGGTAATCTGAAGATGTTTAACAACCTGGCGCAGATCGAAGCGCACTTGATTCGAAGGGGTTTCAAAAAAGGGTATACATGTTGGGCCAGTCACAGTAAAGAGCATATTATACAGAAAGTTAATAATGATGGCATCACCGAGGAAGTCAACGATATGCCGGATGTGGACTGTGCTTTTGATGAGGATAGGTCGCACGGTGACAATCTAGATCAGATGCTACACAATGCAGAAGAGAACTACAGTGATAGAGAGTTTTGTAAATTTGATGGCATAATGGAGGACTCGGTGAGATATTTGTTCCCTGGCTGTAAGCCGAAATACACAAGGTTGTCTACCATGATTGAACTGCTGAAATTGAAGGCAAACAATGATTGGTCCGATAAGAGTTTCGCGGCATTGTGAAGTCTCCTAGCGGACATCTTCCGAAGGGAAACGTGTTGCCCAGTACCACCTACCAAGCAAAGAAGGTGTAACACCCTGGCCCAAAATCCGCTCAATGCCCAGCCCACCATGGGGCGGACCCGCGCACACATAGCACCCCACTTACACTTTCGTCCTCGCTTCGTGTAAAAGGGTTAACCCGGAGGTGCTATGTTTGGACCCAACAGGCATTATATACTAGTACAACTCACTTTAGACAAGCAATGTGGGACTAATCCCACCACACAACTCCTCATGGGCCACATGGGCCGCATACTGAGTAGGCCGAGGTATTACATTCACCCCTTAAGGGCCGACGCCGGCAAAGACACCGCATACGCTGCAAATGCCCGTAACCACCCCTCGGTATCGTCAGTGCGTCCGGTCGGCACATATGCCATGCCGTGTGTCCACTGGGACCACACGCCATGCGCCATATGCCCGCGCCTGTCCCCTGCACGCCGCCTGCAAAGAAAGGTTGATGCTCGATACCGTCTCAGAACACCTCGCCCAAAATCCACTCAATGCCTAGCCCACCGTGGGGCAGACCCGCGCACACATAGCACCCCACTTACACTTTCGTCCTCGCTTCGTGTAAAAGGGTTAACCCGGAGGTGCTATGTTTGGACCCAACAGGCATTATATACTAGTACAACTCACTTTAGACAAGCAATGTGGGACTAATCCCACCACACAACTCCTCATGGGCCACATGGGCCGCATACGAGTAGGCCGAGGTATTACAGAAGGTTCTTTGTCCATTGGGAATGGAAGTAGAAAGAATACATGCATGTCCGAATGATTGTATCCTCTACCGTAAAGAGTATGCAGACATGCATGTATGTCTCGTGTGCAAAGCATTTCGATACAAGCGTTAGAATACTGCTAAGGTGAAGCAAGGACCTCCTGCTAAGATGTTGTGGTATTTGCCTGTGATCCCACGTTTGAAGCGTTTATTTGTGAACCCAAAGGAGGCAAGATTGATGCGTTGGCACTCGGAGGAATGTAAGAAAGATGGAAAGCTAAGACACCCTACTGATTCTGCCTAGTGGAGAAACTTCAATTGGAGCTTTGAAGAGTTCGGTGCGGAACCAAGGAACATAAGGTTAGGGTTGAGTACAGATGGAACAAATTCTTTCGGTAACATGAGTAGCCGACATAGCATCTGGCCTACAAATCTATGTATGTACAACCTTCCTCCGTGGTTGTGTATGAAGCGAAAGTATATTTTGATGCCACTACTTATCCAAGGGCCTAAGCAACCTTGGAATGATATTGATATGTACCTAGCACCATTGCTGGAAGATCTTGTGACATTGTGGAACGAAGGGGTACAGGTATGGGATGCGTACAAATGAGAGAACTTCACTTTACACGCCATGTTGTTCTGCACCATCAATGATTTTCTTGCCCTTGGTAACCTATCGGGCTTTAGTACAAAAGGAGCCAAAGCCTGTCCACACTGCTTAGATGCTACAGAGAGTGTATAGCTGAACAACTCGCGCAAACTGTGTATATGTGTCACCGTAGGTTTCTTCCCAGGATTCACTTATACCGTAAGATGAAACAATTCGACAGAAATAAGGAGGACGATTCATCTCCAAGGGCTTTTAGAGGGAAAGAGGTCTATAATATGGTTAAGGATATCGATGTTGTGCTTAAGAAGAGACATAAATTAAGAACACGTCAGAAGAATATTTGGAAGAAGCGGTCAATTTTTTGGGACTTGTCTTATTGGGAGCACTTAGAAATTCGCCATTGAATCGACATCATGCACGTGGAGAAGAATGTATATGATAGCTTGCTTGGTCTCTTACTGAACATTAGTGGTAAAACAAAGGATGGTGTTAACACACGGTGTGACTTGGTTGATATGAACATAAGGACCGAGTTAGCACCGAAAGAGACCGATAAAGGACGAACGTACCTTTCCCCAGCTTGCTACACTCTGTCCAAGGCCGAGAGAAATGAATTGTGCCAGAGCTTGCATGGTGTGAAAGTCCCGTCTAGTTACTCCGCTAACATTAAGAAACTTGTTTCTATGGAAGATTTGAAATTTATTGGTATGAAGTCTCATGATTGTCATGTGCTGATGACACAAATGCTTCCTATTGTAATTAGGAGTATTTTGCCGAACAAGGTCCAAGTGGCAATCTTGAGGTTGTGTTATTTCTTTAACTTAATTGCTTAGAAGGTCATTGATCCCCAAGGACTAGATGCTCTGTAGGCCGAGGTGGTGATGACTCTATGTCATCCTGAGATGTATTTCCCTCCGTCATTTTTCAATATCATGGTACATCTCATTATTCACCTTGTGAAAAATATAAAGAAATGCGGCCCTGTGTTCCTACGTCATATGTACCCATTCGAGAGGTACATGGGAATTCTCAAGTCCTACGTACGGAATCGATCTCGACTGGAGGGCAACCGAAGAGGTCACTGAGTTCTATGTCGACTACATGGCTCAGGTGGTACCGATAGGTGTGCCTCTATCTCGTTATGAGTGGAGACTAGATGGTATCGGGACCATCGGAAGGAAACCAATCACTCCCTGATATGGATCAACGTGTAGTTGATGCGTAATGTGGCCCAATCTTTCACGGTACTTGTATTTCAATCTTGACCGAAGCAAAACCCTAGCTTTCCTCCTTCTTGGTTCCGCAAAAAGGAAGAACAAGTGTATCTCCAAAGCAAGTAATGCTTGGTTGATGTTGAATCAATCTGAAGAGAGAAACAAAATCAAACCCGAAGAAACCCGAAGGCAACACCAAACCGTAAGCAATTGAGGATGCTACGAATTGGTGGGATGATCCACAAGGAATCACGGATCTTGGAAGAACAACCTTCCTCCAATATTCACGCAATCACAAAACCCTAGACGGGAATTTTCGAAATGTTTGTATTCATTTTGCGCCACACAAACATGTGACTTTTCTGTATTTTCTTCAACTGTAACTTGTCCACCTATATGGTACGGCCATGGGGGGTTTATATAGCCTCCCACGTAAGCACCCAACTTGGATGAACAGTAACCGAGTAGCTACAAGAGGCAGTGTCCGACATCGCTCGCATGAACAAGAATCCGATTGGAGTTCTTGTTCACGTAACAAGAATCCGAACAAAAAAACCTCCTACTTTAAATAGATGTTTAAGCTACTCTAATTGCTGAAAATAGATTAAACTATCCTATTATAAGTAATTTCAAAATTAACTTCTTTTAAAGAACGATCCGAATTGGAATTGCTCCAATCCAAATCCATTTAGGATTCTTTGTCTTTTCTTGGTAAGATTCCCTTGCAAACTTTCCAAAATGCAAAGTCCTTGATTCTTATGTCTTCCCATGTTCGCTTAAGCTTTCCCTTCGGCCTACCTCCCTCTCCTTGTTCTTGGCCGAACCTTGTTCTTATTTCTTTCTCCATTGATTTATAATAGGCTCAACTTGAGGTTTAGCACACACTTGCAACTTAGGGATGTTGACCACCGTAGTAGATTCACCTAGGGCCTCATCATCCTCCCCTTATTGAAGCAAAACCGTCCTCGGTTTTGGTATTGTCTTTACGGCCTTCTTCTTGCTAACCACAACCAAATCACTCTTGATTTCTTCATCGGTCTTTGACAGCAAAGCATGGAATTCTCCCTTGTGCATGAAAGTATATCGGTTGGACCATCCTTGATGTGTAGCATTCAAATCAAATTGCCATGGACGTCCCAATAGAATATGACCAGCATGCATAGGTACCACATCACACTCCACCTTATCGACATAGCCATCAATTGTAAGTGGCACTCTCACCTTGCGTGTGATCTTGACTTTGCCGACGTTGTTGAGCCATTGGATGTAATATGGTTTAGGATGCCTCTATGTGGACAATGAAAGTGATTCCACCACATCCTTGCCAATCATGTTGCTCGAACTCCTATTATCAATAATCAGCTTACATACCTTTTCTTTGATCTTGCAATCGGTTTGAAAGATATGATGTCGCTGCACCTTCCGTACAATAACAGTGTTATCACGCTGCACCATTCGAGCCATCAAGCTAACACCTTGTTCTGGATAACAAATGATTGGCTCTAGCTTCTCAAATTCATCGGAAGGTTCAGATTCATCGTTGTCTCCCTCCGTTGCATAGCCATCATGTCTAAGCAACACTGTCTTCATGTTTGGACAATCCTTTTTCATATGACCTCGGTCCTTGCACTTGAAGCATTCAATGTTGCTAGTTCTAGCCGTAGAGAATGCACTAGAATCAGCATGTGAGACTTCTTTGCCCGCAGCACTTATAGGCTTCGAAGCTTCCTTGAATGTACTCCGAACCGGTGTAGTGGATGCAACCGGTTTGGGAGTTGATCCTGCATGTCCGTCATGCGAAGTTGCACGCCTCCAAGTGCTATGGGTGGTACGGCCACACCTTGCTTGAGTGTCCTTTACCCATTGTTTAGCACACTCCGCTTGATGAAGTAATTCTTGCACGGTGTTGTATTGCATTAAATCAACACGGTTCCGCACATCTTCATTCAGCCCCTCGAAGAAACGTGTCATGGTCACCTCCGCCGACTCACGCACACTTGTACGGATCATGAGCACTTGCATCTCTTGATAGTACTCGCTCACCGTCTTAGCGCCCTAAGTAAGTTGTCGTAGCTTTGTATGTAGCGTCCTTGTATAGTATGTTGGCACGAAACGTTCCCGCATAGCATGTTTTATTGCTTCCCAAGTGTTAGGACGTTCCCCTGCACGATTCAATTGATCCCACCAAATAATAGCGTATTCGGTGAACTCAATCGAGGCAACACGAATCTTCTTCTTCTCGGAGTAGTGGTGCTTATCAAAAATTTGATTGACACGCATCTCCCACTCCAAATAAGCCTCCAGATCAGATCTACCCTTGAACTCCGGTATGATGATCTTGATTCTCCCGATACCGTCATCTTCACGTTCACTACCTCCATTATGATGTCGACCATGTCCAGCACCTCGACGATCAAAGTAATCACGTCGTGGACATCGTTGATGTCTTCCACAATCATCGGAAATAGCCTCCTCCAGATCAGCAGCGTAGAAGTCATCTCCATCTCGACGTACAACACGTTGTGCACGTCCATGTTGTGGTTGGGATAGCACTAGTACATTACCTCCTCGTGGCGGTAATAGCCTCTCCTCCAAGCGACGGATAGCATAGTTTAGATTGTCAAAACCTTCCATCATAATCCGTTCATTCACGTTGAGACGATCGTTCAGCGTGTCTTGCACCCCTTGGATTTGAGCATCAAGTTGATGGCGTAACACCTTCTCGCGACGAAGAAAAAAGCCGGTAGTAGCATCAAATTGAGTACGTACATCCGGTAATAGTGTATCACCGTACATAGGCTCTTCGTCCAATCCATCATTAGAACCGCGCTGGCTAGTTCTTGACATGATGACCAACCTCAAAGTACCAAGAAAACATTCAACGTACCGTGATCAACCACGCTTTGATACCAAGATGATACAGATCAACGTGTAGTTGATGCGTAATGTGGCCCAATCTTTCACGGTACTTGTATTTCAATCTTGATCGAAGCAAAACCCTAGCTTTCCTCCTTCTTGGTTCCGCAAAAAGGAAGAACAAGTGTATCTCCAAAGCAAGTAATGCTTGGTTGATGTTGAATCAATCCGAATAGAGAAACAAAATCAAACCCGAAGAGAACACCAAACCGTGAGTAATTGAAGATGCTACGAATTGGTGAGATGATCCACAAGGAATCACGGATCTTGGAAGAACAACCTCCCTCCAATATTCACGCAATCACAAAACCCTAGACGGGAATTTTCGAAACACATGTATTCATTTTGCGCCACACAAACATGTGACTTTTCTGCATTTTCTTCAACTCTAACTTGTCCACCTATATGGTACGGCCATGGAAGGTTTATATAGCCTCCCACACAAGCACCCAATTTGGATGAACAGTAACCGAGTTGCTACAGTAACCGTGTTCGTTTACTGTTCATGTGAACAGTAATCCAAACCAAAAAACTCCTACTTTAAATAGATGTTTAAGCTACTCTAATTGCTGAAAATAGATTAAACTATCCTATTATAAGTAATTTCAAAATTAACTTCTTTTAAAGAATGATCCGAATTGGAATTGCTCCAATCCAAATCCATTTAGGATTCTTTGTCTTTTCTTGGTAAGATTCCCTTGCAAACTTTCCAAAATGTAAAGTCCTTGGTTCGTGTGTCTTCCCATGTCCGCTCAAGCTTTCCCTTCGGCCTACCTCCCTCTCCTTGTTCTTGGCCGAACCTTGTGCTTATTTCTTTCTCCATTGATGCATAATAGGCTCAACTTGAGGTTTAGCACACAGTTGCAACTTAGGGATGTTGACCACCGTAGTAGATGCACCTAGGGCCTCATCACTTCCGATCTTGATACGTGCGCTCAAGCCTATTTTACGGTCTTGCAACACATGACCCAAGTGTCCCCGTACATCGACGAGCACAAAGACATGGTACGCCAACAGAATCCAGATTGGTCGGAGGTTTGGATCACGAGAGAGCACAACCGTCGGTTCAACGAATGGTTAAAGGTGCGAATCACTGGGAGGTCATCAAGTGATGATACGCTGCTATGGTTGGCAAAACGGCCACAATTTACAATTGTGACATGGCAAGGATATGCCATAAATGGGTACACATTTTATACGGCAGCTCAGGATAGGAAGAGCACAGTCCAGAACAGCGATGTCCGCATAGATGCGTTTCACGAGCAGTTCAATACCATTGGGGCACGTGAGTTGAACTCCTACTATGGGTTTATAGAGGAGATTTGGGAGCTCGACTACGTACTTTTTAAGATCCCCCTGTTTCGATGCCATTGGGTTAAACTTCCGCAAGGAGTAAAGGTCGACAAGTACGGTGTCAGCACTGTGGACCTCAAATGTGTCGAATACAAGGACGAACCATTCGTACTCGCTAAGCAAGTTATTCATGTTTTTTATGTAACAGACCTGACAAATAAAAACCGCCACGTAATTCTTCATGGAAAAAGAAGGATTCTCGGAATTGAGAATATCGTGGATTAGGAAGAGTACAATCAATTTGATGAGTTACCTCCTTTCGGAGACGGCATCAGGCTCGAGGAAGAACACAGTGAGGAAGCTAGCTATATGCGCGTCGATCATCATGAAGGGCTATATTTTAATTAAGAATTTTATTCCATGACATCAGACATGTCAATGTGGACTTGCCATGTGTTATGGACTTGTAATTTCTCATATATTTTGATGTCAACGTGGAATTATCATGTTTTAATGTGTTATGGACTTGTCATATTTGATATTGATGTCAATGTAGACTTCATTGTAATGTGGAGTATCAAAATTGGTTTCACTTTATTTGGAGTTGAGTTGAATTAGATATGAATTTTTGAAGTCAACTGAATTGTCAATGGATAAATTAATTTTCAGTCAAATTATTTGGAGTTGTGTTATGGACTTGTCACCAGGTTCATGTGGATAAATAGAATGGTAGTAGCATATCACAGACGGTTCTTATTAAGAACCGTCTGTGCTGTGGACCATATCACAGATAGTTCTATTAAATAACCGTCTGTGATGTGGACCATATCACAGACGGTTTTTATTAAGAACCGTCTGTGATTGCTTATCACAGACAGTTCCATAATAGATTGAAATAGCAAGTAAGCAAACATTTTTAATAACTTTAAAAAAACAGCAGATAAACATTATTAGACAACATCTAAACAACATAAGGTGGCTGCCCGGTAGCTCACAAACATAGCATGAGACCATTCTCAATACCACCCGAACAAGTTTTTACATTAAAATTCCAAAATGTTGAGTCTAACTCCTGCAAATCCAATCCCAAGCGTGTCCATAACCTAGGACGAGGCTATTCGAATAGTTTATACCCTGCAGGGTTGTACCAATGTACCCACACGCCAGACCGCCTCTTTTGCCACGGATAAAGCACACTTCAGAGGTATGCTAAGCAAGGCTAAGTCCTACGAGACGTTTCCGATATTGTGTATTAACTACGAGTCGCCCATATGGGAATGAAAACCCCCATACGTTGTGACGGAGTCATCCGCAGAGAGAGAACTTACCGATGCTCCTCGGGGTAGGGAACTTGGACTTAATACCAAAACCCATCCCGTCACGCCCAACACACACATGGAATAAATCCTTTTTCAACACAACACACACAACCTCCTGCGATCCAGAGCTAACACACGCCAAAGTACTAAGTCAAGAGAGGTTCCATATGCCTCTCATGTGGTTAGCACGCAATTATGCTTGGTTTTGGTGAAACAAGATGTTCGGTCCTTGTTGACCTAGGCAAAACATTCACACACCCGATATCACACCACCAACCACTTGCCCAAGTCTAAATCATTTCATTTACACTTTTAGTTTGCAAAGTAATATAGCACAAGGTGCTGGACATAGTGTAATAAAATGATTTGTGTGATCAAACTTATCGACTAAGTCGATAACTACCCAATTCTATCGAAAACTAAGCATGACTAAGCATCAATTCGCATACACATGTATAGACTCTATAACATCCACCGAGCACTAACATCAGCGGGAATAATAACTTAGGGTTAGTGGCAAGGGATAAACATTTGCTACAGCTCATGCATCTACTAGGAATAACTACCTCTAACAAAAAATAATCATTCAAGTAGAACATGCATACATACAAGTTGAAAACAAGATATTTTGTAACGAAAGTAATAGGATCAATATGATCAATTGGGGGGGGGGGCTGCTTGCCTGGTTGAAGATAACCTTCTTGCCGCTGTGGAGGATCACAATTGAGTTCGTTCAGATCTTCGTAGTCTAACGTTTGAATATGAAAAGCCAATAAGAACACATAACACCAAATATAACCAAAAATTCAAATTTCTCCAAAAATCATGAAAACTTCACAGGGGGTAGATCATGATTTTATATGAATTTAGGTGAAAGAATTATTCCGTTTGGATTTAGTATACAAGAGTTATAGTAGTTTGAAACTCAGATTTCAGAAAAATCAATTTAATTCCCCTCTGTTACTGTTCACCGAAATTAAATATTTGGTGAAATTTTGTAGAGTAGTGGTGGATACAAGGATTACATAGGTAAATAGGAAATAATATTATAAGACCAAAATAACTAAGTTTATCTCATTTGGAGTTTTTATGATTTAGTTATGAATTTTCAAAGTTAACAGCAATTTATAGTGTAAAAATAATGCATTTTTGGATCACTTTCCACAAACTATATTTTATGTGACAGTGACAAAATTGAAACCTATTTTAAAATAAATTTCACTTAAAAATGACAATTATCAAAATTGGTTCCACCGTGTTTGGAGTTAAAATGATTTAGTTAAGCATTTTTGAAGTTAATACCAATTTTCAGTGTACAAATAATTCATTTCGGAATTTATAAATGCATTAAGGACTTTCCTTATTGGGCCAAGAGCTAGCCACAGAGGATGACGTGTGGGGTCCAACGAATAGTGTTATTTTTCATTTTCCATTTAAATTCTGGTTAAAACCGACAGGTGGGACCCGCCTGTCATAGAGTTGGTCCATGAAACAGCGCGTGGACCGCGAGTCTACGACTAGTTTACAAGGCCTACAACTGTGCACTACTTAAGGCTTTGGGCCCACTTGTCAATCTCAGATCTAACCGTTAATCAACTCTATCGATTACTGTTCTCGGTCCCACATGCAAGTGACACATTAAGTTCGTTAAGACAGCCATTTAACAACTAAGCAATCATTAATAGTAATTGAACGTCATTAACTCTAATCGTCTCGCTATAGTGTTGCCGGCGCGTCCGACAACAGAGCGCTGTGCTCACCGGCGCATTGCCGGCGACTACGGCCACGGCGGCGCAAGACAAGGTCATGTACGGGTCCCCAATAAGCTTGCACACCTATTGGTGGTTTTCACGGCAGCTGAGCTGGCCTATAGCGGCGGCGCATAGGAGAGGGGCGGCGGGGAGCTATGGGCCAAGGTGGCCAGGACAACCCGATGACTTTTCGCGTGAATGAGTGCGCACATAAGCAAAAGGGGAGTTCACTGAGCTCACCAGTAAGACGCAGAGAGGAAGGGCTCGCCGGAGATGAGCTGTTGGCGAGGAACCGAGGCGGCGGCAGTGCTTCCACGAGGAGAGAACGACCTGAGGGTGGAGGGAGTGAATGGGTGGTGGAGAATGCATCAGAGAGGTCTTGAGATGGTGTACGAGAGTGGAATTTGACAGGGGCTCACTGTGCCGGAGATGGAGACGAGAAAGACGTTCTCGGTCGGAAAATGGAAAACCTCAAAATGCCACTGCTCCTGTGACACATTAGCAAAATTGGTTGAGGGGTTTCCAACATCATACCAAAAGACTTGACATGACACGCAAGGTTTGGGTTAATACTCACCGAAGATGAGGTTAGCGCAAGGAGGGTCTTCGGGGCGCGCTCTAGTGCTACCAAGGGCACGAAGAAGAACCGAGAGCTACACGGCAATACAAAAGCTGGGGTTAGCTAAAATGGAAACGGCGAGGGAAGTAGGTGCTGGGGGACAAGTCGGCGGGGATTTTACGTGAGAGGAACGCTCACACGAGCTTCCCTCTCCTTTGCCACCGAGAGGAGAAGTGAGCTGAGCGAGAGGGGTACGGTCGATTTTGAGCGGGGAAGAGGACAGAGGAAGAGGCGGCATTAGCCGGTGATGCTCGGGGATAGGTGGAAGAGGGCGGTGGCTCACGGCGTTGCACCGCACAGACGGAGGAGCGCAGAGCGGTTCGGGCGCGTGGCGCGCGGCTTCTGCCCGAGGAAGAAGACGGCACTAGCGCATGGGCCCGGGCGGTCAGAGGCACACCGAAGGGGTGCAGCGGCGAAATGGTTCGGCCGAGTCGAGTGGTGTGGGTCGGACTCGGGTCCGGCTCGAGTCACACGAACAGTGCAAGGTTTGACTGATTTGAAAACATAAACCTCCCACTTTGACTAGGGTAGAAAATATAGCAAATAAATTTCAACAATTCTGAAATTTTTCGAGGAGGTTCCTAGGATGTTCTGGTACCGAAATAAAATTTTAAACCCCACTGTTCAAGATTTAATTTGTATAATTTAAATTCAACTTATAATAGGTCTTTGATTTGTGTTTGAATTTTCTAGGGGTTGAATTAGGTTCCAAAAATTTAGGAAAAATTATATTAATTCGTGATAATTATTTTAGTATTTGAATAAATTATTTCCAGAGGATTATCACAAGTTTTTGTTCCTATTTTCTTTTGGAACTTTAATTTGAGTTGTATGTTTTCTTTGTTTTCAACAATTTCAAATTCAACAAATTATGCAAAAACTCCATAAAACCAATGCATGTTCAAAAGTTTTAAATTCTCCTCATTCTTATACATTGGAAATACAAAACTAAGATTTGGGATGTTACAAGTATCATAGACGGTTTCCATTAAAAATCGTCTGTGATACGTAGCATATCACAGACGGTTCTATTTCCTAACCGTCCGTGATATGTGTCAAATCACAGATGGTTTGTAAATAGAACCATCTGTGAAGGTATAGTATCATAGACAGTTTTAAATGGAAACCGTTTGTGATAATATACCTTCACAGATGGTTTCAACAAAAAAACCGTTTGTGTTATGCTGTATCACAGACGGTTCAAAACCGTCTGTGATAACCGACTGTTATCATAGACATACAAATTCAGACGGTTCAAAAACTGTCTGTGATGACGGTTCTGAACCGTCTGTGATGAGGTTGTTTGTAGTAGTGTGACGAACATGGTATATACCAATTTGATATATTTATTCAAGAAAAATATTTTTGAGAAGTCAGTGGGAGTGGATCCTTGCATAAATAGTACTCCCTCCAGTCAAAAATACATGTCATTTTGGAATATGAGCAGTCAAAATTTCAAAACTTTTGTTGTTGATATCTTTTTAAATATTTAGATTAGATACATGAAAATCATATGTAAAGATTTGTCTTGAATTTTTTTCCATAATATTGTAATTTTATTGGGTGTATAATTATATTACAATAAAAATTAGTTGTCAAAATTGTGTTTTGGGGAACATGGTAATGTCTAAAACAACTTGTATTTGTGACTGAAGTGAGTCGTTCCATTTTCTGCCACCAATACACAATCCTTCCTTTGCTCCTAGCCTTAGAGGAAGAAAAAATTGCACTGGGACTGGTCTTATGGTGAGAATTGCTTTCCCTATTTAATTTGCATTTAACAGTATTGTCCTCAGTCCTCAATATCTACTCTTATTATAGGGGAGTTTATTGCCGGCCTCTCACAGCGTCCACGTCGGCCGGAAATTGGCGGCCCTCCGATCACAGTGTCTGGCGCCTTGGCCGCTCGATCGAGCTCGGCCAGCAGCCTGTCTATGTGTAGAAGCCTCCCGAGTATACTCGGCTGTCGCCCTCTCTTCTCCTCCCGTCCCTCCGCCGCTACCTCCACGCCGCCGCCCTCTCTTCTCCTCCTGTTCCTCCGCTCCTCCACGCCCGGTTATCCTTCCTCCACCGCCATCTCGGTCTGGTGTCGGCCGTGCCTCTCGCCTCTCTTCCCTTCCTCGCACCGCCATCCCTATCCGTGTCGGCCGCACCGAGCCGCCCTCTCTTCTCCTCCCTTTGTCTGCTCCCTCCACGCCGCTGCTTCCCTTCCCTGCACCGCCATCTCATGCCGCGCCTTCCTCCTCCTCCGCCAACGTCATCTCCTCCCTCCCCAAGCGCCCATCTCCTCCTTCTCCTCCGCGCCAGGCCGCCACATCCTCCTCACGCGACTCGCCTCACCTGATCACCCGCGGCGGCTCTTTCATCGCAGATCCGCCGAATCCAGGTCCGTAGTGCTGCGCGCGACGCTTCTCGCCAGGCGGCTCTTCTTCGCTCTTATCCCTTTTGCGCCTTTGTCTCTTCTTCGCCCCTCGCTTTCTCGCGCTTGCTTTGCAGAAGCCCAGTGACGCTGCCGCCGCTGCTTCTCCTCTCTCGTCTCGGCCACGACGCCGTGGCTGATACTATACTTTCTCGCATGCGCCCTTTGCAGAATCCCAATGCCACAAGATTGCCTTCCCTCCTCCGTCACGACGTCATCTCCTGCCTCCCCCAGCGCCCATCTCCTCCTCCTCCTCCCGCCCACACAAGATCCTCCTCACGCGACTCCCGTCACCCAGCCACCCCGACGCTAGATACTGCCTGTAATTTTAAGAATTGTGTTTTTGCTCGGTTGGTCATCTCTTCCATTCTATGCATTGGGTTATCAGTAATTTTAGCTTTGTGTTGTTGCAGCCAAAGCATATGATAGCAATAGTTCCTTATATAATATCTATAGAGACATGAATATCAAGTCCTCAATATTTAGCAACATCCTGCCAATTTTAGAGAAAACGTACAGTCACTAACTTGCTCTCTTTTTGTCACTTCAGTCTACTGGAGCTGCCACTTTGTTGCACGGGCATCCAATATCTCTTTGAAGCCTGGGATGCCATGGATAACAGCGATCCTCTTGAATGCCCTTGTAATATCTGTTACGATGTTTTTCTATATAAAAGGTAAGATGTTCTGCCCTACTTCTAAGTAATAAGTACTTCTATGGACACAAAGTAACATCATATTTCTTCTATCTGCTCGATATACTCACCGTTTGGATTGGCAATGATCCCTTAACTGTTCTAATCGGTGAAATTGATCCATATGTCAAGATAAGTGGCGGGTATCTTATGTACCTCTTCTTGATATCATTTTTAGCAATATCCCGCTAAGTTTCTTGTCATCTCAAAATTCATATTTTCATCGAAGTAAATCACCTTCATGTCGCCGCAGATAATGACAATAATGATGGTCATTGCTTTTCGACTTCAATAGCTATTGTTCGGTGTATACCGATAGCTTACATCCGTCTTTGAAGGTATGTATGGTGTGAATCCACTTGCTTCACACTAACATCTTTGTTTCCCTCGATGAGTTGTGATAGGTTACTGACTTACATTTGCAATAGCATGGGGTGCCACATCCACAATTAGCTTTTATGCCTTGCTTATTTTTGTTGCACTTTCTCGAGCATTCATCGGGTAAATTGAATGTAGGTTGTCAGAAGGTCATTGATGAAGTTCGAGCACAAATTATTTTTCCGGTTGTGCCATACTTCATCCTTGCTATCCTCTATATGTTACGGTTTTTCGCCACGCTTCATCTTTTCACTCTGGTCAAGTTCTCTGAAATGATTGCAATGCTAATTGTCGTTCGCTCGATCTCAAGTGGGAAAAGTAAATTGTGACAACTGCTGTGGGTACAAGATCCATTACACCCCTCATATTGGCATTGCCATTCTTTTCCACTTATTTGGCTCTTATTGGGCAACACAATTCTTCATCACATGCTCTTCAACTGTAATTGCTGGATCAGTTGCTTCATACTACTGGGCACGTGGTGAAATATCGGTGAGCACCTCAAAAACATTACCTTGGTAAATAATTATAATTGTAGTCAAGGTTCCAAGGACTTTCATAACCTCAGCCCAGTTATTTTTTGTTTTTGTTTTTACATTAGAAAGGTATTGTTTTCATTTGACTGATTTTTGGTGTAATATTGTTGTGCAGAAGATATACCATTTCTTCTTTGTGGTCTCTTCCTCAAGCTTCATCGCGCTATAGTCTTGGATCTGTGGCTCTGGGTTCACCGATTGTATCCATCGAGAGTGGGTGCGATTTATACTTGAATCACTTCGCCGTAGGTTGAAATTAGTTGATTCATTTCGTGAAAGTCGCCGGAAGACAATGTCATCCTCATCTTAGTACTGCTTAGGCTGCATAAATTGGACAATCAGATCAGTGAACCAGAATGCTTTTACCATGGTAAGTATCAACATTTCTTGTATATTTAGTGATTCACTTGCAAGCTTTTATCTATGAGGTTTCCTAACTGTTTAGAATTATGGATTTTGTAATATATCGATAATTCCTAGGAATGCTTGTGATATATCAGTATTGCATATGCTTCTGATTTGATTGCTAATTTCTGAGTATTTTTTTTGGGTCCCAATTAAAATATACGTTTTTAAAATATACTACGTCGATCAACCACTGATACCAATTAAAATATATGTTATTAAAATATACTACTTGGATCAACCACTGATACCAACTAAAATATATGTTATTAAGATATGTGTAACACCCTAGCCAAACAAAGGCCTGGAATGCTACTAAATTAAATAAACTAAACTAAATTAAACTAAAACACCTTACAAAATTTCGGCAGAACCACCTTCGTATAGTTATTTATACCAGATGTTCCAACAAACAGATATAACATAAATAAGTAATCCAACATGCAATATGATCAAAACATATTCAAAACTGGCTATTCATTACTATAACATCCATAGCAACTAAACATCTAAGATATAGATCATGTGCATCCAAACTTCTATTCATTTATTACAGTTTACTCCAAGCAAGCAATAATCATTAAGAGTACTTTAAACAGTTCATTCATCTCCTAATTAATTTTCCTTTCATTCATGGTGGGTAGTTCGTGCAAAAGTGCAACAAGACTAATCCTTCCTTTCCCCCATGCATGCCGATCTCATAACGGTACCTAAAACACAACAAAAACAAGAGGTGAGTCCAAAGACTCCGCAAATATAATAAATGGCATCAACAAAGATACAAGCATGTAACTCATCAACTATACTCCACAAAACCACATATCGGTTACTTTACACACACATGCTATGCAATATGCTCAACATGATCTTTATCCTTCTCTTTCCTTTTGCATTTTACGGTAATGCAAAGTGCGATCCGTCGATGCACACCCATGCACGTGCTATCCGCACGGGGACCATTGCCCATACTCGCAAGTATGGGGATTAAAGCCCATGCTTTACAAGCATGGGGATTTTTAGCCCGTCATTAACATGACGGGGACCTCAAGAGTTGCTTGGTCATCACATGACCAAAACTTCAATAAGCCAACATGATGCATATGTATGAATTCTCAAATTAATACAAATATGCATCCGCAACAATATTGCATATGAATATCCAATTCATACTACAAAAGCTCACAATCATAGACTTCACAACTTTCAAACATCCATGATTAACACATAACTCATTGCTTTAGAAACCATGAACATTACCAATCATATCACCATATCAATCATGAACAACACAAATACTCATAGAAATTATCAATCAATGTCATCTATTATATCCATAATTATACTTGCCTTAACCGCGAGAGAACGAGGGACGTGTAGAAGGTGCTGCCCCCGGGACCAGTCCACCACCTGAATAATAATTATAACACACCCTAAGATAACCATACTGGATCAAATACATATTTAATAGCACACACGAACTCGCTAAACTATCAAGCGCCTTCCAAACTTCCAACTTCTAACGACCGATCTGTCCCCTCTGTGAACAGCTAACTTCTAAAATCCATAACTTTCACTACAGGAGTTCAAATAAGGTGTTTTTGGACTTTCTGGAAAGGTAATTAAATTTCCCAACTAAACCTAGTTGAGGGACTCTTCTGAATCTGCATTCTATTACCCCTACTGAGCTAGTTAACAAAACATCGAATTCGCGTCGGGTTCTCTGGAAAGTACACTAAAAATACCATAACTTTTACTACGAGTATCCAAATCTCACGTTCTTAAGCTTTCTAAAAATCTGGGACAATGACCTACGACTTTTATTATACTGAGCTTCTCTAAATATCCCTTTAACTAATTGATTAACTCAGATTACTAAAACCTATTAGAAAACCCATAAATCTGCAGAACAGTCCCACTTATAAAATCATAACTTCTGTTACAGGGGTCCAAATAATGTGTTTTAGCACTTCACGAAAAGATGGCAACGTCCTCTACAATACTCTAGGAGACATCCAGAACTAATTCTGCCTGTAAGCACATCCAAATCTCGATCTACTCTAATCTGTCCTGAGCAGCCCTAAATACCGACATTGCTAAAATAACTAAACACGCATCTAATCGGGGAAAAACAAGGGTTACCCTTGACGAACCGCTGAAGATCACGATGCAGCTCGCGAATCCTCTTCCCCTTCCTTTCTCCCTTCTTCCCCTTCCTCTTCTTCTTCTTCTTGGCCGGGCAATCACCCGGGTGACCTTCCTTCTTCCTCCATTTGGCCGGTAGCAACAAGGATCTTCTTCACCGGCAGTTTTGGGGGGGGAGGAGGCGCACTATAGCAAGGCACTGTAGCAGCGTCGGTGCTGTAGCTACAGTACGGACTAGGGTTTCCCCCCTCCTTTTATTGGTGGCCGGCCCCTCATGGGCCTCCTAGGCCAAGGCCTAAGGCCCAAGTTGCCGAAGAACTGCAGAAACCCCCTTTTTCTTATGTCTAATTTCTCTTTTGAACGCTTTTTTTCTTAGAATAAATCATAGTATTACATTCTACCCCCCTTAACTGGATTCAACCCCGAATCTATGCGAAAGAAAAATTGCGAGTAGAATCTAACAACGGTAGAACACGTAGCCGCGGTGAACAAACTCGGATATCGCACAAGCATGCGAGACTCGATTCCTTGTCGATTCTTGCTCATACTGATGCGACCATGGCACCTTCACGAATACCAACGTCTTATGCCTCAATGCTCGTTCCGACCTCTCTAGTATACGTACTGGACGAGACTCGGATGTGAGGTCTTACTCACTGATCAACGCTCTAACGAAACCTCAAAACTTCGAATCACCCAGGTACTCATTCAGCACCAGAACATACCAGACATTGCGTACTCCGCATATGGACCCCAAGGCGGTCCTAGCGATACGCTATCTTCCAAAATTCCCCGCAACTATCGGAAACAACCAATGTATATTTTGGGCTATCTTTCTCTTCGGGACCAAACCACATAACTTGCACGTAATATATGGAACTCTTATTCCATCTCTCAGTCGACCTCTTCATCATAATAAGGAGAACCCCCTGTTAAGCAGGGACGTGCAACACAACTTATTTTAATCAAACTTTAACAATCAGATTCAATTGAAAACAAAGGATTCACAATGCAGATACCAACTTTCCTCCAAAACCCTCAAATCCAAAATCGAAGATTCCTCATGAAAACCTTTCCAAGACTCCAACAAGGCGGTTTGCAAATAAACTCCACATAATCCAAAAACAAATCACTCAAATGCTCAAATCAAACACTTCATTTATTTTCCTGAACCGGACAGAACCACCTTGTCAACATAAGTCAACTCAAATTGTACATAATCTCCATCATAAAAATCCAACTCAAACAAGAACCAATAAAGCACTTCTCTACTCGAGAAAACATTCTTTTCTCAGATGTTCTTTTAAGAAATAAAACCATTTCCCAAATCATGGGTGTCCAGAATTATCACACTAACTCTTTCCTCTTAACCGACAATCCTAAAATGATCCTCAAACTGAAAGATCAACCATACTTATTTAGAGGGACTCTACTAATCCACGAAAGGATTCTCTAGTCCACTCCTATACTAAAGGAATTATTTTGACAAATGGTTTCCATCACCTCAATAGAGATTTTTCACCCGCAACCACATCATCTCATTCTGTTAAAGATAGTCTACTTCAAATTCTCAGCACACATTCTCATTTACTTTACCCAAAGTATACTATCAAAGATCAACACACTATTCAAAATTCGCTTCTGTTCATCTACCTCTACACATAATATTTGGGTCTCCAATGTCCTACCATAAAAATGCAAAGCCCAAATTCAACCTTCAAGTCTTCTGCCATGAATTTCTGCTACAATTGATAGGA
Organism: Phyllostachys edulis; assembly: GCA_036346405.1. Lineage (NCBI taxonomy): Eukaryota > Viridiplantae > Streptophyta > Magnoliopsida > Poales > Poaceae > Phyllostachys > Phyllostachys edulis. The sequence continues at coordinate 30,823,552 of CM070565.1, read as the reverse complement.
AAACCTCATATTCCTTTACTAAAATTTCACACGGCTCAATAATAACCTCAATAATAACCTTAGTTATTATTATCAACATTCCTCACTAATCAAGTAACCGCCCCAAGACGATTTATTTCACCAATCTTAGATCTCCTCTAATCCACACCAATCCAATTCAGATATACAACCACAGTATACCCATTCGCAATACTCTAACTGGTTGACCAAGATTCAAACATACTCAATCACTAACATCGATAAATAAATAAATTCTTGACCAAGTTATCCTTAGAGATAATCTAACCCCCATAGGGTTACTCACTGAGGCTGAATCATACTTGACAACATCTCAACAATTCCTGCTATCCCATTAATTAGCACAACGCTTAGGTTTCTCCACACCGCTATTCTCATTAAACTTCACCATCATAACTCTTCTACACAATATTACTAAGTATCCAATTGCGATACTCTAATACATTTATCAAGAGTCCATACTTTCGATAATCCTAACATGGGCAAGGTTATTGGATCATAATTCGCCATAGGTTCTACTAATTGTAACACTAATCAATTTTATTTCATCAACAAACATTCTTTTTAAATAGAACTCCCTCCAGGTGTTATAGGTCAAAACCAATTCACTGTCTTCTGTACTTCAAATAGGTTGGTTCCTAAAATCTCACCACTACCAAATACTTGTCCACCAACAACCAGTCGCTATATTACACTTTATAAGACTTGGCAACATAAGTTAGTTAATTCCTTTCTCAAAAGGAAGAAACAAACCAAAAACAGGTTCCAATGCACAAGAAAACGTTGCTCTTCGGAGTGAGCACGAGACCAAGAAGAACAATCAAATAGCAATGATCTCGGAAAGCAAAATACGAGTCCACAGTTGAGGGCACATGTCCCACAAGAAGGAATATTAAACATTGCTATTGAAACTCAAGAAACTCTTAAGCTGTAACAACAGAAAAGTTACAGATTACAATTGTTAACTCCAACCTCAAATGCTTATGGTACACATCTTCCGTTAACAAAGAAAGCAATTTTCTTTGATTACAACATTACTTGCCAATCCAAACAAGAAATGCTTATAAAACCAAATAAGATTAATCACTTAGGTACCAAACGGAACCTTCCCATACGTCACATTGCTCAATTAATTCCATCTACTACGTAAATCATGAACTCCCAAAAGACCACAAATGCAAACTCCAAACATTTCCTTTAACTGATATTACGCAAGGCAATTAACTTCCTTTCTCTCTAGAAGAATCATCACCACTACAACAACTCAGAATCCCTTGTGGACAATCTTGCTAACATCAAGAATAATCTACTCTTAACAAGATTCGTTATCGTCAACTCTTCCTTTATAAAGCCCCCAAAGGCTCACCAAAATGTTACATACCCCTTTGTCACCTCATCCTCAATTGAGTGTATACCAAATTCTTTCACTCTCACTACAACAACCACTTTATTTTAGAGGGAAAGTACTACATAATTTAAAAGGTTATTCCAAAACCCTTTCATCAAAGACAAACTATTATTCGATAGTTCTACCATCATGTAAACATTGTTCATCCATTAAATCCCATCAGCTTATCTCTTAGTGATGCTCGACACCAAACTTTAATAGACAATAATTGCACCTAGCAATTACATATAATCACTAAGTATCCACCAAAGGTTACTCTAAGATTAATATCCACTAAGACAATAATCTAACTCCTTTTGAACCTAACCATCCCAAACGGTTAGATTAATCTATTGAGACCTGTTAATCCAATTTACCAAAGAAGTTTACCAAATGTATCACTACTAATGATCAACTCAATTCATCAATGATCCACACCTCTTATTAACTCTATTGATTATAATTAGGTAGAGCCATACTCTTAATCACGGCTCGTCAAGAACTACTACAAGTCACTTTCAAATTTATCAACTTTCCTTTCAAGGATCTTAGTTAAGATCGATCATGCACACACTACAGACCTAACCTAATGATCCATATCATATCCATTAATTGCTTTGATTATAACCTCCCACTTAACCAAGACAAAACATCGCTAAAGGGTTTAACATCTTCTTTTATAAAAGAGAACCATCAATCTTCAACACTCAAAATACCCAAGAGAGATACATTGAGTCAAAGCTTCTACGCATTAAAGGACTTGCAAAAGGAAACTTTCATTATCCAAATCATCAAGCGAAATAAATGGATCAAGTTTTTCCAATAAGGAAGACAAACTCCAATACGAAGGTCAAACTTGACAATTAACCAAGTTCACCAGCCGCAAGAATAACTCATCGGTTGGGAAAACATTGATTGCTTTACAGGGCAACTTAAACCAATGGGAGCACAGCAACGTCTCTCAAAGAATCCCATCAACTAGAATGGACTACTAATCCAAGAGAAGTTCATCAGCTACAACTAGATAAGAGTTGACCAAATTCAAATTTCAAGGAAGAGAACAACTCTTCTAAATATACTCGCTATCAACGCCTGTACTACGATATCCGGTGTGGACACTTCGCTATTCCTATACCACGAACGGTGGTGTAACCTGGTACAGCCCAGGACCATAACCACGACCTCCACCTCTCAACGTGGGTTATCCTCACACATAATAACTATAGTATTATAATATAGATATATCAGATCATCTCATAATAGGAATCATCAATACAACTCAACAGAAGTGTAAATGCAATGCAAAAACCCATCCCCAACTACTGTGCTTAGTGTGTCAAGTTTAATATTTTCAATACCATGGACCTACAGCCCGCTCTAATACCAACTATAACACCCCAGCCAAACAAAGGCCTAGAATGCTACTAAATTAAATAAACTAAACAAAATTAAACTAAAACACCTTACAAAATTTCGGCAGAACCTCCTTTGTATAGTTATTTATACCGGAGGTTCCAACAAACAGATATAACATAAATAAGTAATCCAACTTGCAATATGATCAAGACATATTCAAAACTGGCTATTCATTACTATAACATCCATAGCAACTAAACATCTAAGATATAGATCATGTGCATCCAAACTTCAATTCATTTATTACAGTTTACTCCAAGCAAGCAATAATCATTAAGAGTACTTTAAACAGTTCATTCATCTCCTAATTAATTTTCCTTTCATTCATGGTGGGTAGTTCGTGCAAAAGTGCAACAAGACTAATACTTCCTTTCCCCATGCATGCCGATCTCATAACGATACCTAAAACACAACAAACAACAAGATGTGAGTCCAAAGACTCAGCAAATATAATAAATGGCATCAACAGCATACAAGCATGTAACTCATCAACTATACTCCACAAAACCACATATCAGTTACTTTACACACACATGCTATGCAATATGCTCAACATGATCTTTATCCTTCTCTTTCCCTTTTGCATTTTACCGATAATGCAAAGTGCGCATCCGTCGATACACACCCATGCCTGTGCCATCTGGCATAGGGACCATTGCCCATACTTTGCAAGTATGGGGACCAAAGCCCATGCTTTACAAGCATGGAGACCTTTAGCCCGTCATTAACATGACGGGGACCTCAAGAGTTGCTTGGTCATCACATGACCAAGACTTCAATAAGCCAACATGATGCATATGTATGAATTCTCAAATTAATACAAACATGCATTCGCAACAATATTGCATATGAATATCCAATTCATACTACAAAAGCTCACAATCATAGACTTCACAACTTTCAAACATCCATGATTAACACATAACTCATTGCTTTAGAAACCATGAACATTACCAATCATATCACCATATCAATCATGAACAACACAAATACTCATAGAAATTATCAATCAATGTCATTTGATAATATCTATTATATCCATAATTATACTTGCCTTAACCGCGAGAGAACGAGGGACGTACAGAAGGTGCTGCCCCCGGGACCAATCCACCACCTGAATAATAATTATAACACACGCTAAGATAACCATACTGGACCAAATACATATTTAATAGCACACACGAACTCGCTAAACTATCATGCGCCTTCCAAACTTCCAACTTCTAACGACCGATCTGTCCCCTTTGTGGACAGCCAACTTCTAAAATCCATATCTTTCAATACAAGGGTCCAAATAAGGTGTTCTTAGACTTTCTGGAAAGGTAATTAAATTTCCCAACTAAACCTAGTTGAGGGGCTCTTCTGAGTCCACCATCTATTACCCCTACTGAGCTAGTTAACAAAACGTCGAATTCGCGTTGGGTTCTCTGGACAGTACACTAAAAATACCATAACTTTTACTACGAGTATCCAAATCTTGCGTTCTTAAGCTTTCTGAAAATCTGCGACAATGACCTACGACTTTAGTTATACTGAGCTTCTCTAAATCTCCCTTTAACTAATCGATTAACTCAGATTACTAAAACCTATCAGAAAACCCATAAATCTGAAGAACAGTCCCACTAATAAAATCATAACTTCTGCTACAGGGGTCCAAATAATGCGTTTTAGCACTTCACGGAAAGATGGCGATGTCATCTACAATACTCTAGGAGACGTCCAGAACTAATTCTGCCTTTAAGAACATCAAAACCTCGATCTACTCTAATCTGTCTTGAGCAGCCCTAAATACCGACATGGCTAAAATAACTAAACACGCATCTAATCGGGGAAAAACAGGGGTTACCCTTGACGAACCGCTGAAGATCACGATGCAGCCCGCGAATCCTCTTCCCCTTCCTTTCTCCCTTCTTCCCCTTCCTCTTCTTCTTCTTCTTCTTGGCCGGGCAATCACCCGGGTGACCTTCCTTCTTCCTCCATTTGGCCGGTAGCAACAAGGATCTTCTTCACCGGCAGCGGGGGGGGGGAGGAGGTGCACTGTAGCAGTGTCGGCACTGTAGCTACAGTACGGACTAGGGTTTCCCCCCTCCTTTTATTAGTGGCCGGCCCCTCATAGGCCTCCTGGGCCAAGGCCTGAGGCCCAAGTTGCCGAAGAACTGCAGAAACCCCCTTTTCTTATGTCTAATTTCTCTTTTGAACGCTTTTTTTCTTAGAATAAATCGTAGTATTACAATATGCTACGTGGATCAGCCACTAATAGCTGAAAAATATTTTTGTGAATCCAGGCTTATTTATAGACTAAAGGAACTCATTTTCCAAGGGGATCTACCACCTCTCCCAGCAAATGTTTCACATTTCCCTGTACTTTCCGGTCTCAATCTCTCGGGCAGCCCTTCCCCTGGCTCATGCAGTTAACCTTTAGAAACACGTAAGAGTGAAAATATACAGAAGATAGTCAGAGAGGACTTTGTAATACTCAATGAATAGGTAATCTCTTTTCATATCCTTTTTTTAAAATGCGGTTAAGAATGTTCTAGCCATAGCTTCTTGCAGACATTAAAGATATCATTTCCATTTCCTTTAGTAATTGTGCTATTATATATGGTTAGTGATTCGCTTGCAAGCTTTTATTTATGATGTTTGTTAACTGCTTAGAATTGTGGATTTAAGTAATATATTGATAATTTTCAAGAATACTTAAAGGTATTATTTTCATTTTATTTAGTAATTATGCTATTATATATATTTAGTGATTAAACACAAACTTTTATCTATCTTGCTTGTGCTCATGTCCTCATTTCATATGCGTTTGATATGGATTTCCTACTCTCTTGTATGGAAAACCTGAAAAATGGCAAAGTTGTTGCCATTCCTAATTACGACTTGAAAACATATAAGAGTGTCTCACGTGCAAGGAAGGTATCGCTTGCCGTTTATTCATATTTGTATGACCTTATTCTTAAGAGTGGCCCTAATTTTATGACTATCGTAGGTCAATCTTTAAGATGTAATTATCTTGGAAGGAATTTAGGTTTTCCAGAATTCGCATGTCCGGGATTTGATGAACATGAGGACCTTTGACTATACAGGTATTAATGGTTGCATTGTAAGCTCATGATATCTTCTTGTTTCTCACGCTTGCCTATTCTTCCTGACCACCGGTTGTGGCTTATTGCTAGGACATTTAATTTCACATCCATGTTTTTACATGCGCTCAGTGTCAAAGTTTCAGAAACTGATATTGTACAAGCATTTCTTTCTCTCTTCCATTTACATTAAAAGTATATTACACAACGTTATTAATATTTTCCCTCCTTTCTTGAATGAAACTTACTCTCTATGAATTGTTTTCATTTACAAATCCATGTTCTTTTAAAATTATATGTTATTGCAAAATCACAAGTGCATATGCACATGTTTATTGTGTTGTTGCCTTTTGCCAGTCATATGCTTATTAATGAGCTTCCTTATCAGATGGTTGGAGCTGATGATAGTATTTTCTTACAGATTCATGTTTTCCTAAAAAAAAAGGATAGGATAGCAAAATTTCGTACAAAATTCCTTTTAGTTGATCCTTCAATCTAAACAACCGTCAAAGGAACTTACCTTTAGAACTGAGTTTAGCTGTTCCTATCACTATACTTTAGTTGGTTCCATTGTTACTGTCATTACTACCTTAAACAATCTTCATTTCACTATAACATTGTCTATACGGGCGCGGCGTAGCGCGCCTTGCTACCTAGTTTATCTTATGGTACAGTTAGGCATTTCGCATCCGACTTGCATGATGCACTCATACGGATACGAGGTGTTGCAGATTTGTGTATGATTTTTTCTTGAATTGCAATATTTCCGAATAACTATGACAGTATTTACTTTTTTTACAATTACCACCTTTTTAAAAATGACCGTCGTCAACACTATCTTTAGGAACTACTCCTATATATCTACCCCTATTGATTTATTTATTTATGTAGGAGTACAACGTCAGCACACTTGTTTAAAATAAAGTAAACATAAAGCACACGATCAACATTGATATTTGTCCTAATCTCGTATCATCCCACACAAACCAGAACAAAATCTGCCCAATTGCCTCAGCTCAAAAGAAATCGAAAAAGCAAGAGACAAGATAAAAAGAAAACGAAAGGCCAGGAAGTGGTGGCTGGCAGCCTTAGCCCGGTAGCCTGGCTGCGAAAGCTTTATCTCTTTGCCGTCAGCAGCGCCTCACGACAGGCCTAACGCGGGCCCCGCCACGTCACTGGGTAGCCTTGTCGTCTCCCGCGCTGGATGGAGGCCTTCACCGATTCCTTCACGCCTCGTCCTTCTCCTTTGATTCTGGCTAATTATACGGCCTCAAGGGGTTGGGAGGATAAGTCTCGGAATATTTGAGGAACCCGCGACGCACGACGTGTTCGGTCTTCCTTATCGCGTTGTCTGATTCCAAGATGTTCCGTGGACACCATTTCTTTTTCAGGCTAGACCGATATTATCAAATGGCGAAATTGCACGGTCAGCCCTCAAATTATTTTAGTTTGTGCAATCAAGCCCCCGAAGTCCAATTCTATTGAGTTGAACCTCCGCACCATGCAGCTCCATCTAATCAAGCCCTTCAAATCTAATATTGTTGATCTGAGCTCAAATAGGAGGAGTGTGCGCACATAGCAGTAATATTGGCATCGAACAATCTTCTGATGAGATGTCCGTAATTTTGCTGAAGCTAAAGGTTGTTGTACTGCTCGATCTGGACCATCTGTTACAGATCCAGCCGGCTAGTCCAAGTGGCTTGCGGTCCTCCCACATGCAGCAACACACCCACTTTGGTCGTCGATTCTCTCTGGCTAGACGTTTAAAATTTGATACGATACTACTGCCCCCCTGAAAACATTGTTAAACATCATCAGAATGTACGCTAAATTGCACTGTTCTTTTAACCATGATCGTTTGCGTCTAAACCATGTCCCTCCCACGCTATAAAAGAAGCGAGCAGGTCGCCGAGACGAGGCTTGAAGCAGTTCGTGGGGCAGCCAAGCTAGTGAGCTAGCTCTAGCTACTGCTCCGCTGCTCCAGAGTTCAGAGCATACTGTACATAGCTTCTTGCATATCAAACACAAATCTGAACTATCCTCCGCCTTCCAAAGGAAGCATGGCGGGCACCTCGTGGTCGTCGTCCTCGTCGTGCGCGTCGTCACTCGGCTCCTTCGACGACGACGTCGTCTGCGTCGTCAAGCCGGACGCGGCCGCGGCAGTCGAGGGAAGCGTAAAGTTCCTGTGCAGCTACGGCGGCAGGATCCTGCCTCGCCACTCCGACGGCGCGCTGCGCTACGTTGGCGGCGACAACCGCGTGCTCTCTGTCGACCACTCCTTCCAGTTTAACGGTACATATCTACCAACGTATAACGTACGCACATCTACCGAGCAGCCCATTGCTCGTGTCCTGTGTTTGACCCTCTTACGCTGGATCGTTTCAGAGCTGCAACGAAAGCTGAGGGACATGTGCGGGTGGGAGGCGGTGAGCCTGCGGTGCCAGCTGCCCACGGAGGACCTGGACGCGCTCGTCTCCGTGACGAGCGACGACGATCTCGTCAACCTGCTGGAGGAGTACGACGCAGCAAGCCGGGACCGGCTCCAGCCGCTCAAGATCCGGGCGTTCCTGTTCCCGAGGACGACGCCGCCACTGTCGCCGTCTACCCCGTCGTCCGTGTCCAGGCCAATACCCTACGTCCGTCACCAACACCACACGACTCGTCCCGCGCCGTCGTGCGCGTTCCGGTGGGGGCACCAGGTCTCCCCTACGGCTCGTGTTCCGCACCAGCAGCACTACCTCCACCAGCACAGAGCCGGGGGTGAGGCGCGGCCGCAACGGTAGCCACTGGCAATAACGATCAGATTGAGAGTCGGCTGCTGTACGTACTGCATCGCTATTAGCTAGCTAGTGTGAGTTCTTGCAAGTTGCAACCATGGGGCTGGACAGGAGCATACCAGAGTGCGCTGCGTGTAACGTGTCACATATAATCCTGCGCTGTGGTGTGCATGTTTAATTATCCTGTAGTCGAATTTTTTAAAATAGGAAATGCTCCATGGGTAATGGAAAAGAAGAACAAAAACAAGGGCGACAAGGTTCCTTGAGTAGAGTGCAGTGCTAGCCTTCCTGATTTCCGAGTTCATGCAAGCACGGTCTTTGTTTGTCCGGCTAGTTCTGTTCCATCAGGAGTACTGTTCCGTCCGCGCGTCGTGTGGATGGAGTAGCACGATAGTGTGCCCAAGGACAACCAAGCTCAGTCCAGATCCAGTTCAGTCAAGTGATAAGTCTATCTGTTCGCTCCGTCCCCTGTTCAAAAGATCTTTTTGTTTGCGGGCAAAAAGATCTCCTATCTACAATGTTTCGCTTTTAGAATGAATTTCCTATCCATCGCTCCAATAAAAAGTTATAGAAATTAGTGGAAGTCGCTGTAACATTAGCGATTCCGAGTAGCCGTTACGATCCTGACGTAGAAGAAAGAACTTGAACATAAGGTATAGTATCAGCAGCCTTATCTCATTCTTATCTAATAGATGTGTGTACAATGATATCCCTCTGTCTCCCTTATATAGGGAGGAAAAATCTCTCCTGTCAATAGAATAAGCAATATAAGACTATGTTAGAACATAATCAAGGCTTGGTCACGTTGATAGGGTGTCATGAGACTGAGACAATTGGTGCACGTGAGCATGGCTACACGGCACTGTGCCTGCAGTTAGTGCGTTCGTTTTGCTCGGATCACATAGGTGTGGCGTTTATCCAGGGGTCGGTTATGTTAGCAGCTATTTTGTTTTTCCATGTACTTGAGTCTTTCAGTTGTACGTTGTGAGAAGATAATACACAACACAGAAAATTGACCCAGGTGCTCGCGTTGTGTGCGTCCAGTTCTCGCGTGCGTTCTAGAGAAACCCTGTTGCTCTTTGTTCATGATCTGGGCCTGAAACCAACACTTGGTATCATAGCTTGGAGTGTCTCATGCCCAAGTATATGCCCTCGGACAAAGAGATCATGGATGCGTCGAAGATCATGGAATGTTCGGTGTCGCTCCGGTACCAATGCTCTTGAAGAACAACTACTCTGCATGGGCCATAAAGATGAAGGTTTTCATGTAAGGTCAAGGCGTCTGGAATGCCATTGAGCCCACAGACAGAGGCGGACCTACTATTATGGCAAGCTATGGCATTCGCTAGAGCTCCTGCCGGTTCAGAACCCCCTAGGCCCCTAAGCCGTCCTTCCTCCCAACCGGCGTCGAAGAAGAGACCCCGTCCTTCCTCCCTGCCTCAGTGCTTCCCTGGTCCTCCTCCGTCGTTGGGCCCGAACAAACACATGAAGTTCAAGTTGTTGGGCAGAAGTTCTCCATCGCCCGTGGCCTAGCCCAACCGAGTACATGGCCTCAAGGACATTAGGTGCATGCACCTCCACTCCAAGCCTGCCTCACATCGCATCCAAAGTTCCAACTCGTCAACTCCCAAACCTAGGCGCAGGCGGCGGCGGCGAACACTAGCACAGGCGACGCAGGTGGGGCTAGCGACGAGCTTGGCCTGGGGCGTGGCGGGCGGTGCAGCGTGGGGCGTCACGTGTGTGGCGGGCTGCTGCCAGGAGGCGAGAGTGAGGAGGCGGTGGAGGCGTGGAGTGCGTGGCGGCCGGTGTGAAAACGGTGGGCGGTGCGGCATGGGCGCGTGGCGGCGCAGTCTTGGGCGGCGGTGGTGCGGCGTAGGGTGTCGGCGCGTGGCGGCACTAGTGCCGAGTGTTGGAAATATGCCCTAGAGGCAATCATAGAGATGATTGTATTTCGTTATGTTCATAACATTAGATAATATGTTATCTTGTTTCTAGAATAATATCGTTAATATTTATTATCAAGTATGTGATTGGATTGTGAAACTCTATATTTCTGCGATGATTATTCTTAAACGTTCCCTAGTCGGAAACATATGAGAACACATATGAATAGACTAGCATATGTATTGGTTGATGACTATGTTTCACATGTCATAGATATGGAGATATCAAACCAATAATATGGACACATGCATGCCCATGTATATGCCCTCGGACAAAGAGATCATGGATGCGTCGAAGATCATGGAATGTTCGGTGTCGCTCCGGTACCAATGCTCTTGAAGAACAACTACTCTGCATGGGCCATAAAGATGAAGGTTTTCATGTAAGGTCAAGGCGTCTGGAATGCCATTGAGCCCACAGACAGAGGCGGACCTACTATTATGGCAAGCTAAGGCATTCGCTAGAGCTCCTGCCGGTTCAGAACCCCCTAGGCCCCTAAGCCGTCCTTCCTCCCAACCGGCGTCGAAGAAGAGACCCCGTCCTTCCTCCCTGCCTCAGTGCTTCCCTGGTCCTCCTCCGTCGTTGGGCCCGAACAAACACATGAAGTTCAAGTTGTTGGGCAGAAGTTCTCCATCGCCCGTGGCCTAGCCCAACCGAGTACATGGCCTCAAGGACATTAGGTGCATGCACCTCCACTCCAAGCCTGCCTCACATCGCATCCAAAGTTCCAACTCGTCAACTCCCAAACCTAGGCGCAGGCGGCGGCAGCGAACACTAGCACAGGCGACGCAGGTGGGGCTAGCGACGTAGCCGGGCTGGGACGTAGGCGGGCGGTGCACGCGTGGGAGCGTCACGTGTGTGGCGGGGCTGCTCCCAGGAGGCCAGGAGTGCACGGGAGCGGTGGAGCGTGGGTGCGTGGCAGCGCCGGTGCCGAACGGTGGGCGGTGCGGCATGGGCACGTGGCGGCACAGGTGCCGGGCGGCAGGTGGTGCGGCGTAGGGTGTCGGCGCGTGGCGGCACTAGTGCCGAGTGTTGGAAATATGCCCTAGAGGCAATCATAGAGATGATTGTATTTCGTTATGTTCATAACATTAGATAATATGTTATCTTGTTTCTAGAATAATATCGTTAATATTTATTATCAAGTATGTGATTGGATTGTGAAACTCTATATTTCTGCGATGATTATTCTTAAACGTTCCCTAGTCGGAAACATATGAGAACACATATGAATAGACTAGCATATGTATTGGTTGATGACTATGTTTCACATGTCATAGATATGGAGATATCAAACCAATAATATGGACACATGTTAGAGAACATTGTGTTGGATGAGACCCACCTTGAGACACTATTGAGATTGTTATGATTTCGTGTGTCATCAGTTGGTATCAAGCAATAATGATGTATAATCCTTAGACCTGAAATCAGTATGGTTTCCTACATGTGTAATAGCACTCTTAGGGTTTGCCAAATGCTACACCGTAACTGGGTAGTTATAAAGGTAGCTTTCGAGTATGGTATGAAACATGGGGAGGAATGTGACTAGTCGGATATGGGATTTGCCCCTCCTAACATAACAGGAGAGATGTCTCTGGGCCCCTCGTTGTGGTTGAATAAAGAAAGTGCATGGCCATGCTACTAATGGTCGAAGTGTTGACCACATGAAGTTATTCGACACTTGATCGAGAAAGTATTGAACAGTCCATGGATGACATAATCTCACCTAGAGTTCAACCAGATGTCGTGAGGCAAAGGGATAATACACAAACAGGTCGTACAGCTGATATCTATTCTCCACTCGTGGAAGACCTCCAGGTGGTCCTAGAAGACCTCCTGGGTGGTCGTGGAAGACCTCTGGGGTGGTCCTGGATGACCTCCTAGGTGGTTGTGGAGAGAATATAATCACCAACTGGTCGTAAGGAGTTACGAGCTATTCGTAAGTGATAAAGACCTGATCATAGATCATATTGCCTTAAGGTTCGTCTGATATATTCTATGTGTGTTCGGGAATCATTATGTACTGCTAGGTACCGTTGACGACTCATGGTCAGAAAAGAGTTTCCGAGTCACAACTGATTACACATGAACCTGTAGGGTCACACACTTAAAGGGCTAGGATTTGATTTGGATGGTGATCTGAATTCTTATAGACCACGAGTTCCTAATGAGCCTCAAGTTCGAGACCCGTCATGGATGCCTATAAATAGAGGGGCGGTGGCATGGGGTGATTGAAGCTTTGGAAGACTTCTCGAAACCCTAATAGCCACGCCTACCTCAACCACGCCGCCGGCGCTAGCACTCCATCGTGTGTTATCCCTGCCCCATATGTATGGATACTTTGGAGGTGTTGTTGTTGCGAAGCATCAGCACTAGGACGATCCGCAACTCGTGACAATCATACGACCACTCGGAGGAGAAGACTGTAATGTCCCGTTTATTCTAGAGTTCTTGCCAGCTTTCAAAATAAAAAAGAACCAATTAGTTTAATTGCCTGTTCAAACTTAACTTGGTATTTTGGGAGTTGGAGAGTTTAACTTGACCTAACCAAACCTGAACTAAGATCCTTGTTGGTGTTCTCTGTTGGTTAGGGCTTCTTGTTGTTCTTTGGTGTTCCTTAGTTTGTTTTCCTCCTGAGCCTCTCTGTGTGCCTCTTGGTTTTACCTCCCTTGTTGGTTTGAATCTCTTTGCAGATTGAAACCTCCCTCTCCGTTTAAATCTCATCTTTTGTCTAGGCCTTCCCTTGTCTTGGACCTCTTGCTGAGGATCAAGCTCAGGTTTGTGTTTCAAGACCCCTTTGGTTTCTCAAAACCAAGTTTGGCCTTATTTCCCTTCCTTTGGACCTCCCTCGAGGGTGGTTCAGTCCGGGCTGCGGTATTACCTCCATCCCTCTAGCGGTCGTACTGTCCGTTCGAGTTGCGGCACTTAGCTTTGGTTTTGCCTTCTCTATTTCGGTATTTCCAATCCCCGGTCGTACCGCAGTGGTAGTGCCGGAACTACCGCCTTTGTTAAGTCCTCTAAGCCTTTTCAGACCTCCTTGTGTCCATATGGAGCTCCTTTGAGCTCCCTCGCACTTGTGTGGTGCCACCACTTACTTTGGCGGTACTGCTGCTTGTTCCTTCGGAACTACCGCCTTTGGTAAGACCTCTTCTGAGCCTTTTCGACCTCCCTTGTCCGTTGGACCTCCTCAGAGTCCAAAGGACCTCCCTTGACTCCGTGAAGACCTCCTTTGTGCCCTTGCGGACCTACCACTATTGTTTTGCGGTCGTACCGTTAGGTTTTAACTTTCCTCGCCTCTGGACCGTTGACGTTTTTGGACGGCCCCTTTTGCTTGGCCCCGTTCGATCTTGATCTAACGGCCCTAGCTTGTTTCCGCGTATCCTTGTTTTCGCGGACCTCTCCTTTGCTTTGATCCTGACCGTTGGGATCTCATTTGAGAGATCTAACCCTTAGGACCTCTTTGTGACCTTAGGACCTCTCTATACTCCTTTGGACCTCTCCGTGTCCATAGGACTTCCCCCGGGTCGGACCTACTGTTCGCTTGGCCGGACCTACCGCTCGAGCATGGTCTTAGTCACACAAAAACCCCTTGATCAGATCTAACTGTCAGGACTTCCTTGCCATTTTGATCTGACCGTAGGACCTCCCTTTTGGAGATCTAACCGTCAGGACCTCCCTCTTGCCCTTGATCTTAACCGTTTAGGATCTCCTTTCGAGAATCTAAGGCGTTAAGACCTCCCCTTGGGTTGTCTCGGTCCTCAAGGCCCTTCCCAGCTTACGGTTGTATCACACCCTAAACCTGGAACTACCGTTGTCCGGTCATACCTCTTCTTGAACGAGATATTACCACCGTCGGAGATATCGTGTCCCTCTTTCGAACTTCTTCGAGTCTCTGGACCTCTTGTCCAGGACCTCCTCTTAGTATCCTTGGACCTCCTTGTTGGGTCACGGGTAGGCTACGATAGCTACAAACAAAAATTTTTTACCACGCAAACCAGGAAGCCATGCAAGTAGATGATCATACATCGTTACCACGAGACCTTGTGAGCGGCGGAAGAAGGGTTGGAGCGACTGGTCCAGCGAAGAGCGTCGATGTAGTGGTCGTAGTCGATCGTCAACGTCCAAAGAAGTCGATGCGATGGTCGCGATCGATCATCTCCTCCGACAACGTCTGCGGTTCCTTGTGAAGATCGCGGATCGTCCTCAAAGCGCAACAATCGTAGTAAGCGCCTCTACGGTATCCACCGTCCCAGAAAGGAACAATCGAGCGGTGGTGTGCGGCACCAAATCGCTGCGGTGGAGCTCTCAAGAAGATGGCGGCTAGGGTTTTTAGTGGTGTCTTCACGCATACCTCCCATGACCTCATGCATCTCCTTATATAGTGCTCGTGGCGGATCCTATCCGGACACGTTCTGAATCGTATTACGTCTTGGTTTGTTCAAACCGTTAAGTGTGTGACCACAGAGGTTCATGTGTAGTTCGGTTGTGACTCGGAAACCCTTTCCGACCACGAGTAAAAGCGGCTCCTAGCGAACATATCGATTCGAATACACACAAATTATATCGGACGAACCTTAATGCAATATGATCTATGACCAGGTCTTCATCACTTACGACCAGTCCTATCTCGTATCTGACCGGTTCAGTATGTGGTCACGACGATTCGTAACTCCTTACGACCGAGTTACGACCACTCTATGATTACGTTCGATCGGTCTATGGCTAGCTTCGTATTTGCATACGACCGATCAGAATAGCTGACGACTGAGCGACCTACTGTGTATACTCCCTTTCCCTCACGATGTCGGTTGAACTCGGGTGAGATGTTGTGTCATCCATGGTATTCAATACTTTCTCGTCGAGTGTCGAGATAACTTTATGTGGTGAACACTTGACTACTAGTGGCATAGCCATGCACTTTCTTTATCCGATCATAACAAGGGGCCGAGACATCTCTCTGTTATGTTAGGAGGGCAAATCCATATCCGACCGGTCACATTCCTCTGCATGTTTCATAGTATACCCAAAGCTACCTTTATAACTACCCGATTCACGGTGTAGCGTTTGGCAACCCCTAAGAGTGCTCTTACACATGTAGGAAACCATGCTGATCTCAGGTCTAAGGATTATACATCATCATTGCTTGAGACCAACTAACGACACATAGATTCATAACAATCTCAATAGTGTCTCAAGGTGGGTCTTATCCAACATCATGTTCTCTAATCATGTGTCCATATTATCGGTTTGATATCTCCATATCTATGACTCGTGAAACATAGTCATCAACCAATACATATGCTAGTCTATTCATATGTGTCCTCATATGTTTACGACTAGGGATCATGTAAGAATAATTATCGCAGGAATATAGAGTTTCACAACCAAGTCACATACTTGATAATAAATATTAACAATATTATTCTTGGAACAAGATAACACATTATCCAATGTCATGAACATAATGAAATATAATCATCTCTATGATTGCCTCTAGGGCATATTTCCAACACTCCTGCCCAGGACCTCCTTTCAGTGTCTTTGGACCCTTTGTCCAAGACCTCCTAGTGCCTTTGGAACTCCTGTCCACAGGACCTCCCCGTGGTCTTTTTACAAAGACAATTGTGTGGTGAGGACCGCCTCCTTGACTGGTCGTGCACTTCTTGGACCGGCCCCGCTGGTCAGCCTCACCCACCTTTTATCATTTTTGCCGCCTTGAAACTTTGGGCGCATTTACTGCATGTCGGATCACATTAAATGCAGTCATTTCTAGGGTGCTTTGTTTATTTCTTTTTAGGACATGCCCTGTCCTAGCCCTGCCCAGGCCACCTCCGATCTTTGACACGTTTTGGATGAGCCCTCTTTGTGCCTTTGCCAACCCTGGCTATAAATAGCCTAGGCAACCCCTCCTTTGTCACATTTGGCTCATTTCTAACTCTTTTGCCTGGGCTCCTCGGTGCTCAAGTCCTCCCCTAGAGCTCTCCAAGCTGAGCTGTGTTCCTGGGTTATTGGCTTCTTTTGGTTGAAGTTTTGCTTAGGTTCTTTTCAGTCTTCGAGTTCTTTTGCCTAGGGAAGTTTTGCTTATTTCGGTTCTTTGCGATCGTGTAGATTCCGAGCTTGAGGACTATCTGCACCCGGCAGTTTCAACCGAAGGACCAGCACTGCTTGACGAAGGCAAGCCACAGCTCTTGATCATGTTGAGCCTAGTCTTTTAAATATATTTTGTTTTACTTTATCCTGCATGGCTAATTTTATATGAAAATGTTTGGGCAGTAGCTACTCTTCCTCACTTGAAATTATGCCTCCTTTGGATTTGTTGCTGGACATGTTGACATGCTCCCTTTGGAAACTCTAGGTTGGGTATTTAGTTGGCATCTTTTGGTATTGCCAACATGGGACCGTAAGTTTATGCTTAGCCTTGCTTTAGATCCGTGGGGTTTCGAGAATCATGCTTCATCAATTAATAATCTTGACTAATGATCTATGGAACCTGTGGTCGGTGCCACTGTTAAAGCAACTATGGTAGGATGCCGTATGTTGTGTTGACTGTGGTGTGAGGCCATTTTGTTTAAAGACTTGTGTGCCAAGACTGGGTGGTCTTTTGGTAGGGGTAATCACCAAATTGGTTTGGCTTGGGCAAGAAGGCAGGGTGTGAGAAGTGGGTGCTTTGCACATGGGATGTGGAAGTCTTGCCTGAGCACAACTAAGGACTTAACTTTGTGTCTGTGGATCCGGGTAATCCGTACAACTACAAGGTCATTTTATGGGGATGGCCTGGGCCGAATAATTAGCAATGAGATAGTTTGGTGCTGTTGTGGTTGAGCAAATTTTATTGCAACGGCGCAAGAGGGGGCACGAATCCGGTGGCTTTGCAACCCATCCGGAAGCGAAACCTTAGCGGGCAGCTCCTAGCCAAATCAAAGCTTTGTAAAGGCCTTGTCACGCTCTCTAGACTGCTCACCTTCGAAAGTGAGCAAGGGTCTTTCCGGAACCCGTCCCGCTAGAGAGATCGTGGATTGTACACCTCTGCAGAGCGTAAAATCTATTCGAATAGCCAAGTCCTTGGTTATGGACATCTCCCGGAGAAGTGGTGCAAGGGGTAGCTTTTGAGAAAATTTGTGTTCCTTGGGCACTTCTGCGTGAGGCCGTGGCCTTGCCTCGAAGAGACCTTGGCCGGCTTTAGAGGGGTCATGGCTGGCTTGAGATGTGGTCCAGGGGATGGGCTCGAGCTCTAGAGTTGGTGCTCTAGAGAGGTCTTGGGAGAGGTCCTGGCTGTAGGTGCAGCCAGATCTCCCCCAAGTGGTTTGGATGTGAGTTGGTGCTCACTCCCTTCTTTTCAACAAAAGTAATTATGTAATACTGTTTTTACTTGTTGCCTTACAATCAATTATGTATTCACTGTCAAACTTTGCTTTGTGCAACTAACCATACAGCTCCCCTATTGGTAAGCCATTGCATGAATTTTAATTGCACAAGAGTTCCCCTGTGATTTGCTGAGTACATTCAAAGTACTCATGGCTCTAAGCCCTGTGTCAAAGCAGTGTATGAAGATGACCAAGTGCAAGGAAGCTCAGACCTCTTTGAAGAAGATTTCTTTGATGATCCTGCTGCCTAGGACGTCCTCCACTCGACAGCCTGTGGGCTTGCCAGTGGGCATCTATGCGTTTTGGTGTTTCTAGCTGCCAAGGTTGTTTTGTTGCGGTTTGTAAGCCCAAGTGGCAAACCCTCTGTAAACAAGCTTAGACCATAAGGTCTTGTTTAATACTAAGTTTAATTTGTCTGCTTCATCTTTTGTCTTGACTGTGTGGTTGTGATTATACCGAAGTGATTCTGTGCGAGTTAGCAACTGGTATCCTGGGACTAACTCGGTGTGCACAGGGCCAAGACCCCCAGGAGGTCTTGGGATCTCCTGGGAGGTCCTGGCGAACCTCCTCTCAGACTTGCTGTGCGGTCCTTCCGGACCGCGGTACTACCGGACGTTCGGGGCGGTCTTTCCGGACCTCCCTGAACTTCGGGTAGTGCTTGCTTGCTTAACCCAGCAGTACTACCGCTCCTTCATCTTGGTAGTACGGTTGTAGTGAGTACTATCGCTGCCCTTGTCACAGCGATCGGTGTGTAGTACTACCGTAGCTCCTCTTGCGGTAGTACCGGCTGTAAAGAAAAAAAATGGTCCTTTTGGACTCCCCGCATAACCTGAGAAGAGGTCCTCACAAAGGTGGTATCAGAGCTCTTGTCAGCTGTAGGACGTGGCCATAGGTAGAAAGGTCGTTTTAGTTTTGATTCAAAAGCTATTTTCTAAATCAAACCAACTTTAAAACTTGTTTAGTGGTTCTTTTCTTGTTCCCATTCTGTTTTGATCTTACCTTGTCTTAATCTCTTCTTATCTTCTCTTTAGTTCTGTAATCTTACCTCCTCTAGAACTTCATTTTCAAGTTTAACTTGACCTCCTTGCCTCTGTACCCTCCAAAGGGGCGGCTTTGTAAGCTTAGGTTGATAGTGGTCCTTTAAGCCTAAGTCTCGCTTAGCTTGGTCTTTAGGATCTCTGGTTGTGGTTTTATTGCCTCTTTTGGATCTTCTGGCCTTCCTGGCTTTTCGGGTTTAACCGGGTCACCCCTAATAGGTTAATCTATCTTTCTGACCTTTGCTCTAACTTATCTTTGTGCTATTCCCTCTTATCCTTTATGCTTTCTTTCTTACCTGTTAAACCTAAGAGCTCTGTGCAGATGGTTCAAACTCGGCAATCATCCTGTCAGAATGAGCCTCCAGAGCAGCTGCCTCCTCCACCTCCTCCTCTAGTGCCAGTGTTAGACCCAGGTTTTGGACAGTTTATGGCAGCCGAAGCTCAAATGATGAGTTCCATAATGCAAAATATGAATCAGATGATGGCTCAGCAAAGTCAGACCACCAATGCCTTGCTTGCTATGATGAGTCAGAATAGCCAAGTAGCAGTTGTGCCTCCTCCACCTTTTGTCCATCCTCAATCAAGATTGTCTGAGTTCATGAAGACTCGCCCAGCCACCTTTTCAAGCTCCCTTGAACTGCTTGATGCAGATGATTGGTTAAGATCAACTGAAAAGAAGCTTGAAATTGCCCGTTGTGAAGACAGAGAGAAAGTCTTGTTTGCGTCTCATCAGTTGGAAGGTGCTGTAGCTGAGTGGTGGGACACATTTTGTGCCTCCATCTTGATCCCAGGAGGATCACTTGGGCAGATTTTCGGTGACTTTTCATCATTCCCATGTCACGATGGCAAAGTGGAGATGAAGAAAAATGAATTCGAGACCTTAAGCAGCGGCATGGTGTGAGTGAGTACCTCACTAAATTCACTCGATTGTCACGCTATGCTCGAGAAGATGTTGCCCTGAGCGATGCCGTCGAAGCGTTTTAGCGAGGACTTCATCGATCTAAAGGTCTAGGTTGTGGGTAATGATTACCACGATTTTTGACACATGGTGAATAAGGCTATGCTTATTGAGGAGTGTCGCAGAGAGCTTTTCGAGTCTTTCAAAATAAAGGTGTCACCCTCCAGTGTTCAACAAGGACCTCCCCAGCGTGCCAAGACCTTTGCGCAGCACCTATATAGGCACCAAGGACCTCCTGGACCTCTAGGACCTTGGCCAAGGCCTCTCGATCAGTAGCTCCAAGTCAGCGCCGCATTGCTAGCACCAGCAGCCAGCTTTCAAAGACCTCCCCAGCAGTGGGTATTACATGTTTTAAGTGCCATCAAGTGGGACATTTTGCCAACCAATGTCCATAGAAGACCGGGCCAGCCACTGGTACTTCCCCTTCAGGACCTCCCCCTGCTAGGACCCCGCAAGCAGCTGCTGGACCTCCTCAAGCGAGGACCTCAAAATCCTTTGGAAGAGGTCGGGTAAACAATGTGGCGGTGGAGGAAGCCCAAACCTCCCCAGACGTTGTACTAGGTATGTTCCTAGTAAATTCAGTGTCAGCTGCAGTTTTGTTTGATTCTGGAGCTTCCCATTCGTTCATTTCTCGGAGTTTTGCTGTTAAGCATCAGTTTAAGGTTGTTGCTCTTAAGTCCACCTTGCTGGTTCAATCCCCCGATTCGGAGTTAAGCACGAACCAGGGTTGTCTGCAAGTTAAGTTGGTCATAGAGGGAGTAGAATTCTTGGCCAACCTTATTTTGTTGGATACCAAGTCCCTAGATGTGATCTTGGGTATGGATTGGCTTGCAGACCACCATGCTATGTTGGACTGTAGTAAGAGAAGTATCTCCTTGACCAGCCCTAGTGGTACCTCAGTGAAGTTTGAAGCCTCCTTAGAAAAGCTTGCTGGAGCTTTAGCTTGCAGTACTTAAGTTCTAGCTCTAAAAGATGTCCCTGTGGTTCGGGATTTTGAAGATGTGTTCCCTGATGAGCTCCCAGGAATGCCTCCAGATAAAGACCTTGAGTTTGTCATCAACGTTGTCCCAGGGACCTCCCCTATCTCCAAGAGACCTTATAGGTTACATGTTGATGACCAGGTGGAGCTGAAGCAACAGATTGAAGATATGTTGAGTAAAGGTTTTATTAGACCTAGCTCCTCACCTTGGGGAGCTCCAGTGATATCTGTGCCCAAGAAGGATGGAACTCAGAGAATGTGTGTAGACTACAGAGCTCTCAATGATGTTACCATCAAGAATAAGTACCATTTGCCAAGAATTGATGATTTATTTGATCAATTGAAGGGAGCTGTTGTATTCTCCAAGATAGATTTGAGGACAATGTACCACCAACTCAAGATTCGTAAAGAAGACATTCCAAAGACAGCTTTTTCAACAAGATATGGACTATTTGAGTTTACTGTTGTGTCATTTGGGTTGACCAATGCCCCTGCCTACTTTATGAATTTGATGAATAGAGTGTTCATGGAGTTCCTAGATAAGTTTGTCATTGTTTTTATTGATGACATCCTTGTCTATTCCAAAAGTGAAGAAGAGCATGCAAGGCACCTCTTTTCGGTTGTGGAGAAGCTGAGAGCTCAACAACTCTTTGCTAAGTTTAGCAAATGTAAGTTTTGGTTGAAGGAAGTGGTCTTTTTAGGCCATGTCTTATCTGAAAAAGGAATCTCTGTCAACCCCAACAAGGTTCAGGATGTGCTTAATTGGGAATCTTCCAAGTCAGTACCACAAGTCCGAAGCTTCCTTGGTTTGGCAGGGTATTACAGAAGATTTATTGAAGGTTTTTCTTGGATTGCAAGACCTCTAACCCAGCTTTTGAAGAAAGAGAAGAAGTTCTTATGGACTCCTGAGTATGAGCAAGGTTTTCAAGAGCTCAAGAGAAGGTTGACCTCTGCCCCAGTTTTGGTTTTACCAGATGTTAGAAAGGACTTTGAAGTCTATTGTGATGCATCAAAGTAAGGACTTGGCTGTGTCTTAATGCAAGAAAGAAGAGTGGTAGCCTATGCATCATGGCAATTAAGGCCCCATGAGGCCAATTATCCTACTCATGACAGTAGTGCATGCATTGAAGATTTGGCGCCACTATTTGATTGGAAATAGATGTGAAGTCTATACTGATCACAAAAGTTTAAAATACATATTTACTCAAGCTGATCTGAACATGAGGCAAAGAAGGTGGCTAGAGCTAATTAAAGACTATAACTTGGGAATTCATTATCACCCTGGTAAAGCCAATATAGTGGCTGATGCTCTGAGTAGAAAGTTTATAGCAGCACACTGAAGAATTTCAGAAACTCCGACTTCAACTGGTTGAAGAAGGATCTTTAGCAGCCCTTGAAGTGCAGCCCACCTTGCAAAATCAGATTAGAGCAACTCAAGTTGAAGATGCTGGCATTCAAGAAATCAAGTCCAATATGAGAAAAGGGAAGTCTCTAAGGTTTTCTGAAGATGAACAGGGGACTGTTTGGTTTGACAAAAGGCTCTATGTGCCGAATAACATAGAACTTAAGAAGGTGCTGCTCAAAGAAGCCCATGAAGCCTTATATTCCATCCACCCTAGAGCTACAAAGATGTATCAAGACATCAAGAAAATGTATTGGTGGCCAAACATGAAGAGAGAAATTGCAGAATATGTGGCCAAATGTGATACTTGTCAAAAGGTCAAGGCTGTGCACCAAAGACCTAGAGGTCTTTTGGTACCTTTACCCATACCCGAGTGGAAATGGGAGGAGGTCGGGATGGATTTTATAACTGGTCTACCCCGAACTCAAGCTGGTTTTGACTCCATTTGGGTCATTGTAGATCGGCTAACTAAGATGGCCCATTTTATTCCAGTGAAGACCACTTATTCTGGAGACAAACTGGCAGAAATCTACATGGCAAAGGTAGTGTGTTTGCATGGTGTCCCAAGGAAAATAGTATCGGACAGAGGATCTCAGTTCACCTCCAAGTTTTGGCAAAAGCTACATGATGCCTTGGGCACAGACCTCAATTTCAGCACGGCCTATCACCCACAAACAGATGGCCAAACTGAGAGAGTTAACCAAGTACTTGAAGACATGCTTCGGGCATGTGCCCTGGAAAAGCAAGCTAGTTGGGACAAAATGTTGCCATATGCTGAATTCTCCTATAATAACAGCTATCAAGCAAGCCTCCAAATGTCTCCTTTTGAAGCTCTTTATGGAAGGAAGTGTAGAACCCCTTTATACTGGACAGAGACCGGTGAAGGACAAGTTATTGGACCAGATCTTTTGAAAGAAGCTGAAGACCAAGTGAAATCAATAAGAAAAAAGTTGAAGACTGCTCAAACAAGGCAGAAGAGCTATGCAGACAATAGGCGCCAAGATCTATCTTTTGCCCTTGGAGATCAAGTGTACCTCAAAGTGTCACCTCTCAAAGGAATGCAGCGGTTTAGAGTCAGTGGGAAGTTAGCTCCAAGGTTCATTGGACCTTTCCCAATTCTTTCCCGAAGGGGTGAAGTGGCCTACAAGATAGACCTCCCTCCTCAACTTGCTGGAGTGCATGATGTGTTTCATGTGTCCCAATTGAAGAAGTGTTTGAGAGTGCTAGAGGATCAAATGCCGCTAGAAGCTATGTGAAGGGATACGGGTAGACTATGATAGCAATAATTCAAAATTTCTAGCACGTAAACCAGGAAGCCAAGCAAGAAGATGATCACAGATCGTTACCACTAGGCGAGAAGCGTGAAGAAGTGTCGGGCGGCTGGTCCGACGAAGAGCGCGTCGATGTACTGGTCGTAGTCGATCATCCAGCGTCCAGCACGTTGGTGCAGTGGTCGTGGTCGATCGTCTCCTCCAGCACCTCTGCAGTTCTTTGCAAAGATTGCGGATCGTTCTTAAGCGCAACAACGTAGAAGCGCCTCTATGGTATCCACACGTCCAGGGAAGGAACAACCAAATGCTGTTGGTGTGCTAGCACCAATCGCCTGACAAGGCTCTCAAGAAGATGGCAGCTAGGGTTTCAGTAGAGCAACTCGTGTCAACTCCATCTTTCCCAATAGCCTCATGCATCTCCTTATATAGAGCCCGTGACGGATCCTATCCAAACACGTTTACGAATCGTATTCATACTGGTTTGTTCCAACCCGTTAAGTGTGTGACCCGTTAGGTTCATGTGTAGTTCGGTTGTGACTCGAAAACCCTTTCCGGCCACGAGTCGTAGCGGTTCCTAGCAGGACATAACGATTCCTGAATACACACAAATTATATCAGATGAACCTTAATGCAATATGATCTATGACCAGGTCCTCATCACTTACGACCAGGTCCTATCTCTATACGACCAGTTCGTATTTGATCATGACCAACTCGTAACTCCTTACGACTTGGTTTCGACCACTCTGTGATTACGTTCGACCAGTCTATGACTTGCTTGTATCTCCATACGACCAGTCCGTAGCTGGTCGAACTAACATTTCTCATGTATTCTCCCTTTGCCTCACGATATCTGGTTGAACTCGGGTAAGATGTTGTGTCATCCATGGACTATTCAATGCTTTCTCGATCGAGTATCGGATAACCTTATGTGGTCGAACTCTTGACCACGATGGCATAGCCATGCACTTTCTTTATCCGACCACTTGAGGGCCGAGATATCTCTCCTATTATGTTAGGAGGGCAAATCCATATCCGACCGATCACATCCCTCTGCATGTTTCATAGCATACAAAGCTACCTTTATAACCACCCGATTCTGAGTAGCGTTTGGCAACCCCTAAGAGTGCTATTACACATGTAGGAAACCATGCTGATCTCAAGTCTAAGGATTATACATCATCATTGCTTGAGACTAACTAACGACACATAGAATCATAACAATCTCAATAGTGTCTCAAGGTGGGTCTTATCCAACACCATGTTCTCTAACACGTGTCCACATTATTGATTCGATATCCCTATATCCATGACCGGTGAAACATGGTCATCAATCAATACATGTGCTAGTCGTAGAGTCACTAGTGTTCCGACCAGTGATTTTCGACCAGGGATACTTTTAGAACGACATCATCATAAGTTAAAAAGAGCTTCACCAACAAGTCACATACTCGTTAATCTTCATGACTGATGATTCATTCAAGGAACAAGATAACATATTATCAAATATTGTGAACATAATGAAATATAATCATCTCTATGATTGCCTCTAGGGCATATTTCCAACACTGTGGACCTCCAAGAAGACCTCACTTACAAAGAACAACCGATCAAGATCTTGGACGTGTTAGAAAGAGTCACAAGGACCAAGACCATCAAGCTTTGCAAGGTGCAATGGAGCAACCATACTGAAGCAGATGCCACGTGGGAACGTGAAGAGGACCTCAAGAAGGAGTTTCCTCACCTATTTTCTAGCTAACCTGAATCTCGGGGTCGAGATTCCCTTAAGGGGTGAAGGTTTGTAACGTCCCGTTTATTTTAGAGTTCTTGCCAGCTTTCAAAATAAAAAAGAATCATTTGGTTTAATTGCCTGTTCAAGCTTAACTTGGTATTTTGGGAGTTGGAGAGTTTAACTTGACCTAACCAAACCTGAACTAAGACCGTTGTTGGTGTTCTCTTTTGGTTGGGGCTTCTTGTTGTTCTTTGGTGTTCCTTGGTTTGTTTTCCTCCTGAGCCTCTCTGTGTGCCTCTTGGTTTTACCTCCCTTGTTGGTTTGAATCTCTTTGTAGATTGAAACCTCCCTCTCCGTTTAAATCTCATCTTTTGTCTAGGTCTTCCCTTGTCTTAGACCTCTTGCTGAGGATCAAGCTCGAGTTTGTGTTTCAAGACCCCTTTGGTTTCTCAAAGCCAAGTTTGGCCTTGTTTCCCTTCCTCTAGACCTCCCTCGAGGGTGGTTTAGTCCGGGTTGCGGTATTACCGCCATCCCTCTAGCGGTCGTACCGTCCGTTCGATTTGCGGCACTTAGCTTTGGTTTTACCTTCTCTGTTTCGGTATTTCCGATCCCCAGTCGTACCGCAGTGGTAGTGCCAGAACTACCACCTTTGTTAAGTCCTCTAAGCCTTTTCGGACCTCCTTGTGTCCATATGGAGCTCCTTTGACCTCCCTCACATCTGTGCGGTGCCACCGCTTACTTTGGCGGTACTACCGCTTGTTCCTTCGGAACTACCGCCTTTGGTAAGACCTCTTCTGAGCCTTTTGGACCTCCCTTGTCCGTTGGACCTCCTCAGAGTCCAAAGGACCTCCCTTGACTCCTTGTGAGACCCCGGGGTATTTAACTTGTAATACTTAGCCATCCACTTGACCCTAGTATCACAAACCAAATATCCTGTACCTCGGGATAATGTATACATCCCAGAAGTGCTGTATACACGCCATTTTACAAAATCATGCATCAATTCCATACAAACATAGAAACGAAGCACAAACTTTACAAAAGACATACATAATAGAGATTTTATTACAGCAAGGCCAACCGACCACACAAGCTAAAACTTAAATAACAGCGGAAGCAAAATATGCCATAAGATGGCGATAAACAAAAGCCAACCGGTTTGCCATCACCCCACAAGGCAAACCGGCCAACCCTGACTAGTCGTCAAGCGAAGTCCACTCACAAAGTTAATCCTTGGGGATCAACCTCTTCCTCTGCATCAATTAAAGTTAAGCAAAGCAAATGAGTACAAAAATGTACTGCAAGCGGCGATGTAAGGGTAACAGGCCTATACATATGCTACATGCAAGCTTTATTTAAGTGGAAGGCTTTAGGCTCATTTTAGCATAAAGCAAGTTTTCATTTGCAATATTTAAATAGATTCATAGCAGTTTTGCAATTCATTTTTAATTTGCAAGTAACAACGAGACAAGTAACATAATAACAATAGATAGATGACAACAACAATCCTGGAAGTGACTAACCCAATAGCCACCAAAATAATAGCATGAATTACCCATTCATATCACCCATGTCAAGTTTTAATTAAAGGTTGTAGTCTAATTCTTGCGGGAAATAACCAAGCGTGTCCATAACCTAGGACGAGGCTATTCGAATAGATTTAACCCTACAGGGGTGTACCAATGTACCCACACGTTAGACCGCCTCTTCGCCAAGCTATTAGCACACTTCCTTTGGTGTGCCGGCACAGCTAAGTCCAACGAGACCTTTCTAATATTGAGTGTCAACCACGAGTTGCCCATATGGGGATACAACCTGTTGGAGATATGCCCTAGAGGCAATCATAGAGATGATGATATTTCGTTGTATCCATGATTTAATAAATGTTCCTTGAATAATACCTTTGTATTGATTAACAAGTATGTGACTTGTTTGTGAAACTCTTTACTTGTATGGTTATTCTAAAGTTGTCCCTAGTCGGAGTTCATGTGAGGACACACGTGAATGATGGATTAGCACATGTATCGGTTGATGACCATGTTTCACAGGTCATAGACATGGAGATGTCAAACCAATAATGTGGACACATGTTTAGAACATGGGGTTGGACCGACCCAACATGAGACATAACAATTATACTTATGGTTCTCTCTACACAATGTGTACGCTTTGTCCTTAGACCTGAGATTGTCGCATGTACTTGAGATATGAATCGACCTACTTAGGGGCTATCAAACGCTACTCCATAACTGGGTAGTTATAAAGGTAGCTTTCGGGTTTGTCATGAAGCATGCTGCGAGGCATGGTCAGTCGAGATGGGATTTGCCCCTCTCTACGAGAGAGATATCTCTGGGCCCCTCGGTGATCGGATCGAAATGCATGGCCATGCTACTTAAGGTTAAGAGTTAACCTAGTAAGGATTAGGATCACGGGATCGAGAAAGAGTGGTCGACTTGGAGCTCGATCGAATATCATGAGGCAAAGGGATTGGCATGTACATAACGTTGTGATGGTTCGTCGATATGATCTTTGTGTATGCGTTTAGGAGTTGGCACGTCTTGCTAGAGGCCGCTACCAACTATTGACCAAGTATGTATACTCGCGTCATGTCTAAACATACGTGAACCTATAGGGTCACACACTTAAGAAATTTGAAGCCTAGTCGGATTGGATCCGAATTAGG
Source organism: Phyllostachys edulis (assembly GCA_036346405.1). Taxonomy (NCBI): domain Eukaryota; kingdom Viridiplantae; phylum Streptophyta; class Magnoliopsida; order Poales; family Poaceae; genus Phyllostachys; species Phyllostachys edulis. The sequence continues at coordinate 30,795,495 of CM070565.1, read as the reverse complement.
ATGGGCATTGAGTCCTAATGGGCCTCTATTAGTAAAGCCCATTGTAAGGAGCGTCTATAAAAGGAGGGCAAGGCGCCTGAGTTAGTGATGAGTTTTTCGTGACATCCTCAAACCCTAGCCGCCACCCTCCCACGCCCTAATCGCGCGCGGATCTAGTAGTCCGGCGGCGTCGCTTCCTCCGTGCGTGTGGATACCTTTGGGCTATTTGCATCAGTAGCGTTTGGACGAACCGCAAGAGAGGAGGCAGACGTGGGGCGCCGCGACGAGGGCGAGGAACTAATATGACTACTCTGCCCGACGTCTTGCATCAACTTAGTGCGACTACTCCGCCTGACGTCTTTGCATCAATTTCCCTTTTCTTGGCGTCTAGTGGTAAGACCGTGATCTATAAGCTGCAGTGATCTTGGTTTACGGGTAGAATTTTTATTATTTTGCGCTAGTGTAGCCTACCCGTAGCCCTTCACAACCTCCCCATATGTTGATGTGGAGTCATCAAAGATGCTCACCCCCTTATACGGGTGGTGCTCCTTGCAGTGGATAACCCCACTACTACTCACCCAATAGCCCACCATACAACTCGAAGCTAACACCCGCCAAAGTACTTAGCCAAGAGAGGTCCCATATCCCCCTCGTGTGGTTAGCACGCAAAATTGCTTGGATCAATGGCGCAAGTAATTCGGTCCTTAGGGACTTAGGCACCATTCCACACACCACAAGATCACACCAAACATCCATTGTGACCATTCCACACACCACAAGATCACACCAAACATCCATTGTGCCCAAGTCATGAAACAATTGTGTGGTGAGGACCGCCTCCTTGACTGGTCGTGCACTTCTTGGACCGGCCCCGCTGGTCAGCCTCACCCGCCTTTTATCATTTTTGCCGCCTTGAAACTTTGGGCGCATTTAATGCATGTCGGATCACATTAAATGCAGTCATTTCTAGGGTGCTTTGTTTATTTCTTTTTAGGACATGCCCTGTCCTAGCCCTGCCCAGGCCACCTCCGATCATTGACACATTTTGGCTGAGCCCTCTTTGTGCCTTTGCCAACCCTGGCTATAAATAGCCTGGGCAACCCCTCCTTTGTCACCTTTAGCTCATTTCTAACTCTTTTGCCTGGGCTCCTCGGTGCTCAAGTCCTCCCCTGGAGCTCTCCAAGCTGAGCTGTGTTCCTGGGTTATTGGCCTCTTTTGGTTGAAGTTTTGCTTAGGTTCTTTTGAGTCTTTGAGTTCTTTTGCCTAGGGCAGTTTTGCTTATTTCGGTTCTTTGCGATCGTGTAGATTCCGAGCTTGAGGACTATCTGCACCCGACAGTTTCAACCGAAGGACCAGCACTGCTTGACGAAGGCAAGTCACAGCTCTTGATCATGTTGAGCCTAGTCTTTTAAATATATTTTGTTTTACTTTATCCTGCATGGCTAATTTTATATGAAAATATTTGGGCAGTAGCTACTCTTCCTCACTCGAAATTATGCCTCCTTTGGATTTGTTGCTGGACATGTTGACATGCTCCCTTTGGAAACTCTAGGTTGGGTATTTTAGTTGGCATCTTTTGGTATTACCAACATGGGACCGTAAGTTTATGCTTAGCCTTGCTTTAGATCCATGGGGTTTCGAGAATCATTCTTCATCAATTAATAATCTTGACTAATGATCTATGAAACCTGTGGTCAGTGCCACTGTTAAAGCAACTATGGCAGGATGCCGTATGTTGTGTTGACTGTGGTATGAGGCCATTTTGTTTAAAGACTTGTATGCCAAGGCTGGGTGGTCTTTTGGCAGGGGTAATCACCAAATTGGCTTGGCTTGGGCAAGAAGGCAGGGAGTGAGAAGTAGGTGCTTTGCACATGGGATGTGGAAGTCTTGCCTAAGCACAACTAAGGACTTAACTTTGTGTCTGTGGATCCAGGTAATCCGTGCAACCACAAGGTCATTTTATGGGGATGGTCTGGGCCGAATAATTAGCAATGAGATGGTTTGGTGCTGCTGTGGTTGAGCAAGTTTTATTGCAGCGGCACAAGAGGGGGCACGAATCCGGTGGCTTTGCAACCCCATCCGGAAGCGAAACCTTAGCGGACAGCTCCTAGCCAAATCAAAGCTTTGTAAAGGCCTTGTCATGCTCTCTAGACTGCTCACCTTCGGAAGTGAGTAAGGGTCTTTCCGGAACCCGTCCCGTTAGAGAGATCGTGGATTGTGGGTAAAGTTGTACACCTCTGCAGAGCGTAAAATCTATTCGAATAGCCAAGTCCTTGGTTATGGACATGTCCCGGAGAAGTGGTGCAAGGGGTAGCTTTTGAGAAAATTTGTGTTCCTTGGGCACTTCTGCGAGAGGCCGTGGCCTTGCCTCGAAGAGACCTTGGCCGGCTTTAGAGGGGTCATGGCTGGCTTGAGATGTGGTCCAGGGGATGGGTTCGAGCTCTAGAGTTGGTGCTCTAGAGAGGTCTTGGGAGAGGTCCTGGCTATAGGTGCAACCAGACCTCCCCCAAGTGGTTTGGATGTGAGTTGGTGCTTACTCCCTTCTTTTCAACAAAAGTAATTATGTAATACTGTTTTAACTTGTTGCCTTACAATCTGTTATGTATTTATTGTCAAACTTTGCTTTGTGTAACTAACCATACAGCTCCCCCATTGGTAAGCCATTGCATGAATATTAATTGCACAAGAGTTCCCGTGTGATTTGCTGAGTACATTCAAAGTACTCATGGCTCTAAGTCCTGTGTCAAAGCAGTGTATGAAGATGACCAAGTGCAAGGAAGCTCAGACCACTTTGAAGAGGATTTCTTTGATGATCCTGCTGCCTAGGACGTCCTCCACTCGATAGCCTGTGGGCTTGCCGGTGGGCATCTATGCGTTTTGGTGTTTCCAGCTGCCAAGGTTCTTTTGTAGCGGTTTGTAAGCCCAAGTAGGAAACCCTCTGTAAACAAGCTTAGACCATAAGGTCTTGTTTAATACTAGGTTTAATTTGTCCACTTCATCTTTTGTCTTGACTGTGTGGTTGTGATTATCTGAAGTGATTACTGTCTTGAGTTAGCAAGCTGGTATCACAGGACTTATTCGGTGTGCACAGGGCCAAGACCCCCAGGAAGTCTTGGGATCTCCTAGGAGGTCCTGGCGGACCTCCTCTTGGACTTGCTGTGTGGTCCATCCGGACATGATCTTGCCGGACGTTAAGGCGGTCTTCAGGACCTCCACTGAACTTGGCGTGCTTGCCCGGCTTAGCCAGCGGTACTACCACTCCTTCGTGCGGTAGTACCGGTTGTAGTGAGGTACTATCGCTGCCCTTGTCAAGGCAGTACCGGCTGCAGTACTACCGTAGCTCTTCTTGCGGTAGTACCGGCTGTAAAGAAAAAAAAAGGTCCTTTTGGACTCCCCGCATAACCTGAGAAGAGGTCCTCACAAAGACGTGCGGCAAGTATGACTACAACTGCATCAAGTTACTACATCGACTCTACTTCCGCTACGAGTTGGCGTGTCTAGTGGTAATCTCATGATCTATTACTAGCAGAGGATCCTTGGTTACGTGGTAGAAATTTTTGTTTTGTGCTATCGTAACCTACCCGGGACCCAACAGTTGTATCAGAGCCATCCTGTCTGGTTTTAGATTCGGATTAGATGCATATTGTGATATGTGGGAGTCCTAGATGTGATCTATTTTTGTTTTCTGTTGGTCACTCTATATGCTATATTTTTTTTGGCGATGGTTGATATGATCATCCATGCGCGGTGGTCATAAGGTGGTTCATGATCGTTATTCCGTGATCGTGTTTTCATGGTCATATCACGACTTACCTCTACTGGTCGGTTTCCGCCATTAGGGCAAACAGTGATCATAAATCCATAGAACACGCGAAGATCAATCTGGTTGATCAAATCGGAGTTGCGATCGGAAAGGGTTAATGTGATTAATCCGATGCGATTTACATGGACGGAATAGTAGATTTGATCTACGTAGTCCGAAAAGGACCTTGATGATTGGTATTGCTAGTTCACACCATCTGTTAGATAGAATACGATTCTATGCATGACTTATTTTTATGCAGGATTTTGTGAATAGTATGACCCATGATATATGAGATGCATATGTGTGTGTAATGTTCATGACCTGCATGTCATATTTATTGCAGTCCAAGGTTGTCCATATTTGTATAACGGCCTGCATGTCGACTTGTGATGTTTCTTCACTCCTTGTAATTCATTACTAGTGCTATTAGGAGTAATGGCGTAGTGGGAGTACTTGGAGGAATTGACCACTTGAAGACATGGTAAACAAGGAGCATGGCGATGGAGATCACGGTGTAGAAGGGTCATACTATATCACAATGCAATGTGATTGTCTGTGAATGCCTTTACATTCCTGTTCATTTATTTCTATGCATGTTAATTAATTGCTTTAAATGCTTTTAACATGGTAGAAGTAAAATTCCCTCACATAATATTAAGTTAAATTGATGCCCTCCCAATTAGCTGCACCATCCAAAGTCATGTATTTTAATGGTAGGTCTTGCTAAAGCAGAGTGCCATTAACTTTCCTTGACTAGATGGGTTTGTGTCGAACACTTACATGCATAGCATTGGTTTAACTTGACAAGGTCATCATTGTGATACCCTACTTAAGAAATTGGGTAACCAAAAGAATTAAAAGGGAAGTAAATAAATTAATAGTGAAGAATTTTAGAATTTTGGTGGATTGAGGAGATTAGTGGGCCGCTGGCCCATAGCCCAAGTGGAGGAGCCTGGCTTTAAGTTGGGTAGAGGGGGAAGCTGGCCAAAGAAACCCTAGACCCAATCCCCTTAACCCTAGCCGAAGGGACACCTTTCCCTTTGCTTTATCCCAGTCGCTGCCCCCTGTTGGATGGGTGCCGCCACTACTTCTCCTCCCCTGGAGCTGCCGCCCCTCATTCTCCCTAGCGCCGCCGCACTTCCGGTCGGCTCCGCTTGGCGCCGACGCCATTGGCGCTTCCTCGCCCGGCCGCCGCTAGTCCTCGCCGGCTCAGTCGCACGCGGCTCCGCCCACCATCGGCTCTTACTACTCCCACACGCCCGCCTGGTTCCTGGTTCGGCCCAGCTCCTGTGATCCCCGCCGGCTCGCGTCCACCTACGGCCGCCGTCGGCGCTTGGCCCCTCCTGTGCGCCTGTGTGCGCCTCCGCCGTCGTCGCTCGGTTCCTTGCCGCTGCCGCCACCGCTGTTTCCCAGGGGGCGACAAGCGCCGCACCGCGTGGGCGCTGCCCAACTCCTCGCGCCCGCTCTCCGTCTCCGTCTCGTGGGACTAGCACCCCAGGGATGCCGCAGGCGCCTCCGCCTCATCTACGAGGACCTATGGCCCCGCGCTGCCAACAACGTCCGCCTCCACTCCTGGTTCATCCGCCACTCGCCCACCTGCCTAGGTCCACCCATTCTGTTCTTCCAAGAAAATGCTGGCATTATTGCACATCGTTTGGAATTTGTTCGACTAATGATGCAGCGGCGGGCTCTCCACGTAGGCATTGCTGTATGCAGTTGGATTGGGGAAATGTGCTATACCGATAGCAGCTGCAATGAATTGGGTGCTGAAGGATGGATTGGGGTACTTAAGCAAGATATTGTTGTCAAAATTTGGCCAGCATTTTGTTGTTAATCCAAGTGATGGCGCCTCATTAGTTGTATCTGGCTCCATGCCGGTTTAGTCCACTTGATTGCCGACATGCTAAGCTTGCTATTCATTGGAATCTGCCTTGAGCAGCAATTTGGGTTCGTGCGCACTGGGATCTTCTACTCATTATCTGGCTTTGGTGGCGGTGTCTTTGTTTTGCTCGATCTTCTGAGTAACTACATCTTTGTTGGTGCCTCTGGAGTTTTGTTTGGCCTCCTTGGATCTTTGCTCTCTGAGCTTATTATGAACTGGACTATTTATTCCAGCAAGGTAGTAGCCATTATAACTCTTATGTTTTTAATTGCAATCAATTTGGCAATTGGGTTACTACCGCATACTGATAGTTTTGCTCACATTGGTGGACTTGTGACTGGGTTTCCTTTTTTTGGGTTTGTGCTACTGGCAAGACCTCAATTTGGTTGGATGGGATGACATGAATTGCCTCAGACTAAACAACCTCCAAGGTACAAGCATACCAGGGTATGGTGCGTAAGTCTTGCCTCCTTTTCTTTGCTAGTTGGGTGGTGGTGAACCCCGGGGCTAGAGGTTTCCGTCGTTGTCTTCCATCTCACGGTTGAGGCAAGTGCAAGTAGTATTAATGAGTTTTTATACTTTATACTTGATGAATGCCATAGTTGATTGTTGATGATTGTTGCCTGGTAATGTTGATGAACATGAATGTTATAGTTTAATGATGATGTTTTTATGATGATGCTTATGTGATGAAGCTTATATGGAAATGTTTACATGACGACGCATGCTAATGCTTATGTGATGACGCTTACATGGTAGTGTTTACATGAAGATGCTTACATGGCAATGTTTAAATGATGATGTTTACATGGTAATGATTTCATGATTGATGGCAATAATGATGGGACAAAGTGAGCAATGAGACTACCTTGTTAATGTTGACAATGATGAGTTAGTAATATGCTTTAAATTTTGCATCATATCATTCATTTCTGAACCTTGGACTACGTAGTAGCCAAGGGGTTGTTTCCTTGAGGTCCCCGTCAGGCATTGGATGAGTGCTAGGCCCCCATCATGCATTGGACGGGCTTTTGTCCCCACACCCGTGGAAAGTCATGTAACTAATCCGGTGAGGTCGGTGAGAACTGTTACATGACTTGGAGTGTGGGCTTGGATCCCTATGCCTAGAGGGCACAGGCCGTGAGTAGGTATCGACGGATACCCTAGTCGGCATTACCGGTAATTGCAAAGAATTGAAGAATGTACATTCATGACATGTTCATTGCATTTCGGCATAAGACATGGATTTGTTTATTTAACATTTAATGTTGTTATTCATGATGGCATTGGTTATCCCTTTGACTGCTTATGATGCAGTCATAAGAGATGGGTTGTGGTATAAATGTTGTTGTTCATGATGGGATTGTTTATTCCCTTTGACTACTTATGATGCTATGTTTGATTTGCTATTGCACTTTGCTGAGTCGTGGACTCACACTTGCTGTGTTGTGATTGCTAGGTACCTATCGAGGCAGCGGCATGTATGGGAAGGGGTAAACAGGGTGCACTTCAGGTATACACAGACCTCAACGAATAATCTAATTAAAATTCGTGATGATTACTTTAGATTCTATTTGTGACCATCCTTCGTGATGGGTGTTTTTGTTTGTGAGCAAGGATGATCCATCTAAGTTTTTAATTCTTCGCCATTTAAGTTCACTTAAGTTCATCCGATAGATTAGACGGTTTGATTTCGATTATTTTATCACCCTCGCTGCTGATTGGTCAATGATGTTTTAGATGTAGCTATTTGGTCTTTATCCGCTTGAGCTTAGTGGTGTTGGACTGTTTTAACTTAGTTGTTAAAGAGAAGACTTCTTAAGTTGATTTATGCTTCATCGATAAGTGATATACTTTTATTGAGAATTTATAGACTGTGATAGTGTTGATGTTTAAATTAGACGATTGAAAATATTGATTAATGCTATGTTAGAATGTGAGAACCTTTGTATAATCATCCATACAAAGGAGATTCTGTCGAATTTTAGAGAAATATCTTAGTTCTAATTGGTTAAAATATTATTGTTTGAAAGATGGTTAAAATTATTCTGTATTGTTGTTGTACGTTAGTCTTTTAGGTAACATCTTGGCTTTCGCATAGCTAGGGTGTTACAGTTGGTATCAGAGTGGGCTTTAGGTCCGTGGTAGTTGAAATATTAAACAGTCTTGCTAGTTTTAAGTCGCTTGAAATTTTCTTTAGTTTAAGTCACTTGGTGTGACCTTTGGATTGGTGTAGAGATTGGTGTGCCTCATGATTAGATATTGATCCAACGGATAGAAATAGTGACTTATGCTTAAGAAAATTTCAGTCACCTTATGAATAGACAGTCCTAATATTAAATTGACACACTGTGCATAGTAAGATAGGAACGGGTCAAGCATTGCATTTACGTTTTCGTTATGTCGCTTTTAGCATTGCTGTTATGAATTGATTATGAATACTTATGATATGCCTATATGGTTATTATATGTTATAATAGTAGATGACAAGAGATTTAGGTCGTGGTTGTAGTCTTGGGTTGCCAGGATTGCACCACCGTTTGGGGTATGAGAATAGTGAAGCGACTACCTTGAGTCATCTAGCTCTAGGTGTTGAGTATGAGTTCCTTAGGGAGAATTATTGTCTTCTTTGAGTTTGGAATGATTATTCTTGTTCAGTTTCGGTGGGTAGGTTTTCTTAGATTAGTGGTTCATTGCAGTTGAGAGGAGTTCATCGGTCTTTGTTGGTTTTCTTAAAGAAAATATTTGATCTCCTGAATGACGATTTGTTTTGCTAGTTATAAGCATAGCTGATTTATGAGATTGTCCCTTTTTCATGAAAGTCCTACCTTTCTTGTTGAAAAAGAAGTGATCCGGTGATTCGTTTGGTATTTTGGATAATGGAAATTATATTTTACAAACTTCATTGAAAAAAATTGACTCTACTCATTTCTTTTGGAGTAGTTGGAGTGCTGGAGTTTAGAACCTTTTCTTTGAATTAGAAAGTGTCAAAACCCTTTGCAAAAGTTTTGTGGTGTTAAGTGAGAAAGCGTAAGTAAAGAAGATAATTGATAATGTTTATGACATCAAGTTGGGTCTCGGCATGATGCATAATTAACCTATGCGATGTCCTCGATGGCGTAGCGGTTAATTTATTCTTTGCTTTGTAATGATTACTTGACGAGATGTGATTTAGAATATATTTTATTCCTAGTTAGAATCAACAGGTTAACTAAGGAGAGTGAATGTCGATATGAATCTATCTTGTAAATATGTATTTGCTGATCTCTACTACTTAAATATTGGAGTCGGTGGTGGTGTGTCCTCCTTCCTGCATTGTCAACTGTTGGATCTATCCTCCGTGAGCCATTGGATCTTTTACTCTACACTCCCAATCTCTCGTCACCCCCATCTCCCATCTCCTCCCATTGAAACCGTTCCCCCACCTATCTCTCACTCTCGTCCCACCTCACCCACGTACTGCCGCAAAACCACCGCCTGGTCCTCCCCCATCCGCCTTGCACCTCCCTCGCCCCTTGCCTGCTGCCGCAAGCCCCGCCGGCGCGACCCCCCTTGCCCGCCTCCCTCGCCTCGCGCCCGCCCTCGCCCAGCTGCCACGACCCCTTGCCCTCGCCCGCCTCACTCATCTTCTACCACTTCCGCTCTCGAGTCACAACAACTAGCCTTCTCTGCCCGCTCGCTATGGAGGCAGGGAAGCAACAGAGGAGAAGATGCTCCTCGAGCCGCCGAGAAGAGCTCTTGAAGAACCTCCGCCCTCCATCGCTGTTCTTGCAGAGATAGCCCACTCCTCTGGCGCTCCAGTGAAGGTCTGCTCCCCTCTTGCTCGCTCGCCCAAATCTTCGTCCTCTCCCGCACTGCTCCACCCCACGTCTTCTGTCTCAATAGCAAGAGAACCCGAATCCAACCCCAAGCCGAAATCCTGGTTTATTCTTGCCATTAGCGCCGAATTTGGGAGCAAATTTCGTTCGGGTTGGAACATTTGCCGCTCAGCCATGAACGAGAAGGCCTCCGTCTCCAAGGAGCTCAACCTTGACCTGGACCCTAGATTGTGCTACGTCACACAACCACTGCTGATCTGCCGTCTTGTGTCGGCAATCGGGCCCATGGTGGTGTGGACCTCCGGCCGTGGGTCATGTCGTGCTACTCCTCCTCCGGGAGTCTGCGCGTGGGGGAGACTCGATGTGGACACCCTACGCTCCCACCTTACCATCTCGTAGTGTCTGACTAGCTCCACCATGACATGGTGAGGTGATGCTGACCGCACTCCATGTGTTTGATGAAATGTTTGTGATGCTTTGGTGGTTTTACGTGACCTCACATTGTGCTTTGTTGATGCTTTTCAGTGTTTGCTTCCTGCTTCCGGTGCGAGTCAGAAGAAGGGCTCTTAGTGATATAAGATAAGTGCGTAGTGCAAAAATCTATGTTGTTCCTCCTCCATGTGCCTGCTCCGTCACCCTTGTGCTCAATGTCCTGGCTCTCACGTCCATGTGCCCACCACCGTGTGCCACAACGAATCAACAAGGGAGAGTAAGGGAGGTGGCAGACATCGTTTTGAGGTTACACGGCCAGTGGTGGGGCTGGAACTTGGTGGTGTGGTCCGAGGGCGGTTGTTCAGGGTTGGATCCAGGCAGAGATGATGGCGGACCAAGGCAACGACAGACTAACTACAAGCACCGCCACGTCGAAGGCTCCATCCAGCCATGATCATCGATCCAGGGGGAGGAGAGTCTGTCATGGTGTATGTCTATGCAAGCTCAAGCAGGTAGCATAATCAGATCTTCGCCAATAGTTTGAAGGTGAATTTATTCAGACGTTTTTGTGGGTTATCTATTTTTTTTTCATTGAAGCGAATTGGATAACTGAACTCTGAAGCTCTATCTCATTTAGGGATAAATTTGCAGGTGAAAGGTCAGGTAAATTGAGTTGAGTTTGAGGAATGCTAATGTGAATTAGGACAATAGAAAGGTGAAGTGATCTATGATGACTTTATGGAGTGCTGCAATATAATTTGCAAATTTGATCTTTTAAAAATTCAACATTTCACTCTGCTTTTTGCTTATGTATTGATGCACATAGTAATTTTTTCTAACTTTCTAGCAATATATGATTGCTTATTGCTATAGATCTGGGGTGAAATAAGGCTACTAATTTCCCTTTGTTTCTTTACATATAGAAACCGGTAAGGAATATTTATTGATCTGAGGATGCGATCTTCTCGGTGAGGAACCGTGGATAGATGATCTGAAGTAGAGCGATGTCACTAGTTGAACACTCGTGCCAATGCACGAACCCTCAACTCTTTGGAATCGCCCAAAACACACCGGATACATGATCGTCGCGAGACCACAAACGCACGATCGCCAAGTCCCCAATTCCCAATGGAGCAGCGGCTTGACCTTGAATTGCGAAGCGAATCAATGGATCACCTAGTCCTCTCTCAAAGTCCTCGCATGAACTCTGGTTTAGAAAGAACAAGCAATAGCTATGTTTCAATTCATATGCATAAACTGGTCTTTGGATACAATGGGGGTCTACCCCTCAATATATAGTTCCCTTCTCCACCTTATGGCTGGCCAAGAGGCCCTACTCCTACTCTATTTCGGAATTAGAACTCCTACTCCAAGTCGGACACAATCTAAAACAAAAAAGGAAAGTCTGAGTTTACAACCGTCACATTGTTTTGGACATATCTTTTGATACGTGATCAATCTGAGGCTGAGCGAGCAGCCGTTGGATCGGGCTTGAAGTTAGCTTTCCAATAAGTACAAGAACACCAAAATCAAACTCCATTTGTGAAAGTTATGACCTTTTTAATCCGGACTGTACTGCTGATTCCGAATCCGATTTTGATGCTAATTCCGAATCCGAATTGAATCCAAACTTTCCTAACTTCAATTTCATTAATTGAAACAACTTGAATCCGTGTGAAACTTGAGAAAGGGACTCTTGTAAGCCTTTGGAAAGTCATGGCAAAGTTGGATATCTTCCCAAGATGTCGTACAAGCCGCGGAATCATCAACTTTGTCAACTCTCACGCGTTGATCGGTGCAGAATGTGCGACAGATTTCGAATAGCCATAACTTTTTATAGAAAGCTCCAAATCACGTGCCGTTTGATCTGTTAGAAAGTAGACTTGATAAGCTTTCCAAATATATATATTTTTCATGCTAGATCCTTCCGAGTTGCTGCGAAGATCGTCATGAACCAATACCTTCCATGCGTCCCATAGGCTGCATGCTATTTTTGTGAGCATCAAAACACCCCGGGAAGCATCGTGTTCTTGATATTCACATGAAGCATCTCCTTCAAACCTAACAATAAGCAATGACCCGCTATTAGGTAGTATAATATTCTCAATTAAACTTAAAGGAAATTCATGGAACAGATTCACCTTTTGGTTAAGCTTCACCCACAAGCTTCTCTTGTTCTTCAACTCTTTTAGTAAGCTCATGTTGTTCTGAGGTACTTGTTGAATTGAAAACACTATATGGAACAACGAGGTAAGGATGTCGCATCATCCTCCCTTTCTTAAAAAAGCCAGTCATCGACTTTTGATAACTGAAAATGTGCTAGACAAAGAACACAACGTATATACATGGTATATGTATGAATCAATTATTGTGTTCTTCTTGTTGTTTTGCACAATTGATAGCTCAAAATCATATTTCAAATTACACAATTGACTCATATGATGAAATTTCACCTTCCCAGCATGAAATTCAAGTAAAGTGGGTGAAAACCAATTGATACCTTTCCATGCTTCAACTGTGCTACTTTGATTAGTTATACATGTAATAGATAAATAAGTAGGCATCATGTTGTATTCAAATCCATTTAGGATTCTCGGGCTGAAAATGCATTGAATTCAGAATTAAGTTTGAATTTGGATCCTTTGTCTTTTCTTGGTGAGATTCCCTTGCAAACTTTCCAACATGCAAAGCTCTCAGCCCTTGTGCCTTCCTATGTTTGCTCAAACTGCCCCTTTGGCCTACCTCCCTCTCCTTGCTCTTGGCCGAATCTTGTTCTTGTTTCTTTCTCCATTAATGCATAATAGGCTCAACTTGAGGTTTAGCACACACTTGCAACTTAGGGGTGTTGACCACCGTAGTAGATGCACCTAGGGCCTCATCAAAAACCCACAAATACCAGTACCGACTTTTCCTTTCGGTTGCCCTAATAGCCGAAGGGGGGAGAGCATTGTTCATGTGGTTTTGCGAAAGAAAAGAAAAAAAACAAAAAAAAGGGCTGGCCAAAATTGGGAAGAATAAACCCTAGTCCATAATTTCAAATTGTGTATTTAATTATTTTAAGCAATCTTGTGCCCTTACATATACTTGTGCAATTGGCTAGCGTCTCTCCTAGTACTTAGTGCAAAATGAACTAGTTCAATCTCAAATTTAGATTGCATCTCACTGGTTCATTCTTTGTTTGCATTAAGTCACATCTATCTTTGCGTGTGCGTTCTTACACTTCGCTTAAACCTTCTGGATCAGCACCTAGGCAAAGTATTCTAGCTTGGATTATTACTTAGCATAACATCCTATAATTGCAGAATTTGAGTAGGTATACACTTACCCTACCAAGCTCCAATATACTCCTGTGTCGTGCATAGCTTCGCTCTTGAAATTCGCTCACACATCACCTTGTTTTTCCTGCTGCCCTGAAGTGTAAGTATTGTTGATCTTAATTCCTTTTGGAACGGTAAAGAAACTTCACTTTGTTCAAAATTGGAGATTGAGTGAATTCCACAAAAATTATACATATTCTTTTTTTTGCTACTAACCATGGCAGATCGCGAGTATACGTATCTTCCCTTCTATGGTAGTAATGATCCAGAGGAATATCTTGAGTGGGTACAAGACATGATGTTCGAGCTTGAATCCCAGAAGTTCGAATCAAAAGACAAGAAAGTGAGGGTGGCCACTATGTTTTTTGAGGACTATGCCGCTAGTTGGTGGCAACAACTAAGTGGGAAATGACTCATTACATATTGGACCTATTTAAAAAGGACCATGAGAAGAGAATTTGCTCCATCCTATTATGAGCGGGAACTGCTACACCATGTGGAGAACATTACACAAGGAAGCAAAGTTGTCAAAGATTACTATGTTGAGCTGAGTCATGCGATGCACCGTGCCAATATCATTAGTGCATATCAAGAACAGAAATACTTCAAAGCAGGTTTGAATTTTCAGATCGTTGCTGCACTTCAAGATGAATGTTTTCATAGTCTGCAAGATCTTGTGAAATATGCTTTGAAGGCGGAAAAGAGACTTAAAGTCATACAGGCACATCAATTAAATCTGCGCCGACTCTTTAGTTCTCATTCATCCACTAGTGTGTCACTTGAGAAGATGGTCGAGTGTAGGAATTCTTCTTCGGCCAAGGAGATGAGTAGTGTTGCCCTGTCACAACCCACCATACATGAGGAGATCGTGGTTGATGGCAATTGCGCCATTACTGGCCCATGATTAATGGAAGATAAAATGCTTCAAAACCCATGCGAGGATGACAGCCACATAGCCAAATTGAGTAAGAGTGTTGAAAATTATGAGTTGTGTGATTCCACCATATGTGAAGTTGAGAGCATCCAATTTGAGAGTGTTAGAGATACACCAAAAGAAATGAGTGAAGTAGATGATAGCAAAAGTGAGGTTATTGCTGAAATTAACGATTTACTCTCTACTTCTAGTGTTGTTTTTCCCACTGTGCAGGTTGACATTAAAGAAGAGGAGTTCAATGTTGAACAACAAGCACCGTTGGGTGTAAAAGACGAGGAGATAACCATGGTTGGGGATGGAGTGCTTGCTGCCCCGTGCTTACATCATGAAGAAACGCTATCTACAGCACCTATAGATACTGAGGAGGACGTTAAAAGTAACAATAATGGTGTTGAATTGAATGTTCATCAAGAAGAGGTAAGTAAGAGTGAGTACTCTAGTGTTTCTTTGAATATTCCATGTTTTGAAATTTCTATGCTCAATTTACATAATCTGGAATTGATTACTCATAAGGAAGTTCTTATTAGAGTATCTCCTTGTGATTCTTTGTACTATATCATGTTTGATGATCCTAGAGAGCTATCTAGTGTGATTGAGAATGTTGCTAAAATTTCATGTTTAAAATCACTAGTTAGTACTTATGCCTACACATATAAGTTCAATTTGATTGGAGAATATGGTGTAGATGACTTGTTTTATGTTTATCGAATATGCATTACATGTGATAAGCTTACCGAATTGAAATTACATGTTTTGCGTAAACAATCTTTTGTGCAATGTTATGAACCCAATGAGATGAGTTTCAATAATAGTGCTTGCTGTTTTAAAAGATTTCTTAAGTCCACTTGTTTGTCTTTTGCTGAGCAATCTTGTACAAGTAATCAGAGTAGCGTAGTTGAAACATGAAAGGCACTAAGTATTTTCTTCGCCATATTTGAACAACTTGATCAGGTTTGTCCCTTCAATATCTTGTCCATATGCTTCGAAAAGTCGAGGACGACTTTTTCTCATGGGAGGGAGAATGATGTGAATGAAAGTATCGCAATGTATATATCAAATACATCCTATGGCTGCTGTTATGCTAATTATTTTGTGCAAAACAACGAGAATAACACAACAATTGATTCATACATATATCCTGTATATACTTTTTTCTCTTTGTCTGGTACCTTTTCTAGAAATCATCATGTGGATGACAAGCGTATTGAGATGAATACATCACATCAATCTAATGGCTATTATTGTACTATTCATGATTTGCAAAGCAAAGGGCTGATAAAACGGATGATAAATACATATACCATGCATATACGTTGTTTTCTTTGTCTAGCACATTTTCAGGCTATCAAAAGCCGAGCACGACTTTTGTTGAAGAAAGGGAGGATGATGAGGATATCCTTACTACTACTGCATCTTCCAACTCTCCAAGTGTGCATAAGATTGCTCGTGAACCACCTGGGGACAAAGTCATGAACGAGGGCAACACATGCGGACAACAAGGGAGAAGAAGCCCATGCGGCCAAGAGGGGAAAAGGGGCGAAGCCCAAGAACTTAAAGCTCAAGTTTTGGATAAGATTTTCAAGCCCAATTCAGACCTCCCACAAGCCCAACCAAAATCAAATTCGGAATCAACTCAGAATTCAATTCGAATTCGGTTCGAGATAGCCCAACAGGCCTGTAATAAAAATGTCATAACTTTTACATACTAAGTCTGATTGGGGTTTTTTGGACTTGTTAGAAAGCTTATTCCAAGACCCACACAAGGGATCTAGCCTTAGCTACAGAAGACGTATGGTCGCGCCGCTATGGCCCAAACAATCTGATGTTTTAAATTTAGGCTTTCCTTTTGTGTGAGTTTGAGTTTGAGTCCAAGTCATGAATAGTGTACAGCATGAACAGTGTCATGAACAGTGCGAGGCATGAATAGTGCCACCATGAAAAAGTAAACATAAATAGCCCCTAGGCTGAGACTATATATTGAGGGGTAGATCCCCATTGTAAAGGAGACCACATTTAATATATTTCAAAGCATATGCTTGATTCTCCTGTTGTGCTTATAGCCAAAACAGAGGGAATTGGGCGTTGAGAACAAGGGGTCGTTCTTGCTTTTCCGCTAGGAATTGAGGGTTCGACAATCTTTGCTTGTGGTCAGCGAGGAACCAATCAAGTGTGTGTTTGGGTGAATTTTCCATAGAGTTGCAAGTCTATGCATTGGCGCAGGGGATCAGCTGTTGGTTCGTCAGGATAAACAAGTTATCGAGAGGTACTACGTTGAGAAGATCGGGCACCCCGCATCATAGTTTCTTCAATTGGAACGCGAAGCCACTTCTTCAGTTGCAAAACATGGAGCACGTCATGCACATCCGAAAGTGATGGTGGCAACTCCAATTGATAGGCCACCGATCCCATCTTTGCTATAATTCGGAATGGACCAATGTAGCGAGGTGCTAATTTGCCTTTGACTTGGAAACAACGCATTCCTTTCATCGGAGAGACTTTAAGATAGACGTGATCATCCACCTCAAAGCTCAACTCACGACGATAACGGTCGGCATATGACTTCTGATGAGATTGAGCCGTCCGAAGTCGCTCACGGATGATACGAACTTGCTGTTCAGCATCCTCCACCAAGGTTGGATCATAGAATGGTCTTTCCCCAGCTTCGGACCAATTCAAAGGTGTTCTACAAGCTCTTCCATACAATGTCTCGAAGGGTGACATTTGTATCCTCTATCTAAAACTATTACTGTTGGCACACCATGGAGACATACAACCCTTGCGATATAAAGCTCGGCTAGCTTGTCCCCAGTATAGGTAGTCTTGACAGGGATGAAATGGGCGACTTTTGTCCAATGGTCGACAATCACCCACATAGAATCCAATCCAAATTGAGTCCTTGGAAGTCCAGTGATTAAGTCCATACTGATTTC
The DNA here is from genome assembly GCA_036346405.1 of Phyllostachys edulis. Classification (NCBI taxonomy): domain Eukaryota; kingdom Viridiplantae; phylum Streptophyta; class Magnoliopsida; order Poales; family Poaceae; genus Phyllostachys; species Phyllostachys edulis. Next base: position 30,778,398 of record CM070565.1, on the reverse strand, counting down.
CTCCCACTTCCATTTTGGAATGGGCAAGGGTTGGAGAGTACCCACTGGTCTCAAATGCTCAGCCTTGACTCTCTAACATACGTCGCACTCAGCAACACACTGCGCGATCTGTCGCTTCATTTGACTCCACCATAATCTCTTTTTCAGGTCTTGATACATCTTGGTACTTCCGGGGTGAATGGAGAATTGAGAGTTGTGAGCCTCCTTAAGAATCAACTCCCTCAAGTTATGATAATGGGGTACCACCAAATGGTTTCCAAACCATAGGGTGCCTTGTGCATCTTCGGTGAAACATTTGGCTTCGCCTTGCTTCAGTTTCTCCCGAATTTGAGCGACTTCCGTGTCGGTCTTTTGGGCTTCTTTAATCTGGTCCTCAAGTGTAAAATTCACACTAAGGGCAGCAAGAGACCCTTCTTCAGTTATCTCCAGGTGTAGAAGTCGCAGTGCAACACACAAGCTTGCCGAAATGGGAGTTACCGATAAGCAGTTGCATTGAGATTTTCTGCTCAAGGCATTGACTACCACATTGGCTTTTCCTGGATGATAATGGAGTCCCAAATCATAATTCTTGATCAACTCGAGCCATCTTCTTTGCCTCAAGTTCAGATCGGCTTGGGTGAAGATATATTTGAGACTCTTATGGTCGGTGTAGATCTCGTAATGTTTACCAATGAGGCAATGCCGCCAGATCTTCAAAGCATGCACTACGGTTGCCAATTCCAAGTCATGCGTAGGATAATTCACTTCATGAGGTCTCAATTGCCTCGATGCATGTGTCACAACTCGGCCCTCTTGCATGAGCACACAACCGAGCCCATGGTGAGATGCATCACAGTAAATATCGAAGTTCTTGTGAATATCAGGCAGGATGAGCACTGGAGCTTTGGTCAGACATTCTTTTAAGATCTGAAAGCTATGCTCACATTTCGCTGACCATTTGAACTTCTTTTCTTTCTTTAGAAGCTGGTTATTGGCCTCGCAATTTTTAAGAAAACTGCAAATGTCGGTGACGCTCTTGGGTTGTTTCCAATTAAGAACATCTTGAACTTTTCTTGGATCAACAGCGATGCCACCTTTGGATAGAACATGACCCAAGAAACTAACTTCATGAAGCCAGAACTCGCATTTACTGAGCTTGGCATAAAGTTGATGTTGACAAAGCTTCTCTAACACAAGTCGTAAGTGACGCTTGTGTTCTTCATCCGACTAGGAGTAAATAAGGATGACATCAATAAATACCATGACAAACTGGTCCAAATACTCCATGAAAACCAAATTCATAAGGTTCATAAAGTAAGCCGGAGAATTGGTTAAACCAAATGACATAACGGTATACTCGTACAAGCCGTATCGAGTAGAGAATGTAGTCTTCGGTATGTCTTTAGCTCTAACCTTGATTTGATGATAGCCCAATCATAAATCAATCTTGGAGAAAACTTGAGCTCCATTCAATTGATTGAACAAATCATCAATCCGCGGGAGCGGATACTTGTTCTTGATGGTGACTTCGTTCAGCGGACGGTAGTCAACACACATCCGCAAACTCTTGTCCTTCTTTTTAACAAAGATGGCTGGGCATCCACAAGGTGAGGAGCTCGGCTGAATAAAGCCCTTATCTTGGAGTTCATTAAGTTGCTTCTTCAATTCTACCTACTCATTTAGAGGCATTCGGTACGGCCGTTTTGAAATTGGCGACCTCTCTATCAGTGGGCAAGCCTGGAAGTTCTTCAGGTAATACATCTGGATACTCGCATACCACTGGTACTTTCTCTAATTCGAGGGAGGGACTAGCTTCTAAGGCATAGAGCTAAGATTTGCCAGGATTTTGGGTTAAACTTTGCTAGTGTTCCTCTTTTCTGTGATAACACTTCTGCTATTAACATTGCTAAAACCCAGTGCAACATTCTAGGACCAAGCACAATATTGTGCTGCATTTTGTGGAGTCCGAGGCTCAGTTAGTCAATATCCTCACCAAGCCTTTAGACCCAACAAGGTTTGCCACCTTGCGAAGCGAGTTAGGGGTAATTTATCCCTATGGGTTGGATTGAGGGGGAGTTCGATCATTTCTGATCTTTCCTTGTTCATTTGATGTTTTCTTGATCTTCTTTTGAACTTGTTGATCTTTTTGATCTTTTTAGGCTTTTTGAGTTTTTTCTTGCATCCCATTGTATCATATTGCATTCATATAAAAAACACAAAAAGATGCATTGTAATATAAGCTTTTCTGCTTATCCTCTAAAATTGATGAAGCTTTACTTATTACCCTTTGTAGCTTTAGTATTTCAATTCTTGCTCAATGCTATGTCTAGTTCTTTGACTTGCTAGAATTATCATGCTTTCACATGTATAGCTAAGTCTTTGTTGTATGAGCTAGAATTCTAAAACAACCAGAACCTAAAAACTGCAATTTGTGGATGTTTTAGCTAGTTGCGCAATTAGTGCTCCTTTTGTAACATTGGCCCTGTCAAAATTGCTTTGTGAGCTCTTGAATCTAAAATTGATCATTACTTGAGCTTCTTGTGCTTCTGAGAATCTAAAAATTGCTCTTATGCCAATGAAAAATGAAAAATCAATTTTAAGATTGTCTTATGCTTAAATTGTGCCAAACTACTCTCACGAGACTGCATGTCAAAGACATGAACTTGGAGATAGTTTGATGATCCAGACAATCTCATGGGGACTGCTTGTCAAAACTGACATGAACCTCAAGATTTGTCGCCCTGGTAGAAGCTTAGGAAGAGTTTGTGGATGGCTCCTAGTCCAGGATCTTCTTCACTAAGATATACCTTTAATCAACTTCTGGTCGAAGCTTAGGAAGAGTTTGTGGATGGCTCCTAGTCCAGGATCTTTTCACTAAGTTAGACCATTAGTTAACTTCAATATTCATTGCAAATGAAAAACTGTTGAAAAATAGGCGTTTTGAGCAAAATTGAGCAAAATGATTCAATTTAGGACTTGTTTGTCTCTTAATGTGGTCTTTGTTAGCCTTTTGATCTCACATTGACATTTTGACAAGCCCAGTATCATTTTAGGATCCATGTTGATGAACTTGCTAAATTTGAAGCTTTGCTTAAATTGATAAAATTCATTACTTTATATTGAGCCTTCATGCTTAGCTTTGATATATATGTGTTATCATGATCTTGCTAGCGCTGTTAGGCTTGATATGATGTTTGTGCAATATTAGAAATGCTAGCTTGTTCTTTTGGGTAATCTCCAAAGCTTCTTGTAATCAAAATTAAAAATACAAAAAAATGAAGCCACTCCATTGCATTTCATGCATGCTCCTTCTTATGTTTTTCCTCATTACGCATTTGTTATCTCTCGGACGAGAGGAAGGCGTGATTCCTTGATGACTCCATTGTCAAAGGGGGAGAAGATGGTTGAAAAAGGAGAGAAAAAGGGGAGTTACAAAAAAGGGGGAGCTACTTAGAGAAGAATTGAAAATTTGAGATTTTCTGAAATTTAAGGATCATAGTGAGGGGGAGTTTCTTATTTGCACTTTTTTTTGTCTTATTGCTACTTCTGGACATGAATTGCAATTCTTGATCCTCACAATGATCAAAGGTCATATCGAACAACTGTTCTTTCATATGGACCTTAAGTTAGATTTTGACTCTTTCTGGAAAATGAAGCTTTCTCGCTTTCTTTTGCCGTATCTCACTTGCCTATGCTATTCTGAAGCCAACTTGGTCATTTCCTGTGCTTTCTCTTGCTTTTGAACCAAGTTGTGCATTTGTGCGAAAACGTCGAATTTTTACTTTTCAAACCTCAAAATTTGCATTTGTGGGAAATTGTCAATGTCTTCATCAAGAGGGAGATTGTGGATATCATGGGGATATGCTCATGATCTTAGGATGAAGTTACAATTGGCAATGTCGTTATCGGTTTGTCGAAACAGCGCTTTCAACAAGTGTTAGGACAATCGGTTGTACCGGCGTTTAAGTCCTGAAGACGATCAGAGTGCGATAATACGGCTTGTAGATGGCGGTCGTATCAAGATCACGGTTGAACCGTTTGAGAAGCGGTATGGAATTTCCAGAGAGGATGTTTTAGGAGTTTTGGATTTCCTTGAAAAGCGATGACGATCAGAGAGTATATCTTGTGATACGACCGCGGTCTTGAGCGGTATCTACCGCCTTTACTTGGCGGTAGTACCGATTCTAGTTCTAAGTTTCGTTTAACTTGGAGAATGGTTTTGGGTTAGATCAATTTCATGGGTTTCATGGCATATGTGTTGCATGATGCATGTTTTGACTAACGTGGGTCAAGTTGTGAAGAACTTGTTCCCGGAATCGATTTCTTTGTCTATTGTTGTGCAGGTTGCTTTGAGGTCAATGACGGTCAACGGTGAGGATGATCGGGACTAAGCTTGGAGAGCTGAGGTCCAGAACGATCGGGGATGCCGGGTGAGGTCAATGGAGTTAAGCATGGCGCATAAGGGACAAAGGTGACCGAACAGGCAGTTCGATGCGACGGGTTGGATCAAGCGGCACGGGGGTCGGTGCAAGTGTCATGGTGGTTTCGGTGGGAGCCGAATGGGAGAGACTTGTCGATATGATGAGAGCTGCTGGATCAAGCTACACGTGATGAAGCAATGTGCTTCATGCAGTTGGGACTCGGTCTTTGCAAAAAGATCGAGAAGGGGTATTTTGGTAATTTTACCAAATACCGCCTTGGTGACCTTTTGCCAACTCACGGTGCAAGATGGCGCAAGGTGAAGTGGATTAGGTTAAGAGATGAAGATGGCGCTTTAAAATGTGCGCGTATGTGACCCGTTTGTGTGTGGGCCTTAACGGGAGCCCATTAGGGTTCAATTTTCTAGAAGGTCTAAGCCTCCACTATAAATAGAGGAGGGAGGTGGCTGCACCCCATCAACCCTTTCATTACTTGTAAACCCTAGTTTTGCTTTTGTGCTTAGGGAAGGATAGTTGGAGGTTAGGGTTCTAGAGAGTTGAATTTGATTTCGTGCTCATATATTATGTCTTTGTCCTCCATTGATGGAGTGGCTGTAAACCAATACCATATCAAATCAATCTAACGAAAGATTGCTCAAAGATATGTCTCTTTGCTTTCCTTCTATCTATTTGATGATTTTGAGTCTTTCTTTGATTCACGAGTTTTCTCTCGATTTCTTCTCTTGATCTAGCTTGTTGTGACATGTGGGAATACATCTAGGATCATCTTGATCATCAATCACCCACGAGCAAGTGTTTGGATCATCTTTTCGTTTTAGCTCGGTTTTTGAGCACCCTTCATTCAAACTGAAAAAGATAGGAAGTTTGGCATGGATCTCTACGATCTTTGATTGGAATAGGTTCCTGACATCCTTAGGAAGGTGTCTTTCAAATTTCGTGAAGTTTAGAGTTACGGATCAAAAGTTACGTCAATTTTTTATTTCGGTTTTAGGTTGTTTACTATTCATTTGCCTGGTTTACTGTTCATTGTGGGTGAACTGACACTGTTCATCCAGTACAACCAATCTGCGGTACAACCAGAACTGTTCATCCGGTACAACTAGTACTGTTCATTAGGTTGTTTTTTGTGTTTTTGGTCGTTTCTTTTGGGAGTTTGAAGGGGATTCAGTTTGATTTTCATAGTTCTCATAGCTATTAGAGTCAATATCATGTTTGAATCTGATCAAAGTGAAAAAGTGAGCGTGCTCCTATTCAACCCCCCTCCCCTCTAGTCGCCTTTCAAGTCCAACAATTATGCTACACACTAGTGGGAGCAGTTTGTTCGTAAGCGTGTGGATCGCCATGAGTTGCCAATTATGACTTGGGATCAAATGAAGCAACAGCTGCGTGCATGTTTTGTACCTCGCCACTACAAGCGTTCCCTATTTGAAAAGTTGACAGGGCTACGACAAGGTTTGAAATCAATTGATGAATATCATAAGGAGATAGAGACTGTCATGATACATGCAGATGTCCGTGAAAATGAAGAGCTGACCATGGCGAGATTTCTAGCTGGCATGGATTATCAAGTCAAGCGCATTGTCAATCACCATCCTTTCAATGATATGATCGAGTTGTTGCATCAAGCTCACGAAGCTGAGCGCCAAGTGATTGAGGATGCGTGTTTCGCTACTCGTTTGCGTGCTTCAACCAGTCTGGGACAACCCTATAACAATAGCTAGCCACACAAGAGTATTCCGACCGGGAGCACTTCAACCATGCGCACTGCTGCAACCAAGAAGCCAGAGATTCCACCCCCACAGGTACGTCGACCAGTGGCGCCTGCTACTAGTGCGGCCTCTTCGATGGGATCGACAGGTCGTTCTCATGATATTATTTGCCACAAGTGTAAGGGTGTTGGCCACTTTCAGCGAGACTGCCCAAATGTCAAAATGATGCTTATCACTGAGGAGGGTGGTTATATTTCGACCAGTGATGATGAGTCACTTGATGCACAGCCAGTCTTGCCCACTGATGACATAGAACAATGTGAGTCTGATCCTGAGTTTCTGACCACCGAACGATATTCCATTGTTTGTACACCCAAGGTGCTTAGTGTTATGCCTTCGCCGTCGCTTGAACAGCGGTGCAATTTGTTTCGGACTTGGGCAAAGCTAGATAAGGGCAAGGTGTGCAAAGTGATTATTGATGACGGGAGTTTTCACAATTTGGCTAGCAAGGACATGTAATACCCCAAAAATTAAATCGGGAGAGAATAATTAAATCGGGAGAATGTTTCTTTTAGCAAAGCGATTGAACAGGAGAAAGAGGGGGTTTTAATGTAATACTCCGATTTATTCTACGAAAGAAAGCGTTCAAAAGAGAAATTAGACATAAAAAAGGGGGGTTTCTGCAGTTCTTCGGCAACTTGAGCCTCAGGCTTTGGCCCAGGAGGCCCATGAGGGGCCGGCCACCAATAAAAGGAAGGGGGAAACCCTAGACACACTGTAGCTACAGTGCTTCCGCTGTCACTGTAGCATGACTACTGTAGCACGCCCCTCTCCTCCATGGTGGTGCCTCCCTTCCTCGCCGTCGGTGCTCCCTGCTGCTGATCAAGAAGAAGAGGAAGAGGAGGAAGAAGAAAGGAAGGGGAGAGATCGTAGGCGGGTGATCATCGTTGTTCTTAGCAGGCCCTTCATCGTGTTTTCAAGGGTAATCGCTGTTTCTCCCTGAGTAGATGCTTAATTAGTTGTTTTAGCAAAGTCGGTTATCTAGATCACGTTCTGTCCAGTAGTTTGATCCGCAGATTTCATGTCTTTAGAGGCAGAATCTGGGGATCCACCCTCTTAGAGATAGTTGGGTTATGTCATTAGCTTTCCGTGGCCGCCAAGAACGCCCAAATCCTATCAATGGTTAGAAAGTTATGAATTGTTTAGTGCCGCTGTCCTGTTAATCTGTCAACATCCTGATAGTCTGTAGAAATCTGAGTTAATCTATTCGTTAAAGATGAAATCAGAGGATCTTGTTATAATGAAAAAGATGGGTAATTTCCTCACCTTTCCAGAAAGCTAAAGAACGTAAGAATTGGACTTTCGTAGCAAAAGTTATGATAATTTTAGTGTACTATCCAGAGAACCCAATGTGATAATTGATGTTCTGTAGATTGGCTTGTTAGGGGCAGTAAATCGCAGAATCAGAAGGGCTCCCCAACTAAGTTTATTTAGGTAATTTAATTATCTTTCCAGAAAGTATTAGAACATCTTATTTGGACTCCTGAGCAGAAAGTTATGCATTTTAGAAGTTGACTGTCTGCAGTGAACACCAAATCGATCTGTAGAAATTGGAAGATTGGAAACGCTTGGGAGTTTAGCGAGTTCAATTGTGTTTTTATTTATGCTTTTGGTCCAGTATGCTTTTCTTAGTTTGGGTTATCATTATGTTCAGGTGGGAGCGTGATCCCAGGGGCAGCGCCCTCTTCGCGTCCACCGTTCTCGCACGGTTGAGGCAAGTATTCGGGTTGTAGAATAATTATGATTGTTTGCTGAGATTGATTGTGTCTTGTTTGTAATAGCCATGCATGGATGTTAATGTGATGAATTACAATATATCTTGGTAAATGCAAGTTATGGTTAAAGCTTCCTGTGTATGTTGTTAATGCTTACATGTTATTATGTACACGTTGAATTCATATGTTTGGAAGATGATGTCATTGTACATATGCATGTAGTAAGCATGATTGAGTCTTGGTCACGTGGTGACCAAGTATGAATAGTTGAGGTCCCCGTCATGTAAATGACGGGCTTGAGGTCCCCACATTCGTAGAATGTGGGCAATGAGTAAAGAGGTCCCCATCATGATGATGATGGGCAAAGGTCCCTATACTTGTGGAGTATAGGCTCTTGGTCCCTATGCTAGAGTGCATAGGCAAGGGTATACATCGACGGATGTATACCTCGCATTACCGGTAAAATGCGAAAAGAGATAAAGTTTAAAAGGTGCATTGCATGGTCGCATTGCATAAGCATGAAAGCTATGTTAAGTGTAATGTTTAATTTGGAATATGATGCAATGACAGTGATTTTTTAGCTTTAGCCTTGTTGATGCTTGCTGAGTCTTTAGGCTCACCCTTGCTTTGATATGTTTTAGGTACAACTGGCAAGAATGGCATGCATGGGAGGGAGTAGATGTTTGGATGCACTCAATATCACTCATCCTTAAGGTAATTGCTATATAGATTTTATTCAATAATAAGTAGACTGCTTGTGAATCACTTACGGATGGTTTTAAATTTCAGATTAATTGTAATAAGGAGAATAGCAAGTTTTGTTTATGTTTATTAGGTTATCTTGCATACCTGAATGAACTTGAATATTGAGTTAGTGTTAATTGCTATGATTAATTGTTGGAACCTCGGTATAGTTAAATATACAAAGGAGATCTGCTGAAAATTTGGTAATTTGTCTTAGTTTAGTTTTGTTTAATTTAATTTTAGTAGCATTCCAGGCTCAATGTTGAGCTGGGGTGTTATAGGACATGTGTCATAAGTTGGTTTTATGTACTTACCACATCCACGGCCTTATCATGTACAATGGTTGAGCGACAAAGAGGAAGTCAAGGTGAACCATATGGTGCGTGTGACATTTTCTATTGGGAAATACACTGATAGTGTTGATTGCGATGTTGTGCCTATGATGGTGTGTCACTTGCTCTTAGGACGGGCATGGCAATATGACCGTTCTGCTATTCATGATGGGCGTACAAATCGCTACACTTTTCGATGGAACAAACTGAATGTTACCTTGAAGCCGCTTACACCGCAACAGATTATGAATTCTTCAATGCAGAAAATTGAGATGCATGTTGAGAGTGCGAAAGAGCGGGAGAACCATTCGAGTGGTAACAAGACACGTAAGGGAGAGAAGAAATTAGTGATGTTAGCCACCACATCGGAGATGAGAGAATTCAGCAAAGATCCGAATTTGGTGCACTTTGTACTGCTATACAAAGATGCACTACTTTCGAGTAACGACATGACTACTCTTCTTAGTGGTGTTGCTTGTGTTTTGCAGGATTTCAGCGAGGTCTTTCTGGTGGAGGTACCAGCTGGACTACCACCCATCCGCGGGATCGAACACAAGATCGACTTGATTCCAGGAGCGTCGCTGCCGAATCGACCACCATACCGCACCAACCCCAAGTGAACAAAGGAAATTCAGAAACAAGTGCAAGAGCTTCTCTCAAAAGGGTACGTACATGAAAGTTTAAGCCTTTGTGTTGTTCCTGTTATTCTAGTCCCTAAGAAAGATGGTTCATGGCGTATGTGCATAGATTGTCGAGCAATTAATAATATCACTATTCGATATCGTCATCCTATACTTCGTTTAGATGATATGCTAGACGAATTGAGTGGTGTTGTTATTTTCTCTAAAATCGATTTTCGTAGTGGTTACCATCAAATTAGGATGCATGAAGGGGATGAGTGGAAGACAGCCTTTAAAACAAAATTTAGGTTGAATGAGTGGTTAGTCATGCCATTTGGGTTAACTAATGCACCTAGTACAATCATGTGCTTAATGAATCATGCTTTAAGGCCTTTGATTGGTAAATTTGTGGTTGTGTACTTTGATGATATTTTGATTTACAGTCGCACTGAATCTGACCATATAGATCATCTTAGACATGTTCTGCAAGTTTTGCGTATTGCTAGGTTGTTTGGTAACTTAGAGAAATGCACTTTTTGCAAAGATTGTGTCATCTTTTTGGGCTATGTTGTTTCTGCGCAAGGAGTTGAAGTGGATGAATCTAAAATTGAAGCGATAAAAAATTGGCCAACTCCTATGAACGTAAGTCAGATTAGGAGCTTTCATGGCCTCGCTGGTTTTTATCGGCGCTTTGTGAAGGATTTTAGCACCGATACTGCCCTATTAACTGAACTTACTAAAAAGGGTGTTGAATTTGTGTGGGGGTAGTGCAAGAATATACTTTTGCTGAACTTAAGAAACGATTGACTGAAGCACCGTTACCTGATTTCACAAAAAAATTTGACATTGAGTGTGATACTAGTGGATTGGGTATTGGCGGTGTTTTGATGCAAGAAGGTCGACCGGTTGCTTATTTTAGTGAGAAATTGAATGGCGCTCAATTGAATTATCCGGTCTACGACAAAGAGCTTTATGCGTTAGTATGTACTTTGGAAACTTGGCAACATTACTTATGGCCGAAAGAGTTCATTATTCATTCTGACCATGAGGCGCTAAAGTATTTAAAGGGCCAATCAAACCTGAACCGTCGACATGCCAAATGGGTCGAATTCATTGAATCATTTCCTTACATTGTGAAATATAAGGGAAAGGAAAATATGGTCGTTGATGCTCTTTCTAGGAAGAGTGTGCTTTTAAATCGATTAGGAGTGCAAGTTCTTGGGTTAGAGAGTTTGCGTGATCTCTATGATACTAATCATGATTTTTCTATTCCTTATACCCATTGCACAGAAGGGAAAGGTTGGGATAAATTTCGCATTCATGATGGATTTTTGTTTCACACTAACAAACTATTGTTGGAAATATGCCCTAGAGGCAATCATAGAGATGATTAAATTTCATTATGTTCATAATACTGGATAATATGTTATCTTGTTCCAAGAATAATATTGTTAATATTGATTATCAAGTATGTGACTTGATTGTGAAACTATATTTCTGCGATAATTATTCTTATACGATCCCTGGTCGGAAACATATGAGGACACATATGAATAGACTAGCATATGTATTGGTTGATGACTATGTTTCACGGGTCATGGATATGGAGATATCAAACCAATAATATGGACACATGTTAACATGATGTTGGATAAGACCCACCTTGAGACACTATTGAGATTGTTATGTGTAATACCCTGGTTTTCTGAACCTTTTTGAAAAATTTCAAAATAAAAAAAACCATTTTGTTTTGATGAGAATTCAAAGTTTAACTTGAGATTTTCAGAATTTGAGTGTTTACACTGATTACATCGAACTTCAACTAACCTTAAAGTTTGGTTCTGTTGGTGTTACTTGAGCTCTCTAGAGCTATCTCTTCCTTTCTTTGTTAGTTCTGCCCTCCTCTTAGCTCAGCCCTTACTTTCTAGACCTCCCTCTTGTTCGACCATCTCCTTCAGTCTAGGTCTCTTTGTGTCTAAACCTCCTCTTTGCTGGTTTGAATCTCTTTATGGTTCAGACCTCCCCTGTGGTTCGGACCTCCCTCTTTGTCCAGACCACCCCTTCGGATTGACCTTCTCTTGGGACACGTCCACCCCGTGGCATTTTAGCTCGGGTGTGTGTGTTTCAAATATCCTTTATCTCTGAAATCCAAACTTGGGGTTGAATTCCCCCTTCTGGACCTCTCTCTTGTTTGGGTATTCATTTATGCCCAGATCTCCCTCTTGCTTGGCCATCTCTTGGAGCCCAGATCTCCCTAGTCTAGATCTCCCTCTTGCTTGGCCATCTCTTGGAGCCCAGATCTCCCTAGTGTCTAGGTCTCCATGATCCCAGACCTCCCTTTGGTTTGACCTCACTAGACCTCTCCTCACGTCTTTTGTTTGGATTCCTTTAGTCCAGACCACATCTTTGTTGGCTTGAATCTCTTTGGCCAAGACCTCCTTAGGTCTAGACCTCCTCTCTGGTTCCTCCTTGGTTTAGACCTCCTCAGGTCTAGATCTCCCCTTTAGTCCAGCTCTCCTTTCGGTTTAAGACCTCCCTAGCATTTGGATCTCCTCTGGTCCAGACCTCTCTCTTTAGTTCTTTTCTGGTTCAAACCTTCCCCGGTCTAAGCCTCTCCTCTGTTCATCGGGATCTCTCTGTGTCCACTTGAACTTCTTTGTCCCTTGCCAAGCAATGCCCTTGCACGCGAATTGGGCACCTCAAGCAACCTTAGTACTAGAAGACAAATCTGAAGAATCTGAGTCATCGCACCAAAAGGAAATCAATTACTCCAATTGTGAAGACAAGGTTTGCTTGAAGACATCATTGACCACTGCAACCCAGCAGCAGGGTACAACAAACCAAGCCACCTCCAATCAAGGCAAGTTAGACATGGGCATGGTTTCACCCATCAGGCTATCCTAGGGAGCTAAGGAACTGAGCTAAAATAGAACCAATCCCAAAGAGTTCAATCGGCAAGATACCTACCATCATCAAGATAGTGGTCACAAGAATGATAGAAGATCAAGTGCAATGTAGTAAGAAGAACCCTAAGACCCACTCTTGCACCTCCAAGCCACTTGTTCAAGACCAGCCCCAGTTGAAACCCTTTGCTGCTACCCCTTTTCTCTCTAGCCTCTCCGAATCTCGGGGTCAAGATTCCCTTAAGGGGGGTAGGTTTGTAATACCCTGGTTTTCTGAGCCTTTTTGCAAAATTTCAAAATAAAAAGAACCATTTTGTTTTGATGAGAATTCAAAGCTTAACTTGAGATTTTCAGAATTTGAGTGTTTACACTGATTAAACCGAACTTCAACTAACCCTAAAGTTTGGTTCTGTTGGTGTTACTTGAGCTCTCTAGAGCTATCTCTTCCTTTCTTTGTTAGTTCTGTCCTCCTCTTAGCTCAGCCCTTTCTTTCTAGACCTCCCTCTTGTTCGACCATCTCCTTGAGTCTATGTCTCTTTGTGTCTAAACATCCTCTTTGCTGGTTTGAATCTCTTTATGGTTTAGACTTCCCCTATGGTTCGGACCTCCCTCTTTGTCTAGACCACCCCTTCGGATTGACCTTCTCTTGGGACACGTCCACCCCGTGGCGTTTTAGCTCGGGTGTGTGTGTTTCAAATATCCTTGATCTATGAAATCCAAAGTTGGGGTTGAATTCCCCCTTCTGGACCTCTCTCTTGTTTGGGCATTCCTTTGTGCCCAGATCTCCCTCTTTCTTGGCCATCTCATGGAGCCGAGATCTCCCTGGTGTCTGGGTCTCCCATGATCCCAGACCTCCCTTTGGTTTGACCTCGCTAGACCTCCCCTCACATCTTTTGTGTGGATTCCTTTAGTCCAGACCACATCTTTGTTGGCTTGAATCTCTTTGGCCTTGTAACAGCCCAAAATCCTTAAGTTGGATTAGTTAAGCATCTAATGTGCATTTATGAAATTTTGGACCTTTTTAAAACTTTTTGTTGCAAAACAAATATGTTACAACCTGGTTTTTCAAAACCTGGAAATAAAAATTTTCAAACAAAATAAAAATTTGTCGAGAGTTTGAAAACTCAGTTCAGAGTAGGGTATAAAACCCTATGTTGAAAGTCCTTTAATTTTGAAGACTAGATCTGAAACCTAGTAACCCAATACTTCTTCTCCATTTCCAACTGGAAAATATATTTTCTATAGCTTAGAAATCCAAACTGATTTCTATTTTGAAAATATGGTATACCCATAGCTGGGAATAATGTATTTGGATTTTATGTGCTCTGTTAAGCTTGTTTAAATTTTGCTGGAATTCTTGGAGGATATTTGGTTCTCATTTGATTTGCATGTTCGAATATGAGTTGGAATTTAAAATACAAATAAAACTGGAACAGTGCCTGGAAATAATTTTCCTAGGTTCTGAACCTGTTATCAACTCACCTTTAAAAATTCACAATTTTTAGATGTTTAATTACTAATTTAAGTAACCAGTCAATCTAAGAAAATCGAAAGTCAAACATCAAGAACATGCACTTAAAATAATGTTGGAGAAAGTATACTTCAAGTGAAACCCTAGAAAATTTAGAGAATAATAATCTTTGTTTCCTCAACCTCCGTTAAAAATTTCATTAATTTTAGAGCTGATAAGCTCTATCTAAAAATCGCTTAAACCCCTTAGCCTAATTGGAAAATCAGCAAAACCGCTATCTTTGCCCATGGTTTTGACCGCGCCCCTGGTTTTCTCATTCCAACTAATGGCCATTTCTTCTCAGCTCCCCTTTGCCCCAGGCCGATTCTCCCCTTCTCCTTTTCTTCAACCACAGAGGCCAAGCTCTTCACCCCCATGGCGCGCCCCCACTCCTCTCCCTGGCGCCTTCACCACCGCCGCCTCCACCGCGCGCGCTCCCCATGGTGCGCCCACTTCTTCCCCCTGAGCCGCCACCCCATGGCGTCTCCTCCTCCCCCTCCATGGCGCGCCGCCTCTCCTTCCCCGGCCATGGCGCCGCCCCACCAGCTCCTTCCTCCCTTCACGTCTGTCTCCACGCTGGCCACCTCCCACAGATCTGGCGCCTTCGCTTAATCGCTCCCTCCCTCGCCGCCGGCTTGGCTTGCCTTGCCGCTGCCGCCGTTCGCCATGTGCGTCGCTCCGTCCTCAGCTCCACCTCTCGCCCGGCTCCTCCCTTCGCCGCCCGGATCTGCGCCTCCAGCACCCTCGCCGGATCCGCCTCACAGCCCGGCTCCGCTCCTTCTTTGCCTGCCGGCCGACTTCATCGGTGTCCTGCTCGAGCCCCTTCGGTTCCCTCTCTCGCCCTCTAGATGTTTGTTGTAATGCCTCAACGAAGCTCCTTGTTCTCTGAGTTCGGCATTTCGCCTTTGGCGCGCCGCCTCGATGTCGCTCAAGCCGCTCGTCGTCGCCATCGCCTCCGGTCTTCTCAAGACTGCAGTAGCGCCATTCGCCGCCTTGATTTCCCCTTGTCTGTGTGTGTGTGTGTATGAATGCTTCGTTTGTCTGCAGATGAAATCCCTTGTTGAAGTAATGATCGAATGGAGTTTCGGTAGATGCTCAGTTTGTCGATAGGTTAATGTCATGGTTAAGGCTGTAGATGGAAATGTCTTGAATTCGTCTAGTCTGTAAGCAACGATATGCTCTCCTTTGTGTGTATGCTGTTGTTAAGCATGCCATTTACCTTGCGTTAGCTTCAGGGAGGGCAAAAGTTTGATTGTCAGGAGAAAACACTTGCAAAGCTTCTGTCTAGTTCTAACAAATATTTGGATGTCATTTCGATCACTCAAACTAGTTTAACAGACGAGTAATTAAAATAGTTAGCTAACAACACTTCATTTTAGATTTTTCTGTTGTCAGTGTTTGACCAGGCAAGATGAGCTGTGGGTGTATGGTTGTGGCAGTGAGCCTGCTCATTAGGGTTTAGTCCAAAACCTAGGGGGATTCCCATTTACAAACCACCTAATAATAGCTAAATCAAGTAGTTGAAGGAGTCGTTTGTAATCTCAATTCTTAAAACTAACAAATTTTGTGTATGTCAAATGAGCACTGTAATTTAAATGGCAAGTGAAGGTTTGATTTAGTGTAAAGGTTTAGTTGTCCAAAGCTTTATAGGTCTTTTGGATGAACTGTTAAACAGAGAAGTGATAGTTGCAAATCTGGTTTGGCAGTAGGTTTTCAAAACTGTTAAATGGCTAATTGAATCACTCGTATATATATATATATATATATATATATATATATATATATATATATATAATTGACAAAAGGATAATTGAATTAGTGAGAAGACTTATCTAATAACACCTCTTTACCTTAGACCTTTTGATGAAGTGTATGACCTGAGAAGTGCTTTGATAGTAGTATTCATTGCCAAAATCGTCAGTCCATTGCTAATACAAGTTGTCACAAATGTCCTTGGCTCAATTAACCCTCGACCTTTTATCTAACAGTAGCTAGTAAGTTGAAAACATATATGAAACAATGATTTATTGAGGAAAGTAGTTGTCATCAATGAAGTCCAGTGCTTAAAATTGTGTGCTAATACTTAGTAGTCCTTAATAGCAATATGAGCATAAAAGCGAAATTGTTAACCTCATCGAGTTTAGTAATCATCCTTTAGCAATTTAATCAAAGAAAGCAAAAGTTAAACTAAAGGCAAGTTTAGAATGCAATACTTATCTATCTGTGAGTTAGGATTAATTCTTATGCTAAAAGCTAATGAGTTAGATAATACTTTTGATAAAGCAATTAAAGGTGAAAACTCACAAGTTGGTTCTTAGCATAAAGGCATAGGATCTTGCCCTCTGTTGCAAATCCAAAATATTTAATTACAACTTGAGATTGGTTAAACTTCAAGAATTCACAACTAAGTCAAGTCAAATCTAAATTGAATGAAATCACTTGTGTTGTTCATATAATTTTATCCTCTACCCATTTCTATAATCCTTATACCCACCTCTATCCTACAAAATTGCACTAAATAATTTAATTCGGATGAACAGTAACAGATGAGAATTAAATTGATTTTTCTGAAATCTGAGTTTCAAACTACTATAGCTCTCACATACTAAATCCAATCGGAATAATTCCTTCACCTATATTCATCTAATATCATGCTCTTCCTACTGTGAATTTTTCATGATTTTTGGATGACTTTGAATTTTTGAGTTCTTGGTGTTATTCGTTCTTATTGGTTCTTCTCGTTCGTTCGCTAGGTTTCGACGATTGTATTCGTATACGAGAGTGATCCTCTGCAGCAAGTGAATTATCTCTAGCAAGGCAAAGGCAAGCAGTTTGATCATATCCCGCTTAATCCCATTACTTTCAAAGTCTAATATTTTGTTTAACTTGTATGTATGCATGCTTTTGTGTCAAAGTAATTTATCGTTTAGAGGTAGCTATTCCTATTGCATTGTTGCCTCTAAATTGTTATCCTCTGCCACAAACTATAGATTAATAATATCGCTGGTGAATTAGAGCCCAGTGATTTATTTATGCTCTTTTATCGTCTTTACGGTGTTATGCTTAGCAATGCTTAGATAACGGTAGAAATGGGCGGTTGTCGACATTATGTCGATGACCTTGATCACACTAAAATTATTATTCCATTATGTCCCTCTTGTGCTTTGTTACTTTGTAAACAAATAAAACAAAAATGAAACTAAGACTGTTATTGACTTGGGCACAATGGATGTTGGTGTGATTTGTTGGGTGTGAACGGAATGGTGCCTAAGTCCCCAAGGACCGAGTTACTTGTGTCACTAAGCCAAGCGCTTTTGTGTGCTAACCACACGAGGGGGATATGGGACCTCTCTTGACTAAGTACTTTGGGAGGTGTTAATTATGAGCTGGTCGGTGGGTGTGTTAAAAATAAATTATGCGTATGTGTGGTGTGGGATGGGAGCATTAGCAGACCGGTTAGGCTGCCTAGTGTGTCCTTATCCCCGTGGGTTGCGGCTCTTAATTAGCATCATCCATTGGAAATGTCTCGTAGGACTTAGCCGTGCCAGCATACCTAAGGAAGTGTGCTAAATCATGTGGCGAAAAGGCGGTCTGACGTGTGGGTACATTGGTACACCCCTGCAGGGTTAAAACTATTCGAATAGCCTCGTCCTAGGTTATGGACATGCTTGGTAAGGTCGTGCAAGAACTAGACTACAACATTTAATTAAAACTTGATGGGTTGGTATGAATGGATGTTCATACTATTGTTGTGGTGACTATTGGGTTAGTCACTTCCAGGTTGTCTTTACTGTTGTTATTATTATTGTATCGTTGTTATTTCAATATTTAAAAATGCTTTGTCAAATTGCTTTAAATCTACTACATTATTGCAAATGAAAACTTGCTTTATGCTAAAATAAGTCCAAAGCCTCATCCACTTAAATAAAGCTTACATGTAGTTAACTATAGTTCTGTTATACTACACGTCAGTCTTGCGAGTACATTTTTGTACTCATTTGCTTTGCTTAACTTTAATTGTTGCAGAGGAAGAGGTTGATCCCCAAGGGATTAACTTTTGTGAGTTATCTTCGCTTTGACGACTAGCTGGCGGCCCGGTCAGTTTGCCTTGTGGGTTAAGGCACACTAATTGGCTCTTTTATTTATCGCCATCTTATGGCTTTTGCTTCCGCTGTTTTTTTTATCTCTTTAGTTGTTTAGTTGTTATTTGGCCGGTCGGCCTCTTTTGTAATAACTCTATTATGTATGTCTTTGTTTAATCTAGTTCGTGCTTGGTTCTATGTTTGTATGGAATTGATGTATGATTTTGTAAAAGGGTGTATGTACAGCACTTCTGGGATGTACATATTTTCCCGAGGCACGGGATATTTTGTTTGTGATGCTAGGGTTAATGATAACTAAGCATTACAAGCTAAATACCCCGGGGTCTCACAGGCCTAGACCTCCTCTCTGGTTCCTCCTTGGTTTAGACCTCCTCAGGTCTAGATCTCCCCTTTAGTCCAGCTCTCTTTTCGGTTTAAGACCTCCCTAGCATTTGGACCTCCTCTGGTCCAGATCTCTCTCTTTAGTTCTTCTCTGGTTCAGACCTTCTGCGGTCTAAGCCTCTCCTCTGTTCATCGGGATCTCCCTATGTCCACTTGAACTTCCCTCTTGTTCATTTAGACCTCCTGTGTTCACCTAAACTTTCTGTGTGTTCCTTTGGACCTCTTTGTGTTCCTTGGAATCCCTTCTGCATTCATGTGAACCTCCCTTGTGTTCATTTGAATCTCCTTGTATCCCTTTGCCCCTTCCTGTGTTCTTTTGGACCTCCCCAGGCCCGTAAGGATCTCCTTGGCCCTTCATCTTGGCCGTTAGGACCTCCTTGGGTTCATCCTGACCGCTAAGACCTCCCTTTGGATTCATCTTGACCGTTGAGACTTCCCCTGTGTTGGTCTTGACCGTCGAGATCTCCTTTTGATTCCATCTTGACCGTTGAGACCTCCCCCGTGTTGGTCTTGACCATCGAGATCTCCCTTTGATTCCATCTTGACCGTGACCGTCGAGATCTCCTTTGGTTCCATCTTGACCGTTGAGACCTACCCTGTGTTGGTCTTGACTATCGAGATCTCCTTGATCTCCTCTTCACCATCGGAATCACCTTTGAGTTTATCCTGGTCGTCAAGACCTCCTTTGGACCCCTTTCTGTGGATCTCCTCCGTTGGATACCTCTCCCTTAGAAACCTCTCCGTCCAGACCACCCTTCGTTTGGAACTGATGGTCTAGACCTCCCTTCGTCTGTATCTGATGGTCCAGACCTCCATTTCTTTGGATCTAAGGGTCCAGACCTCCTTTGCGTTGCCTTCTTTGGTCCGGACCTCCTTAGGTCTAGACCTCCCTAGTGTTTGGACCTCCCCGTGGAACTCCATGTGTTCTTTTGAACTTCCCTGGGTTCATAGGACCTCCCTAGTATCCCTTGGACCTTCCACCCAATTTTAACCTTCGTCGCTTGCAGACCGTTCGATCTGTGTTGGACAGCCCGATCTTGCGGAGACGTTTGATGGTCTAAACGTCCCAATCATTTTGGACCACCCGATCCAGTTCAATGGCTGAGATCTAGTGGTAGCTTCGGATGGTCCGAACAGCCCAATCATTTTGGTTCATTTGATCCGAATCCAATAGCTCCCGCTCCTCCTACTTCTTATCTCGCTATCGCCAGGACCTCCTTTGCTTGTTGATCTGACCGTTAGGACCTCCCTTCGGAGATCCTAGCCGTCAAGACCTCCCTTGTTTAGATCTTGACCGTTAGGACCTCCTTTAAATTCATCTCAACCGTCAAGACCCCCTTTGAGTCATCTTGACCGTTCAGATTACCTTTGATCTCATCTGAACCGTTTAGACCTCCCTTGTGTTGATCTAAACCACTCGGATCTCCTTATCTGGACTTCATCTCGTGGGTCTCCTCTATCCAGACCTCCTTCCCTTAGATCTTGACCGTCAGGGCCACCCCTTGTTGATCCTGACCGTCCAGATCTTCTCTTGAGTTTTCTATGCCCCTTGGACCTCTTTGTCCTTGGACCATTTTGCCCTCTGGACTCTTGACCTCTAGATCTCCTTGTTCTCTGGTCTTTTTGTAAAGACCACCCTCTGTGGTCATTTTGCAAAGACCACCCCTTTTTGGGTCATGACCTCTCCTGTGGTCTTCTCGCCAAGACCACCTCTTTGGTCTTCCTGCAAAGACCACCTCCCCATGGTCTTTTGCGAAGACGACCCCCCTGGTCTTTTGCCAGGACCACCCTTCTGTCACGACCTCCTCTCTTTGTCGTTTTGTCGCAACCTCCTCTCTTTGTCGTTTTGCCGCAACCTCCCCTTGAGGTCACGACCTCCTTCTTTCATCGTTTGCCGTGACCTCCTTGTGGTCTTTTTACAAAGACCACCTCCTGGTCTTTCTACAAAGACCACCCCTTGCGGGGCAGGACTCCCTTGGCCTCTACGGGATCTCCTCAGGGTCTTCGCAAGACCTCCCCTTGAGTTTTGATTGGCCCCATTTGTCAGTCACACCCATTTTCGCTATCCTTTGACCATGTCCTTTGCACATGGGAGTCTCCCCACATTTAATGCTTGTTGTGTCACATTAAATGCTATCACTTTTTGCAGCACCTGTGCTATTCTTTTGTCCCATCTTTTGCTTGCTTCCATTGTCCTTTTCACCAACTCTTGAGCACATATACCCTTGAAAATCTCAATGGCTTTGGCAACATAAGCTTGGGCCAGCTCTCCTCCTTTGCCTTATCTTCATTTTAGCTTTCTGGCTCACTCAGTTTGCCCTCTGGACCTCCCTCAAACCTTCAGCTCTCCCGACAGCTCTCTGGACCTCCTCCAAGCAATCGGACGTCCTCTGACCAGCTCCTTGGACCTCCTCCAAGCCACCAAGCTCTTCTGTGGTTCTTGTTTGGGGTTTCTTTGGAGTTCTTTTGATTTTTACTTGGCTTTGCTTTGATTTGCGTTGTTTTATCGTGTAGACCTCGACGTCGCTGGGGAGCCTGAGCTTTGTGAGGAAGAAGACCTGTAGAGCTTTCGAGCAGGAGGCAAGTTACACTCTTGATCAAGTTGCACCCATTATTTCACCCTATATATATTCCATTTTAAATGTTAATGCATGCTTACTTTACTAAGTTATTTCAATGCCTGTCTTTAAATTCATAGTTATGCCTAATTCTTTTGTATGGCCACTGTTGACATTGAACCAAACATGTTGTCACCCTAGTTAAAAATCTGGTTTTTTTTGCAATAGTGAGAACCAGAGGCATTTGAAAAATGTATGCTTAGTCATGCTTAGACCGAAATCTTGTTTTGGGAAGTTTTTCTGCCAAAAGACCAATGTTGTCTAAATGTCTTAATCCATGACATTGGTATGTCATAGAGATTTTATAAATGTCTTGGCAAAAGCAAAGTATAATGGAAAATGGTTTGGACTTGGGCGGAGTTGGTTGTTTGGTTGGTGCATGTTTATGCACAGGATCGTGCCTTTATGGTAGATCGATGCCCTTGGGTTTGTGGTTAGCCGCCCAGGTCAATTAAGGACCGGTCTGCGAGTGTAGGTTGATCCTGTTGGCGCGTGGGATGGTCTTTTATGGCCTATCTTTTATGACTATGTCTTTTATGACTATTTTGTTACCCATCTAGCACAAGAGGGGGCCCTCGACCTCTATGGAGTAGCTATCCGTAGGGTGGGGTGAAACCTTAGTGGGGTGGACTACGGTGGAACGATGCATTGTAAAGGCCTTGTCATGAGCTCTAGACCACTTACCTTCGGTAGTAAGTGGTGGCACCCCGGATGCCAGATAAACTAGAGAACTCGTGTCTTTGTAACATCCCAAACAATGGTGTGTGTTTCAAATGTATAAAAATGAGGATAAATTAAAACTTTTGATGCCTCATGATATCATTTGAAATTTTCTGGGAACTTTCCCCGTGAATTTTCCCATTTTCTTAGACCAATGCTTTAATTGATGAAAGCATAATCCTTGATAACTTTCTAATCAAATCTTGTGATAATCCTCTGGAAATATTTTTTCTAAGTTCTAGATCATCCTAGTAACCTCTCTGAAAAATTTCATAATTTTTACAAATTATTTGCTATTTCTAAAGGGCTAGTCAAACCTATTAGTTCCCTAGTCAAACCTCTAGACCAGCAGCTTGTGAATTTTCTAGAAATAAATGCTTTGCATGAAAATTTCTAGAACAATTATACAAGGTTTTCCTCAGATCCAGCAAGCTTCCATAAAAATTTTAGAATTTTTGGAGCTTCGGAGTTGTCTCTGAAAAGTCCCCAAATCACCTCATCCTTATTTTCCCAAAAATCAGTTTTCACTGTTGGGCTGACTCGAACCGAACTCAAGTCCGACCCGAGCCGACTTGGCTCAACCAAGTCACCTAAACCGCACCGCACCGCGTCTCCTTGAGCCGTCCGATTTAGGATTGACGGATCAGATCCATCCTTTATCGCGCCGTTTTGTGCCGCTCACCAGCGGGCCCCACTAGTCAGCTGCGTCTTCCACCTCTGGCATTCGCGCAGAGCACGCTCGCCACGCGGCCGCGTCGCTCTGCCGCGCCTTCGTCTTCTCCAGATCACACCATCAATCCACCGCCCCTACAGCCCAACCAGGGGACTCGTCCATTGATGCCGCTTCCCTTCCTGCCGTTGGAGCGCTATAACCCGCCCTCGTTCTCTCGCAATCCTTCACTTTCCCTCTCGATGGCCGAGGGAAAGGGGGTAAGAACTCAACCCCCTCTAGGGTGAGCTTCCTCCGCGTGGTTCCCCCTACTTCCTCTTCCTTCACTACCCCGTTGTGCACCGGTTTGAGCCCTTGCCTTTGTGTGTAGGCCCTGGAACACGAGGAGCGCCCCCATCTTCTCCGGAGCGCGTCCTGAGCGTGTACCCGACGCCGCCACCGTGTCAACCTTCGCTCCGGTGAGCCATTCTCCTGTTTAAGTGTGTCATCTCATGCCCTAGAACACCCAAATGATTTCCCCTCAACCAATTTTAACTTTCGATCACAGGAATCATCGGGATCGAGCTTTTCCCCATTTTCGGCCGCTAGAGCCATTTTCTTCCCCAACGACGGCACGGTGAGTCTCGGTTCAATTCCCCGCTTGTACACCATCTGTGGACCCCACTTATACACTCCCTACCTTTCTTTCCCTTTGATGAATCACGGTGGCCCGATCTTCCAATAAGTTCGATTGATTTCGTCGTGAGGACGTTGACGCTTTGAGGCTTCCGACCCGTAGAACGTCACCTCCCAATTCGCTACACCCGCACGACTGTCGTTATCAACCACGCTTGCACGCGATCGACCTTACCACGAGGGTTATGATTCCTGCAAGCAATCGAAGAAACTCACAAGAACAAGGTAGATGCAATCTGAATTATATTGCGAATATAGATGAAGTTCACAAGTGGGGTTCCTCAAACCGAACAAGCGGCGAAACTGCAAAGTGGCAGAATAATCTAAGAAAAACCCAACCCTAAACTGTGGCGGCTGCTGTACATATATAGGGGGGAACATGAGGAGGTCGACCTAGGGTTGTGCTACCATGGGGAGAGGCGTACACATCCTGGGCTTTTACCTCGACACGCTTACAAGGTCTTATTAGGCCCAAAACGGTGACGCAGCACCTTATTTCTATGTCTCTGACTAACACCCAACGTGGTCGTCACTGGTCGTGGGCCTGGTCGTAGGACTAGTCGTAGGATCGGTCGTAGGACTTGAGACCTGGTCGTAGATCTGGCAGATCTGGTGTAATATCCCATTTTATTAAATGAGTATTTAATGAATTAGAAAATGATTAATAATTTGAATTTATAAAGAAAAATGAAGGAAATAGATATGGGCCTTCGGCCCATAACCAAGAGGTGGGTGACCACCAACAAAAGAAGGGAGAGGGGAAAACCCTAAGGGGGTACTGTAGCACGACGTGCTACAGTACCGCCGCCATTGCTACAGTGTTGCCATGAATAGTAGCCTCCCCTCCTCTTCATTCCCCCTTGCGGCACCATCTCCCCCCCAACCGAGCTCACCTCGCTGCCATCTCCGGTGCTAACCACTTGGGTTGTTCGGCCAAAGGAAGAGAATAGAGAGAAGAGGTAGGTTCGTGGGCTGCGCGTGATCTTCAGCACCTCACCTCGGGTAAACCTCGTTCCCCTTTGTTTAGATGTTCAATTAGTCGTTCTAGCAATGTCGGTATTTAGGGCTGCTCAGGACAGATTAGAGGAGATCGAGGTTTTCATGTGTTTTAATGGAGAATTAGATCTGGACGTCTCTTAGAGTATTGTAGAGGACGTCGCCATCTTTCCGTGAAGTGCTAGAACACGTAATTTGGACCCCTGTAGCAGAAGTTATGATTTATTTAGTGTCGCTGTTCTGCTAATCTGTCAGCATTCTGACAGTCTGTAGAAAACTGGGTTAAAACATTAGTTAAAGAAGAAATTAGAGGATCTCTTTATAACGAAAAATGTAGGTAATTTCTATACCTTTCCAGAAAGCTAAAGAACGCAAGATTTGGATACTCTTAGCAAAAGTTATGGTGGTTTTAGTGCTCTGTCCAGAGAGCCCAACGTGAAATTGATGTTTTATTAACTGGCCTGGTAGGGGTATTATTTGGCCGATTTAGTGAGGCTCACCAACTAGACTTAGTTGGAGAATTTAATTACCTTTCCAGAAAGTCTAAGAACATATTATTTGGACTGCTGTACCAATAGATATGGATTTTTGAATTTGACTGTCCACCGAGGGGACAGATCGACGTTTAGGAATTTGGGACGGGATCGAGTTAGATGTTTTTGCGAGTTCGTGATTGTTGTTATTTAGTTTGTTTTGGTCCGCTGCTGTCTCTCAGCGTGCGTTATAATTATTATTCAGGTGGTGGACTGGTACCGGGGGCAGCACCTTCTGCACATCCCTCGTTCTCTCGCGGTTAAGGCAAGTATAATGATGGTTATAATATATATGGTTGAATGGCAATGTTTGATATATATTATGAGAATTTGTGTGTTCATGAATTGTGATGATGGCATAGTTGGTAATGTTTATGGTTGCTAGAGATTTGTGTTATGTGTTAATCATAGATGTTTGATAGTTGTGAAGTCGATGTTTATGAGCTTTTGTAGTATGAATAGAATATTCATATGCAATGTTGTTGCGGATGCATGTTTGTATTAATTTGAGAATTTATACATATGCATCATGTTGGCTTATTGAGGTCTTGGTCATGTGATGACCAAGCAACTCTTGAGGTCCCCGTCATGTTGATGACGGGCTAAAGGTCCCCATGCTTGTAAAGCATGGGCTTTGGTCCCCATACATGCGGAGTATGGGCAATGGTCCTGTGCGGATGGCACGAGCATGGAATGTGCATCGACGGATGCACACTTTGCATTACGGTAAAATGCAAAAGGAAAGAGAAGGAAAAGGATCATTTTGAGCATATTGCATAGCATGTGTGTGTAAGGTGATTGATATGTGGTTTTGTGAAGTATAGTTGATGAGTTACATGCTTGTATGTTGTTGATGCCATTTAATTATACTTGCTGAGTCATTAGACTCACCCTTACTTTGTTGTGTTTTAGGTACCACAGGAAAGATCAACATGCATGGGGGAAAGGAAGAATTAGACTTCTTGCACTTTTGCACGAACTACCCACCATAGAATGAAAGAAAAAAAAATTAACTAGGAGATGAACGAACTGTTTAAAGTTCTCTTCTTGATTATTGCTTGCTTGGAGTAATCTGTAATAAATGAATAGTCGTTTTGGATGCTTATGGTCTATTCATTAGATGTTTAGTTGCTATGGATGTCATAGTAACGAATAGCCAGTTTTGATTATATCTTGTTTATTATGCAATCTGGATTATTTTTATTTGTTATAACTGCCTGTTGGAACCTCCGGTATAGGTAACTATACAAAGGAGGTTTTGTCGAAATTTTGTAGGGTGTTTCAGTTTAATTACATTTAATTATTTAATTTAGTAGCATTCGAGGCCTTAATTGGGTGGGGTGTTCTGATTAGTATCGAGCGGGTCAGAGGTCCGTGGTATTGAAAATATTAAACTTGACACACTAAGCACGGTAGTTGGGGATGGTTTTTGCATTGCATTTACGCTTCCGTTGAGTTGTATTGATGATTCCTGTTATGAGATGATCTGATATATCTATATTATAATACTATGGTTATTATGTGTGGGGATAACCCACGTTGAGAGGTGGGGTCGTGGTTGTGGTCTGGTCATGCGAGTTACACCACCGTTCGTGGTATGGGAATAGCGAAGTGTCCACACGGATATCGTAGTCTGAGCGTTGATAGCGAGTATATTTAGAAGAGTTGTTCTCTTCCTTGAAATTTGAATTTGGTCAACTCTTATCTAGTTGTGGTTGATGAACTTCTCTTAGATTAGTAGTCCATTCCAGTTGATGGAATTCTTTGAGAGACATTGCTGTGCTCCCGTTGGTTTAAGTTGCCCTGTAAAGCAATCAATGTTTTCCCAACCGATGAGTTATTCTTGCGGCTGGTGAACTTAGTTAATTGTCAAGTTTGACCTTCGTATTGGAGTTTGTCTTCCTTACTGGAAAAACTTCATCCATTTATTTCGCTTGATGATTTGGATAATGAAAGTTTCCTTTTGCAAGTCCTTTAATGCGTGGAAGTTTTGACTCAATGTATCTCTCTTGGGTATTTTGAGTGTTGAAGATTGATGGTTCTCTTTTATGAAAGAAGATGTTAAACCCTTTAGCGATGTTTTGTCTTGGTTAAGTGAGAGGTTATAATCAAAGTAATTAATGGATATGATATGGATCATCGAGTTAGGTCTCTGATTATTGTGCATGATCGATCTTAACTAAGATCCTTGAAAGGAAAGTTGATAAATTTGAAAGTGACTTGTAGTAGTTCTTGATGAGCCGTGATTAAGAGTATGGCTATACCTAATTGTAATCAATAGAGTTAATAAGAGGTGTGTAACATTGATGAATTGAGTTGATCATTAAGAATGATACATTTGGTAAACTTCTTTGGTAAATTGGATTAACGGGTCTCAATGAATTAATCTAACCGTTTGGGATGGTTAGGTTCAAAAGGAGTTAGATTATTGTCTTAGTGGATATTAATCTTAGAGTAACCTTTTGTGGATACTTAGTGATGATATGTAATTGCTAGGTGCAATTATTGTCTATTAAAGTTTGGTGTTGAGCATCACTAAGAGATAAACTGAAGGGATTTGATGGATGAACAATGTTTACGTGATGGTAGAACGATCGGATAATAGTATGTTTTTAATGAAAGGGTTTTGGAATAACCTTTTATATTGTGTAGTCGGTTCCATCTAAAATAAAGTGGTTGTTGTAGTGCGGTTGTAAGAATTTGGTATACACTCAATTGAGGATGAGGTGACAAAGGGGTATGTAACATTTTGGTGAGCCTTTGGGGGCTTTATAAAGGAAGAGTTGACGATAACGAATCTTGTTAAGAGTATATTATTCTTGATGTGAGCAAGATTGTCCACAAGGGATTCTGACTCGTTGTAGTGGTGATGATTCTTCTAGAGAGAAAGGAAGTTAATTGCCTTGCGTAATATCAGTTAAAGGAAAATGTTTGGAGTTTGCATTCGTGGTCTTTTGGGAGTTCATGATTTACATAGTAGATGGAATTAATTGAGCAATGTGGCATATGGGAAGGTTCCGTTTGGTACCTAAGTGATTAATGTTATTTGGTTTTATAGGCATTTCTTATTTGGATTGGCAAGTAATGTTGTAATCAAAGAAAATTGCTTTCTTTGTTAACGGAAGATGTGTGCCATAAGCATTTGAGGTTGGAGTTAAGAATTGTAATCTACAACTTTTCTGTTGTTACAGCTTAAGAGTTTCTTGAGTTTCAATAGCAATGTTTTATCTTGATTTATGGAGGTTTGATATTCCTTCTTGTGGGACATGTGCCCTCAACTGTGGACTCGTATTATGCTTTTCGAGATCATTGCTATTTGACTGTTCTTCTTGGTCTCGTGCTCACTCCGAGGAGCAACATTTTCTTGTGCGTTGGAACCTGTTTTTGGTTTGTTTCTTCCTTTTTGAGAAAGGAATTAACCAACTTATGTTGCCAAGTCTTATAAAGTGTAATATAGTGACTAGTTGTGGGTGGACAAGTATTTGGTAGTGGTGAGATTTTGGGAACCAACCTATTTGAAATCTGAAGACAGTTGAATTGGTTTTGACCTCCTAGAGGGAGTTCTATTTAAAAGGAATGTTTGTCGATGAACTAAAATTGATTAGTGTTACAACTAGTAGAACCTATGGCGAATTATGATCCAATAACCTTTGCCCATGTTAGGATTATCGAAAGTATGGACTCTTGATAAATGTATGAGAGTATCGCAATTGGATACTTAGTAATATTGTGTAGAAGAGTTATGATGGTGAAGTTTAATGAGAGTAGCGGTGTGGAGAAACCTAAACGTTGTGCTAATTAATGGGATAGCAGGAATTGTTGAGATATTGTCAAGTATGATTCGGCCTCAGTGAGTAACCCTATGGGGGTTAAATTATCTCTAAGGATAACTTGGTCAAGAATTTATTTATTTATCGATGTTAGTGATTGAGTATGCTTGAATCTTGGTCAACCAGTTAGAGTATTGCGATGGGTATACTGTGGTTGTGTATCTGAATTGGATTGGTGTGGATTAGAGGAGATCTAATATTGGTGAAATAAATCGCCTTGGGGTGGTTACTTGATTAGTGAGGAATGTTGATAATAATAACTGAGGTTATTGTTGAGCTGTGTGAAATTTTAGTACAGGAATATGAGGTTTTCCTATCAATTATACCAGAAATTCATGGCAGAAGACTTGAAGGTTGAATTTGGGCTTTGTATTTTTATGGTAGGACATTGGAGACCCAAATATTATGTGTAGAGGTAGATGAACAGAAGCAAATTTTGAATAGTGTGTTGATCTTTGATAATATACTTTGGGTAAAGTAAATGAGAATGTGTGCTGAGAATTTGAAGTAGACTATCTTCAACAGAATGAGATGATGTGGTTGTGGGTGAAAAATCTCTATTGAGGTGATGGAAACCATTTGTCAAAATAATTCCTTTAGTATAGGAGTGGACTAGAGAATCCTTTTGTGGATTAGTAGAGTTCCTCTGAATAAGTATGGTTGATCTTTCAGTTTGAGGATCGTTTTGGGATTGTCAGTTAAGAGGAAGGAGTTAGTGTGATAATTCTAGATACCCATGATTTGGGAAAGGGTTTTATTTCTTAAAAGAACATCTGAGAAAAGAATGTTTCCTCGAGTAGAGAAGTGCTCTATTGGTTCTTGTTTGAGTTGGATTTTTATGATGGAGATCATGTACAATTTGAGTTGACTTATGTTGACAAGGTGGTTCTGTCCGGTTCAGGAAAATAAATGAAGTGTTTGATTTGAGCATTTGAGTGATTTGTTTTTGGATTATGTGGAGTTTATTTGCAAACTGCCTTGTTGGAGTGCGGAAATGTTTTCATGAGGAATCTTCGATTTTGGATTTGAGGGTTTTGGAGGAAAGTTGGTATCTGCATTGTGAATCCTTTGTTTTCAATTGAATCTGATTATTAAAGTTTGATTAAAATAAGTTGTATTGTGCGTCCCTACTTAATGGAGGATTTTCTTGTTATGATAAAGAGAATCGACTGAGAGATAGAACAAGTATTCCATATGTTTACGTGCAAGATATGTGGTTTGGTCTCAAAGAGATAGATAGCTCAAGGTACTTTGGTTTGTTTTCGACAATTGCGGGAATTAGGATGTTAGCATATCGCTAGGACCGTCTCGAGTCTATCTGTGAGTACACAACATCTTATGCGTTCCAATCTTTGAGTGAGTACTTGAGAGATTCGGAGTTTGAGGATTTGGTAGAGTCGTTGACCAGCGAGTAAGACCTTACCATCAAGTTCCGTCTAGTCGTGCACTAGAGGATTGAAAAAGGGTGTTAAGGCATAAGACTTTGAAGTATGTCAAAGTTTTGTGGTCTCATCAAACCGAGCGATAGGCAACTTAGGAGTTGGAGTTGCACATGCGTGAAAAGTATCTAGAGTTGTTCACAACGGATATGTGTTAATTGTTGTTGATTTCGGATTTTGGTTGTTCTTTGAGAAAAAATGACAAGAGTAGAATTCGGGGTCGAATTCTTTTAAGGGGGTAGAATGTAATATCCCATTTTATTAAATGAGTATTTAATGAATTAGAAAATGATTAATAATTTGAATTTATAAAGAAAAATGAAGGAAATAGATATGGGCCTTCGGCCCATAACCAAGAGGTGGGTGACCACCAACAAAAGAAGAAGGGAGAGGGGAAAACCCTAAGGGGGTACTGTAGCACGACGTGCTACAGTACCGCCGCCATTGCTACAGTGTTGCCATGAATAGTAGCCTCCCCTCCTCTTCATTCCCCCTTGCGGCACCATCTCCCCCCCAACCGAGCTCACCTCGCTGCCATCTCCGGTGCTAACCACTTGGGTTGTTCGGCCAAAGGAAGAGAATAGAGAGAAGAGGTAGGTTCGTGGGCTGCGCGTGATCTTCAGCACCTCACCTCAGGTAAACCTCGTTCCCCTTTGTTTAGATGTTCAATTAGTCGTTCTAGCAATGCCGGTATTTAGGGCTGCTCAGGACAGATTAGAGGAGATCGAGGTTTTCATGTGTTTTAATGGAGAATTAGATCTGGACGTCTCTTAGAGTATTGTAGAGGACGTCGCCATCTTTCCGTGAAGTGCTAGAACACGTAATTTGGACCCCTGTAGCAGAAGTTATGATTTATTTAGTGTCGCTGTTCTGCTAATCTGTCAGCATTCTGACAGTCTGTAGAAAACTGGGTTAAAACATTAGTTAAAGAAGAAATTAGAGGATCTCTTTATAACGAAAAATGTAGGTAATTTCTATACCTTTCCAGAAAGCTAAAGAACGCAAGATTTGGATACTCTTAGCAAAAGTTATGGTGGTTTTAGTGCTCTGTCCAGAGAGCCCAACGTGAAATTGATGTTTTATTAACTGGCCTGGTAGGGGTATTATTTGGCCGATTTAGTGAGGCTCACCAACTAGACTTAGTTGGAGAATTTAATTACCTTTCCAGAAAGTCTAAGAACATATTATTTGGACTGCTGTACCAATAGATATGGATTTTTGAATTTGACTGTCCACCGAGGGACAGATCGACGTTAGGAATTTGGGGCGGGATCGAGTTAGATGTTTTGCGAGTTCGTGATTGTTGTTATTTAGTTTGTTTTGGTCCGCTGCTGTCTCTCAGCGTGCGTTATAATTATTATTCAGGTGGTGGACTGGTACCGGGGGCAGCACCTTCTGCACATCCCTCGTTCTCTCGCGGTTAAGGCAAGTATAATGATGGTTATAATATATATGGTTGAATGGCAATGTTTGATATATATTATGAGAATTTGTGTGTTCATGAATTGTGATGATGGCATAGTTGGTAATGTTTATGGTTGCTAGAGATTTGTGTTATGTGTTAATCATAGATGTTTGATAGTTGTGAAGTCGATGTTTATGAGCTTTTGTAGTATGAATAGAATATTCATATGCAATGTTATTCTTGGATGCATGTTTGTATTAATTTGAGAATTTATACATATGCATCATGTTGGCTTATTGAGGTCTTGGTCATGTGATGACCAAGCAACTCTGAGTCCCCGTCATGTTGATGACGGGCTAAAGGTCCCCATGCTTGTAAAGCATGGGCTTTGGTCCCCATACATGCGGAGTATGGGCAATGGTCCCTGTGCCAGATGGCACAGGCATGGGTGTGCATCGACGGATGCACACTTTGCATTACCGGTAAAATGCAAAAGGGAAAGAGAAGGAAAAGGATCATTTTGAGCATATTGCATAGCATGTGTGTGTAAGGTGATTGATATGTGGTTTTGTGAAGTATAGTTGATGAGTTACATGCTTGTATGTTGTTGATGCCATTTAATTATACTTGCTGAGTCATTAGACTCACCCTTACTTTGTTGTGTTTTAGGTACCACAGGAAAGATCAACATGCATGGGGGAAAGGAAGAATTAGACTTCTTGCACTTTTGCACGAACTACCCACCATAGAATGAAAGAAAAAAAAATTAACTAGGAGATGAACGAACTGTTTAAAGTTCTCTTCTTGATTATTGCTTGCTTGGAGTAATCTGTAATAAATGAATAGTCGTTTTGGATGCTTATGGTCTATTCATTAGATGTTTAGTTGCTATGGATGTCATAGTAACGAATAGCCAGTTTTGATTATATCTTGTTTATTATGCAATCTGGATTATTTTTATTTGTTATAACTGCCTGTTGGAACCTCCAGTATAGGTAACTATACAAAGGAGGTTTTGTCGAAATTTTGTAGGGTGTTTCAGTTTAATTACGTTTAATTATTTAATTTAGTAGCATTCCAGGCCTTAATTAGGATGGGGTGTTACATCTGGTCGTAGAGTGGGTACACCTGGTCGTAGAGCTTACAGATCACAGTGAACTGGTCGTAGGATCGGTCGTAGGACTTGAGACCTGGTCGTAGATCTGGCAGATCTGGTCGTAGAGCTTGGGAACCTGGTCATAGATGGTTTGGATCCTCCCCATTATTCCTAAGTAACAGAAGATCACAATTATTACGTAGCATACCATTCTGCATAGATAAATTATTAGCACCTAGAAATGAGCTCACCTCATAATTTAAGTGACGTGCTCAAGCTCTTGTCATAGGACCCTGTAGTTTAGCGACCGGATCTGGAGGATTTCATGTAGTGCGTGTATCCGAAAGAGTGATGTCCTCGTCATCCTCCCCCTCTTGAATTGGAGTCGTCCTCGACTCAAGGTCATCTTCTTCCCCCATGTATGGCTTCAAATCTGAAATGTTAAATGTAGGGCTAACCCCAAAATCTGCAAGTAGCTCCAATTGATATGCATTGTCATTTATCTTTGCAATTATCTTAAATGGTCCATCAGCTCTAGGCATCAACTTTGATTTTCTTAATTCTGGAAACCTATCCTTTCTCAAATGCACCCAAACTAAATCACTTGGTTCAAATTTTATTTCTTTTCTACCTTTACTTCCAGCAACTCTATACTTTTCAGTCGTACGCTCTATATTCTCTTTAGTTGTTTCATGCAACTTAAGAACAAATTCAGCACGCTTCTTAGCATCTAAATTAATTTTTTGAGAGGTAGGCAAAGGTAGTAAATCAATAGGAGCATGGGGGTTAAAACCATACACTACCTGAAACGGACTTACCTTGGTGGTAGAGTGTACCGACCTGTTGTAAGCAAACTCAATATGCGGTAAACACTCTTCGCACATCTTCAAATTCTTCTTTAAAACAAGCCCACAACATGGTGGATAATATGCGGTTGACAACCTCTGTTTGTCCATCAGTTTCGGGATGGCACGTAGTAGAAAATAGCAGCTTTGTCCCCAATTTGTTCCAAAGTGATCTCCAAAAGTGGCTCAAAAACTTCACATCGCGATCCGAGACAATAGTATTGGACACTCCATGTAAGCGAATGATTTCCCTGAAAAACAAATCAGCTATGTTTGTGGCATCATCGCTCTTGTGACAAGGTATAAAATGTGCCATTTTAGAAAACCGATCCACTACTACAAATATACTGTCCCTCCCCCTCTTTGTCCTAAGTAATCCTAAAACAAAATCCATAGAAATATCCTCCCAAGGGGCGCTAGGAATAGGAAGAGGCACATAAAGTCCATGTGGATTGAGACAGGACTTAGCTTTGTTGCATGTAGTGTAGTGAGCCACGTAGCACTCGACATCGCGCCTCATCTTTGGCCAAAAGAAGTGGGCGGCCAGCACATCTTCAGTCTTCTTTGCTCCAAAATGCGCCATCAAACCTCCTCTATGCGCCTCCTACAACAACAAAAGACGAACGGAGCTAGCCGGAACGCATAGCTTGTTAGCACGATAGACCAAACCATCAATCAGCACATATTTATTCCATGTTTTCCCTCCTTTACAATGTTCAAGCACTTCTTTAAAGTCCAAATCAGTAGCATATAAATCTTTAATGGTCTCCAAGCCAAAAATCTTATGATCAAGTTGAGATAACATGGTATAACGTCTAGAAAGCGCATCGGCAATCACATTGTCCTTACCTTTCTTATGCTTTATGACATATGGAAACGACTCAATAAATTCTACCCAATTAGCATGTCATTTATTCAGTTTAGCTTGACTTCTAATATGTTTTAGCGATTCATGATTGGAATGTATAACAAATTCTTCGGGCCATAGATAATGTTGCCAAGTTTGAAGCACACAAACTAAAGCATACAATTCTTTATCATAGGTAGAATAATTTAGACTAGGCCCATTTAATTTCTCACTGAAATATGCAACCGGCTTACCTTCTTGAATCAGTACACCACCTATCCCAATCCCGCTAGCGTCACATTCAATCTCAAAAGTCTTACCAAAATCAGGGAGTTGGAGTAGGGGTGCCGTGGTGAGCTTCTCTTTTAATAAATTGAATGCCTTTTCTTGCACAGGTCCCCATTGGTAAGGCACTCCTTTCTTTGTCAATTCATTCAAAGGTGCGGCAATGGTGCTAAAATCCCGCACAAAACGTTGATAGAATCCAGTAAGGCCATGGAAGCTCCACACCTATGACACAATGGTAGGCGTTGGCCAGCTTTGGATGGCTGCAATCTTTGCCTCATCCACCTCAATTCCCTGTGGTGTCACAACATAACCAAGAAATGCAACTCGATCGGTGCAAAAGGTGCACTTCTCAAGGTTACCAAACAAACGTGCATCTCTCAAAGCATTAAAAACAGCATGTATATGATTCAAGTGTAGCTCATGTGACTTGCTATAAATCAAGATATCATCAAAATATACCACCACAAATTTTCCAATGAAAGAACGTAAAACCTCGTTCATCAATCGCATAAAAGTACTAGGTGCGTTAGTTAGACCAAAAGGCATTACTAACCACTCATATAGTCTGAACTTAGTTTTAAAAGCAGTCTTCCATTCATCTCCCAATTTCATTCTAATCTGGTGGTAACCACCGCAAGTCAATCTTTGTGAAAATAATAGAACCACTCAACTCATCAAGCATGTCGTCTAGCCTAGGAATAGGATGACGATACCTTATGGTAATGTTATTAATGGCTCTACAATCAACACACATACGCCAACTACCGTCTTTCTTAAGAACCAAAAGAACAGAACAAAGACAAGGACTAAGGCTTTCAGACGCACCCACGGTCCAAAAGATCTTGGACCTGTCGCTGAATTTTCTTAGTCTCCTCCGGATTGGTCCTATATGCAGCACGGTTTGGCAAAGTCGCTCCCGGAATCAAATCAATTTAATGCTCTATCCCTCGAATAGGTGGTAATCCCGGGGGTATCTCAGCTGGAAATACATCCACATACTCCTGCAAAAGGTTAGCAATAGTAGGAGGCAAAGAGCTAGATATGTCCTCAAGTGAAAATAAAGCATCTTTGCATAACAAAGCATAGCATGGCAGCTCATTGTCACAAATTTCAACAAGTTCAGATTTAGTAGCAAGCATAACACACCCCTTCAATTTAATCCCCTCGGACTTAGCACTAGGCGCCACTTTCTCCCTTTAGGTGGGAAAACATGTTTTGCTACTTGTTGATTTTCATAATCATGTTCATTGGTGTTTCTTTCATTTTAGCACGCTCTACTTCATCTTTCACAATTTCAGCTGGTGTCAAAGGCAACAACTTAATCTTCTTACCCCTATGTGAGAACGAGTAGGTATTAGCTCTACCATGGTGCAAAACATCATTATCATATATCCAAGGCCTAACGAGCAACAAAGAGCATGCTTGCATAGGCACTACATCAAAGTCGGTACTATCTTTGTAATTACCAGCTAAAAATTGCACCTTTAACTTACCACACGAATTGAACCATTGGATGTAGTAGGGACGTGGGTGTGGCTGTGTGGCCAAGCCAAGCTTCTTGACCATCTCAAAACTTGCAATGTTATTGCAGCTCCCTCCATCAATAATTACTCTGCAGGCTCTCTCTCCTTCACGAGGAATCTGGTTTGAAACAAGTTGTGCCGTTGATTTTGCTCCGCTCTCTCCACTTGTGCGCTCAGCACACGTTGCGCAACAAGGCTCATATGATTCCTGGTGTCAACAGCAGCTACTTGTTCCTCTACATCATCAGCATCACTGTCTGTCTCGTCTCCTCCACCTACCATGTTAGCTGCAAGTACATATTCATCCTCAATATCACTAGCACTTACATAACGTCCGTCCGCAGTGGCAAGGTATGCTCGCTGACTTGTGCATTCCCTCATGACGTGGCCCATTCCCTTGCAACGGTGGCAAATAATCCCAGTCGTACGGCCCGTGGAAGCAACCGAAGAAGAACTCTTGGCTGGGGCATGCACACTAGTAGATTTGCTTACCTCGGGTGCATGTGATGGTGTCGGAGGTGCTGCTGAATGCGCCCTACTCGAGGAGGGGGCAGCAGACCGTGTAACCGAAGGTGGGACTGTTTTAACTTGCCCCGGCGTCGTTCTTAGTGTAAATGTGCTTCCAAAATTGTTCCTTGGCCTCTGCTGTCGTCCCTACAATTCCTTTTCTGCCAAACATGCAAGCTGAAACAATCTAGGGACACTATCATATTCTTTGTAATCAACTATGTCCTGAATTTCACGTGTTAATCCTCCATAAAGACGTGCCATCGCAGCCTCTTCATCCTCAATTATCACAACGCAACATACTAATTTGTAGCTCCTGATAATATTCTTCTACGGATCTATTGCCTTGGTTTAAGCGCTGCAATTTTTTAAGCAAGTCACGTTTAAAAGAAGGTGGAACAAATCTGTTACGCATAGCAACCTTTAAAGCATCCCAAGTAGTAGGCGCTAATCCATCATTGCATACCCTATTCCACCAAGTGATGGCAAAGTTTTTAAATTCACTTGTGGCTTGTCTAACTCTATGCACTTCAGGAACTAAGTGAGCATTAAATTTCTGTTCTACCGTCAACTCCCAATCTAGATATGTTTCAACATCATAAGCACCCATAAAAGATGGTATAGTAAACTTGACTTTAGCATAAGGATCATCATTAACATGTGCATTATGTTGCTGAGCGTTATTACCTCTCATACCTTGACGGTTGAAGTTCAACCGGTTCCGCTGTCGTGCATCAAAGGCGTCGTGGTTGTGCATCTCATTTTCATTGTAAAACTCACAGTCATGGGCTGCACCATGAGGATCCACACGCCCATTGTTCGGTGGTTGATTGGCCAAACCATCAATGTGTGTGTTGAGCATTGCGATACTATCATTGAGTTGCTGCAGTGTAGCATTTGTTTCTGCAAACTTCCTATCAATGTCGTCATTAATGGCATGGCGGTGCTCATCCAACACCCTCGTGAGCTCTTCCCTCAAAACACACTCTTGCGCCTCCAATTCCTCACCTGCCATGGTTAGTAGAAGACAAAAGACAACACAAAGATATTATCCCTATCAACTACTAGGTGGTGGGAGGTGGGATCACACTCTCAAGCATCTTACCAAGCTCTTATGAATTTCTTACCAATTGCGGCGGTGGTATGATCGAGAGAAGGTGGGATGTACGATCACACGGCGGATGGCGAATGCGAGGATCCAAATCTGAGGGCCGAAAGTATGTGGAGCTCGGACAGGAAAAATTTTGTAGCAAGGAATAGCAGTAATGAAAATAGATTAGCAAAGCTGAATCAAAGTCCACGGTACTCGTCACAGTTGCTGGCCCAAACGCGTTCCTAGAACTAACTCAAGTAAGCCGAAAAATAGGGTAGGTACGAGCACAATGGAACAAAATTCGCAAAGCAACTGATTTCTCCTTCTTCTTCCTTCTTTTTTTCTTTTGAATTCCTCTTTTTTTTTAATTCCCTTTTTTTTAATTCCTTTTTTTTGCACTCTTTGCTCCTTGCTTTCTTTTCTTTTCTTTTCCTCTTTTTTTTTGCAAATGTGACACAAGCTCAAAACTCTTCTGCTACCTTTTCTAGGTCCAAAGAGGTGAGTAGGTCACAAACTGTTTCCAGAGAGCAGGGGTATAAAGGTAATAAAAAGATACTCTCTCTCTCTCTCTCTGAACTTTGGCTAGGTGGTCGGATCCGAGCAGGTGGTCGAAACCGAGGAGGTGGTCGAACTTGAGGAGGTGGTCGAATCTGAGGAGGTGGTCGAATCCGACTGGGTGATTGAACCCGAGGAGGTGGTCGAATTCCGACTGCATGGTCGAACCCGAGGAGGTGGTCGTTTCCGACCAGGTGGTCGAATTCGAGTTGGGGGGCGAAGTCGAAACAGAGTACGTGGTCGGATGAGGGTGATGACACGATCTCGGCTATAGCAGGCAAAACAACGGATACAGCCAAGGGCAAGCCGAGATTCACGATGACTAAAATAGCAAAGACTCGACGCTAGAAACTAGATCACGATGACTAGACCAGCAACAAAGACACCGACGATGGACTCGAATTCAACAACGCGAAAACTGAAAACACAACTACGAAAGGCACAAAGTGGTTTGGACAGCGGAAGAACTAAGATCTAAAACTTTTTGTGGGGCAATTTTCTGGACTCTAGGTGATGGAAAACAACTAACAAAAGGGGATAAATGAGATTACCTAACGGGCAACCTGGTGCTCTGATACCACTTGATGAATCACGGTGGCGATCTTCCCAGAGGTTCGATTGATTTAAATCGTGAGGACGTTGACGCTTTGAGGCTTCCGACCCGCAGAACGTCACCTCACAATTCACTACACCCGCACGACTGTCGTTATCAACCACACTTGCACGCGATCGATCTTACCACGAGGGTTATGATTCCTGCAAGAAATCGAAGCAACTCACAAGAACAAGGTAGATGCAATTTGAATTATATTGCGAATATAGATAAAGTTCACAACTGGGGTTCCTCAAACCGAACAAGCGGCGAAACTGCAAAGTGGCAGAATAATCTAAGAAAAACCCAACCCTAAACTGTGGCGGCTGCTGCACATATATAGGGGGGAACGTGAGGAGATCGACCTAGGGTTGTGCTACCATGGGGAGAGGCGTACACATCCTGGGCTTTTACCTCGACACGCTTACAAGGCCTTATTAGGCCCAAAACGGTGACGCAGCACCTTATTCCATGTCTCTGACTAACACCCAATGTGGTCATCACTGGTCGTGGGCCTGGTCGTAGGACTAGTCGTAGGATCGGTCGTAGGACTTGAGACCTGATCGTAGATCTGGCAGATCTGGTCGTAGAGTGGGTACACCTGGTCGTAGAGCTTACAGATCACAGTGAACTGGTCGTAGGATCGGTCGTAGGACTTGAGACCTGGTCGCAGATCTGGCAGATCTAGTCGTAGAGCTTGGGAACCTGGTCGTAGACGGTTTGGATCCTCCCTATTATTCCTAAGTAACAGAAGATCACAATTATTACGTAGCATACCATTCTGCATAGATAAATTATTAGCACCTAGAAACGAGCTCACCTCATAATTTAAGTGACGTGCTCGAGCTCTTGTCATAGGACCCTGTAGTTTAGCGACCGGATCTGCAGGATTTTGTGTAGTGCGTGTATCCGAAAGAGTGATGTCCTCATCACCCTTCCTCTGTCCTCAGGTTGAGCTCTCCTCGGTGAAGTGCCACCGCCGCCTCGGTCTCTCGTCGCCGGCTCAACTCCGACCACCCCTGTCCTTCCACGTCACTCAGGTAGCATCCCTGAGCCTCCCTTTTGCTCATGCGTACGCTAAATCACCTCGGGCACCATCGCTTTGTGCATTATCTTGTAGCCCGAGCACCGCCCGCTTAGCTCGCTTGTATACGTCGGACCACCGCTAGCGCTGACTGGTATCGCTCTGCGCGAGGATGTGGGCTTTCCATTTTGAGCACTCTCCCGCGCCGCCATGCTCTGGTTCGCCGGGGAAACCCACGGCCGAGCGCGCCCTGCGTGGCAGCTTCGGACAGCCCCTGTAGCGCCATTAGGGCTTAATCAATGATTAGCATTTAAAACTCAATCTTTTTCGGAAATCCCAGTTGTTAGCTGCGTTGATAGTTGGCCTTTAGAGGATGACAGGTGGGCCCGAGCCACTTAAGTGCGCTATGCACTAAGCTCATACACCGGTGGACCACGTTCACGAGTATGAGTCTATGACGAGCGGACCCCACCTGTCAGTTCGGTTAATCCATAGGTTAATTAGAAAAGGGCACTATTTAGAGGACCCACGGGTCAGTGACCGTGGCTAGGTTAGGCTGGGTATAAAAAGTATGTTATGTTTATTATGAAATCCGAAATGCTTTATTTATGAACTGAAAATTGGTTATACTTCAAAATTGCAAAAACAATTCAGTTTAGCTCCAAAATTGATGATTCAAATTTTGCTAGTTTCCTTTTTACATGTACTTTAATATAAAAATGGGTTGAACCATGTTACTGTACCAGAAATCACTTTTGGCAAAATTACTTTAGGTTTAGTATTATTGTTGTACTAAAAATTGTTTTAACTTGAAAAATGCATGAGTATTTCTCTGTAACTCCAAATTGAGTAAACTCAATTTTGTTGGAATCCTCTATTAGTGTAGTTTATTGTAGAATAGGTTGTGAGCATGATACTGTTACTGAAAATCTTATTTTACATGTAACTTGTGTACTACTTTCATGACCTTGAAAAATCATAGAAAATTCATCTTAGCTCCAAATGAGGTGAATCAAATTCCATTGTTCATCTCATGTGGTGCTCTGCCTACCATAAAAATTTCAAGTACACCACCTCTCTAGAAATTTTTACCAAAATATTTAATTCGGATGAACAGTATCAGATAGCTATTTATTTGAATTTTCTGGAAAACTGACTTTCAAACTGCCATAACTTTTGCATAGAGCATCCAAATCAATTGATTCTTATTGCTAAATTCACCTAAAATCATGCTCTACCTTATGTGAATTTTTCATAATTTTTGGATGACTTTGAATTTTTGGGTCTTTTCGTTATTATTCATTCTTATTGTGCTTTCGATTCTTTCGGTAGGTTCCGACGATTTTATTGATTACGAGAGTGATCCTCTGCAGCAAGAAATCCAGCAAGGTAAGCAGTTTGATCATAAATATCCCATTACTTTCCAAGTCTAATACTTTGTTTACAAATTGTATGTATGCATGCTTTTGTGTCAAAGTTTATTTTCCCGTTTAGAGGTAGTTATTCCTATTGCATGGTTGCCCTTAAATAGTTCATCCCCTGCCACTAAACATAAGGTATTAATCTTGCCTGTGAATTAGAGCCCGGTGGTTGAATTATGCTCTTTTATTGTCTTTACGGTGTCATGCTTAGAGATGCTTAGCTACTGGTAGAATTGGGCGGTTATCGACTTAGTCGATAACTTTGATCACTCAAAATTATTATTATCATTATGCTCAGCACTTTGTGCTTTGTTACTTTGTAAAGTCATAAACTAAAACTGAAAATGAAATGTTTGAGACTTGGGCACAATGGTTGATGGTGTGATCTCATGGTGTGACTGGAATGGTGCCCGGGTCAACAAGGACCGAGTTACTTGTGTCACTAAGCCAAGTGATTTTACGTGCTAACCACATGAGAGGGATATGGGACCTCTCTTGACTTAGTACTTTGGCATATGTTAGCTCCGGGTCGCAGAAGGTTATGTTGTGTTGAAAAAGGATTTATTCCATGTGTGTGTTGGGCGTGACGGGATGGGTTTTGGTATTAAGTCCAAGTTCCCTACCCCGAGGAGCATCGGTAAGTTCTCTCTCTACCGATGACTCCGTCACAACGTATGGGGGTTTCCATTCCCATACGGGCGACTCGTAGTTAATACACAATATTGGAAATGTCTCGTAGGACTTAGATTTGCCAGCATACCTTCGGAAGTATGCTTAATCTAGTGGCAAAAGAGGCGGTCTGGCGTGTGGATACATTGGCACACCCCTACAGGGTATAAACTATTCGAATAGCCTCATCCTAGGTTATGGACATGCTTGGTAAGGTCGTGCAAGAACTAGACTATAACATTTAATTAAAACTTGATGTGGGTGGTATGAATGGGGAATTCATGCTATTGTTGTGGTGGCTATTGGGTTAGCCACTTCCAGGATGTCTTGTTATTATTGTTACTTGTATCTCGTTGTTTTGTCAAATAAAAACAGATTGTAAAGCTGCTTTAAATCTATTACATTATTGCAAATGAAAACTTGCTTTATGCTGAAAATGAGTCTAGAGCCTCCTCTACTTAAATAAGCTTGCATGTAGCTATGTATAGGCTGTTACACTACACGTAAGTCTTGCGAGTATATTTTTGTACTCATTTGCTATGCTTAACTAAATGTTGCATATAAGGAAGCTAATCCCCAAGGGATCCACTTTTGTGAGCTGTGCGGTGGGTTTGACGACTAGGTTGGCGGCCCGGTTGGTTGCCTTGTGGGTTAAAGGCACACTAATTGGCTCTTGTTTATCGCCATCTTATGGCTTTTGCTTTCGCTGTTTATTTAACTCTTTAGATGTTATTTGGCCGGTCGACCCCTTTTGTAATAACTCTATATTGTATGTTTTTTGAATTGCTTAGTTGTGCTTCGGTTCTATGTGTTGAATGGAATTGATGCATAATTTTTGTATGGGGTATGTGTACTGCAATTCTGGGAAGTACATATGCGCCGAGAGTCGAGATATTTGATTTGTAATGCTAGAACCATCTTGATGGTTGAGTATTACAAGTTAAATACCCTGGGTTCCCACAGTCTTGTGGGTAAAGTTGCACACCTCTGCAGAGTGTAAAACTATTCGAATAGCCATGTCTGCGGTTATGGACATGCTAGCAAAGCTGCTCAAAGTTAGATCTTGGTTTTGTTTTCAAAGGACTTGTGAAAATGGTTTTGGAGTTTCTATCCAAATGGGTTTGGGCAGGGAGCCTTGTGACAGGAGGATATCCTTCACCACTTGTTCATGAATGTTATCCAATTGAAAACTGAGATTTAGAAAATGAATTTTAACTATTGTAATCTGCCTTGGAACTTAGTACTTGTATCTGAAATAAACTTGGCTTTATGCAAATCAACCATATTAAGCCTTCCTTTGAGATATCCATTTATACATGTCATTCTGATAATTGACGGGTGTAACTTGTGAGCACGGTGGTTATGCTCACTCTTGCTTGAAATTAATCTTTTTAGCAAGAATGGAAGCTTTGGGGTGATCTTGCTGTGGACCTAGAGGTCCTGGACGACTAGGATGCACCCTCCAACCGATTGCCTGTGGTGTATCGGATGGCCTTTATGTTTATCTTCCGCTATGTTCTGATTTGTTGGCTTGTAAGCCTCCCCTTTGTAAACAACTTTGTTGATATTAATAAAGCTTGTGTTGAAGAAATGTTACCACTTTTGTTACTATGTGAGCTAGCTGTTGATCCTTGGGACTAGCTCGGTTGCACAAAGGACCTTGGAGTTATCCCATTCCTCCACGACCACCCTCAGGTCTGGTCGTGGGAGGTCCTGGGGTAGCCTCGGCCCTCCACGACCACCCTTGGGTCTGATCATGGGAGGCCTTGAGGAGACCTCAACCCTCCACGACCTCCTCTGGTCTGACCGTGAGAGGTCTTCGGGATGCTCCTTGACTCCACGACCTCCTCGGGGACGCTCCCAGGACCTCCAGGTGGTCCTACTGGACCTCCTGGGCTGTCCTAGAGGTCCTCTCGGGTGGCTCTGTTGGATCTACTGAGAGGTCCTGATGGACTTTCCGGTTGATCCAGGAGGACCACCCGGGTGGCCCTATGTGACGTCCCACCCTGTGATGTACAGCAAAGGTTCGGGAGGACCTTCTTTTTTTTTGTTGATTTTTTTTTTCGAGTTGCGGTACTACCGCATGGAGGAGCGGTAGTATCGCTCGGTCTTTGCCCGAGGAGGTCTCCGCCGGACCTCCCAGGAGGTCCTCAAGACCTCCTGGAGGTCTTGACCACCAGGACCTCCCAGAGGTCATCAAGATCTCTGGAGGTCTTGGCCAATAACCCGCCAGAGCACCTCAACAGATATCACGGGGGAGGTCCGACAGATCTCCTGTGCCAAGTCCCGTAGGACTTCCTGGAGGTCCCGCCTTATGCGCACCGAGCTAGTCCCAGGATCAAATTGGCTAGCTCGCACAGAACTGACACAGGTGTAATCAAATCCATACAACAAGCTTAAAGAGAAGACAAACCAAAATAACACATATATTAACAAGTGGCTTTATGGCCAAGGTTTGTACAGGGGGTGCCACTAAAGGCTAACAACAAACGAGAACAACAACACAGCGGAGGCGAAGACAAAAACACAAGGTCCATTCGGCCAGCCCACAAAGCTACCAAGTGGAGGACGCCACCCATCGCAAGGTCTTCAAGGGTGCTCCTCCCGAGAGCATTGGACCACCGAACTCCAACCTCTGTGATCAAATAGCAGGCACAAGCCAATGAGTACCTCGAATGTACTCAAGAAGCCATGGGTAAGGTGTGCAAGTAATAATCATGCATGGCTTGACAAAGTGAGTCAGATGGTTAGTTTGCGTAAAGCCAAAGTGACGAAGAATAACATAATAGATTGCAAAGCTTAAGTTAGAAAGCGTAATACATAAGTACATTTGATTTTAAAGGGACAAGTGAGCACCCACTCACACCCAAGGCACCAACCCAAACCTCTCTCGAGCACCCACTCCAGAGCACCACAAGA
Organism: Phyllostachys edulis; assembly: GCA_036346405.1. Lineage (NCBI taxonomy): Eukaryota > Viridiplantae > Streptophyta > Magnoliopsida > Poales > Poaceae > Phyllostachys > Phyllostachys edulis. Next base: position 30,733,638 of record CM070565.1, on the reverse strand, counting down.
CCAGCCCTCGACCACTTTGTGAGCCCACCATGACCCCTCCGAGCCGGCCAAGGTCTCTTCGAGGCACAAGCCATGACCTCTCACCAAAACGCCCGGAGGAACACAATTTCACAAAAGAATTCTACCCCTCATTCAAATCTCCCGCATGTCCATAACCGAGGACGCGCCATTCGAACGGATTTACACTCGCAGAGGTGCACAACTTTACCCACAAGAGGTAGTCGCTGATATTTCACACGCTACCTTAGACATGCGAATCAAGTGGAGACTACCACCGGCTTTTACAAGGTCCTGCTCGACTCGACCACCAACATTAAGGTTTCGCCCTCACGGTGCAAGCGTCTAGCACCGGTGGCCCCCTCTTAAGCCATGGTGCTCCATCAACACCTCCTCTACCTTGGAACCGAATCGAGAACAAGACCAGTTATTACTCGGTCCACCCCATAATGGACGTGTGGTTGCACGGTTTGGCCCAGAATCAATGGCTCCCAAGGTTCGATCCTTAAATGGTCGCCAGCGAGGCATTCCACAACCCAAATGTGACCCCAAAGAACAACTTGGGGCACCCAGTGACTCCATGGCTACCCCCTTGATCACCTAGGTGACTCCATGGCTTCAACCCTTGAGCACCCACTACTCGCCTCCGCCAACTCGCCCGAGCAAAACAGCTTTTAGGTTCAACTCGCCAAAGACCACCAGTCTGGCACAACATATTTTAAAGTGGTCTCAAGACCACAAACAACACAACTATGGCTTCAACCCTAGTTGCTTATCGATGGCACCAACCAAAGTTCCATAATTTATTAGTCAAGATTAAGCAATAATGATGATTCATGAGGAGACCCACGCCTACTAGAGCAAGGCTAAGCAAGAACGATACCCATGTTGGCAATAGCAATACAAGACCAACTAACAAGACCATCCTAAGGTTGTCAAAGGTAACATGTCAACATATGGATTACCAAATAGACGAGGAGGCATAAAACCAAGAGGGTATTTAACTAGAGCCCAAACCATTTTATACAAATAGCAATGCAAGTTTAACAAATCAAAATACTTTTGCAAATGGGATCAAGATGGTCAAAGGTCCCATGACTTGCCTTCAATGGCGGGTCAGCTGAAGCTTCAACCGGTCTTTGGATCTTCAAGCTCCTTAGTACCCACGTAATCTACACGCTGCAAAGAAAACAACTAAATAAAGCACTCAAAAAGGAACCCGAAAAGAACTAGCAAGAACGAAAGGAAAGATCCACAGAATGGGAGGTCCAACAAGAAGGAAGGAGGAGGTCCGAGAGGGAGGAAATCCCACGGGAGGGAGGTCCAAGAGGAAGGGCTCGGACTCAAGGAGGTCCGAACAGAGGAGAACTGGAGAGCTTCTCTGCACCGAGAGAAAGAGGGAGGGGAAGAAATGACGAACAGGAGCAATGGAGGCCCCGGTGCCCTATTTAAAGAGAAAGGGAGAATAAGGGCATCAGAATAAAAGGACGCCCGATTCAAGGCATCAGTACAAAGGCACACTACCACAAGGTACGAAAAAGGATAAAGAAAGCTAGGGATGTGACAAAAGTAGAAAAGCGTACAAAGGTAGCTGGCAGCATTTAATGTGATTCAACCCACATCAAACGCACTTTAGAAACTGCGGCAAAGGAGACAGTCAAAGGGTGAACATAAGGTCAAAGGGAATGGTCCGAGTAGGGGGTCTGCTGAGGAGATCTAAGGACCTAAGTCCTAAGACAACCGTGGAGGTCTTAAGGACAAAGGGTCCTCAAGACAACAGAGTGGTCTTGACCACAAAGGTCCAAACACAAGGAGGAAGTCTAGACCACCAAGGTCTAAACACAAAAGAGGAGGTCTGGACTACAAAGATCCAAACTCAACACAGGGAGGTCTGAACCTAAAGGAGGTTCAAATGCAACGGGGAGGTCTAGACCACAAAGGTCTAAACACAAAAGAGGTCCCGTGGACAAGAGGTCCAAAAGACTAAAGATATCTGGGCCTCAAAGGGAGATCCAAACCACAAATAGATCTAGACCCCAAGGAGGTTTAGATCACAAGAAAACTAGACCTCAAAAGAGGTCCAAAGCACAAGGGGTATGGCACTCGAGGAGGCCCCCTTGCTAGATTTCCAAAAGGAGATCCGACGGTCAAGATCTCAAGCAAAGGGGAGGTCCTGACGGTTAGATTTCCAAAAGGGAGATCCGACGGTCAAGATCTCAAAAAAGGGGAACCTTAACGGTCCTGAACAAAAAGGTGCAGGGAGGTCCTGGGCAGGAGGTCCACGACACTCAAGAGGGAGGTCCTGGACGGGAGGTCCAAAGGACACATTGAACGAGAAGGTCTGAGCAAAAGGGATACTCCGGACTAGGAGGGTGGTCTTTACAAAAAGACCAAAGAAGGATCGAGGAGGTGGTCCTTGCAAAACAACCAGGAAGAGGTCCTGGCGACAAAGGAAGGCGCGCAGCAAAGTAGGGCCGTCCGATCGGAATCGGGCGGTCCAGAAAGGAAAGGAACGTTCGGACCAGCCGAACCTTTCATCTCGATCGGGCCATCCAAAAAGGATCAGACGGTCCACGAGTGAGAAAGGCGCGGGATTGGCTCAGACTGCGCGAGGGCAAGGGAGGTCCAAAACCAAAAGGAGATCTAACGGAGGAAAATCCAAAGGGGAGGTCCGTGCGGTTAAGATCTGTGACGACCCACCCCGTGATGTACCGCAAGAGGTCCGGAGGACCATTTTTTTTTCCGAAGTCACCACGGAAGGATGTGGTAGCACCGCATGAAGCTTTACCGAGGAGGTGCGCCAGACCTCCCAGAGGTCTTCGGACCTCCCGGAGGTCTTGGTCCGCCATCGACCTCCCAGAGGTCTTGAGGACCTCTGGAGGTCGTGGCCGCCACCGCCTGGTAGCACCTCCAGCACATCACCAAGAGAGGTCGGCGGGACCTCCCGAGCTATGTCGTGAGGACCTCCTGGTGGTCCCGCCTGCATCTGAGCTAGTCCCGGGACAAGCGAGCTAGCTCGCACAAGAACACAAGCCAATACCACAACCACGAGGTCAAACAAAGATGAAGCAGACAAATTAAACTTTATATAATAGGACCTTATGGTCAAGCTTGTTAACAAGAGGTCCGCCACTGAGGGCTTACAAAACCAACGAGGACTTACAACTGGCGACAAGGAGCTCTAGGGCTCAAACACCAAAACACGCAGAAGCCATCCAACAAGCACCACAGGCTGTCGGGTGGAGGACGTCCTAGGCATCTTAGTCGTCGAAGAACTCCTCCTCGAAGAGGTCTGCACTGCCCTGCACTTGGTCATCCTCATAATCTGCTTTGACACAGGGCTTAAGCCATGAGTACTTGGAATGTACTCAGCAAGTCACAGAGAGCAAAGATGCAATAATATTCATGCAAGGGCTTACCAATGGAGAGCTGTATGGTTAGTTTGCGCAAAGCCAAGTTTGACAATAATAGCAATAATAGATTGAAAGGCAGCAAGGTAAAACCATAATACATAATACTTTTGATGTTTTAATAAAAGGTGGTGTGAGCACCAACTCACGGCCACGACCAAAAATTGGGGAGGTCCGATCACACCGTGGCGTGTTCTCACCCAAAACCCACCTCAGAACACCCATTCCAGAGGTCCGAACCAACCCCGACCACTACTCCGAGCCAACCTTGACCCTCCGAGCCGGCCAAGGTCTCTTCGAGGCAAAGCCAAAGCATCTCGGAAGTGTCCATGGCACAAGCTTTTGAAACATCTACCCTTGCACCATTTCACCGAGCATGTCCATGACCAAGGACGTGGCTATTGAATAGATCTTTTACTCGCAGAGGTGTACAACTTTACCCACAATCCACGATCTCTCTAGCGGGATGGGTTCCGGTCACCCTTGCTCAATTCCTAAGGTGAGCAGTCTAGAGAGCTGCAAGGCCTTTACAAAGCTTTGAACCGACTAGGGCTGCCCACTAAGGTTTCATAATCCCCCAAAGGGTCTAGAAACCACAGGTTATGGGGTGCCCCTCTTGCGCCAACGAATCACACGCCAACCAAAACAGCCCCAAGCCATCTCATTGCTAATTATTCAGCCTGCACCATTCCCATAAAATGATCTTGTGGTTGCACTAATAGGCCCGATTGACAGACACAAAGTGAAGTCCTTAATTGTGCTAAGGCAAGACTTCCACAAACCGGTGCACAAGACCCACTACTCACTCCTGCCTTCTTGCCTTAGCAAAACAATTGTATTAGCCCATGCCAAAAGACCACCCAGTCCTAGCACACAAATTTTTAACCAAGTGGTCTCACACCACAGTCGACACAGCTTAGGCATCCTGCCATAGCTGCTCAACAATGGCACCAACCACACATTTCATAACTTATTAGTCAAGATTATTAGAGATGAAGCATGATACGCTCAAACCACGTTTTCTAAGCGAGGCTATATAAGACCTACGGCCCCCATGTTGGCAAATAACAGAGAACACCAACTAAATTATCCACCCTAAGGCTCACAAGGTGAACATGACAACATGATGGAGACAAGGTATAAAGGAGGCATAACGACAAGTAGGCAAGTAACTACTGCCCAAACCATTTTCTTATAAACATAGCCATGCATGATAATTTAAACCAAATACATTTGCAAAACTTGGTTCAAGATGATCAAAAGGAGGTCTGTGGCTTGCCTTGGTCAAGCAAAGGAGAGCCTTCTGCAAAGAAGAGTCGGGTCCAAGATCTCCTCGAACTCGTGATCTACACGTTAGCAAGAGAACCAAATAAGCAAAACCACACTAAGCCGAGAGAACAAAAAAGAACCAAAAAGGAACTCAAACCAACTCAGCCAAAAGGAAACCAAGAGGCTTAACACCGCCTCAAAGAGCTCCCGGGAGGGTCTCGCAAGGAAGAACCGAGCAGAGGAGGTGGAATGAAGAAATGAGTAAAAGATTACAAAGGCACGCCTCCCGTGCTATATATAGCCGGAGTTGGTGGAGTGCACCAAGAAAAAGGTTCAATGACGTGTAGGCAATCGGGATAACTAGGCGGGGCTTGCCCAAAAGAATTGAAATAAAGTACCTCGGATGTGATTGCATTTAATGTGACCCGACACCTATTAAATGCGCATGAGTTCTGAGGCAAGAGCATTAATTACATGGTGAAGAGGGGTGGCAAGTGGGGCGATCAAAAAGGGTGCACCCTTGGTCAAAGAGGTGGCCCCACCGCAAAAAGTCATTCCCGCCAAAGACCACCGCGAGGTCTGGGCAAGAGGTCCAAGACACTCAGGGGAGGTCTGGGACAGAGGTCCAAGGACTCAAGAAGAGGTCTGGACAAGAGGTCCTCAAAGCTCACAACGAGGAGGCCACGACACTCGGACCGCACAAGGGAGGTCTAAGGGTCAAGATTTCAAGGGAGGACCTCAACGGTCCAGATCAAAGGGCGCAGGAGGTCTGACGAGTAGATCTCCAAAAGGGAGATCTAACGGTCAAGATCTCAAGGGAGGACCTCAACGGTCGAGATCAAAGGGCGCAGGAGGTCCGACGAGTAGATCTCCAAAAGGAGATCTAACGGTCCAAGATCTCAAGGGAGGACCTCAACGGTCCGAGATCAAAGGGCGCAGGAGGTCTGACGAATAGATCTCCAAAAGGAGATCTAACGGTCAAGATCTCGAAAGGGAGGACCTCAACGGTCCAGATCAAAGGGCGCAGGAGGTCCGACGAGTAGATCTCCAAAAGGGAGATCTAACGGTCAAGATCTCAAATGGGAGGACCTCAACGGTCCGAGATCAAAGGGCGCAGGAGGTCCTGACGAGCAGAATATTCAAGGTTAGGAGGTGGTCTTTACAAAAGACCAAAGAAGGGCCGAGGAAGAGGTCTTGGACCTAAGGAGGTCGGAACCTTTGGATCCCACTAAAGGAGAACACAGACGGCTAAGATCTCCAGAGAGGAGGTCTTAAAGGCCGATCCTAACAAGGGGAGGTCGAGCGGCTAGATCTCAACAAGGGAGGTGCGAGTGGCTAGATCTCAACAAGGGAGGTCTCGAGCGGCTAGATCTCAACAAGGGGAGGTCTGAGCGGCTAGATCTCAACAAGGGGAGGTCTGAGCGGCTAGATCTCAACAAGGGGAGGTCTGAGCGGCTAGATCTCAACAAGGAGATGTGAGAGAGGTGCGGATCTCAAAGAGATTCAAACCAACAAGGGAAGTTAAGAGAGAGAGAAGAGGCGAACCGGGGCACATGAAGGCTTGGAGAACCACAACCCGAGGGCGGCAAAGACACCACAGAGAGCCACAACCAAAGAAGGAACACCAATAACAACTTAGTTAAGGTTTGATTAATTCCAATTGAACTCTCCAGATTCAAAAATCTCAAAGTTAAGCTTTGGATTCTCAATAAAGCCAAATGGTTACTTTTATTTTGAAAACTTGGCAAGGACTTAAAAAAAAGCGGGGCGTTACAAACCTTCACCCTTAAGGGAATCTCGACCCGAGATTCAGTGAAGCTAGGGAATAGGTGGGGAACTCCTTCCGAGGTCCTCTTCTCGTTCCCATGTTGCCTCGGCTTGAGTGGTTGCTCCATTGCACCTTGCATGCCTTGGTGGTCTTGCTCTGGTAACTCTCTCGACACGTCCAAAACCTTGATGGGGTGCTCTCTGTAAGTGAGGTCTTCTTGGAGGTCCACTGACTTCTAAAGGCATTTGGTCCTCTGGCATTCGCAAGCATTTCTTCAAGCTGTGACACATGGAACACATTGTGAACTCCAAAGAAGCCGAGGAGGGAGGTCCAAGCGGTAGGCTACTTCACCCCTTCTGCAAGGTGGAAAGGGTCCAATAAATCTTGGAGCAAGCTTCCCACTAACTCTGAACCACAGATACCTTTGAGAGGTGAAACTTTGAGGTAGACACTGGTCTCTGGGACAAAAGCTAGGTCTCGACGCCTAACATCTGCGTAGCTCTTTTGCCTAGCTTGGGCCGCCTTTAACTTCTCCCTAATTGATCTCACTTGATCCTCGGCTTCTTCAAAGAAGTCAGGCCAAGAACTTGGCCTTCACCCGATTCTGTCCAAGACAAGGAGTCCTACACTTTCTCCCATAAATAGCTTCAAAAGGGACATTTGGAGACTCGCTTGGTAGTCTGTTATTATAGGAAAATTCAAGATATGGTAACATCTTGTCCCAACTAGATTGTCTTTCTAGAGCGCAAGCTCTCAAAGATGTCCTCAAGGACTTGGTTAACTCTCTCGGTTTGGCCATCTGCTTGAGGGTGGTATGTCAGTACTAAAGTTGAGGTCGGTGCCCAAGGCATCATGTAGCTTTTGCCAAAACTTAGAGGTGAATTGAGACCCTCATGCGAGACTATCTTCTTTGGAACACCATGAAGGCACACCACTTTTGCCATGTAGATTTGGCTAGCTTGTCTCCGAATAAGTAGTCTTCACAGAATAAAGTGAGCCATTTTGTTAATCTATCCACTATGACCCAAATAGAATCAAAACCAGCTTGGGTACGAGGTAAACCAAGAATAAAATCCATGCCGATCTCTTCCCACTTCCACTCGGGTATGGGTAAGGGCACTAAAAGTCCTCCGTGTCTTTGGTGCCAATGCGATTAACCTTTTGGCAAGTGTCACATTTGGCTACAAAATCTGCTATTTCCTTCTTCATTTTCGCCACCAAGACAATTCCTTGACATCTTGGTACATTTTGTAACTCTGGATGTATAGAATACAAAGCTTCATGGGCTTCTTTAAGTATTATACCCTTGAGCTCCGTGTTATTGGGCACACAGAGCCTCTTATCAAACCGCACCGCACCTAGGTCATCCATAGAAAACCTTGCACCTTCCCTTCTCTTATGTTGGTCTTGATCTCTTGGATGCTAGCATCTCCATCTTGAAATTTGCCTTGATCTGCTTTTTGCAAGGTAGGTTGCACTTCTAGAGTTGCCAAAACCCTTCTTCCACTAACTCAAGTCTAAGCTTCAAGAATTCTTCATACAAAGTAGGTTGGCTCTCCTTGATCATCAAAGTATTGACATAAACTTTTCTGCTCAAAGCATCTGCCACCACATTGGCCTTGCCTGGGTGGTAGTGAATTCCCACATTGTAGTCCTTAATAAGCTCAAGCCACCTTCTCTGCCTCAAATTCAAATCTGCTTGTGTAAAGATGTACTTTAGGCTTTTGTGGTCAGTGTAAATTTCACACCTATTACCAATGAGGTAATGGCGCCAAATTTTTAAGGCATGAACCACAGTGACCAACTCTAGGTCATGAGTAGGGTAGTTTGCTTCATGAGGCTTCAACTGTCTTGAAGCGTAAGCTACCACTTTTCTGTCCTGCATTAGAACACAGCCAAGTCCTTGCTTTGATGCATCACAATAAACTTCGAAATCTTTCCCGACATCCGAAGAACCAAAAGCTGGGCAGAGGTCAACTTTCTCTTGAGCTCTTGGAAGCTCTGTTCACAACTGAGGTCCAAAGGAACTTCTTTTCTTTCTTTAATAGTGAGTGAGAGGTTTTGCAATCCGGAGAAGCCTTCAATAAACCTTCAGAATAACCGCCATGCCAAGAAAACTTTGAACTTGAGGCACGGTCCTAGGGGTTCCCAATTGAGCACATCTTGAACCTTACTAGGGTTGTGAGACACTCCTTCTTTTGACAAAACATGCCCCAAAAAGACCACTTCTTTTAGCCAAAACTCACACTTACTAAATTTGGCAAAGAGTCGATGAGCTCTCGGCTTTTCCAAAACCGAAAAGAGATGGCTTGTATGCTCCTCTTCACTCTTGGAGTACACTAGAATGTCGTCAATAAAGACAATGACAAACTTGTCTAGGTACTCCATGAACACTCGGTTCATCAAATTCATGAAATAGGCAGGGCATTGGTCATCCCAAAAGACATGACGGTGAATTCAAATAACCCATACCTAGTTGAAAAAAGCTGTCTTAGGGATGTCTTCCTTGCGAATCTTAAGTTGGTGATATCCTGTTCTCAAATCTATCTTGGAAAACACAATGACCCCTTCAATTGATCAAATAAATCATCAATTCTTGGCAAAGGATACTTGTTCTTGATGGTGACATCATTGAGAGCTCTGTAGTCCACACACATCCTTTGAGTGCCATCCTTTTAGGCACAAAATCACCTTTGGGGCTCCCCAAGGTGAGGAGCTAGGTCTAATAAAACCCTTGCTCGCAAGTCTTCCAACCTTTTTCAACTCCACATGATCATCAACATGCAATCTGAGGGCCTTTTGGAGATGGGGAGGTCCACAGGACAAGGTTTATGACAAACTCAAGGTCTCTGTCTAGGGGCATTCACAGGAGCTCATCAGGAACACATCCACAAATTCTTTAACAACAGGGACATCCTCCAAAACTTGAACTTGAGCACTACAAGATAGGGCTCCTTGGAGTTTCTCTGAGGTGGCCGAAAACTTCACAGTGGCACCACTAGGGCTGGTCAAAGAGATACTTTTGCCACTACAATCCAACATGGCATGGTGGTTAGCTAGCCAGTCCATGCCCAAAATCACATCTAGGGACCTGGTGTCCAAAAGGATAAGGTTGGCTAGAAATTCTACTCCTTCTATGACCATTTTCACTTGTGGACAACCCTGGTTCGTGCTTAGTTCTGAGTCGGGGAATTGAACCAACAAGGTAGACTTAAGAGCAACAACTCGAAACTGGTGCTTTGCAGCAAAACTCCGAGAAATAAACGAATGGGAAGCTCCAGAGTCAAATAAAACTGCAGCTGGCACTGAATTTACTAGGAACATACCTAGTACCACGTCTGAGGAGGTCTGTGCTTCTTCCACTGCCACATGGTTCACACGGCCCCTTCCAAAAGTTTGGGAGGTTCTGGCTTGAGGAGGTCCTGCGGCCTGAGGGGTCTTGGCCGAGGGAGGTCCTGAAGTAGAGGTCTTGGTGGTTGGCTCTGTCTTTAGTGGGCATTGATTAGCAAAATGCCCCACTTGGTGACACTTGAAGCAGGTGATCCCAGCTGCTGTGGAGGTCGTTGGGGTTGTCTTGGTCTTTGCTAAATGATCGGCACCGCGAGGGACACCAAGGAGGTCTTAGTAGAGGTCCCGAAGGTCCAGAGGTCCTTGGGGCTTGGGTTGGTCTTGCACAAAAGCTTTGTGGCGCTAGGGAGGTCTTTCTTGAGCACCGAGGGTGGCACCTTTCTCTTGTAGGACTCAGAGAGTTCTCTTGGGATTCCTCAATGAGCATTGCCTTGTTCACCATATTTGGAAATCGGGATAATCGCTGCCCACAACTTGAACTTTTAAGTGGGATGGAGGCTCGCTTAAAGCGCTTCTGCGCATCATCCGTAGCCACATCTTCGCGAGCATAACGCGACAATTGAGTGAACTTAGTGAGATACTCACTCATCGACATCTTTGCCTTGCTTGAGCTCTCTAAACTCTTCCTTTTTCATCTCTACCTTCCCATCGGGGACATGGGAGTGGCGAAAGTCGCAGAGAACTCGCCCAAGTGATCCTCTGGGGTCAAGATGTGAGGCACAAAATGTGTCCCACCACTCACCGCAGTCCTTCCAGCTTGATGTGAGGCAAACAAAACCTTCTCCTGTCTTCACAATGAGCAATATCCAACTTCTTCTCTGCTGATCTCAGCCAATCATCGCATCTAAAGGCTCTGGAGAGCTCGAATGTAGCCGGGCGTGTCTTCATGAACTCGACGGCCTTTGATTGAGGGTGAGCCGGGGTGGAGGTGGTGGGGGCTGCACCGACTATTCGACTCATCATGGCAAGTAAAGCATTGGTGGTCGGCTTTGTTGAGCCATAATCTGTTCATATTCTCGCATCATAGAGCTCATCATCCGAGCAGGCCGCCATAAACCGCCCAAAACCCGGTCTCTGTCGCCTTTGGAGGAGGTGGGGGTGGAGGCAAGCTGCTCGGGGCTCACCCGACTTGTGGATGCCGAGTCTGCACTATCTGGACAAAACTCTAAAGGTTTAATAGGTAAGAAGGAAAGCATAAAGGGTAAGAGGATACAGAGAAATAAAGATAGGGCATCTATTAGGGGTGACTTGGTTAACCCAAGAGAGAACCAAAAGGCAGGAGGCCAAAAGAGGCCTTGAAGCTTCAAAACAGAGGTCTTCAAGACCCAAGCTAAGCGAGACTCGAGAATAGGACCACTAATCCTAACCTTTCTCTGATCGGCCCTATTGAAGTTATAAAGGCAAGGAAGTCAAGTTAGATTCAAAATCAAGGTTCCAGCAGAGATAAGATAAGGGAACTAAGGAGGAGTTAAGATGAGAGTAGAACAGGACAAGAAAAGATTTTAAGCAAGATAAGGGCAGCATAGAACCAGCACAAGGAAAGAACTACTAAACAAATTTTAAGTTGACTTGCTTTAGAAAATAACTTTTTGGATAAAAACTAAATCGACCTTTCTGCCTACGGCCACGTCCTACAGCCGACCTAGGCTCTGATACCAACTGTGACGACCCACCCCGTGATGTACCGCAAGAGGTCCGGGAGGACCATTTTTTTTTTTTGCGCTGCGAAGTCACCACGGAAGGATGTGGTAGCACCGCATGGAGCTTTACCGAGGAGGTCTGCCAGACCTCCCAGAGGTCTTATGCGGACCTCTGGAGGTCTTGGTCCGCCATCGACCTCCCAGAGGTCTTGAGGACCTCCCGGAGGTCGTGGCCGCCACCTTTCAGTAGCACCTCCAGCACATCACCAAGAGAGGTCCCAGACCTCCTGAGCTAAGTCCCGAGGACCTCCCTGGTGGTCCCGCCTGCATCCGAGCTAGTCCCGGGACAAGCGAGCTAGCTCGCACAAGAACACAAGCCAATACCACAACCACGAGGTCAAACAAAGATGAAGGCATAAATTAAACTTTATATAATAGGACCTTATGGTCAAGCTTGTTAACAAGAGGTCTGCCATCGAGGGCTTACAAAACCAACGAGGACTTACAATCTGGCGACAAGGAGCTCTAGGGCTCAAACACCAAAACACGCAGAAGCCATCCAACAAGCACCACAGTTTGTCGGGTGGAGGACGCCCTAGGCATCTTAGTCGTCAAGAACTCCTCCTCAAGAGGTCTGACCGCCTCGCACTTGGTCATCCTCATAATCTGCTTTGACACAGGGGCTTAAGCCATGAGTACTTGGAATGTACTCAAGAAGTCACAGAGAGCAAAGATGCAATAATATTCATGCAAGGACTTACCAATGGAGAGTCAGTATGGTTAGTTTGCATAAAGCCAAGTTTGACAATAATAGCAATAATAGATTGAAAGGCAAGAAGGTAAAACCATAATACATAATACTTTTGATGTTTTAATAAAAGGTGGTGTGAGCACCAACTCACGGCCACAACCAAAAATTGGGGAGGTCTGATCACACCAAAGGGCTGTGTTCTCACCCAAAACCCACCTCGAACACCCATTCCAGAGGTCCGAACCAACCTCGACCACTACTCCGAGCCAACCTTGACCCCTCCGAGCCGCCAAGGTCTCTTCGAGGCAAAGCCAAAGCATCTCGCGGAAGTGTCCGATGGCACAAGCTTTTGAAACATCTACCCTTGCACCATTTCACCGAGCATGTCCATGACCAAGGACGTGGCTATTGAATAGATCTTTTACTCGCAGAGGTGTACAACTTTACCCACAATCCACGATCTCTCTAGCGGATGGGTTCCGGTCACCCTTGCTCAATTCCTAAGGTGAGCGATCTAGAGAGCTGCAAGGCCTTTACAAAGCTTTGAACCGACTAGGGCTGCCCACTAAGGTTTCAGAATCCTCCAAAGGGTCTAGAAATCCACAGGGTTATGGGGTGCCCCTCTTGCCAACGAATCACACGCCAACCAAAACAGCCCCAAGCCATCTCATTGCTAATTATTCAGCCTGCACCATTCCCATAAAATGATCTTGTGGTTGCACTAATAGGCCCGACCGATGCAGACACAAAGTGAAGTCCTTAATTGTGCTAAGGCAAGACTTCCACAAACCAAAGGTGCACAAAGACCACTACTCACTCCCGCCTTCTTGCCTTAGCAAAACAATTGTATTAGCCCATGCCAAAAGACCACCCAGTCCTAGCACACAAATTTTTAACCAAGTGGTCTCACACCACAGTCGACACAGCTTAGGCATCCTGCCATAGCTGCTCAACAATGGCACCAACCACACATTTCATAACTTATTAGTCAAGATTATTAGAGATGAAGCATGATACGCTCAAACCACGTTTTCTAAGCGAGGCTATATAAGACCCACGCCCCCATGTTGGCAAATAACAGAGAACACCAACTAAATTATCCACCCTAAGGCTCACAAGGTGAACATGACAACATGATGGAGACAAGGTATAAAGGAGGCATAACAGCAAGTAGGCAAGTAACTACAGCCCAAACCATTTTCTTATAAACATAGCCATGCATGATAATTTAAACCGAAATACATTTGCAAAACTTGGTTCAAGATGATCAAAAGGAGGTCTGTGGCTTGCCTTGGTCAAGCAGTGGAGAGCCTTCTGCAGCAAGAGCTGGGTCCAAGATCTCCTCGAACTCGTGATCTACACGTTCGCAAGAGAACCAAATAAGCAAAACCACACTAAGCCAGAGAACAAAAAAGAACCAAAAAGGAACTCAAACCAACTCAGCCAAAAGGAAACCAAGAGGCTTAACACCGCCTCAAAGAGCTCTTGGGGAGGGTCTCGCGCAAGGAAGAACCGAGTAGAGGAGGCAGGGAATGAAGAAATGAGTAAAAGATTACAAAGGCCTGCCCTCCCAGGCTATATATAGCCGGAGTTGGTGGAGTGCACCAAGAAAAAGGTTCAATGACGTGTAGGCAATCGGGATAACTAGGCAGGGATTGCCCAAAAGAATTGAAATAAAGTACCTCGGATGTATTGCATTTAATGTGACCCAACACCTATTAAATGCGCATGAGTTCTGAGGCAAGAGCAATAATTACATGGTGAAGAGGGGCTGGCAAGTGGGGCTAGTCAAAAAGGGTGCACCACTGGTCAAAGAGGTGGCCCCACCGCAAAAGAGTCATTCCCGCCAAAGACCACCGCGAGGTCCTGGGCAAGAGGTCCAAGACACTCAAAGGGGGAGGTCCTGGACAGGAGGTCCAAGGACTCAAGAAGAGGTCCTGGACAAGAGGTCCTCAAAGCTCACAACGAGGAGGCCCTGACACTCGGACCTGCACAAGGGAGGTCTAAGGGTCAAGATTTCAAGGGGAGGACCTCAACGGTCCAGATCAAAGGGCGCAGGGAGGTCCTGACGAGTAGATCTCCAAAAGGGAGATCTAACGGTCAAGATCTCAAAGGGGAGGACCTCAACGGTCCAGATGAAAAGGCGCGAGGGAGGTCCCGACGAGTAGATCTCCAAAAGGGAGATCTAACGGCCAAGATCTCAAAGGGAGGACCTCAACGGTCCAGATCAAAGGGCGCAGGAGGTCTGACGAATAGATCTCCAAAAGGGAGATCTAACGGTCAAGATCTCAAAGGGGAGGACCTCAACGGTCCAGATCAAAGGGCGCAGGGAGGTCCTGACGAGTAGATCTCCAAAAGGGAGATCTAACGGTCAAGATCTCAAAGGGGAGGACCTCAACGGTCCAGATCAAAGGGCGCAGGAGGTCCTGACCAACAGGAATATTCAAGGTTAGGAGGGTGGTCTTTCTGAAAAGACCAAAGAAGGGCCGAGGAGGAGGTCTTGGACCTAAGGAGGTGGAACCTTTGGATCCCACTAAAGGAGAACACAGACGGCTAAGATCTCTAGAGAGGAGGTCTTAAAGGCGAGATCCTAACAAGGGAGGTGCGAGCGGCTAGATCTCAACAAGGGGAGGTCTGAGCGGCTAGATCTCAACAAGGGAGGTCTGAGCGGCTAGATCTCAACAAGGGGAGGTCTGAGCGGCTAGATCTCAACAAGGGAGGTCTGAGCGGCTAGATCTCAACAAGGGAGGTCTGAGCGGCTAGATCTCAACAAGGGAGGTCTGAGCGGCTAGATCTCAACAAGGGGAGCTCTGAAAGCGGCTAGATCTCAACAAGGGAGGTCTGAGCGGCTAGATCTCAACAAGGGGAGGTCTGAGTGGCTAGATCTCAACAAGGGGAGGTCTGAGCGGCTAGATCTCAACAAGGGGAGGTCTGAGCGGCTAGATCTCAACAAGGGGAGATGTGAGAGAGGTCTGGATCTCAAAGAGATTCAAACCAACAAGGGAAGTTAAGAGAGAGAGAAGAGGCGGACCGGGGCACAGTAAAGGCTTGGAGAACCACAACCCGAGGGCGGCAAAGACACCACAAAGAGCCACAACCAAAGAAGGAACACCAACAACGACTTAGTTAAGGTTTGATTAATTCCAATTGAACTCTCAGATTCAAAAATCTCGTGTTAAGCTTTGGATTCTCAATAAAGCCAAATGGTTACTTTTATTTTGAAAACTTGGCAAGGACTTAAAAGAAAACGGGACGTTACAAGATCTCCAGAGAGGAGGTCCTAACGGCCGAGATCGATCAAGGGAGGTCTGTGCGGTTAAGATCTCCAGAGAGGAGGTCCTAACGGCCGAGATCGATCAAGGGAGGTCATGCGGTTAAGATCTCGAGAGGAGGTCCTAACGGCTAGATCGATCAAGGGAGCTCAGACGGTTAAGATCTCCAGAGAGGAGGTCCTAACGGCCAGATCTCGATCAAGGGAGGTCTCATGCGGTTAAGATCTCCAGAGAGGAGGTCCTAACGGCCGATCGATCAAGGGAGGTCTGAGCGGCTAAGATCTCTAGAGAGGAGGTCCTAACGGCCAGATCTGATCAAGGGGAGGTCTGTGCGGTTAAGATCTCCAGAGAGGAGGTCCTAACGGCCAGATCTGATCAAGGGGAGGTCTGTGCGGTTAAGATCTCCAGAGAGGAGGTCCTAACGGCCAGATCTGATCAAGGGGAGGTCTGAGCGGCTAAGATCTCCAGAGAGGAGGTCCTAACGGCCAGATCTGATCAAGGGGGGGTCTGTTTGAACCCAGGGGAGATCCAAATAGGCAAGGGGAGTTCCTAAAGGACGCAGAGGAGGTCCGAAGGAGTTCCACAAGGATACAAAGAGGTCCATGCAGGCATGGGGAAGTCCAGAGGGACTTAGGGATGCCCCAATGAACACAGGGGTTGCCAATGAATGTTGAGAGGTCCACGGGGAGGCCAAGATAGGGAAAGGAGTCTAGATAAAAGGAGGTCTAGACAGAGAAAGGTTTAGGCCGAGAGGGAGGTCCAGACACAAAGAGATTCAAACCAACAAAAAGGAGGTCCGGACTACAGTGATAGGCACAAGGAAAAGGTCCAAAGATCGAGAGGGTTTGAAACACAAACTGAGTGGTCTAAACCCAAAGGAGCCCTGGGCCGACAAGGAGAGAAAGAAAGAGAAGGGCACCTGCATGTAAAAGAGGTCAGGAAGGAGAAGCCAAACCCAAAGGCACACAAAGCACAAGAGGGAGGAAAGGAACACACCAACAAACTCCCAAAGGAACCTAACAGATTTAGTTCAAGTTTAGATTAGTCAATTAAAGCTTCTTTTGAAAACTCAAGGTTAAGCTTTAAACTCTCACCAAAACCAAATGGTTATTTTTTAAAATTTTTAAAACTCCGGAAAAACGGGACGTTACAACCTACACCCCTTAAAAGAGAATCTCGACCCCGAGATTTGGGCTGACTAAAGAATGGGTCAGGGGAATGGGTTTCACTCACTCTTCCAGCAACTTCCTCTTTGAGTGAGACAAAACCAAACTACCAAAACACTTGACCGAGACTTACCAGTGGAAGAGATCTGAGCCATTGGGCTTGCTCCACAAAGAACACACCACCGCTTCTGCGGCCGAACCGGAGGTCTGATGGCTTGCCTTGAAGCTTGGGGAAGGGCTTGGTTCCATTCGCGGGGTTGAGGGCAGTGCTTGGCGAAATGACCCCACCTTCGACAGCTTGAAGTTAATGGATACCTTCAAAGATACATGGTGTTCCGGCTCTTTGGTTCTTTGTCGAACTCCTGAGCATCTGGATAGGGCGCTGCTGTAGAGGTCCCGAACTCAACCGGAGGTCCCAAAAACTGGTGTTGTTCAGACATCTTGGTTCGCTGGGGAGGTCTTTGATAAGCTCTGGGCTGTGACATCTTCCTCTTGAATGTCTCTGCAAGTTCTTTTCGAGATTCTTCAATCAATAAGGCCTTGTTTACCAGATGCTGAAAATCTGCATAGTCTTTGCCAATAACTCGAACCTTGATTTGGGGTTGAGTCCTCGCTGAACTTCTTACGCTTGGCTTCATCTGTGGCAATATCCTCTCGAGCATAGCGTGCGGTGAGTGAATTTGTTGAGATACTCACTTCATCGACAAGCTTCCTTGCTTTATCTCGCAAACTCGTTCTTCTTCATTTCTACCATCCCATCTCGAACATGAGAATGGCGGAAGGCTTCAAAACTCACCAAGTGATGCTCGTGGTGAGTGCATGGGCGGCACAAAAGTTCTCCCACCACTGGCCGAGCCTTCAATTTGGTGAGTTGCATACAAAACCTTTTCACTGTCATTGCCTTTGGGCAATGGTAAGCTTCTTCTCTGTTGATCGCAGCCAATCCTCAAGATCCAAGGGCTCCGGAGCTAGAGAATGTCGAAGGTCGGGTCCTTAAGAAGTCCACCAATTTCGACCGAGGAAAACTCGAGTTGAAGGGCTGCACGGCAACGCTCGACCTGCTCGGGTTCACCAAGGCGAGGAGGGCAAGAATTGCCCGATTTTGTTGGGCCATCATCCGACTCATGTTACGCATCATGGCACTCATCATTTGAGCTTGGGCTGCCATAAACCTGCTCCAAACTTTGCCGTGAGTCTTCTTTGGAGGAAGAGGTGGTGACAAAGGAGGGTCCTCTGGCTCACTCGACTTCTGTCAATGCCGGTCTCGAACCATCTGCAAGAAGCTTCTCTGGTTTAAAAAGGTGAGAAAAGCAAGCACAAAGGTGAGAGGGAAAAGCACCAAAGGTGAGTTAAGACAGAGGAAGATAGATGGAACATTCTAGGTAGGGAAAAGTAGGTTAACCTGAAGAGAACTAGTAGCCAAAAGCTACTAAGAGGCAAGAAAACTCAACAAAAGACCCTAGACACTAGGCTAAGCGATGCTAAAAACAAAAGGGTAGCCTAAAGACAGCACTACTAAACTTAACCTATAGGGGTGGTCCACTTAAAACAAGGCCGCACCTAACAAGATTCTTTGAGATGAGGAGGTCATTTTGAGCTTAGAAATAAAGTTTCGTAAAGGGTAAGATACAAGAACCCAAGAAGGAGCCAAGAAAAGGATAGCTCAAGAGAAGAAAAGAATGAATCAAGTTGAGGACAGATCGAAACAAGATAAGAAAAGAACCACCAATCAAATTTTAAGTTGGTTTGATTTAGAAAATAGCTTTTGAAAGCACTAAACGTCCCTCGCTAACAAAGGTTACGCCCCTACTGATCGGCATGGAGCTCTGATACCACTTTGTGACGTCCCACCCTGTGATGTACAGCAAAGGTCTGGGAGGACCTTCTTTTTTTTGTTGATTTTTTTTTCGAGTTGCGGTACTACCGCATAGAGGAGCGGTAGTACCACTCGGTGCTGCCCGAGGGAGGTCTGCCCGGACCTCCCATGAGGTCCTCAAGACCTCCTGGAGGTCTTGACCACCAGGACCTCCCAGGAGGTCATCAAGACCTCCTGGAGGTCTTGGCCAATAACCCGCCAGAGCACCTCAACAGATATCACGGGGAGGTCCGACAGATCTCCTGTGCCAAGTCCCGTGAGGACTTCACGGAGGTCTGCTCTGCACACCGAGCTAGTCCCGGGATCAAATTGGCTAGCTCGCAGTAACCCACACTGTGTAATCAAATCCATACAACAAGCTTAAAGAGAAGACAAACCAAAATAACACATATATTAACAAGTGGCTTTATGGCCAAGGTTTGTCAGGGGTGCCACTAAAGGCTAACAACAAACGAGAACAACAACACAATGGAGGCGAAGACAAAACACAAGGTCCATTCGCCAGCCCACAAAGCTACCAAGTGGAGGACGCCACCCATGCATAAGGTCTTCAAGGGTGCTCCTCCCGAGAGCACTGGACCACTGGAACTCCAACCTCTCGCCGATCAAACAGCGGGGCACAAGCCAATGAGTACCTCGAATGTACTCAAGAAGCCATGGGTAAGGTGTGCAAGTAATAATCATGCATGGCTTGACAAAGTGAGTCAGATGGTTAGTTTCGTAAAGCCAAAGTGACATAGAATAACATAATAGATTGCAAAGCTTAAGTTAGAAAGCGTAATACATAAGTACATTTGATTTTTAAAGGGACAAGGAGCACCCACTCACACCCAAGGCACCAACCCAAACCTCTCTCGAGCACCCACTCCAGAGCACCACAAGACCAGCCTGGACCACTTTGTGAGCCCAACCATGACCCCTCCGAGCCGGCCAAGGTCACTTGAGGCACAAGCCATGACCTCTCACCAAAACGCCGGGAGAACACAATTTCACAAAAGAATTCTACCCTCATTGAAATCTCCGCATGTCCATAACCGAGGACGCGCCATTGAACGGATTTACACTCGCAGAGGTGCACAACTTTACCCACAAGAGGTAGTCGCTGATATTTCACACGCTACCTTAGACATGCGAATCAAGTGGAGACTACCACCGGCTTTTACGAGGTCCCGCTCGACTCGACCACCAACATTAAGGTTTCCCTCACGGTGTCGCCTAGCACCGGTGGCCCCCTCTTAAGCCATGGTGCTCCATCAACACCTCCTCTACCTTGGAACCGAATCGTAACAAGACCAGTTATTACTCGGTCCACCCCATAATGGACGTGTGGTTGCACGGTTTGGCCCAGATCAATGGCTCCCAAGGTTCATCCTTAAATGGTCGCTCAAAGCGAGGCATTCCACAACCCAAATGTGACCCCAAAGAACAACTTGGGGCACCCAGTGACTCCATGGCTACCCCTTGATCACCTAGGTGACTCCATGGCTTCAACCCTTGAGCACCCACTACTCGCCTCGCCAACTTCCCGAGCAAAACAAACTTTTAGGTTCAACTCGCCAAAGACCACCCATCTGGCACAACATATTTTAAAGTGGTCTCAAGACCACAAACAACACAACTATGGCTTCAACCCTAGTTGCTTATCGCTGGCACCAACCAAAGTTCCATAATTCATTAGTCAAGATTAAGCAATAATGATGATTCATGAGGAGACCCACGCCTACTAGAGCAAGGCTAAGCAAGAACGATACCCATGTTGGCAATAACAATACAAGACCAACTAACAAGACCATCCTAAGGTTGTCAAAGGTAACATGTCAACATATGGATTACCAAATAGACGAGGAGGCATAAAACCAAGAGGGTATTTAACTAGAGCCCAAACCATTTTATACAAATAGCAATGCAAGTTTAACAAATCAAAATACTTTTGCAAATGGGATCAAGATGGTCAAAGGTCCCATGACTTGCCTTCAATGGCGGGTCATTGAAGCTTCAACCGGTCTTTGGATCTTCAAGCTCCTTAGTACCCACGGAATCTACACGTTGCAAAGAAAACAACTAAATAAAGCAGCTCAAAAAGGAACCCGAAAAGAACTAGCAAGAACAGAAAGGAAAGATCCACAGAAGGGGAGGTCCAACAAGAAGGAAGGAGGAGGTCCGAGAGGGAGGAAATCCCACGGGAGGGAGGTCCAAGAAGTAAAGGGCTCGGACTCAAGGAGGTCCGAACCAGAGGAGCCTGGAGAGCTTCTCGCACTCCGAGAGAAAGAGGGAGGGGAAGAAATGACGAACAGGAGCAAATGGAGGCCCCCGTGCCCTATTTAAAGAGAAAGGGAGAATAGGGCATCAGAATAAAAGGGACGCCCAGATTCAAGGCATCAAGACAAAGGCACACCGCCACAAGGTACGAAAAAGGATAAAGAAAGCTAGGATGTGACAAAAAGTAGAAAAGAGTACAAAAGGTAGTGGCAAGATTTAATGTGATTCAACCCACATCAAACGCACTTTAGAAAGCTGGGGCAAGGAGGCAGGTCAAATGGTGAACATAAGGTCAAAGGAATGGTCCGAGTAGGGGGTCTGCGAGGAGATCTAAGGACAGGAAGTCCTAAGACAACAGTGGAGGTCTTAAGGACAAAGGGTCTGAAGACAACAAAGTGGTCTTGACCACAAAGGTCCAAACACAAGAAGGAAGTCTAGACCACCAAGGTCTAAACACAAAAGAGGAGGTGCGGACTACAAAGATCCAAACACAAGACAGGAGGTCTCGAACCTAAAGGAGGTTCAAACATAACGGGAGGTCTAGACCACAAAGGTCTAAACACAAAAGAGGTCCCGTGGACAAGAGGTCCAAAAGACTAAAGATATCTGGGCCTCAAAGGAGATCCAAACCACAAGCAGATCTAGACCCCAAGGAGGTTTAGATCACAAGAAAACTAGACCTCAAAAGAGGTCCAAAGCACAAGGGGTATGGCACTCGAGGAGGCCCCAACAGTTAGATTTCCAAAAGGAGATCCGACGGTCAAGATCTCAAGCAAAGGGAGGTCCTGACGGTTAGATTTCCAAAAGGAGATCCGACGGTCAAGATCTCAAAAAGGGAACCTTAACGGTCTGAACAAAAAGGTGCAGGAGGTCCAGGCGGGAGGTCCACGACACTCAAGAGGGAGGTCTGGACGGGAGGTCCAAAGGACATTAACGAGAAGGTCTGAGCAAAAGGGATACTCCGGACTAGGAGGGTGGTCTTTACAAAAAGACCAAAGAAGGATCGAGGAGGTGGTCCTTGCAAAACAACCAGAAGAGGTCCCGCGACAAAGGAAGGCGCATGAAGAAAGTAGGTTCGTCCGTCGAATCAAAGCGGTCCAGAAAGGAAAGGAACGTTCGGACCAGCCGAACCTTTCATCTCGATCGGGCCATCCAAAAAGGATAAGAAGGTCCACTTGTGAGAAAGGCGCGGGATTGGCTCGGACTGCGCGAGGGCAAGGGAGGTCCAAAACCAAAAGGAGATCTAACGGAGGAAAATCCAAAGGGGAGGTCCGTGCGGTTAAGATCTCCAGAGAGGAGGTCCTAACGGCCAGATCTGATCAAGGGGAGGTCTGTGCGGTTAAGATCTCCAGAGAGGAGGTCCTAATGGCGAGATCTCGATCAAGGGAGGTGCAGGCGATTAAGATCTCCAGAGAGGAGGTCCTAACGGCCGATCTCGATCAAGGGAGGTGCATGCGGTTAAGATCTCAGAGAGGAGGTCCTAACGGCCAGATCGATCAAGGGAGGTCTCATGCGGTTAAGATCTCCAGAGAGGAGGTCCTAACGGCCGATCGATCAAGGGAGGTGCGTGCGGTTAAGATCTCAGAGAGGAGGTCCTAACGGCCAGATCTGATCAAGGGAGGTCTCGAGCGGCTAAGATCTCAGAGAGGAGGTCCTAACGGCCGAGATCGATCAAGGGAGGTGCGTGCGGTTAAGATCTCCAGAGAGGAGGTCCTAACGGCCAGATCGATCAAGGGAGGTCTGCGGTTAAGATCTCTAGAGAGGAGGTCCTAATGGCCAGATCGATCAAGGGAGGTCTGAGCGGCTAAGATCTCCAGAGAGGAGGTCCTAACGGCCAGATCGATCAAGGGAGGTCTGTTTGAACCTGGGGAGATCCAAATAGGCAAGGGAGTTCCTAAAGGACGCAGAGGAGGTCAGAAGGAGTTCCACAAGGATACAAAGAGGTCCATGCGGGCATGGGAAGTCCAGAGGGACTTAGGGATGCCCCAATGAACAGGGGTTGCCAATGAATGTTGAGAGGTCCACGGGGAGGCCAAGATAGGGAAAGGAGTCTAGATAAAAGGAGGTCTAGACAGAGAAAGGTTTAGGCCGAGAGGAGGTCCGGACACAAAGAGATTCAAACCAACAAAAGGAGGTCCGGACTACAGGATAGGCACAAGGAAAAGGTCCAAAGATCGAGGGGTTTGAAACACAAACTGAGTGGTCTAAACCCAAAGGAGCCCTGGGCCGACAAGGAGAGAAAGAAAGAGAGGGGCACCCGGACACAAAAGAGGTGCAGGAAGGAGAAGCCAAACCCAAAGGCACACAAAGCACAAGAGGGAGGAAAGGAACACACCAACAAACTCCCAAAGGGAACCGAACAGATTTAGTTCAAGTTTAGATTAGTCAATTAAAGCTTCTTTTGAAAACTCAGGTTAAGCTTTAAACTCTCACCAAAACCAAATGGTTATTTTTTTTTAATTTTTAAAACTCCGGAAAAACGGGACGTTACACCCTAGGTCAGGCATTACATTATGATTCTATGTGCCGTTAGTTGGTCTCAAGCAATGATGACATATAATCTTTAGACCTGAGATCAGCATGGTTTCCTACATGTGTAATAGCACTCTTAGGGGTTGCCAAACGCTACACCGTAACTGGGTAGTTCTAAAGGTAGCTTTCGGGTATGCTATGAAACATGCAGAGGAATGTGACTGGTCAGATATGGGATTTGCCCTCCTAACATAACAGAGAGATGTCTGGGCCCTCGTTGTGGTCGGATAACGAAAGTGCATGGCCATGCCACTAGTGGTCGAAGTGTTCGACCACGTGAAGTTATCCGGCACTCGATCGAGAAAGTATTGAATAGTCCATGGATAACACAACATCTCACCTAGAGTTCAACCAGACATCGTGAGGCAAAGGGAGTATACACGAGTAGGTCACTCAGTTCGATCAGTTACGGACTGGTCGTATGGAGGTACGAGCTGGTCATAGACTGGTTGAACGTAATCACAGAGTGATCGAAACCTGGTAGTAAGGACTTACGAACTGGTCGTGACCAAATATGAACTGGTCATATAGAGATAGGACCTGGTCGTATGTGATGAGGACCTGATCGAGATCATATTGCATTAAGGTTCGCCTCGATATAATTTGTGTGTATTCGGGAATCGCTATGTTACGCTAGGAGTCAGCTTTCGACTTCGTGATCGGAAAGGGTTTCCGAAGTCACAACTGTGGAGACCTCAAATATTGAATGTGCGAATTAAAAATTATCTTGGTAGCATAATTCTTAATTAAGGAACAGTGTAATGTCTTAATAAAAATTATACTAGAAGCATAATCATAATAAGTAACAATCCAACATTTAGGTTCCGGATATATGCCATGCAATAGTTCCTGTGATTAGTGACTATTAGCATATATCCTTAATCAACATTGCATCAATCACATACAAGTCACATATTCACATAATATTATACATCAGTAATTACATCATAATTCGGTTGCTACAGTGTCAGGTCTGCTACAGTACCCGAATTAGCAACAGGAACAGGTGACCTTGGGTCATTAACAAAAAGAACAACAGCGGAAGCAAAATAAACGATAAAAACCACCAATGACCCCATCATCCCGCAGGCTATTGCGTGGAGACTCGAATTAGCACTACTCGTTAGTGTCACCCAGATCGGCGCTAATGGGCATCTCATAAAGATATCCATCCTCACCTGCAACAAGAGGTCATAAAACCCTGAGTACAAAAGGTACTCAGCAAGACTTACACAAACTAATAAAAGAAAGTGTTTGTTAGAACCTATACAAAGGAATAGAAAGTTGTATATGCATAAGGCTGACAACAGAAGGCTTAAATGGTTCCATTTTGCATAAAGCGATACATCTTAACCTACAGTTGCTATGTTTTGATAAAGCAATTTTGATAAATTGATTTGGACTAAAAGCAAGGAGTGAGTGCAATTATAAGCATAAACAGTAACAAAAGTAAATAACAACTCACAATTAAATGTGCATGACAACCATCATGCCGAACCAATTCCCAAAACCAAACTTAGAGCAAAATCTATCTGGTGACATCAATTCAAGTATCGTAAAGTAGAATCGTGGACACGGCTATTGAATAGTTTTATATCCTTGCAAGGGTGTACAACTTTACCCACATGACTTAGTTAGCCGTAAGCCTCGGAATAATAACACACTTGCCTTTGGTGTGTCGGCCGATAAACTAAGATTTGGTATTTTCAACAAGTTAACACTATTGAGTTGGATGACCCATGTGAGATTAATCCCGCTTAACAACGATCGATAGCATATATTCAATTGGGGCTCACATGTTGTACCGGAATGCCGACCGATCAATTAAATGCAAACTCGTGTTAGCCACACATATTACACATGATCGGGGCCTCAAGGAACGTACATGCGATGTAACACATCTATGCCCTTACCCTTCTAAGAACATCGATATCAATATAAGTTCCACATGGCATACGACACGGCCAAGACTTAAGCATCTATGCCATATGAAATCAATACACATGTCCTTACTCTCCAAAGATCCAACTCAATAATACTAACCCTTTACTTAACCAAGCAGCGCCCATACATTGCGTGTGGAAATGCGTTGGGACTTGAATTAAATTGTCGAGTTCGGTCCTTAATCAACCCGCACAAGACATCCACATTTCCCAAATCTCGTGCACAAAGGCACCATCACTAGCATCCACTTGTCCAGATTTGAATTAATTGATAACAGGATTTAGAAGCATTTCCAAATCAAATAAACTGAACAAGGATCAAAGATAAATACAAATTATTTGTTGTTCCCAGGTTTGACAAGATAATCTTGTCAAACACTACCGTTCTATGTACTGCATGGCTAAGCAAAAGTTAAAACTAAACATTATAACATCACAGACTAGCTTAGGTGGAGTGTTTGATTGCATTAAAGATAAGCCACAAGTTCAGGGTATAACTAACTAGGAACAGGGCACAAATATTTTTAGAAAGTTGCATGCAACAGTGTCATTGTATTTTGTAAGTCTACAGTTCCAAAAGATTAGGACCAACATGGTGCAGAGAGGAAGCTTGCCTTGATAGTAGTAAACAACCTCTTGCTCAGGTTCTTGGGACTCAATAAAAGGCTCAACAATTTCGAAGAACCAATATCTAAAAGAGAATAAAAGAAATTCCAATTAACACAGGAAAAACAGAGAACAAAATGAAAAAGAATGCATGATCAATTGATAATGCATGGGTAGCAATATGCTCAAACTATATCTAACTTATTGATGATACTAACCCATACATACCATCTACGGACACTTGCTACCCAGATTTTATATTTAGCTCAAAGCTACAAGATGTCGGGTTTTATACATTTGGAGCAGACAGACAACAAATAATTCAATTTTTGGTTTAACTCTGTATAATAGGAATACTACAGGACAGTTAAGTGTATAAAACTAGTGCCGTGTACTAGCTAATCAATTAGTGCCATTAATAGCAACTTATGACTTTAAATTTTTGTTGTTTGTTTGATCGGTTGGACTAATAACCAAAAAAAGAACAGTGACTTACCACCGGTTGATTAGCAAAGCTACAGACTAGGGCTTTAAAGGAGAGATAATACTACCAAAAGGCAATAAATATCATCACTCCCTAGTGCTAAATCTAACCACCCGGTTTAAAAGAAGGAAAAGGCAGAAGTGACTTTGTCGGTTTTAGACCAAAACGGCAAAAAGTCCTTGCCCAGATTTCGGCTATTTGGAGGAATAGACTAACTGAAGACCTAAAATGGAAATCAAGGCCAACAGAAAAGTGATTAACACCATAACGTCTCAATGCTAACCCTAAACACATGGTTTAAAGATAGGAAAGGAAAATTTTGATCATTTGTTGGTTTTGACCGACAAAAGATGACAGAGAGACAATTTGCCTTACAAACTAAGTGGGTGATTTTGATAATTAAAAGATGGTCTACTAATGATACTAGGGTTCACTTAAGACCTGAATAAGCTAGTATTTAGACAAGAGAAACCCTACTTCTCTAAACGATATGAAAGACCTAAAAGTTAAAATACAAGTTTCTAACTAACTCGAGATAGGAACACCTCATGATCAAGTGAGTGGTCTAAGGAACTAAAGATGTTCTTAAGGATCTTTAGATAATAAGACTTAAGGTTTAACTTACCACTAGGGTTGGATAATAAAATATCAAGTTCTTGGTCAACAAAAGAGGTCCGATAAACCTTTTTCTTGTCTTGACCAAAAAGAAAATGATGGAACTTAACTCTAGAGATCATTAGGTACATCCTTGCTAAGAAAAGATAGAACCCAACTCACCCAGGTGAGGTTTTCCAAGATGAAGCTTCACAGCTCAAGTTGACAGGGAGAAGAACCACAAGTCCAACCTACAAGAAATGACCAACACCACATTAGCATGAGAGTTGGGTCTTCTTGCGGTTGAACAATGGAAGAAAGACAAGGATGCTTCACTGTGAAGGAAGACAGCTAATGGAGTTCTCCCAGGTCAACAATGGCAGGAAAAAGGAACTAGGGTTTATATAGTGTACAAAATGTGTAGAGCAACCGAGAGTTCTCTAGAATCCAAGAGGTGGCACTAAAGATAGAGATGAAGAGAAAATATCCTCCAAAACACTGTGCTCTACCACCATTTCGCCGCAATAAAGGTGCCTACGGTGGAAAACGGAGAGGAAACAACAATTTCGTCATCGGCGTGGGTCCCAGAGGTATTCACGCCATGCAACTTAGATGCAAAGAACGGCGACGCGACGACCAGATTCGATCTCCGACGAGCGGCTGTGATGCGGGTGAAAACACATTGAACCAGATCGAGGCGTGGGCCACACGATCTTTAGCGACGGCCACGATCGCGAGGTCTGAAGTGGTCCGAAC
This sequence comes from Phyllostachys edulis, assembly GCA_036346405.1. Taxonomy (NCBI): domain Eukaryota; kingdom Viridiplantae; phylum Streptophyta; class Magnoliopsida; order Poales; family Poaceae; genus Phyllostachys; species Phyllostachys edulis. Next base: position 30,705,967 of record CM070565.1, on the reverse strand, counting down.
GCCCAAGTCACGAGTCGTCCGATCACGCGTTAAAGGCCGAGATCCGATGGTGGCGCGAAAAGTGGTCCGTCGGCCCACTCAACAGAGCCGTCGCGATCGCAAAACAACGCCCAAGATTTCAAATCGCGAGCGCGCCGGACCATGGGATCCATCGCCGTTAAAGCGCAATTCAACGGCCAGATCGAGGCGGCTCAAAGCGGTCCGAACGTCACAAAGAATCTAGGCCGCACGCTAAGGATCCAACGGTCAATAATGGAAGGGGGATGGAGCGGTCCGGAAGGCCCAACTAATCTGGCCCGTTCGCGCGGAAATGAAGGGCTGAGATGGGCTAGAAGTTTGGACGTCTTGCGCGACGTGATGAGGTGAGGTCCAGCCGCATGGTTCGAACCCTGGTCCGGTCGCTACAGTGCTAGACCGAGAGATTTGACCAGATTTAAATCAAAACTTCAAAGCCTTTGACTGGGACTTCAAAAATAGCAAATAAATTTGTAAAATCATGAAATTTTACAGATTTGCTACTGGGATGATATATTCCCCAAATAAATTTTAAAATCACAGTTTCTTCTTTATAAATACATAAATAATTCATTTAGACCAACTAAGGATTTAATTAAAGACAATATTTTTCTAAAATCAAAATAATTTCCATAAATTCAACAAAAATTATTTTTGGCCATAATAATTCATCGATTTTTAATTAAAATAAATCCAGTCATAATACCAACATTGGATGGTCTTTCCTTTGAAAATTTTGATCAATTTGGAGTTTGCAATAGAATTTTGGGAAAATGGTTTGTAACATGTTACCTAAATTGCCTAAATGAACATTAATGACATGAATAGTACTTTATTACTGTATATTAGGGCTGAGGCTGTTACAAACCTACCTCCCTTAAGAAAATCTCGTCCCGAGATTTCTTATAATTCAGAAGTTGGACAAAGATGAGGTTGAGATGATGTTCTTTAGAAACATAACATCAGTTGTCTTTATTTCTTTCAAAGATAGAAAAGAAATTTCACATAACAACATAGTGCTGTTATTACAACTTATGTTACATTGCTTTGTTTAACCTTGCCTTTCTTGATTCAAAGGCAATTATTAAACAGCAAAAAGGTGGGGGTGCTCGATCCTCATCGATCTTGGGCCCGGTGGCTTCATCTTCACAATGATTAGCCCACTGAATTTTTAAGAACTTGATAGTGCGATTTCTTGTCCTCGCTCCATTTAAATCGAGGATACGCCTTGGTTGTTCTTGATCTGAGAGATCCGTTGCGATCAAGATTTTCATAAGCGATAGCCTCGGTAGGAACACGGAGGCACTTCTTTAATTGTGAAACATGAAAGGTATCATGAGCTGCCGAAGCAGGTGTCGGGAAGTTCCAATCGATATACCCACACTCCCGTTTTGCAATGATTCGGAAAGGTCCGATATAACGAGGTGCTAGCTTTCCTTTCACTTGAAAACGATGAGTACCTTTCATCGGCGACACTTTAAGATAGACAAAGTCATCTATCTCAAAACTTAGCTCACGACGTCGATGATCGGCATAGCTCTTCTGACGAGACTGGGCAGTTTTCAAACGGTCTCGAATCAGACGAACTTGCTCTTGACTTCCAAAACCAAGTCTGGGCCAAAGAATGGTCTTTCACCAGATTCTGACCAATTTAATGGAGTCCTACAAGCTCTTCCATACAAGGCTTCAAAAGGTGACATTTGAATACTTGCTTGGTAGCTATTGTTGTAGGAAAACTCCACATACGGCAAAGATTTCTCCCAATTCTTGCCATATGCTAAAACACAGGCTCTAAGAAGATCCTCCATTATTTGATTCACCCTTTCAGTTTGACCAGCAGTGCGAGGATGATAAGCGATCTTTGAAGGATAATTCGTTCCCATTGCTTGATGAAGACAATTCCAAAAATGGGAAGTGAATTGAGATCCACGGTCTGGTATGCAAACAATAACTTTAGGAACGCCGTGGAGACAAACAATTCTAGCAATATAGAGTTATGCCAATTGCTTGCCATTAAAAGTGGTTTTGACAGGATGAAATGAGCCACTTTTGTTAGGCGATCAATTATCACCCAAATGGCATCAAACCCATTACGAGACTTGGGAAGTCGGTAATAAAATCCATACCGACTTCTTCCCATTTCCATTGTGGAATAGGTAAAGGTGAAGGGTACCAAAGAGGTTTCAAGTGCTCGGCTTTAACCCTTTGGCAAATATCACATTCAAAGAACATCTTGAGCAATTTGCCTTTTCATCTTGCTCCACCAAAATGTTTTCTTTAAATCTGGTACATCTTAGTGCTTCCGGGATGTATAGAAAACTTGGAATTATGAGCCTCTTTAAAATTAACTCTCGGTTGTGGATCGAGAGGTACAACCGCGGGCGATTGCGATATCGAATGGTACCACGAGCATCTTGTAAAATTCATTGGCTTTACGCCTTCATGTTTTCCTTGATCTCTACTACCTCGATGTCGGTTTTACGGACCTCGAATCTGATCTTCGAGTGTTGACTTTACTTCTAAGGCAAAGAAATCCAACCGACCATTTCGAGACTTAAGCGCTGAAAATCGGTACATAAGCTCTTAGTCGAAGGAATTGTTGATAAGCAATTGCATTGTGACTTCTGCTTTCGAGCATCGGCCACAACATTGGCTTTGCGGGATGGTAGTGAATACCCATATCGTAGTCCTTGATCAATTCAAGCCATCTTCTTTGTCTCATATTCGGATCAACTTGCGTGAATATGTATTTCGAACTTTATGATCGATATAGATTTCTAGCGATTGCCAAGAAGGTAATGTCGCCAAATCTTTAATGCATGGACTCTGTTTGCCAATTCCAAATCATGGGTAGGATAATTAACCTCATGAGGTCGCAATTGTCTGGATGCATATGCCACAACTCGGCCCTCTTGCATAAGCACACAGCCAAGTCCATGGCGAGATGCATCACAATAGATATCAAAATTCTTATGGATATCTGGAAGAGTGAGAACAGGAGCTTCAGTCAGGAGCTTTCTCAAAAGCTGAAAACTGTTTTCACATTCCACTGACCAAAAGAATTTGTTCTCTTTCTTTAAAAGCTGAGTCAGTGGCCTGGAAATCTTGGAAAAGTTTTCAATGAACCTACGGTAATATCCCGCAAGTCCAAGGAAACTTCGAATTTCAGGAACATTTTTGGGCTGCTTCCAGTCTAGTACATCTTGTACTTTGCTGGGGTCAACAGTAATACCTCCTTCGGATAATACATGCCCCAGAAATGCAACTTGCTTGAGCCAGAAAGCACACTTGCTAAATTTGGCATATAACTGATGCTTGCGAAGTGTTTCCAGCACAAGTCTCAAATGATGCTCATGCTCTTCGTCAGACTTGGAATAGATAAGAATGTCGTCAATGAACACAACAACAAACTTATCCAAGAAATCCATGAATACTGAATTCATTAGATTCATGAAATAAGCAGGAGCATTTGTTAGACCAAAGGACATAACAGTATACTCGTATAATCCATAACGAGTAGAGAATGCTGTTTTAGGAATATCCTCCGTTCTAACCTTGATCTGATGATAGCCCGAACGCAAATCAATCTTAGAAAAGACACGGGCTCCAGTTAACTGGTCAAACAGATCATCAATTCGGGGCAAAGGATACTTATTCTTGATAGTGACTTCATTTAACGGACGGTAATCCACACACATCCGTAAAGTCTGATCTTTCTTTTTGACAAAGATAGCCGGGCATCCCCAAGGTGAGGAACTCGGTCGAATGAATCCCTTGTCAAGCAATTCTCCAAGCTGTTTCTTCAACTCAAACAGCTCATTGGAAGGCATGCGATAAGGTCTTCTCGAAATGGGAGTAGTACCAGGAACTAGTTCAATTACGAACTCTACTTCCCGATCGGGTGGCATACCGGGAAGTTCTTCAGGAAAGACGTCCGGATATTCACACACTACCGGTATTGACTCCAAAGTAGGAGTGGTATCAGCTTTCAATGCACCAAGGTGAGAATGAATCTGTCTAGACGAAAAATGGTGAAAGGCCATTTTATTAGTGAGGATATAGTTATTTGGGCACAATTAATTTGGCTGAAATTCTTGGACAGCCAGTCCATACCCAAAATGACATCTATCCCTTTAGAGTTTATCACAATCAGATCAGCCCAAAAATCTACCCCTTCAATATTGATATTGACATTAAGGCAGATTTGATCAGTCATAAATCTTGACCCAAAGCGAGTGAATAATATGAGGTGGATGAAGCGGATGCATATCTAAGCGATGTTGAGTAGCAAAGCGCCTACTAATAAAAGAATGGGATGCTCCGAGTCAAATAGAACAATAGCTGAACTGAAATTAACTAGGAGCATACCAAGGATAACCTCAGTGTCTCGGCCGCTTCTTCAGCAGTCAGTTGATTCACACGGCCATGAGAGAACAGATCGGGCTTAACAACCACCTTTGGGGAAGGTGCGAACGCCTGATGTCGGAGATGGTGAGCAGTGGTAATCCTTTGCCTTAGCAAAACATTGGTTCTAAAATGTCGGGCATCCACAATGATAGCATATCACACCCTACCGACATTGATAGCGATGGGTGGCCTGTGTCCACTAGGTCGGGACTGTCCAGTGGGTGGCGGTGGGCGAAAAGCAAACACCGGCGCCCTAGGTGGAATCGAGCCGGGCGCCGGAAGATCGAGGTCGCCACAGACGCGGTCCGATCGAACGCCACTATATGTGAATTGAGTGGCCTTCTGCCGCTTCAGTGAATCTTCCAAAGCTTTGCTCTTGGTCTCAGCAATTATAGCTTTGTCCACCAAATGCTGAAAATTTCTGAAGTCTTGTATTGCCAAAGCCAACTGCAATTCTTCAGATAGCCCATTCATGAAACGGTTTCGACGACGAGGGTCAGTCGAAACATCGTCAGGGGCATACCGAGCAAGAAAATTGAACTCATGAAGATACTCGGTCACTGACTTTCGCCCTTGCTTGAGAGCGAGAAATTCCTGCTGCTTGAGCATCATTACTCCCTCAGGAATATGGGCCTCGCGAAAAGCCTCCATGAACTCAAGCCAAGTAGGAGTATGGCCGGTGGGTTGGATAGCCAGATAACTATCCCACCAATTACTAGCTGGTCCAGTCAGCTGGTAGCTAGCATATAAGACCTTCTCCCTTTCCGAACATTGGGCAATGGTCACTTCTTTTCAATTTCGAAGCCGATCCTCTGCCTCCATTGGATCTCGAGAATTTGGAGAACACTGGCGGTTAGTTCATTTGAAAAAATCGAGACTACCTGCCCATGTTGAACTCTGCTCTACCGGTGAGTGTAGGAGTAAGCGGAGGTATTACGCGCAATCTGCTCCAAGATGCGCGTCTGGTCCATGCGGTTGCGCTCAATTTGCATGAGCACGTCCGCCATAGTGGGTGGTGGAGGAAGCTCCTCTTCCGGTCTACCACCTTGCGGACCATGGGATCCGGAAGGGTCAGTCTGTTCCCCCTGAGTATGGAGAACAGGAGTGGAGAACCTCTCCTCTTGTTGTGTTCGCGATCGAGTGGTTGGTCCTGTCATCCTGTTGCCATATAATGGTTAACAACATAACAAGGATACCCTCGGGCTAACACATACAAGATTCTGAAATAAAAGAAATGGATTCTAATTCAATTATGCATCATGACATGACATGCAGCCAATTAACGTCAAAACAGGGACACACCAAACAGCAAAAAGGTGCGGCCCCCAGTTCATTAAAACAGGTCGGCTAAACCAAATGAACAAAAACGCACAGAACTCAATACCACAAAAGCCGACCTCTATTTAACAGCCAACTAATCACCAAGACAGCACCAAGCCGAGAACAGCAAAAGGGGCGGCTCCCATTTACCATAAACTGTCAGCTGAACAAAGACCATAACAGACTCAAATACAACCAAAAGTCGGACTCCACTTTATTAACAGCCAACAGGAGACACATTAAGTCCAAAATACCCAGTAGACAACCATAACACCATGTTCCAAAAACAAACTTCGGCTCGAGTCTCCTTAATCAAATACCAACCACTCATCTACAGAGAAAAGACAAGGTAGGTAAGAAACTGATCTTGAAAAATCAACAGAAAGGTGGATAAGAATTGATACTAAAAGAAGATAAGAAATAAAAGAGAGCAGACTTAGATCTTTAGAAATTAATTTAAGTTAAAATAATATCACAGAGACCCACTAAAGGCAACAACCATGCTAATTCTATCCTACAGGCAAACGTATGCTCGATACCAACGTTATGAGACCCTCAAATATTGAATGTGCGAATTAAAATTATCTTGGTAGCATAATTCTTAATTAAGGAGCAGTGTAATGTCCTTAATAAAAATTATACTAGAAGCATAATCATAATAAGTAACAATCCAACATTTAGGTTCAGGATATATGCCATGCAATAGTTCCTGTGATTAGTGACTATTAGCATATATCCTTAATCAACATTGCATCAATCACATACAAGTCACATATTCACATAATATTATACATCAATAATTACATCATAATTCGGTTGCTACAGTGTTAGGTCTGCTACAGACCCGAATTAGCAACAGAACAGTGACCTTGGGTCATTAACAAAAAGAACAACAAATGAAGCAAAATAAACGATAAAACCACCAATGGCCCCATCATCCCATGAGCAGCTATTGCGTGGAGACTCGAATTAGCACTACTCGTTAGCGTCACTCAGATCGGCGCTAATGGGCATCTCATAAAGATATCCATCCTCACCTGCAACAAGAGGTCATAAAACCCTGAGTACAAAAGGTACTCAGCAAGACTTACACAAACTAATAAAAAAAGTGTTTGTTAGAACCTATACAAAGGAATAGAAAGTTGTATATGCATAAGGTCGACAATGAAGGCTTAAATGGTTCCATTTTGCATAAAGCGATACATCTTAACCTCACAGTTGCTATGTTTTGATAAAGCAATTTTGATAAATTGATTTGGACTAAAACAAAGGAGTGAGTGCAATTATAAGCATAAACAGTAACAAAAGTAAATAACAACTCACAATTAAATGTGCATGACAACCATCATGCCGAACCAATTCCCAAAAACAAACTTAGAGCAAAATCTATACAGTGACATCAATTCAAGTATCGTCTCAGAATCGTGGACACGGCTATTCAATAGTTTTATATCCTTGCAAGGGTGTACAACTTTACCCACATGACTTAGTTAGCCGTAAGCCTCCGGAATAATAACACACCGCCTTTGGTGTGTCGGTAAGATAAACTAAGATTTGGTATTTTTCAACAAGTTAACACTATTGAGTTGGATGACCCATGTGAGATTAATCCCGCTTAACAACGATCGATAGCATATATTCAACAGGGCTCACATGTTGTACCAGGAATGCCGACCAGATCAATTAAATACAAACTCGTGTTAGCCACACATATTACACATGATCGGGGCCTCAAGGAACGTACATGCGATGTAACACATCTACGCCTTACCCTTCTAAGAACATCGATATCAATATAAGTTCCACATGGCATACGACACGGCCCAAGACTTAAGCATCTATGCCATATGAAATCAATACACATGTCCTTACTCTCCAAAGATCCAACTCAATAATACTAACCCTTTACTTAACCAAACAGCGCCCATACTGCGTGTGGAAATGCGTTGGGACTTGAATTAAATTGTCGAGTTCAGGTCCTTAATCAACCCGCATAAGACATCCACATTTCCCAAATCTCGTGCACAAAGGCACCATCACTAGCATCCACTTGTCCAGATTTGAATTAATTGATAACAGGATTTAGAAGCATTTCCAAATCAAATAAACTGAACAAGGATCAAAGATAAATACAAATTATTTGTTGTTCCTGTGTTTGACAAGATAATCTTGTCAAACACTACCGTTCTATGTACTGCATGGCTAAGCAAAAGTTAAAACTAAACATTATAACATCACAGACTAGCTTAGGTGGAGTGTTTGATTGCATTAAAGATAAGCCACAAGTTCAGGGTATAACTAACTAGGAACAGGGCACAAATATTTTTAGAAAGTTGCATGCAACATGTCATTGTATTTTGTAAGTCTACAGTTCCAAAAGATTAGGACCAACATGGTGCAGAGAGGAAGCTTGCCTTGATAGTAGTAAACAACCTCTTGCTCAGGTTCTTGGGACTCAATAAAAGGCTCAACAATTTCAGAAGAACCAATATCTAAAAGAGAATAAAAGAAATTCCAATTAACACAGGAAAAACAGAGAACAAAATGAAAAAGAATGCATGATCAATTGATAATGCATGGGTAGCTATATGCTCAATCTATATCTAACTTATTGATGATACTAACCCATACATACCATCTACGGACACTTGCTACCCAGATTTTATATTTAGCTCAAAGCTACGATGTCGGGTTTTATACCTTTCGAGCAGACAGACAACAAATAATTCAATTTTTGGTTTAACTCAGTATAATAGGAATACTACAGATGCTTAAGTGTATAAAACTAGTGCCGTGTACTAGCTAATCAATTAGTGCCATTAATAGCAACTTATGACTTTAAATTTTTGTTGTTTGTTTGATCGGTTGGACTAATAACCAAAACAAAGAATAGGCGACTTACCACCTTGGTTGATTAGCAAAGCTACAAGACTAGGGCTTTAAAGGAGAGATAATACTACCAAAAGGCAATAAATATCATCACTCCCTAGTGCTAAATCTAACCACCGGTTTAAAAAGAAGGAAAAGGCGTAGTGACTTTGTCGGTTTTAGACCAAAACAAAGAAAAAGTCCTTGCCCGATTTCGCTATTTGGAGGAATAGACTAACTGAAGACCTAAAATGGAAATCAAGGCCAACAGAAAAGTGATTAACACCATAACGTGTCAATGCTAACCCTAAACACATGGTTTAAAGATAGGAAAGGAAAAATTTGATCATTTGTTGGTTTTGACCGACAAAAGATGATAGAGAGACAATTTAACTTACAAACTAAGTGGGTGATTTTGATAATTAAAAGATGGTCTACTAATGATACTAGGGTTCACTTAAGACCTGAATAAGCTAGTATTTAGACAAGAGAAACCCTACTTCTCGAAACGATATGAAAGACCGAAAAGTTAAAATACAAGTTTCTAACTAACTCCAGATAGGAACACCTCATGATCAGTGAGTGGTCTAAGGGAACTAAAGATGTTCTTAAGGATCTTTAGATAATAAGACTTAAGGTTTAACTTACCAGCTAGGGTTGGATAATAAAATATCAAGTTCTTGGTCAACAAAAGAGGTCCAGTAAACCTTTTTCTTGTGCTGACCAAAAAGAAAATGATGGAACTTAACTCTAGAGATCATTAGGTACATCCTTGCTAAGAAAAGATAGAACCCAACTCACCCAGGTGAGGTTTTCCAAGATGAAGCTTCACAGCTCAAGTTGACAGGGAGAAGAACCACAAGTCCAACCTACAAGAAATGACCAACACCACATTAGCATGAGAGTTGGGTCTTCTTGCGGTTGAACAATGGAAGAAAGACAAGGATGCTTCACTGTGAAGGAAGACAGCTAATGGAGTTCTCCCAGGTCAACAAAGGCAGGAAAAAGGAACTAGGGTTTATATAGTGTACAAAATGTGTAGAGCAACCGAGAGTTCTCTAGAATCCAAGAGGTGGCACTAAAGATAGAGATGAAGAGAAAATATCCTCCAAAACATCGTGTTTCTACCACCATTTCGGCCGCAATAAAGGTTTGCCTACGGTGGAAAACCGAGAGGAAACAACAATTTACGCCATCGACGTGGGTCCCAGAGGTATTCACGCCATGCAACAGATGCAAAGAACGGCGACGCATGACCACCGCTCGATCCTACACGGCGGCCGTGGATGCGGGTGAAAACACATTGAACCCAGATCGAGACGTGGGCCACACGATCTTCAGCGGACGGCCACGATCGCGAGGTCCTGAAGTGGTCCGAACGGCCCAAGTCACAGGAGTCGTCCGATCACGCGTTAAAGGCTGAGATTCAGTGGGCGCGAAAAGTGGTCCGATCGGCCCACTCAACAGGAGCCGTGCGATCGCAAAACAACGGCCCAAGATTTCAAACGCGCGAGAGCGCTTCGGACCATGGGATCCATCGCCGTTAAAGCGCAATTCAACGGCCAGATCGAGGCGGCTCAAAGCGGTCCGAACGTCACAAAGAATCTGGGCCGCACGCTAAGGATCCAACGGTCAATAATGGAAGGGGGATGGAGCGGTCCGGAAGGCCCAACTAATCTGGCATGTTCGTGCGGAAATGAAGGGCTGAGATGGGCTAGAAGTTTCGGATGTGCGCGCGACGTGACAGGGTGAGGTCCAGCCGCATGGTTCGAACCCTGGTCCGGTCGCTACAGTGCTAGACCGAGAGATTTGACCAGATTTAAATCAAAACTTCAAAGCCTTTGATCGACTTCAAAATAGCAAATAAATTTGTAAAATCATGAAATTTTACAGATTTGCTCTTCGATGATATATTCCCCAAATAAATTTTAAAATCACAGTTTCTTCTTTATAAATACATAAATAATTCATTTAGACCAACTAAGGATTTAATTAAAGACAATATTTTTCTAAAATCAAAATAATTTCCATAAATTCAACAAAAATTATTTTTCGCCATAATAATTCATCGATTTTTAATTAAAATAAATCCCAGTCATAATACCAACATTGGATGGTCTTTCCTTTGAAAATTTTGATCAATTTGGAGTTTGCAATAGAATTTTGGGAAAATGGTTTGTAACATGTTACCTAAATTGCCTAAATGAACATTAATGACATGAACAGTACTTTAATTATTACTGTATATTAGGGCTGAGGCTGTTACACAACCGATTATGCATGAACCTACAGGGTCACACACTTAACGGGTTGGAACAAACCAGTACGAATACGATTCGTCAAATGTGTTTGGATAGGATCCGTCACGAGCACTATATAAGAAGATGCATGAGGCTGTTTGGGTGAGAAGTTTTACATCACTGAAACCCTAGCCGCCATCTTCCTGAGAGCTCTATCGTGCGATTTGGTGCTAGTACACCGACATACAGTTGTTCCTTCCCTGGATGTGTGGATACCATAGAGGCGCTACTACGACTGTTGCGCTTGAGGACGATCCGCGATCTTCACAAGGAACTGCAGACGTTGCTGGAGGAGATGATAACTCGCGAGGACGCTGGACGATCGACTACGACCACTACATCGATGCGCTCTACGTTGGACCAGCCGCCCAACCCTTCTTCTCGCCGCTTCACAAGATTCTGGCGGTAATGATCTGTGATCATCTACTTGCTTGGCTTCCTGGTTTGCGTGGTAGAAATTTTTTATTTGTAGCTATCGTAGCCTACCCGTGGCCCAACAACTATTTGTTCCAGAATCCTCTGTGCGTTTGCTATTATTGCAGGAATCACATGCAGGTGGATTGATGGGTCACTTTGGCCGTGAGAAGACGTTGTCTATGCTGAGCGATCACTTTTATTGGCCTAAGATGAGGCGAGACGTAGAGAGGTATGTGCAGCGATGCACTACTTATCACAAAGCGAAGTCGAAGTTGAATCCACACGGTTTGTATACCCCCTTACCTGTTCCTAATGCACCATGGGAGGATATTAGTATGGATTTTGTTTTAGGACTGCCTAGAACTAAGAAGGAGAGCGATTCTGTTTTCGTTGTTGTGGATCGATTTTTGAAGCTGGCGCTTTTTATTCCGTGCCACAAGAGCAGCGATGCGTCGCATATTGCTGACTTGTTTTTCAAGGAAATTGTGAGGTTACATGGTGTGACACGTACCATTTTGTCGGATCGCGACGTGAAGTTCATGAGCTACTTCTGGAAGATGCTTTAGGGCAAACTGGGGACGAAGTTGTTATTCAGCACAACTTGTCATCCCCCAACTGATGGTTAAACGGAGGTAGTGAACCGTACACTTTCGATGCTACTCCAGACTATGATCAAGAAGAATCTGCGCGAATGGGAGGATTGTTTGCTGCACATGGAATTCGCTTATAATCAGGCCGCGCACTCTACTACGCAGATGTGTCCTTTTGAGGTGGTGTATGGCTTCAAACTCTTTACGCCACTTGATTTACTACCACTTCCAAGTCAACATCGTGTTCATATGGAGGCTTCCAAATGAGCTAAATATGTCAAGAAAATGCATCTTAATACAAAAGGAGTGATCTAGCGCAAGGCTCAGTACTATGCTGAGAAGGCGAACAAGAATAGGAAGAAGATGATTTTTCAACCAAGTGATTTGGTTTGGGTACACTACCGCAAGGATCGTTTTCCAAAACGCTGAAAGTCCAAATTAATGCCAAGAGGTGATGGACCTTTCCGGGTGCTTGCGAAGATCAATGACAATGCTTACAAGATAGAGCTTCCTAGTGATGATCATAACATTAGCTCTACGTTCAATGTCGCTGATTTGTCATCTTTCTTTGGTGGTGATGATTTAGCGTCGAGGACGACGCCTTTTCAAGAAGGGGAGGATGATGTGGGCATCCCTGATGATGAGGACATTCCTACGACTCCGACCTGCTCAGACACCTCTACAGCTGGTTCAGACATTCCTACGACCAGTTCGGTTATCCATACGACCGGTGCAATGACTCGAGCCAGAGCCAAGGTACTGAACCAACAGGTGGTTTCGTTTCTTAATAAGTTTTCTATTAACAATAATGAGAATTGGCTACTACCTCATGCAAGAACTTTGTGCATTCTCAGGTTTGACAGGGAAGTTGCATGGGAGACTCAGAGGAAGAAGGAAGCCTACGACAAGGTCTATGACCAGGTCCATGACCAGGTCGAACACTATGTAGGCCTCAGAGGCAAAGCAATAGAGGAGACTCGTGGAAGATCAAGGGAAGTCACTTTCAGTTGTCTTTACTAGAACTACGACCAGTCTCGGAAGATATACGATCGATCCAACAACCAGGTCTATGACCAGTCCTATGACTAGGGCCACGACCAGATAGCCTACGACCAGGTCTACGGCCGGGAGATCTGAACTAAATCATGAGAAGGATTCTTGGGGCTAAGATATTTCATTGTAGATAAGTATAGTATATATCTTTTAGAAAGAATCGGTTGTAATCTTTCCATAACTGTATTAGGAAAGAATTTATTTATGATACAAGAGTTAGAGATAGACTCGACATTAAGCCGTGTGTAAGTTGGCCGCACCCTTAGGTGCCAATATAAGGCCAAGGCATTGCCCATTGTAAAGGGAGACTAGTTTATGCATAAGATTGATACATAGCTATTGCTTGTTCTTTCAAACCAGAGTTCATGCGAGGACTTTGAGAGAGAATTGGGAGATCCATTGGTTCATCCTGCACTTCAAGGTCAAGTTGTCGTTCCATTGGGAATTGGGGGCTTGGCGATCGTCGTTCGTGGTCTCGCGACGATCAATTATCCGGTGTGTTTTGGGTGTACTCCAAAGAGTTGATGGTTCATGCATTGGCGTGAGTGTTCAGCTAGCAACTTCGTCTTCTTCACATCTTGTATCTACGGTACCTCACTGAGAAGATCGGGCAACCCCTGTATCACTAAGGATGCGTTCCTATTTTATGGCGGTGACGAAGAGCTCGTTGTAAGTGGTTACACCGATGCAAGCTTCCAAACCGACAGAGATGATTATCGTTCGCAATCTAGTTTTGTATTCATTTTGAATGGAGAAGTAGTGAGCTGGAAAAGTTCCAAGCAAGAGACGGTTGCTGATTCTACGACGGAGGCCGAGTACATTGCGGCTTCTGAAGCTGCAAAAGAAGGTGTCTAGATAAGAAATTTTCTTACTGAGTTGGGTGTGGTTCCAAGTGCCTCGAGTCCGATGGATCTCTATTGTGACAACAATGGAGCCATTGCTCAGGCTAAGGAGCCTAAATCCCATCAGAAGTCCAAACATATACTCAGGCATTGTCATCTTATTCGCGAGTTAGTGAATAAAGGAGATGTTAAGATGTGCAAAGTTCATACAGATTTAAATGTTGCTGATCCGTTGACAAAGCCTCTTACACAGCCAAAGCATGAGGCGCACACAAGAGCTATCGGTATTAGATACCTAAATGATTAACTCTAGTGCAAGTGGGAGATTGTTGGAAATATGCCCTAGAGGCAATCATAGAGATGATTATATTTCATTATGTTCATAATATTGGATAATATGTTATCATGTTCCTTGAATGAATCATTGGTTATGAAGATTAACAAGTATGTGACTTGCTGGTGAAACTCTTAACTTATATGATGTTGTTATAAATGAATCCCTGATCGGATGTCAATGGTCGGAACACTATTGACTCTATCGACCAGCACATTATATTGATTGATGACCATGTTTCACTAGTCAAGGGTATAGAGATATCGAATCAATAATGTGAACACATGTTAGAGAACATAGGGTTGGATTGACCCACCTTGAGACACTATTGAGATTGTTATGATTCTATGTGTCGTTAGTTGGTCTCAAGCAATGATGATGTATAATCCTTAGACCTGAGATCAGCATGGTTTCCTACATGTGTAATAGCACTATTAAGGGTTGCCAATCGCTACTCGTAACTGGGTAGTTATAAAGGTAGCTTTCGGGTATGCTATGAAACATGCAAAGGAATGTGACTGGTCAGATATGGGATTTCCCCTCCTAACATAACAGGAGATGTCTCTAGGCCCCTCGTTGTGGTCGGATAAAGAAAGTGCATGGCCATGCCACTAGTGGTCGAATTGTTCGACCACGTAAAGTTATCCGACACTCGATCGAGAAAGTATTGAATAGTCCATGGATGACATAACATCTCACCTGGACTTCAACCAGACATCGTGAGGCAAAGGGAGAATACACGAGTAGGTCACTTAGTTCGATCAGTTACGGACTGGTCGTATGGAGATACGAGCTGGTCGTAGACTGGTCAAACGTAATCATAGAGTGGTCGTAACCTGGTCATAAGGAGTTACGAACTAGTTATGACCAAATACGAACTGGTCGTATAGACATAGGACCTGGTCGTAAGTGATGAGGACCTAGTTGTAGATCATATTGCATTAAGGTTCGAGCGATATAATTTGTGTATATTTGGAAATCGTTATGTCCTGCTAGGAACCGCTAACGACTCATGATCCAAAAGGGTTTCCAAGTCACAACCGATTACGCATGAACCTAATGGGTCACACACTTAATGGGTTGGAACAAAATATGTTCAGATAGGATCCGTCACGAGCACTATATAAGGAGATGCATGAGGCTGTTGACGGGTGGATGTAACAGACAAGACACATGAAAGTCAAGACTTAGGTTGTTCCACCGAAACCCTAGCCGCCATCTTCCTGAGAGCTCTGCCGTGCTACTTGGTGCTAGTACACCGGCGTACGATTGTTCCTTCCCTGGACGTGTGGATACCGTAGAGGCGCTACTGTGGTTGCTGTTGTGCTTGAGAACGATCCGCGATCTTCATAAGGAACTGCAAAGATTGCTGGAGGAGATGATCGACTCACAAGGACGCTGGACGATCGACTACGACCACTACATCGACGCACTCTACGTTGGACCAGGCTGCTCCAACTCTTCTTCCACTGCTTTGCGCATCTGGTGGTAACGATCTGTGATCATCTACTTGCTTGGTTTCCTAGTTTACGTGGTAGAAATTTTTGATTTGTTGCTATCGTAGCCTACCCATATCCCAACACAAACAGCGTGGTCAGTCGCTTCTTACAAAGATTAAAAAAATAGAAACTTATAAATAAACAAAGTTTTTTTAGTGACGGAGGTAGGCTGCTATCTCCGTCTTCAAATCTTCGTAGGCGGCGGCGTCGGCGTCGGATGGTTCGTGATCGAACGAAGCCTCAAATACATCCACTTGCTGACGCGCTCGTTCGAGTGTCTCCTAAAGACCCTCGGACTATTGAATTTTGAAGAATTGAGCCCATAGGCTCTCTTCCTTTACTTGCTTGCTTGAGGGGTCTCGGCCTGGTCGACTCGGTCGCCCGCCGCCTCGATTAAGCAGTTGAAGTGATGGCAAGCCTTCTGAAGATGTGCAATGTCGTTGTGGAGGACCACGTCGATGACACGGTAAACTCGCCGAAGGTGGGAGATCACCCGGAAGATACGACGGAGGAGGATGTCAAGACGGCGGAAGGTGGCCGTCACTTGCTCCAGCAAATCCTCGGACAGAGGAGTGAAGACACTGTTGAAACAGTGTGTTTTCACAGCATCTGCCAAGGCACAGCCAAAGAGGTGCTCGTACGGTACGACTAGGTAGGCCATCAATGCCGGCAATAAGGAAACAGAAGAGGCAGCTATTTCTGCTTTTTTAGAAGTAGTAGAGTTATATGTGGGGATGATCATCTTCGATGGCGGATGATACTTTCTATAAAACAAGGAATAAATTCAAAGCGTGAGACGAAGAGACACATCAGGGAGCCGAAGCGGCATTGATGCAATAAAGAGACGCATCGGCGATGAAGATGTAATACTCCAGATGTATAATTCGGAAGAAAACAACAATTCAAAGAGAAGGTCTATTTCAGAATCGATTTAGAAGAAGGATCAAATAGAAATTACTCAATTAATCGGTTAATAAAGGAGTTAGCAGCGTTTTTTTGGGCATCTTGGGCCTGGGCCTTGGCCCATGCAGCCCCTTAGTGGCCGGCCAAGGGGGGGAAGGCATCCTCCCCCCCCCAAACCCTAGCCGCCCCATACACCCCCCCCCCACACACACACACACTCCTTGCCGCCCCTCCCACCCCCTTAGGCCGCCACTCCTCCCCCATGTGCGCCTCCACCCAGGTCCCTGTGCCTCTCCCTGCGTCTCCCCCGCTGCCAGCAAGCTCGTCCTCCTCCCGCTGGTCGTCCAAGGAAGGTGAGGAGAAGGCTCGCACGTGTGGTGGCCGGCCAAGAAAGGAGAGGAAGGAGGATGGAAGGGAGGGAAGAAGAGAGGGAAGAGGAAGGTTAGCGGGCTGCTCGTGATCTTCAGCAGCTCATCCCGGGTAACCTTCATTTCCCTTTGATTAGATTGCTGATTAGTCGTTCTAGCGATGTCGGTATTTAGGGCTGCTCAGGACAGATTAGAGAGGATTGAGGTTTTGATGTGTTTAAAGGCAGAATTAGTTCTGGATGTCTCCTAGGATAATGTAGAGGACATCGTCATATTTCCGTGAAGTGCTAGAACACGTAATTTGGACCTCGGTGGCAGAAGTTATGATTTTATTAATGGGACTGTTCTACAGAATCGTTGGTTTTCTGACAGGTTATAGTAATCTGGGTGAAACGATTAGTTAAAGGGGAAATCAGAGAAGCTCAGTCTAATGAAAGTTGTAGATCATTTTCTCAGCTTTTTAGAAAGCTTAAGAACTTGAGATTTGTACACTCGTACTGAAAGTTATGGTATTTTTAGTGTTCTGTCCAGAGAGCCTAACGTGAAATCGATGTTTTACTAACTAGCTTGGTAGGGGTATTATTTGGCCGATTCAGAGAGGCTCACCAACTAGACATAGTTGGAGAATTTAATTAAGTTTCCAGAAAGTCCAAGAAAACCTTAATTGGACTCCTGTAACAATAGATATGGATTTTTGATGTTGACTATCCACCGAGGGGACAGATCGACGTTTAGGAATTAGGGTTGGGATCGAGTTAGACGCTTTTGCGAGTTAGTGATTGTTGTTATATAGTTTGTTTTGGTCCGCTACTGTCGTCTTAGCGTGTGTTATAATTATTTATTCAGGTGGTGGACTGGTCCCAGGGGCAGCACCTCCTGCACGTCCCTCGTTCCCTCGCGGTTAAGGCAAGTATAATTATGGATATACTAGTTATTATCGAATGGCATTGATTGATAATTTTCTATGATTAGTTGTGTTGTTCGTGGCTGATATGGTGATATGATTAGTAATGATCATGATTTCTAGTGTTATGAGTATTGTGTTAATCATGGATGTTTGAAAGTTGTGAAGTCTATGATTATGAGCTTTTGTAGTATGAATAGGATATTCATATGCAATGTTGATGCGGATGCATGTTTGTATTAATTTAACAATTCATACATATGCATCATGTTGGCTTATTGAAGTCTTGGTCATGTGATGACCAAGCAACTCTTGAGGTCCCCATCATGTTAATGACGGGCTAAAGGTCCCCATGCTTGTAAAGCATGGGCTTTAATCCCCATACTTGCGGAGTATGGACAATGGTCCTGCGGATGATGGCACGTGCATGGAATGTGCATCGACGGATCGCACTTTGCATTACCGTAAAATGCAAAAGGAAAGAGAAGAAAAAGATCATTTTTGAGCATATTGCATAGCATGTGTGTGTAAGGTGATTGATATGTGGTTTTGTGAAGTATAGTTGATGAGTTACATGCTTGTATGCTGTTGATGCCATTTATTATATTTGCTGAGTCTTTAGACTCACCTCTTGTTGTTTGTTGTGTTTTAGGTACCTTTACAAGATCAGCATGCATGGGGGAAAGGAAGGATTAGACTTCTTGCACTTTTGCACGAATTACCCACCATGGAATGAAAGGAAAATTAACTAGGAGATGAATAAACTGTTTAAAGTACTCATATTGATTATTGCTTGCTTGGAGTAATCTGTAATAAATGAATAGACGTTTTGGATGCTCGTGATCTATTTCTTAGATGTTTAGTTGCTATGGATGTCATAGTAACGAATAGTCAGTTTTGATTACGTCTTGATCATATTACAATTTGGATTATCTTTATATGTTATAATTGTCTGTTAGAACCTCCGGTATGGATAACTATACAAAGGAGGTTCTGTCGAAATTTTGTAAGGTGTTTAGGTTTAATTATGTTTAATTTATTTAGTTTAGTAGCATTCCTGGCCTTCATTTGGCTGGGGTGTTATAGTTGGTATCAGAGCGGGCTGTTGGTCCGTGGTTAATGAAACATTAATTTTGACACACTAAGCACAGTAGGTGGGAATTGGGTTTGCATTGCATCTACGCTTCCGTTGATTATTATAATTGGATGTGTGCTTAATGTTTAAATTTATGCTTGTTTGTGATGTTTAGAGATGGCAAGGGATAGAGGCCGTGGCCGTGGTCGTGGCCGGCATGGTGCCAGACGAGGCCGAGCAATGCCCCCGCCCGAAGTTCAGAGCTCTGTTTGCACCCGCAGCCGCTCCTTTGGCGGCTCCTGCGGTGGTACCGGCAGTGGGTGCTATGGGACTGCATCAATGGAATGCTTTGAGGTTGGACACCTTTGATGGGTTGGGCACGCCAGTTGATGCTGCTAACTAGCTGCGTCACATAGAGAGGCATTTGGGAGCGTTGGGATTGACTTCAGAGCAGAGGGTTCAGTTCGTGGCCTTTCAGCCGAAAGGGAAAGCGGATCTCTGGCGGGAAGGAGTCCTGTCAGCTAGAACCGCTACCCATGGACCAACAACTTGGGAACTATTTGTGGAGTAGTTCAGGAGGAGGTTTTATCCTGCCTTATTTGTGGAAAGGATGGAGGTATCATTGAACAGTTTCAAGCAGGGGAAGATGTCGGTGACAGAGTACGAAGTGGGTTTCAATAACTTAATCCACTTCGTTCCAGTTGTGGCTACCAATGAGGGGGAAAAGGCTAAGAGGTTTCGCAGAGGGCTCGAGCAGGAATTTTGTCAAGTGTTGGGGGCATTGGAGCTGCGTGATTTTAGCTCCCTGGTAGAGCAGGCCAGGGGCATGGAGCTAGAGATGCAGATTGGGGAAGAGATGCAAGGTACAGGGGGTACCATGGTTCCTGAGGGTGCTGGTGGCAGTCAGAGGAAGGGTTTCGGAGGAGGAAGCGGGTCATCTCTGAAGCCTGTTTCCAAGAAATTCAAGGGCCCGCAGAATTCTTTCAAGTCTAGGTTCACAAAGCCACAGTCATCCTCCACTTCTCGGCCGTCGTGAAAGTGCTCCTATGATCTTGCCGGTCCCGAGGCAAGGTATGAAGTGCTTCAAGTGTGGTAATGAACATCGTGCTTGAGTGTACTGGTCGGTGCTTGTCGCCACTGTGGTCAGGAGGGCCACAAGGCGTTGGTTTGTAAGTGGAATCCCGCCAGTATTATCAAGTGGGAGCCAGTTCAAGCGTCGGCACCGTGCCATTGCTTCTTCTCGAGGGTCGGTGCAGATGCTAGCATTGCTCCTACTCGATCTTGATCTGACCTCGGCCCTACTACCCTACTCTGGAGGATCCCACGACAGAGGTATTTTTGGCACTTTGCTCTGCAGCTCTGTTTCGATTAAAGACCTTGGCTCCTCCTACAGCTGCTACACCACCATACCAGGGTGCTGGGGCTTCCGCCGCCCTAGCATCAGTTGCTTATGCCTTGCCGACTACTGAGTCGGTGGGTCATCCCGATGTGTTGACAGATACGCTCCTTGTGGATTCAGTGGGGGCTTTTGTTTTGTTTGATTCTGGGGCTACTTTCTCTTTTGCATCGTTAGAGTTTGCTAGCCAGGCAAAGTTGAGTATGCAGTCTATAGCTCAGTCAGTTTTAGTTAATTCACCTGGAGGAATTCTTTCTAGTTCCACGGTCTGTCCTGGTTGTGTGATCTCTTTGGATGGGGAAGACTTTATTGCTAATCTGATGGTTATGAAGATGGAACCGTTTGACGTTATTTTGGGTATGGATTATTTGCATAGTTACCATGCTGTCATATCATGCTTTTGGAAGACAGTAACTCTGCAAGCTCCGTCTAGGCAGGAGATAGTTTTTCAGGGTAGTGCCCCTTCTTACTCACTTTGTGTGCTGGCTAGTTTGCTTCCTGGTAGTCGAGCAGCAAAGAGTGGCTTTCTTTTGTCATTGGTGGAGAAGCCGAGTTCGTCTTTGGACTTTCTACATGTATTCGATGGTTCAGAGTTTCGGGCGTATTTCAGCGAGATCTGCCAGGGATGCCTCCACCTCGCCCAGTGGAGTTTAGGATTGATTTAGTACCCAGCGCTCGACCGGTTTCCATGACCCCGTACCATCTGGCACGTCCTTTTCAGGAGGAACTAAAGAAGCAGTTGGACGATCTAAAGGCGAAGGATCTTATTCGTCCCAGTGTGTCTCCGTGGGGAGCTCCTGTGCTATTTACCAAGAAGAAGGATGGTAGTTGGCGCATGTGTATTGATTACCGTGCTCTCAACCAGCTGACCATTAAGAATAAATATCCTTTGCCACGCAATGAAGATTTATTTGACCAGTTGAGAGGGGCAAAGGTATTTTCAAAGATTGATCTCCAGTCGGGATACAATCAGATTCCTGTCCGAAAGGAGGATATTGAGAAAACGGCGTTCTCCACAAGGTATGGGCATTTTGAATTTAAAGTTATGTCTTTTGGACTAACGAATGCCCCTACTGCTTTCATGGAGACAATGAACAGGATGCTGCATGAGTATCTGGATGATTTTGTCGTCGTCTTTATTGATGATATTTTGATCTACTCAAAGACTGAAGCAGATCATGGGCGTCATCTAAGGCTGGTGTTGGAGACGCTAAGAGAGAATAGGTTTTATGCCCAGCTGAAGAAGTGCGAGTTCTGGATGTCTGAGGTGGGATTTTTGGGGCATGTTATCAATGATAAGGGAATATCAGTTGATCCAAGTAAGATTTTCATAGTGGTAGAATGGGGAAGGCCAACCAACGTCAAAGAAGTGAGAAGCTTCCTTGGAATGGCAGGTTATTATCGGTGATTCGTGCAGGATTTCTCCATCATTGCCAAGCCTTTATCCAGGCTCACTCAGAAGGATGTGAAGTTTCGATGGGATGATGATTGTGAACGTAGTTTTCAGACTTTGAAAGAAAAGCTGGTGACTACTCTTGTTCTCATTGTTCCTGAGCCCGGGAAGCGTTTCATAGTTTACTCCGACGCTTCTCTAGTTGGTTTGGGTTGTGTGCTCATGCAAGATGGTAAGGTTCTGGCTTACGCCTCTAGACAGCTGAAGAAGCATGAGCAGAACTACCCAACACATGATTTGGAGTTGGCTGCGGTAGTGTTCGCTTTGAAGCTTTGGAGACACTATCTGTATGGTGAATCTTGTGATGTCTTTACTGATCACAAAAGCCTTAAGTACATTTTTATACAGAAGGATCTGAATCTGAGGCAACGCAGATGGTTAGAGCTGATCAAGGATTACGATCTCACGATTCAGTACCATCTAGGCAAGGCCAATGTGGTGGCTGATGCTCTTAGTCGCAAGGCGACGCCTGCTACTCTGGATTGCCTAATTGCTGATTTTGACCGCATGGGAATATCTTATTGCTATGCAGGCACGGCTCATGTCGAAACTCAGTTGATCTTAGAGTCAGCCATTCCAGAGCGGGTGCGGGAAGCACAGCAGAATGACCAGTTATTGCAGAGGGTCAGGAAGCGTTTGGAAATGGGCAAGGAAGGGGATTTCAGTTTGGATGGGTCTGGAGCATTGCGATTTAAGGGTCGCCTCTGTGTGCCGCAGAAGGCGGAGGTTAAGGATGATATTTTGGGGGAGGCACATCGCACCCCGTATACTGTTCATCCGGGTGAGACTAAGATGTACCGTGATCTGAAGTAGAACTTCTAGTGGAAAAGAATGAAAGTGGATATTGCTAATTATGTAGCCTCTTGTGGCGTTTGTCAGCAAGTGAAGGCAGAACATAAGCGTCCCGCAGGGTTATTGCAGCCTTTGGAAGTCCCTTAATGGCCTTGGGATGATATCTCCATGGACT
This sequence comes from Phyllostachys edulis, assembly GCA_036346405.1. Classification (NCBI taxonomy): domain Eukaryota; kingdom Viridiplantae; phylum Streptophyta; class Magnoliopsida; order Poales; family Poaceae; genus Phyllostachys; species Phyllostachys edulis. Next base: position 30,683,256 of record CM070565.1, on the reverse strand, counting down.
TTGTAGTCGCATTACCTCGATCGCCGCGAGGAAAGGATGCAGTTTGGGTGATAGTGGATCGATTCAGCAAATCAGCGCACTTTATTCCTATCCGCACGACCAACTCAGCGAGCGACTTGGCTCCTATCTATGTGCGGGATATTGTGAGATTGCATGGTGTGCCAAAGACCATCATTTCTGACAGAGATGCCAAGTTTGTATCCAAATATTAGGAGAGTTTGCAGAGTGCACTGGGCACCCAGCTCCATTTGAGTATAGCCTTTCATCCACAGACAGATGGACAGTCAGAGCGCACTATTCAGACCTTGGAGGACATGTTGCGGTCCTGTGTTCTGTCCTGGAAGGGTAGTTGGGAGGACCAGTTGCCATTGGCAGAGTTTGCTTACAATAACAGCTACCATTCAAGTATTAAAGCCGCACCGTTCGAGGTTTTGTATGGGCGAAAATGCAAGTCACCCCTTTGATGGGAAGCGATGGGTGAGAAGGTAGTCTTGGGCCCGGATTGGGTCCAAAAGACAGTTGAACGGGTGGCCTTGGTGAGACAGAATCTGTTAGCAGCCCAGAGCAGGCAGAAAAGTTATGCACATGTGAGGAGAAGGGATTTGGAATTTGAGGTGGGAGATCAGGTGCTCTTGAGAGTACCTCCCACAAAAGGTGTGGTGAGATTCGGTACCAAAGGGAAGCTTAGCCCAAGGTACGTTGGGCCTTTCACGATCTTGGCTCGGATTGGAAAGTTGGCATACCGCTTGGACCTTCCAGAGTCTATGCAAGGAGTGCATAACATTTTTCATGTATCTATGTTGAGGAAGTACCTGCGAGATCCGGAGCATCACGTTTCACTAGAACCTCTAACCATTGAGTAGGATCTGTCCTTTGAGTCCAAGCCAGTGCAAATTCTAGAAAGATCAGAAAAAGCATTGAGGAACAAAACTTTAAAGTACGTCAAGGTGCTTTGGTCGTAGCAGACAGAGAGAGAGGCCACCTGGGAATTGGAGTCTCACATGCGCGAGCAATATCCAGAGTTATTCACAGCAGGTACATGTTAATGTTTTTTTTAAGCTATAGCTGTGATTTCACCTTGGCGTAAGCGTGGTTAGAATTCAGGGACGAATTCAGTTTAAGGGGGATAGAATGTAATACTCCAGATGTATAATTCGGAAGAAAACAATAATTCAAAGAGAAGGTCTATTTCAGAATCGATTTAGAAGAATGATCAAATAGAAATTACTCAATTAATCAGTTAATAAAGGAGTTAACAAAGTTTTTTTGGGCATCTTGGGCCTGGTCCTTGGCCCATGCAGCCCCTTAGTGGCCGGCCAAGGGGGGGAAGGCATCCTTCCCCCAAACCCTAGCCACCCCATACACCCCCCTCCTTGCCGCCCCTCCCACCCCCTTAGGCCGCCACTCCTCCCCCTTGTGCGCCTCCACCCAGGTCCCTGCGCCTCTCCCTATGCCTCCCCTGCTGCCGGCAAGCTCGTCCTCCTCCCGCTGGTCGTCCAAGGAAGGTGAGGAGAAGGTTCGCCTGTGTGCTGGCCGGCCAAGAAAGGAGAGGAAGGAGGAAGGAAGGGAGGGAAGAAGAGAGGGAAGAGAAAGGTTAGCGGGCTGCTCGTGATCTTCAACAGCTCAACCTGGGTAACCTTCATTTCCCTTTGATTAGATGGCTGATTAGTCGTTCTAGCGATGTCGGTATTTAGGGCTGCTCAGGACAGATTAGAGAGGATTGAGGTTTTCATGTGTTTAAAGGCAGAATTAGTTCTGGATGTCTCCTACGATATTGTAGAGGACGTCGCCATATTTCCATGAAGTGCTAGAACACGTAATTTGGACCTCAGTAGCAGAAGTTATGATTTTATTAGTGGGACTATTCTGCAGAATCGTTGGTTTTCTGACAGGTTTTAGTAATCTGGGTGAAACAATTAGTTAAAGGGGAAATCAGAGAAGCTCAGTATAATGAAAGTTGTAGATCATTGTCTCAGCTTTTCAGAAAGCTCAAGAACTTGAGATTTGTACACTCGTACTGAAAGTTATGGTATTTTTAGTGTTCTGTCCAGAGAGCCTAACATGAAATCGATGTTTTATTAACTGGCTTGGTAGGGGTATTATTTGGCTGATTCAGAGAGGCTCACCAACTAGACTTAGTTGGAGAATTTAATTACATTTCCAGAAAGTCCAAGAAAACCTTAATTGGACTCCTGTAACAATAGATATGGATTTTAGAAGTTGACTGTCCACCGAGGGGACAGATCGACGTTTAGGAATTGGGGTTGGGATCGAGTTAGATGCTTTTGCGAGTTAGTGATTGTTGTTATATAGTTTGTTTTGGTTCGCTACTTTCGTCTTAGCGTGTGTTATAATTATTTATTCAGGTGGTGGACTGGTCCCGGGGGCAGCACTTCCTGCACGTCCCTCTTTCCCTCGCGGTTAAGGCAAGTATAATTATGGATATACTAGTTATTATCAAATGGCATTGATTGATAATTTTCTATGATTAGTTGTGTTGTTCATGACTGATATGGTGATATGATTAGTAATGATCATGATTTCTAGTGTTATGAGTATTGTGTTAATCATGGGTGTTTGAAAGTTGTGAAATCTATGATTATGAGCTTTTGTAGTATGAACAGGATATTCATATGCAATGTTGATGCGGATGCATGTTTGTATTAATTTGACAATTCATACATATGCATCATGTTGGCTTATTGAAGTCTTGGTCATGTTGTAACACACTGGCTATTCAGAAGCCAAGATGTTACCTAAATCATCTAACACACAACCATAATGCGGAAGAATTTGAATAATATCATCCAATGACATAAAGAGATCACTATTTTATAGAACCGTGGCATGAAAATATTCTGAATTCAAGCAAGTATAACGAGGGGTGATCGAAGATCACAAGCAATGCTTAATCAACCATAACATAAAGAGGGTTATCAACTCCATCTAAATTTAATTATTGCAGTTCATCATTAACGAATGAAAGATAGAACAAAATCGTAATCTTGGACTTGATTAAGGTGAAGTGAATGAGTAGTGCGTGTCTACTCCCTCCCAATAGAGCCAACAACAATGATCACCTAAAAACAAACAAACAACGCAAGAATGAGTCCGAGACTGAGCAAGTACAGAAAATAAATGGGACATACCGCAAACATGATCATGACAACATCATTGAAGAATATGAATAAATCACAGAACGAATATTTGAATGAATGGAATAAATGAATTGAATGAAATGAAGGGACTACACACATGCATATACCGGTATAGCTGGTGACACACCCGTCGGTGTTCACCTAAGCTCGCATTTAACAAAATGCGGGGATCCAAGTCCCGTATGAAGAACATTTCATACGGGTGTCCCATACTGCCCACATTGGAATGGTGGGTCTTACGTGCCCATACTGGAATTGATGGGTCTTTACATCCCACTCCCGTGGGTGAATCATGAACAATGAATGAATGAATGAATGAATATATATGAATTTGTAAGAAGAAAACTCAAGAAGCATGATTCACATCCATGAAACGAAGTAGAAGTCAATAAAACCTACTCACATACCATAGTACTCAGTCATGGCATGAACTTAAAACAATATGAACAATCGACAGTAGTACATCACACAATGTACTTGCCCATATTGGAATAATGGGACTTCACTACCCACTCTTGTGGGTGAACAGGAGCGAAGGAACGAATGAATGTAAGGAACGTAGTCTTATTATTGAATAATCATGGTATATCAACTATGAAGGGAAACAAGGAATACCTAAATTACCCATTTCATATTCATCAATCAAGTGGAACAAACAACAAACAAGACAAATCAATTGTACTTGCCTCAACCGTGATTCGGAAGTCAACGATAGAAAGCTCTAGCCCCGGGGTTCACCACCACCTGGCGGCCGTAAAACAATATACTAAGTACACCAACCAAAAGTGTACAGCAATGCAATGAAACAAAAAGAGAACAAGCGTCCCTAAACGCAATCCCAACAATTAATCAAAACTCTCTCAAATTCTCAAATCTGTCCAAACGAACAGCTGTTAAGGAAAAATTCTTAACTTTTGAGTAAAAACTCGAAAATCCATGAATCCAATTTTCCTAGAACCTACACAAGCCTAGCTACAACTTCTCAGGTGACCAAAAGATCAAACTAGTTCATCTAAGTCTTTGTTTTTAATCCCGAAGACCGATCTGCCATCTCCGGTACTACTAACTTGGGAATTTCATAACTTTTGTTTGACTCAACCAAACACATTGTTTTAATACTCTCTGGAAACTAAAGGAAACCAACTATCTCAATAAAATTATCTCAAATATTTCTATTGTGCACCAAATGTTGTAAATTGTCAAGTAAAACTCTTCTGTCCACAACAGAGAGGCAGATTACAGCCCGAGCTTCTAAAATTCATAACTTTTGATATAAAAATCCAAAAATTATGAAATTTAACTTTATGGAATCACAATGAAAATGTCTACAACTCTCAAGGAGACCAACTGATCCAATTTGGCCGTCTCCCATATCAAATTTACAAATCTATGTTCGCTGCACAAGTCCTAAGACTGATTTAGCACTCTGTCTTGAGAAATTCATAACTAATTAACCGTTTATCCAAAAATTATGAATTAGAACTTTCTGGAAATATAACGAAAATTTCCATCTATCTCCAGGAGACACTAATCCCTGAATCTACTCGGATCTAACCCAAAACCGTGCGTCAACAGGAAGACAGATTCAACCGATCTACTACAGAAATCTCAGAACATCTAATGAATACGAATCGCATACGAATTATTTATCAAAACTAATTGGGATCACGAATTTACCCACAAGAACGACGCGAGATGCCGCTGAAACCTTCGTGAAGCCCTCGCGAAGATCACCACCACCTTCTTCTTCTTCCTCCTCTCCTCTCTTCTTCCCTCTCCTTCCTCTCCCATATGGCCGGCAACAATGGAGAAGCACCGGAGGGGAGGGGCGTGCTACAGTAGCGCCGTGCTACAGTGACGGTGGCGCTACAGTGTGATGCTACAGTACTTAGGTGCTAGGGTTTAGTTCCCCCCACATGGGCCCAAAGAGCTATGGGCCAAAGGTCCGAGTTCTAAAACTCCTCTAAAATTCTGAATTTTTCCTTTCTAATTATATTTAATTCTAATACTAGTCACTTATATGTTTTATATTTGAACGGATATTACATTCTACCCCCCTTAAACAGAATTCGACCTCGAATTCTAAACGTCGAAATAAACAGAAGAACAACTGCCACTGAAATGAAACAACAAATTACACATACTAGTCGTGAACAGACTCGGATATTGCTTTCAAGATGCAGACCCTTGCTTCCATGTCGCTTTCCTCTCGGACATATGGAACCACATCACAAATGATGGATACCAACGGCTTACACCTCAACACTCGTCTCGACCCCACAGGTTCTCTTAACATGCAGGACTCAAAGATAAGGTCCTACTCATTGGCCAACGGCTCTAATCGAAATCCCAAGCTTCGGACTGCTCGGGTACTCACTCAAAGACGAACATACGGACATTGCGCATCACAGTATGGACCCGAGACGGCCATAGCGATACGCCCGCTTCCTAATCCCCACAACTGACGAAAACAAACTAATGTACCTCGGGCCAACTTTTCCTTTGGTACCAAAAGCACAAACATGCACCACACACATGGAACTCTTGTCCCACTACTCAATCGGTTTCTTCATCTTAATAATGCACAACGGAACTTGTTTTTAAACAACTATTTTAAAAAGAGAATCCAACTGAAAATAAGGAGTTCTCATCTCAACCACGTAATACCAACTCACCACCAAAAGGGTCAAATCCCAAAATTGACAATTCATCGCGAAAACAATTCCATTTTCTAAATATGCAGTTTATGAATAAACATCATGAAAGCCAAAGGAGACATCACTCGAATGCTCAAACCAAATACTTCTTTTAGTTTGTTTGAATTGGAAAGAATCAAACATGCCAACACAGCGCCAAATCAAATTGCGGATGACCTCAGTCAACAACACAAAACTCAAACGAGAAACAAGAAAACGCTTCACTACCCGAGGAAACATCATTTTATCAGTTTCTCTTTTAGGAATATAACTTCTCTCAAATTATGAATTTCGATTTCATCATATGACATTATCTCGTTTTCTTAAATTGGCAACCTCAACGCCAAGCTCGAACGAATACATCAACCACCCGCTTAAAGGAAGGCTATCTTGACTCCACAAGACTTATTCTTACCAACTCCTCTACTGACGGAATTACTTTGACGGATGACTCCCAAAGTATCTCAAAATAAATCTCACATTCAATCATATCACCTCAATCCTTTAATAATAACCAAATCATGGTTGACATCACGTATTCTCACGTACTACATCAAAAGGGTCCTATCAAAGATCATCCCACAATCCGGAATCCACCCTTATTATACTTTCGCTACACAAAATCCCTGGGCGACCAAAACCCCAGCATATAAAAGGCGAAGCCCAAAAAAATTTAACCTCCAGGACCCCTAGAATGAACTTCTGGTGTAAAAGGATAGGGAAATCATCAGATTCGATGAATAAAACTCCCACAACCTAACCATACTCGACCAATAAGGTCAATAGACAATTATACTCTTAACCAAATTATCTTTTGAAATATTCTAACTCCAAGAGAGTTACTCATTGAGACCAAACCATACCTGACAAATAATCCCACAATCTTTACTATCTCATAAATTGCTTTAACGATTAGATTACCTTGCTAATCTTTCCCTCGTTACGCTACACCACAAAATGAACAAAGAATCTTGGTCCACAAATCACTATAGGTTCTAATAGTTGCAACAATGCAATTAATTCAGCCCAAAGACAACCATTGGGTATACTAAGATTCTTTCCAAGAATTATACACGAAATCAATTCATCCTCTAATGCTCCTCAAATAGCTCACAACCCAAAATCGCACAACAACAATTAATAAACACTTCGGAAGACCCATGTGAAACGAATAGGCAAATGAAAACAGTTTTTCACCATCTAGAAAAACATCCACCACTCGCAATGAACACAGGACCGAGGAAAAAAATCGATTAGGCAATGAACGCAGAATACATAAGGGAGGACCACAATTGAGGCATAAGCCTCACAAGAAGGGAATATCAAACCTTAACCGATAGGAACAAACGAGCCTTCAAGATCAAGTCACTTGAATCACCCAAGAATCAATAGAGCTTTGCAACATGATGCTTTACTCGACAAAAATTCAACTACCACAAAAATACTGAACACCAAGAGATCATGAATGCAACTTTTGAAATATTTTCATTTAAGAGATATCACAAAAGATGATCAAAATTCTTTCTCCATAAAAGAATCAACATCACCCTCACATTACTGAACATTTTATTAACATCAATAACATATATTCTTGGTAACATTCATTATACCTTACCATCACATCAATAAATCTTCCAAAAGGAACACAACAAATCATGTTATAGAATTTCCATCACCATATAAGATTGTAATAACAACTCATTCTAGAAAAGAAATCTAGTGTGAAAGCCACAAAGTCAAGCAAACCTCTTTTAACAAGCTCACTCTAGAACAAGACAACCTAATAAAACCTACCAAAGTTAAATCACTTATTAGATTTCGCTCATATACCCTTCTCGACGCTCAATGCTAGTAAAGCACACACTAATAGCACTCTAACAATTAATACTAACAACCGATGATTATCTAATCATGGAAGCATTCATAGTCCTATCTCTGTCGTAAATTAGAATGAAATATCTTTAATCTTCAACAATGGAATATTTATAAGACAAGATTTTGTGAGTCACTACAACAACCATCATCCTTTTCTCTATACATATAACAATAATTTAGCATGGCTAAAACAGGCGAATCTAGCATTTGTAGAAAATCATCATGTATTTGAATAGAAGACAGAGTCAAGATTAATAGTTACCGAGGCAATAGCCTAACACACTCGTAATTAACTCCATGAGTCTCAAACATGTATAAACAAATTCTTATTCAACAATGTTCAAGAGATTACTACAGGACAACTTGAAATTAATCAACTTCATCTCTAAAGATATTAGCTAAGAATCGTTGGTTTGCACCACGCTAATGTCCCAACCTGATAACTCATACCATATTAATTCATTTAATTAAAATCTCTTAGTTTAACATGACAATAAAGGGTTTTATCACACTCTTTCATAGAAGAGAGGTACTAAACTTCAATCTTTGAATTAATCCAAAAGAAATACGCAAGGTCAAAGCTTCCACATAATAAAGAGCTTGCAAAAGAAACCTTCCATTGCCCAAATACCAAGCGAATAAATGAGTTACGATTTCCAACAAGGAATAAAAACAGAACTTCCGTGAAAAGATCAATCTTGCAAACTAACAACATTCACAAGTAGCTGAAATATCACACTAGTCGAAAGAACAATACTTGCTTCAAAGAACAAATAGAGACCAATTGAAACTTGCCCACTTCATTAAACCACCAATCAAAGGAAGTTCATCAACGGCAAGAAACTACAACCAGAAGACCAAATACAAGGTCAAGGGAGACAACATCTTCATTAATGAACTCATGCCCAACACATAACTATAGAACGGGGGTAAGTACTTCTCTATTCCCATACCACGAACGGTGGTGTAGCCTGGCAAAACCCAGGACAACAACCACGATCTTAACTTCTCAACGACCATTACCAATACGCATAACCAATATAATCAATTATGAATATAAGGTCATCTCATAGTAATCATAGAATAAATTTATAGATATAGAAGATCATAGCAAATCATAGATTAACAACAAAAATGATAGTACAGAAGCAATTCAGGAATAGTTCAACATGTTGAAACATACCACTAGAAATGCGGATGCAATGGATTACCCAAACCCCACCTACTGTGCACAGTGTGTCATTTTAATATATTTCTATTAACCACGGACCTAAAGCCCGCTCTAATACCAACTGTAACACCCTGGCTATTCGGAAGCCAAGATGTCACCTAAATCATCTAACACACAACCATAATGCGGAAGAATTTGAATAATATCATCCAATGACATAAAGAGATCACTATTTAATAGAACCGTGGCATGAAAATATTCTGAATTCAAGCAAGTATAACGAGGGGTGATTGAAGATCACAAGCAATGCTTAATCAACCATAACATAAAGAGGGTTATCAACTCCATCTAAATTTAATTATTACAGTTCATCATTAACGAATGAAAGATAGAACTAAATCGTAATCTTGGACTTGATTAAGGTGAAGTGAATGAGTAGTGCGTGTCTACTCCCTCCCAATAGAGCCAACATCAATGATCACCTAAAAACAAACAAACAACGCAAGAATGAGTCTGAGACTCAGCAAGTACAGAAAATAAATGGGACATACCGTAAACATGATCATGACAACATCATTGAAGAATATGAATAAATCACGAATCGAATATTTGAATGAATGGAATGAATGAATTGAATGAAATGAAGGACTACACACATGCATATACCGGTATAGTGGTGACACACCCGTCGGTGTTCACCTAAGCCCGCATTTAACAAAAATGCGGATCCAAGTCCCGTATGAAGAACGTTTCACACGGGTGTCCCATCGCCCACATTGGAATGGTGGGTCTTACGTGCCCATACTGGAATTTATGGGTCTTTACATCCCACTCCCGTGGGTGAATCATGAACCATGAATGAATGAATGAATGAATATATATGAATTTGTAAGAAGAAAACTCAAGAAGCATGATTCACATCCATGAAACGAAGTAGAAGTCAATAAAACCTACTCACATACCATAGTACTCAGTCATGGCATGAACTTAAAACATTATGAACAATCGACAGTAGTACATCACACAATGTACTTGCCCATATTGGAATAATGGGACTTCACTACCCACTCTTGTGGGTGAACAGGAGCGAAGGAACGAATGAATGTAAGGAACGTAGTCTTATTATTGAAGAATCATGGTATATCAACTATGAAGGGAAACAAGGAATACCGAAATTACCCATTTCATATTCATCAATCAAGTGGAACAAACAACAAATAAGACAAATCAATTGTACTTGCCTCAACCGTGATTCGGAAGTCAAGATAGAAAGCTCTAGCCCCGGGGTTCACCACCACCTGGCAGCCGTAAAACAATATACTAAGTACACCAACCAAAAGTGTACAGCAATGCAATGAAACAGAAAGAGAACAAGCGTCCCTAAACGCAATCCCAACAATTAATCAAAACTCTCTCAAATTCTCAAATCTATCCAAACGAACAGCTGTTAAGGAAAAATTCTTAACTTTTGAGTAAAAACTCCAAAAGCCATGAATCCAATTTTCCTAGAACCTACACAAGCCTAGCTACAACTTCTCAGGTGACCAAAAGATCAAACTAGTTCATCTAAGTCTTTGTTTTTAATCCCGAAGACCGATCTGCCATCTCCGGTACTACTAACTAGGGAATTTCATAACTTTTGTTTGGCTCAACCAAACACATTGTTTTAATACTCTCTGGAAACTACAGGAAACCAACTATCTCAATAAAATTATCTCAAATATTTCTATTGTGCAACAAATATTGTAAATAGTCAAGTAAAACTCTTCTGTCCACAACAGAGAGGCAGATTACAGCCCAAGCTTCTAAAATTCATAAATTTTGATATAAAAATCCAAAAATTATGAAATTTAACTTTATGGAATCACAATGAAAATACCTACAACTCTCAAGGAGACCAACTGATCCAATTTGGCTGTATCTCATATCAAATTTACAGATCTATGTTCGCTGCACAAGTCCTAAGACTGATTTAGTACTCTGTCTTGAGAAATTCATAACTAATTAACCGTTTATCCAAAAATTATGAATTAGAACTTTCTGGAAAGATAACGAAAATTCTCATCTATCTCCAGGAGACACTAATCCCTGAATCTACTCGGATCTAACCCAAAACCGTGCGTCAACAGGAAGACAGATTCAACCGATCTACTACAGAAATCTCAGAACATCTAATGAATACGAATCGCATACGAATTATCTATCAAAACTAATTGAGATCATGAATTTACCCACAAGAATGACGCGAGATGCCGCTGAAACCTTCGCGAAGCCCTCGCGAAGATCACCCCCACCTTCTTCTTCCTCCTCTCCTCTCTTCTTCCCTCTCCTTCCTCTCCCATATGGCCGGCAACAATGGAGAAGCACCGGAGGGGAGGGGCATGCTACAGTAGCGCCGTGCTACAGTGACGACGGTGCTACAGTGTCGTGCTACAGTATTTAGGTCCTAGGGTTTAGTCCCCCCCCCATGGGCCCCAAGAGCTATGGGCCAAAGGTCCGAGTTCTAAAACTCCTCTAAAATTCTGAATTTTCCGTTTCTAATTATATTTAATTCTAATACTAGTGACTTATATGTTTTATATTTGAACGGGATATTACACATGTGATGACCAAGCAACTCTTGAGGTCCCCGTCATGTTAATGACGGACTAAAGGTCCCCATGCTTGTAAAGCATGGGCTTTGGTCCCCATACTTGCGGAGTATGGGCAATGGTCCCTATGCCAGATGGCACAGGCATGGGTGTGCATCAACGGATGCGCACTTTGCATTTCCGGTAAAATTCAAAAGGGAAAGAGAAGGAAAAAGATCATTTTTGAGCATATTGCATATCATGTGTGTGTAAGGTGATTGATATGTGGTTTTGTGAAGTATAGTTGATGAGTTACATTCTTGTATGCTATTGATGCTATTTATTATATTTGCTGAGTCTTTAGACTCACCTCTTGTTGTTTGTTGTGTTTTAGGTACCTTTACAAGATCAGCATGCATGGGGGAAAGGAAGGATTAGACTTCTTGCACTTTTGCACGAATTACCCACCATGGAATGAAAGAAAAATTAACTAGGAGATGAATGAACTGTTTAAAGTACTCATATTGATTATTGCTTGCTTGGAGTAATCTGTAATAAATGAATAGACGTTTTGGATACTCGTGATCTATTTCTTAGATGTTTAGTTGCTATGGATGTCATAGTAACGAATAGTCAGTTTTGATTACGTCTTGATCATATTGCAATTTGGATTATCTTTATATGTTATAATTGTCTGTTGGAACCTCCGATATGGATAACTATACAAAGGAGGTTCTGCCGAAATTTTGTAAGGTGTTTAGGTTTAATTATGTTTAATTTATTTAATTTAGTAGCATTCCTGGCCTTCGTTTGGCTAGGGTGTTACAGAAGAAACTCATCGGGCTTCAACAGGGAGCTGTAGCGATATTATCATAGACGTTTATAATTAAAAACCGTTTGTGAAGTCTGCAATTATCACAAACGGTTATAACAAAAAATTGTCTATAATTTGTAGTAATATCACAGAAGGTTATTGTTAAGAACTGTCTGTGAGGTATCACAAACGATTGTTTGTTGAAAACCGTCTTTGATATGTAGAATTACATAGATAGGTATTGTTAAGAACCGTCTGTGACACTTCACAGATGGTTTTCATTATGAACCATCTGTGATATTACCTCTTCACAGACGGTTTTTAGTGCAGCCAGTAACACAAACGGTCTTTAAACCAAAACCGTATGTGATTGCATGTAATACAGACGGTTTTGGTCAACTGTCTGTGATGAGGCGTTTAGTATTAGCCTTTTTGTAGTAGTGTTTGGTCGTAGACTATTCCCACCCAGTACTGTTCCCGCCGAGTACTGTTTCCGTCAAGTACTCCCAACGAGTGCTCCTTCCGTCGAGTACTGGTCGTAGATCTCGTGAAACTAGTCGTAGACCTTCGGAAACTGATCGTAGACCCTCTGGAACTGGTTGTGACCCTTCTGGAACTGGTTGTGGACCTTCAGCCCGAGCATCCCTCTCGACCACACATAGCTTCTCTTTTATATTACACCAAACAACACTACTTTGTAAAGTAACCTCAGTTTGCAATGCTGAAACACTACTAAAAGTAACAATGCTACTTGGCGTCGCAACACCTAGGGTTTGGTCGGCCCAAGGGGTGGCAGCCCTATGGAGTTGCAGCCAAGGGACATGGGCTAGGCCCAACACCATATAATCGGCCAATACATCATATAGCCCATGGCCCAACAATTGGTGACGCAGCACCATGACATGTAGACGCAGCACCATGGTATGTAGATATAGCTCGGCTCGTAGGAGTAGAATTAGGCCGGTCTAATTGGGGAATATATCACTGCAGTAGCCGAAAGTTATATTGGAGAAGATATGGTTGAAGTAGAGGATGCAATGCAGCGGGTCGAAATAGTGGTTACATCCTTAGGTTTGATGTCCTCATCACAAACGGATGCTAATTTTGTGGTGCATTTCTTCAAATAAAATCATACTATCAAACTTGTAATTGGTCATTGGACGCGAAAGGACATCTCTTCATATGTGCAAATTAAAAAAGTATAAAATTCATGTTGTTTCCTGATCACACATACAGTTTGAAGAAAGAATCAACTATGAACTACTTCTAAATGACGTGTGAATAACAATAAGCAATCAACATAGAATAGTTTACACAAAATATTATGGAATTAATGGACTGCCAGGCTTCTCGAAGTCTTCCAACTAATTTCAGCACTGAGGCAAGTCTGCTGGCGGTGGAGACAGCGCCGTCTCGGGAGTCGGCCCATTCTGAACCTCAAACCCCATCGCCAAACCTATCGGCATATGAGCATCAAAGTGGCAGTGCATGATCCACATCCCTGCAACCACACAAAATAAACATGTATCAAAATCTTACAGAACAAAACCGTTCCGAATAAATCAACGCAACTCTAACCTAGGTCATCCTTAGGTCTACTCTGCACCATGATCATGCATCACGTACCAGGGTTGTTCGCGACGAAGCGGATGACGGCCCAGCCACCAGCTGGCACAGCAACGGTGTTCCGCTCCTGAGGATTGATGAGGTTGTACTGCTTCACGGCCGTGGCCTCGTCGAAGTTGCCGAATCCTTGTGCAAGGACGAAGAAGTTGAATCCGTGGAGGTGCATGGGGTGGCTCTCCCGGGCCACCAGAGCGGTGTTCTGCAGCACCATCTCCACCGTCGTGTTGTACCTTAACGTCTTCACTTTGGTCGACTTGGTGGTGAAATTCAGCCTTTTCGGCGGCTTGACGTAGTCGAACACCACGGGAGGCTTGTCGGGGAAGTCGCGGGTGTACACTCCGGACACGTTCCTGAAATGTGCCTCGAGGAGGGAGAGGGTGGTGGGGAGCTCGAAGGAGGCGTTGTTCATGCTACCCGCGAACACCCGTTGGTTCCGCTTGCATTTCGTCTGCGCCGGCCGACAGTCCGAAAAGCCAAGCCCAAAGGCTACGAACATGCGGGTGTCCACGACGAGCGGCACGGTCAGCCGGTCAGGGCGGACGAGCGCGGTCAGGTTTGAGAGGAACCGGTGCGCAGTCGCGATATCGCCAATTTGTGGCCTGTGGGGCAGCACCGGTCTACGTGTCGTGCTCCACGCATCGATGTACTCAACGACAGCCGTAGCAGTGGTGTCACTGAACGGCAGGGCCGGGTCTGCGCTCTGGTACGGGGACACCGCCATGTAGTATCGCCTTGATGGCGTGGCGTCAGCAACCATCAGCGCATCCACAGTCTGCCCAGGTGCGACGACAACGACATCGGTCTTGTATGGCGTGGTGTAGCTCGCGTCCGCTGCGACGACGCTGAAGGTGTGGCCGGCCACCTTAAAGAAAAACGGTGTGTTCACCGCCGCGTTGATGATCCGAAGCAGGTACGTCGAGTTGCGCTGCACCATGAGCTTATACGTCTCTGCAAAACATGGTCACGAATTAACAAACATAATTGGTGATCCATATTGGTAACTAATGCTTAAATATGAACAGAGATAAGTGTAATACTGTTTTTGCGGTTACTGCTGGAACACTTGTACAAGTCTCCTGGCTTGCCGTTGATGGTGTACGCGTCGGCCGGTCTCACCAGCTTGCCGGTGAGGAAGGAGTTGCGTTGCAGGTCAGCCACGTTGTCGTTCCACCATTCACCTTGAAATAAATTTTTACGTTAGAATGTAGTTGCAATTTGATAGCAACCAGAGATTGAAGAGAAAATATATAGAGTAAAGTCCACTGTTGGTCTCTAAACTTATTCGTTTGAGTTACTTAAGTTCCCTATATACGAACTGCACAACGAGGTACCTAAACTTGGTTAAGTGTGTCAATAGAGGTCCCAAAGTGGGTTTGTTGGGTTTGACCACTGACATGTCAAGTTGACCTGTGCTAGCATGGTGTGGGGGTCCCATGCTGCCTTCCCCATCACAACTTCTTCGACGCCGCCTGGCTCTTCACCAGCCCTGTTGAGCTCCTCTTCTACTTCCGCCACCCCAACCCAGCTTCCTCCCTTCCCTCCTCTGCTCCTCCCTCTCCCTTGAGCTCCACTGCTTCTACCCTCTCGCCGGCACATTCCTCTACTCATACTCCCACAGCGACTCCCTCGTCATCCTCCTCACTGAGTCTGACTGTACCGACGATTTCGACCACCTCGGCGCCAGGTCCCCAAGGGACCTACACAAGATGTGCCCACTCTTGCAGTAGCTACCGTAGCCCGACATAGGGAGGATGGTGCCTTCGCGCTTGCCTCTAGCCATGGTCTCTGCCTCGACGTCTTTGTCCACTACGTCGCCCGTCAAGCTAAACCCTCTCTCACTCCTATAAAAGGCCTTCCTAGATGAGCTCTAGCACTCCACGCCACTCCACCATCTCCCTCGTTTCCTCTCTTCCATTGCCCGTGTGGCAATTTGGCTACAACACCTTCACCTTCCTCTCCCCAGGCCGCGGCCCGCCGATGCAAACACCGCCTTGGTTAGGAAATTCACAATTCCTTATGCTCACAGCATTATCACCATCACCTTTAACCCTTTCCCCTCAACAATTTCAGCTATGCATCGCCGAAACGCTACTGCCACGGACACCCTCCTTTGCCACCTCGTGTCACCGCCGCTAACCATCTCTGGTATACCTCTGTCCCCATTTGCTCCAAAAATCGACTCCTATTAGCCCCCTCGTATTCACCCACCACTTCCCCGATCGATTTCCCCACCGCCGCCATCCTGGATGACCACCGCCGCCACTGCTCTCGCCGCTGGCCATCCCCGCCACCCGCAACCACTCCCCTAAACTCCCCACACCACCCTCTTCCTCTCCTGAACCTCCTCATTGGACTCGCTCAGGCACACACGGGAAGAAGGATGCCGCCACAGCCCTCTACCCTGCACGCCACGCTAGCACTAGCCAATATGACATGTCAGCAGTTAAACCCAGCAAACCTACTTTGGGACCTCTAGTGATACACTTAAATAAGTTTAGGTATATGATTGTGCAGTTTCATAGATGGATAATCTAAGTGATCCAACCAGACTGTACTTTACTAAAATAGAGTAAGAGTAAAGTACATCTAGCAAGTACCGAGCAGTATGATCTCTTCCTTGTCGGGCATGGTGAAAGGGTACCCCTTCTCGCTGCTCCTCGGCTTGATGACGATGGCGCCGTGGACCGTCGCACGGAGCAAGGAGCTGTGCGCGTGCCACCACAGCGTTCCCTCCTGTCCGGTCACGTTGTACCTGTACGTATAACGGAGGCCCGGCCGGATCGGGCACTGTGTCACCATCTCCGGCCCGTCTGCCCACTGCGTCCCACGCTGGAATATGCCGTGCCTGTACGCAGGACATATTAATTATCATTGTACAAATGTGTGACGGGTCTATTGTGGCTATGTGGTTGAAAAAGTGCTGTTGATTTGATGTACGTACCAGTGGACGGTGACGTTGTAGGTGGAGTTATTGATGACGTGGACAACCACAGTGTCGCCCTCGCGGACGTGGAGTGTTGGGCCGGGAAGCTGGTTGTTCACCGCGGTGATGACCCTTGCGGGCTCGCATAGCTGGCTTATGGAGAAGTTGCCCACCTGAAGAATAGTTCGAGCGCGTAGTTCAGTTTATGGTAAGTCGTAGCTGTACTGTCTACTTTTTTTTGTACGACTTTACGGTAGGGAAATAACAAGCTACAGTGAGGAGGACTAGATCGACTGGTTCTAACTCGTAAACGTACAATCTACGACTTCAAGTTCCCATAACATATTCTTAAAAATATCACATTGCTCCTGTAAATTAGCAAACCAGAAGTATATCGAAGTACAGCTCTCTAAACTCCAAAATGGAGCTGCATTTGTATCATCGTGGTCGAGAACAGTAACATTTTGACATGTTTGGAGAAGACAAGCATTTTAATATAGTACACAAGCATGATCAGCTAAAGGTAATTTTTTTTGCAAAAAACAAAAAATCTTACGCAAAAAAAAAAGTCCAATGCGTGTGGAAAAGAATACAATAGGCAGCAAGAACTTGAAATAAGAAAATGTATTATTTACTAGGATTAAAAAAAGGGGAAGAGCTTCGACTCATAAAATTACATTGAATGTGTGCTCCACGATTGCAGCATGACCAGAGTAGGCAACGAAAGCCAGAGCAAAGAACAGGAGCAACCAAGAGTGCGGCATGTCCTTGAGCACGTAGCGACCCAGGACACTGCGCTTAACACTGTTAGAACAAAAAAGAGCGAGAAAGAAACAGTGCTCGAAGTACATGTGAGTATTTAGAATTAGATAGCAAGGTAACCAAGGTTGTTGATCTTTATAGTGGTCTTGTGCTGACTTATTCAATCGCCACAGCACATCCAAACACGAACTAGTAGAACAACTCGTTAAGCCCCTTTTGCATGCAAGGTCAGTGGCCATGAGACGTTGAGAGCGGCGTTTAGCTGGGGAGTGGTTCACAAAATGCTATTCGCTCGTGACCACGAGCACAACGACAAAGCCCGGCAGAGTGGTGAAATTTGTTAGCCGACGCGGCTCCTTCGATCATTTCTAGGGCGCCGGACTAACTGGATCGATCGTGCTAAAAAGCCAGTTACTGTAAATTCTAAGACTTTGTTTGACTCGCGGATACGTGCTTGGCACGGTGGGAAACCGCCAAGCCCGACGCGGTTTGCAGCTGTATGCAAACGAATTAACTCTATCGGCACAGAGAATATTCGTGGGACGCTTCTAAGCGACTTCGCAGGACGAGCCGCTCGCAGATTTTCTACTTTAGTTGCATAGCTTCGAACACGGGTAGATGAGTGATTTAGAAGAAAAAAAAATATTGCAATTAACGAGGAACGGGCCGGACGGTCACGCGTCTGTGTGCTGATTTTGCGAATAAAACCACGTAACGAGATGCTTGGTTAGGCATTGTTTGGGACATATAAATTTCACGTAAATTTTATACAATTTTACAGGAAAGTTCAAATTCATGCAGGAATTGAGAAAAATTCCTGAATACAAAAACGACCTTAGGCGATGTTTTTGTTTCGTATCCACAATTTGCCAAAAAAAATTATTAGTAGGAAACTAAAAACAGAAATTCACATAAATAGGAAGGAGGGAGATGTATTTATCTGTTATAATATTAAAACAAAGACTAGAAGCCAACACGTTTGTTGACACACCTCAAAATCGTATCATTTCTCAGTGTTTATTTCATATATTTTCATAGATATATCATTTAATTTCTCGGCTAACCTCTAATTCACTGTCCATTGCACATATGTTTATTGTCTATATTCGCAGGAACCGAGTGAATCTCACATTTTTAGGGCTTGTTTGGGAATCGCAGGGAGCGGGCGGGGATCGCGGCCCAATCCCGTGAGCATCCCGACGGGGGAAAACTTCCCGGCTTAACCCGTTTGTGCATTTGGACAGACCTGGCCAAATGGGCCACCTAGCCTGGCACGGCCCATTCCGCCTGTCTTCGTTCGTGCCGTCTTTGGCCGCCCATGGGCCGAGGTGGCGGCCAGCACGCCCGACGGCATTCGTGCGGTAGGCCAAGACGAGTTCGTTTGGTCTGTCGGGCAGACAGGTCTGCTTGGCCCATTAGAACAAAAAAATAAAAACAATCCAAAAAAATTAGAAAAATGTGTAGAATTCAGAAGTAGACATGAAAATTAAAAAAATCGAGACAATCATATTGAAAATGTAATAAAGAGCTTTATTGATATCCAATTGGCTGCCTCGTTAAAACCTTTGCCAAGTAAAAACTCAAAATAAGAAAACCTTAGCAAAGGAAAAAAGAGTACAGCCTATAGCTCTACAATTCTACATACATAATACATCTTTGTTCTATGTGTCGGTGTCATTATCTAAGTACAGATTTTCGAATACCTCTGACAATTCTGGATTTTCCACAGAGTGTTGTGTTCGTGAATCACCTTGTTCTCAATCCTTCACAGCTAGAAGGATCTCTACCATCTCACTTGTGAGACTTGTTCTTCTCTTCTCTAATATCTTTCCGTAAAGACCGAAAGCGCACTTGAGGAAACCGTAGAGATAGAACGATTAACACATCACGTGCAAGTATGGATAGCACAGATATGTTAACTTATGGGCTTGCCACTATTGCAAGATGTCGAAACCTTCGAGGTGAAATCCACCGTATCATTTGTCGAGATAGGTGGATAGTTCCCCGCCTCCTTGTGGGTCTTGGCCGAGCGGTATTGGTGCAAAAGAAGAAGAAGACGAAGACTGGACTCGACACGGAGGAAGAGGCCTGAAGATCGTGCCCCACATACTTGTCTTCCCACTCGAGGTGGGGGCTCTTGGAGGTCGTTAGAGCGGACTCCTGAACTTATTTTTATACCTTTGGTAAACCTCAGATAACCGAGAACTAACTTCGCAAAATAGTTAGTATAGTCTAGCCCCAGTAGCATCACTAAGAAGATCAAGTACAAGACTAAATGCACCAATTTTAGCCCTAGGATCTAAAACAAATGCAAATGCATATAGGTAAGGGATTTCTCTCCAATATTTAAGGTATTTAGATTTCATGGAAATAACAGCCTCACGTAAAACTAAGTCAATTTCATGCATTTTCAATTGAGTAGCAATCTGTAAAATAGTATGCACAATGATAGGAGATGTTGGATAGTAGACAGCGGACAAAGCAACAGTTGCCTCGTAAAAAATTTCTAAAAATGACAGTACCTTCTCAGCAACGAACCAATATTGCTCAGTTAAAAGCAAAGTACCGTCAGTGCTAGGATAGTGTGTTTGAATAAAAACAGAAAAAGTGCTATTGTATGGTAAAAGATGCTTAAGCATGAGGTAAGTAGAGTTCCACCTTACCTCCATGTTCAAACCAAACTTTCTTGGACATATACCCATCGTCCTGCAGAAGTTCTTATATTGTGCTATTCTTACGTTAGAATTGTTCAAGAAAAAAATCGCATCGTGAAAAGCTCTAATATACGAACTCAACCTCTTCAGACCACATTTGACTATAAGGTTGATAATATGACAAGCGCATCGTTGATGTAGCAAGAACGAATTAGCATATGTACTCAACACTGGAGTAAGAATGTCCATGGCCCTAAAGTTTGAAGCGGCGTTGTCTAAGGTAATTGCGAATATTTTGTCTGTAAGACCAAAGTCTTCCACGACTTTGAGAATACAGTTCGCAATATTCTCCCTCGTGTGTGCTACATCAATTAATTTCAAACCTATAATCCTTTTCTCCATTACCCAGTCATCATTAACATAATGCGCAACTACACTAAGATAATCCTCCCTAACCCGACCACTCCATATGTCTGAGGTCAAGGCCACCGAAAATGTGCACGTACTAAATAGTTCCTTTATTTTATTACGACGTTCATTATAGTATTTCACTAGATCCCTTGTTGTTGTCTGTCTAGAAACGGAAGAAAATCTAGGATTATGCGCAGTCCTAATGTAATTTTGGAAAGAAGCAGATTCGCCAAAGCCTAACGGTAAATCCTCAGAAGCAATTAAACGACAGAGAGATTGGCGGGCTACCTGAGAATCGTAGTCCCAGCTAGATACCGTACCGTTGGGGTTGTATCGTAGCTACGTCTGCCTCATCGCTAATCCTTGCTTGGTTCGACACCTTGCAGCATGTCTAAGCAAGTGCCCCGTTCCACCTGTAGACTTTGCAGATAATTCATGGCGACAAATTTTATAAATAGCATATGGTACCTCATTTCCCACTGCATCTTGCTTAGTTGTCCTGTCGAAATTCTCCCACACTCCCGATGTAGACGGCCACGACCTCCTTGCTCTGGTTGCCGTTGAGCCTGATGCTGATGTCGAGCCTGATGACGGAACTCCAGCTTGCTCCTCCGGTGAAACCTCCGGTTCATTTGAGGCAGCCACAGCCGCCTCCATAGACGCAATTTCGTCCGATGAAAGTCCGAACTCACTAAGAGCAAAGCTATCGTAAGGACTGTCCATAACGAAAACTGCAATATTGAAACTAACATTATTACTACTTTAATCTTAGCATAACAATAATTGACAATAAAAGTATTACAAAAATAGTATTGTACCTCTTTTCACGACTTGTCGATTTAAAATTGAAATTTCCAAATTTTGGCACAATTTTTTTGAATTTTGCCAAATTAGCTCAACACGGATTTGAATTTGCACAACACAATTTCAAAGAGAGAATAGAGAATGAATGGGTGCTGAATGAGGAGGGTATGATGCCTATTTATAGAAAAAATTTCAGAATTTTTTCAATTTTTTGTTATTTTTAAGCCCCAACCAGAAAAAAATCACTCAACGGTCAAAAATTCACTCAACGGTAAAAAAACGGCCGTTTTTTTGGGCTGCTGCACGCCCACGGACGACGACCCGCCCCCGCCCGATGCCCGACTGACTTCTTCTCTTCTCCTGGCTCCTCGCCTCGCCGTCTGCGCGCCTCCTCCTCGCTCCTCGCCTCATGGCGCCTCCTTGCCTCATGGCGTCGACTCTCGCCTCCCGTGGTGGCGTCTCTCGCCTCCCAGGCGTCGACTCCTAGCGGCGGCTGGCGGCTGGCTCGCCTCCTCGCCTCCTGCTGACGACACTGACGACACTCGGCGACAAACCTGACGACGCCTTGCCGCCTTCGTCCGTCGCCTCCTCGTCCGCAAGAAGACTATGCACCGCTGCCGCCGCTGCTTCGTCTCCTCCCTCCGCTCCGGCTAAGAAGATCAGCGCCGCATGAGCTCATGAGAGCTCAAGGCGACGGCCTCCTCCTCCGCTTGGCGTCCCCGTCAGGCCTCCTCCTCGCCTCGCCCGGCTCGCTCGCCGCCCACCTTCGCCGCCTCGGTGTCCTGCTGCGAACTGCGGCAGTCTGCGTGCTTGCAGTGCAGCTGCGGCGGCCTCGCTAAATCTTGCGTCTTGGGCCGGCCTTACTGCGTCCGAGGTGGCGCCAGCACGACTCCGGTCTCATGCCGGATCGGCACGACCTATGAACAGTGCGAATCGTGTCGTACTTGGACCGAACCTACAGTAACGTATTTTGAGCCGGCCTATTTGATCTGGCCTATTTGGCCAGCTCTACATTTGAATAAGGCGGGATGGGGAAAATCCTGGCCCAAACCAACCCTTTCTCCGGGGGAGAAAAAACTCCCCGCAGAGACGTGTTTTTCGACGCTAGGCGTCGCGTCGCGTCTCCTCGCTCGTGAATGTCGCGACGGCGTGGCCCCCCTCTCTCCGCCTACTCCAGCGACGCCTTCTCCTCCTTCTCCGGCCGCTGCGCTCAGTTAATATTCTCCTCCCTATCCCTCTCCTCCCCTTCCACTCCCTTCTCCCCTTCCTCCTTGGCTTCTATTGTTTTGCAACCTAACCTTTTTCTCGCAGATCCTCGACGGCCGGGGAGACAGAGCGGGAGACGAGAAGAAGTCCTATCAGTCAAAGGGTGGCTAGTAGCAGCTGGTAATCCATGTGAAGACATCGATTACGAAGGAATCCTACTTCCCCCAAGCCATCACGACTTCGCCCAATTCCTCTCGCAAGTTCCACATCGATTGCCCGATTGGCGTCCGCGGTCAGCTTGAGATGGTACGATTTTGTTTCCTGTGGGTTGCTCGTGTTCTTGTTTTGATAAGAGAAATTTCGGCGAGTCGTCAGATCTCTCAGTAGCTCTCGCGCAGAACAGCTAGACCCGTTTCAATTTGTGGGTGGATTATTAACTAATCCTTACTTCGCACTGTAAAGTTAGGATTTCTGGGCAGTTTCTCGTGCGCTAAGAAGATTTCCTAATTATCTTGTGTTTTTTAGTGCGTATCTTTGCCGTGAATTTTGTGGGTATGTCCATTGCGGCATTTGCGGGAGTGTGAAATTGTCTTAGCTTATCTTACAAGCCCTCACACGCTGAATTATGAGAACTTGATAAGTATACTTGAAGTAGCCTCTCCGATTTCTCCTATTCCTTGGCTTCATCCATTTGTTTTCAGTTTAAATTAAAAGAAATATGGTAACTCTATGTGGTCTTATGTAGATCTCCCTTCCCTTTGTTAGAATTTGGTCTAATTTCCCAAAGCTCTTTGAAGACTTGTTGTAATTTGTAAAGTCCTAGGTCTCAACCAACCTTCCGGTCTCTATCTTTTCTTTTCTTTTTTTGTGTGTGTTGTAAAGACCATTAATCAGAAGTTGTGATGTTGAATTTTTCGTAGACATCATGGAAATTCGAATCAGCTAACAATGGTGCAACTTTCCTTAGGTTCTCTGATTTCTGATCAGAGTGATGAATTCGAGACCAGTAGTCCTCACCTTCCTCCTGCTTGTGCTCATTATGACATCACAGATTGAGTGGAAGCAGCAGATTGGTGAGGCTGAGGCAAATCCAGCAGCTACACGGCGGAGGCAACAAGCACTTACCAAAAGGAAGATGCTATTAAAGGGAAAGTGAGCACCTGGCATTCTTGTTAAATTAGACTCACTTTAGGTTGATTTTAGGGCACAACCAACATTCTAATTCATTGAAAATGAGTTGCCTTTTTTGGTCAGAAGCACCTCAGTTTATTGATAATATTTGTTGCACCATTGTGTTTCGTTTATTTTATGAAGAAATTGGTTTTGTCATACGTTACCTGTACAGAACTTTGAGCACATATATTGAAACCACCACTAAAAGTGTACTCTGTAAACTGATAGAAACATGTGAGCTTGTTAGTTCTATTTCCTGTATTTCATTTCGTCTGGTGGTCTACTTATCCATCTGATTTTTTTTTCTGAAACAACAATAGTATTGCTCCTTTATATATTTCTTAGCTGCTTACTTTGTATGTAAATCCTAGTATTATAGTAGTAACTGACTGAAGCCTTCACTTTGAGCTAGCTAGGGAACGAGCTAATCCAAGGCATGCAGATGATTTCTCCATCAAGAGATGCATAAGTGTTTTGAATACAATGGAAGATCTATCAAATGAAGAAAAGTCAAAAGCCTTTGGTATATTCAAGGATGCTCAAAACAGAGAGATTTTCATTAGTACGGAACCTATTACTCGTCTCTTGTGGTTGAGAAGTGTGATGGTAAGTGGATAACTTGTTTCTTCCATCATATGCCTGCTGTTTCTTATTTCCATTTGTGCTCATTGTCATTTTCATCTATTAGCAGGATCTGTAAGTTTGAGGTCAGCAGAGCTTGTGCCTGGTAATATGTTTTCATTGGTAAGTAAGAAAACTATTGACTCCTAAACTAATCTGTCTCGGATTACTAAAGCTACATGCATCTCATTTTTTAATTAAGGTTTGGAATACTTGGAATTAGCAAAATGTTGTTGCTTGGTTTTCCTCAAGTACAGTTTACATCTTGTCAATTGTTTTCTTTTTTTCTTTTGAGAGAAAATATTGTCAGTAGTGAAGAATGTTGATTGCCACTAGAATGTAACTTTGCTGTTTGATTTGATTGCCACTAGAATCTTATTAATGATACTTGTGTGTTTGTATGTGTTTGCAAAACTGAGGTTCCTGCCTGAAATCATTGAGCTATTCTGTTCTGGATAGGTATATATATGATTATCAAGAACCCTCCCATATGTTTAGAATAGAAGGAATTAGGTCTATATGCACTGGACTGTGCTTCTCGCTGCAGGCCTTTTTTAGAAATCTAAGCTTTATGTAGCAATGAACTAATGAAGCCCAGTGGACACTCTCAAGTGGAAAAAAAATCAGCTGAACTGACCACAAACAGATTTGAAGTACTTTAGCTTATCATGCTCAATTACCTGTAACTAATCGCACCTTTGTAGAAATAGCATATGGTAGCAAGCATATTTCAGAAAATGCTCTCTGCAGAATGAAAATCAATTTAGCATTGGGTTGTTTCTTGCTGCCCACTTGTAATAAATCCGTCCTGGAAATGTCTTTTAAAAAAAAAATCTAACTGATGTTAATTTTTCAGTGCACAAGTATTAAGTAGTACTTGCATCGACAAAATAGAGAACAAAAACAAAAATGGAGGGTGTTAGTTACCTTGGGTTGTTGCTTGCTGCCTATTGGATGATTAATTTGATTAGTATACACAATTAGAGGACATATTAAGTGTGGTGTGGTGCAAGTGATGTTATCTTGGCAAAAATGTTCATTATTCTGATGATTAGCTGACAAATTTGATGCACCCTATTTTACCTTGGAAAAATTTCTCATTGTCCATTTTATTGTTTAGCTCAAGTGTTACTAAAATGATTAAAAGAGGTGTAAAGAAATCTGAAAAACAAGTTAGACTTATAACTACTTGGGATGATATATCTTGTCATTGCATTGATATTTTCCACCTTAAATTTTTGTAGAGCTTGGGTGGTGGACCTAGCTTTGGCCACGACGGTTTTGCGGTTGGCCTGATCTCTTCCTAGATGGAGTGAACTTCCCTAGTTTGCAGGGGCGGATCTAGGCCTCGGGCCTCTAGGGCAATGGCCCGAGGCCCAGACTCAAATTGCTATGTTAAATTCAGTGAAAAAATAGAAAAATAATAATTTGCGCCAAAATAGCTGGCCAGGCCCGAGGCCTGGCCCATGGCTGGCTACGCCCCTGCTAGTTTGGATATGATGTATTTATTCGCAGTTTCGCACGAGACATTTATATGTAGTAGTGATTATTTTAGTGTTGCAAAAGATAAAAGTTGTGCTTGTTTTGCTGTGAGTGAATTAGGTTGTAGATATAGTGTGCTATAATATTTGGAGATGAGGCATGTTGATACGGGGTTTCCGATCTTTACTATGTAGGATTAATGATAACTTTGAATCTGTGCAACCTGACAAACCGATGGCGTCAACCACTATTAACACAACAACTTACGACAAAAGAATCCACCCAACCACATGTTCTTATCCTGTCTACTCGACAACACAAAAGTAGATGTCTTGCAGCGAGAACTCCCAATTCAACTCCCAATTCTATCAAGGTACACTTGGCTAACCTAGAAAAGAATAGTATAATTATCAAATTTTGTTTATTTGTGGTTTAAAAATTACAAAGGGGTCTACCCCTAAATATTTAGGGTCTCCACCCCTCATGGCTAGCCAAAAGGCCCTACTCCTAATCTAATTCGAAATTATAGTGTGCTTTCAATTTGGAATTGAATTCAACATTGAATTTGGATTCAAAATTCGCATGGAATTCATATAGGAATTTCAGAATTGCATGCAGTTTGCTCTAATAGCCATAACTCTTTGTAGAAAGCTTTAAATCATATGTTGTTTGATCCGTTGGAAAGTAGACTTGATAAGTTTTCTAAATATATGTATTGTACATGTTGGATCCTTCCGATTTGTTGCAGAGATCGTTGTGAACTTCAAGAACAGGAATAGGAACAACACAAGCTTCTCTTGTTCTTCAACTCTTTTGTAAGATCATGTTGTTCTGAGGTACTTGATGAATTGAAAGCATTATATAGAACGACATAGCTAAGGATGTCTGCATCGTCCTCCAATTCTTCAAGAAAAGCCGTCATTGACTTTTGATAGGCTGAAAATGTGCTAGACAAAGAAAACAGCGTATATACATCGTATACATATGAATCAATTATTGTGTTCATATAGTTGTTTTGCACAATGGATAGCCCCAAATCATGTCTCAAACTGCACAACTCATATGATCGTATTTCACCCTCCCAATGTCAAAGCATGTAAAGTGGGTGAAAAACAAATTTAAAGCCTTCCATGCTTCAACAGCGCGACTTTGACTACTTATACACGTAAGACATGAACAAGTATGCATGATGTGTCGTTTTAAACACTAGGCACTTGTATTGAAACAAGTATGCATGACTTGAACAATTGATTCCTCAGGAGGTAATATCTTAGACCTTTCTGATCTGCCTTCCAGCACTGAAGTTGCTTGAGGTACCGAAGCATGCTCGAAAGGGGACACCCAGAGAGTTAGGGAAAAAGACCAAGGATAGAGGGGAGACAAAAGACCAAGAGGGGATAAAGTAAATAATAGCCCAGCAAGAACCAGCTTAAAAGTTTGCCAGAAGAAATAAGCAACTTAATAGCGTTCTATCGATTAATACTGTAAACTGGTAGGGCGACTTAGTGCACAGAAAGGGTCTAGGCAGGTTAAGCTATATGGCTGAGCTGATGAGATGGTCTTCAATTCAAGGTCTTCGGGAGGTCTTACGTGGTATCCTTGGAAGGTGGAGTCAACGCTGCTTCTCTTCTTCCATCCAGCTCTCTCTAGGAGCCACTTGTTGCAACCAAGTGCTGGGTGCTAGCTAGAAGCTAAGATCAGCTTTCCATCCATGCAAGATTCTCAACTTACCATCTCTGGGATCCACCAGTTCACATACCTTAGGATCGCCCAATAAAAGAATACAATGATTCAATCAAGATCACCATCAACTGGAGAGACAACACAATCCACAGATTCATATATCCTAAGGTCACCCAATTTAAGAGGAGGTCCAAACATTTAGTCAATCTCACAATCTATTGGCAAGAAATCAAAATTCACGGGTCCTCCCTGAGCATGGCCCTAAACAATCCAGCAAATTTACCACTATATTAGCATGCTTCTACTCAGCACAAATTCATGAGTACTTAGTAACAACAATCACATCTTTAGATCTGATAACTCCAAGCTCAGGCTAAAATTATTAAATCCATTTTTGAAATGAAAGATCTCCCAAGAGACTTCTCCAAACCACAAGTTTAAATTTGATCCACCAGATTATTGTATCATTGCCATTTATCCAGCACTCATGTGATCACAATCAATATTAGCAAGGTATCCTCCAAACATACCTTCCTATATCCAGCAATTATGCAATTCCATGATCTATCTGATCAAGACTTATCTCTATAATCTAATCAAGATTCCTTTCAAATTCAAATTTTCTATTCGATCATATCTAATTAAATCCAATATAAACCACATACTTGGTTCAAGCTTCCAATCCAACGTTACAATCTATTTCTAGATGCAAGGGCAACCCAGTTTGTCCTAATTATCGGATCAAAATCTCATAATCCTATATACTTCGTGATCCACCAAATTTTGTTCCAAGATTATGTCCTAGTTGCTCAATTTATTCAATCCACCAATCTGCTCCTCTATAAGCCTTTCACTACAGAGCATAACTGCCAATACACTCCAGAATTCACTAGAGCTCCTTAGAATTATCAGCAAATCCCTAATCCTACGATCCCCAAAAATCATATCCGAAATGACTTCTCCAAAGCTTCCTAGCTTTGCATCCCAATGCACAGGTTGTCCCCACAAGCATAGCTCCCAAGAGCCTGATACGCTTAAGGTCTTGAACCATCCGCAACATTCTTCTCGGGATATCCAGCGCTTGCTCACAAAGGCTCGGCCCTACAGAGATTTCAGGGGAAAGGAGTTCCATTGAGCATTGCAAAATGGTGAGAGAATAAGGTAGGAAAGTATTACAAGAAAGGGGTAAGGACAGAAAGATGACCCAGATAAGGAGAGAACAGGTTATTCTTTTCTTGTTGTAAAATAAGTTTTGAAATCTTCACTAACGACCATTCTACTAGGTTACGTCCTTCAGTCGAGAAGCTCTGATACCACTTTGTAACGACCCGACCTGAGAGGTCTCTATAGGCCTAGTTGCAATAGGACCCAGAAGGTCCTGTCGCGTCTAAACCAGGAGGTCTCCAAGTCTGGGTAACGACCTAACCAGAGACTCACCCGAGAGGTCCTCTAGGTCCTCCCAGAAAGTCCACCAGGACCTCCCAGGAGGTCCAGCAGGACCTCTCGGAAGTCCTCTAGGACCGCCCAGGAGGTCCGATAGGACCGCCTGGAGGTCCTGGGAGAGTCCCTAAGGAGGTCGTGGAGCCAAGGGGCGCCCTAAAGACCTCCCACGGCCAACCCAGGGGAGGTTGTGGGGAACTGAGGTCTCCTCAAGACCTCCCACGACCAACCAGAGGAGGTCGTGCAGGGCCGAGACTACCCTAGGACCACTCACGACCAGACCTAAGGGTGGTCGTGGAGGACAGCGGGCACTCCAAGGTCCCCTGTGCAACTGAGCTAGTCCCAAGGATCAATAGCTAGCTCATTACAGCATACAAGAGCGGTAGCATACACTTCAACGAGAGCTTTATTAATATCAACAAAGTTGTTTACAAAGGGGAGGCATACAAGCCAACAAACCAGAACACAACAGAAGATAAACATAAAGGCCATCCGATACACCATAGACAATCGGCTGGAGGGCGCATCCTAGTCGTCTAGGACCACTTGGTCCACTGCATAGCTCATCATAAGGCTTCCTTCCTGCTCAAAAGATTATTTCAAGCAAGAGTGAGCACAACAAGCTGTTTCGCAAGTTACACCCACAAATAATGTAATGACATGCATAATGGATATCAAAGGGAAGGCATAATATGATTGATTTGCGTAAAGCCAAGTTTCTTTCAAATACATATACTAAGTTCCAAGGCAGTTATACAATAACTAAAATTCATTTACCAAATTCCATTTTTCAGTTGGATAATATTTATCATCAAATGGTGAAGGATACCCTCCTGTCACAAGGCTCCCCGCCCATCCATGGGATAGACATACCAAAATCAGTTTATCCAAAACCTTTTTGCAAACAAAGCCAAAATCTTCCTTTGAGTAGTCTTTTGCCAGCACGTCCATGATCGTGGACACAGCTATTCGAATAGTTTTCACTTTACAGAGGTTGTACACTTTACCCACATGACATGATTTCTCTAGTTTGTCCGGCATTCGTCAATGCCACCTCTCACTGCCAAAGGTAAGAGGTCTAGAGTTCATGACAAGGCCTTTACAATATATCATTCTACCGCAGCCCTTCCTCACTAAGGATTCGCTTCCTTTGGATAGAGACCCGCCGGAAAAGCCCCCTCTTGCGCTGGTGGGAAACATCGGTTATAAAAGACCATAGGCCATGAAAGACCTCCCACACATCAAAGTGGAACAACCGCGATGGAACTTTGCAAATTAATTGGCCAGGTCCCACGCCCCATTCTGGAGACATGTGGTTGTACGGTGAGGCATAGCCCATTATAGGCCTAGCAAAGGATCGCTCAAAGGCTGGTCCTCAAATGACTAGGGCGATAACCATAGAACCCCGGAGCCTCAACTCTACCCAAGTTGAGCTCGTGCATGGATATGCACCAACCAAGCAACCAATTCGCCCCGGTCCAAAACCATTTTCCTTTCATTCGCTTTTGAAGGACATTTAGAAGCTTCCATGACAACCCAATGCCACGGTTTAAAACCTTTAAACAGTAGTTGATCATGTTGGTAAAATTTCCCTAAATTAAATAATTTTGGTCTAAGCGAGACTAAGCATACGTTTTTCAAATGATCCCGATTCATACTAATATACCAACCAGTTTTTCCTATGGTGACAAGATGTTCGGTTCAAGGTCAACAGTGGCCATATAAAAGGATTTAGGTATAGCTATGGATTTAAAGATAGGTATTGAAATAACTTAGTAAAGTAAGCATGTATAAACCTTTAAAACAAAACATAGTAATTTGAAATATTGGGTGCAACATGATCAAGAGTGTAACTTGCCTCCTGCTTGAAAGCTTTACAGATCCATTGCTTCACAAAGCTCGGGCTCACCAGAGACGTTGAGGTCTACACGTTTAAAACAGCTCGAGATCAAATAAAGACTAGAAAGGGATTCAAATGAACTCCAAATAGACATCAAACAAAAACCACAGAAGAGCTTGGCAATTTGGAAGAGGTCCAACGGCTTGGAGGAGGTCCAGAGAGGTGGTTGATGGAGGTCTGGAGGTTTGAGGGAGGTCGAGAGAACAAGCTGTGGGAGCCAGAGAGCTAAAATGAGGAAAAGGCAAAGGAAGAGAGCTTGCCCAAGCTTATAAAGCTAGGGTTGCTGGGAGGTCCAAGGCACACGGGGTCAAAAGTAGGTGATGAAAAGATTTCAGCTAGTACAAGAAGTGACACAAAGATAGCATGGTTGCTGCAAAAAGGACGGTAGTATTTAATGCGACCCAACAGACATTAAATGTCTTGAGCACTTCCAAGTGCAAAGGACATAGTCAAAGGATAAAGAAAGAGGTTGCGACAGACAAATGGGGCTAGTCAAAGCTGAAGGGGAGGTCCTGCGGAGACCTAGAGGAGGTCCCACAGAGGTCAAGGGAGGTCCTCACTCACGGGGGAGGTCCAAGCATAGGACTGGAGGTCCAAAAACACAACAATGAGGAGGTCCTATGGACAGGAGGTCGAAAAGACCTTTCACGGGAGGTCTGAAGGTCAAGATCAAGAGCAACGGGGAGGTCCTGACGGTTAGATCTCTAAAACGAGATCCCAACGGTCAAGATTGAGAGTAAGGGGAGGTCCTGACGGTCAGATCCACAAGGGGAAGTCCTGACGGTCAGATCCTCAAGGGGAAGGTCTGAACGGTTACGATCTCTAAAGGGGAGGTCTTAACGGTCAGATCTAACAAAGAGGAGGTCTGGACGGTTAAGATCTCTAAAGGGGAGGTCTTAACGGTCAGATCTAACAACGAGGAGGTCTGGACGGTTAAGATCTCCGAGGGGGAGGTCTTAACGGACAGATCTAACAACGGGGGAGGTCTGGACGGTTAGGATCTCCAAAGGGGAGGTCTTAACGGCCAGATCTAACAACGGGGGAGATCTGGACAGTTAAGATCTCCAAAGGGGAGG
This sequence comes from Phyllostachys edulis, assembly GCA_036346405.1. NCBI lineage: Eukaryota > Viridiplantae > Streptophyta > Magnoliopsida > Poales > Poaceae > Phyllostachys > Phyllostachys edulis. The sequence continues at coordinate 30,651,211 of CM070565.1, read as the reverse complement.
TCTTAACGGCCAGATCTAACAACGGGGTAGGTCTAGACAGTTAAAATCTCCAAAGGTGAGGTCTTAACGGCCAGATCTAACAAGGGGGAGGTCTGGACGGTTAAGATCTCCCAAGGGGAGGTCTGGACGGTTAAGATCTCCCAAGGGGAGGTCTTAACGGCCAGATCTAATAAGGGGGAGGTTTGGACGGTTAAGATCTCCAAAGGGGAGGTGTTAACGGCCAGATCTCACAAAGGGGAGGTCTGGACGATTAAGATCTCCAAAGGGGAGGTCTTAACGGCCATATCTCACAAAGGGGGGGGGTCCCAATAGACAAGGGGGAGGTCCTAAAGGACACAGGGACGTCCTGAAGGACACGGGGAGGTCCAAATAGACAAAGAGGAGGTCCTAAAGGACACAGGGAGGTCCTAAAGGACACGGTAAGGTCCAAATAGAGAAGGAGGAGTTCCAACAGAACAGAGAGTGAGTTCAAATGAGCATGAGTGAGATTTAGACCTTGGAAGGGAGGTTTGGACTAGAGAAAATCCAACCACTTGGGAGGTCTAAACCTAAGGAGGTCTGAATCCTTAGATCGAAATGAAGGAGAGGTCTGGACCATCAGATCTGGACGAAGGGTGGCCTGGACGGAGGGGTTTCAAGGGGAGAGGGATCCAACGGAGGAGATCCACAGAAAGTGGTCCAGGGGAGGTCTTGACGGTCAGGATAAATGCAAAGATGATCCCCATGGTCAAGAGGAGATCAAGGAGATCTCGATGGTCAAGACCAACACGAGGAAGGTCTCAACGGTCAAGATGAAGCCAAAGGAGGTCCTTTCGGACCCAGAGAGGTCCAAATGAGGTTCAAATGGCCGCGGAGAGGTCCAAAGAACTGAGAAGGATTGAAGTGAACCCAAAAAGGGGTTCCAATGAACAAGGAAAGATTTCAATGAACCTAAAGAGGTTCAAATGAGTAAGGAATGGAAGGAGGTTAAACGAGAAAGAGATTCAAAGGGTGAGGATTCACTTCGAGGTAGAATTTCAAATATCAAGGATGGTTGAAACAGAAACTCGAGTTGGAACAGCTCAGGGTGGTTGTGACCCAAACAAAGAGGGAAGGGTCAAAACCACAGAGATGGTCTAGTCCCTAGAGGAGGACTAGCTACAAGGGAAATCTAAACTTCAAAGGAGGTCTAAATTTACAAAGATGGGTCTAAACCTCACGGAAGGTCTAAACTACAACAAGGAAATCCTGATCAAAAGGGTGATCTGTTCCTGAAGGGTAATCATTACAATAGATCCCGAAGATGACCATTAGAGTGGTCAGAGTCGAGGAGAGATCTTACCAGAGAGGGATTTCCGAAGAAAATGGGAGATCCGAATGGACAAGAAGAAGAACAACACCAGAGGCCAACAGAAGGGGAGGTCTGGACATAAAAGAAGGTCCAAACAGGATGGAGGAAAAGAGATCCTACCAAGAAAAAGGAGAGATAGCTCCAGAGAGCTCGAGTAAAACCCAAAAGAACCAAATTTTAGATTAGTTGAAGTTTAGCTTAGTCATTTTAAACACTCCAAATTCTAAAAATTCCGGTTAAGCTTTGGAATTTCAATAAAACCAAATTGTTCTTTTTATTTTGAAAATTTCCAAAAAGGCTCAGAAAAACCAGGGTGTTACACAAGATTGCACAAAATAATATAGGTATGGTCACAATTGTATCAATTGGAAGTGGGGATTTGTGCTTAATTTATGGTTTGGCCTTTTGTTTTCCTTTCTCTTTTCTTCTTCTCTTTTTCCTTCTTTTTTTATACTATGGCCGAAACACTTGTTACAACTAAATGAGCAAAATTTCTTTCCCACCTTTTGATTTTTGAACAATTGCAAGAACACAAATATTAATATGCAACCCTAAGCAATGATTTAGCTAGTCTTGCTAGGTTCAAAGTATTCACAAATGATCGAAAGGTTCATAAAGGATAAAAATGATATTCCACTTCTTTGTATTATTTTTTTTGTATAATCACTACTAGAAAAACCTAAACTAAGATCAAACTAGGCTTAAAATAAAAGGCAACGCAAAAGAAATTCAAGACCAGCAAACAGAACTTGACTCTAATGAATAAAAACTTAACAAAAATCACTAAAAATTTAGATTAAATACTACCGTTAAATTATTTTTTGGCGTTTTGTGTATAGGAATGAAAGTGATAAATCTACGACTAAGGGTAATTAATCCTACCATGTTAACCCAGCGCTTTGATACCAAGATGATACGGGGTGCCCGATCTTCACGACGTATGATCAATGATAACTTTGGATCCATACAACCTGACGAACTGATGGCGCCAACTACTGTCAACACAGTAACCTGCAAAAAAAATAATCTGTCCAACCACACGCTCTTGATCCTGTCTACTCGACAACAGAAAAGTAGACGTCTTACAGCGAAAACTCCCAATTCCCTCAAGGTGCACTTGGCTAACCTAGAAAAGAAGAGTATAATTCTCAAAATTCGTTTATTTGTGGTCTAAATATTACAAAAGGGTCTACCCTTGAATATATAGGGTCTCTCCACCCCTCATGGCTGGCCAAGAGGCCCTACTCCTAGTCTAATTCAAAATTACAGTGTGATTTCAATTTGGAATTGAATTCAGATTCAAAATCCGCATGGAATTCATATAGGAATTTCAGCATTGCATGCGGTTTGCTCCAATAGCCATAACTATTTGTAGAAAGCTCCAAATCACATGCTGTTTCATCCGTTGGAAAGTAGACTTGATAAGCTTTCTAAATATATGTATTGTACATGCTGGATCCTTGAGTTGTTGTAGAGATCGCCGTGAACTTCAAGAATAGGAGCAACACAAGCTTCTCTAGCTCTTCAACTCTTTTAGTAAGCTCATGTTGTTCTGAGGTATTTGATGAATTGAAAACGCTATATGGAATGACATAGCTAAGGATGTCCACATCACATGTTATGTGCTTAGGATATATTTAGCATTCCATTATCACGTATAGATCATGTCGAGACGAGGCATGTTATGTGCTTAAGATAAATGGATGTATTTCTTGAAGTAGTTAAGTTGAGATTTTCTTGAAGTATTTGGATTTTTCTGTACTATTTTCTGAATTTCCCTGTGATTTTTCTGATTTGTTTTTTGATTTTTTCTTGCTTCCTTCCAAATTCTGAATTTTAAATAAGAGTTGTACCTTCTAATCCACCCATGTTCTAGATTATCCAAGCAAACAAAGGGCGGGAGGGATTGGGTGGTGGGGAAGGGATCAACCTAATCCCCCACTTGCATTATTTTCACTGGGGAATATTTCCCTTGCTAGCCAAACAAGGCCTAAATGATCCTACCAATAGAAAATTCCCGTCCCAATCCATGTTCTTACACAAGGATAAAAAAAATTTGTTAGGGAAAGCAAACTTTGCCGAGCTCGCTGGCTTATCATGATGCAGCAAAGCCTAGAAATGTTCCGTACTGATTAGGGTTTAAAGGGATTGGCCCTTTCATGGGCTGTCATCGAGCTCTTTGAAACGAACAATAGTTAAAGATGGGTAGTGTCGGGTTGGGCCTTACTCAAAATGGGTTGTGCTAGGGTTGATGTAAGAGGTTGGAAGTGCTGAAATGATGGCATCCAACATGTTGCCCATCCTCTTCCCCATTATGTCCCCATGCTGCCAACTCCTTGGCACCGCACTCACGATACAGCGGGTTGCCGCCCCGCCCCGTCCATCCATCTCCCTCTCCACCTCACGGCTGCCCCATCGGCCATCCCGCGCTTCCCGCGGTGGCTCGCCGGCGTGTCCCTGAGCTCAAGCTCTCTAGGACGACGCTGGCCCACACATGACACGGTACGAGACGGACAAGGAGTTCATGTGCGGTGCACAGAAGGAAGTAAACACGTATTCATACTACTCAAGGGGATTTCTCTCACACAAAAAACATCTCCATAATGTTCTTGCCTAAAAAAAGAAAAAAGAGGGATGCAATACGAGGGCTTCCTAGGAGGTCACCCATCTAGTACTAGTCTCGCCCAAGCATGCTTAACTTCGAAATTATGATTAGATCAGGTGCTTTAGTGTTAGTATGATCGCATACGATATGTTGCCCATCCCTTTCCCCGTTAACTCCCCTGGTCGCCCAACTCCTTGGTGCTGCCCTAGCCCCGACCGTCTATCGTGCTCTCCACCTCGTGGCCGCCACGTTGGCCCTCGTGTGCTTCTTGCGGTAGCACGCTGGCGTGTCCCCGAGCTCAAGCTCTCTGGGATGGTGTGGGCCCACCAGCGACACGGTAGGAGACGAACGAGGAGTTCTCGTGGGGCGCGTAAAATGTTCTCGTGTTGCATCCAACAAGTCGCTCATCCCCTTCCCCCTTAATCCCCCAGCCGCCAACTCCTTGGCGTCGTCCTCACGCTATGGCAGGTCACCGCCCTTGGACCTACCCATTCGTCACCCTCTCCACCTTGTGGCCGCCCATCGGCCCTCACGCACTTGCCGCAGCGGCACGTCAGCATGTCCCTGAGCTCAAGCTCTCTAGGATGGCGCGGGGCCCACCTGTGACACATTATGAGACGGACGAGGAGTTAGCATACGACGCGTAAAAAGAGGTAAACACGTATTCATACTGTTGAAGGGGATTTCTCTCACACAAAAAAAATCTCCATAGCGTTCTTGTCTAAAAAACCAAAAATGAGAGATGAAACACGAGGACTTCCAGGAGATCACCCATCCTAACAACTACTCTCATCCATACACACTTAACTTGGTAGTTATGATAGAATCTAGTGCTTTAGTGCTGATACGATCATATCCGATATGCCGTCCATCCCCTTTCCCTGTAAGTCTCCTGGGTGCCAACTCCTTGGCACCGCCCTACACTACAACTGGTCACCGCCCCTGGCCCTAACTACCTGTCGCCCTCTCCACCTCACGACGCCCCATCGGCCGTTGTGCGCTTCCTACGGTGGCACACCGGCTTATCCCCAACCTCAAGTTCTCGAGGATGGTGCGGGGCCCACCCACGACACGGTACGAGATGGACAAGAAGTTCACGCGAGGCGTGTAAAAAGAAATCCTCGTGTTGTATCCAACGTATCGCCCATCCCCTTCCTCCTTAACCCCCTGCCGCTAACTCCTTGGCGCCGCCCTCACGCTACGTCATCATAAATAGCACGCTGTGACATAAAAATGAGTAGCAGCTTCCTTTTTAAGTAGTAGCAGTAAGACAACATTTCCTCACAAAAGAAAAAGAGTAAATATCACTAAACCACGGGTTTTGGGGCATTATATCTCAAAACCCGGGTTTTGTAAATTGTATCGATTAACCCTGTGTTTTGTAGATTTAGATCAGCTTAGGAATCACAAGCGGCAATATCTCGAGGATTAGGATTATCTACGCACAATGTTAAACCATAACCTGTAGTAGATGCATTGTAACTACAATTTCAATCCTAAGCTCGATCTAAATCTACAAAACCTGAGGTTAACTGATACAATTTACACAACCTGGGGTTTTGAGATACAACTGCCCCAAAACCTATGGTTTAGTGATATTTACTCAAAGAAAAAAGTAGGTACAAAATAGCAAGCAAGGACCGATAGATCACAGAGAAGCAAGCTATGCTGATCACATAAAATAGAATGTGTGTCCATTCTAGCAATAAACACAATGACGCGGTGTAGTGGTAAAATTACACCACCTAAAATGGAGTGGTCTAGACAGAGCACGAACACAAGCATGGTAATGTATATGTAGGCCGTCAAAGGACAGTTAGCTAGCTAGCCTCAGCCGCACAGGGAGGGCATCTTGAAGGAGAAGAACGAGGATGGTAGGTGTCCCGTCCTCCTGATGTAATCGGCCTTCTCCGACGTCCTCGCGGCGCGCTCGTTCAGCTTGGCCTCGGCGCTCGCTCGCTTCTCCTCAGCCAGCCGCCGTGCCGCCGCCAGCTTGTTGGCCAGCTTCTCCTGCGCCCGTGCTTTCATCTGCTCTGCCTTCATCTGCAGAATTTTTGTTTGAACAAGCTGGTCTGATTCATTTGCAGTAATGCGTAAACAGAGATCATTAATTAGGCATCAGAAAGTGTTCCTGTAGTGCAACCAAAGGGGGGCATGGCACATCAAGTTTGTTGCAGTGAAACTCACAGGAATTTATATCCACTGTGGTAAAGTTAAAACAATTCTGACTTCTGGCCAGCGTGCTGAAAATTACTGGTAAGGTCAATTAAATTAGTCAGGATATTAAGATTAGCAGACCTACTTGTCTGCCTTCCTTCTATGCAGTGATTTCTGATTGGACCACACAAAAACTCAGTGTTATTCAAGCCATTTGAAGCAAAATCCTATTCTGTAGACGTGAATAAAAGAAAAATGATAGTATCTGCACTTCTGCAGTACTTTTCGGTCATAAATGAAAAATAAAAGAAAAATGATAGTATCTGCACTTCTGCAGTACTTTTCGGTCGGTCATTCCAAGAAAATGGAAACTTTACAAAATGGGCGAAACAAAAATGGAATTGCACAAACCATACCTCTATTTTCTTCATCTCCATCTCAGCTTTTCTCTTCTCATGGTTCTCCCAGGCCTGGATCTTCACCTCTTCACGCTTGTATCTGAAATTAGCAAAAACAAGAAATAAAAACTGAGTAATTGCCAGATCTGTATAAAACACTAACAATTCTTACACACACACACACACAAAAAATCAATCTCGGCTAGAATATCAATCTCACCTAGCCGTGAACTTGGCCCGCTCGGCCTCGTCCCAGGCCACCGCGCGGGATTCCAGCGAGTTCGCGCTCGGCACGTGACTGTCCACGCCGCCGTCGCCGTCCTCCTCGCGGCCGCCGCCGCCGCCACCAACCATGCCTACCGCCACCGGCTCGGCCGTCCTGACCACGATGGCGGTAACGCCCAGGGGCCCATCTTGCCTCCGCCTCGCGGGTGTTGACGACCGCGATGATATCGGACTCCGTGCGACGGGTGTGGACGCCCGCAGCGGCGTAGCGGTCCTGGACGGTTCCTTGCTGGCGATGGGGGTCATCTCCGTGCCCATGTCCCGCAAGCACACCGACCGGACCACCGCCACGGGCGAGCCATGCTGCTGCACCATGCAGTCGATCTTCTTGGTCTCGCCTACATCGTCGCCCTCGCCCATCTGCGGCGGCGTCGGGGGCGCGGCCACCATGTTGTACTCCAGCGCGCCGTCCACGCTGCTGCAGGAGATGCGGCCGTTCTGCGAGGACGAGCTCAGGAGGCGCCGGTCGTCGGCGTTGGAGTTCCGGGGCTTGACCTTGCCTCCGTGGATCCCGTCGGCGCCAACGTCGGACGAGCCAACGAGCCACTTCTGCGCGTCGTCCCACTTGGACGGCGTTGGCTTGGCCCGGGACGCCGGGTTCTTGCGTTGCAGCCGTCCGTTGACCGCGCCATTGGTGGTGTAGCTGTAGCACTCCTTGTCGTCCACCGGCCGCATTGCTTGCATTGTCTGAGCAAATGTGAGCAAAGCTGCGCTTGAGAACTCTGTTGCTGTGCAACAAATTTGTTCTGTCTGATTTGAGAACTATTGAGCTAGATCTAGCTGCAGAAATGGTTCGGAATTTGGTCTCTGATGAGGGAAAATAATGGTAAAACGAAACGCTCAAACACAGTGCAAGTGGATTTCCATTTATCCGGGATCTTGTTTCTCGGAGGCCTGCAGCTGAGAAGATATAATCGGCTACATTTGCGTATGAAAAAAAATGGTACACTAAACAATTGCCAAAATTTGCTCGATGTCCAAGACCAGCAAAGACACCCAAGGAATAGATTGTACCATTTCCCCAACAGAAAGCAAGGCCATATCCCCATATTTACAAGCCAACTCCTCCAACCAAGTCGCAAGATGATGTAAAAAAAAACTTTCCGTACTTTAACAAAAAAATGGATGAATTCCTTTTCATCATTCCCCAATTACAGAAGGGCTTTTATGGAGAAAAAACGCTTTTGTAATTGGGAAATGATGACGAAGAAGTCAATGTGACACTATATAAGTTCTCTCTTATTCCCTTTTACAGTTGCACAGCTGAGTTTGTCAAATCCTTCTCACTGAAAGCAATAGCACAAAAGGCTAGAAATAATGCATAAAAGTTGTTGCTGTGGAGATCGGCACCAGCCAGTGCAAAGAGCTGACCTTGGAAGTAAGAGCCTGCCAGGTGGTGGGAGGAGGATGACAGAGACTGCAAAGAGCAAACTGACTACTAGTGTAGTTTAGGTTCCATCTTTTCCATGGGCTCTTGGCATCATCAGATTCCCTTGGCTTTGGGCGCAGGAGCAGCACAGCAGACTGCACATGGGCAGATGGGCTACTGCAGACTTTACAACAGAGATGGGTGGCACTACCTGCAGATTATAATAAACATCGTTGCAGCGTGCCACCAGTGGTGGTCAGATGGGTGGCACAGGTATTATGTGGCTCGGTCCATCTCGATAAGTCACTGTGGTTCGAGGTCGTGCCATGTTGTGTGTACCAGGCTGATTTGAGCCTATCTAGTCTGATAGGCTGGTTTCGGTCTATTTGACCTGTTGAGCTCAAAAAAAATTTTTAAAAAAAAAAGAAAAGAAAAAACACAAAAAAAAAATCAGAAAAATATATAGAATTCAGAAATAGATATGAAAATCGTAAAAAATGAGACAAACATATTGAAAATATAATAAAGAGCTTTATTAATGTTCAAATGGCTGCTTCGTTAAAACATTTACCAAGTAAAAACTCAAAATGAGAAAACCTAGGCAAAGAAAAAAGAGTACAATCTATAGCTCTATATACATTATTGTTCTATATGTTGTTGTCTAGGTATAGATTTTTGAACACCTCCGACAACTCTGGATTTTCCACAGAGTGTTGTGTTCGTGAATCAGCTTTTTTCCCAGTCCTTCACGGTTAGAAGTATCTCCACCATCTTACCCGTGAGACATGTTCTTCTCTCCTCTAATATTCTTCCAGAAAGACTGAAACCAGACTCGGAGGAAACCGTCGAGACAAGAATAGTTAACACATCACGTGCAAGTATAGATAGCACGGGATATGCTAACTTATGCTCCTGCCACCAGTGCAAAATTTCAAAGTTTTTTGAGTTGAAATCCACCGTATCGCTGTCCAGATAGGCAGATAGTTCCACATTCCTTGGGTTAGAGGTTGGTCTTGGACTTTGTTGAGAAGGTGCTGTTGTAGAAGAAGAAGACCTGGACCTGGAGGAAGAGCCACGGAAGATTTTGTCCCACATATTTGTCTTGCTACTTGAGGTGGGGGCTACTGGAGGTCGTTGCAAGCGGACTCCCTAGAACTTATTTTCATACCTTTGGTAAACTCATGTAACCGAGAATGAACTTCTGCAAAATAGTTAGTATAGTTTAGCCCTGTAGCATCACTAAGAAGATGAAGAACATTAACAAATGCTTCAATTTTACCTCTAGGATCTAAAACTAATGCAAAAGCATATAAGAAAGGGATTTATCTCTAATATTTAAGGTATTTACTTTTCATAGCAACAATAGCGTCACGTAGAACTGAGTCATTTTCATACATTTTCAATTGAGTAGCAATTTGTAGAATACTATGCACAATAATCAGAGATGTTGGATAGTAAACAGCGGACAAAGCAATAGTAGCCTCATAAAAAAATTTCTAAAAACTGTAGTATCTTATCAGCAACGAACCAATGTTGCTCAGTCAGTACTATCATACTGTCAGCACTCTGATAGTGCGTTTGAATAAAAACAGAAAAAGTGCTCTTATATGGTAAAAGACTCTTAAGCATCAGGTAAGTAGAGTTCCATCTTACCGGTATGTCTAAACCTAACTGTCTTGGACGTACACCCATCGCCCTACAAAAAGTACGTTAGAATTATTCAAGAAAGAAATCGTATCGCGAAAAACTTTAATCTATGGATTCAATCTCTTCAAACCACATTTGACTATAAGTTTAATAATATGACAAGTGCATCGCTGATATAGCAAGAAGGAATCGGCGTATGTACTCAGCACTAGAGTAAGAATATCCATGGCCCTAGAGTTCGAAGTGGCATTGTCTACTGTAATTGAGAATATTTTGTTTGTAAGACCAAAGTCTTCCACGACTTTGATAATACAGTCCACAATATTCTCACCCGTGTGTGCTACATCAATTAATTTCAAATATATAATTCTTTTCTCCTTTACCCAGTTGTCATTAACATAATGAGCATCTACACTAAGATAATCCTCCCTAGCTCGACTACTCCATATGTCCGAGGTTAGGGCCACTGAAAATGTGCACGCACTAAATAGTTCCTTTATTTTATTACGACGTTCATTGTAGTATTTTACTAGATCCCTAGTTGTTGTCTGTCTAGAAATGACAGAAAATCTTGGATTATGCGCAGTCCTAATGTAATTTTGGAAAGCTGTAAAGCTGTAGACTCCCTAAAGCCTAATAGTAAATCCTTAGAAATAATTAAACGACAGAGATATTGACGGGCTATCTTAGGAACGTAGTCCCAACTACGTACCGTACTATCGGGGTTGTACTGCAGCTGCGTCTATCTCATCACAAATCCTTACTTGGCCTTACATCTTGTAGCATGTCTAAGCAAGTGCACCGTTCCACCTGTAGACCTCACAGAAAATTGATTGCGACAAATTTTGCAAATAGCATATGGTACCTGATTTCCCTGTGCATCTGGCTTGGTTGTCATTTTGAAATTATCCCACACTCCCGATGTAGATGGCCTCGACCTCTTTGCTCCGGTGGTCACCGACAAAGATGCTGTCGTGGAGCCTGATGACGGAACTCCGCCTTGCCCTTCTTGTTGGTTTAAGGCAGCCGCAACAGCCTCCATGGATGCAACTTCCTCTGATGAAAGTCCATAATCACCAAGAGCAAAGTTGTCGTAACTGTCCATAACGAAAATTACAAAACGAAACTAACACTATTATTACTTTCATCATTAGGGGCCGGGGTTGGAGCTATTTCTTCCCCCACGGGGATGCTAATATGCAAATACAATTCCCCATCAGGTGAAGTAGGGCCGGGGCCATTCCCCTACTCCCCATCCCCGCTACCCGTATGGCCCCCTACCGCACTGTTTAAATCTTTAAAGGTTTGCTTGCTTATTTGCTTGGGAGTTGGGACACCATCTTTAAGAATATTATTGGAATTCTTCATTTGGAATACTGATAAGCACTCTTTAAATTATTTGGAACATTGATTCTGTCGTATCTATGTGTGTATGTATAGGAGAGGTTGGGGATCCTATTTTCGGGTCTGGGTCCCCGTGGGGCCCCGATAACCCGATGGGGACGGGGAACAGGGGAGAATAGCACCCCACGATGGGGACGGGGACGGGGAATGGGGATTTTTCCTTCTCTCGGAGACGGGGATGTTCCACCACTCCCCATCGGGGAATGACCCCATTGCCATCCCTAATCATAGCATAACAAGTACTAACAATAAAAGTATGCAAAAATAGAATTGTACCACTTTTGCTGACTTGCTGCCAAAAATTGAATTCTTCAAAATTTGGCAAAGTTTTTTTTGAATTTTGCCAAATTATCTTACAATGAATTTCAATTTGCACACTAGAATTTGAAAGAGAGATTGAGGAATGAATGGGTGCTGAATGAGGGGGAGCATGGTGGCTATTTATAGAAAAAATTTCAGGATTTTTTGAATTTTTTTGCTATTTTTGAAGGTCCAAACAATCAAAAACAGTTAAAAAAATGGGCAAAAACACCCAACATGCATATTCTAGTCAGGCCGTGTCGAGCCAAGCATGTCCCACAAGCCCGTTGCAGCCCGCCTCCCGCTTGCCCACAGGGTGTGGTTTTTTCAATCTAAAAAGGTGACAGGGTGTGTTGTTTTAGGTCAGAAAAGGTGACAGGGTGTGGTCTTTTTGGTTTGAAAAGGGTTACATGGTGTGGTCTTTTCGGTCTGAAAAAGGTTACATGGTGTGGTCTTTTCTGATGAGAAATGGTTACAGGGTGTGGTCTACTCGGTCTGAAAAGGTTGATTGGAGTGTGTGGTCATTTCTGTCTAAAAAGATGGTAGTGTGTGGTGTCTTTTGGTGTTGTCTTTTCTAGCTCCAAAGTTGATAGGGCAATTTAAACATCCCAATTTTTGAGTTCTTTTGAAGCCTTTCAAAATAAAAATAACCATTTGAAATTTCTTGAATTAATGAGAGCTTAAATTGAATTATCATAAATTAAAACCATTTAATGTGAATAATCTAAACATCAATTAAATTCAAAACATGTTTATTTGAGTTCCTCTTGTTCCAAAGTATTTTCTGGAATTTTCTTGGATTTTTCTAAGTTTGTTTGCTGTTTCTTTGAGCTCGATTTGTTTTATCTCCTTTACTGAAATTAAGAAATCCTTTGAAATTTACAAAATCCCTGTGGACCAAATATTTCCATCCTATTTCCTTTTTCATGTCGTGTCGGTCGCCTTCCTTCTCCCCCCACTTAATCCAACAGAGCCCAACCCACCATGGCTTGACCTAGTCCGTCCTCAAGACTTCTTTCATTCGTCGACGCGTGGGTCCCCCTTGTAAGTCATGTCCTTCTCGTCCCTGTCTCTATCTCCTCCTCTGAAACGGCACCACTGCCATTTCGCTTTGGTCTCCACCTCCCTGTCTTTAAAACCTCACCTGAGCCCTTGCTTCCGCACCCCACACCGCTCCATACCTCGAAGCCCTAGCTGCCGTCTCGTAAGTCGCCTCGAAGCCACTGGGATTGGAGCTTGAAGTCGCTGCCTCACCGTCACCTTAGTCGTCATCTTTCACCCCCGCCATCGTTGGGTTCATCATGCCTAGATCTACTCCGCCCTCTCGTCGGTTTTGTCGGAGCACCGCCATTGCCCATATCGCCAAAGACCGTAGCCCCGCCACCTCTTTTTATCATTGCACCGCTATCTCCAACGACCCTGGGTCCTCGTGTTCCATCCACCGACTTTACTGTCGCCTCCTCTTCCATTTGCACCACTCCAAGCCCGCTGAGCTGCAGCCGTTCCTCGTCAACATTGTCGCCAGAGTTTTGCCATCGCAGCCATCCCTCTTTGTCGCCGTCAACGTGGCTTGTCACCATCCTCCACCCTAGTGCGATGTCAGCTGCGTCTCATCCGTGTCGTCTAATTCAGCGCAGCATGGCAGCACGTGTGGCAGACCCAACCCACAACCCTAGATTTATACCTCGTTACCGTGTGGACCCTACGTGTCAGTTCCTATTCTATGAACTCAGCTCACCGTACATCATAAGCCTTTTCCCGTGGGCTTAGTCTATAGGCCATGGGCCCACATGTCGTTGACCCAATTCCTTTTCCTTTAGAAATTTAATTCTGGCTAAAAATCAATTCCCTTGCTGATGTCATTGTCGGGACCCAAACTTGCAAATCTATACCATCTGTGTATTTTGAACTAGTCTCATGATCAGTAGCTAGCTCACATAGTGACAACATTAATGTAAATCATATCCATAAAATGAAATAGCTAAGAAAGAAGCAATTTATTATTATATAGAAGCAATAGACCTTATGGTCAAAGTTTACATAGTTGCCACACAGGGCTAAAAAGACAAACAATACTATTGCAGCAAAAATAAGATAACTTGTGGTGGCCATCCGACATGCCCACATCCAATCAAGTGGGGAGCGCAAGCTAGTTCGCATAGTCTTCAAATTACTCCTCCTCTAGAACTCTTGATTCCCAGATTCTTCCTTAGCAACTGATCAACAATAGCATAAAGCTGTGAGCATATAAAGTACTCAGCAAGTCATAGGGAATAGTATGCAATTAATATTCATGCAAAGCTTGAACTAAGGAATAGATGTATGGTTATTTTTGCAGAAAGCAATATTGATAGTAAATACAGTAAATAGATTGTCAATCATAGTTAAAAAGATTATACAAATAAAGTAAACAATTGTCTTGAAACAACTAGTGAACTACTCGTTCACTTCCAACCAACAACCAGTGAACTACCTTTCACTTCCCATCCATTGCACCATCCATACATTTTATGAAAACTATATACCTCATGTGAAATCCCTAGGCATTATCCATAACAGGGGACACGGCTGTTCGAACGATTTTTAACACTCTACAGAGGTTGTACAGCTTGACCCATAAGAGATAATCAACTTATAATGTCGGCCATGACACGCTTCTGTAGGCGTGCGACTAAATGATTATCACAAGACTTTTACAAAGTTCTGTCTTAACCTGGTTCTGCCCGCTAAGGTTTCACCACCAAAGGGTTACATCCACCACAGTTAGGGCCCCCCTCTTGTGCCATGTGAATCTACCCATAAACCCCGGAACCCACACCACACATGACAGAACCAAAATCAAGATATTACTAATTAATTATCCAGGTCCACCCATACTTGATATGTGGTTGTACGATAAGGCCTAGATCAATGATGCACAAAGTTATGTCCTTAGTGATTACTCAGGCAAGACAACCTCATCCAAAAATGTGTTACCCGCACCACCTTTTACTGCATGATCGTTCACTCGAGTAGGAAAACATTTTTTGTTCAACTAGGCCTAATGGCATCCCTTGCCATGGCACAACAATTTTTACATCGGTGGCCTCACACCATAATTTCATATCTTATTAAGTCAAGTTACCAAGATTAACATTGTGTATAGGAACCCATCATACAACTAAGCATACTACGCCACCCATGTTGGTATTGTAATTATGTCCAACTAATATCAACCCTTCCTATGGCATCAAAGGATACACGGCATTCACAATATTCAAGGTGACATAATGTCAATTAGGTAATTAGCTACTCCTGAAAACAATTGATATAAAATTAGCATGCATGTTGATATAAAAAAATATTTTTGTGAAAATAGGTACAACATGATTAAAGGTCTACGACTTGCCTTCATCGAAGGATGGAGATACTCCTAAAGACTAATCCAAGCCGGCCTTGACAACGATAGAATCTAAACGAGCAAAACGAGATAGATAAATTATAGTAAATCCAAATAAAATCCAAAAATTATAAAATAGGTACTGAAGGAAAGATTAAGAATTTAGATGAATTTAAGAATGAGAATCGACGGAATCGGAGTTCGTATGAAGGAGAACGAACACCTGGAAGTTCGTCGGATTTGGAAAATCCTGAAAATTGAGAAGGAGGGCATATTCTAGAGAATATTTTGCTTTGGTTTTGAATGAATAAATCACTGAACTAACATTTGGGGCCACTTGCCAGTGAAAGAAAGAGAGAAAGAGATACAGTATGACAAATGGGGTCCACCAGTCATTGAGAGAGAGAGGAAGAGCCAGAGCGGAGGAAGAACAAATCATGCGTGGAGGCGGCACGGGTGCATGGTGGTGCCGGTGAGTAGCGACGTGGGAGCGACTAGCGAGGGCCAAAATTGAACCCCGGCGAAGTTCCCTCCCCACGGATGGTAGCGGCGCGGCCAGAGCGGCACCAGGGCGGCAGCGGCAATGGTGCGCGGGTGTGCGATGGCGATGGTGGTGTGGCGGTGCACCGGGGAGAAGGTCGTGCGCACGAGCATGACATGGGATGGGGAGTGCACCGGAGGGATTGGGGTGGCCCGAGGTGGACCAAGGCGGCGTGGCTACGGCAGTCGGAGGCGGGGAGGAGATGGTAGTGGCGGCCAGCTATGGTGGTTCCTCGTCCGAAACAGGGTGGGGGAAAGATAGAGGGATTTGAGGCGGTGCTAAAGGTGCAAAGGAATCAGGAAGAAGCCCACCGAGGGCGATGAATTTGGCGATGGTGGCGACATGGCCGGAGGTGAAGAAGACGGCCCGATTCGGTGCACCACTATGAAAAAAATCAACATTAAATGAGGGGATATGTTCTTTGGCTTCGGGAACACGATGTGATGCACATGGACAAGCAAGGGGCTCACTTGATCGACGAGAACACGAGTCCTGGTGGCGGCCAGACTTCGGGAAGAAGGTGGCGGCACGGTGCGTTCTGGCCGAACGATGGCGAGGTAGGGGTTGAGGTTTGGAGCAAAACGAATAGGAGGGCGAGAGGGACTCGGTGCTCTCTTTCATATCCGAAGCCAGAGAGCGAAATGACGGGGAATGCGAGTAGAAATATGGGTGATGGTTTAGGTTGGGACATGAATATGCGCAAACGATTGAAACGGAAAGGCCTTGATGGAAAACAACAATGACGACAAAGGGTCTAGATGGCAGTGGCGATGACGGGCGAATAGGCCAGTGCAAGTGGCACGAGTAGCGCGACTAGGGCGTGATAGCTAGGGTGGGACACGCATGGCGCAATGTGGCATGCGAGCGGGGTGCGCCCTGGGCGCGGCCAGGGTGCTAGCAAGGCACGGTTGGGGTGCGAGCTGGAAAGCATGCGGGCGTGCATGGCGCGGCTCGGCGTGGCTCGGGGCAAAGGTTGGAAGAAGCTAGGAGAAAGAGAGAAACAGAAGGAAAGGAAGGAAAAAAGAAAGAAAAAGGAAAAAGAGGAAAAAGGGAAAAAGAAGTGGGCCCAAGAAAAATAATTGGGCTCGGTCCGAAGATATTTTGCGGGAAAAATTCAAATAACGAAATTTGAATTTGGATTTGGAAACAAGATTTGAATTAAGGATTGGAATTTGGATTTGAATTATGGACTTGGATTAAATAATTGCGAAAACTCCAAAAGAAATCCAACAATTTTGAAATAATTAATTTAAATTAAATTTTACAACAAAGAAAAGAAATTTTGGGAAAATAGAAAATAAATAAATTAAATTGAACTCAAGGAAATAGGAAAAGACTTGGGAAAAACCAAGAAATCTAGAAAATTAAATAAACTAGTTTTGAATTTAATTGAAGTTTGATTTATTCATATTAAATTTTGTTAATTTTTGGAATTTCAAATTAAGCTTTAAACAACTCAATAAAATTCAATTAGTTCATTTTATTTTGAAAATTTGAAAAAGACACAAAAATTGGGATGTTACAGTCATGTTGGCGAAGTAATCCAGAATTTCCTTTAGAAAAAATTTCCAATATTCCTAAAATTGTGTTTTCTCTCTCTCTCTTTCTTTGGATTAAATATCCCGAAAGCATGTTCTCCTTCATCCGAACTCCGATTCAGTTCGTTCAGTTTCCTAAATTCATCTAAAATCGAGATCTTTCTCCCTGCGTTGGTTTTGTTAATTTTGGAATTTATTTGAATTTAATTTGGATTTATTTGTGTCTTGTTCATTTTCTTTCTCATTTAGACAATAATTTCCAAGGAGGAGGAGCAAGATTTGAAGACCAAAGTGTGGTCAATGCGCAAGGCCAAGGCAAGTTGTCATCCTTTGATCATATTGAACCTATGTTTTCAAAAGTGTATTGTCTTATATTGTGAGACCCCAATTTTGTAACTTGGGACCTACTATGTTAACTTGTGCCATTCCCTGGATCAGTAGATAGCACACACAATTACATTGTTGGTTCAAATACATATAACGAAAATGCAAAGCTATTGCATAATATTAAACAATACATAAATATATCTTTTGGCTTTTGACTTGCAGAATGGCCGGACAGGCTAAATACTTTCAGAGATCAGCAACGGAAGTAGAATCAAAGTATAACATGTGGAACCCTCATGACATGCCCACCAGCAATCAACTGTGGGCTCGTGACCTAGTTCTTGGCCTTCTTGATCTTTAGTCTTATCCAATGCCCATAATTGTCCCTGAAGCCTTCTTTTGTGCTTACTGACTAAAAGAATATAAATAGCGAGCATGAGTACACAACCGTACTCGCGAGCCAACACACAATACAATTGTTATAGATGTAAGGCTAATCAAAGGGGAGGTCATGGTTCTTTTATTTTGCACAAAGCCATTTATTGAAATAGATTAAGTAATAACAAATCCTGAGTTTTATAAACTGAGTTTTTGTTGTAAAGTACTAGTGGAGATTTTATCTCCTATATCACTGAGTGAGTCCGTCCACTCAATGCTCAAGCTATCCCGTATTTACCACTGGTCCCCGACCAGGCTTTCTCAACTCTCAGGGCTCCAACCCAACATTTCCAACTGCTGGGCTCCAACCCACCATTTTCATTCCACACACACAAATGATTTTATAAAAAAATAAAAGCTATATCAAGCAAGTTCTCAACACCGCTCTTGACCGTGAGCACGGCTATCTAGATAGTTTTCTTACTCTACAGAGTTTATACACTTTACCCACAAGAGATAAATCAACTTATACTGCCCCGACACACTTCCGTAGGTGTGTGGCTAATGTTGATTATCACAAGGCCTTTACAATGTTCCACCTCAACGCAACTTCGCACCGCTAGGTATCACCTCCTTCGGACTCTCCTGCTTGCCATCGAGAGGTCCCCCTTTTGCGCCGTGCGGTTCCCGTGGCTTCGTTCTCCCCCGTCTATCCACCTGCATCCACCAATGGTAAAGCCACGCTGAGGTGAACAAATTAGTTAGCCAAGTCATAGGTGTTACCGACTTGTGGTTCACTGTTTTACATGAGAGGTCATTACCAGATTTGGTCCTTAATTAACTCGGGCGGTACATCCACATACCAGCTCTCTCTCGTGCACCCGCCACCAGCCACTTTTTATAGCCGCCAAAGTCGAGATCTGTTTTTCAGGTTTTCTTTTGTTTTCAAAATAACCTTTAGTCCAGCATATCAGCGAGGCTCCAACCTCGACTGCCTAATTTCATTTTCAAAAGATTAACTGATGTCGAGCAATTTATTGCTCGAATGATAATGTATCTAAGTAAGGCTAAGGTTGACACTTAGATACAGACTTATAACTAGTATGTAAACCATTAAGTCTAGGGTGACAAGGATAATGTCAAAATTCAAGGATTTGGGATTTTATACGCAACTATTGTTAAGGCATTAACTATGAGCTAGACCAATATATTTGTATAAAACATAGCAATGCAATTTCATAATTTAAAGCAATATAATTGCAAAAATTAGGTGCAATATGATCAAACTGTTGACTCGCCTTGCTCAATACTCTAATAACCTCGATCTTTTTCTTGCTCAAGGTTCTGATAATCCTCACGCTCAATATGCTGATAATCATCCTGTTCAATATTCAAACAATCTTGATTTCGGCCTCGATCTTGTTGGGATTGTTGTCCTACTACAGCTTCAGAGTCTAACTACGCAGAATACGACTAAATCCAAGAGCGTCTGAAAATAACCAAATGAAATCCAATAATTCCAAATGCATTCAAACGAAAGGAAATGCTTCAAACAGAACTAACATACTTAACGATATCTTGAAAGAAGGGAGTGCTTCAGATGATACCAAACATACTCATCTGGAGTTGACGAAGGAAATACTTCAAACGAAGTATACCCAAAAAAAGTCAATGAAAGAAATACTGCAGACAAAAGTAGATAAATCAAACAGGGAGAGAGAGAATATCCGCAAGAGCATTTCTCAATGGTTACTGATATGGGAGTGATTATCTGGTTTAGGTATGACTCTCTGATATACTTTCGGATCATGAAGGGTTTCGCTACTGGGAATGGATGACGACAGACGATACCTAGAGCTTAGGTGATGTTAGACCCGGGATTAACACCCCAAATCCTTTGTGCATTTCCAAACTAGTCCCATGATTAGTAACTAGTTCACACAGCAAACAGATATGGTAACATCCATAAATCGCAATATTTTATTAATAATCAACAGAGTTTATTACCAAAGAGGCTTACAAGCCAACAATAAAGAACACAGCGAAAGACGAAGAAGACGTAGTGGAATCCAGTTGATCTGCCACAGGCAATCGACTGGGGTAGCGGCCTAGTCGTCGAGATCCACACCGGTAGCAAAGTCCTTCTCCTCTGAAATTTGTTTGCATAAAGCAAGTATGAGCACAACTACCGTGCTCGCAAGTTACACCCGTCAAATAACAGAATGACAAGCATACATGGATATCTCAAAGGAAGGCTTAATATGGTTGATTTGTGCAAAAGCAATATTTGGCATTTTAAATACAGTACTAAGTTCAAAGGCTCAATTTTTACAATAATTAAAATTGAGCTTTAAATGAATTAATAAAGCTAGTGTAGGCACCAACCTAACACTAACATAAATACGGGCACCAACCCGGGGCTTCAACCCATAACTTTTCTCATGGACACCCATCCATGTCAAAACTGTTTTACAAAATTATTTTGAAAACAAAACCAAAGTCTAATCCGCGAAAGGCTTTGCTCAACATGTCCATGACCGTGGACACGGCTATTCGAATAGATTAACAATCTGCAGAGTTTGTACAGCTTTACCCACAAGAGATAATCAACTTGTAATGTCCGTCCGACACACTTCCGAAGGTGTGCGACTAAGTGATTTTCACAAAGCCTTTACAAAGCGTCATTCCACCGCAGTCTTCCCTCGCTAAGGTTTCGCTCCCTTTGGGCTACAACCTGCAGGATATGAGCCCCTTTTGCGCTAGGTGGGACTAACGTAGGTCATAACAAGACTACCCACCGCATCTGAAGGAAACGACCACGGTGAAACATTGCAAATTAGTTGGCCAGGTCCTGCCCATACAGGACATGTGGTAGTACGATTTTGGCTTAACAATCCGCAGTTCGCAGACCGGTCCTTAATTGACTGGGCGACTTCCAAAACAAACCCTGAGCCTCAACCATTCCAGAGAAGAGCTTGTGCATAAACTTGCACCCACCAGCTATCCATTTCACCCAAGTCCAAACCAGTTTTTGATTTTATTTTGTTTTTCCAAAATCATTTGAAACTTCCATGGTACACCAATGCTATGGATACATTTTAAACAACATTTGATTTTTGGCTGAAAATTCCCAAATCAAATAATTTTGGGTCTAAGCATGGCTAAGCATAATTTTTGACAAAATGTTCTAGTTCATGCTATTGCATAAACTAGATTTTCATCTAAAGTGACAAGGTATGAATTATTTCAATATCAAGATTGGCAGTACAAAGGATTTAGGCGTAACTACAATTTAAAACATGTATTTAAATTACATTGAATAGAAATACGCATGCAATAATAATTTGAAACAGAATTTAAATAATTTGAAATAATGGGATCAAATATGATCAAAGGTATAACTTGCCTTGCTTGAATAGTTGCTCTCAAACGGCGTCGAAATAAGACTCTTCGAAGTCGTTGAAATCTCGTGGCGGTAGAGGGCGACTAGATGGTCGGCGGCGAGCGAGAAGGCGGCGACGAGGTTCGGTTGTCGACGAAGTAGAGGTTTCGGTGGTCGTCGGGGTGATTGAACGTGCGCACTGTGTAGCCCGGGTGACAGTGATGCCGACGGTGACGGAGATGAGGCCGAGGCGTCGCTGGATGTGCTTAATTCGTCGGTGAGCTTGCGTCAAGAGCTTCCGCTAATGCGCATCGATTGAGGGCGAGAGAGGATGTGGTTTGGGGGGTTTTGGTGTGGGAGAGAAAGGGCTCCTAGGGCGCACATATATAGTGGCCGGGGAGGGGCGGAGCGGCTTGAGGTGCACGAAGGTCCGCGCGGCGTCTCCGGCGAACATTGAGGAATCGGGGCGAAGATGGAAAGGGAGAGGTGAAATCGGACACGGTATCGACAGGGGTTTTAATGCACACGTTGAATCCGGGATTTGATTGAGTTTTCGCCGAGTATGGAAGGTCCCTAGGGCGGCGCCAATGGCGGGCGGAGAAGAAGGAAAGCAGCTGCCGTGTGAGAAGAAAGGAAAGGAGAAGAAGGTGGGCGGGCCCACTTGTCGACGGTAGAAAAAGAAAGAAAAGAGAGGACATGTGTATCGGCCGTTCGATCCTGATTCGATGGCATGGACGCGTGCGGTTTGAGGGCTGTGCGGGCCGTGCGTGGGATAGAGGCTGACAGTAGGCCCCGCTGTCAGTGAGAAAGAGAGGAGGTGAGAGCGCGTGGGGAAGCTGGGCCAATTGGGCCGGACAGCATGTGAAAGCGAGATGGTAGGAGAGGTTTTTACCAAAAAGCGATTTGGGATTTTAATTGATTTTTCTTTTTAAAATAAACAGTTAATTCAAAAAGGGCTTTAGAAAATAGCAAATAAAATCCAAAAATCATGAGCAAATTCACATAAATTCTCTAAGACATTTGGGATTTAAATAAAATATTTCTAACTATTATTTGGTAATAGTTTTTGCAATTAAATTTGTTTTGACTTTAAAATAATTAGGGAAAAGCTTTTAAAACTCCCAAAATTCTAGAAATTAATTAAATTTTTATTTTTCAACTTTAACTCAAATAAAACTTCAAAGACTTTAATAAATTTTATTTTTGACTTTTAAAACTTCAGAAATTCAAATAAAGCAATCAAACTCTTTCAAATTTCAGAAAATCCAATAAAATAATAACTTAATTTAATTTATTTTGGTAACAACACTTTGGGATGTTACAAACTACCCCCCTTAAAAGGAATCTCGTCCCCGAGATTCAGAGAGGTTAGAAAGAAAGAAGACGGACAAGGATAAATTAATTGAGAGATAGAGCGAGCCTATCTTCAAGCTGGCTTCACGTCCAAGGGTCTTGAGTTGTTCGAAGTTTTGAGGTATCAATCCATCCTCCAAGTCCCAGGTGCATCGCTAGGTTAGAAGTCCAATGGATTGTTAGGGAAGAGGCAAAAAGGCAAAGGGTGAGAGAGAAAGCTATGAGGAGAGAAGTCTACCCATTTAGAGAAAACGTTGTACACAAGATCAAAAGATCTACGTACGACGTATCAAAAGAAAATATACTATACAAGTTAAGAAACAATACATCATTCTACTCGGTCGAGACTTTTAATCTGGTGAAATGACTCAGTACACAGAATGAGTCATGGCAAACTTAAGCTATATGGTTGGGCTTACTTCGGTTCATGGTCTTCGATTAATCTTATATGTTGTCCTTGGATGGTGGAGACGATGACACTTCCTTGATGGCTCCATGTCTTGTAGTCTTGAACGTAAGGGTTAATAATTGTGTCGACCATCTATAGAAATTTTCAAGGAAAAGAGGATCCATTTAACTTTATAAAATGGTGAAGAGAGAATTAGGTGAGAAAGAATTGCTATGAAGAAGCTATAGATAGATGGCCAAGATAAGGAGAGAACAAATTATTCTTTTTCTTGTTATATAAAACAAGTTTTGAAGTTTTTCAACTAACGGCCATTCTAACTAGGTCACGACCTACGGTCGATATGGCTCTGATATCACTTCTGTTGGACCTGGGATTAACACCCAAAATCCTCTGTGCATTTTCGAACTAGTCCCATGATCAGTAGCTAGTTCACACAGTAAACAGATATGGTAAAAATCCATAAATCACAATATTTTATTAATAATCAACAGAGTTTATTACAAAAGAGGCTTACAAGCCAACAATAAAGAACACAGCGGAAGACGAAGAAGGCGTAGTGGAATCCAGCTGATCTGCCAGAGGCAATCGACTGGGGTAGCGGCCTAGTCGTCGAGATCCACACCAGTAGCAAAGTCCTTCTCATCTGAAATTTGTTTGCATAAAGCAAGTATGAGCACAACTACCGTGCTCGCAAGTTACACCTTTCAAATAATAGAATGACAAGCATACATGGATATATCAAAGGAAGGCTTAATATGGTTGATTTACGCAAAAGCAATATTTGGCATCTTAAATACCGTACTAAGTTCAAAGGCTCAATTTTTACAATAATTAAAATTGAGCTTTAAATGAATTAATAAAGCTAGTGTAGGCACCAACCTAACACTAACATAAATACGGGCACCAACCCGGGGCTTCAACCCATAACTTTTCTCATGGGCACCCATCCATGTCAAAACTGTTTTACAAAATCATTTTGAAAACAAAACCAAAGTCTAATCCGAGAAAGGCTTTGCTCAGTATGTCCATGACCGTAGACACGGCTATTCGAATAGATTGACAATCTGCAGAGTTTGTACAGCTTTACCAACAAGAGATAATCGACTTGTAATATCCGTCCGACACACTTCCGAAGGTGTGCGACTAAGTGATTATCACAAAGCCTTTACAAAGCGTCATTCCACCGCAGTCTTCCCTCGCTAAGGTTTCGCTCCCTTTGGGCTACAACCCGCAGGATATGAGCCCCCTTTTGCGCTAGGTGGGGCTAACGTAGGTCATAACATGACTACCCACCGCATCTGAAGGAAACGACCACGGTGAAACATTCCAAGTTAGTTGGCCAGGTCCTGCCCATACAGGACATGTGGTAGTACGATTTTGGCTTAACAATCCGCAGCTCGCAGACCGCTCCTTAATTGACTGGGCGACTTCCAAAACAAACCCTAAGCCTCAACCATTCCAAAGAAGAGCTTGTGCATAAACTTGCACCCACCAACTATCCATTTCACCCAAGTCCAAACCAGTTTTTGATTTTATTTTGTTTTCCCAAAATCATTTGAAACTTCCATGGTACACCAATGCTATGGATACATTTTAAACAACATTTGATTTTTGGCTGAAAATTCCCAAATCCAATAATTTTGGGTCTAAGCATAATTTTTGACAAAATGTTCTAGTTCATACTATTGCATAAACTAGATTTTCATCTAAAGTGACAAGGTATGAATTATTTCAATATCAAGATTGGCAGTACAAAGGATTCAGGCATAATTACAATTTAAAACAGGTATTTAAATTACATTGAATAGAAATACGTATGCAATAATAATTTAAAACAGAATTTAAATAATTTGAAATAATGGGTTCAAATATGATCAAAGGTATAACTTGCCTTGCTTGAATAGTTGCTCTCCAGCGGTGTTGAAATCAGACTCTTCGAAGTCGTCGAAATCTCGTGGCGGCGGAGGGCGACTAGATGGCCGGCGGTGAGCGAGAAGGCGGCGGCGAGATTCGGTCATCGACGAAGTAGAGGTTCCAGTGGTCTTCGGGGCAATTGAACGCACGCACCGTGTAGCCCGGGTGACGGTGATGCCAACGGTGGCGTAGATGAGGCCGAGGCGTCGCTGGAGGCGCTGGAATTCGTCGGCGGCGAGCTTGCGGCCGAAGAGCTTCCCCGGCGAATTGCGGCAGATTGAGGGGCGTAGAGAGGATGAGGTTTGGGGGGTTTTGGTGTGGGGGAGAAAGGGCTCTCGGGGCGCACTTATATAGTGGCCGGGGAGGGGTGGAGCGGCTTGAGGGGCACGAAGGTCCGCGCGGTGTCTCCGGCGTAGATTGAGGAAACGGGGTGAAGATGGAAAGGGAGAGGTGAAATTAGACACGGTATCGACAGGGGTTTTGAATGCGCACGTTGAATCCGGGATTTGATTGAGTTTTCGCCGAGTATGGAAGGTCCCTAGGGCGGCGCCAATGGCGGGCGGAAAAGAAGCAAAGCAGCTGCCGCGTGAGGAAGAAAGGAAAGGAGAAGAAGGTGGGTGGGCCCACTTGTCGGCGGTAGAAAAAGAAAGAAAAGAGAGGACGTGCGTATCGGCCATTCGATCCCGATTGTGGTGTGGACACGCGGCGGTTTGAAATTTGTCAGGCGGGCCACGCGTCTGCCAAGATCGGACGGAGGCTGATAGCAGGCCCCACTGTTAGTGAGAGAGAGGAGGTGAGAGCGCGTGGGGAAGCTGGGCCAATTGGGCGTGACACGCGGTGAAGGAGAGATGGGCTGGAGAGGTTTCGGCCCAAAAAGCGATTTGGGATTTTAATTGTTTTTTCTTTTTAAAATAAATAGTTAATTGAAAAAGGGCTTTAGAAAATAGCAAATAAAATCCAAAAATCATGAGAAAATTCACAGAAATTCTCTGAGACATTTTGGATTTAAATAAAATATTTCCAACTATTATTTGGTAATAGTTTTTGCAATTAAATTTGTTTTGACTTTAAAATAATTAGGGAAAAGCTTTTAAAATTCGAGAAAATTCTAGAAATTAATTAAAATTTTATTTTTCAACTTTAACTCAAATAAAACTTCAAAGAATTTAATAAATTTTATTTTTGACTTTTAAAACTTTGAAAATTCAAATAAAGCAATCAAACTCTTTCAAATTTCAGAAAATCCAATAAAATAATAACTTTATTTAATTTATTTTGGTAACAGCACTTTGGGATGTTACATGTGATGTTGTTTTCCTTAATGGGCCACCTAGTACTCACAAGCACTCTCTGTAGGCATTCTATGTATACATCCATGATGATCATGCAGTCAAAATTAATTCTCTTATATGCTCACCTCTTTTAGTGGATTTTGATGGTGATTGTGTGCACATCTATTATCTGTAGTCACTTGCTGCAAAAGCTGAAACATTGGAGCTTTTTAACGTGGAGAAATGACTGACTAACCTTAGCCAAGCACTTTTAATGTCCTCATCGCCTTAGCCTTGACCTAGGGTTTACATGTTATTGTTTGGTGGATGAACTTCTATTATCTATATGAGAGCATACCACCGCTGCTCACGTGGCGCCTAGCTACTCTAATGATTATTTTAGTTACTACTTCCTATTTACCGAGGAAGTTCCATGTTAGCCAGGTGAGACCTATGCATAAGTGCGGGGTTCGCATAAGGTAGAAATACGTCTCACCGACTCATGAGACCTAGTTCATTTAATAGTTTCTTTTACTATGTTATATTTATCAAGGAAATTCCATGAGCCTTAGCTAGAATTTCCAAGCATTGGCTAGACATCAGCTTGACATTTTGATTAGGGGTGTCCACGGATTTAAGTTCATCTTTGAGATGATCTTTGGTTAGCTTTGTTACTTGTGTGGCTTAGGACATACTAAGGTAAACTTATCACATTAGATTGATCCGAAGCTACATGTGCTAAGGGTTACTATGCTAGGATTACCCGAAGACGCGATGTTGTTAGATCATAGCATATATCCTTATGTTCATTTGAGTACTCCTAGACATATGGCTTATAGGCTAATGGTACTCGATTATTATCTATCTGCTCCACTAACTCTGTTTAGCTATTTGACTAACTTACTATCTCTATTATTACCACAATGGTCTAGGGTCTACTAAAGTTAGACCATGTATGTGTGTATATCTAAACATAACTATATCAAGAATTATGTTACAGAAAGCTCATTGTCATACTTATAGTTTAAATTAAAAGTTAAGGTACTAACTACTTTGATTAAGACAATTTAGTGGATCACGTTATGTAATACCACTTAACTTGTCTACAGTTGACATGTCACTAATTGGGATAAATTCTTATTTACCCCACTATACTAAGCGAATCGCTAATTGGAAACATTCAGTAGCTACTAATCCTATTCATGTGCTTAATTAACTACTACTTAACTCATATGGGACTCCTTGTCAGTTGAACTCTCAAGCCACTTGAGCCCACCTACCAGTATCAGTATATGAATCACACTAAAGAACATGATATTCAACATCATTTGGTTCCAACTCAGGGATAAATTTTGCAGTAAGCTCCCCAAGTTCAACATGCTAGTGTATCCAGCATCCATTCAATAAGGCTCCCCATACAGCAGCAACTAGTGTAATGGGCATTCCATTGATGAAGTTTTAAGCTTCTGTTAATCTCCCAACACGACTCAGTAGATCCACCATGCATGCATAGCACTTGAGATTTGGGACAATTGAGTATGTTGTGAAAACAAAACTTGCAGCCCTGACTAACTGTGAGGACCCTCGGGTTATCTCCTTAAGACCGAGACTAAGCATGGTCTTATAGACATAACTCTGGGCCTCAAGTAAATAGATTCCAACCTAACTCCATCTAAGCGAGAGGCTTAACTGAAAACTAGAGTCCCGACGATCATGCGCGCTACTCCTCTGCGAGCACTACATGATTGTCGGTTCTCCAATAGGCCAAGCACTACACTTAGTGAGTTAAATGGGAAGACACGAACAGTGAGCATGAGATCATGTTGGCTCCCAAGATCAGTGACCAACATGTACCAAACTCACATAAAGCATTGATCACATCCATACACAAACATACATTCAAAGTTCCAAAAGACATACAACATAATAGTTCAAGTCTATGACTATTACAAATGGCTCGGTCGGCCATAATCAAAAGAGAACATTAAGTGGCAGCAGAAGCAAATAAATAAACCAAAATGTCCAGCATGATATGCCCCATAACCCATCGGCAACCGACTGGGAGTTAAATAATAGCACTACTCGTCAGTGACGCCTAAATCGATACTAACGAGCTCATCGGACTCACAGTCTTCCTCACCTGAAATTGTAGTAACCGGATTGAGTACAAAGTTGTACTCGCAAGTCTTACACAAATAAAAATTAGTTATGCATAGAGGTTGTTCCAAAGGATGGCTCATATTGGCTTAGTTTTGCGAAAGGACACAACAATTTTAACAACCTACACATGCTAGTTTTTCGATTGCCATTTTAAAAACAGATTTGAAGTAGAAGTAAAGCATGTGAATAAGTAATAAATTGAATAACAAATGAATCAAACAAGTAGCAAAGTGGCTGTCCACTTTGATACAACTAAAATGCATGAACATCCCATTCATGCCGAGCCAAAAGTATCCACATTTTAAATACATAGTCTAACAATAGTAACTCCCAAACTCAAGCGGTTGTCTATAACTGTGGACACGGCTATTCGAATAGATTTATCTCTGCAGAGTTATACTACTTTACCCACACGACTCGATTAGCCTGTAAGCCTCCAGATGCCTCTGAAAATAGCACACTTCCTTAGGTATGCCGGCCGGGGAGAATCGAGATACGGTCGTTTTCAGCAAGAAGATCCCATTGAGCTAAGTCCCCCTTATGAGTGGCTCCCATACCTAATTCAAGCAACATATAGAGCTTGCCAACCGGGCTCACAAGTTGTATTGGAAATACCGATGCAAGGAAAATGATAATTGGTGCTAGCTTGCACACTATAGAAAATTGCATCGGCTCCTAAGAACAAATGATCAATACAAATGCCCTTACACCACCATGAGACTTAACGCAATAAAACCTTCCCCCTACTTAATCGTATAGCACCCATATACCGCGTGTGATAGCACGAATGTACTTGAATCAACGACGTTACCAAAGTTCGGTCCTTAATGGTCCGGATAAGACATCCACATACCCAAATCGTGCACGAAGGCACCCTCACTAGCCAACACTTGCCCAGACCCCAAAACTCATTTAGAATGACAAAATTTAACTTAAATAATAGATACGAAGATCTAAAACAAAAGGATATAAGAAAGTGTAAGTTTCCCAAAATTGTCGGGTTAATTCCGACAATCAAACTACTGTTCTAGACTTGCATGGCTAAGCAAACTTGAATAATATAATTCACACATTCTAACTTAAGCATGTGGTGCTGGAATAATTCAAGGATAAACTCATAGAATAGGATATAACTATTCTACACATCACAAAAATAGCGACATTATCAAAATAGCATGCAAGCAATTATCATTGCACTAACTTAACAAAACTGGGATCAAATATGACGCAAAAGAAATTTCAAATGATGCTTGCCTTGCTGGAAGATTAATTGCTCGCTCTCTGTGGTGTACGAGTCAATATCAATGGCCTCAAAATCTATAGAATTAACGATATCGATAAACACCGAGAAATATCTCAAAAACCAAAATGCTCAAAAATGCAGGATTTTTCTACAGTGGCCAGTGTATGATTTTAGATGAATTTAGGTGAAAGAATTATTACAATTGGATTTAGTATGTGAGAGTTATGACAATTTGAATTTCAGATTCCAATAGGTCATTATTCAAGCAATTTAATTATTTGGTCAAAATTTGTAGAATAGTGGTGAGAGAAATTATTACATAGATAAATAGATAATAATATTTTAAGACCAAAATAATTGAGTTTACCTCATTTGGAGTTTTTATGATTTAGTTATGAATTTCTAAAGTTATCAGCTTTTTCTTTTGTAAAAATAATGGAGTTAAAAGATCATTTTCCAAAGCTACCTTCTTTGTTACATGGACATGTTTGAAACCAATTTTAATATAAATTTCATTAAAAATAAAAAATATTAGCACTGGTTTCATCCATTTTGGAGTTGAGATAAATTAGTTATGTGTAGTTGAAGTTATTCATATTTTTCAGTGTGTAAATTAATAGATCTTGGATTTCATAAAGCCTTTTAGACTTTTCCTACCGAGACTTAGCTAGCCTTTGTCAGCGGCGCATGGGGTCTGTGAATCCGCCATTTTTGATTTAAATTTCGATTAAGCAGCAATCGACGGTGGGACCCAACCGTCAGTGACCCAGTCCCATGAACCAAGTCCACGGGTGCAGGAGCATAGCGCACGACTCTTAAGGATGGGGGCCTACACGTCAGTATCTACCGCATTTTACAAAACACTTCTGTTTTCCATGCGCGGGGCCCGCATGTCAGTGGCACACTAGTGCGGCTAAGACAGCGTTTAACGGCTGAACAATCATTAGCTAATTGATGATGGTCATTTACTGTAACCTCCCAGCTACAGTGTTGGTCAGAATACGACAACGGGCCGAGTTCGTTCCCGAGCTCACCGCCGGCGATTCTGGCCACGACGGCTTGAACTAAGGATGGCTACAGGGTCCTAATAGCAATGCACAAGCTTGAGTGGTGGTGGCGACCTCTGAGATGGCCTGTACCGGCGGCTAGTCGGAGCTAAGCGGCGGTGGTTCTACAACAATCGTGCACACAACAAAAGAGCTCCGCAGCGTTCAAAGAAGCAGGTGCCCGAGCATCAGTAAGGTATTAGGGTGCTACCTGAGCGCTGGGGAGAACAGAAGATGGCCGGAGGTGGCTGGTCGACGTTGAGGTCTAAGGTGGCGATGAGATGCAACGAGGAGGGGCTGTCCTGGCGAGAGAGACAGAGAGTGAATGGTCAAGATAGCTCCAGTGAGGCCCAAGGATGGTGTATAAGCAAGGAATCGAGAAATTACTCACACGACCGGAGATGGAGACGAAAAGGGCAAGGTCGGCCGGAAAATGAGATCCCTTCAAATCCACGAAGACCTGTAACGCATTGTCCAAATTGACTTAGGGGTTTTCAATGCCATGCTAAAGGACAAGAGAAGATGCAGTAGATTGAGGATGAGACTCACCAGTGTTGAAGACGGCACAGTGAGGTCCGCGGAACATGCTCTGGAGGACAGTGAGAGCACGGGTATGGACTGGAGGCTACAAGCAACCACATGAGCTTAAGTTAGCTGAAATGGACACGGCATAGAACTTAGAGAAGGAAGGAAACACCCGGTTGAAGCTTACCCATGTGTGGAGCTAGATTGAGCTTCCCTCTCCTCGGTCAACCGGAGGAGAAGTGAGGGAGAAAGAGGTGCTGGGGGCGACTTAAGCTCAGTCGAGAGACGGAACGGAGGCGGCGTCACCAGGCGAAGCTCCAAGATAGGTCAAAAGGGGCGGTGGATTGATGGTGTCGCTGGTGCACGGAAGAGATTCGCAGCCGCGTGGCGATACTGTTCTGCGCAAGCACCAGTGGGTTGAAGACAATGGATCTGACAAGTGGGGCCCAGCGGTTCAATGCACGCGCTCGAGCCAGCGTTAAGTGGGTCAGTGTGAGCCGTTGGATCTGGACTTGACGGCTTAGATCAAAAGGAACGTTCGGACCGTTCCGAAGGGTTGCGAGATCTGGGCTGTTGAATTCCAATCGGACGGCCTGTGTGCAGTGCAGTTAGGGCGTTGGACTGAGTCAATTCGTTGAGTCTGACTCGAGCCGGTCCAACAGTGTTTGAATTGAGTCAAGGGTTTGACTAAGAATTAAATCAGTTTCTCTACTTTGACCAAGTGTTTAAAAATAGGAATAAAATTCCTAAAATCATGAAATAAATCATGGGGGTTCCTGGGAAGGTCTAGTGTCCATAAAAATTATTGAACCTTACTGTTCATGTTATAATTTGTATAATTTAAATTCAACTTAAATTATGTCATTGAACTGTGTTTGAATTTTCTTAGGGTTGAAACTAGTCCCATAAATTTGGGAAAAATATATTAATTCATGATAATTATTCTAGTATTTGAATAAATTATTTCTAGGGATGAACATAAGCTTTTGTTACAGGTTTCTTTTGGAAATTCAATTTGAAGTGTAAGTTTAATCCCTTTTTGAGATTTTTCAAGTGCAATATATAATGTAAATGTTTGAAAACAATGATGCATGCTCATGAGATGCATAGTAATCCTCTTAATAAATTTGGGGATGTGATACTAGCTATCTATATAGTTATCCTTTTAATCACTTGATTTATCCACTGAAGGTTACTATATTAAAATATAACCTGTGAATGCTAACTAAAATCTTCAGCATGTAATTACCTTATTAACTATTCTAACATAACCACTAATTGCCTTAAACTGCTACACTAAGCTAATCTGGGTGTTTTATGACTACTGACTGTTATTTATCTAAAAATACAACTTGCCAATTGATTATTTAAAAACTAACTATCATGTAACTTGCTAACTTTGCTACTAACATAATCCAATGGATCTACTAACAATCATACACTAATAAAGCACTAGCTTTAGCTTATTGCTCACTGATAATTGACTTAACCATGTCCCTGCTAACTACTAATTAGCTTACTGGGATGCCCTACTGATCACACATGCACTCACATGGTCATATATCCAGAGACTGAGAGAGATGGGAACCCACATGCAGAGAGACAACCACAGAGAGTGAAAGGGGAAACGCAGCACATAGCAGGGGAGTGGCTTGGGGAATGCTTCGCCGGCGGTGAGGGGATCAATGGTGGTGACCACCAAGGGCAAGAATGGAATCAGGGTGCTGAGGCGGTTCCATGGGCGGTGGTGGCGCTGCCGAGAGTGGCCGGGGGCGACGGAGCTCCAGTGGGAGAGGAAGGAGGGTAGCGCGCACTTGAGCACCAGAAGGGCAAGGGGAGACCGCTAAGGTGGCCATTGGCGACGGAGGAGAGCCGAGGGGGCCCAACGGCGAGGGCCGGTGGGCGGGCCGCCACCACTGGGTGGTCTGAGGAAGGGGAGGGGCAGGTGGTGGGGATGGTAGGCTATGGTGTGGGGGTGCTCCTAGAAGGGGGTAATTAGGGAGGGTCTCATCAGAGCTTGGGCAGCGACGCTATTTTGGCCGAAGCCGAAGAAGAAGGCGAGGTGCAGCTCTCCGGTGGGTGGAGCTTGCAATAGATGGATGGGTTCTGAGTGCGTGGTGATGGGACACGGCGTGACACAGTCGATGGGGGAGAGGAGGTCACCGGTGCTGCTGGAACGGCTGGGTGGTGCTTGGCGGCCTAGCGGGCGTGGCCGGCTTGAGCTTGCTCGGTGGTCTCTCTTTGCTTTCGGTGGAATAGAAGAATGGGACGAAGAGGTTGGGGCTTAGGCGTGCTCAGTGCAGCTTAAGTAGGGCAATGGGGCCAGAGAGCTCAAGATGACCGGCGGCATGGACGGCATTGGCATGGCAGCATGCATGGCGCAGGCGTGGCGTTTGGGAGGTGACGACGCATGGGCATAGGCAGAAGAAGGAACGTAGTGGCTGAGCCTAAGCCTTGACCTGGTCTGGTTGCAACATAGGTGACTCAAGGTAATTCAAGCTGATTGGCCAGATGAATAGTAGAAGGTAGAGAAAAGATCAGGGAAAACTTGAGAAATATGGAATGAGGTAGAATTTTAGGGTCGCTAAAATTCTGGTACTTGCTTTAGGAAATTCTCACTTGGCGATAGATAAATTCTAATTTTTGCTAAAGGATTCCAATTGGGCTTTTGTTTAATCAGAGAATTAGGTTTTGACTACGATTTTAATTTTAGGATTTCTACTTCATGCAATATTTGAAAGGGCCATGCCTTAAGTTTATTTTGCCTTCACAATTTATGTTTCTAGGGTTCACGGTTTTAGGTTTCTGTATTCTAGGGTTTCTATTGTACATTACTTGTGCCGACAAAAAGAAAACATAGATCAAATAACTCTTGAAAATGTAGGAGAAAATAAGATGGCACTAATAATTATACAAAAAGTTTAAAAAATCTTTTATTTTTGCATTTAGGCATTTTTGGGATGTTACATATATCAAATTGCATGCTACTTTTATATCAACTGTTTCTAGGTGTAGTTAATCACGTATTTGTCATTATGCCACTTTGATTATTTTGAGTATCATGTATCCCTTGTCACCATAGGATGGTTATTATTAGTTGGACATAATTGTACTACCAACATGGGTTTTCATAGAAATGCTTAGTCATGCTTAGTTATACGATGGGTTCATGTTCACATGATTAATGATGTTAATTTGACCTAATGAGACATGCAAATTGTGGTGTGATGCCACTGTTGTAAAAATTGTGGTGCAATGCCACTGTGGTAAAAGTTGTGTGCCATGGTAGGGATTGTTATTGGTGTTGGTCAAACAAATTAGTTTCATGCTCAAGCGAGTGATCGTGTAGTAAGGGGGTGCCATTTGCACATTGGAAGGAGGTCGTCTCACCGTGGTGAATATTAAGGACTTAATCTTGTGCGATTGAACTGGGCCATATCGTACAACAACATGCCTAGCATGGGATGGACATGGTGTGAGAGAGAGGGGGGGGGGTCTGTCGCATGTGATGCCATTTGGTGTTTGAAACCCAAGCGGGCAGAACTCGGTTAAGACAGAACATTGTAAAGGCCTTGTGGTAATCACTTAGTCGGACCCCCAAGGTGATAAAATCCATACCGACTTCATCCCACTTCCACTCTGGTATTGATAATGGTTGCAGCAGTCCTGCTGGATGTTGGTGTTCGGCTTTCACCCTTTGACACACATCACACATAGCAACAAACTGTGCTATGTCCCTTTTCATTCCAGACCACCAAAACTTCTGTTCAAGTCTTGGTACATTTTTGTGCTTCCAGGGCATATGGTGTAGGGTGTTTCATGGGCTTCCCTAAGTATGACTCCTTTTAGTGCCTTGTCATTTGGTACAACCAAGCGCTTATTATACCATAGGGTGCCTTGTGCCCTTGTTCGTCAGCAGAAAATTATGTAATCGCACCCCTTTCTATGCTATTCTTGATTTTCCTGATTTCTCGGCCCTCTTTCTAGGCAGTCCTAATTCGCTCTTCTAGGGTTGAGTTTACCTCTAACACAGGGGCAAAGCCTTCCTCGACTAAAGCTAAATTGAGGCGCTAAAATTCTTCATGCAAAGCGGTTGCTTTTCTTTGACTATGTCAGCTTTATAGTAGGGTTTTTGGCTTAATGCATCAGTGACCGCATTTGCTTTCCCAGGGTGATAATGGATGCCAAGATCATAATCCTTAATCAATTCCAACCATCTCCTTTGTCTTAGGTTCAGATCTGATTGAGTGAATATATACTTCAAACTCTTTTGGTTGGTATATGTCTCACAACGATTACTAATGAGGTAATGTCACCAAATCATCGAGGCATTCACTAATGCTGCTAATTCCAAGTCATGGGTAAGATTGTTCATTTCATGAGGTCTCAATTTCCTCGAGGCACAAGGCACAACCTTGCCTTCTTAGATCAACATACATCTGAGTCGATGACGAGATGCATCACAATTAATACCAAAATCCTTGCTTCCCGCTCTAACACATCCTCAACCTTACTTGGGTCCATTGCAACTCCACCTTCCGACAGCACATGACCCAAAAATCCTACTTCTTTCAACCAAAATTCACACCTGCTGAACTTGGCGTACAACTTGTGCTCTCTGAGCTTTTCCAATAAAAAATATCAGGTGATACCCATGTTCTACTTCACTCATCGAGTATATGAGTATATCATCTATAAAACCACTACAAATCTGTCCAAAAAATCCATAAACACCTTATACATGAGGTTCATAATGTACGCAGGAGCAGTGGTCAATCCGAAAGACATGACAGTATACTCGTGTAATCCATAACGGGCGATGAAGGCTGTCTTTGGGATATCCTTTGATCTGGTCTTGAGTTGAAAATATCCTAATCATAGGTCAATTTTGGAGAAAACTCAGGTTCCATTCATTTGGTCAAACAAATCATCGATCCATGGTAGCAGGTACTTGTTCTTGATGGTTACCTTATTCAAAGATCGGTAGTCAACACACATTCTTAAATTCTCATATTTCTTCTTCACAAAGAGCATGGGTGATCCCCATTGTGACGAACTTGGTCTAATGAATCGTTTATCTTGCTTCTCTTCAAGCTGCTCCTTTAGTTCAGCTAATTCACCTGTATGCATTCTAAACCACCTTTTCAAAATCGGCGCTGTTTCAGGCAGCACTCGATCATGAATTCCATATTCCTATCTGGTGGCGTTCCTGACAATTCTTCGGGAAACACGTCAGGATACTCACATACCACTGGTATTCGACTTATCTCCACATTTGAGAGGAAATTGAGAGAAGGAAATGATAGTTTGGCTTGGTTGGAAATGAATGTGACGTGATCTCCATCCTTACTAACATGGTTAATCGATCGGCTGGTACAATCTATTTGTCCCTTATGCTCTAACAACTAATCCATCCCTAGGATGACATCTAATCCTTGCGACTCAAGTGTGATCAAGTTTGCTAGAAACTTTATTCTATTAATCACTATGCTAACCTTCGGGCATTTTAATCTTGTCCTTAATTCCATACCCGGTGATTGTACTAGCATAGTACTATCTAGCAAACTCATTTCCATATGTTGCTGTGTAGCAAAATCCTTGGATATGAAGGAATGAGATGCTCCGGAATCAAATAAAACTATTGCAAGAGCTGAGTTGACAAGAAACATACCCAACACCACATCAGGTGCATCCTGAGCTTCTTCGATGGTCACGAGGTTCACACAGCTCCATCCAAGATTTTGAGTAGGTCTGGGCCTTGTTTTGGGGTTGCCAGACTCCACAGCTTTGTCCTTGCATCTGCAGGTTAGTTGGAGCACGTAGTGGCACGTTTTGGACAGCTTCTCATGCTTTCTTGGGGCACTGGTTCGCAAATTGGCCATACTCTCCACAATGGTAACAATTTCCTACCTTAATGTTCCCGGATGGCTGACCACCATAGAAAGTAAGTCGAGTGGCTTGTTGCTGTGGTCGTGGGGCTGGTACTTGATATCTAGGCGGCTGCCATATGCGTGGTGTTGACGAAGTACTGCTTGCTGATTTTTGTGCAGCCCATTTGGGCTTGCGTGACTCCTCAAGCACACGACACTTATCCTCCCAAGTAATATCCTTATTTACCATGGTTTGGAAGTCAGGGAAGTCCAATGTAGCAAGTGCTAGCTGAATTTCTTGGTTGAGATGGTCCCTGAATAGCTCCTTCTTTCTAGCCTCGTCTGGTACATCAGTGGGGGGCATAACGAGTGAGATAATTGAAGTGATGTAAGTATTCGGTCACAGTCATGCTACCTTGTCTCAGAGCTCTGAACTCTCTCTTCTTGATATCCATAAGGTTGGTGGGGATGTGCACCTTACGAAAAGCTTCCTTGAACATAGACCATGCGACTACTTGTCCTTCCGATTGTAGAGCACATAAATTATATCACCATGCTAGCTGCACCTTGGAGTTGGTACGAGGCAAACAACACTCTCATTGTCGGCACACTGAGCTATGACCAATTTCCTCTCTATAGCACGCATCCAATCTTCAGTGTCTAGTGGGTCTTTTGCTTGATTAAAAACTGGCGGCCAAGTTCGCAAGAACTCTCCCAACATGGATTGAGATTGATTCTTTGCGGCTCCTCCTGCTGCCATAGGTGCTATACTAAGGTTGGTGGTTTTCTGGGCTATCCGCTGGAGAATGAGAGTATGAGCATGCTGATTCCACTCAATCTCTGCAAGCACTTGGGCCATTGAAGGGGCCTCGGGAAATTCATATCTATGTCCATCACCATGCTGATTTTGTTGATGTTCTTGCTCCTCGTTTTGATTAGGATTTTGTTGGTTAGGTTGTGGTGGTGGGTTGTCAGTTGACTGCGACCTAGAAGTTCTTGTACTTCCTAAAAGTCGCTCCATTGAACGGGTACGCGGTCTCAACATCCTGCTGAACAACCTCGTATCACATACGCTCTCATAGGTAAGAGGAATGAGCAAAAGCTAAGTAGGACAGTGGGGGTATGATACTTAATTTGGGAAGCAAAAGAGAACAAGCACTTATAAGACAAATGAATAATTAAACCACAGGACAGCACACAAATATTTGAACATAGAGGTAGGTTTTTGCATGGTTCATGAAACATAACCCCCATGGGCAAATAAATAAATCATTAGATACTTAAGTAGCACATTACATACATCACATAATAGCGTCTGTATGCACGAGGGCATTACAAAAGAGGGAATACACAGCTCACGCAAAATGTGTTACTACTTGTGAGCTCTAGTGACCTAGTCTTGTGGGTCTAGTATCCATCACTGTCGCTAATATCGGCGTTGTTAGCATCCGCGGGGTCGGCGGGAACTGTCAGCTCGGCGATCTCCCCTTCCTCAGTTTCCTCCGAGTCTCCTGAAGACTGCGTGGGGGTGCGGCGCAGCATGCGAGTCTTCTCCACTGACGGGAGCGTACACGGAGCGATATCTCATTGCTGAGATGCGACGGCGGCGTGCAACGAACCCGGGGTGTGGTGTCCACTCACAAGGAGGCATACCACCTCACGTAGTTTCCTGGGCAGGAATCGGTGGTGTGGAGACGGGCTCCCCATGAAGCACCCTACGGTCCTCCAATCCCGTCACAACAAACGGCTCAATGGGCCTCTCAAGGTATTCCACCCGACGGCGAGCCACCACTAGCTCATGGGCCATCTGGCGGTGATACCTATCCATGTCACCAACAAAATCCGGAAGGTAGCGAAAAGTCGGGTTGGTCTCGCTGGCGTTGTCGGGTGATAGCGGTACACTTGGGATAACTATCCAAGCATATATATGGCGAAGACGAACTATGGCTATGTAAGCAACATCGTTCATGGCCATGAAGAGAGTGGATTCATATCCATCGAAGTGGTGTGGGGGTTCTTCAGCATAGCGTCGGGCATGGATGTGTGCCACAACACAATATTCTCCTGACACTCGACTAGGAATTTTTTTTATTTAATCCTTTTATTATTAATATTTTAAAGTTAATCTCTCGCAAATTTTATTTCCAATTCTGACCCCTTTGGTCACGCCACCACCCGTGGCGTAACAAAACAACACTGTCACGCCACGAGCGGTGGCGTGACCAAAACTGCCACGCAAGTCCTCGACCACGCGCTATGCCAGCGTGGAGCTTGTGTGGCATCTATCACGCTGGGCCTCATGGCGTGACTAGATATACTGTCACGTCATGAGAGTTGATGTGACAGTGGGAACTTATACTCGGGCAGCTCGACCCGTTCCTCATTTTTCCTATTTTATAATACTCTCGCTGCCGCCGCCGCTCCTCGCAGCCCGGCCCGTTCCAACCCTAGCCGCCGCCGCTCCTAACGCCGCCGGAGGCCGCCTCTCTTCCTCCCCCGGCGCCGGCTCCTCCCCCGCCTGCTGCGCTCCCCCGCCGGCTGTCCTTCCCTCCGCCGGCTTCTCCTAGATCGAGGTATACATGTGTGGGTGAATGAGTGTATAATATAGTTTTGTGAGACAATGTATACTACACTGTCTGGTTGAATGTATATTAGAATGTGTGCTTGTGGGGATCAAGGGCTAATGCTCTGGTTTTGAGATGGGAGTGGTGAGATAGTTCTTTATGAGGTTAGAGTAATGTGTTGAAATGGCCCACTGAAATATACATCGGTGTTATTGTGAGAAGCTTTTTCATGCATGCAGAAGTAGTAACACATTCATGTATTAGCAAATGGATTAAATTTCCATCTTTCAGGACATAGATAGATCAAGTTCAGATAACTGATAAGTAATCCTGTGTACTAAGTACTAACAAGCTCATGCAATAGCTGTTTTTGATAAATGGTCCAGGTTAAATTGGACAACGCTTACTTTCCATAAACCATCTTGATTTGTGAAAAACCAGTCACCATCATACTAATCTGACAAAGAAACAGAAGAATGAGGCTACTCACACATGGAAGAAGGTGAATATTATCTCCTTTAAATAAGCAGTTCAGTTGTAAATAAGTGATTCAAAATTTCAGTTTGAATTAGGTCATTATGGCTATGACCAGGAGTGGACAGGGGAGTAAGGTACGGAAAACTGAAAGTTATTGAATAAAGTTAATTACCAGTGACAGGAATGAACTTTTGGCATGTTTTCACAATGAAGTTATCAGACAGATCAGATTCACCATCTTCGTCAGCAAATAGCTATCGTAAACTCGTAATTTTAAGAATATGAGTATTAGCATCTGTAAGTACTGCCTAGATTGAATGCACTTGAAATTTGTAAAAAGAAGCTTTGTATAGCATATTGAAATGCCATTCCAATTAAATAACAAAAAATGCATTGGATGTGTGACAGCTTTCTAACTGATGGAAGGACTAGATTGAATTGTAACAATTTGTGTGCTGCGATAGGCATCTCATTTGGCCGCATCACCACCATCGCCTCAGCACCTTTTATCAATATACTATTTGCAAAATGCATTATTGTGCTTTTCTTTGATCTTGCATGGAACAAGTGCAATTTTTTTGTTTATGCACAATATCTGTTTTATAGCTTTGTCTTTGAGCTGAGATCACATCATATGTGTAGTTCACACTGTTAACAAGTTCTTATACATTGATACTATGCAGAGAATTCCATCATCATTCAATCAGTACCTTCAGAATGAGTTCTTATACATTGATACTATGTAGAGAAAAATAGCATGCATAGGTTGTACATGAAAAATGCTCTCAGATTTGGTTCATCATTGACCTAGTTGCTTGGATCTGTACGTAGTATCATATCCTTATCAGTTGCCATTTATTCATTTAACACACTAGTTTGTTGTGATCTAATGATCTTATCAAGTGTAGCTCTTTTGACTGCATGTATGTATATGCAATTGTGAAGTGTATGCATCTATGTGCAACTGTCTTATTTACTGGTGTTCACAGCATGTAATTTTTGCTAGCAGAATTGCACATCAATAATAGTGTTTATGATTGTTTTTATGTGGCGAAATATGAATCCATGTCCGCCATAAAATTTGCTAATTCTCCTTATTAACTAATTAGATATTTTGTTAGTTTGTTCTTGTGCACTTGATGAATTCACCCAACCCTAGTTATGTCTTAACAATTCATACTGTGACCTTTGAGCAGATGGGATTTGTTTGCACTATGGTTGGCAATTCAACATATTGTACCATATATAATAACAACAGTTACTACCAAATTTTTCTCTGAACATTACTAGAATTAATGAGAACTGGACTGTTATGCAAAAAAGCTGTTGGGTCTTGATCCTACAGCTTTTGCATAAACCCAGCACTGTTCCTAGTGAAACTTTCTTGGGTGATGTTCTGGTTACAAACAATTTAGCCAATTAAAGAAATCAAATATAGGCCGAAGATGAAAAAATATGACTTATCTCCTTTCTGCATATAAGATTTCCCAAACGAGTGGTTTGTGGCACTCCGAGCGTGTAGCTTTGGTGTATCCAGGAGCGAAGTCCTGGGCGTACTCAGGAATGAGCCCTGAGCGGTCCCAAACAAGTGGTTTGGACGGTCTCGAGAACGGGATCTCGAGCGTACCTGGGCACGTGGATCTAGGGTAGTGTAGGTCGCACTCAGAGGCAAGCTCTAAGTAGTCCCAAACACGTGGTTTGGGCGGTCTTGAGAACAGGATCTCGAGCGTGACTGAGCACGAGAGACTCAGGTAGTGTAGGTTTTAGATCTTTTTGCATCTCCTTGTTTCTTGGTGTTATTCGTCCACTGTGTATGGCCTAACACACCTAAAGTCATTGTGAAACGACCCGTCAATTATGCATATGTTTGTATCGTTAAACTGCTAGCACGTCTCAGGAAACTGAGCTTTTGTTATGTCCAATGTTGATTGTGATATTTCGTACTTGCGGTATTTCGTTCATATGGCATGTAGTACTGACTTTGCAATATTTTGTTGGATGTATATGGTCGTGGTTGTACGTGTATTTACTGGTGGGGCCATTAGCCAAACTGCAAGTTCTGCCGACTTCGGCGGCATAGAAGCGACCGTCCTTTTATTTCGCGAATCACCGGACTTGACAACTCTTGTGACTAGGATTAAGTCGACATTTGGATGGGATGACCCCGGGGTCGTTGTCGGAATGCAATGATGATATGACGCAGGGTT
Source organism: Phyllostachys edulis (assembly GCA_036346405.1). Taxonomy (NCBI): domain Eukaryota; kingdom Viridiplantae; phylum Streptophyta; class Magnoliopsida; order Poales; family Poaceae; genus Phyllostachys; species Phyllostachys edulis. The sequence continues at coordinate 30,609,132 of CM070565.1, read as the reverse complement.
GGGTTCTAAGATGCACGCCTTTTTGGTGCCAATCCTGTCCGCCGATGATTGGGACATGTACAAGAAAATTGTGCTCGCATCTCAAGTCCGGGTGTTGGAGGTGGCGGTGGAAAGGACACGCGTTGTTGAGGATTTGCTAGATAATTTGGATGTGGTGAATGGCAACACGGAGGAACAAGACCCCGCTGCCCATCATTCGCGAGCCCCCCCAATGGAAGAGCGACCTTCCGAAGAGTTCGTTAGCGTGAGTCGTACCAACCATGGCCCCTTGTCGGTGGATCTACTTGTATCTTCCCCGCAACGTGTTATTGACCCTATGACTGATTTCAACAGCACTGTAATGAATAACGAGCTTGAGGAGGAGTTGTTTCGCGATGGAACAACCCGTGAATAGGAGTCTGACGAAGGATGGAGCTCGACCAAAGATGAGGCTCCCGCACCTCTTTTCTCCTCAGAGGAAGGCAGGGTTCTTCGCAGTGTAATGGGTGAGGTCACGTCGGTGCATTCTTTCGATGATGTCAGAATGCTTGATAAGGTGGTTTGTGCTAATGGGTTGAGGAGTAGGGATGGCATTGCGGACCTGGAGAATGACATAATACAGAAGAACTTGTTGTTTCCAACCATGGAGGACATGAAGGTTTGGCTGCAAGAATACTCAATGCGGCACCATCGTCTATTCATAGTGCAACACTCCGATGCGAACAAAAGGTATACTGTGAGGTGCGAAAGGGGGGTGCGGATGGATGGTATGGGACCGCAAAACAAGGGACAACCAATGAAAAATAGCGAATGTGAAGCAGCCTCACACTTGTGGGACCGCACAAATGTCCGGGGAGCACCTCCAGGCGACCGCAAATTTCATTGCTTGGCGTATTATGGCGGTTGTGTCTGTCGATCCTGATGTGTCCATCGCCACCCTTATCGAGGTTATCTACGGGTTCATTAAGTACCGTGTGAAGTACGGGAAAGCATGGAGGGCAAAGAAGAGAGCGATGCAGTTATTGTGGGGTGATTAGAAGGAGGCTTACGGTTTGCTTCCTCGAATCCTAACCACTATGCAGGCCAAGAATCCGGGCATGGTGTTTCACCGTTGGCACGGCAACCGTATGGAACTCGATGGAGGGATTATGAAACATGTCCTTCGGTGGGTGTATTGGTCCTTTGGGCAATGCATAGAGGCCTTCAAACATTGCAGACCTGTCTTATTTGTTGACACTACATTCTTGACGGGGAAGTACTATGGTGCCTTGTTGCTTGCCATGGGTATTGATGCGGAGGACCAGCTGATTCCATTAGCATTCGCATTGACAGAGGGTGAGAACAATGCAAGCTGGGAATGGTTCCTGGATATAGTTCGTCTACGCCTCGTTGGGCCTGGACGACAGGTTTGCATCGTCTTGGACAGGCACCACGGCATTCTGAATGCTGTGAAGAGCAGACTTGATGGACACCCGAATGTGCTGCATAGGTGGTGCATGCGTCATTTAGCGGCTTATTTCTTTAAGCAATGTAGCAGGGAAGATCTCACCAAAAAGTTCAAACTGTTGTGCGGATGCTTGGAGAAGAGGGAATTCAAGGTCAAGTTGACAGAGCTGAGGGGACTGACCAACGAACGGGGTAAGTTGTGGTTGGACGAGATCTTGCAGCAGAAGGAGAAGTGGGCACAGGCATATGATAAAGATGGCTGTCGGTATGGAATGATGACAACAAACATCTCGGAGGTGTTCAACAACGTTATTAAGGGCATCAGACGATGCCAAGATTCTGCTATCTTGGAGTACTCTGTTTGAAAGACCAACAAGTACTTTGTGGATCGGTGGACCCGCAGGATGCATTCAACGCCGACGAAGCGTTGGGGTGCATTGCTACCAAGCACCTTGCTATCGCGAGGCCGAGTCATGCAATCAGGAGGCGGAGGAATACGATCCCATTAAGCATATATACGTCCAAGGCGGCGGGGCACATCGATAGGGGGCAAACGTTACGGTGGCCGGAACCATAGAGTGAACCTGACTGAGGGAGACTGTACTTGCATGGTCCCGACGTTGCTGCATATCCCATGCTCTCACGTCATCACCGCCTGTCGCGTGCGCGGTGTAAGTCACCTTACCTTCATTGCGTTAGAATTCTCGAAGCAAGCCACGATGCAGACTTGGGAGAAGCGATTCGAGCCTTACCTAGATCCCTCGCATTGGCCACCGTACGTGGGGGAGGAATACATTCCCGACGTAAACATGATGAACAAGCTACGCGGCCGAAGGAAGAGGAAGAGGCTTCGTAATGACATGGACCTCTCACAGCAAGGCGGTAAGGACATGTACTCTCTAGGGGACTTCAACGACCCTGGCAGCACCAACAGGTGCTCGGAGTGCCACGAGCATGGACACACAAGGGCAAAGCACGTTAGTAGGGATTCCCAGCCACGCAAGGTCAGGCGGCGGTGCTCACATGTCGCCCCACCTGCTTGAGGTATCCAATGCTGTTGTTCCGCAAAAATGGTTGTTCTTTACGTATATAGTATTTTCATTTGCATTTCACATATTGTTTTGAACGTCATGTGTACTTACTTTCATTTTGCATTCTCTACATTGTTTTGTACCTCACGTGACCTTACAAAAATCCTATCCTGTAATGCAGGATGCCACAGCACGCTCAATACACGTTGCTCCTCTCAGAGTACGACGACGACCACCGCGCTCGCCGCATAGCCCAGGGTGGTCAGGTGAGATTTGCTACTCTTCTACTCCATCGTGCTTGTTGTTTCACTTATTTATTTACGTATCTCTCTTGCAGGTACTCCAGCCACTTCGCCCTCGGACACACACCCCCCTAGATTGGGATGAGCGGTACGCGCCACACGTCCGCTCAGCAGGCCTCCTTGCTTTAGCGCGGATAGTTGTCAACGAGCTCCCTCATATGAATGGTTCTGTGCTCACCGCACTGGTGGACCGGTGGCACCCGGAGACCCACACTTTCCACCTACCATCAGGCGAGATGACTATCACGCTTCAGGACGTTGGTATGATTCTGGGCCTCCCTGTAGAGGATCGACCTGTGACTGGGGACATCAATAGCGCGGGCTGGCGAGACCGGGTGGGAGAGTGGCTCGGAGTGTAACGAGGCCGGGAAGGTTCTCATGCTACAGGAGGGTTTGGAGGGGAGCTTCCAACGCTTCTGGGACTTCGCTGAGGTAACACACACTACGTTAAATTAACATGTTATCCCTTGTTATTTATTTTGTTGCATTAAACTTCACTACCCTTTTGTTGTTTAACCTTGTAGTTGGTTCGCCGCCAATGCTGGCGACTGGCCACAAAGATGAGCTGTGTGGCGGCAGCGGGAGAGGTCGTGCAACTTGGCCCGGCTCGGAGTGGCTCATACGAGGCCGAGGAGGCCGGTGAGGATGAGGAGGGTGGCGCAGACGAGGCCGAGGAGGACGAGGAGGAGGCCGGCGAGGACGAAGAGGAGGGTGGCGCAGACGAGGCCGAGGAGGAGGCCGACGAGGACGAGGAGGACGTCGCTGCTAGGATTCCCGATGAAATGCTCCTCAAGGACCTGGTTGGTGCACTGCCCCCCCCACATAGTCGACTCAGGACACCTCACCATGCCGCCGTAAACGGTGTGATCGCGCGGACATTAGTTCCGTAAACGTCGTCGAGGGCACGCGAGGCCAACACCTAGTAGCGAGGTTCACGCGTCGGTGCTTGCCAAAAAGCATAACCGATAGGATGAATGAATGTGTGCTTGCATTTTGTACAGTTCATATCGAATGGAACTTTCTATGACCATTTTGAAAGTTGAATGAAATGAGATGAATGATGGTTGCTTCTTATTGTTGTTTGAATGAAATTATTGTAATAATGCATGAGGTTAGTAATGTGTGGTTAATACTGAAGTATTTATTATGTTACACTTAACCATGATCCATTTTGGCTTGTTTTGAAGGACTCAAGTGCCATTTCTATGTATGTTTTGACAGGTTAGAGATGAACTAGAACACTTGCTAGATGATAGCATGGACATGGCAGCCATGCACTGTTACAAGTCAATCTACGACATTCCATCAATAAAAGAGGATCCAGCAAAGTGGATACCGGTAATCCCACACACCGTGTGTATGTGTGCGTGCATTTGTGCGTGCCTTCCTAGTTATCTCGATCGCTCAATTCAATTGTAGGTTCTTAGGAAGATCTGTTGGTACTTGGTGCCGCACCTTATGATCCGATGCAATCGAGCCTTCTCAATGCTACACTAGAAGATAAAAATCTTTCTGAGATCCCAAATTTCCGGTACCATTGTGTTGCTTTTAGAATTACAAATTCTCATAACCGGATGGCCTTATTTAGCATTACTTATCTTTTCCTGTTTGGATGAGAAAAAAGATTATCTTTGAAGCAACTCGTTACCATGGAGGTAATTCAATGGACAAGCTTGTGGGAATTCTTCAAGGATGAATATGAGAATGAGAAGAACTTTCTTGGAGGTGCTTTGGGCGCCAAAGCTGCGGAAGATTTGAAACTGAGGATCATTGAACATGTATTGCTTAGTGCTTACTTGGCTTTTAATGTATATTTATTTAGTTTTCTTGCTTGGTTGATTCAATGCATGATCTCAGTGTTTGGTTGATTCAATGCATGAGGCCCATGTGGATGAGGTGACTGATACTGTCACGTCGTTCATAGTGGCTTGACAAGTCAGTCCTGCCAGGCCAATTTAAAGGACGTGACAGGACTTAGCCCCAGCAGCTACGGCCTTTCTTCGCAACTCCTCTGGAACATCAACCATTGTGGCGTGGCAGTACGTTTTTGCCACGCCATGAATGGTGGCGTGCCAAGGCAGTCCTGTCACGCTCGGGTAAGTGGCGTGATAGGACTTAGCCCCGGCAGCGATGGCCCTTTTTGGCAAGCCCTCTGGAACATCAAGCATTTTGGCATGGCAGCATGTTTTTGCCATGCCGTGAATTGTGGCGTGACAAGACAGTCCTGTCACGCCCGGGCAAGTGGCGTGACGGGACTTAGCCCCAACAGCGATGGCCCTTTTTGGCAAGCCCTCTGGAACATCAAGCATGTTAGCGTGCCAGCACGTTTTGGCCACGCCGTGAACGGTGGCGTGACAAGATAGTCCTGTCACGCCTGGGCAAGTGGCGTGGCAGTAAGTTAGGTAGATTTAGAGTTTTAGGTATACGTTATGGTTAGGGTTTTAGGTTTTTAGGTTAAGGGTCAGGGTTAGGGTTTTAGGTTTTTAGGTTCAGGTTCAGGGTTAGGGTTAGGGTTTTAGATTTTTAGGTTAAGAGTTAGGGTTAGGGTTTTAGGTTTATAGGTTCAGGGTTAAGGTTTTAGGTTAAGGGTCAGGTTTAGGTTTAGGGTTAGGGTTAGGGTTTTAGGTTTTTAGGGTTGGGGTTTTAGGGTTTTAGGTTGAGGTTCAGGGTTAGGGTTAGGGTTTTACGTTTATAGGTTAAGGGTCAGGGTTAGTGTTTAGATTGAGGGTCAGGGTTAGATCAAGGGTCAGGGTTAGGGCTTTAGGTTCTTAGGGTTAGGGTTTTAGGTTTTTAGGTTCAGGGTTAGGTTTAGGGTTTTAGGTTTAGGTCTAAGCTTAGGGTTTAGGTTTAGGGTTAGACTTTTCAGACTGATAAGACATCACTTTACAAAGCAAGATAGGACTCTGCATGAAATTAACCACATCATGCATAGTGATAAGACCAAATGAGTCAGCTTTGCGCAGTGATAAGACCACATGGGGCAACTTTTCACAGAGATAAGACCAAAGGAGATAGCCTTGCGTAGTGACAAGAACAGACGATGCAGCTTTGCGCAGTAATAAGACCACACGGGCCAGCTTTGCGCAGTGATAAGACCAAAGGAGTCAGCTTTGCGCAGTGACAAGACCAGACGGGCCAGTTTTGCACAGTAATAAGACCAAAGAAATCAGCTTTGCACAGCTTAGGGTTTAGGTTTAGGGTTAGACTTTTCAGACCGATAAGACATCACTCCGCAAAGCAAGACAAGACTCTGCATGAAATTAACCACACCATGCCAACCATGGGGCTTATAAAAGGGGGTTAAACTAAACCCAACACTACACAACACTACACAATAGATACCCAGCTATGGACTCTTCAGCAAACTTCTACGCAAGGATGTTGCAGAAGCAAAAGTGGCTTAAGCAGAAGAGGAAACAGCTACAATACCCAGATAAATTAATGAAAGATGCACCAGTACCACCACGTTTTTCGATCCCACAGAGATCATTCAGTCCACACACCCAGACACCGCCGCCTGGGCGTACTACACGTGCGGGCACCACCTCGTAAGCGTTTCTTTTGCGCGCATTGATTTTCCTCTCCCAACGTTGAATTCCTTAAATTTTTAACTTCATCCCTACGTAATGGTAGCCCGAGATGCGCTGCCACTTCTTCCAGTGGATCGACAGCCCGGAGATGTATGACAGGGCATTCATCCAGCAGAAGTACATACTGCACTACTCGGTGTGGGCCGAGAACTTCGTGCGGTGGAAACCCTATTGAGGAGGCACCGAAGGAGCCCAGTACTCGCGACAAGGGCAAGGGAAAGGCTCATGCGGCTAAGCCCGGCAGCCACAGCGTATTTGGTCGTCCAGGCGTAATCCGTATTGACGATGTGAGTTATGAAGAATTTACATCATTCTTACGATTTTCACTATACGGTGCACTTACATCATGGAATCGCAGGACATGGACGACTTCGACATACCAGCCCGACGTGGACAGTCCCGTGACAAGGGCAAGGGAAAGGCTCACGCGGCTGAGCCCGGCCGCCACAGCGTATCTGGTCGCCCGGGCGTAATCCATATCGACGACGTGAGTTATGAAGAATTTACATCCTTCTTATGATATTCACTATACGATGCACTTACATCATGGAATCGCAGGACATGGACGACTTCGTCACACCAGCCCGACGTGGAGAGTATGGTGACAAGGGGAAGGGGAAGGCTCCTTCGACCGAGACCGGCCGACGTCGTTAAATAGGACACTCTTTGTCAAATTATCAGTTTGTCGTGCATGATCTGTATTGTACGATGGGTCATTCCGTAGTAGTCCCTCGTCCTACCCGTCATGTTTTTTACTATCCCCTAAAGGCATGTATACTTACATGGTCTGAATGCTTGTGTCGCAGTGTACCGTAGTAGTAGCGAGGATGACTAAAGCAATTAGCCGAACCATCATGCCATGTGACTATGTGTAACGTGCTTTTGTCCGCGGACTCTAATGTAGTTCTAGTTCCGTGTCTCTACTAAGCCATCAAAGCAAGCCTATATTGCAAGTATGCCTCTTCTAGTGGAATCCCAGAAAGAACCATTCGCACCGACATCGAATCCTCCATGTTTTAGGGCATCTTCATAATCACAACGAGCGTTCTCAGCCCCTTGCGAGCTTGCTTGGACAACATCCTCAAGGTTATACCTAGTCTGATATGCTTATCAATAATCCTTTCTCTGAACGAATAAAATTATACAAAAATTACAGAAGCAACAACACTACGACGGAAGGCTTATCAATCATCCTTTCTCTAAACGAATATCACTTACCTTTCTACTTACAACTCATTACAGATCGACTGGACAACCCTGACCCTTGCCAGGTTTTCAGATCGACGTGATAACACTCTATGTCTTTCTTTGTGGAGTAAAGACTTTTCAGACCGATAAGCTGGCGAGGCGATCAGAGTTGTCACTGTACAAAGCTGTCCCGTCTTGTCTTGTCACTGCGCAAGGCTGTCTGCTTTGGCCTTGTCACTCTGCACCGTGTGGTCTTGTCACTACGCAAAAGCTGCCCCGTCTGGTCTTATCACTGCGCAAGGCTATCTCTTTTGGTGTTGTCACTGCCCAAAGCTACCCCGTTTGGTCTTATCTCTGTGCAAAGCAAACAGCTCCGTCAGGTCTTGTCATCTACAACCTACCACATTAACCCGTCAGGTCTTGGCCTCCCCCCGTGGGCTATAAAATGTGCACCCCATGCTCCGGAAGGACCACTCAATCCTTCAAACCATAGGATGAAGAACCTTCTCCGTCATACACTAACATACCATGGCAGACGCCCAGGGACCAGTCCAACCGGGGTCGCCGAAACAAGACCTTCTCCTGGAAAGGAGAGAGGACTTCGGTCCTAACTACCGGTTCGTGCCGAACAAGTGTGCCCAACCTAAGTGGCCGAAATGCGGACATGGGGAGGACGCTATCGTGCAGGTCATAGATGGCCCTTTCGATGGCGGACGACGCTTATTCTGATGCCCATACTCTGGGGTAAATAGTTTTGTTCATGTTACTTACTGCTAATACATCCTCCATACTAACCGTCCCTTACAGCAGATGGCGAAATGCAACTTTACCCGCTGGATCGATCCTCCCCATGAACGACATGTTAGGAGGCACGTGGATATATTGTGGAACCGAATCTTTGATTTGGAGGCACAAATTAAAGATCTCAAGGAGCAAAATAATGACCTCCGCCAATAGATGCAGCGCGAGAGGGGCAACGAGGAGGTCGTGAACATAGGAAGTTCCTATGATCCCACATGCTGCTGCGCCAACCCTAGCTGCATATGTGCGTGCCACTACAACGACGGCCAGCCACGTCCGAGGCGCCCAGCTAGAGAACACTCTATGTGGATAGTACGAGGCACCTTTCCGTACTAGTTCTCGGAAGGTCTAATTTATTTCCATTCAAAAAAGGTGCATATGTATCGTACAAGAACTTCGGTTTATTGCATTGTGCATGATGTTGTTTCTTATGCATGTAACCAAACCCTGTGCGCCATGTTATTCCAAGCTTTGTTATGAAGTATATTTTAATTCACAACTTTAAATCTCGTCGTCTTTTCGCTTTCAATTCTTCGCGTAGTAAGGCATCCAACAACATGACAAAAACGAATTCTGGAAGTTCACGGTTTGGTCTACGACCACAAACCTATGATTCTAGTAGGATGTCTACGCACCACCTATCATTCCACTAGGATGTCTACGCATCTTTCATCAGTGGTACTGTCTAGCATATGTGCATAATTGTGCCTCATGTTGTACCACACAATCCACATATTACTCATTTTTTTCCAGGATGCATTATGTATCACTTCTGGGACACGCCCTGAAAATATTGTAAAGTGTCTAGGGTTTTCAAAGCACAAAAAGATTACAGGTCCATATATCTATTTGCTCTCAGTTAAAAAGGATGGTGTTATATTTGGTTACGTAGAGAGGTTTCTATTTTCAAGTTGTGAATTGTTAAATGTTATATGTACATAGCATTATGTATCACCGTATCTTCAATTGTTTTTTATCTTTCAAAACGAAGTACTTGTTGGCTACAAACTGGAATGGCCGCTGTCACGCCGTGATAAATGGTGTGACAATTGCGATCTGTCACGCCAAGAAAGAAGGCGTGACAATCGGGCTTTGTCACGCCAAACAAAAAGGCGTGATAGGTGCCACGCAAGCCCTCCACACTGGTGCGGCGCGCGGCTGAGGGCTTGCGTGGCACCTTTGGCCACGCCGCCATTGGTGGCGTGACAATTTGATTTGGTCATGCCACAAGAGGTGGCGTGACCAAAAGGGTCAGATTTGGAAATAAAGTTGGCGAGGGGTTAACTTTAAAATATAATTAAAAAAGGATTAAATAAAAAAAAAATTCCTCGACTAGTGACGGTTCGATACACCGTATACTCCGGACTCTAGGTGAGGCCAGCGTGTCTCGGCATGTTCTCCGTGATTCTAGGTAGCCCTCGTCTCTGTCATGGCTGAGTAGTGACAATTGCGATCTGTCACGCCAAGAAAGAAGGCGTGACAATCGGGCTCTATCACACCAAACAAAAGGTGCAGTGCCCATAAGCCCTCCACGTTGGCTGGGCGCTGGCCGAGGGCTTGCGTGGCACCTTTGGCCACGCCGCCATTGGTGGCGTGAGAATTTGATCTGGTCACGCCATGGGAGGTGGCGTGACCAAAAGGGTCAGATTTGGAAATAAAGTTGGCGAGGGGTTAAGTTTAAAATATAATTAAAAAAGGATTAAATAATAAAAAAATTCCTCGACTAGTGACGATTCTATACACTATATACTCCGGACTCTGGGTGAGGCCAGCGTGTCTCGGCATGTTCTCCGCGATTCTAGGCAGCCCTTATCTTTGTCATGGCTGAGTAGTGACAAAGCACCCATTGGCCATCTACCATTTGGAAGGGGTAAGATTACGTAACATCCCAAAGTTCTCATTACTAAAATTAAGTAAAAAATATTAAAATTAATAAAGTTATTATTTTATTGGATTTTCTAAAATTTAAAAGGGTTTTCTTGATTTTTTGGATTTTAATGTCAAAAAGAAAATTTATTGAGTTTTCTCGATTTAAAGTTAAAAATAAAAATTTAATTAATTTCTTGAATTTTCTAGTATTTAAAAAGGTTTTTCCTAATTTTTAGAATTGAAAAATAATTTATGTGCAAACTTAAATGCCAACTTTAAGTTGGAAATAATTTTATCAAGTTCAAAATAATTCAAGGAATTTCTGTGAATTGTTCTAGAATTTTTGAACTTTATTTGCTATTTGCTAAAAGCCCTTTTGATTTGTTGTTATTTCTGAAATTCAGAAAGCAATTAAAATTTGCAAACTCCGCTTTGGGCGAAAATCCCTCTCCTCTGGCCCACTTCCCACTTTTTGCGCCCGACCTACCACCTCCCGAAGCCCAGTCCACCCGCCCCTCTTCTCTCTCTTATAGCATGGGCCCATGTGCCATCCTCCTTGCCTCTTCCTCCTTTCTTCTTCCTCGCTGCATTGTCCGCCATTAGCGCCCAGCCAGAGCTCCTCAATTTCCGCTGCGATTTCTCTCCCCCTTTTCTCGTAAAAACATGCGTGTCAATGCCCCCTCTGTCTGTCACCCCCATTCCGGCCCTATCCTCTCTCCATTCGCTCACGGTTTCACTGGAACGTGCAACGCCCACCGCCATTACCGCGCACCCGATCTCCTCCCTCCGTGTCGCTCCGCCCCTATAAAAGGGAGCATCCTGTGCCCCTCCTCCTCATCTCACCCCCAAAATCCCATCTCCCCTCTCTCTTTCTCCTCGCCGCAATTGACATTTCTTCGCCGTTGGCCACAAGCACCGCCGCCGCCATTAGCGCCCCCTCCTGTTGATCTCCGCTGCCTTCGTCACCACCCTCAGCTTTGCCGTCGCACATTCTACGCCGTGCACTCCTTGTCTTCGTTGGAGCGTCACTAGAGCGCCATCTCCATTACGGACCCAAACGCGCCACTGCCTCCGTCCTCACCACCGACCATCCTTGTGCGCCTGGCCTCCGAGAAGGTGAGCATCACACTCCCTATCGCTCTATCTATCCATTAATACCCACGTCACCAGTCGCTGCGCTGCTAGTCGCTGGCGACCATCGGTCCCAGAGCTCCAGCCAACCCAAGCCGACGTGGCTGCCACGTGGTACACCACCTCGTTGCCAGCTCACTGCCCTGTCAGCTTTGCTGTCATCGTGTCATCCAGTCAACGCACATGTGGCAAACTCGAACCATAGATCCGACCCTAACCCAATGACATGCGGGTCCCGTATGTTATCCACTCAGTCGCATGAACCAGGTCCACCGTGGACCAGGAACAAATCCTGTGGATCTGGTCCATAGACCAGGGCCCACCTATCATTGTTTCATTTCCTTTTTCTTTAGAAAAACAATTTTGCCGAAATTCAATTATCAGCCGCTGACATCATCCTTTTTTTTTGCAGTAAATGGATTTTCCTTCAGAAAAGTAATTCCACAAAATTCAGAATTTCCAATTCTATCATTTCATGTGCAATTCAATCTTCTGAGAGCCCGTTATCATTCGTTCGAGCTCCGATTCAAGTGATTCAAATTTCTAAATTCATTTAAATTTAATTTGGAGTTTATTTGATTTTTTTTTTGAATTTGTCTTATTTTCATGTATAGATTTCGACGACTTCGGAAAACCAGATTTCGATGCTGTTTCAGAACAACAATTAATTGATCAAGGCAAGTTACATCTTTGATAATGTTTGGTCCCAATATTTTAAATTATTTAAATTCTATTTTGAGTTATTATTGCATGCTTATTTCTATTCAATATAATTTAAACTCCTGTTTTGAAATTGTAGTTAATCCCAATACATTTGTATGGCCAAATCTTGACATTGAAATATCTATACCTTGTCACCTTAGATGAAATCTAGTTGATGCAATAGTATGAACTAGAACATTTTGGGGGAAAAAAAAAGCTTAGCCATGGTTAGATCTGAAATATTTGATTTGGGAATTTATAGCCAAAAATCAAATATTGTTTAAATTGTATCCGTAGCGTTGGTGTACCACAGAAGTTTGTAAAAGATTTGAAAAATGAAATAAAATAAAAACAGGTTTGGACTTGGGCGAAATGGATAGCTGGTGGGTGCAGGTTTATGCGCGGGCTCAATTCAGTGAATAGTTGAGGCCTAGGGATTGTTTTGTAAGTCGCCCAATCAATTAGGGACCGGTCTATGAGCTGCAGATTGTTAAGCCATTCCGTACTACCACAAGTCTGGTATGGGACAAACGGGCTAATTAATTTGTAATGTTCCATTATTAGTTGGGCCATGTTGATGTGTGGGTGTCAGAATGACCTACTTTTTATGTATTCTCACATGGCGCAAGAGGGGGCTTCCGGCGGATGGTTTAGCCCAAAGGAAGTGAAACCTTAGTAGGCATAACTACTTTCGAATGACGCATTGTAAATGCCTTGTGATAATCACTTAGTCGCATACCTACAGAAGTATGTCAGACAGACATTAAAAGTTGATTATCTCTTATGGGTAAAGTTGTCCAACCTCTGCAGAGTGTAAAACTATTCGAATAGCCATGTCTATGGTCATGGACATGCTAAGCAAAGCCTTTCGTGGATTAGACTTTGTTTTTGTTTTCAAAATGTTTTATAAAACAGTTTATGACATGGATGGGTTTCAATGAGAAAATTGTGGGTTGAAGCCCCGGATTGGTGCCCATGCTTAAGTTAGTGTTAGGTTGGTGCTAACACTAGCTTTATTAATTCATTTAAAACTCAATTTTAGATATTGTAAAATTTGAGTTTTTGAGCTTAGCTATTGTATTTAAAATGTCAAATAATGCTGTTGCACAAAAAACGCTATAAGCCTTCCTTTGATAATATCCATGCATGCATTAACTCTGTTATGGGTGTAACTTGCAGAGTACATTTATTTGTACTCGCTCTTACTTAATAAAATATTGTTCAGTGGAAAAGGACTTCGCAACTGCTGAGGATCTTGACCACTAGGCCGCTACCCCAGTTGATTGCCTGTGGCAGATTGGCTATGCTCTACTACTTTTCTTCGTCTTCCATTGTGTTCTTTATTGTTGGCTCGTAAACCTTTCTTGTAATAAACTTTGATATTTATTAATAAAGTTATGCGAATTATGGATGTTACCATATTTGTTTACTATGTACACTAACTACTGTTCCAGGGACTAGTGTAGAACATACAAACAATTTGGAGGTGTTACTCCTGAGTCCGACAGAGATGGTATCAGAGTTATATCGACTGTAGGTCATGACCTAGTTAGAATGGTTGTTAGTTGAAAAACTTCAAAACTTATTTTACATAAAAAGAAAAATAAATTGTTCTCTTATCATCTTTGGTCATATTTCTATCCTTACCTTATTCATTGCAATTCTTTCTTACCTAATTCTCCTTTCACCATTTTATAATGTTAAATGGGCCCTCTTTCCCTTGTAAATTTCTATAGATGGTCAACACGTTTCTTACCATTACGATCAAGGCCACAAGACACGAAGGATTTGAAGGTATTACTCCCGGGTCCAACAGATTAGTGGTAAGGTACGGAAAAGATGCTAAGTAAGAAGAGAAGGACAACAATATATTAACTTATGTTTTTCTCAAAGTTTTGATAAGGTTTCCAATTAAAATTTTAAAACCACAACTCCTTAAGCTAACGGCCATTTCTATCTAAGGTTCAACCTACAATCAGTATGGCTCTAATACCAACGCTATCAAACCCAGGAAAATTAATCCCAAAATCCTATTTGTTTACTGTACTACTAGTCCCATGATCAGTGGCTAGTACACATATTCACAACATTGAGATATCACATACATACATGATATATTAACAAGTAGTGCATAATTTACAACTGAACATTCGCGTACACAATGAAGTTTACAAGACAAGGGCCGACCGGCCCAATGACACACATGTTAAAATAGTTCAGCGGAAATGAAGACAAAAGAGGCAACAAAACCTAGTAAGTATGCTTTATCCTTCCCATAAGCAACTGACAAGCTGAATCCTTAGAAGTCACTATCATCGTCGTCGAAACTTGCTGCGTAAAAGTAACCGTATGACGAGTCTTCTTCTACAACATCTTAATATGTTCAACAAGAAACATTGAGTACAATGATGTACTCCGCAAGACTTTTAATCAAAGTATAATAATATTGAGGCTATGACAAAGGTGGCTTGCTGTAACATCCCAAAAATCCCAATTTTGGGAGAGTACAATGAAAATAAGTGGGTGAATAATTATGAGCATGTTTTTGTATGAAAACAAAATATTTTAGTATGATTTTTAGACTTTTGCATAAATCAAATAGAGAAACTTCATGCAAACAGCAACTTGTAAGAAATGTCACGCCCCAACTACCCGTGTCGCCTCCTCCGCCAGCCCTCGCCCATATTAGCTTCCCCGTTGACACACTACAATAAAACTATCACGTAAAGACGCTTTTGTTTTGATGCTTTTATATCTGTCTCTACGCCGAGAAACACCTCGTATGTAAAGACGCATCTCAATACGTTTTATATGACACCACAAAATCTCTTACCACAGGCATCTCTCCACCTTCTCGCACCGTCTCTCTACCTCCCCACTTCTTCAACCGCCCAACATAAATCCAATCTGGCTGGTGTTGTGCCTCCCCCTCACAGGTGCTCCCTCAAATCCTCCTACGCGTGCTCCTCCTCCGCCTCCGCCCCCGGCCCCGCCGCCGCCTCGGCTTCCTCCCCCACCGACCGCTCCTCCTGGAAGTCCATGGAGTTCGAGATCGATCGCCGCCGACAAGCCGCAGGACGCCAACGACACCATGAGCCGTGTGTCGCCCCGCCACCTCCGTCTCCCGTAAGCTCACGCGCCATCTGCGACATCTGCATGAAGTTCACACAGGTCCCAACACCTACCTACCTCTACTCTGCTGTTTTGATCTCTAAATTGCAGGTTAATCAACTGACGAACTGATCGATCGATCTATCAAGGTAGGAGTTTAGGAGGACGAGGGGGAACCTGAGCTCGATGAGGGAACACACGGAAGAGAATAGGCTCAAGTCTTAGCATCTTTAACAAATTTTGAGATACAGTAGAAATGTAGAATTCGATCTATCATAAAGAAGAAATAGTTTCAATCTGTGCTCTTTCGGCTTAGAAACTATAGCACTGTTTTATTACACTATCTCCAATGTATCATTCCAATTATTTACTTGTATTGTTGGATGGATGCATGTACTTATTTTGTTTGTTGGTTTACTAGGTACTAGAACCATTGGTGTCTTAAGTAAAGTTGAATAGGCAAATGGAGAGCGAAAGCTCTCGGTGCTATTCGTGCCTTGCTTGTAAACCAAGGTCCAAGAACTGCGATGGACATTCGATTGGGTAGCTACGATTGGGCATTCTGCTCCTATTGCCTCTCGCTAGTCCGAGTAGGTTCTCAAACCTCACTAGAAACTTCTTGGCAAGTCAAGGTGAAAGCCTCTTATCTATACTTGGTGGAACTCCCAAAGTAAACTTGGACGGGTAGCTTTAGTTGATTCACTTGCTAAGCAGATAAGGACACAGATAAAAGTTAGGCTACCAAATCTCTTGAATGGGTATAAATTTGTCCTACCCCTTGCCTTCAACTTTTGTAATTGATTGTATGCTAGAATCTACAATCATGTGCCCCTTTTTATTTTCATAAAACCGCAGTCTTCAAGGCAAGTCCCAAATAATAGGAGGAATTAGCAAAGCTTGGAGAACAGATGGTCCAAATTTCTAAAGGAACACGGGTCATTTCTTTAGGACATTGTCGGGAATTTGAGGATAAATTTCTACAACATATTGCAGGCGGTGAGGTTAGTGCTGCTACTTCATACCCTCTCAGTATCTCCTCTCTTTTATTTATTCATGATCTCACGTACTGTGAACTGTTATGTTCCTCATCATCAAGCTTGTCAGAATCGGGATCTTGAATTGAATTGAAGATACATTACTTCAAATCTACTATGAATCTGGAAGCCTTTAATTAAAAAATTGTAGTCCAAATGTATAATCTATATTTGTATATATAAATAATAGCAAATATAATAGGATAAAATGCGAAACTTTACAATTGAAAGGACATTTGCAAGTAATTTTTGATAATTAATTACCAGGATCGGTAGAATTGGGTAGTACCACATATAAATTGTGTGGATATCATGGGGATATGCCTGAGATCTTAGGATGATGTTACAATTGGTAATGTCGTTTAAGGTTTGTTGATTCACGCGTTTTCGGTGAAGTTCAAACTGCTGTGAGGCAAGTGGCGATCTGACCGGTCCAGGTGGCGGTCTGACCGGCCAGGGGGGTGGTCAGATCGGCTTTGGGAAATCGGTCAGACCGGCCTTTATGAGATTTTAGATTTTGGAGCTGGGAAAAAAATAGAGGGTGTAGGCAAGAGAGTAGATTCTACTACACTTGGTCTCATAATTTTTGGGGCTTCCAGGCAAAAGTTCTATTGGTTTGGAAATTCTAGTAGGTTTCGGATTTCCAGGAAGAAAATTTGGCCAAGTCTCACTGGCGGTCGATCGCCATCAGTGGTGGTCGACCGATCAGTGGGCGTCGACCGCCAAAGTGGCAATCTGATCGGTTTTGGTTTGTTTCATCGGCCAACTGGTGGCGATGATTGTTGGGTTAGGTCAAGTTCATGGGTTTCATGGCATATGTGTTGCATGATGCATGTTTTGACTAACATGGGTCCAGTTGTGAAGAACTTGTTCCCGGATTCGATTTCTTTGTCTATTGATGTGCAGGTTGCTTGGATGTCAATGACAGTCAACGGCGAGGATGATTGGGACTAAGCTTGGAGAGCTAAGATCCAGAACGATCGGGGATACCGGGTGAGGTCAATGGAGTCAAGCATGGCGCATAATGATGAACCCTAAGGTTCTATTTGTTGGCCCGATCTTTCGATGAGAACGATAAGTCCGGTAGGCGTCGCTCAACTCTGACGATCCTGGCTACGAACACACAAGGCTCGAAACCATGCAATCGCTGAACTGATTGACAAGTCGTTATCAACCGTGCACGAATACCCGGTTGACCTGACCACGAAGGTCGATTCCTGCATACACCGAAGAAGCACGCAAGAACAAGATAAAGCAATCTGAAATTGCAAATAAAGATTGAAATACTGAATTTGGGATTTTGATAGCGGTATTAAGGGTTGGTCTAGTCGACACAAGCCAATACACGAATTTGCAGCAATGCTAACTCTTAACTCAACAAAATCCAAGGAAAACTAAAGGGGTGCAGCCTCCTTATATAGGGGAAGGAGGAGCCGCAAAACTAAAAGACTAGCAATGCGGTACTATTTCACGAGTGACTATTCACGTGAATAGTGCCATGAACAGTAACCATGAATAGTGCGTCCGGCCCAGGTGGAGGCGGCCGGCCCAAATAACCTAGAGTGGTGGCTGCCCTTTGGGCCAAATAATTAATACAAATACAAGGCCCTCGACCCAATGTGAGGTGTCGCAGCACCAGGTATAAGTGAAGTAAATTCGTCGGCATGTTGGAGTAGCGTCTGACGCAGCCGAATCGATGAAAGTCAAGTAGTCTGGTTGGAGGTGGGGTAGCGGTTGTATCCGGCGGGTCGATGTCCTCATCACATAAGGGACAAAGGTGACCAGACGGGCAGTTCGGTGCGACGGGTTGGATCAAGCGGCGCGGGGGTCGGTGCAAGTGCCATGGTGGTTACGGTGGAAGCCAGATGGGAGAGACTTACCGACATGAAGAGAGCCGCTGGATCAACCTACATGTGGCGAAGCATGGGAGGTGCTTCACGAAGATGGGACTCGGTCTTTGCAAAAAGATCGAGAATGGGTATTTTGGTAATTTTAGCAAATACCGCCTTGTGACCTTTTGCCAACTCACGGCGCAAGGTGGCGCAAGGTGAAGCGGATTAGGTCAAGAGATGAAGATGGCGCTTTAAAATGCATGCGTTTGTGACCCGTTTGTGTGTGGGCCTTAACGGGAGCCCATTAGGGTTCAATCTTCTAGAAGGTCTATGCCTCCACTATGAATAGAGGAGGGAGGTGGCTGCACCCCCTCAACCCTCTCATTGTGTTTGAAACCCTAGTTTGTTTATGGAGAGGATTAGTGGAGGTTAGGGTTCTAGAGAGTTGGATTTGATTTCGTGCTCATGTATTAAGTCTTTGTCCTCCATTGATGGAGTGGCTGTAAACCAATACCATATCAAATCAATCCAAAGAAAGTTCCCTCAAAGATGAGTCTATTTGCTTTCTTTCTCTCTATTTGGTGATTTGTGGTCTTTCTTTGTTCCGCGAGTTTTTGCTTGTTCTCTTGCCGTGATCTAACTTGCTGTGACATGTGGGAACCCATCTAGGATCATCTTGATCATCAATCACCCATGAGCAAGTCTCTAGATCATTTTTCGATTTTGACTCGGTTTTTGAGCACTCTTCGTTCAAACTGAAAAAGGTAAGAACTTTGGCATGGATCTATACGATCCTTGATTGGAATAGGTTCCCAATATCTTAGAGAAGGTGTGTCTCAAATTTGGTTAGGTTTGGCCTTACAAATCAAAAGTTAGATCGATTTGAATTTGGTATTTGGGCTGATTTCACTATTCATTAGCCTAGAGGTCTGACCGCCATGTATTGAGAGGTCAGACCGATTTCCAAAGGTCAGACCGATTTCTAGTTGGAGGTCAGACCGCCCAACTCATTTAGGTTTTGAGTTTTTATGTTTTTGGTCTATTTGCTTCGGGGTTTTGATTGGATTCAATACAAGTCTTCCACTGTGCTTGTATATTGATCTTCATAGTTTTTATAGCTATTGGAGTGAAAATCGTATTGAATTTGATCAAGGTGAAAAAGAGATCGTACTCCTATTCACCCCTCTCTAGTCGCCTTTTGGGTCCAACAAGTGATATCAGAGCCCGGTTAGTTCAATCTTGATCTTAACCGGTCACTGAACTTGGCGATGGATAAGTACTCGACCAAGCCGCTTGTCTTCGATGGGCTCGACTATGCCTGTTGGAAGAATCGCATGCGAGTTTTTCTTGAAAGCAAAGGACAAGCTATATGGGAGGTTGTTCGAGCCCCGCTAGTTTTGCCCGAAGTTGCTTCGCCGGCTTCAGCAGCCCTCTTGGCAAACAACAACAAGACAAAGAACCTTCTATATGCTGGGCTTGGTAGACAGGAGTACGATCAGATTTGCAACCTTGAGACCACACATGAGATCTGGCACACCCTCGAAACTTACCATGAGGGATCGTTCCAGATCAAGCAAGTGCGCCAGACAGTCTACAAGCGAGAGTATAAAAAATTCGTGATGCGTCCTGGTGAGAGCATCAATGACGTCTTTACTTGCTTCAACAAAGTGATCAATCAGATGAGAGCTGTTGACATTGAGTACTCTCAATCTAAGAATGCCACCCACCTCTTGGCTGTAATCAACACCAAGGAGTGGGAGATGAAGGCTGCTGCCATTAAGGAAAACGTTGATCTCTCTTCTCTTACTTTGGAGCTGCTTTATAGCAAGCCCAAGACTCATGAGAGTAAGAGAGGTAGTATTTCTAAGAAGGATAACATGGCTTTGGTAGCTGATTCTTTGAAAAGAACTTCTGATGGTTCCTCTGAGTCTTCTTTTGGATTTTCTCTTGCGTGTTTATCTGCTATTCAAGAAGAAGAGCTTGAGAGTCTTCCTAAGGCTGATTTAGCTCTTTTAGCCAAGAAAGTCACACGGGCATATAACAATGTTAGAAACAGAAAGAGAGGTGGCCTTGTGACATGCTATGAGTGTGGAGAGCTATATCACATCCGGGCAAACTGCCCCAAGCTAAAAGGTAAGGGCATCCGCAAGGATGAGAAGCCTGCCTGGAAGAAGCCTCAAGGGGCAAGCCTGTATGATGTCGCCAAGCTTATGAAGGCCGCTCACGGGTCCTTGCCGCTTTTGGAGAGCAATCCATGAGCGATGTGGACTCCGGGAGCGAGGAGGATAAGGAGGAGGAGGAGCTCCCTCAAGACAAGAAAGGGAAGGCCAAGGACTTCACTGGCATGCGCTTCATGGCCGACTCCGTCAACGCCGATGACAACGATGAGGTGCCTCTCTCCTATGATGTTCTTTCTGCTAGATGCGATAACATGTATGAGCAACTGCTTAGTCAGGATAATGCTTTAGAGTTCACCATGGCTAGGAACAAGGATCTAGAGTCACAAGTCGAGAATTTGACATTAGAGCTTGTGAATGCTAAGAGTCTAGATGTTGATGAATGTTCATCCTGCCATGCTTTGCACTCCGAACTGTCTAAACTGCAATCTGCTCATGATATTGCTTTGCATCAACTTGAAAATGCTAGGACTGAGCTAATTGATGTCAAATCTGCTCCATGTGAAAAATGCTTAGAGTCTAGCAAGTTGGATGCTTCTGGTAATGTTAAATCTAGCTTTTGCTCCTTCTGCTTAGAACGCGAACATGCAGTTAAGGATATTCTAGAAGCAGTTAGAGCTAAATATGCCAAGCTTAAGGACACAATTGAGTCTACACCTTATACCTCTTGTGTTGCCTATAAGCTTGAAGTTGCTTGTCTTAAGGAGAAACATGCTAGAGCCATTAAGGCCAAGACTTGTGATTCATGTGCTTATTTTGGAAAAGAAAATGCTTACCTTAAGGACACACTAGAAAAATTCTCTAAAGGTAAGAAACAATTGAACATGATTCTGGACACGTCTAAGTCTCCGTTTAAGAAGCAAGGTTTAGGATACAACTCTGCCTAGGACAAATCCAAGCCTAATGTCATTCAGGTCTTGGAAAATGGCTTAGTTGAATTCAAAACCCAACCTGCAAAAACTATTTTTAAATCTGCAGGGTTTGTCCAACCTTCTTTTGAGACGAAAGGTGCTTCTCCCAGTGGTACAAAATACCATTGCACCTATTGCAAGAAGAGTGGACATTTGGTTGAGTTCTGTTGGCATAGGTTGAAGAACGCTAAGAAAAATATTACTAGAATGTCATCTAATCAATCTAGAGCTTTTATGAGACATGGTCACGTAGAAAAGAAGAAACCTGGTCTAGGATTTGTTGCACATGCTCATCACCGTGTTCCTAGACAGGATGCATCTCATGTTCTTGTTACCATTGCTCATAATAGAACTGCAAATAATATCAAGGTTAGCACATCTGCTTTGCATACTACTCGTAGACGCGTGTCTCAGTATTGGGTTCCCAAGTCGCTTTTAACTAACCCCAGTATTGAGACACAACGTTCTTTTGTTCCTTGATTTTCAAGATTGCCGCGGAAGGGGGAAGAACACATGGTTCGTCGACTTCGGGTGTTCACGCCACATGACTAGAGACTCAAGATGGTTCACCTCCTTCACGCGATCAATCGGTGATGACTTCATCACCTTCGGAGATGATACACAAGGGCGCATTGAAGGAACTGGAGTGATCAGGGTGAACGACAAGTTCATTCTCAAGGACGTTGCGCTTGTGTCTAAGCTAAGGTACAATCTCCTTTCTGTCTCACAGCTTCTCGATGATGGCTGTGAGACTCGTTTTAAGAAAAATATCTGTCGTGTGCTTGATTCTGCTGGTGAGCTTGTTTTTGGGATTTCTAGAGTTGGTAGAATTTTTGGAGCTGATTTTTCTGAATCTCTTGCTGGATCTCTCAAATATTTAATTGCATCTTCTTCTGATATTTGGCTTTGCCACCGACGTTTGGGGCATATTGGTTTTGATCATCTGACGCGAGTTAGCGGCCTTGATCTTATGAGAGGTTTGCCTAAACTCAAAACTATCAAGGATGCTGTATGTGCGCCTTGTAGGCATGGCAAGCAAGTTGCCGCCTCACACCCTTCATTGACTATGGTCATGACTGACGGACCAGGATAGTTGCTTCATATGGATACTATTGGTCTTGCTAGGGTTCGGTCAGTCGGTGGCAAATGGTATATCCTTGTCATAGTTGATGATTTTTCGAGATACTCTTGGGTGTTTTTTCTTGTTTCGAAGGATGAGGCTTTTGATCATTATCATGACCTTGTTCTTCGTTTGACTTCTGAACTTCCTGGTGCCTTGAGAGAGATCCGCAGTGACAATGGTACGGAGTTCAAGAATGCTTCTTTTGCCTCTTTTTGTGCTGAGCGCGATATTGAGCATCAGTTCTCTTCTCCACACGTCCCTCAACAAAATGGCGTTGTGAAAAAAAAGAACAGGACCCTAGTCGAGATGGCTAGGACAATGCTAGATGAGTATAGCACACCGATGATGTTTTGGGCCTAAGCTATTGCTACAGCTTGCCATATTTCAAACCGTGTCTTTTTCAGATCGTCTTTGGGCAAGACTTCTTATGAGCTTCAATTTGGCAGAAAACCCTCTGTTTCGCATTTTCAAGTCTTTGGATCGAAGTGTTTCATTTTGAAAACAGGAAACCTAGATAAATTTCAATCAAGGACTTGTGATGGTTTATTTCTAGGTTATCCTGCTCATTCGAGGAGTTTTCGGGATTTTAATGTTGAAACTAACATTGTCTAGGAGACATGCAATGTCACTTTTGATGAGACTAGCCCTGGAGCTAGATCCGATGTTTCAGATGACTTACAGGTGACAGAGAGCATTTTTGTTGAAGAAGATGAGGATGAACTTGATACTGCTCCTCCACCTATTGCTGATGTTCCTATGCAAGCTGGCCAAGCTCCAGAATCTGCTACGACTGCTTCACCTCCAATTGAGGCTCCTGCTGTGACTTCTTCATCAGTAGTACCTGCGGAGGTCGAAGGGACGCTATCTCCCCCAGGCGCTCCTTTGTACATTCAGAAGCAACACCCTTCGGATCAGATGATTGGTAATCGATCAGATGATTGGTAATCTCTATGAGCGAGTCACTCGCTCCAGGTATCATGATCCGAGTCTTTTCTCTCACTCTGCATTTGTAGCTTCTTTTGAACCCAAAGATATATCACATGCTTTATCTGATGCTAGTTGGGTCAATGCCATGCATGAGGAGTTAGAGAATTTTGAAAGAAATAAAGTTTGGAATCTTGTAGAACCTCCTAGTGGTCATAATGTTATAGGAACCCGTTGGGTGTTCAAAAATAAACAAAATGAGGATGGTTCTGTGGTTAGAAACAAGGCTAGATTGGTAGCTCAGGGCTTTAGCTAGGTTGAAGGGTTAGATTTTGATGAGACCTTCGCTCCTGTTGCTAGACTAGAAGCCATTCACATCTTGCTTGCATTTGTTGCATCTAAAGGTTTTAGGTTGCATCAAATGGATGTTAGGAGTGCCTTTTTTAATGGTTTTATAGAGGAGGAAGTGTATGCTAGACAACCCCCTGACGTTGAGAATCCCAAGCATCCTGATTGTGTTTACAAGCTATCCAAAGCCTTGTATAGTCTTAAGCAAGCCCCTAGAGCTTGGTATGATAGGCTTAAGACTTTCTTGCTTAAGAATGATTTTGAAATGGGAAAAATAGATAAGACTCTTTTCATTCTTAGGCATAGCAATGACTTCCTACTTGTTCAGATTTATGTTGATGATATTATCTTTGGTGGTTCTTCTAATGCTATTGTTTCCAGTTTTTCTGAGACCATGTCTAGGGAATTTGAGATGAGCATGATGGGAGAACTCAATTACTTTCTAGGGCTACAAATCAAGCAGTGCAAGGAAAGGATCTTCATCCATCAAACGAAGTACACCAAGGATTTGTTCAAACGTTTTGAGATGGGTGAGTGTAAGCCGATTGCCACTCCCATGGCGACTTCAACTATTTTGGATCCAGGTGAGGAAGGAGAAGCCGTGGATCAACGCGAGTACCACAGCATGATCGGCTCCCTTTTGTACTTGACGGCCTCAAGACCGGACATCCACTTCACGGTCTGCCTCTGTGCGAGGTTTCAGGCGTCACCGAGGACTTCACATCGCCAAACCGTTAAGCATATCTTCAGGTATTTACACTCTACCCTTCAGTGTGGCATTTGGTTTTCCTGCTTGTCTTCTTTGTCCATTCGAGGGTTTTTTTATTCTGATTTTGCGGGCTGCCGGCTAGATAGGAAGAGTACCTCTGGCACTTGTCATTTCTTAGGCACTTCTCTTGTCTCTTGGTCGTCTAGGAAGCAGTCTTATGTTGCACAATCCACTACTAAAGCTGAATATGTAGCTGCTGCTAGTTGCTGTAGTCAGATTTTGTGGATGGTATCCACTCTTAAGGACTTTGGGTTAAACTTTGATAGTGTTCCTCTTTTCTGTGATAACACTTCTGCTATTAACATTGCTAAGAACCCTGTGCAACATTCTAGGACCAAGCACATAGACATTCGTTATCACTTCCTTAGAGACCATGTTGAGAAGGATGATATTGTGTTGCATTTTGTGGAGTCCGAGGCTCAGTTGGCTGGTATCCTCACCAAGCCTTTAAACCCAACAAGGTTTGCCATCTTGAGGAGCGAGTTAGGGGTAATTTATCCCTATGGGTTGGTTTGAGGGGGAGTTTGATCTTTTCTGATCTCACCTTGTTCATTTGATCTTTTCTTGATTTTCTTTTGAACTTGTTGATCTTTTTAGGCTTTTTAGGCCTTTTGAGCTTTTCTTGCATCTCATTGTATCATATTGCATTCACATGAAAAATACAAAAAAGATGCATTGTAATATAAGCTTTTCTGCTTATCTTTTAATTGATGAAGCTTTGCTTATTACCCTTTGGAGCTTTAGTATTTCAATTCTTGCTCAATGCCATGTCTAGTTCCTTGACTTGCTAGAATTATCATGCTTTCACATGTGTAGCTAAGTCTTTTCTGTATGAGCTAGAACTTTAAGACAACTCGAACTAAAAACTGCAATTTATGGATGTTTTCGTTAGTTGCGCAATAGTGCTCCTTTTGTGACATTGGCCTTGTCAAAATTGCTGTGTTAGCTCTTGAATCTAAAATTGATCATTACTTGACCTTCTTGTGTTCTTGAGAATCTAAAACTGCTCTTGTGCAAAATAAAAAATGAAAAATCAATTTCAAGATTGTCTTATGCTTAAATTGTGCCAAACTACTCTTACGAGACTGCATGTCATAGACATAAACTTGGAGATAGTTTGATGATCCAGACAATCTCATGGGGACTGCTTGTCAAAACTGACATGAACCTCAAGATTTGTCGCCTTGGTAGAAGCTTAGGAAGAGTTTGTGGATGGCTCTATGACGACCCGACCCAGGGCTTACCCGAGAGGTCCGTCAGGACCTCCTGGGAGGTCCGTAAAGGACTCCCAGGATGTCCCGTGGGACATCCCGGTAGGACCGCCCAGACCTCTCGGGAGGTCCGGTTGGACCACCCGAAGGTCTAGGGTCCTAACCCGAGGAGGTCGTTGGACCTCAGACCTCCCCAAGCTCCACGTCCTGTCCCGAGGGAGGTCCGAGAGGAACCAACCCGAGGAGGTCGTGGGGCTTGGGGACAAGCCTCAAGTCCTCTGTGATCTAAACTAGCCCCCAGAGATCAATGACTAGTTCTCACAGCAAGCAAGTAATAACATATACATCCACAAAAGGCTTTATTAACAACAAAAGGGAGTTGATTACAAGTGGTTGCTTACAAGCTCCAGCAACCAAGAGCAACACACACACAGCGGAAACACCAAAGGACAGACTCTATCCATTACACCACAGGTGATTGGCTGGAGAGCACAGCCTAATTGATTTGGTCCTCTTCATCATCAAAGAGGTCTTCACCTGCTCAATTCATCAATCAAGCAAGAGTGAGCACAACAACCGTGCTCGCAAGTTACACCCGTCAAATAACAGTATGACATGCATAAGGGTATATCAATGGAAGGCATATTAAGGTTGGTTTGCATAAAGCCAATTTTATTTGAAATACAAGTACTAAGTTCCAAAGCAATTATGATAGGTAAAAGTTCATTTTCAAAACACCATTTTCAGTTGCATAACATTCATCATCAAGATGGTGAAGGATACCCTCCTGTCACAAGGCTCCCTGCCCAAACCCAATTTGGATAAAATCCAAAACCATTTCACAAGTCCTTTTAAAACCCAAAACTGAGATTTAACTTTGAGTGACATTGCCAGCATGTCCATGACCACGGACACGGCTATTCGAATAGAATTACACTCTGTAGAGGTTGTACACTTTACCCACATGACATGACTTCTCTAGTTTGTTTGGCAACCGTCGTTGCCACCTCTCACTGCCGATGGTAAGAGGTCTAGAGCACGTGACAAGGCCTTTACAATGCATCATTCCACCATAGTCCATCCACTCTAAGGTTTTGCCCCTTACTAGGGCCCCCTCTTGAGCTAGTGGGAATTACATAGTCACAAAAGATAGGCCATAAAAGACCACCCACACCCCAGCCAGATCAACCATGATGGAACTTTGCAAATTATTCGGCCAGGTCTCACGCCCCACTCTAGAGACATGTGGTTGCACGGTTGTGGCATAGCCCATTATAGGCATAGCAAAAATACACTCGCAGACCGGTCCTTAACTGACCTGGACGACCACCTCAACCCTGGGGCATCGGATCACACGACCCCCCGTGCATAGACTTACACCAACCAAACACCCAGTGCCGCCCAAGTCCAAATCCATTTTCCATTGCTTTGCTTTTCAAGCCTCCATGGCACACCAATGCCATGACCATTTGTAAAACCCCCATGACACACCAATGCCATGGTTGAACATCTCCATGACACACCAATGTCATGGCCCACATCATTTGAACAAGTGTTATTTTTGGCCAAAGCTTCCCAAATCAAGATTTTGGTCTAAGCAAGACTAAGCATTCATTTTTCAAAAGCCTCGGGTCCTCACTATTGCAAGAACCAGATTTTATCTAGGGTGACAATGGGGTTGGTTCAACATAAACAATGGTCATACAAAGGGATCGGGTATAGCTATGAACCGAAAGATAGGCATTGAAATAACTTAGTAAAAGTAAGCATGCATACATCTTTGAAATCAACATAAGTATCTTGAAGTAATGGGTGCAACATGATCAAGAGTGTAACTTACCTTGCTCAAAGTCTTGAGCTTCTTCTTCTTCTAGGAACTCTTGCTCCTCACGACCTTCGTGATCTACATGGTGAAAACCAAATAACTCAAACAGAGCTCCAACAAGATCCAAAGAAACTCCAAATAAATTCAAAACATAAAACCAACTGAGAGGTTGGGAGGTCAGGAGGAGGTCGCAAGAGCTTGCTGGAGAGGTCCTGAGACTCAGAGAGGAGGTCCAAGAACTTGGAGGGAGGTCTAAGGAAAGCTCGGTTTGAGCCAGAGAGTGAAAACGAGGAGAAAATGAGAGAGAAAGGGCTGCCCAAGCTATTTATAGCTGGAGGCCCTGGAGCTTTCCCAAACTATGGTGTTCAGGAGTTGGTAGCAAGGGCCATGAAGGCAGGCAAGAGATGTGACAAAAGCATGTCACGGGTGCTGCAAAAGTGGTAGCATTTAATGCGATTCAACATGCATTAAATGTGGGGAAGACTTCCATGCACAAGGACACAGTCAAAGGATAAAAGAAAACTGGGTGTGACTACCAAGTGGGGATAGCCATGACCCGAAGGGAGGTCCTGCGGAGACCTTGAGGAGGTCCCGCAGAGAACAAGGGGATGTCCTCACCCACTGGGGAGGTCCTGACGGTTGGATCTCCGAAAGGAGGTCCAACGGCCAAGATCAAATGCAAAAGAGGAGGTCTGTAGAGGTCAAGAGGAGGTCCTCACCTGCAAGGGAGGTCTAGACGGTTAGATCTCCGGAAGGGAGGTCCAACGGCCAAGGTCAAGTGCAAAGGGGAGGTTTGCAAAGGTCACGAGGAGGTCTTGAACGGTCACGATCTCAGAAGGGGAGGTCTGAATGGTTAGGATCTCCAAGGGGGAGGTCCTAACGGTTAGATCTGTGAAGGGGGAGGTCTGGACGGTTAAGATCTCCAATGGGGAGGTCTTAACGGCCAGATCTACAAGGAGGGAGGTTTGGGCGGTTAAGATCCCCAAGGGGGAGGTCTTAACGGCCAGATCTACAAGGAGGGAGGTCTGGACAGTTAAGATCTCGAAGGGGGAGGTCTTAACGGCCAGATCTTCAAGGAGGAGGTGCAGACGGTTAAGATCTCCAAGGGGAGGTCTTAACGGCCAGATCTGCAGGAGGAGGTGCTCGACGGTTAAGATCTCCAAGGGGGAGGTCTTAACGGCCAGATCTGCAAGGAGGGAGGTCTGGACGGTTAAGATCTCCAAGGGGGAGGTCTTAACGGCCAGATCTGCAAGGAGGGAGGTCTAGACGGTTAAGATCTCCAAGGGGGACGTCTTAACGGCCAGATCTACATGGAGGGAGGTCTGGATGGTTAAGATCTCTAAGGGGGAGGTCTTAACGGCCAGATCTTCAAGGAGGGAGGTCTGGATAGTTAAGATCTCCAAGGGGGAGGTCTTAACGGCCAGATCTACAAGGATGGAGGTCCTGGAGGGCATGTCTCCAAGAGGGAGGTCCTGGAGGACATGTCTCCAAGGGGGAGGTCTTAACGGGCAGATCTGCAAGGAGGGAGATCTGGACAGTTAAGATCTCCAAGGGGGAGGTCTTAAGGGCCAGATCTACAAGGAGTGAGGTCTGGATGGTTAAGATCTCGAAGGGGAGGTCTTAATGGCCAGATCTTCAAGGAGGGAGGTCTGGATGGTTAAGATCTCCAAGGGAGAGGTCTTAATGGCTAGATCTTCAAGGAGGGAGGTCTGGATGGTTAAGATCTCCAAGGGGGAGGTCTTAACGGCCAGATCTACAAGGAGAGAGGTCCTGGAGGACATGGGGAGGTCCTGAAGGACGCAGGGAGGTCCAATAAAGGTAAGGGGAAGTCCTGGAGAAACGGTAGCACCGTAAGGTGCGGGCGGTACTACCGGGTTGGCGCCGAAGAAAACTTCCAGAGGGAGTTTCAAAGAGTAAAGTAACGGAGGTAAGTCCAAGTGAACACGAAAAGCTTCAACAGGGTTCCAAAGGAACTCAAATGAACCTGAGAAAGGCATAGGCCTGGGAAGGTTTTAAGCCAGAGAAGATCCAAAGAGGGAGATTTGGACCGAGGGAGGTCTAGTCCAAA
Source organism: Phyllostachys edulis (assembly GCA_036346405.1). Lineage (NCBI taxonomy): Eukaryota > Viridiplantae > Streptophyta > Magnoliopsida > Poales > Poaceae > Phyllostachys > Phyllostachys edulis. The sequence continues at coordinate 30,579,760 of CM070565.1, read as the reverse complement.
GATGGACAAAATCTGGACAAAAGAGGGAAGATCCCCCAAAACTCCAACAACTCAACAAACCATCAAGGAATTTTAGTTGAAGTTTGAGTTAGTCAACTTAAATCCATTCTGAAATTTCAAGTTAAGCTTTGAATTATCATAAAAAAATGGTTCTTTTTATTTTGAAATCTTCAAAAAGGCTCTGAAAATCAGGGTGTTACAGGCTCCTAGTCCAGGATCTTCTTCACTAAGATATACCTTTAATCAACTTCTGATCGAAGCTTAGGAAGAGTTTGTGGATGGCTCCTAGTCCAGGATCTTTTCACTAAGTTAGACCATTAGTCAACTTCAATATTCATTGCAAATGAAAAACTGTTGAAAAATGGGCGTTTGAGAAAATTGAGCAAAATGATTCATTTCAGGACCTGTTTGTCTCTTAATGTGGTCATTGTTAGCTTTTTGATCTCACATTGATATTTTGACATGGCCAGTATCAGTTTAGGATCTCTGTTGATGAATTTGCTAGATTTGAAGCGTTACTTAAAATGCTAAAATTCATTGCTTTACTTTGAGCCTTCGAGCTTAGCTTTGATATATATGTCTTATCATGATCTTGCTAGTGCTGTTATGCTTGATATGTTGTTTGTGCAATATTAGAAATACTAGCTGGTTCTTTTGGGTAATCTCCAAAGCTTCTTGTAATCAAAAATTGAAAAATATAAAAAAAATGAAGCCACTCCATTGCATTTCATGAATGCTCCTTCTTATGCTTTTTCCTCATTCTGCATTTGTTATCTCTGGACGAGAGGAAGGCGTGATTCCTTGATGACTCCATTGTCAAAGGGGGGAGAAGATGGTTGAAAAAGGGGAGAAAAAGGGGAGTTACGAAAAAGGGGGAGTTACTTGGAGAAGAATTGAAAATTTGAGATTTTCTGAAATTTGAGGATCACAGTGAGGGGGAGTTTCTTATTTGCATTCTTATGGTCTTATTGCTACTTCTAAACTTGAATTGTAATTCCTGATCCTCACAATGATCAAAGGTCATATCGAACAATTGTTCTTTCATATGGACCTTAAGTGAGTTTTTGATCTTTTTTTGGAAATTGAAGCTTTCTCGCTTTCTTTTGCCGTATCTCACTTGCCTATGCTATTCTGAAGCCAACTTGGTAATTTCCTTTGCTTTCTCTTGCATTTGGACAAAGTTGTGCCTTTGAGCGAAAACGTCGAGTTTTTACTTTTCAAACCTCAAAATTTGCATTTGTGGAAAATTGCTAATGTGTTCATCAAGGGGGAGATTGTGGATGTCATAGGGATATGCTTGAGATCTTTGGATGATGTTACAATTGGCAATGTCGTTTAAGGTTTGTCGATTCACGCGTTTTCGACGAAGTTCAAACTGCTGTCAGGCAAGTGGCGGTCTGACCGGCCAGGGGGGGTGGTCAGACTGGCTTTGGGAAATCGGTCAGACCGGCCTTTATGAGATTTTGGATTTTGGAGCTGGGCCAAAAATAGAGGGTGTAGGCAAGAGAGTAAATTCTACTACACTTGGTCTCATAATTTTGGGGCTTCTAGGCAAAAGTTCTATTGGTTTGAAAATTCCAGTAGGTTTCGGATTTCCAGGAAGGAAATTTGGCTAAGTCCTATTGGCGGTCGACCGCCAGCAGTGTGATCGGCCAACCAGAAGTGATCGACCAGCCAAAGTGGCGATCGTTGGTTTTGGTTTGTTTCATCGGCCAACTGGTGGCGATGATTGTTGGGTTAGGTCAAGTTTATGGGTTTCATGGCATATGTGTTGCATGATGCATGTTTTGACTAACGTGAGTCAAGTTGTGAAGAACTTGTTCCTGGATTCGATTTCTTTGTCTATTGATGTCCAAGTTGCTTGGAGGCTAATGACGGTCAACAGCGAGGATGATCGGGACTATGCTTGGAGAGCTGAGGTCTAGAACGATCAGGGATACCGGGTGAGGTCAATGAAGTCAAGGATGGCGCATAAAAGACAAAGGTGACCGAACGGGCAGTTCGGTGCGACGGGTTAGATCAAGCGGCGCGAGGGTCGGTGCAAGTGCCATGGTGGTTTCAGTGGGAGCCAGATGGGAGAGACTTGCCGACATAAAGAGAGCCGCTGGATCAACCTACACGTGGCGAAGCATGGGAGGTGGTTCACGAAGATGGGACTCGGTCTTTGCAAAAAGATCGAGAATGTGTATTTTGGTAATTTTACCAAATGCTGCATTGGTGACCTTTTGCCAACTCACGGCGCAAGGTGAAGCAGATTAGGTCAAGAGATGAAGACGACACTTTAAAATACGTGCTTATGTGACCCATTTGTGTGTGGGCCTTAACGGGAGCCCATTAGGGTTCAATCTTCTAGAAGATCTATGCCTCCACTATAAATAGAGGAGGGAGGTGGCTGCACCCCCTCAACCCTTTCATTGTGTTTGAAACCCTAGTTTGCTTAGGGAGAGGATTAGTGGAGGTTAGGGTTCTAGAGAGTTGGATTTGATTTCGTGCTCATGTATTGAGTCTTTGTCCTCCATTGATGGAGTGGCTGTAAACCAATACCATATCAAATCAATCCAAAGAAAGTTCCCTCAAAGATGAGTCTATTTGCTTTCTTTCTCTCTATTTGGTGATTTGTGGTCTTTCTTTGTTCCGCGAGTTTTTGCTTGTTCTCTTGCCGTGATCTAACTTGCTATGACATGTGGGAACCCATCTAGGATCATCTTGATCATCAATCACCCACAAGCAAGTCTCTAGATCATTTTTCGATTTTGACTCGGTTTTTTAGCAGTCTTCGTTCAAACTGAAAAAGATAAGAACTTTGGTATGGATCTATGCGATCCTTGATTGGAATAGGTTCCCAATATTTTAGAGAAGGTGTGTCTCAAATTTGGTTAGGTTTGGCCTTACGAATCAAAAGTTAGATCGATTTGAGTTTTGTTTTTCGGGCTGATTTCACTGTTCATTAGCCTGGAGGTTTGACCACCATGTATTGAGAGGTTAGACCGATTTCCAAAGGTCAGAACGATTTCTAGTTGGAGGTCAGACCGCCCAACTCATTTAGGTTTTGAGTTTTTATGTTTTTGGTCTATTTGCTGCGGGGTTTTGATTGGATTCAATACAAGTCTTCCACTGTGCTTGTATATTGATCTTCATAGCTTTTATAGCTATTGGAGTGAAAATCGTATTGAATTCGATCAAGGTGAAAAAGAGATCATGCTCCTATTCACCCCCCCTCTTGTCGCCTTTTCGGTCCAACAAATTGCGATCATGATCCTACTAAACTTTTGCTAGAATCGAGATTCTGACGACCTTGCTCATGATTGAAGGATATTGAAAAATGTTGGAGTTTGGACATTTGTATATCTATCACCCTAGTGCTGTTGACCACTACTACAACACTAGTTCGGATTATACTTGTCTTGGTTTAGTCACCTTTCAGTAAAGTACACAACACTTCGCAGAATTTTTGTCTCCAAAGTCATTCATTTTTGCGTTTGTAGGTATGCCAGGCTATATATTGCATTAGTTTGTCTTTCTTTGAATGCATGTGAGGAATGATAAGGGTCTAAATAAGCTGGGAATAAGTGCAATGTGCTAAACTTGATGTTAACTTTGTCACCATGCTGCTTGTTTTGTTTGAACTTTGAAGTTGAGTTCATCTAGAAAACCTCTTAGTTACAATACCAGTATACCATTGAAAGTGTACCTTTTTGTCATCTTCTGAAACCTGTCCCGGTGTGTCCTTTCAACACCTGGTGTAATTTAAATCATATATGAAATTCTACTGTCAATATACAGGGTGCAGGTTGGAAAGTTGTTGCAAGTTTCGAGGGAAAGTTTCCAACCAGGATCAAACAACTCCGTTTGGACAAGCATTTTGATATGAAAAATGTCAAAAGGGTAATTTAATTATACTTGAATGAAAATTAAACCCCCCTTACTTGAAGTCATCCAATTTATGGTTACCAACAGTCTTTCTTTTGCTTTGTTTTAGATTGTTCTAGAGGCTGATGGTTATCAGCCGTACCTAATATCACCAGAGAAAGGCTTAAGGTCTCTTATAAAAGGACTTCTAGAGTTAGCAAGGGAACCATCAACACTCCTTGTGGATGAGGTAATGTAGCTGAGAACCTGTTACATTATTCTGAATTAGAGAAGTTTGTTATCGTTCAAAAAAAAATAGAGAAGTTTGTCATGTAGTCATAACTAGTACTTATTCAGTATATTGTGGTAAATTTTCTAGCTCTCCACTTTAATACTCTTCAAGGTCTCTTCTGCATGTACCTCACAAAAAAACTATAAGTGTCAGTCTTAGTAATCTATTGTATGAGGTGTGCAATCTGGCACTCTGGTCTTGAAAAGTTTGAATTGCAAATTTGGTATCTATACATTCTACTAAGATGAAATGATACTTGTCTTATGCATAATAATTCACATAAAAGCCTACAGCCAGAAACCGTACTCTTGATATTTTTCTATGTATCTGCTCATGTCATCTTTATTCTTTTCACATGCTTTATGTCGAAATTATCATTATTAGGTACACCGTGTATTTTTTTTATCAAGAACAGTAGGGGAGGACCATACTGAATATATTAATATAAATAGCAGTACAAAAAATAAAGGTCCAAAGAATAGATGACAGCTTACAAAACTCCTCAGCAAACAAAAAGGATAGAAAATGCAAAATCTATATCACTTCCTAAGACAAGGTACTGTTCTGGAAACTAAATCTTTTTCTGCAGCCAATTGTTTAACATGTGCATTGTTTTCTTTGAAGGTTCACCGTGTATTGCTAGATGTATTTCTTATGCTTTATTATTTCTATCTTCACAATTTGATACTTCAAAAAAAAGAAGTATCCTTGTGGTTCCTGTGCTTTCAATTTTGTATTGTGTATTTTCTTTGTTTTCGATAAATGCAACCCTTCTTATGTCATGCGTACATGATTTCTTTTTGAGACATGAATAGACATAATAAACAAGTTTATCACTGAACATGTACTAGGCTTTGTTATTTGGAGGTGGATTAGGCTGTTCCTGAAGATGCCGCCGCTGCCGCTGCCCTCTAACCACTCATCGCCTGATTCAGTTGTAGGAATTTTTTTCGGTGTGTTTACACCTTTGTATGTGGATGCTAGATTCAGTTGTTAACTCAATTCACTCCGCATTGGAGCATCTATGTTTTTTCTTCTAGTTTTTTAATATATGGGCAATATAATTCTACATTTGAAATGGTTTTACCTAAGATCTGAAACTTCTTATGAAAATATGTGATACTATACCCTCTGAATCATTGTTGTTTAGCAATAAAATATTTCTACTGAACAAAATAAAAATGGATGTCTCTAGCTCAATCTAAATACGTCTATGAATGTATGTCTATTTTTCTTGGCACGCAATAAAGCATCACTAGGGAGAGTAGAGACGATATGGAAATGCATATATGAAAGCGTCTCTAAGCTTGTAGAGACACAATCTAAACGACTCATCATTGTAGACACGCTGAACAATATGTCTCTACAATCTTTGACACGGTACGTGGGGAGACGCTCTAGAGACGCTTTACAAAAACGACACTACGATGCTATAGAGATGATTGAAAACATCTTTAACCTATAGAATAGACCTCTCTACAGGGCTTTTGTGTTGTAGTGACAGGTCGTTATTCTGTATGATTGACTCTAGTTCAAGTGGGAGACTGTTAGTGATATGCCTTAGAGGCAATCATAGAGATGATTGTATCACGTCTATGTTTATGAATTACAGGATAAATGTTATTATGTTCCTTGAACGAATCATCGGTTATAAAGATTAACAAGTATGTAACTTGTTGGTTAAGCTCCTTAACTTATATGATGTCGTTCTAAATGTATCCCTGGTCAGATGTTACTGGTTGGAACACTAGTGACTTATTGACCAGCACATGTATTTTGATGACCATGTTTCACGAGTCATGGATATAGGGATATCAAATCAATAATGTGAACACATGTTAGAGAACATGGTGTTGGATTGACCCATCTTGAGACACTATTGAGATTGTAATGATTTTATGTGTCATCAGTTGGTCTCAAGCAATGATGATGTATGATCCTTAGACCTGATATCATCATGGTTTGCCACATGTGTAATAGCACACTTAGAGGTTGCCAAACGCTACTCCGTAACTGGGTAGTTAGAAAGGTAACTTTTGGGTATATTATGAAACATGCAGAGGAATGTGTCTAGTCGGATATGAAATTTGCTCCTACTAACATAACAAGAGTGATATCCCTGGGCCCCTCAATGTGATCAGAAAAAGAAAGTGCATTGCCATGCCACTAGTAGTCGAAGAGTTGACCACATGAAGTTATCTGACACTTGATCGAGAAAGTATTGAACAATCCATGGATGACAAATTTGTTGGGGTACGGGTAGGATACGATAGCAACAAATCAAAATTTTCTACCACGTAAACCAAGAAGCCAAGCAAGTAGATGATCACAGATCGTTACCTCCAGACGCGCAGAGCAGCGGAAGAAGAGTTGGAGCAGCCTGGTCCAACGTAGAGCGCGTCGATGTAGTGGTCATAGTCGATCGTCTAGCATCGAGCACGTTGATGCAGTGGTCGTAGTCAATCGTCCAGCGTCCTCGTGAGTCGATCGTCTCCTCCAGCAACCTCTGTAGTTCCTTATGAAGATCGTGGATCGTCCTCAAGCACAATAGCAACCGTAGTAGCACCTCTACGGTTTCCACACGTCCAGGAAAGGAACAACTGTACGCCAGTGTGCTAGCACCAAGTCGCACGGTAGAGCTCTCAGGAAGATGACGGCTAGGGTTTCGGTGGAGCAACTTATGTCAACTCGTCTCCTTTTCCAATAGCCTTAAGCATCTCCTTATATAGTGCTCATAACGGATCCTATCCGAACACGTTTTACGAATTGTATCCGTATTGGTTTGTTCCAACTTGTTAAGTGTGTGACCCGTTAGGTTTATATGTATTCAGTTGTGACTCGAAAACACCTTTCCGACCACGAGTCGTTAGCGGTACCTAGCAGGACATAACGATTCCCAAATACGCACAAATTATATTGGACGAACCTTATTGCAATGTGATCTACGACCAGGTCCTTATCACTTACAAACAGGTCCTATATCTATACGACCAGTTTGTATTTGGTCACGACCAGTTCGTAACTCCTTACGACCAGATTACGACCACTCTGTGATTACGTTCGACCAGTCTACGACCAGCTCGTGTCTCCATACGACCAGTCCGTAACTAATCGAACTAAGTGACCTACTCATGCATTCTCCGTTTGCCTCATGATATCTGGTTGAACTCTAGGTGAGATGTTGTGTCATCCATGGACTGTTCAATACTTTCTCGATCGAGTGTCGGATAACTTCACGTGGTCGAACACTTCAACCACTAGTGGCATGGCCATGCACTTACTTTATCCGACCACAACGAAGGGCCTAGAGACATCTCTCCTATTATGTAAGGAGGGAAAAATCCCATATACGACCAGTCATATTCCTCCGCATGTTTTAGAGCATACCTGAAAGCTACCTTTATAACTACCCAGTTACGAGTAGCGATTAGCAACCCGTGAGAGTGCTATTACACATGTAGGAAACCATGCTGATCTCAGGTCTAAGAATTATACATCATCATTGCTTGAGACCAACTAACGACACATAGAATCATAACAATCTCAATAGTGTCTCAAGGTGAGTCTTATCCAACACCATGTTCTCTAACATGTGTCCATATTATTGGTTTGATATCTCCATATCTATGACTTATGAAACATACTCATCAACCAATACATATGCTAGTCTATTCATATGTGTTCTCATATGTTTACGACTAGGGAACGTTTAAGAATAATCATCGCAGAAATATAGAGTTTCACAATCAAGTCACATACTTGATAATAAATATTAACAATATCATTCTAGGAACAAGATAACATATTACCTAATGTTATGAACATAATAAAATATAACCATCTCTATGATTACCTCTAGGACATATTTCTAACAAAATTATCTCATCTGGAGTTCAACCAGATATCATGAAATAAAGGGAGATGTAGGACCGGAAAGGCGACTAGAGGGGGGGGGGTGAATAGACGCTTTCTCTATTTTTCACCTCGATCGAACTCAACACTACTTTCACTCCAATAGCTATAAAAGCTATGAAGATCAGTATACAGGCACAGCAGATGACCTGTGTTGAATCCGATCAAACCCCTAAGTAAAAGACAACAAACTACTCAAGACCGCACGCACACGCACACGCACACAGCTGAAGCCCACACAGGATGTCCAACAACAGAACACAAGGAGCCGAGCCGACAAGCAATCACAAGAACCAGCAGCCCAAGCACTAAAAACTCAAACAAGAAGCTGGCGGCAATAAAAATTGCCGATCAAGCGAATTATGCAAAGCGAGATCTACTAGAACTCGCGACAATCCACAAGAAAGTCGAGGCGAAATAAGCAAATGCAAAACAGCAATAAACAGGAAACTATAAACTCTAGATTAAACAGCTGCAGGACCCCGTTAATGCGGGCAGCAGCAGGCCGACACAACCAAAAAATCTGCCGACCTCTTAACTCTAGAAGCCGCCGCACCAAGGACTAAAACAGCAAAGGCTCAAGTTCTAAACGATGGGACAAGCAAAATTGCAATCAATACATCCGACACAATCTTGAAGAGAGCTCAAGCCAAGATTCAATTCGGTCATAGGGTACCGCCAGGATTTCTCATTTCCGCGTGGGGAGCAGGCCGCCTCCAAGAAACTACAAACTGTGTGATAAGCAGGCGGCGGGAATTCCATTTCTTAGAGAAAGCAGGAAGCCGCACAGTAAACTACAAGCTGCCTCCTCAATCAACAAAGAAACATCACAGCAGCAAATTGATGACACGCAAAGGAAAAAACGGCGAGATGTTGCAGCCTAAGCACTGTGATTTTTCGGTAGCTCATCTCTACACAGCGGCCGCCGCCACCAAACCAGAATTTTTCAGAAGGACTATTGGTCACAGCTCCGATTTCAAGGGCGCCAGATGGCTCAAAGACGCAACTTTTTTACCGCCCAAATCAAGCCACGAAGCAAGGAGATAAAAAAAAAAATAGGCGATCGATTTTTCCCAGAGAGCGACAAACAAGCGGCTGGATCTAATTTTTCTCACCCACGCACAGGCGCCATGAGATCTCTACAAGCCCGGTGCTACAGGCTCTGCAATTTCTCCTGGCACTTTACATGCGCTGCGCCACAAACAGCCGCACCAAACAAAAAGCATCCGGTTTCTTTGGCTCTCTCTGAGCGCATGAAACAGTGCACGGCTTGATCTTTCGGACACAAACAAAACAATAGAAAGATCTAAAACAAAGATCAACAAGGTACTGACCAAAAGCAATACAATAATCTGAAATCAAACCGCAAGCTTCGGTTTCTTCAGGCAGGACACACACTCTACAGGCCGCCACCTCCAGATTTTTCAAGGCTGCGCCGCCAAAATCTTGTTTCTCCAGGGGGACAGGGGGCGCCGCCACCGAGATCTAAAAACGCCCACTTTTCTCTCGAGTTCACTCAGGGCGCCGCCAGTCCCCAAATCTCCAGCGGCAGCAGCAGGGCGCCGCAACCAAAAACGCCCCTACTATTTTTTTCTCAGCAGCCCCAAAACCTAATGACTCACTCCAAAAACCTTAAATAGGGCATTCTCTAACCCTAGAACCAAAAGGGCTTCCGTTAAGGCCTAACAACAACGGAACACATACGCACGCATCTCAAAGCGCCGTCTTCATCGTCGATTGATCTAAACCGCTTCACCATGCGCCGACCCACGCCGCGGCTTAGTCAAAAGGTCACCAAGATGGTAATTGGTAAAATTACCAAAATACCCCTTCTCGATCATTTCCAAAAGACCGAGTCCATCTGTTGAAGCAATCGCCTGCTTCGCCACGTGTAGGTTGATCAACGGCTCCATGTCGTCAAGTCTCTCCCGTCCGGATCTCACCGGCACCACTGAGCACTTGCAACGACTCCCGCGCCGCTTGATCCAACGATCGACCAACCGCCTGTTCGGTCATCCTTGTCCATTGCGCCATGCTTGAGTCACTCGACCTCACCGGCATCCATGATCGTTACGGACCTCGGCTCTCCAAGCTTAGTCGATCCTCCTCGCCGTTGACCGTCATTGACCGCAAGCCACCGCGCAAGAATAGACAAGCAAACACGAATCCGGAACAAGTTCTTCACAACTTGACCCACGTTAGCCAAAACATGCAATATGCAACACATATGCATTATCAACAAGGATATGACCTATCCCAAAATCAACTCACCACTTAGATCAACATTCAGCACAAAAGCCGGTCAGACCGCCGCTGACCTGACAGAACTGAAACTTTGTCGAAAACACATGAAACTTCAAACCAAAAGCCACATTGCCAATTGTTTCATCATCCTAAGATCATGAGCATATCCTCATGATATCCGCAATCTCCCCCTTGATGAACACATTGGCAATCTCTCAGAAAATGTAAGTTTGTGGTTTGAAAAGTAAAATACTCGCAGTTTTCGCACAAAGGCACAACTTGGTCCAAATGCAAGAAAAAGCAAAGGAAATGACCAAGCTGGCTTCAGAATAGCATAAACAAGTGAGATACAACAAAAGAAAGCAAGAAAGCTTCCAATTCCAGAATATCGACAAAAATCTCACTTAAGGTCCATAAGAAAGAAACAATTGTTCTATTTGACCTTCGACCATTGTGAGTCTTCAAGATTTGCAATTCAAGTTCAGAAAAGACAATAAGACCAAAAGAATGCAATATGAATGCATGAATGCTCCCCCTCACTATGATCACCATTTTAAAAGAGAGAATATTCAATTTTCAATTTCTCCATTTCTCCTCCTCACAAAACTTCTCCTCCATAACCAAAAAGCTCTTTATTAACATTACATTTTCGCTATATCTTCTCCCCCTTTGACAATGGATTCATCAAGGAATCATCCTTTCCTCTCATCCAGAGATGACAAATGCACAAGAAAGGAAGAAGCAAAAGAAAGAGCATGCATGAAATGCAATGGGGTGGCTTCATTTTTGTTTTGATTTTTCACTTTTTATGTAAAAGAAGCTTTGGAGATTACTCAATTGAACAGGCTAGCATTTCTACCATTACTCAAGACATAACAAGCCTGACAAAGCTAGCAAGATTATGATAAGACATATATAGCAAAGCTAGGCTAATGAGCTCAATATATCACATGTTGTTGGATTAAATTAAGCAATGCATCAAAGTTAGCAAGTTCAACAACAGTTATCCTAAATTGATAATGGCCATGTCAGAATGTCATTGTGAGATCCAGAAGCTAGCAAAGACCATCTTAGAGACAAAAAGTCCTAAATGAATCATTTAGCTCAAGTTTTGTTAAAAGCCCAAATTTCAACTATTTTTTATTTGCAATGAATATTCAAGTTGATTAAAGGTCTATCTTAGTAAAGAAGATCCTGGACTAGGAGCCATCCACAATCTCTTCCTAAGCTTCAACCACATTTGACAAATTGTATTTTCAGCCGTGTGCTAGATCTCAAGCCTTGCCACGACCATCTCAAGCACAAAAGCTTAAAAGAGTGGTCTAGGTCATCCAAAACTCCCCCTGAGTTCATGCCTAGTACAATGGCAAGCAGTCTCATCAGAAAGAATTGGTGAGATCAGTTTTTTCGCATAAAAGAGATCATTTTTCATTTTGCACAAGGGTTGTTTTAGATTCTTTAATGAACTGAAAGCTCAAAGATGTTCAATTCTAGATTCCAGAGCTAACAAAGCAATTTTGACAGGGCCAATGTCACAAAAGGATCACTAATTGTGCAACTAGCTAAAAGATCCACAAATTGCAATTTTCAGTTCAAGTTGTATTAAAGTTCTAGCTCATTTAGCAAAGACATTGCTGCACATGTAAAAGCATGATAATTCTAGCAAGTCAAAGAAGCTAAACACGATCTTGAGTAAGAATTGAATTACTAAAGCTCAAGAGAGTAATAACCAAAGCTTCATTAATTAAAAGAAAGAAGCGGTAAAACTTATATTACAATGCATCTTTTTTTATTTTCTATATGTATGCAATATGATACAATGAGATGCACAAAAGACATAAAAGCCTAAAAGGTTCACAAAAGAACTAAGAAAGTTCCGAAAAGAACCAACTCCCCCTCAAACCAACCCATATGGATAAATTATCCCTAACTCGTATCTCAAGGTGGCAAACCTTGTTGGGTCAAAAAGCTTTGAGGGGAGATCTGCCAAAAGATCTTGGACTCCACAAAAACTAGCACAAAAACTTCAAACGCCACACGATCTCTAGGAACAGCAACTCGAAAAGCTAGGGAGCGAAACACCAACACTAAAAAGCTTACAGGCAACTCAAAAACCTGCTAACACTAGTGATTGGGAGACAAGCTCGACCTAGGCTGTGAGAGAAGTGCATCCTAGAAAACATGGGATAAGAAGAGTGCCTAGAAAAGACACGTGCTAGAACAAAGCCTCCTATCTACCCTGAACTCGACAAGCCCAACACCTGACATGAACCAGATGCAATGCAAGGTAGACTAGGGATACCATACAAAAATGTAAGGTATAGAAGCTCGAACCTGAGTCGCACTGCTTGGCAGTGATATGTAGTCATGATAGATGAAGATCCAATCCTTGAAGCTTCAGAAGGTAGTTGCGCTCACCCATCATCCTCATCTCAAATTCCTTCGTCTCCAAAAAGTGATAGTCATCATTGAAGGTACAAATGAAGAAGAACCAACAGGTTGAGGTGATGACACTTGTTGGATCACATGTTCTTCTTCTCAACTGAAAAGACTACACAAAAGAGACAGAGAAAGTCTATGCCTTGGTACTGGGTTAGTGAGACAATATCTAGAGAAACAGTACCAAGATACATGACTAGCAAGAATAGCAGTAGATGATCCAAAGCTCATAAAAGCATATAATCAATAATTTAAAACATGAGCAAGGAGATAGACAAGACAAACACAACACATGCTATCCAAGACATGACAAAGCTCAAACTATCCTTAATCAACAATAAGGCATAGGAGCAAGCAAACAAGCACATAGCAAATCACACATTATATACACAGTCGAAAGTAAAGCATGCTAGTGAAAGTTATGGCAAGACTCATGCATCCACAATTAACAGTAAGACACAATAACCATGTAAGCATAAAGCATTTTAGAACAAATCATGAATAATGAATGCTAACATGGATATTAAATGAACAAGTGGATACATAAGACAAAAATCAATAAGAGCAATATGATAAACGTATGAGATCAGTACAAGCTCTTGAAGACAAAAACAAACTCATACATCCATGGAAATAAAGAACATCCATATGATACATGGATATATAAGCAAGGTAAAGGCATGATGAAGGTTATCAAGAATAATACATGCCAATAAGGTACAAGTGAGCACAAAGATAAGCACAACATGCCAAGTAAGAATAATCATGAAGATAAGGGCATGAAGGTATATGATTGCTCACAAGACATGTGAAAGCACCAATCATGAAAGCACATGCCTCTTGGAGGCCATCGTTGAGGTGGAGAACCATCAAGTATCCCGATCATGTGATGAAGCAAAAGATCAGAATCTTTAAGTCCATGTTCTCCAACCCGCGTTCTCGGTACCTACACATGAGAAAGGCAAGGTGTCCGAGTCTTGGGTCCCGAAGGGTTAGAGAGCAAATGCTTGGGAACCCAAACCTTGGACACGTCATCACCAGAGGCAGTCGAAACACTATGTGAGTTAGCATGATGCAAATGATGGTCCATGCAAGAAGATCCAACATCAACCTTGAAGGCATGCCGCGAGTGGACAGCTCGATGAGGAAAACGAGGTCCATCTCTAGGAAAGCGGCGATGACCTTGCTTGAAAGCACCATGATGAGAACCAACAGAAGCATCAAAGAAACTCACACAACCTCGCCGTGGGTGTGTACCTCGATGAACAAAATGAGGTCCACCTCTTGGAAAACGGCGAAAATCCTGCCTCGGGGCAGCTCGTGGACCAAAACCAAAAACTATGGAAACCATGTCCACGGTGCTGTCCGACACCACTAGAAAAGGTGTCAAAGAAGCCATCAACAAATCGAGTCTTCATGCTAGGCTCTTTAGTGTGCATGTCATGAGAAAGACTATGCCCACTAAGAGACTTAGAAGTATGAGCTCGACGCAAATGTTTTGCAAGACGAAAACAGAAATCTACATGATGTCCATTCTTCCCACAAAATGAGCAATGGTGTAAAGGTCTACTAGTAGATACGGTCCGAGAGGACGAAGCACCATTATGGCTCAAAGAAGAAGTCCTAGAAGAACTAGCATCATGACTCGTCCTCATATCGACACTAGACCCACACATGCCATGGGAAAGGCTATGTGTGTTCCTAGAGGTACGACGACGCACTCGACGCTCATGTTTCAAACGGCGAAAGCAAAACCTAAGAGTGTGTCCATTCTTCTTACAAAATGTGCAATGGTACTTCTCTTTTGAAGATTTAATACCATTTGAGAAAGAAGCACATTTGTCTTTTGAAATCCGTTGGACAACACAGGAAGAGTCCGAAAGAGTCGAACTCACCAAAAAAGAGCTATCCAAAGCGATGCAAAAAAATCAACATCAAGTGACTCACGTTTAGCACGAAAAGACTCCAACTCCGAATGCAAAGAAGAAAGAGAAATCTTAAAAACATCAATTTCGGAGTGAAGGCAAATACAAGAGTCACATGACTTGGCGCTCAAATCATCACGCAAAGATTCAACCTCGCTCTTCAATGAAATGCAAGATGTGCAAGAAATTAATGATGCATTTGAATTAAGCTTGCAGTTTAAAGCATCAATTTCAGTTTCTAGACAAGCACAATTCTTGCAAGAGACTAAACCATCCTTAAGCAATTTTTTATATTCAAAGCACATGCTACAAGGCCTAGCTTCAATTTCAATAATCTCAGCCCTAGCATTTTCTAATTGCTCAAGATGCATGGAATTAGTCAATTTAAGCTTCTCAAAATCAGCAAGCATGCCTACACAAGAATCACAATTATTTCTAGCTATAGAACTAAGATTGCCTATTTCTAACTTAGCATTGTCAAGTTCATGATGTAAGGCAATACAAGAATCACAAGGCATAGAAACATTTGATTTCAAAATTTCATTTTCAGATTTTAGGTATGCAAGAGAGTTATTCAGGTTCTCCATGTCTACAAGCAATGAATCATAAGCATTCATGGAGGTTTTCAATTCGGCAAGCTCATGAGACAAATCACCTTTCTCTTTTTCTAACAATTTGACTTTCTTCCCAAGAGCAAGCAGTTTAAGATCATATGAATATAAGACATTAATGAGTTTTTCTTTGCTCACCTTGCTTAGCTCAAGTAGGGGATCGTCCTCATAAGAGTCATCACTATCATCAAAAAGCTCATCATCAGAATCCTCTCCATCATGTTCATCCTCAAAAGCTGCTGTGCATATGTTACTGGGCTTCTTCTCCTCGGGCTCCAAAAGTGACTCATCCCTGAAACTAGAACAATCAAAACAAAAGGATTCGCCACAAATATCACAGGAGAAATCCTCCTCCATCGCCATTAGACTTATCATATATTCAAATATCTTGTTACGTCCAACACCATTGGTAAAAGAACCACGACAAGATGCAAGGAAACACTCACAAGTCCTCACACTAGTCGCCATGCTCAAAGATCAGTAAAGATCACAAAAGAGCAAACTTGGCTCTGATACCAATTGTAGGACCGGAAAGACGACTAGAGGGGGGGTGAATAGACGCTTTCTCTATTTTTTACCTCGATCGAACTCAACACTACTTTCACTCCAATAGCTATAAAAGCTATGAAGATCGATATCTGAGCTGACGGATGACCCGTGTTGAATCCGATCAAACCCTAAGTAAAGACTACAAACTACTCAAGACCTTGACGACACGCACACAATTTGAAGCCCACACAGGATGTCCAACAATGAACACAAGGAGCCGAGCCACAAGCAATCACAAGAACCAGCAGCCCAAGCACTAAAAACTCAAACAAGAACTGCTGGCAATAAAAAATTGCTGATCAAACGAATTATGCAAAGCAGAGATCTACTAGAACCTGCGACAATCCACAAGAAGCTGTCAGAACTGGAAATAAGCAAATGCAAAACAGCAATAAACAGGAAACTATAAACTCTAGATTAAACAGCTGCAGGACCCCGTTAATGCGGGCAGCAGCAGGCCGACACAACCAAAACATCTGCCGACCTCTTAACTCTAGAAGCCGCCGCACCAAGGACTAAAACAGCAAAGGCTCAAGTTCTCAACGATGGGACAAGCAAAATTGCAATCAATACATCCGACACAATCTTGAAGAGAGCTCAAGCCAAGATTCAATTCGGTCATAGGGCACCGCCAGATTTCTCATTTCAGCGTGCAAAGCGGCCGCCTCAAGCGCAAAGCGTGTGATAAGCGGTGGCGGAATTCCATTTCTCGAGAAAACAGAGGAAGACGATAAACTACAAGCTGCCTCCTCAATCAACAAAGAAACATCACAGCAGCAAATTGATGACACACAAAGGAAAAAACGGCGAGATGTTGCAGCCTAAGCACTGTGATTTTTCGGTAGCTCATCTCTACACAGCGGCCGCCGCCACCAAACCAGAATTTTTAGGACTATTGGTCACAGGCTCCCGATTCTGCGGCGCCGCCAGATGGCTCAACCAGCACGCAACTTTTTTTTTTACCGCCCAAATCAAGCCACAGAAGCAAGGAGATAAAAAAAAATAGGCGCATCGATTTTTCCCAGGAGAGCAGCAAACAAGCGCTGGATCTAATTTTTCTCACCCACGCACAGGGCGCCGGCGAGATCTCTACAAGCCCGGCGCTACAGGCTCTGCAATTTCTCCTGGCACTTTACATGCGCTGCGCCACAAACAGCCGCATCAAACAAAAAGCATCCGGTTTGCTGGCTCTCTACAGGCGCATGAACAGCCGCCGGCTTGATCTTTCGGACACAGCAAAACAATAGAAAGATCTAAAACAGCAGTCAACAAGGTACAGCCAAAGCAATACAATAATCTGAAATCAAACCGCAAGCTTCGGTTTCTTGAGCGAGACACGCTCTCTGAGCCGCCACCTCCAGATTTTTTCAAGGCACACGCCAAAATCTTGTTTCTCGAGGGGACAGGCGCCGCCACCGAGATCTAAAACGCCCACTTTTCTCTCGAGTTCACTCGAGGCGCGCCCGATCCCCAAATCTCAATGCAAGAAGTTAGGCGCCGCAACCAAAAACGCCCCTACTATTTTTTTCTCAGCAGCCCCAAAACCTAATGACTCACTCCAAAAACCTTAAATAGGGCATTCTCTAACCCTAGAACCAAAAGGGCTTCCGTTAAGGCCTAACAACAACGGAACACATACATACGCATCTCAAAGCACCATCTTCATCGTCGATTGATCTAAACCGCTTCACCATCGCCGACCAGCGCCATGCTTAGTCAAAAGCTCACCAAGATGGTAATTGGTAAAATACAAAATACCCTTCTCGATCATTTCCAAAAGACCGAGTCCATCTGTTGAAGCAATCGCTTTGCGCCACGTGTAGGTTGATCAACGGCTCCATGTCGTCAAGTCTCTCCCGTCCGGATCTCACCGGCACCACTGAGCACTTGCAACGACTCCCGCGCCGCTTGATCCAACCAGTCGCACCGAACCGCCCGTTCGGTCATCCTTGTCCATTCTGCGCCATGCTTGAGTCACTGACCTCACCCGGCATCCATGATCGTTCGGACCTCGGCTCTCCAAGCTTAGTCGATCCTCCTCGCCGTTGATCGTCATTGACACGCAAGCCACACCTGACAATGGACAAGCAACACTTAATCCGGAACAAGTTCTTCACAACTTGACCCACGTTAGCCAAAACATGCAATATGCAACACATATGCATTATCAACAAGGATATGACCTATCCCAAAATCAACTCACCACTTAGATCAACATTCAGCACAAAAGCCAGTCAGACCGCCGCTGACCTGACAGAACTGAAACTTTGTCGAAAACACATGAAACTTCAAACCAAAAGCCACATTGCCAATTGTTTCATCATCCTAAGATCGTGAGCATATCCTCATGATATCCACAGGAGAATATACGAGCAGGTCGTTTAGTTCGATTAGATACGTACTAGTTGTATGGAGATACAAGCTGGTCATAGACTAGTCGAACATGATCACTAACTGGTCGTAAACTAGTCGTAAGGAGTTACGAACTGGTCATGACTAAATATGAACTGGTCGTATAGAGATACGAGCTGGTTGTAAGTGATAAGGACTTACTCGTAGATCATCTTACATTAAGGTTCGTCTGATATTATTTGTGTATTCGGGAATTGTTATGTCCTGCTAGGAACCGCTAATGACTAGTGGTCGGAAAAGAGTTTCTGAGTCACAACCAATTAAGCATGAACCTATAGGGTCACACACTTAACGAGTTGGAACAAACGTGCTCGGATAGGATCCGTCATGGGCTCTATATAAGGAGATGCATGAGGCTGTTGGGACATACGAGATAGACACACAATGTGAGGTGCTCCTCGGAAACCCTAGCTACCATCTTCTCGAGAGAGCCCTGTTGTGCGAGTTGGTGCTAGTACACCGGTGTACGGTGTTCCATCTCTGGACATGTGTATACCGTAGAGGTGCTGCTGCAGTTGTTGTTGTGCTCAAGGACGATCCACGACTTCGCAAGGAACGCGATTGGTTGCTGGAGGAGACGATCGACTACGACCACTACATCGACGTGCTCGATGTTGGATCAGGTTGCTCTAACTCTTATTCTACTACACTATGCGTCCATGATCTCCTATTTGCATGGCTTTCTGGTTTATGTGGTAAATTTTTTGAATTGCCAGCTAGTGTAGCCTACCAATATCCCTTCATTTTAGACCGCTCACTTGACCCACCTATTCATGGGTAGGAAGCGGTCCTTTGTCAGAGTAATAATCCTCGAGTTTCCGTTAAAAAACTCGGCAGTTGCAAAGGTTGTGTCCTTTTTATGTGGAAAGGACACCACCTAGGCATGTCATTCTTTCGTTCGGGGCGTTTACCTTTGCTTTGATCGAATGATGGTTTAGAGCTCCGAGGCTCCTTATCGTTCACGACTAAGACCTCCTTAGAGCTTTGGACTTGAGGCTTTTGGCCTTCAGCCTTGCTCTTTGGACTTGAGGCTTTTGGCCTTCAGCCTTGCTCTTGGATTTTTCAACCATTTTATCTTTCTTCTTGCTACCTTCGCCTGCTCCTCGAATGTCTTTATCGTCACGATCAATCGTGAGATTCCACTCGGCCGCTTCTGCAGCAGTTGCATAACGATCGGCCATTTCAAAGAGTTCAGTGATGATAGCCAAAGGATTTAGAGCGATATCCTCGGTGACCCTTCGATTGCGGACTCTCTAGTTGAATGCTCTGATTATAGAAGAGTCAAACCACAAGAAATGAGTCGAGAACCTGACTAAAATGGCTAATAAATTGGCACAAGATCTTGTGAGAATCCTGTCGCACTCTGTGCAGGTCGTCCTCCTTTCCTAGGTGGTTGTAAGTGCCCTAGAAGTTGGCTAGTAGTAGGCCGCAGAGGTGCTGCCATGAATAGATCGACTCTTGTAGCTGATTTAACAACGATGACCGGACAGATCCTTCGAGCACAGTCGGAAGATAATTGGGCATGACATGCATTCCTCTTCCTACTACTTGAACAATGATGGTATAGATTTGAAGAAACCTGATGGAATTTTGTGACCCAAACTTGTCCATGTTCACTGGCCGGAATCGGGGCGGCGGGCGAATTACTCGATGGTCTGGCGAAAATGCCCGACATCTGGTAATAATATTATAATGCCTTCTTTGCGGGAAAAAAAGGGTTAACATCACCAGGCAATCATACTCGACGATACCTAGTGGAAAGTGGGCCTGATCTATCACAGATTTCAGCCCTACAAGGGTAATACTCCTCGTGCTCCATCTGCTAGCGCAGATTTCTTGGAAGAAGTGGTGAATGACCCACTCCTCTAGGAGTTTGTTGATCACCAGTTGTTCATAGTTAGGAGATCGACCAGACCTGTTGTCTTATTGTTCTCCATGAGAAGAGTCATCCGAACCACTGGCATTCGATCGAGTTGTCCCGATACGACTACTAGGATGGTGTTGTCTAGTCCGATCAAGCCTGACCATTATGTTCCAAAGTCTTTGTGCAATCTCTTGAGCAAAGAGGTCATAGTTTGGCGCTTGTCCAAGCTCTTGAGTTGGGTTTTCTACTAGGTCATTGATTTGTTGAAGCTCTTGAGATTCCTCTGACTGATATTGGATGAGCCCAGGTAAGGACTTCTAGGTAGCGATTCTTCTTCTCCGAATGGTTTCAGGATCATCGATGTGTGAGTCAGTCGGAGCATGCCTCAGTGGAAAGCGATCATTTCTAGGATTTCGGACACGCTCATGAATGTGGATATCCTGATCATCACCAGAGGAGTTCTCACCATCACCATGAGAGCTCAAAGTGAGCGTGTGATGTGAAGCAAACCTAGCCCTGTCTCTTGGAGAGAGATTAGGATCTGAGGGGAGGACAAAGACCTCCTAGGTGCTATTATTCCCACTTGCGTCTAAGTCCTCTTGACTCGAGGAGTAGTAGAAAGACAATGCCTCACGACTTGGAGCAATCCCCTCCAAGAATAGGAATTTCGGGTTATAACCGTCTCTGACTGAAGGTGAACCCTACAGGGGGTATGGTCGAATCCGTAGCTAAAGCGGGCTCAACAATGCACCTCATGGGGGTAACTGAAGGGTAACGGTTATCAGGTGTTGATTGAGTCCCGAAACCATGGATTCCAGGACTTGTTGTTCCAGATCGGATGGCCTTAGACAGGTTTGAACATTTGGAGGGGGAACCCTCACTGTTCTCTACATTTGTTGTGGCATGATTCTGACCCTGGTCAGATGGACCCTTGCCCTTTTAGGAGTCTGGTTCCTCATCTAGGCGTAATGTTAGGGGGGAGATAGCTCCCTCATCAACCTTGTATGTGACATGGTCTCCTGGGTCTAGTGAAAGATTGCTGGAAACGGTGTTGCCATCAGACAAAATGTTGCTCTGCTCGTACTCGTAGTAGGAAACCATGTCAAGTTCTGTGTAGTTTGCCAAATCGAACCAATTCTCATCATTCCAATCTCCTACCATGAAAGCATCAAAGTTAAAAAATTAAGACAATTTGTCGAATAGGAAAGGAGAAATCAGAAGCTCCATGTCGTATAATCGCCCCACGATCGGCGCTAATTGTCGATGGTTTAGTATCGATGTTATGAATGAATGCTAGGGGCTCTCCTCGAGCGAAACCACACAAAAAAAGATATGGGAATTTTATACAAGTTTAGGCCTTCTCCTAAGAGAAAAATAACCCTACTCCTATGTTTGTTGTATTGATTGTGTTTACAACAAGGAGTCACTAAAGCTAGGGCTTAATCTTCTTGTCTCTTGCTTCTTGTTAGTCCTTTCATTGCCTGATCGTCTCTCTCCTCTGTCCATCGACTTTACTCCTTATGTAGCACATGAAGGGATGGCAGTTATCCACGCCAAGACGCACCTTGTCATTTAATGCAATGTGCATGTTTAAGGGTAGTTATTGTTAGAGATGCATCCCCCCACGTCACCTTATGGTTTTGTCAGAGATAACATGTTTGTAGGTTTTATCGACCATAGGTTGGTCCTAGATGACCTGGTCATAGTAAGACTTACGATCATGAGGTAATCGTAGTAGGATATATGATTAATGTGTGGTTGTAGAAGAAGTTATGACCATATAGGTTTGGTTGTAATAGGACTTACAATTAAAAGATGGTCGTAGAAGGACTTACGACCATATAGGGTGGTCGTAAAATAGCTTATGATCACTAGGTGTGTATGATCTCCCTCATTGTTAATATTGAGAGGTATCTTCTAAGGTTTTATAAAATATATTTTATCTATAAACGTTACAGATAAATAAATTAATTAAATGAGGATTATTAGATCCTTGTCATGCACGATCTTGAGTAGAAATAGCCGCATTAACGCATGGAAGGAGCGATAATGGTGGCGGCGCGAGCGTGGCTGGAGGTTGAAGACGACCTTGATACGGCAGACCCACCTGTTAGCGAGGGCGGGAGAGAAGGGGAGCGGGCCAACGAGCATGAAAGACAGGCCGTGTGGGCCAGCATAGGCGCGGAAGAAAAGAGAAAAGGCTATGGGTCGGGGAAAAGATTGGGCCCAAAAGCGAAATCCGGATTTTTAATTGATTTTTGATTTACAAAAATTGATAGAATTCAAATAGGTTTTTAGAAAATAGCAAATAGAGTTCAAAAATTCTAAAAAAGTTCACGAAATTTCATAAACTATTTTGAATTTAAAGAAATTATTTCCAACTAAAAGTTGGAGTTTACATTTGCTAATAAATTATTTTGGCTTTCAAATAATTAAGAAAAACCTTTTAAAAATCGAGAAAAGTCAAAGAAAATAATTAAAATTTTATTTTAACAGAATTAAAATTTTGCGATGTTACATGGTAGTCCACGGTGGGCCAAGCTCATAGAGAAGGGTTAACCAAGAGTTGACCTAACATGCAGGGCCACATGTAAGTGAGATAAGATATAGATCTAGGGTTTGGGAGGGTTGATGACATGTGGGACCCGGTTGCAGATGATGAGGCATACACATGGCAACGACGTGGCCTCCATGCGGGCATGACATGGCAGTAGGGCTGACGCGACGCGCGGGTGTCACTGAGGTGGCTGCCACGGAGGACGATGAGGCGACATGGTGGCTTGGAGGCATCGGTGTGGCAGCAGTGCTCGGGCCCGACGAGGTAACTAGCGCGAGGTGTCACGATGGCACGCGTGGAGGGGATGCAACACGGACAGGGCAACGAGGCGAACAAGGTGATGCGGGCACAGAGTCCAAAGGTCGTCGGAGCTAGCCGGCGGCGAGCTCAAGGCGGCAGCAGTGGATCGGCTCTGACAGCAATGACATTGCGGCGGAGTTCCGAGGAAGGCAAGGGGAGCATGGCGTAGAACACGGCCCGAGGAAGGTGAAGGTGGAGACGATGGAGGCGGAGGATCACTGGTGGCGGCACAATTGAACGATGAAGGTGCGGCGGCCGGAGAAGAAGAACATAATTGGATATCTGTGCACGGCGAATGAAACAAGAAATAGAAAGATGGGATGGGTAGATCGGAGTGTTGAACACCTGGTGACGCGATCGGATTTGCAATAGACTCATCGGTGCGGCGGGGAACATGGCGAAAGAGTTTCTAGGAGGTGGAGTGCTGACGAGTGGCACCGGACTAGGGGAAGAAGGGCTTAGTGGCAGCAGTTAGGGTAAAGGAGACGGTGAAGCACAAGGCATGGAAAATGAGGATCCCCGGGGCTTTAAATAGGCCCAGGAGGCGCACGTGGCACAAAAGCCGAGGGCAACAGTGTCGTTTCCGTGTAGCACACGCTGCGCGTGTGCAGCAGCAGCGACGGTGCCTGCCAGGTGGGGCCCGATGGCGCAACATTAGTGTTTGGCACATGCTAGCTAGGCTAGCGACACACGCAATTGGGGGTTAGGGTTAGGGGAGGATGGTCGAGGAAGGGAGATGGGCCGAGGCGATGACGGGGAGAAGGCGCGAGGAATGAAGCAGGGGTCAGGCCACAGTGATATATTTTTGTTTTAACTCCTAAAAGTGTGAGATTCAATCGGTTCCTGCGAATATAGACAATAAACATATGTGCAATAGACAATGAATTAGAGGTTAGCCGAGAAATCGTATCATTTCTCAGTGTTTATTTGATATATTTTCATAGATATATCATTTAATTTCTCAGAATTCATGTGATAATGAGCACAAGCAGGAGGAAGATGAGGACTACTGGTCTCAAATTCATCACTTCGATCAGAAATCAGAGAACCTAAGGAAAGTTGCACCATTGTTAGCTGATTCGAATTTCCATGATGTCTACGAAAAATTCAACATCACAACTTCTGATTAATGATCTTTACAACACACACAAAAAAAAGAAAAGAAAAGATAGAGACCGGACGGTTGGTTGGGACCTAGGACTTCACAAATTACAACAAGTCTTCAAAGAGCTTTGGGAAATTAGACCAAATTCTAACCAAGGGAAGGGAGATCTTCAGAAGACCACATAGAGTTACCATATTTCTTTTAATTTAAACTGAAAACAAATGGATGAAGCCAAGGAATAGGAGAAATCGGAGAGGCTACTTCAAGTATACTTATCAAGTTCTCATAATTTAGCGTGTGAGGGCTCGTAAGATAAGCTAAGACAATTTCACACTCCCGCAAATGCCGCAATGGACATACCCACAAAATTCACGGCAAAGATGCGTACTAAAAAACACAAGAAAATTAGGAAATCTTCTTAGCGCACGAGAAACCGCTGTAAATCCTAACTACGGTCTGAAGTAAGGATTAGTTAATAATCCACCCACAAATTGAAACGGGTCTAGCCGTTCTGCGCGAGAGCTACTGAGAGACAGGGTTTTGGTTACCGGCAAAAAAACTTTACTGGGGATGGCTGATAAGTCCGATTCAGTCGATTTTCGGTTTTTTTCGGTCATTTTCGGACGAAATTTTCAAACTAAAATTTAAATTTCGAAAAAAATCGATCAAAATTTGTTGAAAAAATCGGCCAAATTTCGGCCGAAAATCAGATGAGTTCAAGATACATAAATTCTGATTTTTTAAAGCTGACTTCAAGATCCAGAAGTTCAAGATGCATTACGGCTATTCTTGAACTTCAGTTGAGTTACAGAAATCCAGAAGGTCAATATGCATTACAGAAATCCAGAAATCAGATGAGTTCAAGATCCAGAAGTTCAAGATGCATTATAGAAATTCTGATTTTTTTTAAAGCTCCAGAGCAAAATCAGATGAGTTCAAGATCCAGAAATTCTGATTTTTTTAAAGCTGAGTTCAAGATGCATTACAGAAATTCTTGAACTTCAGATGAGTTCTAGAAATCCAGAAGTTGAAGATGCATTACAAAGTTCTCACCCATTGGCTCCCCTGAGCGATTTGGAAAACAATGATGTGAACAAAGTTCTCACCCTTAACAGCCTCAGCTATTTCACCATTGGCAGACATGTAACCAAACTTGAAGAATGTACAGAACTCATAGAGGAGAACTCATCGGGAGCTTCAGCCGTGGGGAGAGCAGAAGAAGATGCCGGCGATGCTTGGAGGTGGACTGTGCAGCAGCTAGCAGAGGATTGGGATCGCGTCGCGTGTTCTTGGGAATTTGGGAATCGGGAGCTTCAACAGCAGTCGCCAGCGAATCGAGGATTGTGCGAGAGAAGCCGCCTGAGAGACTAGGGCAACGTGCGAGTACGACGATGTGAGGCCAAATGGGCTGCTGGAAGTCTGCAGCTGGGCTTGTTCAAATCGAGCTGAATATTTCGGGCCCAGTTTGTAAATCAACCGGAGGACCCCGGCAGAGCCGGTTTGGCCGGTTTTCGGCCAAAAATCATCCGAAAAAAAAAATCCCTACTGAGAGATCTGACGACTCGCCGAAATTTATCTTATCAAAACAAGGACATGAGCAACCCACAAGAAACAAAATCGTACCATCTCAGGCTGGCTGCAGACGCCAATGGGGGAATCGATGTGGAACTTGCGGGAGGAATTGGGAGAAGTCGTGATGCCTTGGGGGAAGTAGGATTCCTTCGTAATCGATCTCTTCACATGGATTACCAACTACTACTAGCCACCCTTTGACCGATAGGACTTCTTCTCGTCTCCCGCTCTGTCTCCCCGGCCGGCGAGCATCAGCGAGAAAAAGGTTAGGTTGCAAAACCATAGAAGCCAAGGAGGAAGGGGAGAAGGGAGTGGAAAGGGAGGAGAGGGATATGGAGGAGAATATTAACTGAGCGCAGCGGCTGGAGTAGGAGGGGAAGGCGTCGCAGGAATCGGAGGAGAGAAAGGGAGGCCACGCTGTTGCGACGTTCACGAGCGTGGAGGAAACGCGATGCGACGCCGAGCGTGGAAAAAACACGCCTTTGCTGGGAGTTTTTTCTTCCGCGGACAAAGGGTTGGATTGGGCCAGGATTTTCCCCATCCCGCCTCATCCAAATGCGCAAACGGGTTGAGCCGAGAAGTTTTCCCCCGTCGGGATGCTCACGGGATTGGGCCGCGATCCCGGCCGCTCCTGCGATTCCCAAAAAAGCCCTTAAATGGTTCGTAGCCTTAGGTTTGGAAATTTCACTCGTAGCTAGCAACCATGTGAATTGGGCCATGATCCAGCCAACACGGGCCCATCTAAACAAGCCCTTAAAGAGAGAAATACATCATCCCCTACCTGGAGAAAACAATGTGAACTCCATGCTCACAACTCACATCATCCCCGACCGTGAGTGAATCAGTTTAAGATCAACGTACTCCTGTTTGGTGGAGAACACGAGTCCCCATATAGGGTCGCTTCTGTACATTCCTGTTTGAAGTTAATGAGCGCCAAGTACGTACCCAATAGGAATTAGAGATGTAGTAACTAGTAAGTACATCGAAAGATACAAGTGCTGCGCAAAATTATGTAGGTTTGTGCTATTCGCCGTACCAAAAACTCGCTGTTAGATCCAAACCCATCCTAGTGAGCCTTTATTCGGGTTGATTTAGTTGCATGTATGTTTTGATTCAAATGGGGTGGTGCGAAGGCTTAAAAGTAAAAAAATGGCGCAAGATGGGGTTGATACACCGTTGATCCTTTCTTCAATCTTACAAGTAGAAGCAGAACTAATCCACACTCAATCATTCATTAATCATTCATGCAAAAGTGGAATTCGGTCATACCACGCTATACACGATCTTTCGGAAACATCCCAATTCCTTGATCCAACCTATCCAAGTATCCAACCAAAGACTAGGAAGATCGATCTTCCACGGTTCCACCTTAGTTTGCAGCAACTTCCCTTAGGCCTTGTTTGGGAGGTGGGGCTAAATTCCCAAGGGGGCAACACCTCGGAGGGGATTTTACGGGCACATGCAACCATCGGTAAATTCTTTAGAGCGGAAACAAATCTCAGCCACTGTTTGGGAGAGGACAGGACAGGACTAAAAGTCCTTACCATTACAAAAATTAGGAGAATTAGAAAATTCGAATACAACTAAAAAAATCAAAAAAAATTGATTCATTCTGTCACCATATTGTCATCACAGTGAGTCAGTGGCATTGATCCATTACAAAGCCACAACTTTCAACATGTCCATCACCAAAAAATGATGGTGTCGACCTTTCCTTCGTCCTCCTCCCTCTTCTTCACCCGACCGCGCCACTGGCGCCACGCCGTCGTGCCACCTCCTCCTGTCACCTTTGACATGCCCCCGTCACTCACGCCACTATAGCCGTGTCACCACTCACATCACCACCGCCTGTAGCCACATCTTCACCCATGCTGTACAGCAACACCGTCACCTCCCATAGAACCAACTCATGCTCCGCATGCCCATCTCGCTACCGCTCACGCCGAGAAATCAGGAGCTCCTCCGCCCCATATAAGGGCCTGTTTGGTAAAGCTCTAGATTCTCAATTTCTAGATTCTGCTCCTGATTCTCTGAGAATCCACTTCTCTGAGAATCTGGAGCTGTCTGTTAAAAGCGTTTGGCTGGTAGGTTGGCTCCGAAAATCATATGAGGGGGATTAGAGACAAATAGACTATGTTACCCCTGGTTGTAATAATTCAATTGTGTTTGTGTCTTTCTCCTATGTATTTGTACACAAATTATAAAAAAATTTCCCCTAAATTTATATTTTCTCCTATGCTACTTTTGGAGGAAGATTTGAATCTTGATGCCAGGTTCCATAGGAACTTCGACTTTAAATTTAGGCTAATTCATAACCAATAGCTGTCTCTTACCACTATCAGTTAGCATGTAACTGGGTAACACATTGAACAGGTAAGGCCTTGTTTTAACATGTGTTTGTGTAGTCGGAGACTACAGGAGTTCAATGGTTCAATCAAGATGCCTGATAATGCTAACAGCAACATGTTCGTTCCTTGTTACTGTATATCCAAACCCTTCAAAGTACGTGTTGCCAGTTGTTACTATACAAAATTATACAGATAGTCACTAGGAAACAAGTCAAACGGTGTACAACCACATCAATTCTCTTGGAGCTAAGTTTGTTGCAAAGCCCAACTCGGATAGCACATCTACACCAGACTATACAGTGTGCAATCTCCTGCAAATTCTTTTTGGGTTTCAAACCTTATTGATCAAGAGTACATTGCAATGGTTTCTACAACAGACTTCGGTTTTCACTTATCACTGTCCTACATTCCTATTTCACGCAACCTATGATGTAGAAATACAAGTACAAAAAGACATACTCGGCATGTGGTATATGACTATATAATATGTAAAAGGGGAAAACAAGACCAGCGTTACAGTTGATAGATATATCAGTCGTCTTTATCTCTGATAAAGCTTCTCGGTAGCCTGCTTATCACATTTTCATCAACTATCTTGTAATGCCTTGAGATATTCCGGTGGACCATCCCAGCATACCTATCGACGTGCTCCAGGTGTCTATTGTATAATGCAGGTACTGTGACCAGAGCAATGGTTCCTGTCATCCACGCATTATAAAATTAGCACTGAACTCCAGAGCCACACATAATACAATATGTGTACAGAACATACTACAATATGTGTACAGAATTCAAAACAAAACTCCAGAGCCACATAAAATACAATATGTGTACAGAATTCAAAACAAACCTCCATGTCATCATCTCAATTCTGTGTGCACATTCACATCCTGGCACAGCAGTTGACTAGGTATAAAGAGTATCTGGCAGTTTTTTTATTCTTAATTCCTTATACTAACCATTATGAGTTGTTACCAAATACCACAACCACAGGTACACTGCTACCAAGCATGTATTTGCACAGTTTGCACTAAACAGCTAACGAGCAAACAAGTGATCTGACAGGTAATCATGACCAACCATTTGAATCACAGAGCTTAAATCATTTGACAACAATA
This sequence comes from Phyllostachys edulis, assembly GCA_036346405.1. NCBI lineage: Eukaryota > Viridiplantae > Streptophyta > Magnoliopsida > Poales > Poaceae > Phyllostachys > Phyllostachys edulis. The sequence goes on along the minus strand of CM070565.1, from coordinate 30,550,663 downwards.
ATGAATCATTTCACAGAGCTTAAATCATTTCAGCCTACTTCACAGATCATGACCAACCATTCAATGTGGAAGACAACAATAATGAATCACTGAGAAAATATTGCATTCACAGATTCCATTCACAGATGCATGACAAGCTTGATTCAATGAAGAGGGCTATAGAGCTCATTTTCAGCACAAAGCGACATTTCATTTGCAATAGTGTAATAGATTGAAAGGCACTTTATCAAATCTATTTTTAGTTGTTCAAATAACATGAGAGAACAATTATAAACATAATTAACATCCTAGAGGTGACTTCCCAACAGCCACCAAAACAATAGCACGAATTACCCATTCGTACCACCCAATCTCAAGTTTTATCAAAATGTTATAGTCTAACTCTTGAAGGACCTCCCCAAGCGTGTTCATAACCAAGGACGTGGCTATTCAAATAGTTTAAAAACCCTACAAGGGTGTACAACTTTACCCACATATCAGACCGCCTTTTTACCAAGCTATAGAGCACACTTCCTTAGGTATGCCGGCAAGGCTAAGTCCTACGAGACGTTTCCAATATTATGTATTAACTACGAGCCGCTCGTATGGATGGAAACCCATACGTTGTGTTGGAGTCATCAACCCAGCCTTAGCAACTGCTGATGCTCCTCGGTGTGGAGAACCTTGACAGGAACCCACTCCCACATACCCAACAACAACAACACATCTCTTTTTTTTTATTAAACACAACACACAACAACCACCTGCGACTCGGAGCTAACACACGCTAAAGTACTAAGTCAAGCGGGGACCCATATGACCCTCATGTGGATGCACACAGAATGATTGATTCAGTGGGACAAGATGTTCGGTTCTTGTTGACTCGGGCACCAACCACACACCCGATAACCACACCTATCAATTATGTGCCCAAGTCTAAATTTTTTTGTTTTCAGTTTTAGTTTTTCCAAATACAATACATACATGAGTACCCTGACTCAAGTAGTTAAAGTGATGTTGACATAATGACCATCACCGAAGCGATGATCCCCATTCTACCGTTCTAAGTATTGCTAAGCGACAACAACTCGCATACTAAATATAAAGTGACTAGAGCCCATTTATCGAGCTCTAAATCACAGCGGATACAAACCTAGGCTCATTGGCAAAGGATGGATGTTTACCTACAGTTCATGTATCTATTCGGGTTAACTATCGCGAACTGAGAAATTACTCATCAACATAGCATGCATACATACAGTTGAAATTAAAATATTAGCATGCGAACATAATAGGATCAACATGCATCAAAGGAGGGACTGCTTGCCTTACTGGAGACAGTCTTCTTGCTGCCACGGATCACTCTTGTAAGTACGTGAATTGTTGAAATCTATCGATCGAGCAAAATGAACGAATAAGAACGAATAACACCGAAAATAACCAAAAATTCAATTTCATCTAACATGAATACATAGCAGGTACAGTATGATTTTATAAGAATTTAGGTGAAAGTTTTAGTCCAAAAGGAGTTCATATGGATTTTCTAAGAATTTGACAAGGTAAATACATAAGTGTACAAATACATCAATTATCAAAATTTTCTGAAACAGGAACATATTTCAAACTCAAGCCAAGTTAAAGCACAGTAAAAAATAAAATTAAAAAAAATTAATTTCACTCAATTTGGAGTTAGAATGAAATACTTATGAATTTTTGAAACTTAAACAATTTTTTTAGTGTAAAAACAATTCCTTTTAGACATTAATTTAACTCCAATATTTTTTGGAATAGAAACATACTTAAAATCTATTCCATTTAAAAGCACATTAAATATTAAAGCCAACAAAATTGGTTTCATTCAATTTGGAGCTAATTTGAATTAGTTATGAATTTTCTAAGTTAATTGAATTTTTAGTGTAATTTTAATTCGTTTTGGAATTTCTGAAAGAATTAATTACTTTTTATACCCGCACTCTGCTAGCCATAGCGTATGACCAGTGGGACCCGAGGTCAAGGTTTGACCTGGTCAACTTTGACCGGTCTCGGCCGAAGTGACGTCGAAGGTGTATTTGAGGGAATACGTAAACTTTATCTAAGCATTAAAGAAATATGCTTCCCTTAAGAGAAAACGTATTTCACAATTTTACACCATCACTTAACTAGTCGTATGGGCCCACCTATCAATGACTCGGAGAGTTTCAACGGTGAGATTTAAACTTCTAATTGCGTTTATAAACAGTGGAGCCTACACGTCAGTGATACATTAAAAGAAAAGATTAAAAGCTAATGACGGTTTAATACCCTAATGCGCCGGTGGCTCGTCAGAGCTCCTGCGTGCGAGCGTGCGCCGCGAGGAAGGTGATCCGGTGAAGGAGGGGCACTTTGGGCTCAAGGTTGGTCGCATCGGGTGCACAGCAGCCTCACGAACTCGACAATGACAATGCGGAGTCCAAAAGCTGCCAAAGTTGAGCTCGCGATGGCCAGAGGCGGAGACAAATGGACGGCTCCCACGAAGAAGACACTTCAAGATTCTAGAAGTCCTGGGAAGGAGCTCATAGGCTTCGGCTCGTCTCTAGGAGCACGGTGCACACGATCTTGATGTCGATGGAGGTCAACGACGACTGGAATCAAGGCAGCGGTGGTTGACCGAGGTTGAGGAAGAAGTGGTCGTACGCCCTCGTTGAAGCACCAAACTTCAATTAACCTCGTCGGTAGACTCAACAAGGTAACGCGATCCCAATGGACAAGATAACGATGGGAGGGACTCAGCGGAACGCCTGCTAGTTATGCGGCCATGGCCAACGGAGCCGAAGGCGACGAAGTCGTGCCCGATGATTCCGTAGATGGCAGGAGCTGGGACTGGCCAAAACGGACGCAGTGTCAAGCGAGGATCTCGGTGGCAGGGTTGCAGGTGCTCGACCGGCACCGAGGTGAGCTCAAGCTCCACTGCCTCTTTCCCGGCCGGAACAAAGAATTGATCGGAGGAGGCGAGAAAGTACACAAGAGAGAGAGAGAGAGAGAGAGTGGATAGGCTTAGGGGGTAGATGGAGTCCAGGCAACGCTCTGAAGGCGGTCATGGAAGCAGGAGGTGGCGAGCAAGGGCGCCATGGCAAGCATGCGCGAATGCTAGCGTGCTCGACTAAGTGGCGAGGAAGACGACGAACCCGACAAGCGGGGCCCGCTCGTAGCAGCTGAATCAAGGTGGCGCGGTGAATTGGTTGATTTAGACTCGGGTTTAGTTTAGCTGATGCAGTTGAGTCAAGTCAGTTAGGGTGGTCCAGTCGGAACAGTGAAGTCAGGTCTGGTCAGGTCTGAGTTAGGCTTTGATTTTGATTTGGTTTTGACTGAACTTCAACTAGTTTGACTTGGCAGTTTAAAATAGCAATTAGATTCTAAAAATTCTGAAACAATTTGTGAGTGTTCTCAAATTCAAATAGGAGTTAGAAAATTTTATTTTAGGCACTGTTCAAACTCCATTTGTCTGAAATAATTTCCTATCCAAATCTGCATTATTAAATTGGTTTGGATTTTGGTGAGATCAAATTGACTTCTAAAAATTTGTGAAAAATTATATTAATCCATGATAAATAATCTAGTATTTTACAAAATTATTTCTAGAAACTTTTATACACACATTATTTGGAATCAAATAGAAACTTGAATTCAAGTTAGAAGTTTGAAATTTTAAAGCAAACTTTATTACAAACATCAAACTTTCAAAATTGAGCACAAACTTTAGAAAACCATGTGCATACTCATGAGATACATCAAAAGTTTTAAAAGCTCCTACTTTCATACATTTGAAACACAAACCTAAGTTTGAGTTGTTACACGGCGTCGCCACGCAACCCCTTGCTGGCGCCGCCACCTACCCCATGCACCTCCCCTGGCTCCCTATTCTGCTTTGTTTTCTTTTTCTTTTCTCTCTTGAGTCACTTCCATATGGGGCCTACTTGTCATTCACTCCTTCCTTTCTCTTTCGATCTCTCTCACCTCCATGTGGGTCCTCAAGTCAGCCACTCCTTTATTCCTTAATTCCTGAAAAACAAAGATTCTCTAGAATATTCCTCTGATTTTCTATCATTTCATGTGACTTCAAACTTCTGGACGTTCGTTCTCCCTCATACGGACTCCAATTTCGTCGATTCTTGTTTCTAAATTCAGTACCTTTCTTTTGGTTCTAATTTGATATTTTTTGTATTTTATTTGGAATTATTGTATTTATTTGGCTCTTTTTGCGCGTATAGATTCCAGCATTTCCGAAGATTTCCTAGACTCGTCTGCCGAAACAACTCAAACCTTGAACAAAGGCAAGTCGTAGACCTTTGATCATGTTGAACCCACTTTTACTAAACTATATTGTTTTATATCAACATGCATTGCTAATTTTATATCAACTGTTTTCGGGAGTAGCTAAATACCTATTTGACAGTATGACACCTTGATAATTGTGATTGACATATATCCTTGGACACCGTAGGATGGGTTGATATTAGTTGGACATTATTGTAATACCAACATGGGTATCGTAGAGATGCTTAGTCTTGCTTAGTCATGATGGGCTTGATCACATGGTCAAAGATGATAAATTGACTTAATGATATATGAAATTGTGGGGTAACCACTATTGATAAAATTTGTTGTGCCATAGCAAGGGATGTCATTTGGCCGGGCTAAACAAAAATGATTTCATACTCAGGCAAATGATCCTGCAGTAAAGGGGGTGCAGGTAGCACATTTCAGATGAGGTAGTCTCGCTTGAGTAGTCACTAAGGACTTAATTAACTTTGTGCGCCATTGATATGGGCATTACCGTACAACCACATGTCCGGGTTGGGGTGGACCTGGCTGATTAATTAGTTTGGTTCTATCATGGTGGTGTGATTTTCGAGGTATGGATGGATTCACATGGCGCAAGAGGGGGCTTCCGGCGGATGGTTAGTACAAAGGAAGTGAAATCTTAACAAATAGAACTGGGTTAAGACAAAACTTTGCAAAAGCCTTATGATAATCACTTAGTCGTACGCCTACGGAAGCATGTTATGGCCGACATTATAAATTGATTATCTCTTGTGGCTCAAGCTATACAACCTCTGTAGAGTGCTAAAAACTATTCGAAAAGTCGTGTCCCCGGTTATGGACAATGCGTGGTGATTTCACACGAGTGGTAGATTTTTCATAAAATGTTTGGATGGTGGTTTGACTGAGAAGTGAATGGGTAGTTCACCGGTTGTTGGTTGGGAAATGAACGGGTAGTTCACTAGTTATTTCAAAGTACATGTTTACTTATGTATTAAATCTTTTAAATTATGTTTTTCAATCTATTTATTGTTAATACTGCTTTCTGCAAAATAGCCATAAAGCTATCCTTATTCAAGCCTTGCATGAATACTATTTGCATACATTTCTCTACGACTTGTTGAGTACTTTATGTACTCACGGCTTTATACCATTGTTGATCAGTCACCGAGGAAGAACCAGGGAACACAAAGTTCTATGAGGAGGAGCACTTCGAATACTATGCAAACTAGGCTACGTTCTCCACTCGATTGCCTGTGGGCATGTCGGATGGCTACCACGAGTTATTTTATTTCGCTGCAAGTTTACTCTTTTGTCTTAAGCCCTGTATGGCAAACTCTATATACCTTGACCATAAGGTCTGTTGCTACTAAGTAATATTAATTTTCCTTCTTCTTAAAGATTTTGTTGTATGGATTTGATTTCATCAATATTCCCATGGTGTGAACTTGCTACTGATCATGGGATTAGTTTAGAATACATAGAGGGCTCGGATTCAAAAATTCGGGCTCCCGACACCAGCCCAGTGAGGCCATCGCCATTCCACACGCCTCACATCGTGTTCCACAACACCACGAGCAAAACCGTTGCAGCAATTTCTCGTTTGCTCCACCTGACCTTGCCAGCGCCATCATTTTCCTCTCCTTCAGTCAAAAGCCGCTGCCTCCATCTCTGTCGTACTCGGTGAGTCTCCGGTCAATTCCACTGGCATGGAGGACCCCATCACCCTCCAAAGTCCTCCACTACCACTCACTCTCACTCTCCCTCCCCACAACACCACTGCCACAACAAGCCCGCTGCACCGCCATAGGCTTACGCCGCAAGCCTGCCTCGACTTCTCCTCGCCGCCACCGATGGTCCCAGTGAGCTCCTTCCACCTCTCTGGTGCCCATGCTCCCCCTAACTCTTCCTCCGTCCCACCCAGGTGCCGTCGCCCCATTTCTTCCCCCAACCCGGCCATGTGCACCCCTACCCGGCTGCAACTGACCACCTCGAGCCGCACCACCACCACCCATAGGACCGCCGTCCCTTCATGATTCCATTTTGCCCATACCAGCAGCCGCTGTTGCCCCCATCGCCAGCAGCTGTTGCCACTCCCTTCACCGGCGTCGCGTCCGGCTCCATACCTTGGCCGCCTCCTCTATTCTCCTCTGCTCTACGCTCTCTCCGGGTGACGCTTCCTAACGGAATAGGAGGACTAGAGGAGGAAGCACTCGGCGCAGGAGGTCGCGAGCAAGCGAGGCAGAGGTGGTCGCGTCGGGGCGAATGGCGGTGGAGGCGATTATGAGAGCAAGCAACGTGACGTGACTGGAAGATTTTTCCCAACGTGCGAAGACGTGGACTTTTCCCTGTCGAAACAACATGGATCAAGCCTGGAATTCTCTGTCTTGCGGTCTTCCAAACACACCTTCTACCTGAGCCGAGGAGTATTCCCACGTGGGTTTCCACCCAGGGGAATTGCCTGGGATCCTAGTGGGGATTTGGACTCCCAAACAAGCCCTTAGGGGGAAAACCCTTCCTCACACGATAAACATGTGTCACATTACCATTAATCTTGTACCACTATAGTTCAATGACAACCAGTGTGGATCAAGCCTAGAATTCTCTGTCTTGCGGTCTTCCAAACGCACCTTCTACCTGAGCCGAGGAGTATTCCCATGTGGGTTTCCACCCAGGGGAATTGGCCGGGATCCCAGTGGGGATTTGGACTCCCAAACAAGCCCTTAGGGGGAAAACCCTTCCTCACACGATAAACATGTGTCGCACTACCATTAATCTTGTACCACTACAGTTCAATGACGACCATGCTTGTCATATCTTGTGCATCGCAATGCATCCCTTGTTCCTCTAGCATTGGGGTCGTAAAACCAGGACACATAACCTACTACTTTGCTGTGTACTGTGTGAGTTCTTGTCCATTAATTAGCCTGTCCTCATCCACATGTCATGATTTGAAAGGGATCTAAGCAAGGGTATAAAGATGAGAAGGTGTTATAGGCTTTATTTACCTAAACTAGAGGTAGCCAAATAGGTCGTCCCTACCGGGCCAGCCCACGGCATGACATTGTTGGCCCAGCCCAGGCACCCTGTAATACTCCAGATGAATAATTTGGAAGGGAACAATAATTCAAAGAGAAGGTCTATTTCAGAATCGATTTAGAAGAAGGATCAAATAGAAATTACTCAATTAATCAGATAATAAAGGAGTTAATAGCATTTTTGGGGGCATCTTGGGCCTGGGCCTTGGCCCATACAGCCCCTAGTGGCCGGCCAAGGTGGGGGAAGCACCTTCCCCCAAACCCTAGCCGCCCCATAGCCCCTCCCACTCACTTGCCGCCCCTCCCACCCCCTTAGGCCGCCACTTCTCCCCCTTGTGCGCCTCCACCCAGGTCCCTGCACCCCTTCCATTGCCGGGCAAGCTTGTCCGCCACCGCTGGTCGCCCAAGGAAGGCGAGGAGAAGGATCACAGCAGCGTCGTTGGCCGCCAAGAAAGGAGAGCAAGGAGGAAGGAAGGGAGGGAAGAGGGGAAGGAAGAGGAAGGGTTCGCGGGCTGCTCGTCATCTCCACCAGCTCATCCCTGGTAACTTTCGTTCTCCTTCAATTAGGGGTTTGATTAGTCGTTCTAGCGATGTCAGTATTTAGGGCTGCTCAGGACAGATTAGAGAGAATCAAGGTTTTGATGTATTTAATGGCAGAATTAGTCCCGGACGTCTCTTAGGATATTGTAGAGGACGTCGCCATCTTTCCTTGAAGGGCTAGAACACGTAATTTGGACCCGTTTAGCAGAAGTTATGATTTTATTAGTGGGACTGTTCTGTAGAATCGTTGGTGTTCTGATAGGTTTTAGTAATCTGGTTGAAACGATTAGTTAAAGGGGAAATCAGAGAAGGTCAGTATAATCAAAGTTTTAGATAATTGTCTCAGCTTTTCCAAAAGCTCAAGAACACGAGATTTGGATACACGTACTGAAAGTTATGGCATTTTTAGTGCGCTGTCCAGAGAACCTGATGGGAAATCGATGTTTTATTAATGAGCTTGGTAGGGGGATTTTCTGGCCGATTCAGAGAGGTTCACCAACTAGACTTAGTTGGATAATTTAATTAAATTTCCAGAAAGTCTAAGAAAACCTTAATTGGACTTCTGTAGCTATAGATATGAAATTTTGAAGTTGACTGTCCACCGAGGGGGACAGATCGACGTGTAGGATTTGGGGTTGGGATCGAGTTAGACGCTCTTACAAGTTAGTGATTGTTGTTGTATACTTTGTTTTGGCCCACTACTGCCATCTTAGTATGCATTATAATAATTACTCAGGTGGTGGACCGGTCCCGGGGGCGGCACCTTCGGCGCGTCCCTAACTCTCTCGCGGTTAAGGCAAGTATAATGATGGTTATAATATTTATTGTTGAATGGCAGTGCTGGGTATATGTTATGAGAAATTGTGTACGCATGAGATGTGATGACGGCATAGCCATTATTATGCATTATTGCTAGAGATATGAGTTATGTGTTAAATTTGGTTGTTCATTAGTTGTGATGACTTTGTTTATGAGCTTGTAGTATGAATAGGATTTTTCATATGCAATATTGTTGCGGATGCATGTTTGTTAATTTGAGGACTTCATACATATGCATCATGTTGGCTCATTGAAGACTTGGTCCTGTGGTGACCAAGCAACTCTTGAGGTCCCCGTCATGTTAATGACGGGCTAAAGTTCCCCATGCTTGAAGAGCATGGGCTTAGGTCCCCATACGCATGGAGTATGGGCAATGGTCCCCATGCAGGATGGTGCAGCATGGGTGTGCATCGACAGATCGCACTTTGCATTACCGGTAAAATGCAAAAGGGAAAGAGAAGGAAAAGAATTGTCTTTTGAGCATATTGCATAGCATGCATGTGTAAGATGGTTGATATGTGGATTTGAGAGGTTTAATTGTTGATTTACATGTTTGTTCATTGTTGATGCCTTTTATTATACTTGCTGAGTCTTTGGGCTCACCTCTTGTTTTTGCTATGTTTTTAGGTACCTCTTGCAAGAACGGCATGCATGGGAGGGAGTAGGATTTGCTAAGGATGCACTCACTACCACACATTCTTTTAGAGATGATTATCATTAGTTCATACCTTAATAATAAGCAAACTGCTTACGAAATAATCTTGGCTATGCTCGAATGCATTGGATTATTTGTAATAATGAGAGTGGTAAATTTTGATTATGCTTACTTATGCTTTAGCTGAATAGATTGACTATGGTTGCTTTGATGAATTTTGGATGTTGAGGTATTGATAATAAAATATGCATCTGATGAAACCTCCAGTATACTTAGTTATACAAAGGAGGTTCTGCCGAATTTTTGTATGAAGTTTTAGTTTGTATATGTTTAAAATTACTTATTTTAGTAGCATTCTAGGCCTTTGTTGGGCTGGGGTGTTACACACCCGACATGTAGTCAGGCTAGGCTAGTACGGCTCGTCATGGCGTGCTGTGCTTGGTTAGGAACCCTGGCTCAGTGGGCCAGCCCGACTCGGCATGCTTAGTGTAGGGCCTGACACGACATAGCCCGACCAGGCACGTTTAGCCTATTTAGCATAGTTAGGCCCGTGTAGGCACGATAAGGCACGGCACTGCCTGTCGGCATGATTTGGCCCATTTAGCCTGTTTACACACAGTAACGGTCGGAATTTTCAAATTTTTAGTTGTTTTTAGTAGTTGGAGATATTTAAAAATATCAAAAAAATATCAAAAAGTCATGAATTTCTTTTCAATAAATAGCCAGCATACCCCCTCAGTCAACTACCATCCAATCTTTAATCTATTCTCTAAATTATGTTGTGCAAATTTAGATCCTTTTGTGATAATTTGGAAAAATTTGAAAAAATTGTGCTAAATATTTGAAAATTTTAAATCCAACTGCAGTCAGGAAAAGAGGTACAATACTTGTTGTTGTATAGTTTCAATTTGTAGTGTTTGTGATGGAAAATTACGATAATTTTGCTATCAGTGATTTCATAATTTCATCAGAGGATCTTGCATCCCTTGAGAATGCTGCAACCCCAACTCAACTTCAAGAGCAAGAAATCCTATCATCAGGCTCTATGGGTGCCTCGTCTGCAAGCACCGAAGCAAAGAGATCCAGGTCGAGTACATTGAAAGTCTGGGAAGATTTCGATATGACAACCAAGCTAGACAAACAAGGAGTTCAGGAGAGATATGCTCACTACTACAGGAAGTCTCATCACAGACGGTTCGGAACCGTCATCACAGACGGTTCGGAACTGTCATCACAGACGGTTTCCGAACCGTCTATATTTGTTGGTCTGTGATAACAGTGCGGTTATCCTGAGCGGTTCAAAACCGTTTGTGATCTGGCGCTATCACGCAGGCGGTTTTTGTTGAAACCGTCGTGAAGGATATTATCCGAGCGGTTTTCATTAAAACCGCTCGTGATCCGAGAATATCACCGACGGTTTAATTTACAAACCGTGCGTGATGACATTTTCTGAGCGGTTCTTGTTCGTAACCATCGTGATGAGTTTTCCTGAGCGGTTCTTGTTTAGAACCGCTCTGTGATAGCTTTTTTCGTGGCAAAAAAAATCAAAAACGGTGCTAAAACTTCGGAGGCCGTTTAGAGGCCCTAAAGAATTTTTTTTGGGTTTTCACTTTTTTCGGATTGAGCTTTTCGTTAGCTTTCCAACGAGCCAAAGAACGTCGCAATCGGAGTTCGTATGCAAAAGTTATGATGATTTTACCGAACGGTGCGCGATCTACTATCTATATTTTTGCCCAAACCAAATAACTCAACATGAACTACACACATCACAAGAGCATCACCCACATCACAAGAGCATCAACTCAAGAATCCACATCACAAAGCAAAGGGGAGTAGAGAGTGAGGTCGTGGGAGGCCGGGCGACAAGTGGAGGAGGCCAAGGCGACGAGGTCGTGGGAGGCATGGCGAGCGAGGTCGGGCGAGGTGGAGGAGGCCAGGTGATGGTTCGGATGAGGCCGGTGACGATGAGGCCGGGACGAGTTGGAGGAGGAGGCCATGCGACAAGCTCGGCGGAGGCCGGGCGCAAGGTGTGAGGAGGAGAAAGCGGTAGAGGAGGAGATGGAGGTATGAGCTGTGAGGAGGAGAGACCGCAGAGGAGGAGATGGAGGTTATATAAAGCGAGTTTGATAGCCGCCCATTATGTTTAAATTTTCGCTTCCCACCGAACAATCGAGACGGTTCTTGTTAAGAACCGTCGTGATAGCACCTATCATGACGGTTTTTAATAGAACCGCTCTGTGACCTGAAGCTTCCAGAGCGGCAAGGCGGTAGAGGCGCGGCAAAGTCTTGGCGAGAGGATAGCGAGGATATCACAAACGGTTCTTATTAGAACCGTGCTGCGATAACTAATTATCCTGCAGCGGTTCTTATTCGTAACTGCTCAGGTATTATCACGTATGGTTCTTATTGAGAACGAAATGCGTGATTGGCTGATTATCGCGCAGCGGTTTGTGAATAGAACCGTCAGTGATAATTCCTGACGTTCTATTAATGAACCGCTCGTGATAGATGACTATCGAGACGGTTCTAAAAATACCGCTCGTGATAGTCGACCCCGCCACCGCAAGTCGAATCGACCCAACACGAGCGGTTCCAAAGGAACCGTCTATGATGGGGCGTCTACTATAGCCTGTTTTGTAGTAGTGGCTCCTTGTAAAATTTGTAAACATAAATTGTCTGCAAATTCTTTAAGTGGAATAGGGCACTTGAATAGACATGTTGCAAGATGTAAAGCAAGACAAGGATTGGTCATGAGGCAGACGCAACTATAGTACAACCTCGACGGGACAGTACGTAGCTGGGACTATAGTCCTGAGGTAGTTCGTCAATCTCTATGTCATTTAATTGCTTCAGATGATCTACCTTTAAACTTTGGTGAGTCTAAATCATTTGAAAGTTACATTAGGACTACGTGTAATCCTAGATTTTCTACTTTGGTCAGACTAGGGAGGATTATCTTAGTGTAGTTGCTCATTATGTTAACGACAACTGGGAAATGGAAAAAGAATTATAGGGTTCAAACTAATTGATGTAGCACACATGGATGAGAATATTGTGGACTATATTATCAAAGTCATTGAAGATTTTGGTCTTACAAACAATTTTTTAAAATAACTTTAGACAATGCCGCCACAAACTTTAGGACAATGGATATTCTCACTCTATTACTTAGTACATATGCTGAATCCTTCTTGCTACATCAGCGATGCGTCTATCATATTATTAATCTTATAGTTAAATGTGGTTTAAAGAGGTTGGATCCGTATATTAAGGCTTTTCCGTGTTGCGATATCTTTTCTAAATCATTATAACCAACGAATAGCAGCATATCAGAACTTCTGCAAGCCAAGGAATGTATGTCCAAGAAATTTTGATTTGGACATGCCGGTAAGATGGAACTCTACTTACTTTATGCTTAAGAGCCTTGTACTATATCAGAGCACATTTTCTGTTTTTATTCACACACAGTATCACAGCCATGAGGTAGTACACTATTGACTGAGTAGCATTGGTATGTTACTAAGAAGTTACTACCATTTTTGAATCATTTCTATGATTCCATTGTTGCTTTGTATGTTGTGTATTATCCAACATCTCATTTAATTATGCATAATATTTTTGAAAGTGCTAGTCACTTGAAGGCTTATGAAAATAAAATAGTACTAGAAGATCACCCGTGCCATATGGCACGGGCGGTAATTGACTGGTATTGAGCAGAAACTGAGTTATATTAGATAGATCATATAATCTGTAGTGTAGGTACATAGTTAATTGTAGCATCTGTTGAACTAACAAAATAACTATTATTTGCGGTATTGACATGAAGAGGAAGGGAATGATGATATATAAACTGAGTTGCAAACGTTTACAAAACAATTCTATCAACAGTTAGTAAATGGCATCAAACAAATTTATTAGGCTTACATCTTGGAATTGCTATAAGGTAGGAAGGATTATCAAGTTTAAGCTACGATTAGAATCAGAGAAACCACAAGAAAATTTATAAAACAAAATTGCAACTAAAAGGTTTCACTCGCCCATATAAAAAGTTTAATTTTTAATAAAAAAAACCATTCAACCATCTTGAAACCGGAAGTGCTATGTTCCTGATGCTGCGGCCGCTTTGAGGGTCGATGGTCTCCGCATTCCCTATAGTTGCAGGGGATATCGAAGAAGCTATGGATAACTAAAAAATAACCGAATTGAACCCATCGAGTCGATTCTTTGTAGCACCTAGAACAAAACATTGCATGGACCACTTGAATTATAGCAACTTTGCAAACCTTGTAGTTCTTAGGCATAGTGAAGAATTGCAAGGTTGATTTCGATCAATAGTCAAACCCAAGCCCTGACAGAAGAAAATCTGAAATGTCCCATGAGTATACACATTTCAATGGTTTAGGCCCTCAATAAATTCAATGAAAAATTAGAGGAAACCTACATTGCCCATTGAAAGTAGCCCTTGTCGAAGAAGAAAATAAACCTACATTGCCCTTCGCAAGTAGCCCTTGTTGAAGAAGAAAATGATTCCTTAAATGAGAACAATACTCCAAAGCCGATCGGGCTTATCCCAATCTTTGCAAGAGGAAAATGCTAAGCCTCAAATTATAGTGGGTAGACCAACAAAGACAAACATTGAAAATAGGAATAAAAGAAAACCCACCAATGAAACACGCCTTGGATGATGTATAATGTGATATTGTCTATCACAATATAGACATTGAATTGAAACTTAACAAAGAAGGCACATTTATGTAGTGCGAGAAAGATTCTTCTAGCGATCAATTATAGCCCAAGAGAAAACCTTCCGTGCAACCTCTCGAGACAATTCTGCAAAATTTCAAATAAAAAAGTCGAATTGAACCACTTTCGAGCCCGATTCTTTGTAGCACCTAGAACAAAACATTGCATGGACCAATTGAATTATAGAAACTTTGCAAACCTTGTAGTTCTTAGGCTTAGTGAAGAATTGCAAGGTTGATTTCGATCAATAGTCAAACCCAAGCCCGACAGAAGAAAATCAAATGTCCCACAGTATACACATTTCAATGGTTTAGGCCCTCAATAAATTCAATTTGAAAAATAGAGAAAACCTACATTGCCCATTGCAAGTAGCCCTTGTCGAAGAAGAAAATGATTCCTTAAATGAGAAGAATACTCCAAAGCCAGTCAGGCTTATCCCAATCTCTGCAAGAGGAAAATCAAAAGCCTCAAACTATAGTAGGTAGACCAACAGCACAGCATCGAAAATAGGAAGAAAAGAAAACCCAGGCAATGAAACACTGCCTTGGATGATGTATAATGTGATACTTCTTTCGGGATAAAAAAAAGTGTGAGAAAAAAAATGAAACAAAATAGCCAGGTAGTCCTCACGATCGAGCCACGACCTTCGTGTTAACCTTTCAAGCACTAAAAGCAGATTCTAGACTAAGGAAGATGATATTGTTGCTCATTCATAATATGTTCTATAATATTATGCTAGATTCCAATGGTAACTGAATTAGCACAGGAGCTTGCCAACAATTCGATGAAAGAATGCAAACATGACCATAAACATTCATATGTCACAGGCGCATAGATTCAAGAGGATCGATCACCTGACGCTGATGCTACCGGCCGACGGAGCTGTGGACGTCCTCTACCACCACGCGGCACGCAGACCTGCCGCGTCCTGGTGCGTCATCACCAGATCGGCGGCGGCTGCCCGGGGGAACAAAAGGGAAGGAATTCGGGGCAGGAGAAGCGCGGTCGGGACGGGAGGGGAGACGCGGTACCAGATTAGCGACGGCCGCTCAGGGGAACCGAGAGGTGAGGATGGGCGCCACGGGAGACCCACGGGAGTAGATCAGTGGAGGACGGAAAGAAATAATATGATTAGGAACTGTAGCATAGGAAATAAAAGCTAGAGGTATTGTAAATTTGTAGTCTATGGCATTAAACCTTAATTCTTCCCTTTTTTGTGTGTGGGACATAAACAAACTAAGTTATAAGACTACATCATTGACACTACATGGTATAATAAGTAATAATTTAAACCTTCAAAATTTATTCTTTTCTTTGGTAATCTTGATTCAACCTAAGCTGCAGAAGAGGGTAGCAACAATCTAACATACAAATGGTGTTAGCAAAAAAAAAATGATAGTTAACTTCATAAACTACTTATGGACCGTAGGCTCAACAAACTGTCATGACAAAAGAAGCTAGCAATGCAGTTTTGGTGTCCAGGGGAACCGGCATCCCCATTAGTCATTTCAGCATGATGCAATGATTCAAAAGTTCAATAAAAAACATCATGGATGAAGTTCATATAGCTTATATAAGACTACATCATTGACACTACATGGTATAATAAGTAACAATTTAAACCTCCAAAATTTCTTCTTCTGCTGGTAATGTTGATTCAATCTAACTACAGAAGAGGGTAGCAACAATCTAACATACAAATGGTGTTAGCAAAAAAAAATGATAGTTAACTTCATAAACTACTTATGGATCGTAGCCTCAACAAACTATCATGACAAAAGAAGCTAGCAATGCAGTTTTGGTGTCCAGGGGAACCGGCATCCCCATTAACCATTTCAGCATGACGCAATGATTCAAAAGTTCAACAAAAAACATCATGGATGAAGTTCATATAGTTTATATTAGCAACGTGTCCTGCATGAAAGGATACTTCGGGCATGTCCAAGCATTCTATTGTCTGTCTACCTCAAAGATCCAATGAATATATCTACATGGATAGACTGATCATCAAGCATTGTTATAATATATCTAGCTGCACCTCCATCATATCTAGAGAAATTGAGTTATATATGACTGAATTAGCAAGTCATGGAACACTACAATTGAACTGGAAAGTATGCTGTCAATTAGTTCACTGGCTGATTGATGCATATAACTATCTAGTTTCATTTTCGTTTTGTCATAAACAACTTTACCATAAACTAATTGTTCCAAAGCGCAAAACATTGATGCGAAGGCATTGCTCGACTTATGAATCATGAAAATGTATCCATAGTTTCATACACAGCTAACCTCGAACAGTATCTATACCTACAATTTTACATTGACTGAATTTATTCCATCATCTGTCCAGTTCAGATTGTGAACTCAGAGCCCTGCTCAATTCCAAATTACCTTGACTGAGTAAAAGTACATATCTGTATGTTGATTTCGCGTGTGTGTGTGTGTGTGTGTGTGTGTGTGTGTGTGTGTAGCTTCGGCCAACCAAAAAAACCAACGTTCTCAGCTAGAAATCAAAATAAAGAACTCACTCACCTGAATGAAGTTGGTGAACTTGGGATCTTGTGCACTGTGGGCATAATTATTCTATTTGAGCTTCATTTTCACGTGTACTGCTCAATGTTCATACCCAACGCTTGCACTTATCTCCTGAATCTGAAAAATTCTGCTAGTTAGAATTTCCAACCACAACCCCCTCCCACTAAGGTATGTACTAATACTCAAAGACAATTTTTGTTTGAATCATGAATTATGTTCTATCATCCGTCAATAATACATTGCCCAAACAAACATGTTCTACGAAGTTGGTGAACTCACTCACCTGAATGAAGTTGGTGAACTTGGGATCTTGTGCACTGTGGGCATAATTATTCTATTTCAGCTTCATTTTCACCTGTACTGCTCAATGTTCATACCCAACGCTTGCACTTATCTCCTGAATCTGAGAAATTCTGCTAGTTAGAATTTCCAACCACAACCCCCTCCCACTAAGGTATGTACTAATACTCAAAGACAATTTTTGTTTGAATCATGAATTATGTTCTATCATCCGTCAATAATACATTGCCCAAACAAACATGTTCTACGAAAGGATTTGATGAACTCGATCAATGAATGGACGAAAAACTCTGACCCTGCACACGCAGACAAAGCAACAAAATCATCCCGCAACACCACATCTGTGAGCGCACACATAGGAACGCAATTAGCAACAGAGAACACGCAGCATCGACCAACCTTGAGAACGAAGGGCAGCAGCACGGTGGCTGCGAATGCGTATGAGTAGTAGTGGCGGCGCGGGTCGAGCCAGGCCAAGGCCAAGGCGGTGGTGGCGAGGCCAGAGGAGGCGGCGGCCGAGGGTGGGGAAGGCCGGGAGGAGGCGAGATGGAGCTCCATTCGCCATAGCAAAGCACCAAGAGGGGGATGAATGGAGGAGTGGGGAAACGAAGAAGAGGAATGGGTAGGGAGGCCTAGGGGGCGGGAGGGAGAAAGAGGGAGGAAGAGGGAGGGAGGCGGAGAACAGAGAGGGAAGGAGGGATCTGCAGCGGGAGGGAAGGAGCCGGAGGGAGCGGGAGGCGGAGGCGGCGGCGGTGGAAGCAGCTAGGGGAGGAGCGGCGGCACGCGGGACGGAGCGGGAGAGGAAGAGGGAGGGGTAGGAGGCGGCGCTGAGTGGCGGAGGGGAGGCGGCGAGGGGGGCACGCGGGACGGAGCAGGAGAGGAAGAGGGAGGGGTAGGAGGCGGCGCTGAGTGGCGGAGGGGAGGCGGCGAGGGGTGGGCCAGGAGGCGGCGCTGCGGCGCGGGACGGAGATGGGTGGGGGAGCAGCGGCGAGAGCGAGAGCGAGAGAGGAGACGCGAGAAGAAAGGGGAACGGACGCATCCAGCAGCTTCGCTTCGCGAGCGACGTGTCCTAGTTCACGAGCGAGCGCAAGCGGCCGTCCGGACCAAGCGTAGGAGCTCCATCGTGACCGGCCGCTCCGCATCCGACGGACGAATTTTTTTGGGGCGACGTGGCAGGGCAGCTGAGCTGCCTTTCTTCCAAGAATAAAATTTAGTAATTACAAGAGGCTATCATTTCTATGAAATCTAATTACCTGAAATATTGGAAAGAAATCTCATTCCTATATGTATTTGTATTTATTTTAGATCCTCGAGCTAAATTCAAGGATTTGTTAATGTTCTCCAACTTCTCAGTGATGCTAGAGTCTTAGACTATTCTAACTATTTTTGTAGATGTTCGTACTAAATTTTCCGAGGTTTATCAAAAGTACAAACATAATTTTCAGGGAGTTCGCTTGCAACAACCTCCAATACCACCCACCACAGGTAAGAAGAAAACTACGTGGGCAAAATATGAGGTGCAGGTTCTTCCTCCAGGTCCAAGAGTTCAAATTCTACAATGTTAGGTTCTGAAGCAAGACCAATCGTCCAACCAAGGAGTGGGGAGCTATGCACCTATCTGGACAGTGATACTGAGGATTATCAGGAAGAGCTCTTTGAACTTTTGCAATGGTGGCATGACCATAATGTAACATATCTAGTGCTATCCATATTAGCACGTGATGTGTTAATTTTTCTTGTCTCCACGGTTTCCTTTGAGTTTGCTTTTAGTGGTGGAGATACTTCTAACTGTGAAAGATGGTAAAGATACTTCTAACTGTGAAAGACCGGGAACAAGCTGATGTACGAGAACACCACTCTATAGAAAATCTAGACTTGGCGGACGTGTTAGAAAATCTTTACCTAGACAACGACACTTAGAACATAGATGAATATAGAGCTATAGGTTTGATAAGGATTAAAATCTCTATGTATTACTTTAATACATAATAAAAGACCATATGTCTTCGTGGTCATAACCCCTAAGGCTAACGACCCCTGAGGTCGTAAGGATTCCAAAGGTTACATAATGGGTACCCTGGTCGGATAAGGTCCTATACCCAGTCCCCGACCAGATGATTGCTCAAAGAAGCAATGAACTGGCATGTAGATCTAACTCTAAGTATATTCCTTACCATGTGATGAATGGAACACATGTCATATTAGCTCCATACCACGCGACGTTTCATAGTCCTGAGACACTAACAATTACCACCATACGGTTTAGTGTCTCACAGACACCAACTGACGATCAGTCACTGTTTTGTTAACTGTAACTAACCCTCCGACTGGACGCATCACTTCCAAGAGACACCTTATAGGAGTAACTGCCACCCCTTCAATGGTTATTTAGGGGTTGAAGCACGGAGGAACAAAGGCATCGGATTAGTGCATCATAATTGGCATTAGATTCATGTTTCAAGTCTGATTCAATAGCATAGTAAGCATTACGCCCCCGTAAAGGATCCAGTTCAGAGCAGTAAAGAGCAATCACATTCTCTCCCAACAATTCTTTGCCATTTTCCTCTATTTATTTCGTAAGATCGGCGACTCGATCGTCAACAGCTGGCGCCGACCGTGGGGAAGAAGACGTTGAATTCTTGAAGATTACTTCACTCAAGTATTCCTAATTCACTCCGTCTGCTTCATCATCGCTCATGTGAACATGGCAGGGACTTGGGATGAAAAAAACTGGTTCAACCTGGCGGACTACTCCAACCTTGACATGGACATATGCATCCGCACCATGGTTCCTCCTATGCCGGCTCACCACCTGCTGAGGTCAGCGAGGTCGACTTGATGGAGGAGGATTCACCAATACCATCAGTGGCACTCATAGAGGATTTAGTTGTTCCGACCAGTTCGGAATATTTGAATGCCTCAACAAGCCCAGTCTCTCCGACCGCCAAGACTGGTGATAAAACTCTGATGCTGTGATCAGAGGATCAATGTACTCTTGATACGGTCATGGGCGACCAATATTCGCCAACGGCTCCTACGTATTCTAGGGGCCAACCGACATCTGGTGAAGGTGTTAATAAAGTTACCATTGATCATAGGCCAAGTGGGAATAATAAAAATCAGCGTACGATCGGCAATCCGCTAGATCAGGCTGAGTCCACCACAAAGCCCACTGGAGACGCTAATCTCCGACTGCTCCCCATCATTGAGGCTCCTTGTCGAATCCCTAGAAGGCTCTCCCTTAGTTACGACGGGAGTTCATCGAAGGACTGTTGTTGGAAGCACGAGGTTCACGCAATCAGAGATACTAATCAAGATGATGTGCACAGTCCTCCATGGCTTGACCCGCCACCACATACTGATGGAAATGGTATAGGCTCTCAAGAACCAACTAGTGGAGGAGAACGAACTGATGGACGTGATCAACCTCACAGTGCATGACAGGTCAGACAGGGCAAGATGAAAGGTCAGAAGGACATTCGACTCATCAAATGTCAACTGCTAGTCAAAATCCTCCAAGACCTTCGGTAACGATCCAAAACCTGCAATGAGTTCGTGACATTCTGCATAACCTAGACCCTGCTTTGGCAGAGACTCTGGGTTATGTCCAAATTGCAGGATATGTATCGGAGATCCTCCAATAAACCATGTAGCATACAGAAATGTACCGGGAGCAGAGGAACTTGCCAAGTCACACGATGACTTCGTCCCAACGCTCCTCTCTTAGTAGAGGATAACATGGTCGGTCGGAGGACCGAACGATACCAAGACCCCCTCGTAGGTTCTGACTAAGGAAACACGAGGGAAGACGACTCTTCCCAGCAGCCACTCCTCCTCGTCGTCAAGAGGAATGACCACTTGGTTCCGATAACCTTCGCCATCGCCTGAACTAGGCAGGTGGTCAAAGACGTAGCACTAACGTCCACGACCGGATTAGGACACCGGATACTAGGTATGCAAATCTAAAGAAATAGTCCCCGACCGACTATAATCCGGCTCCGTTCCAGAGAAGACGCCACGACTCCATTTGTGAGAACCCGAGGTATTTAACTTGTAATACATAACTATCCAATTGGTCCTAGCATTACAAACAAAATATCCTGACACCTGATGTAACATGCACCTCCTAGGAGCGATACACATACACCATCACAAAATTTGAAACATCAATTCCATACACAAGTCATTACCATACCGAGTCTTCATTATTTACAACCCAAAATGCATACAAGTTTAAATTGCAAAAGGGGCCAACCGACCAAATATAACAATCCAAAAGTACTAAGTTGCTGTGGAAACATAGCCATAAGATGGCACCAAAAGAAAAGGCCGACTGGTTTGCCCTTACCCACAAGGCAACCGACCGGGCCACCAAGCTAGTTGTCCTGCACGTAGTCAGTCTCACAATAGTTAACCCCTTGGGGGTTAACCTCCTCTGCAGCAAATAGGCAATGCAGTTCAGTACAAAAACATACTTGCAAGACTTACGAATAACAACCCTGTACACAGCTACATGCAAGCTGAATCAAAGGAGAAAGGCTATAGGGTTCATTTTCAGCACAAAGTAATATTTCGTTTGCAATAGTGTAATAGATTTAAGGCAATTTTAACAAATCTATTTTTATTTATTTAAATAATAGCGAAGCAACATTATAAACATAATTAACATCTTGGAGGTGACTTCTCAACAGCCACCATAACATAGCATGAATTACCCAATCGTACCACCCGAATTCATGTTTTATTAAAATGTTATAGTCTAAATCTTGCACGACCTAACCAAGCATGTCCATAACCAAGGACGAGGCTATTCGAATAGTTTATACCCTGTAGGGGTGTACAACTATACCCACACACCAGACCGCCTTTTTGCCATGCAATAGAGCACACTTCCTTAGGTATGCCGGCAAGGCTAAGTCCTACGAGACATTTCCAATATTGTGTATTAACTACGAGTCGCCTGTATAGATGGAAACCCATACGTTGTGTTGAAGTCATCGGCCTTAGAAAAGTACCGATGCTCCTCGGTGTGGATAACCTAGACAGGAACCCACTGCCGCACACCCAACAACAACACACAATAATTCCTTTTTAATACAACATACAACACACACAACCTCCTGCGACTCGGAGCTAACACACGCCAAAGTACTAAGTCAAGAGGGGTTCCCATATGGCCCTCATGTGGAATGCACGCGATAATGCTTGGATCAGTGTCACATCCCCAAGTTAATAAAAGATAATTATATTGCATCTCATCAACATGCATCATGTTTTGAAGCAATTGCATATTTTATTGCACTTGGAAAATCTCAAACAAGTGTTAAACCTACACTTCAAACTATAACTCCAAACAAAAGCAGGAACAAAACCTTATGATCATCATCCGCAAATAATTTATTCAAATACTATTTTAATTATCATGAATTAATATAATTTTTCCAAATTTTTGGGAATAGTTTTAACCCTCACAAAATTCAAATACAATCCAATAACCTATATTGGGTTTGGATTTCAACTGAACAAAATATATCATGAACAGTAAGGTCTAATAATTTTTATGGACACTAGACCTTCCCAGGAACACCCCTGATTTATTTCAGGATTTTGGGAAATTATTTCTATTTATAAGGCTTTGGTCAAAGTAGAGGAAACATTTTAAATCTCAGTCAACTCAGACCCAACCAGCCGATACTATTCCTCGGGCTCAAGTCCGACGCGATGAACTAACTTGGTCGAATCAACTAATTGCACCTCGCGAATCGTCTGATTAAGATTCAACGGACCTGATCTCGCAACTATTCGGACTAGTCCAAACTTTCCTTTGAATTTGGGCCATCCATTCATGATCGAACGGCTCTGACAGAACCCGCTCATCGCACCAGGCCACACTCGTGCGCGTGCTGTTTCGTGTCGCTGACATGGTGGGCCCAAGCTGTTAGCATCGTCTCCCTCCTCACGTTGGCACTCGCGTAGAGCTGCTTCGCCACGCGGCCGCGACGCTCTGCCTCGCTCCGTCACGCCGTGACCGCACCGCCCCTTCCAACCAGTCCTGGAGCTCCCTCACTTCACGCCACCTCCATAGCCGTTAACACCCGAGAATAATACCTCCTCTTCCACCTCAATTCGCCCCATTCCTTCTCTCGGGGATGAGAAAGAAGAAGCTCGCATTTGCTTCCTACTCGGGTAAACTTCGACCGCGTGATTCCTCTCCTCTCTACATTCAACGCCTTATCCATTTTGGCTAACCTTAGCTCTTGCGATTGCTTGTAGCGTCTAGACCATCTTCGTGTCTTCCTCAGCTCCAGTTCACGCCCAGAGCACGCACACGAGGACATCCTCGTGCAAACTCCATGCTCGGTGAGTATGGTCCTCAATCTCCCGCGTCATATTCTGTCCCGGAGCATCACAACTAAAACCCCTCAACTAATTTTGCTAATGCGCGACAAGATCTGGTGGATTTGAAGCTTGGACCCATTTCGGCCAAAGAACACCCTTTCACCTCCCACCTTGATCTGGTAATCCATTTCTCAATTCCTTGCTACTGGAGCATCCTTCAGGTAGCCTTCTTATAGTCTGTAGATGCTTGGGCACCTGCTTCTTTGAACGCTGCGGAGCTTGTTTGTGCTGTGCATGGTTGCCGTAGTTGTAGCGCTGCCTATCTCTAGCTAGCCATCGCTATGGGGCCACCTCAGAGGTCGCCGCCACTTCCATTCGGTGCACAACACTATTGCGCACCTATCCCAGCCCTTGGCCGGCTCTGCCGCGGCATGTAGCGCTGGCGAGCCGTCGGGCAAGCAAGCGGGCACGTTGTCGGACGCCGACCAACACTGTAGCAAAATCATTAACGGTTAATGGTAATGATTAGCTTTAATGGTTGTCTTAGCTGCCCTAATGTGTCGCTTACATGCGGGCCCTGCACACAGAAAATAGCGGTGTTAAACGAAGCCATTGAGCGGCTGACGAGTGGGCCCGACCACTTAAGCGTGTGCGTAGTGCGCATGCACGCGTGGACCAAGTCCAGTGAGACATGCCACTGACATCGGGCCCCACTTGTTAGTTTGGTATTTTAAACCGGTAGTTAATTAGAAAACGCACTATTCACTGGGCCCGCTAGTCAGTGATTGTGGCTAGCACCACGCCTAGTGAGAAAAGTAAGAAAAGCTTTAGGAAATTCGAAATCCATTATTTTACACACTAAAAAACATGAATAACTTCTATAATACATAACTAATTCATCTTAACTCCAAAATGGATGAAACCAGTGCTAATAATTTTCATTTTTAATGAAATTTATATTAAAATTGGTTCCAAACCTATTATTTTTACAATAGAAAAAGGTTGATGACTTTAAAACTGCATAACTAATTCATAAAAACTCCAAATGAGATGAACCCAGATATTTTAAACTTGTAATAATATTCTATATTTATCTACATAATCCTTGTATCCCCCACTATTTTACAAATTTTGGCCAAATAATTAAATTGCATGAACTTGAACATATTGAAACCTGAAATTCAAATTGCTATAACTTTCACATAATGACTTCAAAAAGAATAATTCTTTCACCTAAATTCATATAAAATCATACACTAGCCACTTTAGAAAAATCATGCATTTTTTAGTATTTTTATTTTTGAGGTATTTCTCGGTGTTTATCGATATCGTTATTTCTCTAGATCTCGAAGTGATTGATATTGACTCGTACACTACAGAGAGTGAGCAATTGATCTACCAGCAAGGCAAGCATCATTTGAACTTTCTTTTCCATCATATTTGATCCCAGTTTTGATAAGATAGTGCAATGATAATTGCTTGCATGCTTATTTTGCTATGTCACTATCTTTGTGATGTGTAGTTAGTTATATCCTATTCATTGAGGTTAATCTTGAATTATTCTAGTACCACATGCTTAAGATGGGTTGTGTGAATTACGGTATGGTTTGCTTAGCCATTGTGACGACCCACCCTGTGATGTACCGTAAGAGGTCCGGGAGGACCATTTTTTTTTGCTCTGCGAAGTCACCACGGAAAGATGTGGTAGCACCGCATGGAGCTTAACCGAGGTCTGCCAGACCTCCCAGAGGTCTTGCGGACCTCCCGGAGGTCGTGGCCGCCACCCGCCTCAGTAGCACCTCCAGCACATCACTAAGAGAGGTCCGCAGACCTCCCGAACTAAGTCCCAAGGACCTCCTGGTGGTCCTGCCCCTATGCATCTGAGCTAGTCCCAGGACAACAGAGCTAGCCCGCACAAGAACACAAGCCAATACCACAACCACAAGGTCAAACAAAGATGAAGGCATAAATTAAACTTTATATAATAGGACCTTATGGCCAAGCTTGTTAACAAGAGGTCTCGCCATCGAGGGCTTACAACACCAACGAGGACTTACACAACAGGCAACAAGGAGCTTCTAGGGCTCAAACACCAGAACACGCAAAAGCCATCCAACAAGGACCACAGGTTGTCGGGTGGAGGACGTCCTAGGCAGCTTAGTCGTCGAAGAACTCCTCCTCGAAGAGGTCTGCACTGACCAAGACTTGATCATCCTCATAATCTGCTTTGACCAGGGGCTTAAGCCATGAGTACTTGGAATGTACTCAAGAAGTCACAGAGAGCAAAGATGCAATAATATTCATGCGGACTTACCAATGGAGAGTTGTATGGTTGGTTTGCATAAAACAATTTGTATAAGCCCATGCCAAAAGACCACCCAGTCTTGGCACAACAGATTTTAACCAAGTGATCTCACACCACACCAACACGACTTAGGCG
The DNA here is from genome assembly GCA_036346405.1 of Phyllostachys edulis. Taxonomy (NCBI): domain Eukaryota; kingdom Viridiplantae; phylum Streptophyta; class Magnoliopsida; order Poales; family Poaceae; genus Phyllostachys; species Phyllostachys edulis. The sequence goes on along the minus strand of CM070565.1, from coordinate 30,524,973 downwards.
TCCCGCCATAGTCGCTCAACAATGGCACCACCACACATTCCATATTTATTAGTCAAGATTATTAGAGATGAAGCATGATACGTTGAACCACGTTTTCTAAGCAAGGTCAGTATAAGACCCACGGCCCCCATGTTGGCAAATAACAAAGAACACCAACTAAATTATCCACCCTAAGGCTCACAAGGTGAACATGACAACATGATGGAGACAAGGTATAAAGGAGGCATAACAGCAAGTAGGCAAGTAACTACAACCCAAACCATTTTCATATAAACATAGCCATGCATGATAAAGTAAAACCGAAATACATTTACGAAACTTGGTTCAAGATGATCAAAAGGGGATTTGTGGCTTGCCTTGGTCAAGTAGTGGAGAGCCTTCTGCAGCAAGAGCTGGGTCCAAGATCTCCTCGAACTCGTGATCTACACGTTCGCAAGAAAACCAAATAAGCAAAACCACACTAAGCTAGAGAACTTCAAAAGAACCAAAAAGGAACTCAAACCAACTCAGCCAAAAAGGAAACCAAGAGGCTTAACACAGCCTCAAAGAGCTCCTGGGAAAGGTCTTTCACAAGGAAGAACTGAAAGCAGATGAGGCAGGAAGGAAGAAATGAGCAACAAAGTTACAAAGGTGGCCCGCCTGTGCTTTATATAGCCGAGTTGGTAGTGTGCACCACAAGGAAAAACTTCGGTGAGGTGTAGGCAATCGGGACAACTAGGGCAAGGCTTGCCCTAAAAGAATTGAAATAAAGTACCTCGGATGTGATCGCATTTAATGTGACCCGACACCTACTAAATGCGCCTGAGTTACGAGGCAAAGCAATAATTACAAGGTGAAGAGGGGTGGCAAGTGGGGCCGATCAAAGGGTGCACCACAAGTCAAAGAGGTGGCCCCACCGCAAGGGTCATCCCCGCCAAAGACCACTTGTGAGGTCTGGGCAAGAGGTCCAAGACACTCAGAGGGGAGGTCTGGACAGGAGGTCCAAGGACACAAGAGGAGGTTCGGACAAGAGGTCCGTAAAGCTCACCACGAGGAGGTCTGGCCTCGACGACACACTGCACAGGGAGGTCTAAGGGTCAAGATTTCAAGGGAGGACCTCAACGGTCCAGATCAAAGGGTGCAGGGAGGTCGACCAATAGGGATATCTTGATTTAGGAGGGTGGTCCTTACAAAAGACCAAAGAAGGACCGAGGAGGTGGTCTTTGCAAAACAACCAGGAGGAGGTCTCGAAACAAGGAAAACGCAAAAGAAAGGCGAGACGTTCGATTAAAATCAGGCGGCCCAAAAAGGATATGAACGTTGGACCAAACTAACGTGCCCTTAGGATCGGGCCATCAAACCACATCGGATGGTCCTAAGGTTAAGAAGGCAAGGCCTCAAGCGTCTGACCACGAGAGTCAAAGATGGGTCCAAGCGCTAAGGAGGTATTGGACCTAAGGAGGTCGGAATCTTTGGATCCAACTAAGGGAGGACTGGATGGCTAAGATCTCCGAGAGGAGGTCCTAATGGCGAGATCCTAACAAGGGAGGTCCGAGCGGCTAGATCTCAACAAGGAGAGGTCTCGAGCGGCTAGGTCTCAACAAGGGAGGTCTCGAGCGGCTAGATCTCAACAAGGGGTGGTCTGAGCGGCTAGATCTCAACAAGGGAGGTCTGGCGGCTAGATCTCAACAAGGAGAGGTCTGAGCGGCTAGGTCTCAACAAGGGAGGTCTCGAGCGGCTAGATCTCAACAAGGGGAGGTCTGAGGCTAGATCTCAACAAGGGAGGTCTGAGCGGCTAGATCTCAACAAGGGAGGTCTGAGCCAGATCTCAACAAGGGGAGGTCTGGCGGCTAGATCTCAACAAGGGAGGTCTGAGCGGCTAGATCTCAACAAGGGCCGAGTGGCTAGATCTCAACAAGGGAGGTCTGAGCGGCTAGATCTCAACAAGGGGAGGTCTGCGGCGCCTAGATCTCAACAAGGGAGGTCTGAGCAGCTAGATCTCAACAAGGGAGGTCTGAAAGAGGGGAGATAAGAGAGAGGTGCGGATCTCAAAGAGGTTCAACCCAACAAAGGAAGTTAAGAGAGAAGAGACAAACCCAGGGACACACAGAGAGGCTCAAACAAAGAAGGAACACCAACAAAGAACTTAATTAAGGCTTAATTAATTCCAATTGAACTCTCCAGATTTCAAGACGTCGAGGTTAAGCTTTGGATTCTCAATAAAGCCAAATGGTTACTTTTATTTTGAAAACCGGGCAAGAAACTTTAAAGAAAGCGGACGTTACAAATCTTCACCCCTTAAGGGAATCTCGACCCGAGATTCAGCCGAGCTAGGGAACAAGTGGGGAACTCCTTCTTGAGGTCCTCTTCACGTTCCCAAGTTGCCTCGGCCAGAGTGGTTGCTCCATTGCACCTTGCACGCCTTGGTGGTCTTGTTCCTTGTAACTCTCTCGACACGTCCATTCTTGATGGGGTGCTCTCTGTAAGTGAGGTCTTCTTGGAGGTCCTGACTTCTAAAGGCATCTGGTCCTCTGGCGATCGCAAGCACTTTTTCAAGCTGTGAAACATGGAACACATTGTGGACTCCAAATGAAATGAGGAGGAGGTCCAACTTGTAGGCTACTTCACCCTTCTGCAAGGACTGAAACGGACCAATAAACCTTGGAGCAAGTTTCCCACTAACTCGAACATTGCATACCCTTGAGAGGTGACACTTTGAGGTAGACTTGGTCTCTGGAACAAAAGCTAGGTCTCGGCGTCTAACATCTGCGTAGCTCTTTTGCCGTGTTTGAGCAGCCCTTAGCTTCTCCCTTATTGACCTTACTTGATCTTGACTTCTTTTAGTAGGTCCTGCCAAGAACTTGACCTTCACCCGATTCTCATCGAAGACAAGGAGTCCTACATTTCCTCCCATAAATAGCTTCAAAGGGACATTTGAAGGCTCGCTGGTAGCTGTTATTGTAGGAAAATTCTGCATATGGCAACATCTTGTCCCAACTAGATTGCCTTTCTAGGGCACAAGCTCTCAAAGATGTCCTCAAGGACTTGATTAACTCTCTCGGTTTGGCCATCTGTTTGTGGGTGGTGCAGTTTGTCTTGAAATTAAGGTCTGTGCCCAAGGCATCATGTAGCTTTTGCCAAAATTTGGAGGTGAATTGGGATCCTCATGCGAGACTATCTTCTTTGGAACACCATGGAGGCACACAACCTTTGCCATGTAGATCTCGGCAGCTTTGTCTCGAATAGGTAGTCTTCACAGAATAAAGTGAGCCATTTTTGTCAATCTATCCACAATGACCCAAATGGAATCAAAACCAGCTTGGGTATGAGGTAAACCAGTTATGAAGTCCATCCCGACCTCTTCCCATTTCCACTCGGGTATGGGTAAAGGCACTAAAAGTCCTCCGTGTCTTTGGTGCTTTCGCTTAACTTTTGGCAAGTGTCACATTTGGCCACAAAATCTGCTATTTCTCTCTTCATTTTCGCCACCAAGACAATTCCTTGATATCTTGGTACATTTTGTAGCTCCTGGGTGTATAGAATACAATGTCTCATGTGCTTCTTTAAGTATTACTCCCTTGAGCTCTGTGTTATTGGGCACACAGAGCCTCTTATCAAACCAGACCGCACCTAGGTCGTTTATAGAAAACCTTGCGCCTTTCCTTCTCTTATGTTGGCCTTGATTTCTTGGATGTTAGCATCTCCCTCTTGGGCTGCCTTGATCTGTTTTTGCAATGTGGGTTGCACTTCAAGTGCTGCTAAGAATCCCTCTTCAACTAATTTAAGTCTAAGCTTCAAGAATTCTTCATACAAAGTAGGTTGGCTCTCCTTGATCATCAAAGTATTAGCATAAATTTTCTGCTCAAGGCATCGCCACCACGTTGGCCTTGCACAGGTGGTAATGAATTCCCACATTGTAGTCCTTAATAAGCTCTAGCCACCTTCTCGCCTCAAATTCAGATCTGCTTGAGTAAAGATATACTTTAGGCTTTTGTGGTCAAGATAGATTTCACACCTATTACCTATGAGGTAATGGCGCCAAATCTTTAAGGCATGAACCACAGCAGACTAACTCTAGGTCATGAGTAGGGTAGTTTGCTTCATGGGGCTTCAAGCTGTCTTGAAGCATAAGCTATCACTTTTACATCTTGCATAAGAACACAACCAAGTCCTTGCTTTGATGCATCACAATAGACCTCAAAATCTTTCCCGACATCTGGAAGAACCAAAAGCTGGGCAGAGGTCAACTTCTTCTTAAGCTCTTGGAAGCTTTGTTCACACTCGAGGTCCAGAGGAACTTCTTTTCTTTCTTTAACGGTGAGTGAGAGGTCTTGCAACACTGGGAAAAGCCTTCAATAAACCTTCAGAGTAGCCACCATGCCAAGAAAACTCGACTTGAGGCCTTGCCCTAGGGGGTTCCCAATTGAGCACATCTTGCACCTTGGTGGGATTGATGACACTCCATCTTCGACAAAACATGCCCTAAAAGACCACTTCCTTTAGCCAAAATTCACACTTACTAAACTTGGCAAAGAGCCGATGAGCTCTCGGCTTCCCTAAAACCGAAAAGAGATGGCTTGCATGCTCCTCTTCACTCTTGGAATATACAAGAATGTCATCAATGAAGACAATGACAAACTTGTCTAGGTACTCCATGAACACTCGGTTCATCAAATTCATGAAATAGGCGGGGGCATTGGTCAGCCCAAAAGACATGATAGTGAATTCAAATAACCCATACCTAGTTGAAAAAAGCTGTCTTAGGGATGTCTTCCTTGTGAATCTTGAGTTGGTGATATCACATTCTCAAGTCTATCTTTGAAAACAAAGACTCCCTTCAATTGATCAAACAAATCATCGATTCTTGGCAAAGGATACTTGTTCTTAATGGTGACATCATTGAGAGCTCTATAGTCCACACACATCCTTTGAGTACCATCCTTTTAGGCACAAAATCACTTTGGGGCTCCCCAAGGTGAGGAGCTAGGTCTAATAAAACCCTTGCTCTACAAGTCTTCCAACCGATCATCAACATGCAATCTGAGGGCCTTTTGGAGATGGGGAGGTCCCAGGACAAGGTTAATGACAAACTCAAGGTCTCTGTCTGGGGTATTCACAGGAGCTCATCAGGAACACATCCACAAATTCTTTAACAACAGGGACATCCTTCAAAACTTGAACTTGGCGCTGCAAGATAGGGCTCCTTGGAGCTTCTCGAGGTGGCGAAAACTTCACAAATGGCACCACTAGGGCTGGTCAAAGAGATACTTTTGCCACTACAATCCAACATGGCATGGTGGTTAGCTAGCCATCCATGCCCAAGATCACATCTAGGGACCCGTGTCCAAAAGGATAAGGTTGGCTAGAAATTCTACTTCTTCTATGACCATTTTCACTTGTGGACAACCCCGATTCATACTTAGTTACGAGTCGGGATTGAACCAACAAGGTAGTCTTAAGAGCAACAACTCAAACCGGTGCTTTGCGGCAAAACTCCAGAAATAAATGAATGGGAAGCTCGAGTCAAACAAAAGCTACGGCAAACCTTTGAATTTACTAGGAACATACCTAGTACCACATCCGAGGAAGTCTGAGCTTCTTCCATCGCCACATGGTTCACACGGCCCCTTCCAAAAGTCCGGGAGGTCTGGCTTGAGGAGGTCCTACTACCTGAGAGGTCTTGGCCAAGGGAGGTCCTGAAGTAGAGGTCTTTGCAGGTGGCTCGATCTTGATGGGCATTGATTGGCAAAATGCCCCACTTGATGACACTTGAAATAGGTGATCCCCTTCTTTGTGGGGTTATTTGGGTTGACTTGGTGCTGCCAAGGAGGCGGTTGAAATTTGGTCGGTGGCAAGGAGGTCTTGACAGAGGTCTGGGAGGTCCAGGAGGTCCTTGGCGCTTGGGTTGGTCTTGTACAAAGCGTCTTGACACGCTGGGAGGTCTTTCTTGAGCAGGAGGGTGGCACCTTTCTCTTGAAGGACTCGAGAGAGTTCTCTTGGGATTCCTCAATGAGCATTGCCTTGTTCACCATATTTGGAAATCGGGATAATCGTTGCCCACAACTTGAACTTTTAAGCTGGGATGGAGGCCTCGCTGAAGCGCTTCGCGTGCATCATCCGTAGCCACATCTTCATGAGCATAACGTGACAATTAGGTGAACTTTGTGAGATACTCGCTCACTGACATCTTTGCCTTGGTTGAGCTCTCTAAACTCTTCCTTTTTCATCTCTACCTTCCCATCGGGACATGCGAGTGTGAAAAGTAGCTGCATGACTCGCCCAAGTGATCCTCCTGGGGTGACATGTGAGGCACAAAATGTGTCCCACCACTCACCGCAGTCCTTCCAGTTGATGTGAGGCAAACAAAACCTTCTCCTGTCTTCACAAATGAGCAATATCCAACTTCTTCTCTGTTGATCTCGGCCAATCATCGGCATCTAAGGGCCTGGGAGCTCGAAAATGTAGTCGGGCGTGTCTTCATGAACTCGACCTTGATTGATGGTGATTTGGGGGTGGAGGGTGGAGCTGCTTTGCCGCTTGACTACTCGACTCATCATGGCAAGTAAAGCATTGGTGGTGCCGGCTTTGTTGAGCCATAATCTGGTTCATATTCGCATCATGGAGCTCATCATTTGGGCTTGTGCCGCCATAAACCGCCCAAAACCCGGGTCATTCTTCTTCTTTGGAGGAGGTGGAGGTGGAGGCAAGCTGTGCAGGGGCTCACCTCGACTTGTGGATCGCCGAGTCTGCACCATCTGGACAAAACTCTAAAGGCTTAATAGGTAAGACAGAAAGCATAGAGGATAAGAGGGATCAGAGAGAAAGATAGAGCATCAAAAAGGGGTAACTTGGTTAAACCCAAGAGAGAACCGAAAGGCCAGGAGGCCAAAAGAGGCAACCAAAGCTTCAAAGCAGAGGTCTTAAAGACACAAGCTAGGCAAGACTCGAGAATAGGACCAATAACCCTAACCTTACCACAGTCGGTCCTATAGAAATTATAAAGGCAAGGAGGTCAAATTAGACTTAAAAATTGAGGTTCCAGCAAGGGTAAGGTAACAAAACTAAAGAGGGAGTTAAAATTGAAGTAGAACAGGTAAGGAATGATTTAGACAAGTTAAGTACAAAGATAGAACCGAGAACAAGGTAAGAACCTCCAAACCGATTTTAAGTTGTTTTGCTTTAGAAAATAACCTTTTGAATCAAAACTAAACCGACCTTTCTACCTAGGGTCACGCCCTCACCACTGTGGCTCGATACCAAGCTGTGACGACCCACCCCGTGATGTACTGTGAAGAGGTCCGGAGGACCATTTTTTTTTGCTGCCAAGTCACCACGGAAAGATGTGGTAGCACCGCATGGAGCTTAACCGAGGTCTGCCAGACCTCCCAGAGGTCTTGCGGACCTCCCGGAGGTCGTGGCCACCACCGCTTCAGTAGCACCTCCAGCACATCACTAAGAGAGGTCCGCAGACCTCCCAAAGCTAAGTCCCGAAGGACCTCTGGTGGTCCCGCCTGTGCATCTGAGCTAGTCCCGGGACAATAGAGCTAGCCGCACAAGAACACAAGCCAATACCACAACCACGAGGTCAAACAAAGATGAAGCGCATAAATTAAACTTTATATAATAGGACCTTATGGCCAAGCTTGTTAACAAGAGTCCGCCATCGAGGGCTTACAACACCAACGAGGACTTACAGGCGGCAACAAGGAGCTTCTAGGCTCAAACACGAGTAACATAAAAGCCATCCAACAAGCACCACAGTCGTCGGGTGGAGGACATCCTAAGCGACTTAGTCGTCGAAGAACTCCTCCTCGAAGAGGTCTGACCGCTTTCGCACTTGATCATCCTCATAATCTGCTTTGACACGGGGCTTAAGCCATGAGTACTTGGAATGTACTTAGCAAGTCACAGAGAGCAAAGATGCAATAATATTCATGCGGACTTACCAATGGAGAGTTGTATGGTTGGTTTGCATAAAGCGATTTGAACAATAAAATAGTAATAGATTGAAAAGCAAAGAAAGTAAAACCATAGTACATAATACTTTTGATGTTTAAAAGGTGGGGTGAGCACCAACTCACAGCCACAACCAAAAGAAGGAGTTCGATCACACCGTGACTGTGTCCTTACCCAAAACCCACTCCAGAGCACCCACTCCAGAGGTCCAAACCAACCTCGACCACTACCGAGCCAACCTTGACCCCTCTGGAGCCGGCCAAGGTCTCTTCGAGGCAAAGCCAAGGCATCTCGGAAGTGTCCAAATGGCACAAGCTTTTGAAACAGCTACCCCTTGCACCATTTCATTGAGCATGTCCATGACCAAGGACTTGGCTATTGAATAGATCTTTACACTCTGCAGAGGTGTACAACTTTACCCACAATCCACGATCTCTCTAGCGGATCGGGTTCCGGTCACCCTTGCTCACTTCCTAAGGTGAGCAGTCTAGAGAAAGCTGCAAGGCCTTTACAAAGCTTTGAACTGACTCGGGCTGCCCGCTAAGGTTTATAATCCTCACGTGGTCTAGAAGTCCGCAGGTTATGGGGTGCCCCTCGACTTCCACAACCAAGTGTGCAAAGCACCCACTACTCACTCCCCGCCTTCTTGCCTCAAAGAAACAATTTGTATAAGCCCATGCCAAAAGACCACCCAGTCTTGGCACAACAGCTTTTAATCAAGTGATCTCACACCACAATCAACACTGACTTAGGCGCCCCGCCATAGTCTGCTCAACAATGGCACCACCACACATTCCATATTTATTAGTCAAGATTATTAGAGATGAAGCATGATACGCTCAACCACGTTTTCTAAGCAAGGTCAGATAAGACCTACGGCCCCCATGTTGGCAAATAACAAAGAACACCAACTAAATTATCCACCCTAAGGCTCACAAGGTGAACATGACAACATGATGGAGACAAGGTATAAAGGAGGCATAACAGCAAGTAGGCAAGTAACTACAGCCCAAACCATTTTCATATAAACATAGCCATGCATGATAAAGTAAAACCGAAATACATTTACGAAACTTGGTTCAAGATGATCAAAAGGGGATCTGTGGCTTGCCTTGGTCAAGCAGTGGAGAGCCTTCTGCAGCAAGAGCTGGGTCCAAGATCTCCTCGAACTCGTGATCTACACGTTCGCAAGAAAACCAAATAAGCAAAACCACACTAAGCTAGAGAACTTCAAAAGAACCAAAAAGGAACTCAAACCAACTCAGCCAAAAAGGAAACCAGGAGGCTTAACACAGCCTCAAAGAGCTCCTGGGAAAGGTCTTGCACAAGGAAGAACTGAAAGCAGATGAGGCAGGAAGGAAGAAATGAGCAACAAAGTTATAAAGGTCGGCCGCCCTGTGCTTTATATAGCCGGAGTTGGTAGTGTGCACCACAAGGAAAAACTCAGTGAGGTGTAGGCAATCGGGACAACTAGGGCAAGGCTTGCCCTAAAAGAATTGAAATAAAGTACCTCAGATGTGACTGCATTTAATGTGACCCGACACCTATTAAATGCGCCTGAGTTCGAGGCAAGAGCAATAATTACAAGGTGAAGAGGGGTGGCAAGTGGGGCGATCAAAAGGGTGCACCACAAGTCAAAGAGGTGGCCCCACCGCAAGGGTCATCCCCGCCAAAGACCACTGTGAGGTCTGGGCAAGAGGTCCAAGACACTCAGAGGGGAGGTCTGGACAGAGGTCCAAGGACTCAAGAGGAGGTTCGGACAAGAGGTCCGTAAAGCTCACCACGAGGAGGTCTGGACGCCGCACTGCACAAGGGAGGTCTAAGGGTCAAGATTTCAAGGGAGGACCTCAACGGTCCAGATCAAAGGGTGCAGGGAGGTCCCGACCAATAGGGATATCTGATTTAGGAGGTGGTCCTTACAAAAGACCAAAGAAGGACCGAGGAGGTGGTCTTTGCAAAACAACCGGAGGAGGTCACGGAAACAAGGAAAACGCTAAGCGAGAAAGCGAGCCGTTCGATTAAAATCGGGCGGCCAAAAAGGATATGAATGTTGGACCAAACTAACGTGCCCTTAGGATCGGGCCATCCAAACCACATCGGATGGTCCTAAGGTTAAGAAGGCAAGGCCTCAAGCGTCTGACCACGAGAGTCAAAGATGGGTCCAAGCGCTAAGGAGGTCTTGGACCTAAGGAGGTCGGAACCTTTGGATCCAACTAAGGGAGGACCTGGACGGCTAAGATCTCCCGAGAGGAGGTCCTAATGGCCAGATCCTAACAAGGGGAGGTCCGAGCGGCCAGATCCTAACAAGGGGAGGTCCGAGCGGCTAGATCTCAACAAGGAGAGGTCTGAGCGGCTAGGTCTCAACAAGGGGAGGTCTGAGCGGCTAGATCTCAACAAGGGGAGGTCTGAGCGGCTAGATCTCAACAAGGGGAGGTCTGAGCGGCTAGATCTCAACAAGGGGAGGTCTGAGCGGCTAGGTCTCAACAAGGGGAGGTCTGAGCGGCTAGATCTCAACAAGGGGAGGTCTGAGCCTAGATCTCAACAAGGGGAGGTCTGAAAGGCTAGATCTCAACAAGGGAGGTCTGAGCGGCTAGATCTCAACAAGGGGAGGTCTGAGCCAGATCTCAACAAGGGGAGGTCTGAGCGGCTAGATCTCAACAAGGGAGGTCTGCAGCGGCTAGATCTCAACAAGGGAGGTCTCGAGCGGCTAGATCTCAACAAGGGGAGGTCTGAGCGGCTAGATCTCAACAAGGGGAGGTCTGAGCGGCTAGATCTCAACAAGGGAGGTCTGAGCGGCTAGATCTCAACAAGGGAGGTCTGAGCGGCTAGATCTCAACAAGGGGAGGTGCGAGCGGCTAGATCTCAACAAGGGAGGTCTCGAGCGGCTAGATCTCAACAAGGGAGGTCTGAGCAGAGGGGAGATAAGAGAGAGGTCTCGGATCTCAAAGAGGTTCAACCCAACAAAGGAAGTTAAGAGAGAAGAGACAAACCTGGGGACACACAGAGAGGCTCAAACAAAGAAGGAACACCAACAAAGAACTTAATTAAGGCTTAATTAATTCCAATTGAACTCTCCAGATTTCAAGACATCAGGTTAAGCTTTGGATTCTCAATAAAGCCAAATGGTTACTTTTATTTTGAAAACCAGGCAAAAAACTTTAAAGAAAACGGGACGTTACAGCCATGCAAGTATAGAATGGTAGTTTGATTGTTGTGATTAACTTGACAATTGTGGGAGAAACATATTTTATTATATCCTTTTTATTCCAGATCTTTGTATCTGTGTTATGAGTTAAATTTTGTAATTTTAAATGAGTTTTGAGGTTTGGACAAGTGATTGCTAGTGAGGTTGCCTTCGTGCACGAGATTGGGTATGTGGTTGTCTTGTCCGGACCACTAAGGATCGAACTTTGGTACCTATGATTCAAGTAAAACTCATGCTATCACACACGGTATATGGGTGCTGTACGGTTAAGTAGGGGGGAAGGTTTTATTGTGTTATGTCCCATGGTGGTGTAAGGGCACTTGTGTTGATCATTTGTCCGTAGGAGCCGATGTAATGTTCTATAGTGTGCAAGGGAGCACCGATTTTTAATCTGTGCGTTGCATCGGTATTTCCAATACAACTTGTGAGCCACTTAGCAAGTGCTATCAGTCGCTTGTACTAAGTAAGGGAACATCTTGCAAGGGGGACTTAGCCCAATAGGATTTTCTTGCTGAAAACGACCGTATCTCGATTCTCCCTGACCGGCATACCTAAGGAAGTGTGCTATTTTCGGAGGCATCTGGATGCTTACGGGCTAATCGAGTCGTGTGGGTAAAGTAGTACACCTCTGCAGAGATAAATATATTCGAATAGCTGTATCCGCCGTTATGGACGATCGCTTGAATATGTGGCTGCTAATTGTTAGACTTTGAATTAAAATTTGTGGGTACAACTTGGTATTCGGTATGAATGGGTGTTCATGTACTTTAGTGTATCAAAGTGGGCTGCCACTTTGGTGATTGTTTGATTCATTTGTTGATATTTGTATTACTTATTCACATGATTTACTTCTACTTGAAATTTGTTTTTAAAATGGCAATTGATAAACTAGTATGTGTAGGTTGGAAAAAGTGTTGCGTTTTTCGCAAAACTAAAGCCACTAATGCTATCCTTTGAATATCCACTATGCATAACTAATTTTATCTTTGTGTAAGACTTACGAGTACAACTTTGTACTCAACCAGTTTGTCTACTGGTTCTAGGTATAGAAGACTGTGAGCCCGCTGAGCTTCTGAGTCATGATTTAGGCGACACTAACGAGTAGTGCTATCATTTAAATCCCAGTCGGTTGTCGATGGGTTATGGGGCATACCATGCTGAACTTTTGTTTTATTTACTTGTTTCCGCTGCTACTTTATGACCTCATTTGAATTTGGCCGGTTGGCCACTTGTAATAGTTGTAGACTTGAACTATTATGATGTATGTCTTTTGAACTATCAATGTATGAATGTTGTATGGATATTATCAATGTTGTATGTGAGTTTGGGTCTGTTGGTTGCTGATCTTGGGAGCCAACATAACCCCATTCTCGCTGTTCGTGGATTTCATTTTAACTCACTAAATGTGGTCATGCAGTACTCGCAGGGGAGCGGTATGCATGATCACTGTGGCTCTAGTTTCAGTAAAGACCTCTCATTTAGATGGAGTTAACTTAGAATCCATTTACCTGGTAGCCCAGAGTTGTCTCCTTAAGATCGGGTGGAGTTGTCTCCTTAAGATCGGGTGGGTCTCGATCTTACAGAAATAACCTCGGGGCTCCCACAGTAGTTGTATCAGAGCCATACTGACTGTAGGTTAGAGATAGCACATGCGTTAAGTTTAGCAAGTCCATTGGTCTAAAATTATTTTACAAATATCAAACTAATTTGAAAAAGTTAAGTTAGGAATCTCTTTTTTTTCCTTATCCATCTTAGTATCATTTCTCACCTTATTCTTGTTTCGATTTACAAAACTAACTCATCTTGCCCTTCTTGTCCTTAGATGAGTCGTCAGTATCTTGTCAAGGAGACCCAAGCAGAAGATGTGGACGGATACCCGGCACTACTTAGAGACATGGTGTGGAGAGCGAACTTCACATATTAGCCAACTTGCTCCATCTACTAACACGACAGAGGACCAGGGATGGAGGAGTACTTGGCAGTGGTCAATATTATTGCCAGACACGTGACAGGGAGTATTCCATATGGGTTCCAGGTACGTGGCACCTTTGAGGCCACGGCATTGCAGGAAGTAGCTCGTGTGGCCATGAGCCATCTTCGTCGTGACTTGACAGAATTAGCTCAGCCGCCATACGACCACCTTCCTATGCAAGCACGTGGCGCAGAAGTGAACACTTTTGCCAGGATTCAGTATGGAGAAGACCCTCAAGTGCGACGGCTGGCAAGATTGGTCCACATCATGGATCAGATACACCGTTGCACTATGCATGAGTTATGGGAGATGCGGCGTCGTCTCATTGTGGCTCAGGAGCATCTGCAACCCCCTATGCAACATGGGACTTGTAGACCGGTATGTGCTTTATGGGGAGAACAAGGTCTCCCCATATGCTTCAGCACCACCGGAGTACCGTCTTCCCGAAGTGGGAGGGCAAGTACCCAATTTTGGATCAAGGAGTCAAGCTCGTATGTCCGTAGGTTTCTTTCATGTCTAGAGGTCAGAACCTGAAGAAGGACATGTCATTAACATAGGATCCCCTCTACGTCTTATCCTGATAACCCCGAAGACACGGGATCACCTAGCTACTATTGGTTAAGTCAGTTTTCAGAAGGATTTAATCGAAACCCTTAGGCTTGTAGCTTAGTAAGCTCGCTGTTCGGATATGAGTTCAGCAAGCATGTATCCCTAGGTTTATGTATTAGGCTAGAAGTAGTTGAACTCTCAATGTTCTTTACACGAACTTTTGTTTTGGGCAATTACCATTCGCCTATGGGCTTATATGGATGTACTTATAACCGGAAAACTATGTATTGCTTTAATGGATCTTATTATGGCTTCTATGCCTTTGTGTTCTCATTTGGTGTTAATTTTGGTGTATTTCATTGCCATGTTGCATACTAGTTTAAGTTATCTCCCTTGCTGTCCAAAAAGTTTATTCGCACTCATTCGAGTGTATCCTAAGTCTATTCCCTAACCATCCATGTGACAATAGGATGACAGGGCCTAACACTCGATCAGGGGCTCAGCAGCAAGAAGGGTCACCACCCCCATGTACTCGCTCAGCTGCTTTGGATGAGCTCTATACGCGGGGAGAGGGTGGTGAGCCTTCTCATCGCCAAAGCCAGTATAGCAGCCCATTGGAAGAAGCGCTTCCACCACCTCCCACAATGGCAAAGGTGTTAGCCCAGATTGAAAGAAACCGCATGGATCAAGTGCGGATTCTGGAGGCTATAGCCCACAACACTTCCCCGACTCCCGGACCAACCGGAGGAGCCACCACTCAACGTGCACATAGGGGACTCGCTGATTTTCAGCGAACTAATCCTCCAACTTTCTCCAGCACGGAAGATCCTATGGAGGCCAAAGATTGGCCTAGGAACATAGAGAAGAAGCTGGCGACCGCTCAGTGCACTGGCACTAAGAGGGTCCTATTCGCCATCTACCAGCTGGAGGGCGCCGCAAGCGCATGGTGGGATAACTTTTCTGCCATGCAACCCAATGGAGACCTTCCCACTTGGAATGAGTTCAAGGAGGCCTTCCGTGGGGCTCATATTCCTGATGGTGTGATGGTCATCAAGCAGCAGTAGTTCCTTGCCTTAAACAAGGAAAGAAGACCGTTACGGAGTATCTACATGAGTTCAACTCTTTAGCTCGTTATGCACTTGATGATGTCTCTACTGATGCTCGCCGGTAGAGTCATTTCATCAACAGCTTGACAGAGGAGATGCAGTTAGCTCTCACCATGCATGATTTTAGGAATTTCCAACACAGGGTCAACAAGACCATAGTGGTGGAGCACAAGAGCATAGCCTTGAATGAGGCGAAAAAGAGGAAGAGAGTCGCCCAAATTTTAGCAAGCGGCAATTTCCCTCAGCAGCGCACCGGACAACCTCTGGCACCCCATTCTCAAGCACTGGTGCCACCGAGACCTCCTATAGTGACTTCACAACTTTATCCACCTGTAGCACAGCAGCAAAATGGGGGCAAAGGCTCCCAAGGAAGCGGCGCATTCAAGCCCAATATCACTTGCTTCCATTGTGGCCGCCTCGGTCACTATGCGCATCAATGCCTTGCGAGGCAACGTGGGATGCCTCGGACCAATCAAGCTCCGACACCACCACTAGCTCCATTAAGGCCTTCACCACCTGCAAGGGCAGCATCCACTCCTCCCCAAGTTCCTACACATGGTCAAGTGAACCACGTTACTGCAGAGGAGGCGAGCGACGCACTTGACGTCGTTTTGGGTACTCTCTTTGTCAATACTTTTCCAGCTACTGTCTTATTTGATTCAGGAGCATCACATTCATTCATCAAGAGGTCCTTTGCTGCACATCATCAATTTGAAATGCATATACTTATCCCTCTTATCAGATCCAGTCGTCGGGATCAGTTTTTCAAACCGATCAAGTATGCCGGGACGTAAAAGTAGAAATTCAAGGGATTAACTTTTTGGCAAACCTAATTACTAAATTTTATTCTTGGAAGAAAGGCAGCTACGCGGGCACGGACACGTCGATCCGAAGCTGCACTCCCGTCGGATGCGTTGCGTGCCGTTCGGATGGAGCTCCTGCGCTTGCACCTGCATTTGCTTTCGCGCGCCACCGAGGATTGTCCGTTCGCCGCCGCCGGATGCACAGGATCGCGCCGGTGCTTGAGTCCATCCGCGCTCTCGAACCGCCACCGCATCATCCACGAATGCCTAGCTGCACTCCCGTGCCACATCTCCCTCTTCTCGGCTCTTCACTCGCTCCATCCCGCGCCGCCGCTCCCTTCGCTCGCTCCGTCCCGCGCCGCCGCTCCTTCCCCTCCCTCTCTCTCCCCCGCCGACCCTCTCAACCCGCGCCGCCGCCACTTCCCTCTTCCTTCCTTGCCGTAGCCACTCCCTTCCTCTTCCTCCCTCCCGCCCCCCTGGTCTCCCTCCCCGGTCGCCGCCTCGGCGCCTCCCCCCTTCTGTCCCCTCACCTTGAGGCCGCCGAGGCCCGCCCCCTTGGTCTCCCTCCTCCCCCTCCCCCGCCGCTTCGTCACCTCCACCACGTCCCCGTCGTCCCAGTGGGTCCTCTCGCCCGGCTCATGGCCAAGCTGCAGTGGACGCGCTATGGCGGCCGACTGCGTTTCTCTGCTCAAGGTGCGTGCTCACTGCATCTCTGTGCCTTCTGCGCCGAGCTGGGGTTCAGAGATCTGCCACATCCCTGACTGAGGGTTTGTGCGTATTGATTAATTTGTTGAATCATGCGGAACTACGGAGATCATTGATTCATTGTGATTCTACGGCCCCAACATGATGCATGTACAAGCCGTCGCTTTGCAAATTTTGTTGATTCTGGTATGGACTCAAGTATCCCTTGTGGTTATTGCAAAATTTAAATTTTGCATCAGACAAATTAGTCTTACAGATGTAGAACATGACAAACTTGATCTATCCTGTTGCCTTTTAGTTGTGTGTCTTGTGCTCCTTTTATGTTGGGTCTTCTGAATTTTTCGGCTATTATGTGGAGATGACTTGTATGCTCTTTTATTTTAACAGATGAAGGAGCAATTCAAGACATTGATAGTCCTTTCTCATTACCTGAAGGTACACACTTGGTCTGACTATGTGACTAATATATATATGTCTAATAACCTTGTGGAACCCATTGTTAACCTCAATTAATTTGCTTACTGATCGCTAGGTTCCGTCGGTTTTGGGATGAGGCAAAGAAAGAACCCAAACATATTGGATGTTGTTCGGTATATACATTTCTTGAGGCATTGAATCATTCTTGGTAATATATTGTAAAGTCTTATGCTAGCTTCGGGTTTTGTCTTGTCGTTTCTTTCCATCAGAAAAGGGTGCCCGCTAGCTAGAATTTGTATTAGTACTAACAGAACTTGCTATAGAGTTTTTCCTTTTAGATTTATTATGGAAGTCCTACTGGTGCATACGCTTTCATATGAGCTTGCTCGACAAATTTTGCATGATAATGCTAATTCAAACTTCATATTAGATGATAGTTGTTAATATTCTTTATGTCAAATAAATGCATCATCATCATCCAAATCACATTGCTTATCATATTAGGTGATAACTGTTAATGTCCTTTATGCCAAATACCTATGGAAATGTTATCCACATAATGTTTTCAATGACTTTTATATAGCCAACTTTGTAATACATGCCGTAACCGAGGTATGCATACCGTCCTGATGAAAGCAAGATTGAAAATTATTACCCTCATAGATATCTTCGTTGAATTGTAAATCAATCCTTATCCTAATGTCAATGATTAACAATGTATAATCTAACTGTAGTGTAATTTATCTTTAACTTTATTTTGGTCTCTCATGTGCAGGTTCGTGGAACCATAAAGAACTTGCGAAAACCATGCACTAATCTATTTGCTAAATTTGTCTAGGACCCTCTTGCAACTGGGACCCTCTTCAGGTGGAGAGACTTTCCACTCTGTTGGCTATCGAGTCACTTCGGAAAAAATGGTTTGCATGATTGCAGTTGAGTTCGCCTGTGGAGAGACTTTCCACTGCTGGCTATCGAGTCACTTCTAAAGGATTTACATCTATTATGCCATGGTCGGTCAGGAGTGAGACTAATCTTCCTACATTTAAAATAGGAGACACTTTGTTAGTACTTATAAGGTTGGCATATATAAGGTAAGGTTTATGAGTTTTCTCACATCACCGAGCTCACCTTTTATTTGTATATGAAATTATTGACAAATCATGATTCTTCATTAAGTGAAGCACCACACCTCCCGATTACCTTAATGAAAGTGAATTGACCTCTCATGGAGAAGAATGGCAAGGCACAGATGCATCAATTCTGCTCATGTAGACAAGATTTGTGAGCGTAGCTATACCCAAGTTAGTTTAGGTCTTTTCTATCCAGACATTCATGAGCATCTAATATACTGAATTTTTATGTTCGCATGTCTATGCTTAGATATGTAAATCTACAAAATGCCTAAATGCAGCTACTTATCTTTGTTAAAGGTAAATTCTCAAGAAAATTACTATCAATGACACAGGAACTACATTGATAAGAGGATATCACTGTATTGATGCTAATCTCTGCTTGCCAGATACACTTAGGACAATATGAGCACGCCTTCAGCTCTGTCTTAGCTTTGCAATGAAGTCATCATGGTATAGTTCAAGAATAGTACATCTATATGGCCATCCCTCTTCCTCTCCCGCTCAACAAGGGGCTCCTTGCATGATATTCTCCACGGTAAGGAACAATAAGTCTTCTATTTTCTTTCATAGACTCTTAGTTTGTTGCATTCTGATATGCTTCATGAAAACAGCTATCTACTTCAATAAAATGACATTAGACACGATGCTCGGGCTATCATTTAAACGATGCACTGCATGTAATCATCAAAATAACTCATGAATTCATCCCCGCGCCGATGTCGCGGTTGAAAGGAGCCCAGCCAGGTCCAGTTCTATCATGGATGCAACAAGTGAGAATTGCCTTAGGTGCTGCAAAAGGACTTTAGTTCCTCCATAAGAAGACAGCCTTCTACATTCTGTTAGGTATGCGATGACTGGACTTATGTCTGATTATGCATCAATGGAATATTGAATGGATGGATGAATGTATGTTTGAATTAATGAATGATGCTACTAATTAATTACTGATAGAAACCAGTATTCTCATCATTGCGTTATTTTTTTTCAGGTGTTGCGTCATCCGCTCCCAACCATGTAATCGATTCTGTAGTGGTGTAATTCTCATGTTTAATGAATTCTGATTATACATCTGTTTAGTCACTTCTGATTATGCATTGATGAAATGTTGAATGGATGGATGAATGCATGTTTCAATTAATAAATGATTACTCGTGTGGTTCATTTAATAAAATGATATTACCATCACACAGTTCTCTGATTTTTACCGTTATGTATGGGATGTGATATTACCTGCTCATTTCCTCACCCTTTTTTTTTTCCTAAATGTTGCTAGACGGTGATTTGAGGTAATAGTTCTCTGTAACGCTAATCTAGATGAATGCTAAATCCGTGTTTCCGTACTATATGTTTAGACTTTTTGTGGGTGTTGCGCGCGTTTCCTCATTTTTTTATGCTAGATGGTGTCTCTGTCAAAATGGTGTCTATTTGTCCATGCTACTTTGGTATATCTTGCCATGTGATGCACACAATCTAATAGTCTGCTTTGTTGCATGTGACTAAATATATTCGTTTTGTTTCCTTTTATAGTTATGCTTATTCAAGATGCATCTCCTCTATACGAAAGGTAAGAATCCGAGCTCCTAACCGCCGTAACCTGCATGATTCTCTTATTAATTAGGTCTACCGTCAAATTTTCTTTTTTCGTATAGATTCTTAGGTCATACTCTCACATAGACTATCTCTTTGCTGATTGTTACGCCATACTCTCACATAGACTATCTTTTTGCTGATCATGGTGTCTCTTTTAGATAGTTGTACCACGGTCTAAAAGGTTTGTATCTGAATCTGATGCAAATTTTTATCCCTTTACATCGATACGCATGTAAGCGCTCATGTCTTGACTATCTAGAACGATGTATTAATTCTTATAGTCTATTTTTTTCATCATGTACCAAAAAACCTACAAACACAGGTTCTAGATTATATTATGGAGGTGACATTTTGTATAATCTGTCGTAAATAACACACCCTTTTTAGAGATATTGATCTTCCAAGATTTATTTTATGCTAACATGAAAGTATCTATTATGCATGCTATTCTTTACCTGAGAATAAATGGAAAAATGTTCTATTCTAAGACAATATCTATGCATCCAATTGTTGCTAACTGCAAATATCTGTATATTCTTCCATAGATTAAAAACTTGACAGTTGAATTACGCTACTATAGTAACCTTTATTCATAAGTCCCTGCAAGCTATTACATTTATCAAACATCTATGCCCGCCAAACATCTTTACCAAACAAAACTTCTCGCCGAATCCAAAAAATAAAGATAAACACCCACGCCATTGGCGCAGGTTATCTTCTAGTAGTAATAACTTCAGTGGGAATTGATGTGATATTAGGGATGGATTGACTGTCCAAAAACCAGGGGCAAATCAATTGTGCTCGACGGTCTATTTCTGTCACAAGCAATGACATCAAGCAAGTCATTTTCACACCTTTAGTGGGCACTTCCCATCTCTATGCCTTGAAAGCTATTACCTCTCTTGAATTAGATAAGGTACCAGTGGTATGTGAGTAGAAAAATGTGTTCCCCGAAGAACTCCCAGGCATGCCCCCTGATCGTGAAGTTGAGTTCATCATCAAACATGCACCCGATACGGTGCCAATTTCAAAACGGCCGTACCGAATGCCTCCTAATGAGTTGGTAGAATTGAAGAAGCAACTCAATGAACTCTAAGATAAAGGCTTTATTCGGCCGAGCTCTTCACCTTGGGGATGCTCGGTTATCTTTGTCAAGAAGAAGGACAAGAGTTTGCGGATGTGTGTTGACAACCGTCCGTTGAATGAAGTCACAGTTAAGAACAAATATCTGCTTCCGCGGATTGATGATCTGTTTGACCAACTAAGTGGAGCTCAAGTATTCTCCAAGATTGACTTACGGTTGGGCTATCATCAGATCAAGTTCAGAGCTGAAGACATCCCGAAGACGACATTCTCTACTCATTATGGGTTGTTATATGAATATATCGTTATATCTTTCGGCTTGACCAATGCTCCGGCTTACTACATGAACCTTATGAATTCAGTTTTCATGGAGTACTTGGATCAGTTCGCCATTGTATTCATCGATGATATCCTCTTTTACTCCAAGTCTGATGAAGAACACGAGTGGCACTTGCGGCTTGTATTGGAAAAGCTTTCTCAGCATCAACTTTATGCCAAATTTAGTAAATGTGAGTTCTGGCTTCATGAAGTTAGTTTCTTGGGTCATATTCTATCCAAGGGCAATATCACTGTTAATCCAAGCAAAGTGCAAGATGTCCTTAATTGGAAACAACCAAAGAGCATCACCGACATTCGCAGTTTACTCGGACTTGCGGGATATTACCGTAGATTCATCTAGAATTTCTCAAAAGTTGCGAGGCCGATGACCCAACTTCTAAAGAAAGAAAGGAAGTTCGAATGGTCAGCGGAGTGCGAGCAAAGCTTTCAGATCTTAAAATATTGTCTAACCAAAGCTCTAGTACTCATCCTGCCAGATATCCACAAGAGTTTTGACATATACTGCGATGCATCTCGTCATGGGCTCGGCTGTGTGTGTTCATGCAAGAGGGCCAAGTTGTGGCATATACATCGAGGAAATTAAGGCCTCATGAAGTCAATTACCCCACATATGACTTGGACCTTGCAGCTGTCATTCATGCTCTAAAGATTTGGTGACATTATCTCATCGGTAATCGTTGTGAGATCTACACCGACTACAAGAGTCTCAAATATATTTTCACCCAAGCCGATCTGAACTTGAGGCAAAGAAGATGGCTTGGGTTATTCAAAGATTATGATTTGGGACTCCATTATCATCTAGAGAAAGATAATGTGGTAGCCGACGCATTGAGCAGAAAATCACGATGCAACTGTTTGTCGGTAACTCCACTTTCTGCAGGCTTGTGTACTGCGATGCAACATCTACACCTGGAAATGATTGAAGAAGGTTCTCTTGCTGCCCTTAGTGTGAATTTCACGCTTGAGGACCAGATTAAAGAGGCCCAGAAGATTGACATGCAAGTAGCACAAATCCGGGAAGAAATGAAGCAAGGCAAGACCAAATGCTTCACCGTAGATGCCCAAGGCACCCTATGGTTCGGAAACCTTTTGGTGGTGCCATTTGATCGCAACTTGAGAGAATTAATTCTCAAAGAAGCTGACAACTCTAAGTTCTCCATCCACCCCAGGAGTACCAAGATGTACCAAGACCTGAAGAAGAGGTCGTGGTGGAGTCAAATGAAGCGACAGATCGTGCAATATATTACCGAGTGCGATGTACGCTAGAGAGTCGAGGCTGAGCATTTGAAACCAACGGGTACTCTCCAACCTTTGCTTATTCCCAAGTGGAAGTGGGAGGAAGTCAGTATGGACTTCATTACTGGACTTCCGAGGACTCAAACTGGGTCTGATTCTATATGGGTGATTGTTGATCGTCTGACAAAGGTTGTCCATTTTATTCCTGCCAAGACCACCTACCGTGAGGACACGTTAGCAGAGCTTTACCTTTCTAGGATCATCTGTCTCCACGGTGTGCCAAAGGTGATAGTTTCAGATCGAGGTCCTCAGTTTACATCCTATTTCTAGAAATGCTTGCATCAACTAATGGGGACCAATCTATCTTTTAGTTCTGCTTATCACCCGCAAATGGATGGACAAACCGAGAGGGTGAACCAAGTTTTAGAAGACCTTCTCCGAGCATGTGTGTTGTCCTATAGCAAGAATTGTGAGAAGTGCTTACTGTTTGCGGAGTTCTCCTACAACAATAGCTTCCAATCAAGCACACAAATATCACTACTACAAAACAGGCCATAGAAGATGCCTCATCATAGATGGTTCATTTGGAACCATCTATGTTATTCTTATCACAGACGGTTCCAAAGGAACCGTCTGTGATACGTACATATCACAGACGGTTTATAACTAGAACCGTCTGTGATAATTCACAAACGGTTCTTATTACGAACCATCTGTGATAGTCTAGCTAATCACAAACGGTTCTATAATAAAATTAGTCTGTGAATTATCACATATAGTTCTTAATAAGAACCATTTGTGATGAGGGCTTATCACAGACGGTTCTTATTAAGAACCGTCTGTGATATTCTGGCATTATAAATGCACCCGACACAACCCTTGCCGCTGGCTCCACTCTGCTGCTCCTCCCCCATGTGCACCTCCCTGCCCTAGCTCCTCCACCCTGCTGCTCCTCCCCAATTGTGCTAGCTTAGAGAAGAGAAGGTCGGGACCCCTGCCCCTAGCACCTTCTCCACCCCATTGCCTCCTCCCCCAGTGTGCCACTTGCACCTTGCTGCCTCCACCCCCATTGCACCACCTTAAAGAGGAGAAGGAAAGGTGGAAGCTAAAGAGAGGAGGAAAGGAGGAGAAGGGAAGGAGGAAGGGATTGGAGGAGAAGGAGAAGGTGAGGAATCTTGCGGGATATTTGGTATTTTTGTCGTGAGCTCCGAGGATAACGATATTTAACCCTTTATATTTGCTCTAGATTAATCGCTAAGCAATTTAAGTATGTTTGGTCAATAATTAAGAAGAGTTTGTACTTGCGGTTTACTAATGTAATTTGACACTGATTTGTTACATGCGTATAGACGGACCGAAACTGGATGTACGGTGAGAGCCGTGTGAGTCAAGAGTACATTAATGGCATGCTTGCTTTTAGAAGAGCCGTCGAGAAGGATATGTTAAAGAAAAGGATAAAATTTATGTACTGTCCATGCATTGATTGCGGTAATCTGAAGATGTTTAACAACCCGGCGTAGATCAAAGCGCACTTGATTCGAAGGAGTTTCAAAAAAGGGTATATATGTTGAACCAGTCATGGTGAAGAGCAGATTATACAGAAAGTTAATAATGACGGCATCACCGAGGAAGTCAACGATATGCTGGATGTGGACTGTGCTTTTGATGAGGATAGGTTGTACGATGACAATCTGGATCAGATGCTACGCGATGCAGACGAGAACTACAATGATAGAGAGTTTTATAAATTCGAGGGCTTAATGGAGGACTCAGTGAGACCTTTGTTCCTTGGCTGCAAGCCGGAATACACAAGGTTATCAACCGTGCTTGAACTGCTGAAATTGAAGGCAAGCAATGGTTAGCCCGATAAGAGTTTTACGGCGTTGTTAGGTCTCCTAGCGGGCATCCTTCTGGAGGGAAACGTGTTGCCCAGCACCACCTACCAAGCAAAGAAGGTTCTTTGTCCATTGGCAATGGAAGTAGGAAGAATACATGCATGTCTGAACGATTGTATCCTCTACCGTAAAGAGTATGCAGACATCTATGTACGTCACGTGTGCAAAGTATCTCGATACAAGTATAAGAATACTGCTAAGGTGAAGCAAGGACCTCCTACTAAGATGTTGTGGTATTTGCATGTGAACCCACGTTTGAAGCATTTATTTGCGAATCCAAAGGAGACAAGATTGTTGCGTTGGCACTCGGAGGAGTATAAGAAAGATGGAAAGCTAAGACACCCTGCTGATTCTGCCCAGTGGAGAAATTTCGATCGGAGCTTCAAAGAGTTCGGTGCAGAACCGAGGAACATAAGGTTAGGGTTGAGTACAGATGGAATGAATCCTTTCGGTAACATGAGTAGCCGACATAGTACCTGGCCCGTGAATCTATGTATGTACAACCTTCCTCCTTGGTCACGTGTATGAAGCGTATACATTTTGATGTCACTACTTATCCAAGGGCCGAAGCAACCTAGGAATGATATTGATGTGTACCTAGCACCATTGCTGGAAGATCTTATGACACTGTGGAACGAAGGGGTACAGGTGTGGGATGCGTACAAATGAGAGAACTTCACTTTACGCGTCATGTTGTTCTACACCATCAAGGATTTTCCTACCCTTGGTAACCTATCGGGCTTCAGTACAAAAGGAGCCAAAACCTATCGGCATCCTAGTAGTATCGCCCATACCTCTCAAGAGGTCCGGTAGGACCGCTCGAAGGTCTGGGACCCCGACCCGAGGAGGTCTTTGGACCTGAGACCATTCCCAGCCCCACATGCCTCTCCGGTACTACCGCAAGGGGACCCGGTAGTACCGCTTGGGACATCCTGAGAGGAGGTCCTTGCGGAACCAAACTCCAGGAGGTTGAGGGCTTAGAATTGCCTCCTGTCCTCTGTGATCCGAACCAGTCCCAAGGATCAATGGCTAGTTCTCACAGCAAAAACAAGTGATAACATATACATCCACAAAAGGCTTTATTAACAACAAAAGAGAGTTGATTATAAGGGGTTGCTTACAAGCTCTAGCAACCGAGAGCAAAATACACAGTGGAAAAACCATAAGGATAGACTCCATCCATTACACCACAGGTGATTGGCTGGAGGGTGCGGCCTAATTGATTTGATCCTCCTCATCATCAAAGAAGTCTTCTCCTGCTCAATTCATCAATCAAGCAAGAATGAGCACAACAACCGTGCTTGCAAGTTACACCCGTCAAATAACAGTATGACATGCATAATGGATATATCAAAGGAAGGCATATTAGGGTTGATTTGCGTAAAGCCAAGTTTATTTCAGATACAAGTATTAAGTTTCAAGGCAGATTATAATAAGTAAAATTTCATTTTCAAAACTTAATTTTCAGTTGGATAACATTCATCATGAATGGTGAAGGATACCCTCCTGTCACATGGCTCCCCGCCCTTTAACCATTTGGATAGAAATCCAAAACCAATTTCATAAGTCCTTTGAAAACCAAAACCAAGAGTTAACTTTGAGTGGCTTTGCTAGCATGTCCATGACCGTGGATACGGCTATTCGAATAGATTTACGCTCTGCAGAGGTTGTACACTTTACCCATATGACATGAATTCTCTAGTTTGCATGGCGTCCGTTGACGCCACCTCACACTTCCTTTGGTGGGAGGTCTAGAGCACATGACAAGGCCTTTACAAAGCATTACTCCAACACAGTCCACCCTCGCTAAGGTTTCACCCCCTTTGGACTACCCATCCGCAGGGTTCAGGCCCCCTCTTGCATCAGGTGGGACTACAAAGGTCGTAACATGACTACCCACCGCATCCACAGGATCAACCGCGATGGAGCTTTGCAAATTAGTCGGCCAGGTCCCTTTGCCTATTTCTCAGGACATGTGCATGCACGATGAGGCATAGCCCATTATTGGCATAGCAAGATGCGGCTCAAAGACCAGCCCTCATATGGCTTGGGCGGCTAACACAAACCCCTGGGTCTCAACCCTACCCGAGTTGAGCCCGTGCATACCCTGCACCAGCCAAACAACTAATCCGCCCAAGACCAAATCCATTTGTTCATTTCTATTTTTCAAAACCATTTATCAAAAACCTCCATGACAACCCAATGTCATGGCTTTAAAAACATTTGATATTTTGGTCTGTTGGAAGAAACATTTCCCAAATCAAGATTTTGGTCTAAGCAAGACTAAGCATTCATTCTTCAAAAGCCTCTGGTCCTTACTATTGCAAAAACCAGATTTTATCTAGGGTGACAATGGAGTGGGTTCAACATAGACAGTGCCCACACAATGGAACTAGGCATAGCTACGAACAGAAAGATAGGCATTGAAATAGCTTAGTGAAAGTAAGCATGCATACACTTTTGAAACTGAACATAAGTAACTTGAAATAATTTGCAATATGATCAAGAGTGTAACTTGCCTTGCTCAAGGTCTTGAGCTTCTTCTTCTTCTTCTTCAAGGAACTCTTGCTCCTCACGGCCTTCGCAATCTACATGGTGAAAAACCAAATAACTCAAATAGAGCTCAAGCAAGATCCAAAGAAACTCCATTAAAACTTTAAAATAAAACCAACAGAGAGGTCAGGCTATCAGGAGGAGATCCAAAGAGCTGGGAGGGAGGTCCAAGATTCGAGGGAGAAGGTCCAAGAGCTTTAGAGGAGGTCCAAGAGCTGCTCGGTTGAGCTGGAGAGTGGAAATGAGGAAAAAGTGAGAGAGGAAGGGCTGCCTAGGCTATTTATAGCTGGAGCCATGGAGTTTTCCCTAGGCATGGGTGTTCATGAGTTGGTGAAGAGGACAAAGGGAGCAGACAGAGGATGTGACAAAAGTATAGCACTGGTACTACAAAAAGTGCACAAGGACATAGTCAAAGGATAAAGAAACCTAGGCGTGACCGCCAAGTGGGCCCAGTCAAGACCCGAAGGGGAGGTCCTGCGGAGACCTTGAGGAGGTCCCGCAGAGGACAAGGGGTGGTCCTCACCCACTGGGAGGTCCAAAAGACACAACTAAAAGGAGGTCCTGACGGTTGGATCTCCGAAAGGGAGGTCCAACGGCCAAGATCAAGTGCAAAGGGTAGGTCTGGATGGTTAGGATCTCCAAAGGGGAGGTCCTAACGGTCGGATCTAAATAAGGGGAGGTCTGAGCAGTTAGGATCTCCAAAGGGGAGGTCCTAACGGTCAGATCTATAAAGGATGAGGTCTGAACGGTTAGGATCTCCAAAGGGGAGGTCCTAACGGTCAGATCTAACAAGGGGTAGGTCTGAATGGTTAGGATCTCCAAAGGGGAGGTCCTAACGGTTAGATCTAACAAGGAGGAGGTCTGGACGGTTAAGATCTCCAAAGGGGAGGTCTTAACAGCCAGATCTACAAAGGAGGAGGTCTGGACGGTTAAGATCTCCAAAGGGGAGGTTTTAATGGCCAGATCTACAATAGAGGGGGTCTAGACGGTTAAGATCTCCAAAGGGGAGGTCTTAACGGCCAGATCTACAAAGGAGGAGGTCTGAGCGGTAGCGAGATAAGAAGCGGGAGCCATTAGATTTCAATCGGACTGCCCAAAGTGATTGGGCCATTCGGACCATCGGAGCTAACACTAGATCTCAGCCATTGAACTGAATCGGGCGGTCCAAAATGGTTGGGACGATCAGACCGTCCGAACGCCTCTGCAAAATCGGACCGTTCGAACGCCTCAGCAAATCGGACCATCCAGCAAAGATCTGAGGGCTCAGAGAGGGTGGGACGTTCGGACCATCCGAACGCCTCACCAAGATCAAACCATTCAATGCAAATCGAACGGTACACAAGCAATAGGGGTCCGGAGCAAACGAGGGACTTGAACTGACGCAAGGGAGGTCCAAATAAATAAGGAGGAGGTCCTAAAGGACACATGAAGGTCCTGAAGGACACGGGTAGGTCTAGATAGACAAGGAGGAGGTCCTAGAGGACATGGGAAGGTCCTGAAGGACACGGGGAGGTCCAAATAAATTTTAAGATGGTTCCAGGAGCACGAAGAGGTCCAATCATAGGTTTTCAGAGGTCCTGAGAAATGGTAATACCACAAGGTGGGGCGGTACTACCGTTATCAGGTAGTTCCGACTACTACAAGGTGGTAAGGAAATTCTAGAACACATATTCCTAGACTCCCGATTGTCCCTTGGAGCGGTATTACCGCGATTTGTGCAGCAGTAGTACCGTGTTGCGGTAATACCGGATTGCTGCGGTATGGATTTTCCAGAAGGAAAACATTTCAGAGACCAAAGCGAGGAGAATTCCTGATGAGGACATCGACCCTAAGGATACAACCATGACTTTGAGAAGACCTACGACCGGTTCTGTAGGGTCTACGACCACTTCCAGAAGACCTACGACTAGCTCTGCAGGGTCTACGACCACTTCAAGAAGACCTACAACTACTACTTCAACTCAAAGCGTCAACGTCCTCACGACGAAATCAATCGAACCTATCGGAAGATCGGGCCACCGTGATTCATCAAGTGGTATCAGAGCACCAGGTTGCCCGTTGGGTAATCTCATTGATCCCTTTTGTTCGTTGTTTTCCATCACCTAGAGTCCGTAAAATTGCCCCACAAAAGTTTTAGATCTTAGTTCTTCCATTTGTCCAAACCACTCTGTGCCTTTCGCAGCTTGTGTTTTCGTTTTAGCGTTGTTGAATTCGAGTCCATCGTCGGTGTCTTTGTTCTTTGGTCTAGTCGTCGTGATCTAGTTTCTAGCGTCGAGTCTTTCTTTGCTTCGTCATCGTGTATCTCGGCTTGCCCTTGGTTGCATCCGTTGTTTTGTCTACTATAGCCGAGATCGTGTCATCACCCTCATCCCACCACGCTCGGTTTCGACTTCCCACCAACTCGAAGTTCGACCACCGACGGATACGACCACCCCTTGGGTTCGACCACCGGTTGGATTCGACCACCTCTTCGGATTCGACCCCCCAAGTCGGATTCGACCACCATCCTCAGATACAACCACCTCCTTGGGTTCGACCACCCAGTCGGATTCGACCACCCACTCGGATTCGGCCACCTCTTCGAGTTCGACCACCTCCTCGGATTCGACCATCTCTTCAAGTTCGATCACCTACTTGAGTTCGACCACCTCCTCGGGTTCGACTGCCTAGTCGGCTCGACCACCTCCTCAGATCCGACCACCTACCCTTTCGACCACCTAGCCAAAGTTCAGAGAGAGAGAGAGAGAGTATCTTTTTATTACCTTTATACCCCTGCTCTCAGGAAAAAGTTTGTGACCTATATATATCCCTGCACCGAAGAGGGTTTTGAAGAGTTGTGAGTCAAGGTCACTTTTAAAAAAAAAAAAGAGAGAGGAACCCTCGGTTGGGTTTCGGCAGTCAAAAAAAAAAGAAAAGAAATAGAGAAGCAAAAAAAAAGAACGAAAAAGAGACCACCCCAGTTGGCTCACGACCACCCTCATTTGGTCTACGACCACCCTCAGGTGGCTCACGACAACCCACAGTTGGTCCACGATCACCCACAGGAGAAATCAGTTGCCTTGCGAATTTTGTTCTATTGTGCTTGTATTTCGGCTTGCTCGAGCTAGTTCTAGGAACGCATTTGGGCCAGCAACTGTGACGAGTACCGTGGACTTTGATTCAGCTTTGCTAATCTGTTTTCATTACTGCTATTCCTTGCTACAAAATTTTACCTATCCGAGCTCCACATACTTTCGGCCCCCATATTTGGATCCTCGCATTCGCCATCCGCCGCGGTCGTACATCCCACCTTCTCCGATCATACCACCTACTGCAATTGGTAAGAAATTCATAAGAGCTTGGTAAGACGCTTGAGAGTGTGTGATCCCACCTCCCACCACCTAGTAGTGATGAATCATGGTGGCCCGATCTTCCGATAGGTTCGATTTGTTTCGTCGTAAGGACGTTGACGCTTTGAGGCTTCCGACCCGCAGATCTTCACCTCGCAATTCGCTACACCCGCACGATATGCGTTATCAACCACGCTTGCACGCGATCGACCTTACCACGAGGGTTATGGTTCCCGCAGCAATCGAAGCAACTCACAAGAACACAGTAGATGCAATCTGAAATATATTGCGAATATGGATGAAGTTCACAAGTGGGGTTCCTCAAACCGAACAAGCGGCAAAACCGCAAAGCGGCGAGAATAATCTAAGAAAAACCCCCTAAACAAAGGGCGCTCTTGCACATATATAGGGGGGCGTGAGGAGGTCGACCTAGGGTTGTGCTACTGTTGCATGCACATCTTGGGCTTTGACCTCGACACGCTTACAAGGCCTTATTAGGCCCAAACGGTGACACAAAGACCTTATTTCCATGTCTCGACTAACACCCAACGTGGTCGAATCCTTTGGTCGTGGGCCCGGTCGTGGGGTGATCAGAGGAGTCGTGGGATCGGTCGAGGGTTTAAGACACGGTCGAGATCTGGCAGATCTGGTCGAGAGTGGGTACACTGGTCGAGACCTTGGGAACTTGGTTTGGATCCTCCCCATTATTCCTAAGTAGCGTAAGATCACAATTATTAGGTAGCATACCATTCTCGCATAGATAAATTATTAGCACCTAGAAACGAGCTCACCTCATAATTTAAGTGACGTGCTCGAGCTCTTGTCATAGGACCGACCGGATCTGGAGGATGTTGTGTAGTGCGTGTATCCGAACAGTGATGTCCTCATCATCCTCCCCTCTTGAATTGGAGTCGTCCTCGACTCAAGGTCATCTTCTTTCCCCACGATGGCTTCAAATCTGAAATGTTAAATGTAGGGCTAACCCCAAAATCTGCAGTAGCTCCAATTGATATGCATTGTCATTTATCTTTGCAATTATCTTAAATGGTCCATCGACTCTAGGCATCAACTTTGATTTTCTTAATTCTGGAAACCTATCCTTTCTCAAATGCACCTAAACTAAATCACCTGGTTCAAATTTTATTTCTTTTCTACCTTTACTTCCAAAGAACTCTATACTTTTCAGTCATATGCTCTATATTCTCTTTAGTTGTTTCATGCAACTTAAGAACAAATTCAGCACGCTTCTTAGCATCTAAATTAATTTTTTCAGAGGTAGGCAAAGGTAGTAAATCAATAGGAGCATGGGGGTTAAAACCATACACTACCTGAAATGGACTTACCTTGGTGGTAGAGTGTACCGACCTGTTGTAAGCAAACTCAATATGCGGTAAACACTCTTCCCACATCTTCAAATTCTTCTTTAAAACAGCCCGCAACATGGTGGATAACGTGCGGTTGACAACCTCTGTTTGTCCATCAGTTTGGGGATGGCACGTAGTAGAAAATAGTAGCTTTGTCCCCAATTTGTTCCAAAGTGATCTCCAAAAGTGGCTTAAAAACTTCGCATCGCGATCCGAGACAATTGTATTGGGCACTCCATGTAAGCGAATGATTTCTCTGAAAAACAAATCAGCTATGTTTGTTGCATCATCGCTCTTGTGACAAGGTATAAAATGGGCCATTTTAGAAAACCGATCCACTACTAAAAATATACTGTCCCTCCCCCTCTTTGTCCTAGGCAACCCTAAAACAAAATCCATAGAAATATCCTCCCAAGGGGCGCTAGGAATAGGAAGAGGCATATAAAGTCCATGTGGATTGAGACGGGACTTAGCTTTGTTGCATGTAGTGCAACGAGCCACATAGCGCTCGACATCGCGCCTCATCTTTGGCCAAAAGAAGTGGGCGGCCAGCACATCTTCAGTCTTCTTTGCTCCAAAATGCGCCATCAAACCTCCTCCATGCGCCTCCTGCAACAACAAAAGACTTAACGGAGCTAGCCGAACGCATAGCTTGTTAGCACGATAGACCAAACCATCAATCAGCACATATTTATTCCATGTTTTCCTCCTTTACAATGTTCAAGCACTTCTTTAAAGTCCAAATCAATAGCATATAAATCTTTAATGGTCTCCAAACCAAAAATCTTATGATTAAGTTGAGATAACATGGTATAACATCTAGAAAGCGCATCGGCAATCACATTGTCCTTACCTTTCTTATGCTTTATGACATATGGAAACGACTCAATAAATTCTACCCAATTAGCATGTCGTTTATTCAATTTAGCTTGACTTCTAATATGTTTTAGCGATTCATGATCGGAATGTATAACAAATTCTTTGGACCATAGATAATGTTGCCAAGTTTGAAGCACACGAACTAAAGCATACAATTCTTTATCATAGGTAGAATAATTCAGACTAGGCCCATTTAATTTCTCACTGAAATATGCAACCGGCTTACCTTCTTGAATCAATACACCACCTATCCCAATCCGCTTAGCGCCACATTCAATCTCAAAAGTCTTACCAAAATCGGGGAGTTGGAGTAGGGTCTTTGTGGTGAGCTTCTCTTTCAATAAGTTGAATGCCTTCTCTTGTGTAGGCCCCCATTGAAAGGCACTCCTTTCTTTGTCAATTCATTCAATGGTGCGGCCAAGGTCTGAAATCCCGCACTAAACGTCGGTAGAATCCAAAGAAGGCCGTGGAAACTCCGCTTTTGTGTCACAATGGTAGGTGTCGGCCAACTTTGGATGGCTGCAATCTTTGCCTCATCCACCTCAATTCCTGTGGTGTCACAACATAACCAAGAAAGCGAACTCGATCGGTGCAAAAGGTGCACTTCTCGAGGTTACCAAACAAACGTGCATCTCTCAAAGCATTAAAACAGCACGATATGATTCAAGTGTAGCTCATGTGACTTGCTATAAATCAAGATATCATCAAAATAAACCACCACAAATTTTCCAATGAAAGGACGTAAAACCTCGTTCATCAATCGCATAAAAGTGCTAGGTGCATTAGTTAGACCAAAAGGCATCACTAACCACTCATATAGTCCGAACTTAGTTTTAAAAGCAGTCTTCCATTCATCTCCCAATTTCATTCTAATCTGGTGGTAACCACTCCGCAAGTCAATCTTTGTGAAAATAATAGAACCACTCAACTCATCAAGCATGTCGTCTAGCCTAGGAATAGGATGACGATACCTTATGGTAATATTATTAATGGCTCTACAATCAACACACATACGCCAACTACCGTCTTTCTTAGGAACCAAAAGAACAGGAACAGCACAAGGACTAAGGCTTTCTCGTACGTACCCACGGTCCAAAAGATCTTGGACTTGTCACTGAATTTCCTTAGTCTCCTCTGGATTGGTCCTATATGCAGCACGGTTTGGCAAAGTCGCTCCCGGAATCAAATCAATTTGATGCTCTATCCCTCGAATAGGTGGTAATCCCGGGGGTATCTCAGCTGGAAATACATCCACATACTCCTGCAAAAGGTTAGCAACAGCAGGAGGCAAAGAGCTAGATATATCCTCAAATGAAAATAAAGCATCTTTGCATATCAAAACATAGCATGGCAGGTCATTATCACCAATTTCAGCAAGTTCAGATTTAGTGGCAAGCATAACACACCCTTTCAATTTTATTCCCTCGGACTTAGAACTAGGCGTCACTTCCTCCCCTTTAGGTGGGAAAACACGTTTGGCTACTTGCTGATTTTCAGATTATTGTTCATTGGTGTTTCTTTCATTTTTAGCACGCTCTACTTCATCTCTCACAATTTCAGCAGGTGTCAAAGGCAACAACTTAATCTTCTTACCCCTATGTGAGAATGAGTAGGTATTAGCTCTACCATGGTGCAAAACATCATTATCATATATCCAAGGCCTACCGAGCAACAAAGAGCATGCTTGCATAGGCACTACGTCAAAGTCGGTCCTATCTTTG
Organism: Phyllostachys edulis; assembly: GCA_036346405.1. Taxonomy (NCBI): domain Eukaryota; kingdom Viridiplantae; phylum Streptophyta; class Magnoliopsida; order Poales; family Poaceae; genus Phyllostachys; species Phyllostachys edulis. The sequence goes on along the minus strand of CM070565.1, from coordinate 30,491,159 downwards.
TAATTACCAAATTGAAAATTGCACTCTCACAACTTGGGTTACCTTTAACTTACCACACTAATTGAACCATTGGATGTAGTAGGGATGTGGGTGTGGGTGTGTGGCCAAGCCAAGCTTCTTGACCATCTCGTAACTTGCAAGGTTATTGCAGCTCCTCCATCAATGATTACTCTGCAGCTCTCTCCTTCACGAGAAATCTGGTTTGAAACAAGTTGTGTCGTTGATTTTGCTCTTCTCTCTCCACTTGTGCGCCAAGACTCGTTGCAGCAACAAGGCTCATATGATTCCGGTGTCAGCCTACTTGTTCCTCTACATCATCGGCATCACTTTCTGCATTTCGTCTCCTCCACCGCAATGTTAGGCGCAAGTACATATTCATCCTCAATATCACTAGCACTTACATAACCTCCGCTCTGCAGTGGCAAGGTATGCTCACGACTTGGGATCCCTCATGACGTGGCCCATTCCCTTGCAACGGTGGCAAATAATCCCAACAGACGGCCCGTGGAAGCAACCGAAGAAGAACTCTTGGCCGGGGCATGCACACTAGTAGATTTGCTTACCTCGGGTGCATGTGATGGTGTCGGAGGTGCTGCTGAACGCGCCCTACTCGAGGAGGGGACAGCAGACCGTGTAGCCGAAGGTGGGATTGTTTTAACTTGACCTGGTGTTGTTCTTGGTGTAGACGTGCTTCCAAAATTGTTCCTTGGCCTCTGTTGTCGTCCCTGCAATTCCTTTTCTGCCAAACATGCAAGTTGAAACAATCTAGGGACACTATTATAGTCTTTGTAATCAACTATGTCCTGAATTTCACGTGTTAATCCTCCATAAAAACGTGCCATCGCAGTCTCTTCATCCTCAATAACATTACAACGCAACATACTAATCTGTAGCTCCTGATAATATTCTTCTGTGGATCTATTGCCTTGGTTTAAGCGCTGCAATTTCTTAAGCAGGTCACGTTTAAAAGAAGGTGGAACAAATCTGTTACGCATAGCAACCTTTAAAGCATCCCAAGTAGTAGGCGCTAATCCATCAGTACATACTCTATTCCACCAAATGATGGCGAAGTTTTTAAATTCACTTGTGGCTTGCCGAACTCTATGCACTTCAGGAACTAAGTGAGCATTAAATTTCTGTTCTACCGTCAACTCCCAATCTAGATACATTTCAGCATCATAAGCACCCACAAAAGATGGTATAGTGAACTTGACTTTAGCATATGGATCATCATTAACACGTGCATTATGTTGCTGAGCGTTATTACCCCTCATACCTTGACGGTTGAAGTTCAACCGGTGCCGTTGTCGTGCATCAAAGGCGTCGTGGTTGGGCATCTCATTTTCATTGTCAAACTCATGGTCATGGGCTGCACCATGAGGACCCACACGCCCATTGTTCGGTGGTTGATTGGCCAAACCATGAATGCGTGTGTTGAGCATTGCGATACTATCATTGAGTTCTTTGCGATGTAGCGTTGTTTCTGCAAACTTCCTATCAATGTCGTCATTAATAGCATGGCGGTGCTCATCCAACACCCTCGTGAGCTCTTCCCTCAAAACACACTCTTGCGCATCCAATTCCTCACCTGCCATGGTTAGTAGAAGACAAAAGACAACACAAAGATATTATCCCTATCAACGACTAGGTGGTGGAAGGTGGGATCACACACTCTCAAGCGTCTTACCAAGCTCTTATGAATTTCTTACCAATTGCAGCAGGTGGTATGATCGGAGAAGGTGGGATGTACGACCGCGGCGGATGGCGAATGCGAGGACCCAAATCTGAGGGCCGGAAGTATGTGGAGCTCGGACAGGCAAAATTTTGTAGCAAGGAATAGCAGTAATGAAAACAGATTAGCAAAGCTGAATCAAATTCCACGGTACTCGTCACAGTTGCTGGCCCAAAAGCGTTCCTAGAACTAGCTCAAGCAAGCTGAAAATTAGGGTAGATACAAGCTCAAAGAACAAAATTCACAAAGCAACTGATTTCTCCTGTGGGTGGTCGTGGACCAACTGAGGGTGGTCGTAAACCAACTAAGGGTGGTCGTGAGCCAACTGGGAGTGGTCTTTCTGTCTCTTTTTTTTTCGCTTCTCTCTTTCTTTCTTTTTTTGACTACCGAAACCCTACCTAGGGTTCCTCTCTTTCTTTTTTTTTTTTTTTTTTGCGAGACCTTGACTCACAACTCTTAAAAACCCTCTTCTGGGTCTGCGGATATATATAGGTCACAAACTTTTTCCGGAGAGCAGGGGTATAAAGGTAATAAAAAGATACTCTCTCTCTCTCTCTCTGAACTTTGGCTAGGTGGTCGAATGGGTAGGTGGTCGGATCTGAGGAGGTGGTCGAGCCGACTAGGCAGTCGAACACGAGGTGGTGGTCGAATCCGACTGGGTGGTTGAACACGAGGAGGTGGTCGAACTCGAGTAGGTGGTCGAACTCGAATAGGTGGTCGAACACGAGGTGGTGGTCGAATCCGACTGGGTGGTCGAACCCGAGGAGGTGGCCGAATCCGACTAGTGGTCGAACACGAGTTGGTGGGGGGGGTCGAAACTGAGCACGTGGTCGGATGAGGGTGATGACACGATCTCGGTTATAGCAGACAAAACAACGGATGCAGCCAAGGGCAAGCCGAGATACACGATGACTAAAACAGCAAAGACTCGATGCTAGAAACTAGATCACGGCGACTAGACCAGCAACAAAGACACCGACGATGGACTCAAATTCAACAACGCGAAAACTGAAATCACAACTGCGAAAGGCACAAAGAGGTTTGGGCAATTTTCTGGACTCTAGGTGATGGAAAACAACTAACAAAAGGGGATAAATGAGATTACCTAACGGGCAACCTGGTGCTCTGATACCACTTGATGAATCACGGTGGCCCGATCTTCCGATAGGTTCGATTTGTTTAAATCGAAGGACGTTGACGCTTTGAGGCTTCCGACCCGCAGATCTTCACCTCGCAATTCGCTACACCCGCACGACTGTCGTTATCAACCACGCTTGCACGCGATCGACCTTACCACGAGGGTTATGGTTCCTGCAGGCAATCGAAGCAACTCACAAGAACACAGTAGATGCAATCTGAAATATATTGCGAATATGGATGAAGTTCACAAGTGGGGTTCCTCAAACCGAACAAGCGCTAAACCGCAAAGCGAGAATAATCTAAGAAAAACCCCCTAAGCGAGTGGCGGCTCTTGCACTTATATAGGGGGCGTGAGGAGGTCGACCTAGGGTTGTGCTACTGTGGCATGCACATCTTGGGCTTTGACCTCGACAACGCTTACAAGGCCTTATTAGGCCCAAAGCGGTGACACAAAGACCTTATTTCCATGTCTCGACTAACACCCAACGTGGTCGCCTTTGGTCGTGGGCACGGTCGAGGGGTGATCGAGGAGTCGAGGGGTGGTCGAGGGTTTAAGACCTGGTCGTAGATCTGGCAGATCTGGTCGTAGAGTGGGTACACCTGGTCGTAGACCTTGGGAACTTGGTTTGGATCCTCCCCATTATTCCTAAGTAGCAGAAGATCACAATTATTAGGTAGCATACCATTCTGCATAGATAAATTATTAGCACCTAGAAACGAGCTCACCTCATAATTTAAGTGACGTGCTCGAGCTCTTGTCATAGGACCGACCGGATCTGGAGGATGTTGTGTAGTGCGTGTATCCGAACGAGTGATGTCCTCATCAAGTAGTTGATAGGGATAATATCTTTGTGTTGTCTTTTGTCTTCTACTAAACATGGCAGGTGAGGAATTGGAGGCGCAAGAGTGTGTTTTGAGGGGAGAGCTCACAAGGGTGTTGGATGAGCACCGCCATGCTATTAATGACGACATTGATAGGAAGTTTGCAGAAACAACTGCTACACTGCAGCAACTCAATGATAGTATCGCAATGCTCAACACACGCATTCATGGTTTGGCCAATCAACCACCGAACAATGGGCGTGTGGGTCCTCATGGTGCAGCCCATGACCGTGAGTTTGACAATGGAAATGAGATGCACAACCACGACGCCTTTGATGCACGACAACGAAACCGGTTGAACTTCAACCGTCAAGGTATGAGAGGTAATAACATTCAGCAACATAATGCACGTGTTAATGATGATCCATATGCTAAAGTCAAGTTCACTATACCATCTTTTGTGGGTGCTTATGATGTTGAAACATATCTAGATTGGGAGTTGACGGTAGAATAGAAATTTAATGCTCACTTAGTTCCTGAAGTGCATAGAGTTCGACAAGCCACAAGTGAATTTAAAAACTTCGCCATCATCTGGTGGAATAGGGTATGCAATGATGGATTAGCGCCTACTACTTGGGATGCTCTAAAGGTTGCTATGCGTAACAGATTTGTTCCACCTTCTTTTAAACGTGATTTGCTTAAGAAATTGCAGCGCTTAAACCAAGGCAATAGATCTGTAGAAGAATATTATCAGGAGCTACAAATTAGTATGTTACGTTGTGACATTATTGAGGATGAAGAGGCTGCGATGGCACGTTTTTATGGAGGATTAACACGTGAAATTCAGGACATAGTTGATTACAAAGAATATGATAGTATCCCTAGATTGTTTCAACTTGCACGCTTGGCAGAAAAGGAATTGCAGGGACGACAGCAAAGGCTAAGGAACAATTTTGGAAGTACATCTACCCCAAGAACAACGCCGGGTCAAGTTAAAACAGTCCCACCTTCGGCTACACAGTCTGCTGCCCCCTCCTCGAGTAGGGCGCATTCAGCAGCACCTCCGACACCATCACATGCACCCGAGGTAAGTAAATCTACTAGTGTGCAGGCCCCCGCCAAGAGTTCTTCTTCGGTTGCTTCCACGGGCCGTACGACTGGGATTATTTGCCACCGTTGCAAGGGAATGGGCCACGTCATGAGGGACTGCCCAAGTCAGCGAGCATACCTTGCCACTGCAGATGGAGGTTATGTAAGTGCTAGTGATATTGAGGATGAATATGTACTTGCAGCTAACATTGCAGGTGGAGGAGACGAAACAGACAGTGATGCTGATGATGTAGAGGAACAAGTAGCTGCTGTTGACACTGGGAATCATATGAGCCTTGTTGCACAACGAGTGCTGAGCGCACAAGTGGAGAGAGCGGAGCAAAATCAACGGCACAACTTGTTTCAAACCAGATTTCTCGTAAAAGACAGAGCCTGCAGAGTAATCATTGATGGAGGGAGCTGCAATAACCTTGCAAGTTCCGAGATGGTTAAGAAGTTTGGCTTGGCCACACAGCCACACCCACGTCCCTACTACATCCAATGGTTCAATTCGTGTGGTAAGTTAAAGGTAAACCAAGTTGTGAGAGTGCAATTTTCAGCTGGTAATTACAAAGATAGTTCCGACTTTGATGTAGTGCCTATGCAAGCATGCTCTTTGTTGCTCGGTAGGCCTTGGATATATGATAATGATGTTTTGCACCATGGTAGAGCTAATACCTACTCATTCTCACATAGGGGTAAGAAGATTAAGTTGTTGCCTTTGACACCTGCTGAAATTGTGAAAGATGAAGTAGAGCGTGCTAAAAATGAACGAAACACCAATGAACATGATTCTGAAAATCAAGAAGTAGCAAAACGTGTTTTCCCACCTAAAGGGGAGAAAGTGGCACCTAATGCTAGTTCCGAGGGGATTAAATTGAAGGGGTGTGTTATGCTTGCCACTAAATCTGAACTTACTGAAATTTGTGAAATTTGCAAAGGGTCTCCGTATCCATTAGAAGAAATACATGTTCCTTTGCCTCCTGTTGCTACTAACCTTTTGCAGGAGAGTGATGACTTTGGGAAAACGACTGAGTCGAGGACGACTCAAATTCAAGAAGGGGAGGATGATGAGGACATCGACCCTAAGGATACAACCACGACTTTGAGAAGACATACGACCGGTTCTGCAGGGTCTACGACCACTTCCAGAAGACCTACGACTAGCTCTGCAGGGTCTACGACCACTTCAAGAAGACCTACAACTACTACTTCAACTCAAAGCGTCAACGTCCTCACGACGAAATCAATCGAACCTATCGGAAGATCGGGCCACCGTGATTCATCAATTCCAAGGGAACCTAGAAAGGTTCCAACAAAACAGAGAATGGGTCCTAAAGAACATGAGGGAGGATTACACCTGGGGAGGTCAAAGCCAAGGAAGGATCAAAGAGGTTTGGACCAGGGAAGGTCCAAGCACTTGGGGAGGTTTAGACCTAAGGAGGTCTGGTCCAGAGATGGGCAAAACATGGACAAAAAAGGGGAAGATCACTAAAGCTCCAACAAACTCAACAAACCATCAAGGAATTTTAGTTGAAGTTTGAGTTAGTCAATTTGAATCCATTATGAAATTTCAAGTTAAGCTTTGAATTCTCATCAAAACAAAATGGTTCTTTTTATTTTGAAATCTTCAAAAGGCTCTGAAAATCAGGGTGTTACATTAACGCACGGCGTGACTTAGTTGATATGAACATAAGGACTGAGTTAGCACCGAAAGAGACCGATAAAGGATGAACGTACCTTCCTCTAGCTTGCTACACTCTGTCCAAGGCCGAGAGAAATGAACTGTGCCAGAGTTTGCATGGTGTGAAAGTACCGTCTGGTTGCTCCGCTAACATTAAGAAACTTGTTTCTATGGAAGATTTGAAATTAATTGGTATAAAGTCTCATGATTGTCATGTGCTGATAACACAAATGCTTCCTGTTGCAATTAGGAGTATCTTACCGAACAAGGTCCGAGTGGCAATCTTGAGGCTGTGTTATTTCTTTAACTCAATTGATTAGAAGGTCATTGATCCCCAAGGACTAGATGCTCTGCAGGCCGAGGTGGTGATGACTCTATGTAATCTTGAGATGTATTTCCCTTCGTTATTTTTTGATATCATGGTCCATCTCATTGTTCACCTTGTGAAAGAGATAAAGATATGTGGCCCTGTGTTCCTACGTCATATGTACCCGTTCGAGAGGTACATGGGAATTCTCAAGTCCTACATACGGAATCGATCTCGACTGGAGAGCAGCATCATCAAAGGTTATGCAACCGAAGAGGTCATTGAGTTCTGCGTTGACTACATGGCTCAGGTGGAACCGATAGGTGTGCCTCTATCTCGTCATGAGGGGAGACTGGACGGTATCGGGACCATTGGAAGGAAATCAATCACTCCCGATCTGGATACGTATGCTCTCACGGTCTTGCAACACATGACCCAAGTGTCCCTGTACATCAACGAGCACAAAGACATGGTACACTAACAGAATCGAGACCGATCGGAGGTTTGGATCACAAGAGAGCACAACCATCGGTTCAACGAATGGTTAAAGGTGTGAATCACTAGGAGGTCATCAAGTGATGATACACTGCTATGGTTGGCAAAAAGGGCCACAATTTACAATTGTGACATGGCAAGGATACGACATAAATGGGTACACATTTTATATGGCATCTCAGGATAGGAAGAGCACAGTCCAGGACAGCGGTGTCCGCATAGATGCGTTTCACGAGCAGTTCAATACCGCCAGGGCACGTGGGTTGAACTCCTACTATGGGTTGGTAGAGGAGATTTGGGAGCTCGACTACGTACTTTTTAAGATTCCACTATTTCGATACCATTGGGTTAAAGTCAAGGTGTGAAGGTCGACAAGTACAGCGTCACCACTGTGGACCTCAAATGTGTCGGATACAAGGATTTAACCATTTGTACTTCGCTAACAAGTTGTTCAAGTTTTTATGTAATGAGACCGACAAATAAGAATTTCCACGTAGTTCTTCATGGAAAAAGAAGGATTCTCGGAGTTGAGAATGTCGTGGATGAGGAAGAGTACAATCAATTTGACAAGTTGCCTCCTTTCGGAGACGGCATTAGGCTCAAGGAAGAACCCAGTGAGGAAGCTAGCTATATGCGCGACGATCATCATGAAGGGCTATATTTTAATTAAGAATTTTATTCCAATACATTAGACATGTCAATGTGGACTTCCCATGTGTTATGGACTTGTAATTTCTCATATATTTTGATGTCAACGTGGAATTTTCATGTGTTAATGTGTTATGCACTTGTCATCTTTGATATTGATGTCAATGTGGACTTCATTGTAATGTGGAGTATCAAAATTGGTTTCACTTGATTTGGAGTTGAGTGGAATTAGATATGAATTTTTGAAGTTAACTGAATTGTCAGTAGATAAATTAATTATCTGTCAAATTATTTGGAGTTGTGTTATCGACTTGTCACCAGGTTCATGTGGATAAATAGAATGGTAGTGGCATATCGCAGATGGTTCTATTATGGAACCATTTGTGATAAGGAATCACAGACGGTTCTATTAAAGAACTGTCTGTGATGTGGATCATATCACAGACGGTTCTTATTAAGAACCATCTGTGATTTCTTATCATAGATGGTTCCATAAAAGAACCATCTGTGATATGCCTTCATAACCCTAGGGCTCGCCCATTCATCTCCCCAGTGCCCTTAGCCCACTCTCGGCGGTTCCTTAAGCTCTCCCTCCTTCGCCTCCTCTAGGGCTCACTAGTTCACCTCCCCGTAAGCCCCAACACCGTCGGCTCCGACCTCTACACCGCCGCTCCCGACATCGATGACGCTGCCACTGCCTCGACGCCCTGCCTCCTCCCCGTGTCGGCGTCCTCCCTCTGCACCGGTCTCCTTCCCGCGCCGTCCTCCTCCCCATGTCGGCATCCTCCCTCTGCACCAGCCTCCTCCCCATGCCGTCCTCCTCCCCATGTCAGCGTCCTCCTTCTGCACCAGCCTCCTCCCCATGCCATCCTCCTCCCCGTGTCGGCCTCCTCCCCTGCACCGGCCTCCTCCCCCGCGTCGTCCTCCTCCCCGCGTTAGCCTCCTCCCCTGCACTGGCCTTAATCCTCGACTGTGAATGTTTGGTCCCTGGACATGGTGGGTGTTCTGATGGTTAGGGTTTGGGATGCTAGATATGATGACATATTGCTCTGTGGGATATTGTAAATGCTCTGTGATGAAATTAGTCATATAATGAAATTGACATTGCAATCCAATTTAGACTTGAGCTCTAAAAGTATTGTTCAAATCTGTCAATTGATCTTGAGATAGTTGTCTGTTACTTTTGGATACTTAAAGACCTATATGGTCTTTACCCTTTTAATGTTTTCCTATTAAACGTATTGCTCATGCTGTTCTATTAGTCCTGAAAACTTGTTGTTGACCTGACTTTAACTATGGTTGTTCACTGTCGGTGAATCAATATTGTTAAATCAAGGTTGTTGGCCCTTTTAATTGCTGAATTGGTGTTATGTTAACAGTGAACATTGTTCTTGTTGTTACTATTTCTAGGATATTTGACAGATTAGAAGAAGTTTTTAGAGCTCAAGGCTTATATTGTTTTGTCAAAGTCAATTAGTGAAGAGTATAGACTGGTTGAGATGGCAAAGACTTGTTCTTTTGCAACACTCCTTCTGAGAGCACAAACTATCATCAATCTTCTGTGCTTTATGCTGCTTATTGATGATTTACTACTTGCTGGTATTATGCTTGTTGCATAATTATTTCTACTATGATGAATGTCAAATCTTGCAATCCATTTTATTGCGTATGTAACTTATATAGATAGCAAGTAAGCGAGATGGCAGAGGCACCGTCTTCGTCGCCGTCACCGACATCGCCGAATGCATCTAGATGTGAGGCGATTGTGATACGTAAATGAGATGGCAGAGGAAAATCGAAAGTGCCTGCGGGCCGACTGATCATCACAGAGGTCAGTGACGTGGGATCCCTTTGAGTCTCCAGAGATTAGTGGCGAGATTCCAGACCATCTGTGGGATACTTACAAGGGAACGGGTCCTCATTACCATACCAAGCTGGAAGTCTCTGACGGACGTACAGAGAGGCCAGCTGTGGACAGAAATTTCAGCCAAGTTCACTATCTCAGAAGCAGACATGGCACGCGTGGAACGGCAAGCATTGCTCGCGATGGGACACACGTCAAGGACCTTCAAGAGTACGCTTGTCACGAAGTACGTGAACACGGGTCGGACGCCCTTCACGAAGTTTCCATTCTTGTCACGGGATATATTGAACGAGTTTGTGCGGATGAAGACGACGGCCGAATTTCAGGAGCAAAGTGCAGCGCACAAAGCTCTCTAGGCATGAAACACTCACCCCCATAGACTCGGCACCGCTGGGTACGCGGGTAAATCCACAGAATGGGCGGTGGAGGACGAGAACGCAACCGTGCCATTTGCTGAGATCACAAATGAGCATGCCCTAAGCTGGTTAAGAGCGAGGGCAAAAGTCACGTCTTCGGGCAGCATCTCTTTCACAAACCCAGCAGACCGGGAAGTGTCCCAACGTCTGGTAAATATGTCGAACTACCTAGTTGTTAATAAGTCCATAACTTCATAGTGTCTATAATAACATGATAACCTTTTGTAGCATGAATTGATTGTCGAAATTTCCCAAGGCTCCTTCCAAGCAAACAGGGAGAAGGATATACTATCTACGGCCTCGGGAAACAAGGAGCACCCAGGTCGCACGCGAGGCCTTGGGGTTTACGTACCTTGGAGTTATGGATTTCGAGGTGACAACGACACGTATAGGAGTAGGAAAAGATCCAACGCCGAGCACGAGGACCGGTTGGTATAGATGCTTACTGCAAAATTTCAAGGATAGATAACAAGATTGCAGAATCAAATGAATCAACTCCTGAACCAATCGCAAGCTGCCCCCGTTATTTTGGGAGCCAGTCCTCCTCGACATTGGAGTAGCGTCGCATCCACGCATAATTCTGAACATGATGACGTCCACTTACCTATTGACGACATCAAGGTAATGTACATCTCTGGAATACTCCAAAGATAGACCTATAGGATGCCTTAGCTAATTGTGTATTGTTTTGTAGGAGCCGACGCCCTACAAGCTCCAAGTGAGGACGGCTGGGTCTATTTCTATTGAGGCTGGGCAGGGGATGGTGTATCCATGTCAGGAAGGGACAGTGCACCACAGTGCCCAGCTGGTGCAGAGTTACGCTAGGGTCCAGGTGGACATGGTACATGACAATTTCATGGCCGTCCCGCTAGAGATTCACTTGAACGAAGACATCAAAACACTAGGGGGTGCCATGCACACTTTTATCCAGTGGCCCAAGAAGGACATCGCCCTGGACCCAGTAGTGTTGCGATCTCAACACACCATTCCTCTCCAATGGGACCCTTGATGACTCCACCTCATCCTTCGCCTTAGAAGGCCACCTCATCGGTTCCTATGGAGAAGACAACGAAGGAACAAGAAAAGCGTGCCACCGTCACTACTACAGAAAAGGCTTTCACAGACGGTTCGTAACGCCATCACGAGGCGGTTTCGTGAGCCGTCGAAGTTTATGGGTCGATGATGACATGAGGTCATCACGAGCGGTTTTGAACCATCTGTGATGTATACTTTACGCAGGCGGTTTGTGGTTCAAACCGCTCATGCGATAAGTAATATCACGCATTTCATCCACAAACCGCGTGATAGCACATATCACGAGCGGTTTCATCCACAAACCGCTGCGTGATAGCACATATCACGAGCGGTTTCAGCCACAAACCGCTCCGTGATAAGCACATATCACGAGCGGTTTCAGCCACAAACCGCTGCGTGATAGCATATATCACGAGCGGTTTCACCACAAACCGCTGCGTGATAGCACATATCACGACGGTTTGTGGTGGAACCGCTCGTGATGACTTTTTCTATAAAGGCCCAAGCGTTGGTCGCTTGTACCATTAAATCGGCATCATATATATATTACATATATATTGTTCGTAGTCTCTCAGCCACTTTGGGGGGATCGTCCACGCAGATGAGAAGGATGAGACAGTAGCCACGGGCAACCTCATTGAGCCCTTGCAAGTATAAAAAGTATGGATGCAAGGAGAGCGTTCGGACATCCAATTACCTGGATTGGACGTCGCTATGTTCAGAAAGTGTCGTTGATGCGCAGGTACTCCGACTGGGAAGTGGCATCATGTATTAGCAACTATCCATTCTTCAGTATGTAATCGTCTTTAAACCCAACAAGAACACTAAGCAACCATTCTCATATTTCAAAAGAATTCTCAGCTTGTTGCTTGGTGCAGAGTTACGCTAGGGTCCAGGTGGACATGGTACATGACAATTTAATGGCCGTCCCGCTAGAGATTCACTTGAACGAAGACATCAAAACACTAGGGGGTGCCATGCACACTTTTATCCAGTGGCCCAAGAAGGACATCGCCCTGGACCCAGTAGTGTTGCGATCTCAACACGACCATTCCTCTCCAATGGGACCCTTGATGACTCCACCTCATCCTTCACCTCAGAAGGCCACCTCATCGGTTCCTATGGAGAAGACAACGAAGGAACAAGAAAAGCGTGCCGCCGTCACTACTACAGAAAAGGCTTTCACAGACGGTTCAAAACGCCATCACGCAGCGGTTTCGTGAGCCATCTCGAGTTTATGGGTCGATGATGACATGAGGTCATCGCGAGCGGTTTTGAACCGCTGCGTGATGTATACTTTCCACGCGGTTTGTGGTTCAAACCGTCTGCGATAATAATATCACGAGCGATTTCATCCACAAACCGCTGCGTGATAAGCACATATCACGAGCGGTTTCATCCACAAACCGCTGCGTGATAGCATATCACAGAGCGGTTTCAGCCACAAACCGTGCGTGATAAGCACATATCACGAGCGGTTTCAGCCACAAACCGCTCGTGATAGCACATATCCATGACGGTTTGTGGTTTGGAACCGTCTGTGATGACTTTTCTCTATAAAGGCCCAGCGGTGGCTGCTTGTACCATTAAATCGGCATCATGTATATATTACATATATATTGTTAAGTAGTCTCTTATCCACTTTGAGTATCGTCGTTTTAACTCCAACAAGAACACGGTAGCAACCATTCTCATATTTCAAAAGAATTCTCAACTTGTTGCTTGGTGTTCTTGTTGGCTTTATAGACAATTACATGCTCAAGAATTGTTAGTTGCTAATACATGATGCCACTTCCCACGGAGAAGTGGCATCATCAACGCCACTTTCTTGAACATAGCGACGCCCAATCCGTAATTGGATGTCTAAGCAACCTTTTGCATCCATACTTTTTAAACTTACAAGGGCTCAATGAGATTGCCCGTGGATACCGCCTCATTCTTCTCATGTCATGTGACTAATTTCAAGTGGTCGAGGATCACTTAATAATATATATAAAATATATATATGATGCCGGTTTAATGGCACAAGCAGCCACCGCTGGAGACTTTATAGAGAAGAGATTATGAATGGAATGGTAGGACGTACCTGATACGCAAGAGGTAGGAGAACTTGACCGGCATGAACAAGGGGACTATTAATATGAACTAATTATCAATTCAATTTCAGCATAAGACTATTGACACCATTACATCACAGAGCAAGGGGACTATTAATATGAACTAATTATCAATTCAATTTCAGCATAAGACTATTGACATCATTACATCACACAACAAGAGGACTATTAATATGAACTAATTATCAATTCAATTTCAGCATAGGACTATTTACATCATTACATCACAGAGCAAGGGGACTATTAATATGAACTAATTATCAATTCAATTTCAGCATAAGACTATTGACATCATTACATCACACAGCAAGAGGACTATTAATATGAACTAATTATCAATTCAATTTCAGCATAAGACTATTTACATCATTACATCACAGAGCAAAGGACTATTAATATGAACTAATTATCAATTCAATTTCAGCATAAGACTATTAACATCATTGAGCAGTTCATCCAGCAAGAGAACAAGACCAAGGGTGTCCAAACCCACCACACAAGTAGTAGCCCTCGGCATCCATCGCAGAGCACTAGCTAGCCATTTTCATCACAGAGCAAGGGGGGTAGAGACAGAGAGGGACCCTAGTACAGCGAACCACGGTGGCGACCCCACCACCAACACAACCCTCATCCATTTCCTTTACCTTGCATAAATCACACAAACATCAGGACACAACTTAAGGTTCATGCATAAAAATCAAACTCAACAAAAGACATTAAGCTAACAGATCTAGAGGAGAATAGAGGAGGATGGGAAAGCAAAGCGCCGGGAGGCCCTAGCAGGCGCAACGGGTCGGGCGGCGTTAGCGGCAGGTTGAGCGGCGGCGTCGAGGTGGGAGAGGAACGGAGTTAGGCGGTGCAAACCCTAGCGAGCCGGGAGTGACGAGTTTGGGCGTCATCGTGAAGTTGTAGGGTATTTGGTGTGCCGCAAAAGACACTCTTATCGCACGAGTGTCTTTTGCGGTGTCACCAGATGCTGCCAACCGTCGGCAACAGGAAGAATGGCGGCGTCGGCAGCGGCGTGGAGAGCGGACGAGAGTAAGGCGGCTGGGAGTAGCGAGTTAGAGCGCAAACCCTAGCGGCAAGCTGGGCTAGCTCCTACTTATAAAGAGACTTATCAGAGACGGTTCTATTATGGAACCGTCAGTGATAATTATCATAGACGGTTCCATAATAGAGCCGTCTGTGATATGGGACATATCACGGACGGTTCCATTATGGAACCGTCCGTGATATGTCCCATATCACCGACGGTTCCATAATGGAACTGCCTGTGAAATGGTTTTTTCTCAAGTATATATATACAATTACATGACATGAAGAAATTACATGTTTATATTAAAAAAGCAGAAACCTATAATTAAACAAGGTTTTTCTAGTGGCGAAGGTAGGCTGCTATCTCCATCTGCAATACTTCATAGGCGACGGTGTCGGCATCGGACGGTTCCTGATCATCAGCGAACGAAGCCTGAAATGCGTCCACCCGTTGACGCCTTGCTCGAAAGTGTCTCCAAGACCCTCGATCGTTGAACTAAGAAGAATTGAGCCCATAGGCTCTCTTCCCTTGCTTGAGGGGTCTCGGCCTGGTCGACTCGGTCGCCTGCCGCCTCGATTACACAGTCCAAGTGACGGCAAGCCTCCTGGAGACGTGCAACGTCGTTTTGGAGGACTACGACGATGACGCTGTAAACTCGCCGAAAGTGCGAGATCACCCGGAAGACACGGCGGAGGAGGATGTCAAGACGGCGGAAGGTGGTTGCCACCGCTCCGCAAATTCTCCGCGGCGAGAGAGTGAAGACACTGTTGATCAAGCGGTGTTCTTCCGCAAAGACGGTTCAACTTATACCGAGAGAGGTGCTCAGACAAAGGCGGCCGGGAAGGCCATCGATGCGGCGACAAGGAAGAGGCAGCCATTTCTGTTTTTTTTATAAGTATGTGGGGATGATCATCTTGGATGGCGGATGATCCTTTTTATAAAACAAGGAATAAATTCGGAGCGTGAGACGAAGAGACGCGTCGGGGAGCCGAAGCGGATCGATGCGATGAAGAGACGCATCGCGGAGCCGAAGCGGATGGCGACGAACACAGACGCATCGGTGATGAAGAAATTAACTCACGTTGGAGCGATATTATCACAGACGGTTATTTTTAAGAACTGTCTGTGATACTAATTAATATCACAGACGGTTGTGTTTTAAAACCGCTGCGTGATATCGATAATATCACGAGCGGTTACGAACAAGAACCGTCGTGATACTTCCTGACGGTCTTCAACATGAACCGCCTGCGTGATATTGCCTCTTCACGACGGTTTTTAGCGCGGCCCGAGAGTACGACGTCTCTAAATCAAAACCGTCTGTGATTGAATGTAATATCGACGGTTTCGGTCAACCGTCTGTGATGAGGCGTCCAGTATTAGCCTTTTTGTAGTAGTGCGTATCGGTTCCCGAGTCATCTTGTAGGAAGACGCGTAGGGGCCAGTTATTAAGGCCAAATCGAATTCGATGAACATTAAGGCACCTCCCAAGTTCAGGAAGTACTCCATCGGAAAACCGTTGTGCTCCAACATAGAATTACTCTGCGCTGGACTTGGTTGTCAGGCTTTGCATGCCTGGTATGTGCGGAAGACCAAAGAGAAGGGGTGCGGTACTGGAATCACTGTCAGATACACGGATAAGCATTTCTTCAACGGGTCGGGCCACTTCAGATACGACCTATTCAACCTCACTGCCCTCGATGCCTCTCTTCTATGATGTTGGACACTGTAAGTGTGTACAATCAACTTCTACATTCACATAATACCGATAAATATCACAACTCATTGCTTATGTATAGATACATGATGCAAAAAGCCCGGGATTGGTCCGAACCGGTGGGTTTCCTCGACCCACACGTGGTCTCTATGCAAACCATCGAAGAATACATATCCTTCGTCGAGAAAAACATAAAGGCGGCATTGCTTCGTCAGGACCAGAAGGACTACATAGTGGTGCCCTTCAACCAGGAGTAAGTGCTTCACTACTTGCTATATAAATTTCATTTGTACTTTATACGCATTACGAACTTAGGTTTAATGACTATAGCGACATACATGAGTAGGTACCACTGGATCCTTATAGTCATTGTACCAAAGTGGAACAAGATAATATACCTTGATTCCCTACTCAGTAAAAAGCACGACTTCAGCCTTGTGTAAGGAATACTCGACAGGTATGCTTATTTCCTCCATACATAACTCTATTGTAGTCTTCCTTCGTTTGAAATGGCTGAGGATAACTTTTTGGAATCATGTAGGTCGTTCATCACCTATGTTGACGACGGAGGACCATACAAGGGATCGAATGCCACACTGCAACACAGGACGCGATTTTCGGTACGCGCTACAACACAATAATCCTATATCATACGCGCTACAACATAATAATCCTATATCATACTTCGTAATAATGCGTCTCGAACTGACTATACCTATATATGTAATTCTATTTTTGTAGTGCCACCAGCAAAAAAATGATCAGCTATGTGCATTCTACGTTTGCCATCATATGCAGCAAATCATTGCTTCTAAAATGAAGGATCCTGAGGTTTGTCAATCTCAAAATAATTATTTCCTAATTATAAATTTAACTATATATGCTTACCACTTTACTCTTGCTAGCGACAGGACTTGATCATAGATTTAGATGCACTCGTTGCGAAAGAGATCGCAGACGTTCGAGGGAAGCTCTGCGCCTTCATCAAGACACAGATCATTAACCCCAAAGGAGAGTTTCACTCCATCGCCGACGAAAGTTTCACCCCGTCGATACCTCTCAACCACTTGCAAACAATTGATTCAATTGTAACTATAGCGACAATACTTGAACAAATTCTTTTGTAATTTATTTTGAGTAATGATCACTTTGAGTTGTCAATAATTGATTATCTATGATGTATCTATTTTCTGCATGCTTGTTTTTAGAGGGCATGGCTAGCAATTCCCGAGGCTAGCCAAAAATCAAAAGAAAAATATTTAGGTATAAAGAACTATCACATACGGTTTTTTGTTGAAACTGTTTGTGAAGGTATCATATCACAGACGGTGTCTATTAAAAACCGTCTGTGATACGTAGGATATCACAGACGGTTCTATTTCCTAACCATCTGTGATATGTCTCAAATCATAGACGGTTTGTAAATAGAACCGTCTGTGATACTATACCTTCACAGACGGTTTCAACAAAAAACCGTTTGTGATAACCGTATCACAGACGGTTTTTGAACCGTCTGTGATAACCAACTGTTATCACAGATATACAAATTCAGACGGTTCAAAAACCATCTGTGATGACGGTTCCTAACCGTCTGTGATGAGCCTGTATGTATGTAATACCCCAAATATCAATTGGAGAAAATATTATTCGGGAGAGGGAAATTTATTCAATATCAATTGTAACCAAGTTTAGAGATGAAATTAAGTTCAAAATTCAGAATTTTAAGAGAGGAATAGGCCGCCAACCCATATTCGAGAGGAGAGGAGCCGACCATAGTGGCCCAAGGCCTATGAGTGGGTTGGCAGCCCATTAGAAGGCAAGGGAGGGGAGGAGACCAAACCCTAGCCACTCCTTGCTACAGTAGCCACCATGCTATAGTAGCAGCATGCTACAGTACTCTGCCTCCTGCTGCTCCTCCTCTCCCCAGCGCCACCCTCCCTACTGCCGGCCATCGGGAAGAAGAAAGGAGAAGGGACTAGGAGAGGATCATCTTCTTCGAGGTTGATCATCGTCTTCTCGCAGGTCTACAAAGGTAACGAAGTGTCTTACCCGCTGTTTAGTTCAATTCGTTCCTGGTAGATGTCGTTTATTGATTCATCGTTAGTGCTGTATTTAGAAACAGATTGTTGTTCTCTGTTGTACATTGATTTTCGTTTAGATCAATGCCGAAATAGGATTTATGATCTGTTAGAGAGTTGTGGGTTATTTTGTCTGGTTTCCATAGCCTTTGAGGTCACCTGAATCCGAGTTGTGGTTTGAGAGTTACGGCCTTTTGTTTACTGCTGTCCAGAACCTCGATTAATTCTCAGCAGTCACTTTGTGTAGCAAGTTGAATGTTGTTAAGGTCCGAATCAGGATTCCTTCCTATTATGAAAATTGTAGTTTATTGTCTTAGCTTTCCATAGCCGCCAAGATCACCTAACTCCGACATACGGATCAAAGGTTATGTTAGTTTCATTCTTGCTGTCTAGAATTCTGACGAGATTAATTTGTTGATTTGTCTTTTAAAATACGTTTATGTTAGAGGCAAATTCAGGGTTTCCACCCAACTAAGTTATTTTATAAAATTTCATAAAATTTTTAGAATGTTAAAGAACGCCTTAATCGGAGTTGTAGAACAAAAGTTGTGTTATTTTCTTTACTGCTGTCCGTTTCGTCGGGACAGATTCTGTCTTTCAAGTTCATATGCCTGTAGTACATTTATTTTGGCCGAATTGGGTTATCTCACCAACTAGGTTTTTGTAGATATGTTTGTTAAGTTTCCATAGGATCTGGGCTCACCTCGTTCCGAGTCATAGATTGTTAGATATGAGTGATTCCGTGCTGCTGTCTAGAATCAGTTCCATGATTGTGTTTTCTGTTTTCAGATTAGATCTAATTAGTTAATTGTGGGTTATCGGGAAGGTGTGGTAGAACGTTAATGGAAGTGTCCTGTTCTATGTTGTTCTTATTTCGAGTATATATTGTGTAGGCAGAGAGGCTTCAGGTTTAGGAGCACTGTGATTGCCTTCTAACGCGTCACATCGCGGAAGGCAAGTACTTTGATGTTCTTATGATTAGAAAATGCTGAATGCTTGATATTAGTATTGTGTTTTCTGTGATCCATGAGAATATTTAATGTTTATGTTCCTTCCATATGTGTTATCTCCATGATTAGAGAGCATGTCTTTCAATATTCATATTTCATTCCATGCATCCATTTTTCATGTTTCATCCACGGGAGTGGATTAGAAAAAAGACCCATCAATTCCAATATGGGCACGTAAGACCCACTATTCCCATGTGGGTAGTTTGGGACACCCGTATGAAACGTTCTTCATACGGAATTTGGATCTCCGCATTTTGTTAAATGCGGGCTTAGGTGAACACCGACGGGTGTGTCACTAGCTATACCGGTATATGCATGTGTGTAGTCCCTTCATTTCATTCAATCCGTTCATTCCATTCATTCAAATATTCGTTCTGTGATTTATTCATATTCTTCAATGATGTTGGCTTGATCATGTTTGTTGTATGTCCCATTTGTTCACTGTACTTGCTGAGTCTCGGACTCATTCTTGCGTTGTTTATTTATTTTAGGTGATCATTGATGTTGGCTCTATTGGGAGGAAGTAGACACGCACAACTCATTCACTTCACCCTATTCATGTCTAAGATTATGATTTAATTCTATCTTTCATTCGTTATTAATGAACTGTAATAAATAAATTTAGTTGGTGAATTGATGCCTAGTGCTATGTTATGGTTGATTGAGTAGTACTTGTGATCTTTGATTACTCCTTCGATATAAATTGCTTGGATTGAGTAGTACTTGTGATCTTTGATTACTCCTTCGATATAAATTGCTTGGATTCAGTCTATATTCATACCATGGTTCTATGGGATGTTAATTCCTTTATGTCATTAGATGAGATAGTGTTCAAATTCTTCCGCATTATGGTTGTATGTTAGATTATTTAGGTGACATCTTGGCTTCCGAATAGCCAGGGTGTTACAGTTGGTATCAGAGCGGGCTTTAGGTCCGTGGTGAATATGTTGACAACTTAGGTAAGACTAATTTGTTAAAATTTGTTAATGGTTAATTAACCTAAAACTTGACACACCGGTGTACAGTAGAATTGGATGGTTCAAGCAATGCATTTCTGTTTCCCTTATGTTGCATTGTTACTCGATGATATGATATGAACTTCTATATCTATGAATTTATTCTATGATTATTATGAGATGATCTTGTATACACCTATGTGAGTATATTATTGGTTATGTGTGATGATAGTTGATGTTGAGAGTTTGAGGTCGTGGTTGTAGCTCTGGGCTTTACCAGGTTACACTACCGTTCGTGGTATAAGAATAGAGAAGTAGTTACCCCGATTATCATAGTTAAAGGTGTTGAGGGTGAGTTTCTTTATAAAAGTTGTTCTCTTCCTTGAGCTTGAATTTTGGTCAATTCTAGTTATAGTTGTGGTTGATGAAGTTTTCTTGAGTTAGTGTTTGCAATGCAGCTGGTGAGTTTTAATTGGTCTTTCTTGGTTCCATAAAGCGATTACTTGTTCTCCTGACTGCTGGTCTATTGTTATTTTGTGTGAACGTTGGTTATCAGCGAGATTGATATTTTCATGGGAGTTCTGCCCTTCTAATTGGAAACTTGATTCGTTTACTCGCTTGGTATTCTGGGTACTGAAATTTTTCTTTGCTGCGAGTTCTTTAACCTGTGAAAAGCTTTGGCCTTATGTATTTCTTTTGGATGACCCCGAGCGTTGAAGTTTAACGTCTCTCTTTTGCTGAATGAAGGTGTTAAAATCCTTTTGTGATTGTCTTATCTTATTTAAGTAAGAGATTATATCCGAACAAATAAATTGTTATAGTATGAGTTACCAGGTTGGGTTGTTAGCATGGTGCAAACCATTTATTTCTTAACTAACATCCATGAAGGTGAAATTGATTAATTTGAAATGTCATTATATTTTATACATGATAAAGGGTAAATAGGAGTCTGTCCATATCTGTTCAGCACCTATGGTTCTTAAGAAGTGTGGAATGTTAATGAACTGGTTTGATCATTAAGTTTGAGTAATCTGCTAATTTTGTTAGATGATTTGGAATCTAGGTCCTTTTTTTTCGATTATTCCAACCGCTAGTGATGGTTAAGTTAAGGATGCGTTCGAGTGTTGCCTTGGTGAACATTAATCTTGAATATGTCTTCTATTGAGATACTTGACGAACTCATTCAAATGCTTGATTCACCTAATTTTACCATGCTAAACTGATGTTATATGTATTAAGAAATGAATGAAGGTGAATGTATTGACTTGTGAAACCTTGTCTTATGTATCCTATATTATTAAGATTAAATGTATTTCGTTCTAATTTTTGAACTTAAGGTAGAATAGTGAGTCTATACTCATAACTGTTTTTGTGATTACAAACAGAGGTAAGATCATGAATACTTCCATGAATAAAATAATCATCAATTGTTAACATTAATGGCTAGAGTGCATTTAGTGTGTGCTATATTGGCGTTGAGTGTCAGTAAGAGTTAAATGGATGAAATCTAATAAGAGATTTATATTGATGTACATTTGTAAGTTTGTCATGTACTAGTATGATCTTGTTATCAGAGTTTTGTTTCAACATTGTGGCTTGAGCACTAGGTTTGTTTTTCCAGAGCAAGTAGTTATTGTAATCCTATTGTGATGATAGAAATATTATGTCCCGATTGTTGTGTTTCTTTTGGAAAATTTATTGATGAGATAGTGAGGCATGTTGAATTTTGCCAAGAATGTATGATTTTGATGTTAATAAAATGATCAGAAATGTGAGGGTGATATTGATCCTTTTATATATAAAGAAATGTGATCGCTTTTCGTGATGTCTCTGAAATGAAAATAATTCAAGTTTTGAATTCGTAATCTTTTGGAGTTCAAGAGTATGTGGTAGTTGAAATTTGTTGAGTAAAGTGACGTATTGTAGAGTTCTATTGGTTCTTAATTAGTTCTTGTGGTTTGGACTAAAGAACTTATCTTGTTCGTTGTAGCAAAGTGTTGTTAGTCAAAGGGTTAATTTTAGAGTTAATGGAAAGAGTGCAGTAGGAGTACTTGAGAGTTGGAGTCAAGTTTGGTAACTTGTGGTTATTTGAATCGTTCCTAAACTTTCTGCTCTTTCTGCACAAGAGTTGTCAAGTTTTAATCGCAAAGTCTTTTTCTTATTGGTTGTTACTTGCTATTCCTTTTTTAGGGATGTGTGCCCTCAACTGTGAACTCAACTTCTGTTTTCTAAGATCTTCGTTACCAGATTATTTCTTTTGGTTTCATGCTCGCTGTGAGGAAAAACGTTTTCCTGTGTGACGAAACTTGTCATTGTTCGCCTTTTTTTCCTTTTGAAAAAGGATCAGCAGTTTTATGTTGCAAAGTTTTAAAAAGTGTAAATTGGCAATTGTTTGGTGGTGGTTAAGTAATTGTAGTGGTGAGATTTTGCTACCAAGCTATTGGAGGAGTAGTAGAAGATGAATTAGTTATGACCTGTACCCCTTGGAGGAAATTTGATTCAAATGAAATGTTGTCGTTGAAGTAAATCTGAATAGTGCTACGACTAAGCAGAACCTATAGTATAGCGAAATTCCAGAACTTCAGGTCATGTTGAAAGGTTGGGGATATTCGAAGGTATGGAAACCTTGATCAATTTTATCGAGTAACGCAATTGGAAGGTATTGCGATAGTGTGTGGGTGATTCCTAATGATGTCAATGAGTGAGTATGTTAGATTTGTGGGGATGTTAGAGATTTAATCCGATGATTTCACTATCTGTTATAAGAGAAATTCGTTGTAGAGGTCTTGGAGGTTAAATTTGGGCTTTGCATTTTTATGCTAGACTTTTGGTCGCCCAAAGATTGTGTGTAGAGGAGATAGAAAACCGGAGTATTCTGAGTAGTGGAATGATTGTTGATAGAACCCTTCTGATGTAGTTCATGAGTGGGTGTACTGAGGATTCTGAATTGTTGTTCTGGAAAATTGAAGGTAATGTGATTACGTGGGACCTAGTTTGTGAAGTTTTGGGTGCCTTCCATCAAATTAATTTCGTCAGTAGGATGAGTCGCCTAGAGTATTCGGTGGATTCAATAGTCTCTCCACAATGGTGTTGATGATGTATTTCAGTTTGAGCGTAATTTGAGGAGGTTTAATTAAGCGGTTGAAGCTCGTATGGTAAGCGATGAATTCGAATTCCAAGGTTCGAGAGAGTTTTATTCCTAAAAGAGAAACTAAGAAAAAGGATGTTTCCTCGGGTGGTGAAGCGTTTTCTTGTTTCTTGTTTGAGTTTTGTGTTGTTGGATGGTGTCTTCCGCCCTTTGAGTTGAAGCATTGTTGGCATGTTTGATTCGTTCCAATTCAGGCAAACCAAAAGAAGTATTTGGTTTGGGCATTCGAGTGATTTCTCTTTTGGTTTTTGTGGTATTCAATCGTAAACTGCCTATTTAGAAAGTGGGATTGTTTTCGTGATGAAATGTCATATTTGCGGTTTTATCCTTTTGGTGGAGAGTTAGTATTGCGTGGTTACGACGAGAACTCTCTATTTCCAGTGGGATTCTCTTTGTGAAACAGTGGTTTAAGAACCAGTTCTGTTGTGTATTCTTGTTTAAAGGAGGTGACCCTTGTTAGATGAAGAGTTTGATTTTGAGCATTAACCTTCGCGGCACGAGCGTGTGCGGGACAGGGGCGTGGGCATATGGCTCATGGCGTGTGGTCCCGGAGTGGATATACGGCATGGCATATGTGCCGGCACTAGAAGCACGAACGTGTACCGAGGGGTGGTTCTAGGCATTTGTTGTGTATTTTCGTACCAAAGGGGAGTTTGGTTCACGTACTTTGGTTCGTTTTCGACAGTTGCGAAAATTGGTAAGTTGGCGTATCACTTTGACCGTCTCGGGTCCATACGCGAGGAATACAATGTCTGGTATGTTCTAGTGTTAAGTGAGAACATCGGAAATTTGGGATTTGAGGTTTCGTTAGAGCCGTTGACCTTTGAGTAAGACCCCACGTCTGAGTCTCGTCCGGTACGTATACTGGAGGGGTCGGGACGAGCATTGGGGCATAAGACGTTGATATCTATTGAGGTGCCATGGGTGCATCCATGTGAGCGTGAAGCCACCTGGGAGTTGGAGTCTCGTATGCGCGAGCCATATCCGGATGTGTTCACGTCCAAAGCGTGTTAATTGTTGTTTCGTTTCAGAGGCAGTTATTCTTTTGTTATTTCGGTGTTTAGATTCGGGGTCGAATCCTATTAAGGGGGGTAGAATGTAATACCCCAAATATCAATTGGAGAAAATATTATTCGAGAGAGGGAAATTTATTCAATATCGATTGTAACAAAGTTTAGAGATGAAATTAAGTTCAAAATTCAGAATTTTAGGAGAGGAATGGGCCGCCAACCCATATTCGAGAGGAGAGGAGTCGGCCATAGTGGCCCAAGGCCTATGAGTGGGTTGGCAGTCCATTAGAAGGCAAGGGAGGGGAGGAGACCAAACCCTAGCCACTCCTTGCTACAGTAGCCGCTGCGCTACAGTAGATGTGCTACAGTAACCGTGCTACAGTACTCCGCCTCCTGCTGCTCCTCCCCTCCCCAGCGCCACCCTCCTGCTGCCGGCCATCGGGAAGAAGAAAGGAGAAGGGACTAAGAGAGGATCATCTTCTTCCAGGTTGATCATCATCTTCTCGCGGGTCTACAATGGTAACGAAGTGTCTTACCCGCTGTTTAGTTCAATTCGTTCCTGGTAGATGTCGTTTATTGATTCGTCGTTAGTGCTGTATTTAGAAACAGATTGCTGTTCTCTGTTGTACATTGATTTTCGTTTAGATCAATGCCGAAATAGGATTTGTGATTTCTTAGAGAGTTGTAGGTTATTTCGTCAGGTTTCCATAGCCTTTGAGTTCACCTGAATCTGAGTTGTGGTTTGAGAGTTACGGCCTTTTGTTTACTACTGTCTAGAACCTCGATTAATTCTCAGCAGTCACTTTGTGTAGCAAGTTGAATGTTGTTAAGGTCCGAATCAGGATTCCTCCCTATTATGAAAATTGTAGTTTATTGTCTTAGCTTTCCATAGCCGCCAAGATCACCTAACTCCGACATACGGATCAAAGGTTATGTTAGTTTCATTTTTGCTGTCTAGAATTCTGACGAGATTAATTCGTTGATTTGTCTTTTAAAATAAGTTTATGTTAGAAGAAAATTCAGGGTTTCCACCCAATTAAGTTATTTTAGAAAATTTCGTAGTCTTTCCAGAATATTAAAGAACGCCTTAATCAGAGTTGTAGATCAAAAGTTGTGTTATTTTCTTTACTGCTGTCCATTTTGTCGGGACAGATTCTGTCTTTCAAGTTCATATGCCTGTAATATATTTATTTTGGCCGAATTGGGTTATCTCACCAACTAGGTTTTTGTAGATATGTTCGTTAAGTTTGCATAGGATCTGGGCTCACCTCGTTCCGGTCCCAGATCGTTAGATATGAGTGATTCCGTGCTGCTGTCTAAAATCAGTTCCATGATTGTGTTTTCTGTTTTCAGATTAGATCTAATTAGTTAATTGTGGGTTGTCGGGAAGGTGTGGTAGAACATTAATGGAAGTGTCCTGTTCTATGTTGTTCTTATTTCGAGTATATATTGTGTAGGCGGAGAGGCTTTAGGTTTAGGAGCACTGTCATTGCCTTCTAACGCGTCGCATCGCGGAAGGCAAGTACTTTGATGTTCTTATGATTAGAAAATGCTGAATGCTTGATATTAGTATTGTGTTTTCTGTGATCCATGAGAATATTTAATGTTTATGTTCCTTCCATATGTGTTATCTCCATGATTAGAGAGCATGTCTTTCAATATTCATATTTCATTCCATGCATCCATTTTTCATGTTTCATCCACGGAGTGGATTAGAAAAAGACCCATCAATTCCAAGATGGGCACGTAAGACCCACCATTCCCATGTGGGCGGTTTGGGACACCCGTGATGAAACGTTCTTCATACGGATTTGGATCCCGCATTTTGTTAAATGCGGGCTTAGGTGAACACCGACGGTGTGTCACTAGCTATACCGGTATATGCATATGTGTAGTCCTTCATTTCATTCAATCCGCTCATTCCATTCATTCAAATATTCGCTCGTGATTTATTCATATTCTTCAATGATGTTGGCTTGATCATGTTTGTTGTATGTCCCATTTATTCACTGTACTTGCTGAGTCTCGGACTCATTCTTGCATTGTTTGTTTATTTTAGGTGATCATTGATGTTGGCTCTATTGGGAGGAAGTAGACACGCACAACTCATTCACTTCACCCTATTCATGTCCAAGATTATGATTTAATTCTATCTTTCATTCGTTATTGATGAACTGTAATAAATAAATTTAGTTGGTGAATTGATGCCTAGTGCTATGTTATGGTTGATTGAGTAGTACTTGTGATCTTTGATTACTCCTTCGATATAAATTGCTTGGATTCAGTCTATATTCATACCATGGTTCTGTGGGATGTTAATTCCTTTATGTCATTAGATGAGATAGTGTTCAAATTCTTCCGCATTATGGTTGTATGTTAGATTATTTAGGTGACATTTTGGCTTCTGAATAGCCAGGGTGTTACAATGTAGTAGTGTGTCACCCTTCGAGGCGCTGTATGGAAGAGCTTGTAGGACACCCTTGAACTGGTCCGAAGCCAGGGAGAGACCATTCTACAGTCCAACCTTGGTGGAGGATGCTGAAGAGCTAGTTCGTGTCATCCATGAGCGACATCGGACGGATCAATCTCATCAGAAGTCATATGCCGACCGTCGTCGTCGCGAGTTGAGTTTTGAAGTGGATGATCATGTTTACCTTAAAATCTCTCCAATGAAAGGAATGCATCGTTTTCAAGTCAAAAGCAAATTGGCATCTCGCTACATCGGACCATTCCGAATTCTAGCAAAACTGGGTCCGGTGGCCTATCAATTGGAGTTGCCACCATCACTTTCAGATGTGCAAGATGTGTTCCATGTTTCACAACTAAACAAGTGTCTTCGCCTCCCAACCGAGGCAACTGAGTTGGGAGAACTCGACTTGCCATACGATCTTTCTTATCGGGAGCACCCAATTCGTATTCTTGAAGAAACTGCCGCCAGCCTCCTCCTCCTCCCCCGAGCTATAACACCCCAACCAAACAAAGGCCTGGAATGCTACCAAATAATAAATTAAACATAACTAAACTAAACACCTTACAAAAATTCAGCAGAACCTCCTTTGTATAATTACTATACCGGAGGTTCCAACAAATAGATATGATATATAATGATATTCCAACTTGTAATAAGATCAGGACATAATCAAAACTGGCTATTCATTACCATGACATCCATAGCAACTAAACATCTAATTAAAAGATCATGAGCATCCAAAACTTCTACTCATTTATTACGGTCTACTCCAAATAAGCCATAATCATAAGGAGTACTTTAAGTAGTTCATCCTTCTACTAATTAAATTTTCTTTCATTCCATTGTGAGTAGATCGTGCAAATGTGCAACTAATCTAGTCCTTCCTTTCCCCCATGCATGCCGATCTCATAAAGGTACCTAAAACACAACAAACAACAAGGGGTGAGTCCAAAGACTCAACAAGTATATTAAATGGCATCAACAACATATAAGCATGTAATTCATCAACTATACTTCTCAAAATCACATATCGAATGCTTTACACACACATGCAATGCAATATGCTCAAAAATGATCTTTATCCTTCTCTTTCCCTTTTGCATTTTACCGGTAATGCAAAGTGCGCATCTGTCGATGCACACCCATGCCTATGCCATCTAGCACAGGGACCATTGCCCATACTCCGTAAGTATGGGGACTGAAGCCCATGCTTTACAAGCATGGGGACATTTAGCCCGTCATTAACATGACGGGGACCTCAAGAAATGCTTGGTCACCACGTGACCAAGACATCAATAAGCCAACATGATGCATATGTATGAATTCTCAAATTAATACAAACATGCATCCACAACTACATTGCATATGAATATTCTATTCATACTACAAAAGCTCATAATCAGGTACTTCACAACTTTCAAACATTCATACTTAATACATAACTCAACATACTAGAATCATGACCCGTACCAATCATATCACCATATCAATCATGAACAATACAAATAATTATAAAAACTATCAATCAATGCCATTTGATAATGACTATTAGATCCATAATTACACTTGCCTTAACCGCGAGAGAACGAGGGACGTGCAGAAGGTGCTGCCCCCGGGACCCGTCCACCACCTGAATGAATAATTATATTGCAAGCTAAGACGACAGTAGCGGACCAAAACAAACTATATAACAACACTCTCTAACTCGCAAAAGCGTCTACTCGATCCCAACCCCAAAATCCTAAACGTCGATCTGTCCCCTTAGTGGACAGTCAACTTATAAAATTCATAACTATCACTATAGGGGTCCAAATAAGGTGCTCTTGGATTTTCTGGAAAGGTAATTAAATTACCCAATTAAATCTAGTTGAGGGTACCTTCTGAATTGGATATCTAATTCCCCTACCAAGCCAATTTAACAGACATCAAAATTCACATCGGGTTCTCTGGACAGTGCACTAAAACCACCATAACTTTTGGTAAGAATATCCAAATCTTGCGTTATTTAGATTTCTGGAAAGGTATGGAAATTATCTACATTTTTCATTATATCAAGATCCTCTGATTTCGTCTTTAACTAATGGATTAACCCAGTTTTCTACAACCTGTCAGAAAACTGACAGACTAGCAGGACAGCGACACTAAAGAATTCATAACTTGCTGACCGTTAATCGGATTTGGGCGTTCTTGGCTGCCACGGAAAGCTAATGACATAACCCAACTATCTCTAAGAGGTTGGATCCCCAGATTCTACATCTAAAGACATGAAAACCGTCGTTCAATCTACTGGACAGAACACGATCTATTAACTGTTGATTACTCGATCTACCAAACGAAATCAATTGCAACTAATACACATCAACCAGCGAAGAACACGCGATGTTGCCCTTGTAGAATCGCAGGAAGATGATGAACTCTCCCCGCGAAGGTGATCTCCTCTCCTTTCTTCACTTGATCGGCAGCAGGGAGCACCGACGGCGAGGAAGGGAGGCACCACCATGGACGAGAGGGGTGTGCTACAGTAGTCATGCTATAGTGGTGGCGGTACTGTAGCTACAGTGCATCTAGGGTTTCCCCCTTCCTTTTATTGGTGGCCGGCCCCTCATGGGCCTCCTGGGCCAAGGCCCGAGGCCCAAGTTGTCGAAGAACTGCAGAAACCCCCCTTTTTTATGTCTAATTTCTCTTTTGAACGCTTTCATTCGTAGAATAAATCGCAGTATTACATTAAAACCCCCTCTTTCTCCTGTTCAATCGCTTTGCTAAAAGAAACATTCTCTTGCTTTAATTATTCTCTCCCGATTTATTTATTCTCTCCCGATTTAATTTTTGGGGTATTACATGAGCCGTCGCCGTCGGCCCCGACGCTGCAGCTACTCCCCCGACGCCGTCGCTGCCACCGGCCCAGAGCCGCCTTTATCGCCAGCCTCCTCCTCCTTCCCCGAGCTTTGCTCTTGTTCCAAAATTTTTGGGAGTGTGGCTTGGTACGAAATTTTGTGTTAATTTTGACACATTGCTCTTATTCCCCTGCAGGCGGCGTCGGGGGCGGTGCAGTGCCAGTTGATGGATATGGTTCACCCTGGAGTGGTGCCGATGCACAAGGTTAAGAGGCTTCTGCTGCCCTCTTGTTCGTTTGATTTCTGATTGATCTGTTTTATGGGGGTTTAGTTGATTGTGCTGTTTATCTTGGGGGGTTTGCAGGTGAATTTTGATGCAAAGACCGAGTATGACATGATCCAGAACTACAAGATTATCCAAACTTTTTCCTTGATTTTGAGGAGATTTATGTAATCGACTCAAAAACAAGGTCAGTCACAAGAACGAAAGTTGTGGTAAGATACGCGAAAATCCTTTTGTATATTTAGGTTCCATGGAATCTGTGACCAGTCATCACTCATCACTAATTATAGACTAATTAGTCCAGTTCATCTGTCCATTTAAATGTTCAACTATCTCTTCACGACCCTAAAAGATTAATTTCTACTAGAAAGTGCACATTTGCTTTGTCCATTACTACTACTGTACATTTGCTTTATGAGTTTTGTATTTTGGGTTTTGCCAAAGAGAGGCAAGAAAAGGCATCTGTGCATGAGATCTATACATATGTATTACTATGGAAATTTAGGATAAACCGATAAAGTATCGAGGAGGTAGTCATCTCCCTTCCAGGTTCGCAACTGTATCTGTGATCGTTGCTCTATTTGTTTCTTTTCTGTCGGTGTTCATCTACATGATTTGGTTACCTCAAGCAAAGGTCTTTGTTAATTCATATTTTGTGAATCATAATTGATGCTTTCTTTGCCAACAAAATCTTATACGATATCCTTTTCCCTAGGAATTACCATAGCTGAATATTTCCGTGACATGGGCTACAATGTCAGTATGATGGCTGGCTCCACCTCTTGATGGGCTGAGGCATTGCGTGAGATCTCTGGGCATTTGGTATGGTGCTCTTCTTCCATTCTACTTGCAAGTGTTGTGCCAACATGATTTTGCATTGAAGTTCAGTTTCTATCTCATTGTATTTTTCACTTGTTGCTATGATAGCCTATTGACTCTATTTATAGCATCATTATTTAGATATGTACTACAATTGACCCATGTATGGTTAAAACTACTCCCTAAGCTTTTAGTTTTAGTAACATTGTTACGAATGTTTAGGATATGATGTGAATTGGTTAAGCAAGCTTACATAGTGATACCAAATCAAAAGATGAGAACGATTCTGATGGACACATGTTAAGCTAGGAACAAACCTATATCATGAGTAAAACAGGTTGGGTGCTACGACATCCTTTGGAAATACTTTGAGTAAACCTATATTATTCAGCGGAGTTATTTTGAACAATAATAGCAAATTTAAAGGATTGTAATAATGAATTGATTTGTGAAGTTACTACTGAAGATGTAGCACAATGTTAGTTATGTGATGAGTGGGTATGGGTGCTTATCGCTTTTGTTGCATTTCTTCTGTGCCATAATGCTCATAGATTTTCACTTATCATGGAGATGGCTATTGTAATGGCTCGGGTATGTCTATTTTCACTTATCACAATTCTATGAATGGTTGAACTTCCTTTATAGTTTTTTGGATAGTCAATTAGCTGCTACAAAATTCCTTGGGTCAGTTTTTGTTTAGGTGTTATGCAATCATACCCCCGCTGGTGGTGGTGCAGCAGCTACTGTCCCAGCTGCTGAGGAGAAGAAGGTGAGCTACCATACATCTAGACAACACTTTTATTTACACAACTAATACTGTGTTCAATAACCTACAAATATTGTTTGGTTGACTATCCTTAGGAGGAGGCTAAAGAAGAGAGTGATGATGACATGGGTTTCAGCTTGTTCGATTGAGCAGTCTGAGCCCAGTTGTTAGCAAATTCTCCTAGTCTTCCAAAGACTAGTCTTCCAAAGACTATCTTATGTTATGTATGTCTTTTAGGTTTTCAGTACAAGAGGTACTCAAGTTGAGGATTTTGATATTTGATGTTATGGGAATTTAGCATGTGTCATGAGAACCACAAACATCTTTGGATGGTCTTGTTAGAATGAAACTGTTTCTACATTCTATGCCCATGCCTATTTGATTTTGTTGTTGATTGTTCATTGCAATAGAACCCTAATTGGGCAATCAAAATAGGCTACACCCAAAAAAATTTGGGCCTGCAATTTGGGCTAACCTAAAAATTTGGGCCTACAAAATGGAATCAAAATCGGCCTTGTAGAAATTATGACAAAAATTTACATGGGCCTAACTCACATTATGATGGTAGATATCGTCACAAACCAACGGCCATGTTAGATCTTGCGTGGCTTGACTAGGCTACCCATGACAACAAGAATCTGACGTGGCAGCATCATAAAATTCGATTCTGTGATGATTTCGCTATTTTGTCACAGAAAACAATCAGCGACGCACTATAGGTGACGATTCAATTTTTCGTCATGGGAGTGTCACAGATCCCATACTGTGACAAAAAAACATAGATCCGTGACGAATTCTGATTGTCACCGTTCAGCAGATTTCTTGTAGTGTTGGGAACGTGAAGAACATATGCGAAAGGAATATCCAGATCTTTTTCCTTCTTCTTGAAGTGCCTTCGAATCAAGAAAGGCAAGGCTAAACAAAGCAATGGTAAGGAAAATGTAAAAACCATCCATTGTAACCTTGTAAGATATCTTAACACTATCTATGAAGGAAATCAAAACAACAGATATTGTATTTCCTATTAGAATCTTCTAATCCAACTTCCGACCTACCCAGATCTCGGGGACGAGATCTTTTGTAAAGGGGGAGGTTTGTCACATCCCCAAGTTAATAAAAGATAATTAGATTGCATCTCATCAGCAGCATGCATCATGTTTCGAAGCAATTGCATATTTTATTGCACTTGGAAAATCTCAAAGAAGTGTTTAACCTACACTTCAAACTATAACTCCAAACAAAAGAAGGAACTAAACCTTATGATCATCATCTGCAAATAGTTTATTCAAATACTATTTTAATTATCATGAATTAATATAATTTTTACCAAATTTTTGGGAATAGTTTTAACCCTCACAAAATTCAAATACAATCCAATAACCTATATTGGGTTTGGATTTAAACTGAAAAAATATATCATGAACAGTAAGTTTTAATATTTTTTATGGACACTAGACCTTTCCAGGAACACCCCTGATTTATTTCAGGATTTTGGGAAATTTATTTCTATTTATAAGGCCTTGGTCAAAGTAGAGGAAACATTTTAAATCTCAGTCAACTCAGACCCAACCAGCCGATACTGTTCCTCGGGCTCAAGTCCGACGCAATGAACTAACTCGGTCGAATCAACTAATTGCACCTCACGCGAACCGTCTGATTAAGATTCAACAGACCTGATCTCGCAACTGTTCGGACCAGTCCGAAGTTTCCTTTGAATTTGGGCCATCCATTCATGATCGAACGGCTCTGACGGAACCCGCTCATCGCACCAGGCCAAACTCGTGCGCACGCCGTTTCGTGTCGCTGACATGGTGGGCCCGAGCTATCAGCATCGTCTCCCTCCTCACGTTGGCACTCGCGTAGAGCTACTTCGCCACGCGGCCGCGACGCTCTGCCTCGCTCCGTCACGCTGTGACCGCACCGCCCCTTCCAACCACTCCTGGAGCTCCCTCACTTCACGCCGCCTCCATAGCCGTTAACACCCAGGGATAATACCCCCTCTTCCAGCTCAATTCGCCCCATTCCTTCTCTCGGGACTGAGAAGGAAGAAGCTCGCATTTGCTTCCTAGTCGGGTAAACTTTGACCGTGTGATTCCTCTCCTCTCTACGTTCAATGCCTTATCCATTTTGGCTAACCTCAGCTCTTGCGATCGCTTGTAGCATCTGGACCATCTTCGTGTCTTCCATAGCTCCGGTTCACGCCCAAAGCGCACAGCCGAGGACATCCCCATGCAAACTCTGTGCTCGGTGAGTATGGTCCTCAATCTCCCGCGTCATATTCTATCCCGGAGTATCACAACTAAAACCCCTCAACTAATTTTGCTAATGCACAACAGGATCTGGTGGATTTGAAGCTTGGACCCATTTCGGCCAAAGAACACCCTTTCACCTCCCACCTTGATCCGGTAATCCATTTCTCAATTCCTTGCTACTGGAGCATCCTTATGTGGTCTGTAAGCTATCCCTACCACTCATTCCTCTGCGTTTTGCTCAGGATCTTCACTCCACGTCGAAGCTCGCCGCTACCGTGGACCTCAACGACGACTAGCCATCTCTGACCAGCTCCTCTTCTCCCAGATCTTTAGGTAGTAGTCTGTAGATGCTTGGGCACCTACTTCTTTGAACGTTGCAGAGCTTGTTTGTGCTGTGCATGGTTGCTGTAGTTGTAGCGCCGCCCATCTCCAGCTAGCCGACGCTACGGGCCACCTCAGACGTCACCGCCACTTCCATTCGGCACACAATACTATTGTGCACCTATCTCAGCCCTTGGCCGCCTCTGCCGCGACATGTAGCACTGGCGAGCCACCGGGCAAGCAAGTGGGCATGTTGTCGGACGCTGACCAACACTATAGCAAAATCATTAACGGTTAATGGTAATGATTAGCTTTAATGGTTGTCTTAGCTGCACTAATGTGTCTCTTACACACGGGCCCCGTGCACAAAAAATGGTGGGGTTAAAAAAAGCCATTGAGTGGCTGACGAGTGGGCCCGGCCACTTAAGCGCGTGCGCAGTGCGCATGCACGCGTGGACCAAGTCCAGTGAGCCGTGCCACTAACATCGAGCCCACTTGTCAGTTCGGTATTTTAAACCGGTAGTTAATTAGAAATGCACTATTCACAGGGCTCGCTAGTTAGTGATTGTGGCTAGCACCACGCCCAGTGGGAAAAGTAAGAAAAGCTTTAGGAAATTCGAAATCCATTATTTTACACACTAAAAAATATGAATAACTTCTATAATACATAACTAATTCATTTTAACTCCAAAATGGATGAAACCAGTGCTAATAATTTTAATTTTTAATGAAATTTATATTAAAATTGGTTCCAAACTTGTCTCTATAGCAGAGAGTATTATTTTGGAAAGTGATCCATAAACCTATTATTTTTACAATAGAAAAAGGTTGATGACTTTAAAACTGCATAACTAATTCATAAAAACTCCAAATGAGATGAACCCAGATATTTTAAACTTGTAATAATATTCTATATTTATCTATATAATCCTTGTATCCACCACTGTTCTACAAATTTTGGCCAAATAATTAAATTGCATGAACTTGAACATATTGAAACCTGAAATTCAAATTGCTATAACTTTCACATAATGAGTTCAAAAAGAATAATTCTTTCACCTAAATTCATATAAAATCATACACTAGCCACTATAGAAAAATCATGCATTTTTTAGTACTTTGATTTTTGAGGTATTTCTCGGTGTTTATCGATATCGTTATTTCTCTAGATCCCGAAGCGATTGATATTGACTCGTACAGTACAGAGAGTGAGCAATTGATCTAACAGCAAGGAAAGCATCATTTGAACTTTCTTTTGCATCATATTTGATCCCAGTTTTGATAAGATAGTGCAATGATAATTGCTTGCATACTTATTTTGCTATGTCGCTATTTTTGTGATGTGTAGTTAGTTATATCCTATTCATTGAAGTTAATATTGAATTATTCCAGTACCACATGCTTAAGATAGGTTGTGTGAATTATGGTATGGTTTGCTTAGCCATGCAAGTCTAGAATGGTAGTTTGATTATCGGGATTAACCCGACAATTATGGGAGAAACACATTTTATTATATCCTTTTTTCTTCCAGATCTTTGTATCTGTGTTATGAGTTAAATTTTGTCATTTTAAATGAGTTTTGAGGTCTGGACAAGTGATTGCTAGTGAGGGTGCCTTCGTGCACGAGATTGGGTATGTGGTTGTCTTGTCCGGACCACTAAGGACCAAACTTTGGTACCTACGATTCAAGTAAAACTCATGCTATCATACACAGTATATAGGTGTTGTACGGTTAAGTAGGGGAAAGTTTTTATTGTGTTATGTCCCTTGGTGGTGTAAGGGCACTTGTGTTGATCATTTGTCCGTAGGAGCCGATGTAATGTTCTATAGTGTGCAAGGGAGCACCAATTTTTAATCTATGCATTGCATTGGTATTTCTAATACAACTTGTGAGCCTCTTAGCAAGTGCTATCAGTTGCTTGTACTAAGTAAGAGAACATCTTGCAAGGAGGACTTAGCCCAATAGGATTTTTCTTGCTGAAAACGACCGTATCTCGATTCTCCCCGACCGGCATACCTAATGAAGTGTGCTATTTTCGGAGGCATCTGGAGGCTTACGGGCTAATCGAGTCGTGTGGGTAAAGTAGTACACCTCTACAGAGATAAATCTATTCGAAAGAGCGAAAAGAGCCAATCAGAACAAAAAAACATCGAATAAGCTCAAAAATTAAAATCCAACCAAAAATCATGAAATTTATACATAATATAGAGCATGATTTTAAATGAATTTACCAATAAAAATCAATTGATTTGGATGTTGCATGCAAAAGTTATAGCCAAAACAAAATCAGCTTTTGATAAAAATGCTGAAAAATTCCTCTTGGGTACTGTTCATCCGAATTAAAAATTCTGGCCAAAATTTCTAGAGAGGTGGACAACATAAAATTTTTGTGGTAGACAGAGCACCACATGAGATCAACAATGGAATTTGATTCACCTCATTTGGAGCTAAAATGAATTTTTTGTGATTTTTCGAAGTCACAAAAGTAGTGCACAAATGATATGTAAAATAAGATTTTTTTTTAGAGGTAGTAACATACTCAAAACCTATTTTACAATAGAGTACAGTAATAGAGGAAAACAACAAGCTTGAGTTTACCCAAACTGGAGTTACAGAGAAATACTTATGCATTTTTGAAGTTAAAACAATTTTTAGTGCAAGAAATAATGCTAAACCGAAGATAATTCTACTAACAAAAATTTTTGGAATAGAAACAAGATTCAAACCCATTTTAGATTAAAGTACATTTAAAAAGGAAGTGGAGCAGAGGTGAAGGTACGGCAAAAACGACAACACCGATACGGCTATGCTTTAAGCCATCTAATGCGCAACTAGCATTAGTAGGGCTCAAAGACCTTACCAGAATGACCCAGATAGGAAAAGCTTGCTGGAGTTGCACCGACAGCGAGGAACTGAGGGTGGCGGCGGTGCTCTAACGCGGAGATGATGGCCTGAGGAAAAAGAAAAGGACCGAGTGTTATGAGAAGCTTCATTAAAGCTCAGAGATGGTACATGAGCAAGTAATTGAAGAATGGAGTGCCTTACCGGAGTTGGGGACGATGGGGACAATTTTCGGCCGAAGAAGATTAAATCCAAAATTTGATGATTCCTGTGAATGCAAATCAAAATTGGATTAGGGGAAATGATGAGGGTGATGCGGGGTGCAAAATGACATGAACATAAATGGAAATGAACCTTTGTGGCATCGGAACGACGTTGAGGTGCAGCGGCTGGAATTTGAGACCATGGGCTCTTTGCAATTTCTTTCAGTGGAAGTGGAAATCGGTGGTGTGGATGGTTCGGGAGTGATGAAAAGAAAGCAATAAAGCCATTGAGGAGCTTTTATAAGCTCTAGGGCAGAGAAACACAAGAATGGAGCTCCTACGGTGAACTCGGTTCATGGCTCCGCCATGGACAAGCTCAGAGGACAAGGATGCGATGGCGAGGTGACCAGGGCATGGGCGAGCGCGAATATGACGGCCAAACCATGGGCGCGTGTCAAAAACCAATGGCAAAGCCATTAAAGATGACACAAGGTGGAGCTAAACCAGGACGCTCTCCCACGGCGCTAGCGAGGAGGTGCTGGCCGCGTGGAGACGAAGCATAGACAGCTCGGGCCCACCAGTTAGCGAAACAAACAAGGTGGCTCGGTCGGTGTTTTAGCAAACAGGTTGGGTCGAGTCAATTGACTGGGTCAGAATGTTTGGGCAGTCCGATTGAAAATGGTTGGTCCAGATCACGCGTTCATTCGGATGGTTCGAACGATCCCAAGCGATGCGAACGGTCCGATGGAGATTGGACGGTCCTAATTGAAATGGACGTTCGGACGGTCCGAACGTTCTCATCAATACGGAGGATTGAGAACGAATTGAACAGTCCAAAACGCCTCACATTTAGTGCGGACCGGGTCTGACCGCAAAGGCGGTTGGGTTCAACCAAGTGGCTTGGATCCGGGCCTGAGGAACAGTGCGATAAGGTTTTGAAACAAAAGGATAAGTATTTGAGGAATTTAAAGATAGAGTTTCACAACTCTAAAAATTCCAAAATTTTTACAGGAGGTTCTTGACTCTAGGATTAACCTTGTATAAAAGTTTCAGAGGTTTTTATGTCATACATTTTTCTCTAAAAATTTCTCAAGGTTCTACCCTAGGGTTTGACTAAGGATCTAATTGGTTTGATTGGTCTCTTAAAAATAGAAAACAAAATCTAAAAATTTTGATTTTTTTTTCAGAGGAGTCACTAAGATGATCTAGAACTAGGGAAAAATATTTCTAGAGGCTGATCACAAGATTTGTTTTAAAAGTTTTAAGGATTATGCTTCTTGTCAATTGAAGCATTACGTTTTAGAAATCAACAAATCCTTAGAAAAAATTTGCAAAAAAATTTAAAAACATCAAGATGCAACAAAAGTTTTAAATTCTCCTCATTTTTATACATTTGAAATACAAACCCGAGTTTGGGATGTTACAAAACCTCCCCCCCCCCGCTTACAGGAATCTCGTCCTGAGATTCTATCTACTCGGAAAAGAAAGACGGGTAGTCCGCACGAAGGCGATCCTCCCATTCCCATGTTGCTTCATCCTCGGTATGATCTATCCACTGAACTTTAAGGAATTTGATGGCATGATTCCTTGTTCTTCGTTCAGCTTCTTCAAGGATGCGAAGAGGATACTCACAGTAGGTCAAGTCTTCTTGTACATCAAGATTTTCCAATGGAGCTTCCTCGGTTGGAATGCGGAGGTATTTCTTCAATTGGGACACATGAAAAACATCGTGTACTCCCTCAAGTGCAGTGGGCAATTCCAACTTGCAGGCAACAGCTCCTTTTTCTTGATGATGCGGTAAGGCCCGACATATCGATGAGCTAGTTTGCCTTTGACGCCGAATCGTTGATGGCCCTTCAGAGGAGAGACTTTGAGATAAACAAAGTCATTAGGCTCAAAGCTCAACTCGCGACGGTGACAATCCGCATAGCTCTTCTGCCTTGATTGAGCTGTGCGTAATCGGTCTCGAATTAACCGAACTTGACTTTCGGCCTAATTGATCGAGTCTGGGCCAAAGAATGCTCTTTTACCAATCTCAGACCAATTCAACGGGGTTCTACATTTTCTCCCGTATAAGGCCTCAAATGGTGCCATGCCAAGACTAGCTTGAAAGCTGTTGTTGTAGGAGAACTCGGTGAACGGCAAGTATTTCTCCCAATTCTTCCCATAGGAGAGAACACATGAACAGAGCATGTCCTCCAAAACTTGATTCACTCTTTCAGTCCGGCCATCAGTTTGTGGATGGTATGTGGTGCTAAAAGAAAGACGAGTCCCCATAGCTTCTTGTAAGCTATTCCAAAATCGAGAGATGAAAAGTGTACCATGATCTGAAACAATCGTCTTCGGTACTCCATGCAAACTCATGATGCGGGCTATATAGAGATCTGCCAAAAGTCCTACACGAAGATCAACCTCAACAGGTAGGAAGTGTGCCAATTTAGTTACTTGATCAATGACAACCCATATGGCATCATTTCCCTTGGAGGTTCAGGGCAGACCAGTGATAAAATCCATACCGATTGAGTCCCACTTCCACTCAGGCACTGGCAAAGGTTGCAGCAAACCCGCTAGACGTTGATGTTCGGCCTTCACATGACGACATACGTCACAATCGGCAATGAACCTCACGATTTCTTGCTTCATTTGGGTCCACTAGAATCTCTACCAAAGATCATGATACATTTTTGTGGCCCCGGGGTGAATGGATAAGGGAGAATCATGGGCTTCGCGGAGGATTAAATTTCACAATTCCATGTCCTTCAGAACAACAAGACGCTGTCCGAACCACACAACACCTTGGTCATCTTCCGAGAAGCACTTGGTTGTCCCGTTCTTGATGTTCTTCTTGATCAAGCGCACTCCTTTGTTTGATTGCTGAGCAACCTTGATCTGTTCTTCCAAGGTTGGTTGCACAACCATGGTAGCGAGGAAACCATGCTCAACCACCCCCAAGTTGAGTTGCTGAAACTCTTCATGAAGGATGGGCTGTTGCTCCTTGAGCATCAAGGTATTACAATAAACCTTGCAACTGAGAGCGTCGGCAACAACATTAGCCTTGCCGGATGATATTGGAGACCCATGTCATAATATTTGATCAATTCCAATCATCTTCTTTGTCTAAGGTTTAGATCTGATTGGGTGAACAAATACTTTAAACTCTTGTGGTCTGAATACACATCGCAACGATTACCGATGAGGTAATATCGCCAAATCTTCAGTGCATGGACCACTGCAGCTAGTTCCAAGTCATGGGTTGGATAATTGAGCTCATGAGGTCTCAATTGTCTTGATGCATAGGCAACTACCTTGCCTTCTTGTCGGACCCGAGAGTAACACCCCAAATCCTCTGTGTATTTTTGAACTAGTCCCATAATCAGTAGCTAGTTCACACAGTAAACAGATATGGTAACATACATAAATCGCACAACTTTATTAATAATCAACAGAGTTTGTTACAAGAAAGGCTTACGAGCCAACAATAAATAAACACAGCGGAAGACAAAGAAGATGTAGTAGAGTCCAGTTGATCTACCACAGGCAATCAACTGGGGTAGCAGCCTAGTCGTCGAGATCCACACCGGTAGCAAAGTCCTTCTCCTCTGAAATTTATTTGCATCAAGCAAGGATGAGCACAACTTCCGTGCTCACAAGTTACACCCAATAACATATTATAATGCATGCAATGATATAACAAAGGAAGGCTTATTGGTTGAATTTGCATAAAGCAATGTTTTCTTTAAATACTTGTACTAGGTTCCAAAGCAGTTATTCTATAACTAAAACTCATTTTATAAATTCTCAGTTTTATAGTCAGATAACATTCACACAAGAATGGTGAAGGATACCCTCCTATCACATGGCTTCCTGCCCAATTCCCATTTGGATAGAAACCCAAAATCATTTGATAAAGTCTTTTCAAAACAAAATCAAAGTCTAACTTTGAGTGACAGATGCTAAACATGTCCATGATCATGGACACTGCCATTCGAATAGTTTTACACTCTGCAGAGGTTGTACGACTTTACCCACAAGAGATAATCAACTTGTAATGTCCGTCTGACACACTTCCGAAGGTGTGCGACTAAGAGATTATCACAAGGCCGTTACAATGCTCTACCCTAAAGTATTTATGCCTGCTAAGGTTTCACTTCCATTGGATTGTCCATCCTTCGGAAGCCCCCTCTTGCGCCAAGTGGGAATACTATCTATCCAACACCCACACATTAACATGGCACAAATAACAGAAGAGTATTACAAATTATTAAGCCTAGTCCTGCCCACTCAGGACATGTGGTAGTACGGTGGAGTTTAGCAAAAGCGACTCTCAGGCCAGTCCTTAATCAACTTGGGCAACATACCAAAACCCTGGACTTGATCAATAAAAAGATTCAATCATGTGCATTAACTTGCACCAACCTGTCATCCATTTTGCCCAAGTTTAAACCTCCTTTATTTTTGTTTTCAAAATTCATTTACAAGAATTTCCATGGTAAAACAATACCATGGCTTATTTTTAAACAAACTTGAATCCTTGGATAAATTCCCCAAATCAAGATTTTTGGTCTAAGCTTTGACTAAGCATAAAGGTTTTCAATCAAGAGCATCTTGTTAATACTATTGTATTAACCAGAGTTTTATCTAGGGTGACAAGGTATGTAGGATTAATGTCCAAGACTTGTCAAGTACAAGATCAATATGTAAACCATTAGTATTGTGATAATCCAATCTCCAGCAATTGTAAAATCCTATACTCCAATATCAATTAGTCCAATCTACACCATATAAGTCTATTTTCTATGATCCAACTTCAATCAATCCAACAGTCAACTATACTCTAATTATATAATCTAATATCAATCCATTATTCCTTAATAAGCTATTTCTATTAATTCAACATCAATCCAATAGCTATGTAATCTTATAATCAAATTTTCAGATAATCTGATATCCAATAACAATCTATTTCTAGAATCCAACAACAACAATTTAGTATTTGACTATAGTATCTATCTATCATCCAATCTTTATTAATCCAACATCAACAATTATCCACTTCTAAAATCTGATATCCAATAATTATTTATTTCTATAATTCCACCGTAATGATCATGTAATCCTAGAATCCAATCTCCAATGATTATATAATCTTATAATTCAACATCCAACAATTACTTCTACAATCCAAGACCCAACAATTATTCAACCCTAATAATCCAACAATCAACAATTGTATCATTCTAAATCCAAGATTCATGCATTCCTAGAATTCAACTTCCGTCAATCATGTATTGCTATAATTTCAACAATAAGGTATCTCCTCCAATAATAATGTATTCTTATAATCTAGTCTTTTCAATATCTAATTCCTGAATACATCATAATCGAAAAGATTCTTCATACTATCTGTCTTGACAATAAAGGGCTATATATTGTAATTGGTAA
This sequence comes from Phyllostachys edulis, assembly GCA_036346405.1. NCBI lineage: Eukaryota > Viridiplantae > Streptophyta > Magnoliopsida > Poales > Poaceae > Phyllostachys > Phyllostachys edulis. Next base: position 30,448,623 of record CM070565.1, on the reverse strand, counting down.
TAACTATAAAGCTTAAGATAGGTGTGGATATCATGGGGATATGCTCATGATCTTAGGATGATAAAACAATTGGCAATGGCTTTGATGGTTTGAAGTTTCACGCGTTTTCGATAAAGTTTCAGATCTGTCAGGTCAGTGGCGGTCTGACCAGCTTTTGTGCTGAATGTTGATATAAGTGGGGAATTGATTTTGGGATAGGTCATATCCATATTTGTTAATGCATATGTGTTGCATATTGCATGTTTTGGCAAACGTGGGTCAAGTTGTGAAGAACTTGTTCCCGGATTCGTGTTTGCTTGTCTATTGTTGTGCAGGTGGCTTGAAGGTCAACGACGGTCAACGGCAAGGAGGATCGGGACTAAGCTTGGAGAGCTGAGGTCCAGAACGATCAAGGATGCCGGGTGAAGTCAGAGGACTCAAGCAGGGCGCAGGATGGATAAGGATGACCGAACGGACAGTTCGGTGCGACTGGTTGGATCAAGCGGCGTGGGAGTCGTTGCAAGTGCTCAGTGGTGCCGATGGGATCCGGACAGGAGAGACTTGACGACATGGAGCCATTGATCAACCTACAGGTGGCGAAGCAGGCGAGTGCTTCGCGCAGATGGACTCGGTCTTTTGGAGAAGGATCGAGAAGGGGTATTTTGGTAATTTTACCAAATATCATCTTGGTGACCTTTTGGCTAAACCACAGCGCGGACGGCGCAAAGGAAGTGGTTTAAGCCAAGAGATTTGAAGACGGCGCTTTAATTTGCGTGCTTGTGTGTTCTGTTGATGTTGGGCCTTAACGGAAGCCCATTAGGGTAAATCCTCTAGAAGGTTTTTAGGGTTAGAGGCTGCCCTATAAAAGGTTTTTGAAATGAGACATCAGAGTTTGGCGCTGCTAACAGAAAAAAGGGGAGCCATTGGTGGCGACGCCCCTAAAATTGGTGCGCCTGTAGCGCTTGGAGAGCCCTTTTGTGGCGGCGCCTCGGCTGTTCCCCTGTGCGGTAATGAGGATCCCCTGGGCGGTGCGTTGAGGCTGGTAGCAGTCACAAAAGCCCGTGGCTACCGCTGGAGGGTTGCTGTGCCCTGGAAAAAAGCAGCTGGTCTGTCGCGTCGGGAAATCTTGTGCGTGGCGGTGGCTTGCAGGCCATCGGTGATGTGTTGATTTTGATCGGTCTGTGACCGATCTGTTTCTCTGCTTCTCACTTCGGTATGGGGAGCACGTTTTTATTTGCTTAGCTGCTCGTATTTGATAACTGCTTGGTTGCCTTCAAAGATCCAACAAATGTTTTGGTTTTGACTGCTTAGTGTGCAGTTAGATTAATTATCTGGCTTGGCTACTCATTGATGCGCCTGCTATATTGATTTGCTAGCTGTGTCCGAATCTGTTTCTTTTTGCCTGCTTGTCATGATCAGTGATTGCACAGGAAGAGGAGCACTGTGGCGGCACCCCGTAGCACACAAAAACCGGATCCTGTCTGCTGACTTTACTTGTTCTTTCGGTTTGTGAAATACAAACTTTTTCTTTGAGTTGATTTTTTGTTATTTGTCATGGTTGTTGAATCTCGCCGGCGGTTGTTTGTAAGCTTCAAAAATCAAGAGCTTGCTGTGGCGATCTTGTTTTTGCCTTTTCTTTGCGTTGAGTTCCTATGGCTCTAGAAAATGAAGCCGGAGTGGCGGCAGTTTCATGAAAAAGTGGAGCTTAGCGGCCTCTGCTCTTGGCTAAAAAGATAGGCGGCGGCAGCTTGTAGTGCTCTCGGAAAACCGAAGAAATGGGGCGGTTGTAATGATCTCCATCTTTTTCTTTTGCGTGTTGAGTTGTTAGATCTTGCCGGCAGCTTGCTGTTTCAGAAAGGAATATCGCTTTGCTGTGTTAGATCTTTTCCATTGCTTCGGCGGCAGCAGTCTGTAGTCTCGGAATGGAATGCCCTTGGCTGTGGCTGTAACTTTGTGCTTGCCTGTCTGCTCTGTTGGAACCTGCCTTGGCCGACTCTGTAAGGTTGCATAGGAGTCAAGGTACCTGCACCTATATGCTAGAGATTGATTGGCTCAAGGCATTGATCCAGTTGGATTTTGTGCATGTAGTTATGAGGTGTTTTTAGTCTTGTGTTTCGGGGTTTGATCGGATTCAACACAGGTCATCCGCTGTGCCTGTATACAGACCCTCATAGCTTTTATAACTATTGGAGTGAAAGTAGTGTTGAGTTCGATCGAGGTGAAAAATAGAGAAAGCATCTATTCACCCCCCCCCTCTATCGCCTTTCCGGTCCTACCATAGGTACTTAAATTAGATTGAATAGAAGTAAGGATACAATAATAATTTAAAACAAAATTTGAATAATTTTAAATACTGGGCTCAAATATGATCAAAGGTATAACTTGCCATGCTTGATTAGACGATGTTGTTTTCCTTAACAGGTCACCTAGTACTCGCAAGTACTCTGTTCAGGCAGTCTATGTGTACAACTATGATGATCATACAGTCAAAATCAATCCTCTTATAAGTTCTCAAACAGCGTCGAAATCTGACTCTCCAAAGTCGTTGAAATCTATACGTGAAAATAAGCCAAATTCAAACAAGATTCAAAATGAAGATTCAAATGAACTCCAAATTAAATAATTTTAGTTTAGTTAGCTAGACCTTGAATTTATATGAATTTAGAAATTTGAATCGTCGAAATCAGAGTTCATATGAAGGAGAACGAACCCCTATAAGTTTGGAAATCACATGAAATGATAATGTTAGGGTTTTTCAGAATTAGTGGAATTATTTTTGTGAAGGAAAGCCGGAATTTTCCTTGATAGGTGGGCCTTGCCATCTTGGCAACACGCAGGCACTAGGGCAGAGGTGGCGCCTATGTGGCTCCGAGGTGGCAGCCACGGTGGTTCTCCGGCCCAAGGCTCGCTGGTGTTAGGAGCTCCGGCGAGGAGTGTGAGTGGTACCAAACGAGAGAGGAGGACGTGGGGGCCACGATGCTTACCACGGTGGTGCAAGGGCGTGAAGGATTCGCCGGCACTAAGGAGATATGTGGCGGCGGTGTCGGGCTTGCGGTGGTGTGGTGGTTCGGGTCATGCTCCGGCGAAGGCGAGGCACGCACCGGGTAGGCGAGGATGCGGCGAAGCCAATGGTGAGGTCGGGTGGCAGGAAGGCTTGACGCCGGAGGAGACGAAGATCAGAGCTTTGGCCGGCGAGGTTAATTCTCAAAATTCGGCGACTCTAGGGCGAGAGAGGTGAGGTGGGTGATAGGGGCAGGATGAGGGAGAGAAAGCGCACCGGGTGCTCCCTTTTATAGGGGCCAGGGAGTCCTGGAGGTGGAGATCGTGCGGTGAAGGTCGTGGTGGCGTTTTCGGCTCCAGCGTAACGGTCGTGGGGAAAAAGGGGAAACGACCGGGGCGAAGGCTGCGTGATGCGCGGAAGTGAATGCGCTTGAATGCGCAAGAAAACGGGGTGAAAATGGCGGCGATGATGAAGCTCTCGCATGTGGCAATGGCGGCAGCGCGAGGAGGAAGAAAGGGCGATGTGAAGCCTGAAGATAGCAGCCCCACCCATCAGCAAAAGAAAGAGATCAGTGAAGTTACGGGTGGTGTTATGGCCGTTAGATTGAGATCGAACGGTCTAAATTGAATGAGACGTTCGGACCGTCCGGAGATGTCAACAAGGTCTGGCCATCGAATTTAGATCGGACGGTCCACGTCGCTTGGGACGTTTAGACGGCTCCAATTAGTAACTCGATCGAACCGTTTGTTTGAAATTGGACGGTCCACAATGGTGGGGACGTTCGGGCCGAGCGAACTCCATCTAGATCTGGCCGTTCGTTTTCGATCCAACGGTTGGAGGGTTTGGAGATGGAATGCGCGGGCGAGCAGGCCGTGTGGGCCGCATGCACGTGAGGATGGATTGGGCCAAGCCAAGGTTTCAGCCCAAGAACTGTTGAGAGGATTTACTTTAATTTAGCAATTAAAATAATCTTGTTAATTCAAATAGGTTTTACAAAATAGCAAATAAAATCTAAAAATTATGAGAAAATTCACAAAAATTCTCAAAGATATTTTGGACTTAAATAAAATATTTCGAACTTATATTTGGTAATAGATTTTGCAATTAATTTATTTTGGCTTTGAAATAATTAGGGAAAAGCTATTAAAATTTTAGAAAATTCTAGAAATTAATTAAATTTTTAGTTTTCAACTTACGTCAACTAAAACTTCAAAAACTTCAATAAATTCTAATTTTTGACTTTTAAAACTTCGAAAATTCAAGAAAAGCAATAAAACTCTTTCAAATTTCAGAAAATCTAATAAAATAATAACTTTATTTATTTTTATTTTGGTAACAGAACTTTGGGATGTAACACTTCTTGCATAAGAACACACCCGAGTCCTTGACGAGAAGCATCACAATAGATATTGAAACTTCGGTGGACATCGGGAAGAACAAGAACTAGAGCTGTGGTCAATCTCTTCTTGAGTTCTTGAAAACTCTTCTCGCATTCAGCGTACCACTCAATTTTATTGTCCTTCTTGAGCCACTCTGTCATTGGATTCATGATCTTGGAAAAATTCTCAATAAAGTGATGATAGTATCCCACTAAACTGAGAAAACGCCTCACGTCGGTCACCGACTTGGGCAGACCCCATGAAAGCACGTCACTGACCTTGCTAGGATCCACGACTATGCCCCCTATTGAAAGAACATGGCCCAAGAATGCTACTTCTTCCAACCAAAACTCGCACTTGTTAAACTTCGCAAAGAGTTGACGTTTACACAGCTTCTCTAACACGAGCTTCAGGTGTTCAATGTGCACTTCATCATTCTTCGAGTAGATGAGTATATCATCAATGAAGACCACTATAAACTTGTCCAAATACTCCATGAATACCATATTCATAAGATTCATGAACAGGGCAGGAGCATTCGTCAAGCCAAAAGATATGACAGTGTACTCGTACAGTCCGTAACGAGTAGAGAACGCTGTCTTTGGAATATCTTCAGATCTGATTCGGAATGCGTTGAGTTCCTGTGGCGCTAGAAAATGAAGCCGGGAGTGGCGGCAGGTTTCTAGTGAAAAAGTGGAGCTTGGCGGCGACCTCATTCTTTGGCTAAAAAGATAGGCGGCGCAGCTTGTAGTGTTTCTCGAAAAACCGAAGAAATGGGGTGGTCGTAATGATCTCCATCTTTTTCTTCTGCGTGTTGAGTTGTTAGATCTTGTCGGCGACTTGTTTTTTGAATGGAATATCGCTTTGTTGTGTTAGATCTTTTCCATTGCTTAGGCGCAGAGTCTGTAGTCTCGAATGGAATGCCCTTGGTCGTGGTCAGAACTTTGTGCTTGCTCATGCGCTCTGTTGGAACTGCCTTGGGCATGTGTAAGGTTGCATAGAGTCAAGGTACCGCACCTATATGCTAGAGATTGATTTGCTCGAGGGATTGATCCAGTTGGATTTTGTGCATGCAGTTATGAGCTGTTTTTAGTCTTGTGTTTCGGGGTTTGATCAGATTCAAGGTACCTGCACCTATATGGTATTGAGGATCCCCTGGGCGTCGCGTTGAGGCTGGTAGCAGTCACAAAAGCCCGTGGCTACCGCTGGAGGGTTGCTGTGCCCTGGAAAAAAGCAGCTGGTCTGTCGCGTTGGGAAATCTTGTGCGTGGCGGTGGCTTGCAGGCCATCGGTGATGTGTTGATTTTGATTGCTCTGTGGCCGATCTGTTTCTCTGCTTGTCACTTCGGTATGGGGAGCACGTTTTTGTTTGCTTAGCTGCTTGTATTTGATAACTGCTTGGTTGCCTTCAACGATCCGACAAATGTTTTGGTTTTGACTGCTTAGTGTGCAGTTAGATTAATTATCTGGCTTGGCTGCTCATTGATGCGCCTGCTATATTGATTTGCTAGCTGTGTTCGAATCTGTTTCTTTTTGCCTGCTTGTCATGATCAGTGATTGCGCAGGAAGAGGAGCACTGTGGCGGCACCCTGTAGCACACAAAAACCGGATCCTGTCTGCTGACTTTACTTGTTCTTTCGGTTTGTAAAATACAAACTTTTTCTTTGAGTTGTTGTTTTTGTTATTTGCTGCGGCTGTTGAATGCTGCTCGGCGGCTGTTTGTAAGCTCAGAAAATCAAGAGCTTGCAGCGGCGATCTTGTTTTTTGTCTGTTTTTCTTTGCGTTGAGTTCCTATGGCGCTAGAAAATGAAGCCGGGAGTGGCGGCAGGTTTCCAGTGAAAAAGTGGAGCTTGGCGCGGCCTCGCTGCTGGCTAAAAAAGATAGGTGGCGGCAGCTTGTAGTGCTCTCGGAAAAACCGAAGAAATGGGGCGGTTGTAATGATCTCCATCTTTTTCTTTTGCGTGTTGAGTTGTTAGATCTTGCCGGCAGCTTGCTGTTTCAGAATGGAATATTTTTTTGCTGTGTTAGATCTTTTCCATTGCTTAGGCGGCAGCAGTCTGTAGTCTCGGAATGGAATGCCCTTGGCTGTGGCTGTAACTTTGTGCTTGCCTGTCTGCTCTGTTGGAACCTGCCTTGGCCGACTGTGTAAGGTTGCATAGGAGTCAAGGTACCTGCACCTATATGCTAGAGATTGATTTGCTTGAGGCATTGATCCAGTTGGATTTTGTGCATGCAGTTATGAGGTGTTTTTAGTCTTGTGTTTCGGGGTTTGATCGGATTCAACACAGGTCATCCGCTGTGCCTGTATACAGATCCTCATAGCTTTTATAGCTATTGGAGTAAAGTAGTGTTGAGTTCGATCGAGGTGAAAAATAGAGAAAGCATCTATTCACCCCCCCCCCTCTATCGCCTTTCCGGTCCTACAATAGGTATTTAAATTAGATTGAATAGAAGTAAGCATACAATAGTAATTTAAAACAAAATTTGAATAATTTTAAATACTGGGCTCAAATATGATCAAATGTATAACTTGCCATGCTTGATTAGACGATGTTGTTTTCCTTAACAGGTCACCTAGTACTCACAAGTACTCTCTTCAAGCAGTCTATGTGTACAACTACGATGATCATACAGTCAAAATCAATCCTCTTATAAGTTCTCAAACAGCGTCGAAATCTGACTCTCCAAAGTCGTTGAAATCTATACGTGAAAATAAGCCAAATTCAAACAAGATTCAAATGAACTCCAAATTAAATAATTTTAGTTTAGTTAGCTAGACCTTGAATTTATATGAATTTAGAAATTTGAATCGTCGAAATCAGAGTTCATATGAAGGAGAACGAACCCCTATAAGTTTGGAAATCACATGAAATGATAATGTTAGGGTTTTTCAGAATTAGTGGAATTATTTTTGTGAAGGAAAACCGGAATTTTCCTTGACAGGTGGGCCTTGCCATCTCGACAACACGCGGGCACTAGGGCAGAGGTGGCGCCTACGTGGCTCCGAGGTGGCAGCCACGGTGGTTCTCTGGCCCGAAGCTCGCTGGTGTTAGGAGCTCTGGCGAGGAGTGTGAGTGGTACCAAACGAGAGAGTAGGACGTGGGGGCCACGATGCTTACCACGGTGGTGGAAGGGCATGAAGGATTCGCTGGCACTAAGGAGATATGTGGCGGCGGTGTCGGGCTTGCGGTGGTGTGGTGGTTCGGGTGGTGCTCCGTGCTGGAGCAGGCACGACGGGTTGGCGAGGATGCGGCGAAGCCAATGGTGAGGTCGGGGTGGCCAGGGAAGGCTTGACGGCGTCGGAGGAGACGAAGATCAGAGCTTTGGCCGGCGAGGTTAATTCTCAAAATTCGGCGACTCTAGGGCGAGAGAGGTGAGGTGGGTGATAGGGCGGGATGAGGAGAGAAAGCGCGGTGCTCCCTTTATAGGGGCCAGGAGTCCAGAGGTGGAGATCGTCTGGCGAAGGTCGTGGTGGCGTTTAGCTCAACAGAATGTGATCATGGGGAAAAGGGGAAACGACCGAGGCGAAGGCTGCGTGATGCTTGTGAAGTGAATGCGCAAGAAAACGGGTGAAAATGGCGGCGATGATGAAGCTCGCGATGTGGCAATGGCGGTATGAGGAGGAAGAAAGGGCGATGACGAAAGCATCGAAGATAGCAGCCCACCCATCGCAGAAAAGAAAGAGATCAGTGAAGTTACGGGTGGTGTTATGGCCGTTAGATTGAGATCGAATGGTCTAAATTGAATGAGACGTTCGGACCGTCTGGAGATGTCAACAAGGTCTGGCCATCGAATTTAGATCGGATGGTCCACATCGCTTGGGACGTTTAGACGGCTCCAATCAGTAACTCGATCGAACCGTTTGTTTGAAATTGGACGGTCCACAATGGTGGGGACGTTCGGGCCGAGCGAACTCCATCTAGATCTGGCCGTTCGTTTTCGATCCAACGGTTGGAGGGTTTGGAGATGGAATGCGCGGGCGAGCAGGCCGTGTGGGCCGCGTGCACGTGAGGATGGATTGGGCCAAGCCAAGGTTTCGGCCCAAGAACTGTTGAGAGGATTTACTTTAATTTAGCAATTAAAATAATCTTGTTAATTCAAATAGGTTTTACAAAATAGCAAATAAAATCTAAAAATTATGAGAAAATTCACAGAAATTCTCCAAGACATTTTGGACTTAAATAAAATATTACCAACTTATATTTGGTAATATATTTTGCAATTAATTTATTTTGGCTTTGAAATAATTAGGAAAAGCTATTAAAATTTCAGAAAATTCTAGAAATTAATTAAATTTTTAGTTTTCAACTTAAGTCAACTAAAACTTCAAAAACTTCAATAAATTCTAATTTTTGACTTTTAAAACTTCGAAAATTCAAGAAAAGCAATAAAACTCTTTCAAATTTCAGAAAATCTAATAAAATAATAACGTTATTTATTTTTATTTTGGTAACAGACCTTTGGGATGTTACACTTCTTGCATATGAACACACCCGAGTCCTTGACGAGAAGCATCATAATAGATATTGAAACTTCGGTAGACATCGGGAAGAACAAGAACTAGAGCTGTGGTCAATCTCTTCTTGAGTTCTTGAAAACTCTTCTCGCATTCAGCGTACCACTCAATTTTATTGTCCTTCTTGAGCAACTCTGTCATTAGCTTCATGATCTTGGAAAAATTCTCGATAAAGCGATGATAGTATCCCACTAAGCTGAGAAAACTCCTCACGTCGGTCACCGACTTGGGCTGACACCATGAAAGCACGTCACTAACCTTGCTAGGATCCACGACTATGCCCCCTATTGAAAGAACATGGCCCAAGAATGCTACTTCTTCCAACCAAAACTCGCACTTGTTAAACTTCGCAAAGAGTTGATGTTTACACAGCTTCTCTAACACGATCTTCAGGTGTTCAACGTGCTCTTCATCATTCTTCGAGTAGATGAGTATATCATCAATGAAGACCACTATAAACTTGTCCAAATACTCCATGAATACCATATTCATAAGATTCATGAATAGGGCAGGTGCATTCGTCATGACAAAAGACTTGACAGTGTACTCGTACAGTCCGTAACGAGTAGAGAACGCCGTCTTTGGAATATCTTCAGATCTGATTCGGAATGCGTTGAGTTCCTGTGGCGCTAGAAAATGAAGCCGGGAGTGGCGGCAGGTTTCCAGTGAAAAAGTGGAGCTTGGCGGCGGCCTCGCTGCTGGCTAAAAAAGATAGGCGGCGGCGGCTTGTAGTGCTCTCGGAAAAACCGAAGAAATGGGGAGGCTGTAATGATCTCCATCTTTTTCTTCTGCGTGTTGAGTTGTTAGATCTTGCCAGCGGCTTGCTGTTTCAGAATGGAATATCGCTTTGGTGTGTTAGATCTTTTCCATTTCTTAGGCGGCAGCAGTCTGTAGTCTCAGAATGGAATGCCCTTGGCTGTGGCTGTAACTTTGTGCTTGCCTGTCTGCTCTGTTGGAACCTGCCTTGGCCGACTGTGTAAGGTTGCATAGGAGTCAAGGTACCTGCACCTATATGCTAGAGATTGATTTGCTCGAGGCATTGATCCAGTTGGATTTTGTGCATGCAGTTATGAGGTGTTTTTAGTCTTGTGTTTCGGGGTTTGATCGGATTCAACACAGGTCATCCGCTGTGCCTGTATACAGATCTTCATAGCTTTTATAGCTATTTGAGTGAAAGTTGTGTTGAGTTCGATCGAGGTGAAAAATAGAGAAAGCGTCTATTCACCCCCTCCCCCCTCTATCGCCTTTCCGGTCCTACAATTGGTATCAGAGCCAAGTTTGCCCTTTTGTGATCTTCACTGATCTTTGAGCATGGCGACTGATATGAGGACTTGTGAGCGCTTCTTTGCATCTTGTCGTGGTTCTTTTGCCGATGTCCATCGTAACAAGATGTTTGAACGTGTGATAAGTATAATGTCAATTGACAAGGATTTCTCCTGTGATATCTGTGGCAAATCCTTTTGTTTTGATTGTCCTAGTTTCAGGGATGAGTCACTTTTAAAGCCCGAGGAGAAGAAGCCCAGTGGCATATGTGTAGCAGCGATTCAGGATGAGAATGATGAAGAGCATTTTGAGGATGATCATGATGACTCTTCCAAAGACGATCCCCTACTCAAGCTGAACAAGGTGAGCAAAGAAAAACTCATTGATGGCTTGATTTCATATGAATATAAATTGCATGCTCTTAGGAAGAAAATGAAACTGCTAAAAAGAGAAAAAAATGATTTGTCTCATGAGCTCTCTGAATTGAAAACCTCCATGAATGCTTATGATTCATTGCTTGTAGACATGGAGAACTTGAATAACTCTTTTGCATGCCTAAAATCTGAAAATGAATTGTTGAAATTAAATGCTTCTATGCCATATGATTCTTGTGTTGCCTTACATCATGAGCTTGATAATGCTAAGTTAGAAATAGGCAATCTTAGATCTATGGCTAGAAATGATTGTGATTCTTGTGTAGCATGCTTGCTGAAATTGAGAAGCTTAAATTGACTAATTCCATGCATCTTGAGCAATTAGAAAATGCTAGGGCTGAGATTATTGAAATTGAAGCTAGGCCTTGTAGCATGTGCTTAGAACATGAAAAATTGCTTAAGGATGGTTTAGTCTCTTGCAAGAATTGTGTTTGTTTAGAAACTGAAATTGATGCTTTGAACTGCATGCTTAATTCGAAAGCATCATTAATTTCTTGCACATCTTGCATTTCATTGAAGAGCGAGGTTGAGTCTTTGCGCGATGATATGAGCACCAAATCTTGTGACTCTTGTATTTGCCTTCACTCCGAAATTGATGTTCTTAAGATTTCTCTTGTTTCTTTGCATTCGGAGTTGAAGTCTTTTTATACTAAATGTGAGTCACTTGATGTTGGTTTTTGTGGCATCGCTTTGGATAGCTCTTCTTTGGTGAGTTCGACTCTTTCGGACTCTTCTTGTGTTGTCCAACGGATTTCAAAAGACAAATGTGCGTCTTTCTCAAATGGTACTAAATCTTCAAAAGAGAAGTACCATTGCACATTTTGTAAGAAGAATGGACACACTCTTGGGTTTTGCTTTCGCCGTTTGAAACATGAGCGTCGAGTGCGTCATCGTACCTCTAGGAACACACATAGTCTTTCTCATGGCATGTGTGGTACTGGTGCTAGTACGAGGATGAGTCATGATGCTAGTTCTTCCAGGACTGCTTCTTTGAGCGACAATGGTGCTTCATCCTCTCGGACTGTGTCTACTAGTAGACCTTTACACCATGGCTCATTTTGTGGGAAGAATGGACATCTTGTTGACTTTTGTTTCCGGCGTGCAAAACATTTGCGTTGAGCTCATGCTTCTAAGTCTCCTAGTGGGCATAGTCTTTCTCATGACATGCACACTAAAGAGCCAAGCACGAAGACTCGCTTTGTTGATGGCTTCTTTGACACCTTTTCTAGTGGTGTCGGACAGCACCGTGGACATGGTTTGTGTAATTTTGGTTTTGGTCCACGAGCTGCCCCGAGGCAGGATTTTCGCCGTTTTCCAAGAGATGGACCTCGTTCTGTTCATCGAGGTACACACCCGCGGCGAGGATGTGTGAGTTCTTTTGATGTTTCTATTGGTTCTCTTCATGGTGCTTTCAAGCAAGGACATCGCTGCTTTCCTAGAGATGGACCTCGTTTTCCTCATTGAGTTGTCCACTCGCGGCATGCCTTCAAGGTTGATGTTGGATCTTCTTGCATGGACCATCATTTGCATCATGCTAACACACATAATGTTTCGACTGCTTCTAGTGGTGGTGTATCCAAGGTTTGGGTTCCCAAGCATTTGCTATCTAACCCTTCGGGATCTAAGACTTGGACACCTTGCCTCTCTTATGTGTAGGTACCAAGAACGCGGGTTGGAGAACATGAACTTAAAGATTCCAATTTTTTGCTTCATCACATGATCGGGTCACTTGATGGTTCTCCACCTCAACGATGGCCTCCAAGAGGCATGTGCTTTCATGATTGGTGCTTTCACATGTTTGGTGAGCTATCTTATACCTTCATGCATTTACTTTCGTGTTTATTCAATCTTGGCATGTTGTGCTTATCTTTGTGCTCACTTATACCTTTTTGGCATGTATTACTCTTATGATATCTTTTATCATGCCTTTGCTTGTACCTTGCTTATGTATCCATGGGCTAGATTGTTATTCATTATTTCCATGGGTGTATAAGCTTGGTTTGTCAATATGAGCTTGTGCTGTCTTGTTCCTTTATTATCTTGCTCCTGTTGATTCTTGCTTATATATCCATGTACTATATTGTTGTTCATTATTTTCATAGTTATGTGAGCAGTTTTGTCATCATGAGCTTGTGCTGTTGTGTACATGATTTATCTTGCTCGTGTTGATGTTTGCTGTATGTATCCACATGTTCACTTGATATCCATGTTAGCATTCTTTATCCATGTCTTGTTCTTAATATGCTTTATGCTTACATGGTTATTGTGCCTTACTGTTAATTGTGGATGCATGAGCCTTGCCATAGCTTTCATTAGCATGCTTTACTTTCGACTGTATATATGATGGGTGATATGCTATGTGCTTGTTTGCTTGCTCCTATGCCTTATTGTGGATTAAGGATAGTTTGAGCTTTGTCATGTCTTGGATAGCATGTGTTGCAATTGATTTGTCTATATTCATGCTCATATCCTGAACTATTGATTATATGCTTAAATGAGCTTTGGATCATCTACTGCTATCCTTGCTAGTCATGTGTCTTGGTACTATTTCTTTAGACAATGTTTCACTAATTCAGTACCAAGGCATAGACTTTTTCTGTCTCTTTGGTGTAGTCTTTCAGCTGAGAAGAAGAACATGTGGTCCAACAAGTGTTATCACCTCAAGCTGTTGGTTCTTCTTCATTTGTGCCTTCAATGATGACTATCACTTCTCGGAGACGAAGGAATTTGAGATGAGGATGATGGGTGAGCGTAACTACCTTCTGAAGCTTCAAGGATTGGATCTTCATCTATCATGACTACATCTCACTGCCAAGCAATGGGACTCAGGTTCGAGCTTCTATACCCTACATTTGTGTATGGTATCCCTAGTTTACCTTGCATTGCATCTGGTTCTTGTCAGGTGTTGGGTTTGTCGAGTTCAGGGTAGATAGGAGGCCTTGTTCTAGCACGTGTCTTTTCTAGGCACTCTTCTTATCCCATGATTTGTTAGGATGCATTCTTCTCACAGCCTAGGTCGAGCTTGTCTCCCAATCACTAGTGTTAGCAGGTTTTTGAGTTGCCTGTGAGCTTTTTAGTGTTGGTGTTTCGCTCCCTAGCTTTTCGAGTTGCTTTTCCTAGAGATCGTGTGGCGTTTGAGGTCTTTGTGCTAGTTTTTGTGGAGTCCAAGGCTTTTTGGCAGATTTCCCCTCAAAGCTTTTTGACCCAACAAGGTTTGCCACCTTGAGGTGCGAGTAAGGGATCATTTATCCCTATGGGTTAGTTTGAGGGGGAGTTGGTTCTTTTCGGAACTTTCTTAGTTCTTTTCTGAACCTTTTCTGTTCATCTGAACTTTCCTTGTTCATTTGAACTTTTGTGGATCTTTTCTGATACCTTCTTCAAGTGGTATCTTCTTTGGATCTTTTTGATCCTTGTGATCTTTTTAGGCTTTTAAGTCTTTTGTGCATCTCATTGTATCATATTGCATACATATGAAAAATCCAAAAAGATGCATTGTTATATAAGCTTTACCGCTTCTTTCTTTTAATTATTGAAGCTTTGCTTATTACCCTCTTGAGGTTTAGAATTTCAATTCTTGCTCAAGATTGTGTCTAGTTCTTTGACTTGCTAGAATTATCATGCTTTTACATGTGCAGCAATGTCTTTGCTAAATGAGCTAGAACTTTAATATAACTTGAACTGAAAATTGCAATTTGTGGATCTTTTAGCTAGTTGCACAATTAGTGATCCTTTTGTGACATTGGCCCTGTCAAAATTGCTTTGTTAGCTTTGGAATCTAGTATTGAACATCTTTGAGCTTTCAGTTCATTAAAGAATCTAAAACAGCCCTTGTGCAAAATGAAAAATGATCTCTTTTGTGCGAAAAAACTGATCTCACCAATTCTTTCTCATGAGACGGCTTGCCATTGTACTAGGCATGAACTCAGGGGGAGTTTTGGATGACCTAGACCACTCTTTTAAGCTTTTGTTGCTTGGGATGGTCGTGGCAAGGCTTGAGATCTAGCACATGGCTGAAAATGCAATTTGTCAAATGTGGTTGAAGCTTAGGAAGAGATTGTGGATGGCTCCTAGTTCAGGATCTTCTTTACTAAGATAGACCTTTAATCAACTTGAATATTCATTGCAAATGAAAAACAGTTGAAATTTGGGCTTTTGAGGCATTTTGAGCTAAATGATTCATTTCGTGACTTTTGTCTCCTAAATGGCCTTTGCTAGCTTCTGGTTCTCACAATGACATTCTGACATGGCCATTATCACTTTAGGATAACTGTTTTTGAACTTGCTAATTTTGAATCATTGCTTAATTTAATCCAACAACATGTGATATATTGAGCTCTTTAGCCTAGCTTTGCTATATATGTCTTAACATGATCTTGCTAGCTTTGTCAGGCTTGTTGTATCTTGAGTAATGGTAGAAATGCTAGTCTGTTCAATTGAGTAATCTCCAAAGCTTCTTTTACCTAAAAAGTGATAAATCAAAACAAAAATGAAGCCACTCCATTGCATTTCATGCATGCTCTTTCTTTTGCTTCTTCCTTGCTTGTGCATTTGTCATCTCTGGATGAGAGGAAGGGATGATTCCTTGATGAATCCATTGTCAAAGGGGGAGAAGATATAACGAAAATGTAATGTTAATAAAGAGCTTTTTGGTTATGGGGGAGAAGTTTTGTAAGGGGGGAGAAATGGAGAAATTGAACTTTCATATTCTCTCTTTTAAATTGATGATCATAGTGAGGGGGAGCATTCATATTGCATTCTTTTGGTCTTATTGCCTTTTCTGAACTTGAATTGCAAATCTTGAAGCCTCACAATGATCTAAGGTCAAATAGAACAATTGTTTTTTCATATGGACCTTAAGTGAGATTTTTGTCGATTCTCTGGAATTGGAAGCTTTCTTGCTTTCTTTTGTTGTATCTCACTTGCCCATGCTATTCTGAAGCCAGCTTGGTCATTTCCATTGCTTTCTCTTGCTAATGGACCAAGTTGTGCCTTTGTGCGAAAACTGCGAGTTTTTTACTTTTCAAACCACAAACTTACATTTTCTGAGAGATTGCCAATGTGTTCATCAAGGGGGATATTGTGGATATCATGGGGATATGCTCATGATCTTAGGATGATGAAACAATTGGCAATGGCTTTGATGGTTTGAAGTTTCACGCGTTTTCGACAAAGTTTCAGATCTATCAGGTCAGCAGCGGTCTGACCGGCTTTTGTGCTAAATGTTGATATAAGTGATGAATTGATTTTGGGATAGGTCATATCCATATTTGTTAATGCATATGTGTTGCATATTGCATGTTTTGGCAAACGTGGGTCAAGTTGTGAAGAACTTGTTCCTGGATTCGTGTTTGCTTGTCTATTGTTGTGTATGTGGCTTGAAGGTCAACGACGGTCAACGGCAAGGAGGATTGGGACTAAGCTTGGAGAGTTGAGGTCCAGAACGATCAAGGATACCGGGTGAAGTCAGAGGACTCAAGCAGGGCGCAGGATGGATAAGGATGACCGAACGGGTAGTTCGGTGCGACTGGTTGGATCAAGCGGCGTGGGAGTCGTTGCAAGTGCTCAATGGTGCCGGTGGGATCCGGACGGGAGAGACTTGACGACATGGAGCCGTTGATCAACCTACACGTGGCGAAGCAGGCGAGTGCTTCGCGCAGATGGACTCGGTCTTTTGGAGAAGGATCGAGAAGGGGTATTTTGGTAATTTTACCAAATATCATCTTGGTGACCTTTTGGCTAAACCACAGCGCGGGACGGCGCAAAGGAAGTGGTTTAAGTCAAGAGATTTGAAGACGGCGCTTTAATTTGCATGCGTGTGTGTTCCGTTGATGTTGGGCCTTAACGGAAGCCCATTAGGGTAAATCCTCTAGAAGGTTTTTAGGGTTAGAGGCTGCCCTATAAAAGGTTTTTGAAATGAGACATTAGGGTTTGGCGCTGCTAACAGAAAAAAGGGGAGCCTTTGGTGGCGGCGCCCCCAAAATTGGTGCGCCTGTAGCGCTTGGAGAGCCCTTTTGTGGCGGCGCCTCATTGTTCCGGGCGTAATGAGGATCCTGGGCGCGTTGAGGTGGTCATGATACAAAAGCCCGTGGTCGCCATTGGAGGGTTCTTGTGCCTCGAAAAAGTGGTCTATCGCGTCGGGAAATCTTGTGCGTGGCGGTGGCTTGCAGGCCATCGGTGATGTGTTGATTTTGATTGCTCTGTGACCGATCTGTTTCTCTGCTTGTCACTTCGGTATGGGGACCACGTTTTTGTTTGCTTAGCTGCTCGTATTTGATAACTGCTTGGTTGCCTTCAAAGATCCGACAAATGTTTTGGTTTTGACTGCTTAGTGTGCAGTTAGATTAATTATCTGGCTTGGCTACTCATTGATGCGCCTGCTGTATTGATTTGCTAGCTGTGTCCGAATCTGTTTCTTTTCGCCTGCTTGTCATGATCAGTGATTGCGTAGGAAGAGGAGCACTGTGGCGGCACCCTGTAGCACACAAAAACCGGATCCTGTCTGCTGACTTTACTTGTTCTTTCGGTTTGTGAAATACAAACTTTTTCTTTGAGTTGTTTTTTTGTTATTTCTTTGCGGTGTTGAATGTTGCTTTACGATCGCTTGTAAGCTTGAAAATCAAGAGCTTGCAGCGGCGATCTTGTTTTTCGTCTGCTTTTTCTTTGCGTTGAGTTCTGTGGCGCTAGAAAATGAAGCCGGAGTGGCGGCGAGTTTCGGTGAAAAAGTGGAGCTTGGCGACACCTCCCGCCGCTAAAAAGATAGGCGGCGGCTTGTAGTGCTCTCGGAAAACCGAAGAAATGGGGCGGTTGTAATGATCTCCATCTTTTTCTTTTGCGTGTTGAGTTGTTAGATCTTGCCGGCGGCTTGCTATTTCAGAATGGAATATCGCTTTGCTGTGTTAGATCTTTTCCATTGCTTAGGCGGCAGCAATCTGTAGTCTCGGAATGGAATGCCCTTGGCTGTGGCTGTAACTTTGTGCTTGCCTGTCTGCTCTGTTGGAACCTGCCTTGGCCGACTGTGTAAGGTTGCATAGGAGTCAAGGTACCTGCACCTATATGCTAGAGATTGATTTGCTCGAGGCATTGATCCAGTTGGATTTTGTGCATGCAGTTATGAGGTGTTTTTATTCTTATGTTTTGGGGTTTGATCGGATTCAACATGGGTCATCCGCTGTGCGTATATACAGTTCTTCATAGCTTTTATAGCTATTGGAGTGAAAGTAGTGTTGAGTTCGATCGAGGTGAAAAATAGAGAAAGCGTCTATTCACCCCCCCCCCCCTCTATCGCCTTTCCGGTCCTACAGTAGGTATTTAAATTAGATTGAATAGAAGTAAGCGTACAATAATAATTTAAAACAAAATTTAAATAATTTTAAATACTGGGCTCAAATATGATCAAAGGTATAACTTGCCTTGCTTGATTAGACGATGTTGTTTTCCTTAACAGGCCACCTAGTACTCACAAGTACTCTCTTCAGATAGTCTATGTGTACAACAATGATGATCATACAGTCAAAATCAATCCTCTTATAAGTTCTCAAACAGCGTCGAAATCTGACTCTCCAAAGTCGTTGAAATCTATACGTGAAAATAAGCCAAATTCAAACAAGATTCAAAATGAAGATTCAAATGAACTCCAAATTAAATAATTTTGGTTTAGTTAGCTAGACCTTGAATTTATATGAATTTAGAAATTTGAATCGTCGAAATCAGAGTTCATATGAAGGAGAACGAACCCCTATAAGTTCGGAAATCACATGAAATGATAATGTTAGGGTTTTTCAGAATTAGTGGAATTATTTTTGTGAAGGAAAACCGGAATTTTCCTTGACAGGTGGGCCTTGCCATTTCGGCAACACGCGGGCACTAGGGCAGAGGTGGCGCCTACGTGGCTCCGAGGTGGCAGCCACGGTGGTTCTCCGGCCCGAGGCTCGCTGGTGTTAGGAGCTCCGGCGAGGAGTGTGAGTGGTACCAAATGAGAGAGGAGGATGTGGGGGCCACGATGCTTACCACGATGGTGCAAGGGCGTGAAGGGTTCGCCAGCACTAAGGAGATATGTGGCGGCGGTGTCGGGCTTGCGGTGGTGTGGTGGTTCGGGTGGTGCTCCGGCGAAGGCGAGGCACGCACCGGGTAGGCGAGGATGCGGCGAAGCCAATGGTGAGGTCGGGGTGGCCAGGGAAGGCTTGACGGCGTCGGAGGAGACGAAGATCAGAGCTTTGGCCGGCGAGGTTAATTCTCAAAATTCGGCGACTCTAGGGCAAGAGAGGTGAGGTGGGTGATAGGGGCAGGATGAGGGAGAGAAAGCGCACCCGGTGCTCCCTTTTATAGGGGCCAGGGAGTCCAGGAGGTGGAGATCGTGCGGCGAAGGTCGTGGTGGCGTTTTCGGCTCCAGCGTAACGGTCGCGGGGAAAAAGGGGAAACGACCGGGGCGAAGGCTGCGTGATGCGCGGAAGTGAATGCGCAAGAAAACGAGGTGAAAATGGCGGCGATGATGAAGCTCTCGCATGTGGCAATGGCGGCAGCGCGAGGAGGAAGAAAGGGGCGGTGACGAAGGCACTGAAGATAGCAGCCCCACCCATCAGCAAAAGAAAGAGATCAGTGAAGTTACGGGTGGTGTTATGGCCGTTAGATTGAGATCGAACGGTCTAAATTGAATGAGACGTTCGGACCGTCCGGAGATGTCAACAAGGTCTGGCCATCGAATTTAGATCGGACGGTCCACGTCGCTTGGGACATTTAGATGGCTCCGATCAGTAACTCGATCGAACCGTTTGTTTGAAATTGGACGGTCCACAATGGTGGGGACGTTCGGGCCGAGCGAACTCCATCTAGATCTGGCCGTTCGTTTTCGATCCAACAGTTGGAGGGTTTGGAGATGGAATGCGCGGGCGAGCAGGCCGTGTGGGCCGCGTGCACGTGAGGATGGATTGGGCCAAGCCAAGGTTTCGGCCCAAGAACTGTTCAGAGGATTTACTTTGATTTAGCAATTAAAATAATCTTGTTAATTCAAATAGGTTTTACAAAATAGCAAATAAAATCTAAAAATTATGAGAAAATTCACAAAAATTCTCAAAGACATTTTGGACTTAAATAAAATATTTCCAACTTATATTTGGTAATAGATTTTGCAATTAATTTATTTTGGCTTTGAAATAATTAGGGAAAAGCTATTAAAATTTCAGAAAATTATAGGAATTAATTAAATTTTTAGTTTTCAACTTAAGTCAACTAAAACTTCAAAAACTTCAATAAATTCTAATTTTTGACTTTTAAAACTTTGAAAATTCAAGAAAAGCAGTAAAACTCTTTCAAATTTCAGAAAATCTAATAAAATAATAACTTTATTTATTTTTATTTTGGTAACAGAACTTTGGGATGTTACACTTCTTGCATAAGAACACACCCGAGTCCTTGACGAGAAGCATCGTAATAGATATTGAAACTTCGGTGGACATCGGGAAGAACAAGAACTAGAGCTGTGGTCAATCTCTTCTTGAGTTCTTGAAAACTCTTCTCGCATTCAGCGTACCACTCAATTTTATTGTCCTTCTTGAGCAACTCTGTCATTGGCTTCATGATCTTGGAAAAATTCTCGATAAAGCGATGATAGTATCCCACTAAACTGAGAAAACTCCTCACGTCGATCACTGACTTGGGCTGACCCCATGAAAGCACGTCACTAACCTTGCTAGGATCCATGACTATGCCCCCTATTGAAAGAACATGGCCCAAGAATGCTACTTCTTCCAACCAAAACTCGCACTTGTTAAACTTCGCAAAGAGTTGATGTTTACACAGCTTCTCTAACACGAGCTTCAGGTGTTCAACGTGCTCTTCATCATTCTTCGAGTAGATGAGTATATCATCAATGAAGACCACTGTAAACTTGTCCAAATACTCCATGAATACCATATTCATAAGATTCATGAACAGGGCAGGAGCATTCGTCAAGCCAAAAGATATGACAGTGTACTCGTACAGTCCGTAACGAGTAGAGAACTGTAATACCTCGGCCTACTCGTATGCGGCACATGTGGCCCATGAGGAGTTGTGTGCTGGGATTAGTCCCACATTGCTTGTCTAAAGTGAGTTGTACTACTATATAATGCCTGTTGGGTCCAAACATAGCACCTCTGGGTTAACGCTTTTACACGAAGCGAGGACGAAAGTGTAAGTGGGGTGCTATGTGTGCGCGGGTCCACCCCACGGTGGGCTGGGCATTAAGCGGATTTTGGGCCAGGGTGTTACAGAAAAAGTTGGTATCAGAGCGGGCTGTAGGTCTGTGGTATTGAAAATATTAAACTTGACACACTAAGCACAGTAGTTGGGGATGGGTTTTTTGCATTTCATTTACGCTTCCGTTGAGTTGTATTGATGGTTCCTGTTATGAGATGATCTGATATATCTATATTATAATACTATGGTTATTATGTGTTGGGATAACCCATGTTAAGAGATGGAGGTCATGGTTGTGGTCCTAGGCTGTACCAGGTTACACCACCGTTCGTGGTATAGGAATAGCGAAGTGTCCACACCGGATATCGTAGTACATGCATTGATAGCGAGTATATTTAGAAGCGTTGTTCTCTTCCTTAAAATTTTAATTTGGCCAACTCTTATCTAGTTGTGCTGATGAACTTCTCTTGGATTAGTAGTCCATTCCAGTTGATGGGATTCTTGGAGAGACGTTGCTGTGCTCCCATTGGTTTAAGTTGCTTTGTAAAGCAATCAATGTTTTCCCACCCGATGAGTCATTCTTGCGGCTGGTGAACTTGGTTAATTGTCAAGATTGACCTTCGTATTGGAGTTTGTCTTTCTTATTGGAAAAACTTGATCCCTTTATTTCGCTTGATGATTTGGTTAATGAAAGTTTCCTTTTGCAAGTCCTTTATTGCGTGGAGGCTTTGACTCAATGTATCTCTCTTGGGTATTTTGAGTGTTGAAGATTGATGGTTCTCTTTTATGAAAGAAGTTGTTCAGCCCTTTAGTGATGTTTTATCTTGGTTAAGTGAGAGGTTATAATCAAAGCAATTAATGGAAAAGATATAGATTATCAGGTTAGGTCTGTAGGGTGTGAATGATCGATATTAACTAAGATCCTTGAAAGGAAAGTGATTAATTTGAAAGTGTCTTGTAGTAGTTCTCAAGGAACTGTGATTAAGAGTATGGTGATATCTAATTGTAATCAATAGAGTTAATAAGAGGTGTAGAACATCGATGAAATTGAGTCGATGATTAAGAGTGATACATTTGGTAAACTTCTTTGATAAATTGGATTAACGGGTCTCAACAGATTAATTTAACCGTTTGGGATGGCTAAGTTCAAAAGAAGTTAGATTATTGTCTTAGTGGGTACTAATCTTGGAGTAACCTTTTTGTGATACTTAGTGATTATAAGTAATTGCTAGGTGCAAATGATGTCTATTAATGTTTGGTGTTGAGCATCACTAAGAGATAAATTGATGGGATTTAATGGATGAACCATGTTTACATGATGGTAGAACTATCAGATAAAAGTATGCCTTTGATGAAAGGGTGTGGGAATAACCTTTTAATTTGTGTAGTAGTTTTTCTCTAAAATAAAGTGGTTGTTGTAGTGAGAGTATAAGATTTTGGTATACATTCAATTGAGGATGAGATGATAAAGGAGTCTATAACATTTTGGTAAGCCTTTGGGGGCTTAATAAAGGAAGAGTTGACGATAACGAGTCTTGTTAAGGGTAGATAATTCTTGATGTTAGTAAGATTGTCCACAAGAGATTCTGACTCGTCGTAGTGGTGATGATTCTTCTAGAAAGAAAGTAAGTTAATTGCCGTTCGTAATATCAGTCAAATGAAATGATTGGAGTTTTGTATTCGTGGACTTTTGGGAGTTCATGATTTATGTAGTAGATAGAATTAATTGAGCAATGTGACGTATGGAAAGGTTCTGATTGGTTCCTAGGTGGTTAATGTGATTTGGTTTTAAAGGCATTTCTTGTTTGGATTGGCAAGTAACATTGTAATCAAAGAAAAAAATATATTTTCTTTGTTAACGGAAAATGTGTACCATCAGCATTTGAGGTTGGAGTTAAGAATTGTAATTTGCAACTTTTAAATTTATTCTGACTTAAGAGTTTCTTCGGTCTCTATAGCAGTGTTTTATTATGATTCTTGGAGGTTTGAAAACTCCTTGTGGGAAATGTACCCTGCGGACTTGTATTTTGTTTTCCGAGATCATTAATATACGACTGTTTCTCTCGGTCTCTTGCTCACTCCGAGGAACAACGTTGTTCTTGTGCGTTGAGACTAGTATTTGTTTGTTTCTTCCTTTTGAGAAAGGAATTAACCAACTTGTGTTGCCAATTCTTATAAAGTGTATTACGGCAATGGGTTGGTGGTGGACAAGTATATGATAGTGGTGAATTTTGGGAACCCAACTATTTAAAGAGCAGTAGACAGTGAATTGGTTTTGACCTATAACACCTGGAGAGAGTTCTATTTAAGTGAGATGTTTGTCGATGAGATATAAAAAAAATTATTATTAGTGTTACAACTAGTGGAACATATGGTGGGTTTTGATCCAATAACTTTTGTCCATGTTGGGATATTGGGATTATCGAAAGTATGGACTCTTGGTAAATTTATTATAGTGTTGCAATTGGATACCTAGTAAGATTGTGTACAAGAGTTCTGATGGTGAAGTTTAATGGGAATAGCGGTGAAGAGAAGCCTAAGCGTTGTGCTAATTAACAGGATAGCAGGAATTGTTGAGTTTTTGTCAAGTATGACTCGGCCTCAGTGAG
Source organism: Phyllostachys edulis (assembly GCA_036346405.1). NCBI lineage: Eukaryota > Viridiplantae > Streptophyta > Magnoliopsida > Poales > Poaceae > Phyllostachys > Phyllostachys edulis. The sequence continues at coordinate 30,425,270 of CM070565.1, read as the reverse complement.
TAACCCTATGGGAATTGGATTATCTCCAAGGATAACTTGGTCAAGAATTTATTTATTTATTGATGTTAGTGATTGAGTATGTTTGAATCTTGATCAATCAGATAGAGTATTGCGAATGGGTATATTATGGTTGTGTATCTAAATTGGATTGGTGTGGATTTGAGGAGGACTAAGATTGATGAAATAAATCGCTTTGGGGTGGTTACTTGATTAGTGAGGAATGTTGATATTAATAACTGAGATTATTGTTTAGCTGTGTGAAATTTTAGTAAACGAATTTGAGTATTTCCTATCAATTATACCAGAAATTCATGGTAGGAGACTTGGAGGTTGAATTTGGGCTTTGTATTTTTTTATGCTAGGACCTTGGAGACCCAATATTATGTGTAGAGGTAGATGAACGAAGCTTAATTTTGAATAGTGTGTTGATCTTTGAGAGAATACTTTGGGGTAAAGCAAATGAGCATGTCTTGTTGAGAATTTCAAGTGGATTGTCCGTAATGTAACGAGGTGGTGTGGTTGAGAATGAATAATCTTTATTAAAGTGTTGGAAAACTATTTGTCAAAATAATCCCCTTGGTATAGGAGTGGACTAGAGAATTCCTTTGTGGATTAATAGCGTCCCTCTAAATAAGTATGGTTGTTCTTTCCATTTGAGGATCATTTTGGGGATTGTAGGTTCAGAGAATGAATTAGTGTGATGATTTCGAAGCCCATGATTTGGGAAAGGATTTATCCCTTAAAAGGACATCTGAGAAAAGAAGGTTTTCTCGAGTAGAGAAGTGATCTATTAGTTCTAGTTGAGTTGGGTTTTCATAATGGAGATCATGTACAATTTGAGTTGACTCTATGTTGGTGAGGTGGTTCTTTCCGGTTCAGGAAAAAAATGAAGTAGTTGATTTGAGCACTCGAGTGATTTCTTTTGGCTTATGTGGAGTTTAATTGCAAACTGTCTAGTTGGATTGTGAAAAGGTTTTCATGGGGAATCTTCGATTTTGGATTTGAGTGTTTTGAGGGAAGTTGGAATTGCATTGTGAATCCTTTGATTTCAGTTGAATCTGATTTTTAGAGTCGATTAAAATAAGTTGTATTGCGCGTCCCTACTTAACGAAGACCCTCCTGGTTAGGATGAAGAGATCGACTGAAGATAGAATGAGCGTTCCATATGCTTATGCACAAATTCTGTGGTTTGGTACCAAAGGGAAGGATATCCCAAGGTACATTGGTTTGTTTCTGGAAGTTGTGGGAAGTTTGAAGTTGGCAAAACATTAGGACCGTATTGAGTCCATGCGCGGAGTACACATCGTCTTGTTTGTTCCAGTGCTGAGTGAGTACCAGAGAGGTCCGAAGTTTGAAGTTTCACGGGAGCCGCTGACCTTTGAGTAGCATCCTATGCGTTGTTAGAGAGGTCAGAGCGAGTGCTGAGGCACAAGTCGTTGGTTTGTGTCAAGGTGCCTTTGTCCCATTAGTCCGAGAGAGATGCGACTTGGGAATTGGAGTCTCGCATGCGCGAGCATTATCCAAAGTTATTCACGGCAGGTACATAGTAATGTTAGTAAATCTTTTAGCAGTGGTTATTCTTTGGTGTTGAGGTTGAATAGAATTCGGGGTCGAATTCTGTTTAAGGAGGGTAAAATGTAATACCCCAAAAAAATTAAATCGGGAGAGAATAAATAAATCGGGAGAGAATAATTAAATCGGGAGAATGTTTCTTTTAGCAAATCGATTGAACAGGAGAAAGAGGGGGTTTTAATGTAATACTCCGATTTATTCTACGAAAGAAAGCGTTCAAAATAGAAATTAGACATAAAAGGGGGGGTTTCTGCGGTTCTTCGGCAACTTGGGCCTCGGGCCTTGGCCCAGGAGGCCCATGAGGGGCCGGCCACTAATAAAAGGAAGGGGGAAACCCTCGCTGGTTGATGTGTTTTAGTTGCAATTGATTTCGTTTGGTAGATCGAGTATCAACAGTCGATAGATTGCGTTCTGTCCAGCAGATTGGACGACGGTTTCCATATCTTTAGATGCAGAATCTGGGGATCCAACCTCTTAGAGATAGTTGGGTTATGTCATTAGCTTTCCGTGGCCGCCAAGAACGCCCAAATCCGATTAACGGTCAGAAAGTTATGAATTGTTTAGTGCCGCTGTCCTGTTAATCTGTCAACATCCTAACAGTCTGTAGAAATCTGAGTGAATCTATTAGTTAAAGACGAAATCAGAGGATCTCGTTCTAATGAAAAAGATGGGTAATTTCCTGACCTTTCCATAAAGCTAAAGAACGTAAGAATTGGACTTTCGTAGCAAAAGTTATGATAATTTTAGTGTACTGTCCAGAGAACCCGACATAATAATTGATGTTCTGTAGATTGGCTTGGTAGGGGCAGTAAATGGAAGAATAAGAAGGGCTCCCCAACTAAGTTTATTTAGGTAATTTAATTATATTTCCAGAAAGTATTAGAACATCTTATTTGGACTCCTGAGCAGAAAGTTATGTATTTTAGAAGTTGACTGTCCGCAGTGAACACCAAATCGATCGGTAGAAATTGGAAGATTGGAAACGCTTGGGAGTTTAGCGAGTTCAATTGTGTTCTTATTTATGATTTTGGTCCAGTATGCTTGTCTTAGTTTGGGTTATCATTATGTTCAGGTGGGAGCGTGATCCCAGGGGCAGCGCCCTCTTCGCGTCCACCGTTCTCGCACGGTTGAGGCAAGTATTCGGGTTGTAGAATAATTATGATTGTTTGCTGAGATTGATTGTGTCTTGTTCGTAATAGCTATGCATGGATGTTAATGTGATGAATTACAATAGATCTTGGTAAATGCAAGTTATGGTTAAAGCTTCCTGTGTATGTTGTTAATGCTTACATGTTATTATGTACACGTTGAATTCATATGTTTGGAAGATGATGTCATTGTACATATGCATGTAGTAATAGTTGAGGTCCCCATCATGTAAATGACGAGCTTGAGGTCCCCACATTCGTGGAATGTGGGCAATGAGTAAAGAGGTCCCCATCATGATGATGATGGGCAAAGGTCCCTATACTTGGGGAGTATAGGCTCTTGGTCCCTGTGCTAGAAGGCACAGGCAATGGTATACATCGACGGTTGTATACCCCACATTACCGGTAAAATACGAAAAGAGATAAAGTTTAAAAGGTGCATTGCATGGTTGCATTACATAAGCATGAAGGTTATGTTTAGTGTAATGCTTATTTTCATGGTCGCATTACATAAGCATGAAGGCTATGTTTAGTGTAATGCTTATTTTGGTATATTGATGCTATGACTGTGTACTTGGCTTTAGCCTTGTTGATACTTGCTGAGTCTTTGGGCTCACTCTTGCTTTGATGTGTTTTAGGTACCACTGGCAAGAACGGCATGCATGGGAGGGAGTAGTTGTTTGGATGCACTCACTATTACTCATCCTTAAGGCGACTGTCAATTAGTCTTTATTCTAATAATAAGCAAACTATTTGATAATCACATATGGATGGTTGAATGTTTTAAATTAGCAAGTTTTGATTATGCTTAATAGATTATCTTGCATGCTTGAATGATCTTGGATATTGAGATTATTGTTAATTGTTATAATTAATTGCTAGAACCTCGGTATAGTTAACTATACAAAGGAGGTTCTGTTGAAAAATTTGGTAAAAAGTCTTAGTAGTATTGTTTAATTTAATTTTAGTAACATTCTAGGCTCAATGTTGAGTGGGGTGTTCTGAGATGGTATCGAGCATCAACCTTATTTGCCGCAGTAGCGTCTGAGACAGGGCGCGGGCATATGGCGCATGGCGCGTGTGGTCCCGGAGTGGACACACGGCATGGCATATGTCTTAAACCGACACACGGACGTGTACCGAGGGGTGGTTACAGGCATTTGTCAGCGTATGCGGTGTGTTTGCCGAGCGTCGGCCCTTAAGGGGGGTGAATGTAATACCTCGGCCTACTCGTATGCGGCCCATGTGGCCCATGAGGAGTTGTGTGGTGGGATTAGTCCCACATTGCTTGTCTAAAGTGAGTTGTACTAGTATATAATGCCTGTTGGGTCCAAACATAGCACCTCCGGGTTAACCCTTTTACACGAAGCGAGGACGAAAGTGTAAGTGGGGTGCTATGTGTGCGCGGGTCCGCCCCACGGTGGGCTGGGCATTAAGCGGATTTTGGGCCAGGGTGTTACAAGAACGCTGTCTTTGGAATATCTTCAGATCTGATTCGGACTTGGTGATAGCCCAATCTCATATCAATCTTGGAGAATACCCGAGTTCCGGTCAATTGATCAAAAAGGTCATCAATCTAGGGCAGTAGGTACTTGTTCTTCACTGTCACTTCATTCAACGGACGGTAATCAATGCACATCTGTAGAGTCTTGTCCTTCTTCTTCACAAAGATTGCAGGACAACCCCACAGTGATGAGTTTGGGTGGATGAAACCCTTCTCTTCAAGTTCACCAAGTTGCTTCTTCAACTCCTCCAATTCATTCGGAGGAATCCGGTATGGCCTCTTCGAAATTGGGGCGATACCGAGCAGCAACTCGATGACGAACTCAATGTCCCGGACTAGAGGCATCCCAGGCAACTCTTTAGGGAATACATCCACAAAGTTACACACCACTGGGACTTCCTAAATTTCCAGAACCGGCTTCGCTTCAAGCATGAAAAGATGCGGCTCCTGCAGCTTTGGTGAAATTCCAACTTGCTCGCCAGATGGACTTGTGAGGGAGATGAACTTCTTGGCACAATCGATTTGCCCCAAGTGTTGGGACAGCCAATTCATGCCAAATATCACATCCAAGATCACTGAATTGACGAGGATAAGATTTGCCAAAAATCCTACTCCTTCGATTTAAATAGAGACATCCCGACATTCTTTTTCAGCTCTCATTTCTGACCCCCGGAGAGTGAATAATCAAAGGAACATGCATGGGAACAATTTGAAGATCACTAAGTGCAGCAAAAGACTTTGATATAAAAGAATGAGAAGCTCCAGAATCGAACAAGATAATAGCAGGTTGAGAGTTGACAAGAAGCGTACCCAACACGACGTCGAGTGCCTCCTGCGCCTCCTTGGCTAAGATATGGCTGACTCAGCCGCTTCCCAAGCTCTAGGTTCTCTAGATAACCTTCTAATCTAGAGGATGACCATTTCCTTGCCCGCATCCTCCATTAGGACGAGGGGCCGCCCGTCTTCTTAGGGCATTTATTCACATAATGCCCCTTGTTACGGCAGAAGAAACAAGTGACCTCGGCAGCTAGATTGCGGAGGTCGACTTGTTGTCCCATAGGTGCACGTGGTTGAAACACGACCTGCAGAGGATGAGGTACAGGTGCCGGCGGCCTCGGTGGTGGTGGAGCCTGGGGACGGGGCACCGGAACTTGCCCAAAGCGAGGGCGAGGAAGGCTGCCCCCTGCTAATCTCTGGGTCTGCCACTTGCGCTTGCAGGACTCTCCCAGCGCTCTTCCCTTGTACTCAGTGACAATGGCTGTGTCAACCAAAGTCTGAAAGTCAGGGAAGTCAACAATCGACAGCTTGTCCTGCAGCTCCTCGGACAAGCCATCCATGAATTTCTCTTGCTTGGCATCATCAGTGGGTACATCTTCTGAAGCATAACGAGTCAAATGGTTGAACTCGTACAAATACTCTGTCATTGACTTGAGCCCTTGCTTGAGCGCCAAGAACTCCTTTTTTAGCTTCATCAAGCCAGCAGGAACGTGAGCCCATTGGAAAGCAGTACGAAATTCCTCCCAAGTGGCGGCTTGGCCCGCAGGCTGCATTGCAAGGAAGTTCTCCCACTATGAAAGCGCTGCCCCTTCCAGTTGATGGGAGGCGAAGAGTGCCTTCTCATGATCTTGACACTAAGCGATGTTGAGCTTCCGCTTGACTAGACGCAGCCAATCATCTATATCAAGGGGATCTTCCAATAACGATAAGGTGGGCAGCTGCATGTGAAGGAACTCCAAGAGTCCTCCCCGCGGTTGATGTCCACCTCCTCCTCCTGATCTAGAGGCACCAAAAAGGGCGGAGGTGTTCTGCGCAATAACCTCCAGGATCCTTGTCTGATCCATTCGGTTTCGCTTGATCTGAGCGAGAACCTCGGCCATGGTCGGAGGAGGCGGGAGCTCCTCATCATGACCAGCTGGCTGACCTTGTCCACTTTTGGTTCTTCCAGCCATCCTGAACCATTGAATTGGGTTAACAACAAAACCCAAAAACTATATGCGAAAGGTAGCAGTAGAGAAGCTATTGACTAGGGAAATGAGATATTACCCAAACTTGAGTGCAAACAAATAATTGGCAAGAAATGAACTCCAAATATTTGTAAAAAGGCATAAGAATCAATACGAATCCATTAGACATAAGATCAACTTCTCGGCACGACCCACTCGTATTAAATGAACGAGCAATCGGTTGAGAAGAAAATTTTTAGAATACAACTCAAGTCCTGTCGCATCTAATAAACATGGCAAAAACCACCTAGGGGTGTATTAGGCACTAGCCATCTAACATCACATCTTACCCTTTTTATTCCCATGAGTGTTAGTTGAATTATCCTCTCATTTTTAGCCCTAACGACAAACTAAGTGCTTGCTGTCTAAGACTTTGTAACCAAGCTCCAAGCTGAATCTTCCAACTCCAAGTGCTCCTAATCTTCACCAAAGAGCAGCCAACACTTCATATTTTCAACTCTCATTGAATTCCCAAAACCGAATTTAAACGGTAACAACTATCTTTTGAAACAAGACGAGAGGAAATCAACTCTTCGAAACTCAAACAAGAACAAGGTAAGATGAGCAAACTAAGATAGGTAAGGAATAAAAATGTGAGAACATACTTAAGTTTTCATAAACCATTCGATATTTTGAAACTAAGTTTTTCAAAACATCCTAAAGACGACCAAGCTATGGGTTTCTACAGTCAGTATGGCTATGATACCAACTCTTGTGAGAACCCATGGTATTTAACTTGTAATACTTAACCATCCAATTGGTCCTAGCATTACAAACCAAATATCCCGACTCCCGATGTAACATGCACCTCCCAGGAGTGGTACACATACACCATCACAAAATTTGAAACATCAATTCCATACACAAGTCATTACCGTACTGAGTCTTCATAATTTACAACCCAAAAGACATACAAGTTCAAATTGCAGAAGGGGCCAACTGGCCAAATATAACAATCCAAAAGTACTAAGTTGCAGCGGAAACATAGCCATAAGATGGCACTAAAAGAAAAGGCTGACTAGTTTGCCCTTACCCACAAGGCAACCAGCCGGGCCACCAAGCTAGTCGTCCTGCACGTAGTCGGTCTCACAATAGTTAACCCCTTGGAGGTTAACCTCCTCTACAACAAATAGGCAATACATTTGAGTACAAAAACGTACTCGCAAGACTTACAAATAATAAACCTATACATAGCTACATGCGAGTTGAATCAAAGGAGAAAGGCTATAGGGTTCATTTTCAGCACAAAGCAATATTTCGTTTGTAATAGTGTAATAGATTGAAGGCAATTTTGACAAATCTGTTTTTATTTATTTAAATAACAGCGAAGCAACATTATAAACATAATTAACAGCCTAGAGGTGACTTCTCAACAGCCACCACAACATAGCACAAATTACCCAATCATACCACCCGAATTCAAGTTTTAACAAAATGTTATAGTCTAATTCTTGCACGACCTAACCAACACGCCAGACCACCTTTTCTCTATGCAATAAAGCACACTTCCTTAGGTACGCCGGCAAGGCTAAGTCTTATGAGACATTTCCAATATTGTGTATTAACTACGAGTCGCCTGTATGGATGAAAACCCATACGTTGTGTCGAAGTCATCAGCCTTAGAAAAGTACCGATGCTCCTCGGTGTGGAGAACCTAGATAGGAACCCACCCCCGCACACCCAACAACAACACACAATAATTCCTTTTTAACACAACACACACAACCTCCTGCGACTCGAAGTTAACACATGCCAAAGTACTAAGTCAAGAGGGTTTCCCATATGGCCCTCATGTGGAATGCACGCAATAACGCTTGGATTAGTGACACAAGTAACTTGGTCCTTGTTGACTCGGGCACCAAGCACACACCCAAAAGCACACCATCCAACCAATGTGCCCAAGTCGAAAACTTTTAATTTTTCAGTTTTAGTTTTCCAAATACAATTACATACATGAGTACCCTGACTCAAATATTTAGAGTGATGACATACTAACCATCGTCGAGGTGATAATCCCTAGACTACCGTTCTAAGTAGTGCTAAGTGACATCAACTCGTATACTAGATATAAAGTGACTAGAGCCCATCCATCGAGCTCTAAATCACAGCGGATATAAACTTAGGCTCAGTGGTAAAGGATGGATGTTTACCTATAGTTCAAGTAACTAATCGGGTAAACTATCGCAACTGAGAAAATACTTGTCAACATAGCATGCATACATCCAGTTGAAAATTTGAAATATTAGCAAGCGAAAATAATAGGATCAACGTACATCAAAGGAAAAACTGCTTGCCTTGTTGGAGATAGTCCACTTGCTACTAAGGATCACTCTCGTGTTCAACGGAATCATCGAAACCTATCAAAAGAGCAAAAAGAACCAATCAGAACGAAAAACATCGAATAAGCCCAAAAATTCAAAACAAACCAAAAATCATGAAATTTACACAGAAGATAGAGCATGATTTTGAATGAATTTATCAATAAAAATCAATTGATTTGGATGTTTCATGCAAAAGTTATAGGCAAAACAAAATCAGCTTTTGATAAAAATGCTGAAAAATTCCTCTCGGGTACTATTCATCTGAATTAAAAATTTTGGCCAAAATTTCCAGAGAGGTGATGAACATGAAAATTTTATGGTAGACAAAGCACCACATGAGACGAACAATCAAATTTGATTCACCTCATTTGGAGCTAAAATGGATTTCTTGTGATTTTTCAAAGTCATGAAAACAGTGCACAAATCATATGTAAAATTAGATTTCTTTTTTAGAGGTAGTAACAAAATCAAAACCTATTTTACAATAGAGTACAGTAACAGAGGAAAACAACAAGCTTGAGTTTACCCAAATTGGAGTTACAAAGAAATACTTCTGCATTTTTTAAGTTAAAACAATTTTTAGTGCAAGAAATAATGCTAAATCGAAGGTAATTCTACTAACAAAAATTTCTGGAACAGAAACAAGATTCAAACCCATTTTATATTAAAGTACATTTAAAAAGGAAACCAACAAAATTTATTTCACGCAAAAAGGAGTTAAAATGAATTACTTATGTCGTTTTTAAGTTTAAAACAATTTACGATTCACAAATAATTGATATACGGATTTTCTTATAAACCCTGAGCTGAAAACGTTCAGACCGTTGAGATCTAATTGGATGGTCCATTCAAACGGTTACATTCGGATGGTCCGAACGGCCCAAACGATCCAAACGGTTGAATCGAAATCGAACGGTTCAAAGTGAGGGGTTACTAGGCGCTTAACGGTTGGACCTACATGTAAGCAAAACATTAACTCAAAACTACTGGATCTACACAGATAAGTGTGCTTAGGATAGTGATTAAAAGCTAATCGTTGAACTACAGTAGCTGTCAAAATCCGACAACACAGAGGCGCTCCCGACCACGATATTCTCCGGCGAATCGCTAGTGAAGGAGATCATGGCGGTGCCAGCCAGGGGCCAAAATGGAATCCCTACACTAATGCACACCCACCGGTGGCTGGACCATCACCGGAGATGGACTCTAGCGGCGGCGCAATGAGGTGGAGCGGAGGTGAAGGTACGGCAAAAACGACAACGTCGATACGGCTACGCTTTAAGCCATCTAATGCGCATTAGTACGGCTCAAAGACCTTACCAGCATGACCCGAATAGGAAAAACTTGCCAGAGTTGCGCCGGTGGCGAGGATCCGAGGGCGGCGGCGGTGCTCTAACGCGGAGATGATGGCCTAAGGAAAAAATAAAAGGACCGAGTGGTATGGGAAACTTCAGTAAAGCTTAGAGATGGTACATGAGCAAGTAATTGAAGAATGGAGTGCCTTACCAGTGTTGGGGACGAAGGGGACAACTTTCGGCTAAAGAAGATTAAATCCAAAATTTGATGATTCCTATGAATGCAAATCAAAATTGGATTAGGGGAAATTATGATGGTGATGTGGGGTGCAAAATGACGCGAACATAAATGGAAATGAACCACTGTGGCACTAGAACGGCATTGAGGTGTGGCGGCCGGAATTTGAGAGCTTGGGCTGTTTGCAATTTCTTTCTGTGGAAGAGGAAATCGGTGGTGTGGATGGTTCGGGAGTGACAGAAAGAAAGCAGTGAAGCCATCGAGGAGCTTTTATAAGCTCTGGGGCGGATAAACATAAGAATAGAGCTCCTACGGTGAATTCGGTTCATGGCTCCGCCATGGACAAGTTGAGAGGACAAGGATGCGATGGCGAGGTGACTAGGGCATGGGCGAGCGCGAATATGACGGCCAAACCATGGGCACGTGTCAAAAACCAGTGGCAGAGTCGTTGAAGATGATGCACGGGTGGAGCTAAACCACGACGCTCTCCCACGGCGCTGGCGAGGAGGTGCTGGTCGCGTGGAGACGAAGCACGAGTAGTTGGGGCCCACCTGTTTGCGAAAGAAACAAGGTGGCTCGGTCGGTGTTTTAGCAAACAGGTTGGGTCGAGTCAAATGATCGGGTCAGAATGTTTGGGCGGTCCGATTGAAAATGGATGGTCTAGATCGCATGTTCGTTTGGACGGTCCGAACGTTCCCAAGTGATGTGGACGGTCCAATGGATATTGGACGGTCCTGGTTGAAATGGACGTTCGGACGGTCCAAAATGCCTCACATTTAGTGCGGACCAGGTTTGAGCGCAATTGCAGTTGGGTTCAATCAAGTTGTTTGGGTCCGCGCCCGAGGAACAGTGCGACAAGGTTTTGAAACAAAAGGATAAGTATTTGAGGAATTTAAAGATAGAGTTTCACAACTCCAAAAATTCCAAAATTTTTATAAGAGGTTCCTAACTCTAGGATTAACCTTGTATAAAAATTCTAGAGGTTTTTATGCACTGTATTTTTCTCTAGAAATTTCTCAATATTCTGCCCTATAGTTTGAATATGGATCTAATTGGTTTGACTGGCCTCTTAAAAATAGCAAATAAAATTTAAAAATTTTGATATTTTTTTAGAGGAGTTGCTAAGATGATCTATAACCTGGGAAAAATATTTCTAGAGGCTGATCATAAGATTTATTTTGAAAGTTTCAAAGGAGCTTCTAGTCAATTGAAGCATTAGGTTTTAGAAATCAACAAATCCTTTGAAAGAATTTCTAGAAAATTTCAAAAACATCAAGATGCAACACAAGTTTTAAATTCTCCTCATTTTTATACATTTGAAATACAAACCCGAGTTTGGGATGTTACACCATTACAGGGTGTCGAGCATTCTCGGTAGGGCTCCAAGCTGTTCGTTGGCCGGACAGGTTCCGACCAGTTAACCTAGAGAAGTTCAATGGGACTCAGAATCCGTTAGAATTTCTTCAAATCTATACTACTGCCATCAAATCTGCTAGTGGCAATGACAATGTGACGGAAAATTACTTGCCCACGGTCCTTGAAGGATCCACCTAGTTGTGGTTACTCAACCTACAGCTCGGATCAATCTACACTTGGGAGCAGCTATACAATACTCTGATCACCAACTTTCAAGGGACGTACGACCACCCCGGAAAGGAGGAGGTTCTCCATCAGATCTGGCAAAAGTCCAATGAAACTTTTCATCAATATATCAAGAGGTTTAGCTAGGTTCGAAACTCTATCCCAGAGGTCACGAAGTCTTCTGTTATCTAGGCCTTTAATGTAGGGCTGAGGAATTGACAGTTTATGGAGGATATTGCAATGAATCCTCCATGAACGATCGTCAACCTTTTCGACATGGCGGACAAATATGCAGCTGCTAGCGAAGCGATTGAATGGTGCGAAGCTATTTATTGGAAATATAAAATTCCTCAACTTGGCTTAGAGAAAAAAGAGAAGAAAAGCAAGAAGTCTCTCAAGGGCAAGAAGAATCATAAGCCCTTGCAATTCCAGAAAAAATTACCAATGGTATGAAAGACTTTTCCAGTCAGAACAAGGCGAAAGCTCCCGACCGACGACCACAAGAAAAACAAGAAGTAGTGCCTACTTCACCAGGTAGCAAGGCATGATCTGCACACCTGTTGGGCTTGGCAAAAGAAACTGGAGGGCTACTACTTAGGGAAAGGCCCTTTCCCCTCTGTAACAGAACTTGGAGAACCAAGCTACAAGAAGGATAAAGATGGCGATGAAGAGATGGAGTACCAGGAGCCACAACACACAGATGATATAATCTTCGGTGGATCCTCCTCGTACGAGTCAAGATATCATCTGAAGGCTATGGAGTGGGAGGTGAACCTTGCCAACTCTCCGATCACTGTCAAGCCATCCAGGTGGTTGAAAACTGTAATCTTCTTTAGCAAAGAAGACTGCCACATCCTGTCAACTCGACCAAGTAGGTTCCCTATAGTTGTTGAACCTACAATTAATAATTGCAAAGTTAATCGAGTCTTGATAGATGGAGGTAGCTCTTTAAACATTTTATTTACGGGAGTATTAAAAGAAATGCAAATTCCTAGGTCGAATGTAAAACGTGTGAAATATGCCTTCCATAGCATAGTTCCTAGTTCTACCGCCAAACCGATAGGGCAACTGTCCCTGCCGACTACGTTCGGAAAACCTGACAACTTTCGAACAGAAAAGATTCCATTTGATGCGGTGGATTTCAAAACTGCATATAATGGAATCCTCGGTCGTTCGGCATTAGCGAAATTCCTGATAGCCACGCATTACGATTATCAGAGTTTAAAAATGCTAGGACCAAAAAGAGTCATCATGGTTCGAGGAGATCAAAAAATGGCTTATGCATGTAATCAGAAATCCTTAGAATTGGTTGATGAACTTCTAACAAGGAAACTAATCTGCCTACCATGCAGTTTAAGCACTCGAGGCCAAAGATGGCACCAAAGCCTTCCGACCAGTCCAAGGATGTATCACTCGACAAGGGCGCATCCCCAGAAAGCGTCCAAATGCTGTCTGGGTCAGGAAATGCTAACGCAACTACCCGAAAGGTACTGGTCAGGGCAGGACTCGACCACAAATAGGAAGAGTCGCTCGTTTCCTTCCTTCAAGCAAACCAGGACGTATTTGCTTGGCAGGCGTTCGACATGCCTGGAGTCCCCAAGGAGATGATCGAGCACAGGCTAACTCTCCAACCTGACAAAAAACCTATCAGGTTGAAGCTAAGGCGCTTTGCACCTGATCGGAAGGAGGCAATCCAGTCGAAGATCGACAAGCTTCTCGAGGCTGGATTCATTCATGAAGTTGACCACCCAGAGTGGCTCGGCAACTCTGTAATGGTTAGAAAAAGCAATGGTAAATGTCAAATATGTATTGACTTCACAGATCTTAACAAAGCTTGTACGAAGGATGACTTTCCCCTTCCACTCATAGATCAACTTGTAGACTCTACTTCCAGGTGTGAGTTGTTAAGTTTTTTAGATGCATATTCAGGGTAGCACTAGATTAATATGAACAAGGATGATGAAGAGAAAACTTCCTTCATCACTCCGTATGTCAGTTACTGCTGTGTTAAGATGTCATTTGGTCTCAAAAATGCTGGTGCGACTTTTCAGAGGTTGATGCAAAAAAAACCTTTAATTCTCAGATAGGTCGAAATCTCGAAGCCTACATTGATGACTTGGTTGTGAAAAGTGTCAACGCTGGCGACCACATTTTTGACCCACACGAGACTTTCAATAACTTAAGAAGTCATAACCTTAAGTTAAATCTAGAGAAGTGTGTGTTCGAAGTTTCTTCTGGAAAACTTCTTGGGTTCCTAATTTCAGCTAGAGGAATTGAAACAAACCCAGCAAAAATATGTGCCATCGACCAGATGCACCCTCTTACCACAAAGAAAGAAGTCCAAAAACTAACCGGCTGTATGGCAGTGCTAAGTCGTTTCATGGCACGGTTAGGACAAAAAGGGCTACCTATCTTCAAGCTTCTTCGGAAATATAGGAGTTTCAAGTGGACAAAAGAAGTTAACGATGTCTTTGAAGAGCTCAAGAAGTACCTTATGAGTGCTCTGATCTTAGTATCTCTGTGATCGGGAGAAACATTGCTGATATACGTGGCTACAACACCACAAGTGGTCAGTACAGTACTGGTCGTTGAGCATGACAACATCCAACGACTAGTATATTATGTAAGCAAAGTCTTATATGGACCTAAGGAAAGATACCCACAGGTACAAAAGTTGCTCTATCGTCTCCTTATGGCTTCAAGGAAACTAAGGCATTACTTTCAGGCCCACAGAGTGGTCATACCAAATGGATATCCCCTTGGTCAAGTTCTTGAAACTAGGGAATCTGCAGGATGAATAGCAAAATGGGCGGTCAAGCTTGGGGTCATTCGACCTCTATTTCATTTCACGAACAATAATCAAGTCCCAGGCAATAGCAGAATTCATTGTCGAACGGACAAACACTAAACCCACCCAAGGGCCTGAGTATTAACACCACGACAAGTGGATAATGTACTTTGACAGTTCCTTAATGCTCAAAGGCTCAGGGGCTAGAGTTGTCTTGATATCACCTACTGGAGAACACATCAAATATGCCATTTAGCTAAACATTCCTACTACAAACAATGTGGCAGGATATGAAGGTTTACTGGCAGGACTCTTAGCAGCCAGAGCGCTCGAGATTCGCAGATTACTAGTGAAAGGCGATTCTCAACTAGTAGCGAATCAAGTCGGGAAAGAGTATCAATGCTCAAGTACCAACATGTCACCTTATTTGGCAGAAGTATAGAAACTCAAAAAGCACTTCTTCAGTTTTCAGATCCAACATATTCTTAGAAAGAAAAACTTTTTGGTAGACCAATTGGCGCAGATGGCCTCCACAAGGTCACGTGTCTCGCTTAGAGTTTTCCTTGAGCAACTCGATTCACCCTTAGTGGTCGAGCCTTTCGAGGACTTAGATGCTCCTCTGGTGGTCATGCAAATCGACCCTACTAGCAATTGGATGATGTCAATCTACAATTATCTTCAGCATGGTATTATTCCTAAAGATGGTGTACAGGCTGATCGTAAAGCTCGAAAAGCCAAATCATACACTTTGATCGAAAGTACCCTTTATAAACGGGGATCTCACAGTGTTGATGAGATGCATATCTCAAACGGATGGTATTAAGTTGCTATCCGATATTCATAGAGGAGTCTGTAGAGCACATCATTCCTACAGAACACTAGTCGGTAAAGCCTTCAGGCAAGGATACAACTGGCCAACTACCCTTCATGATGCAAAAGAGCTTGTGACGAAGTACGTATAGTATCAATTTCATAGTCGACAAGTACATTAGTCGGCACAAGCTTTTTAAACAATACCTCTTTCTTGGCCTTTTGCAACTTGGGGACTAGACATTCTGGGACCTTTCCCAAGAGTACCCGGGGGCTTCGAATTCCTTTTCATCATGATTGACACGTTCACAAAATGGATAGAAGCCGAGCCAGTTGTTAAAACAACAACTGAAGCCGCTAAGAGGTTCCTCACACAAAATGTGTTGGTATACCCAATCGTATAATCACAGATAACGGTACCTAGTTCTCTAGTAGAAATTTTCAAGAATTCTGCGAGGATCTAGGTATCAAGATACATTTTGCTTCTGTCGCTCATCCGTAGAGCAATGGAGCAGTCGAGCGAGCTAATGGTATCATAATGCAAGGAGTGAAATGCTGGGTATTTGATCAGTTAACGAAATGGTTAGGAGCTTTGGTTCAAGAGCTTCCTTCTGAATTATAGGCCGTTCGAACCACGACCAGTTGTGTGACCGATGAAACATCATTTTTCTGGTTTATGGTGTTGAAACCATGCTTCCTCCAGAACTGAAAATTGGCTCTGCTCGAACTGATTTGTCACGACGGTAGCAGCAGCAGATGACAACGAAAGGGTTCAGCGACAAGCTTTAGGCCATATCTCTTCAGAGGGAGAAGACAACGGCGTTAGCAAACTGTTTTAGCCTTATGAAGATCCAACAGCTGAGAAGGTGGTCCGATCGGCCCATGGAAGATCCAACAGCTGAGAAGGTGGTCCGATCAGCCCACGGAAGATCGGACGCTCTAGAAGACTTCAACTCGATCGATGGTTTCAGCCGACGTGATGAGGCAGCGGTGGTGATGCTGTAATCATTATTGGGCCGGGCCCTTGTAATAGCTTCGATGGCTTATAAGCCAAGACACTGTTCACTTTTAGATTATCGAAAAGGAGAATACAATCTGTAGCTCTACTTTCCCCTCCTGTTCTTCTTTCGTTCCCCTTTCTGTTCTTCCAATATTGCTCGAACTGCATGATCCTTCTGTCTGGAATATCGTCCGCGACCAGGACACGACAACTTGGTATCAGAGCCTTCGATCCGTTGGATGTTCTCTAATTTCTCGCGGCCTTGACTGGTGAAATCCCATAGGAAGGCTAGTGACTACCTAGTGCGATTGCTGTAATCCCCACCCAAGGTTCGGTTGGCTTCGAGAGAGGACGCCACGGCACCAGCTAAGCAAGGAGTCCAGGTGCGTCAAGTGGTGATGGCCATGGAAGGAATGGAGGTGAGGCTAGTCGAGTTGTGGAAATTAGAGATGAAGATAATACGAGAGGAGATGAACTCTCACATGGTGGCGGTAGGTCTTCGTTTGGACCAGCAAGGGGTGAGGATGGATGATATGCAGACAAGGGTGACCATGGCATTGGAGTCAATCAGAAGGTTACAACAGGAACAAGTATCAGTGGCGAAGTCGCTCAAGGCAATTTGTCTTGCCTCATTGAGTGATTCAACCAAAGATGAAGCGGGGATTGTGGGAGTGAAACCTGGTGAGACTGCGATTCAGCGAGCAGCACTATCTATGATTCATCTAGCACCGAATCCACCTCAAGTGCAATTTCCTCCCCTTACACCAATGATTTCCGAGGTACAAGAGACGAACCGAGGGCAGCAGGATCAAAATAGGAGAAACTGGATGCCTAAAATGGATTTCCCAAGATTTGATGGAACTGACGTCAGGATTTGGATTGATAAATGTCAAACATTTTTTGCAATCTATATGATTCCAGAAGGTTTCAAGGTGGCTGCAGCTACAATGTACATGAATGACAACGCGGCGCATTGGTACCAAGCTTACAAAGTAGCTCAAGGGTGGTACGATTGGTATCAGAGCAAAGGGACCAAATTAGAGAACTTCTACTCCTCAAGCAAACCAACAATGTGGAGGACTATAAGAGAAGGTTTGATGCTTTGGTGTATCAAATCCGGTTGTATGATCACAGCATTGGAGGATTGATGTTAGTGACCCGATTTATTCTGGGATTGAAGGAAGAACTGATAGCTGTAGCAGAAATTCAAATGCCCACAACAGTGGCAATGGCGGCCACTCTTGCTAGTGTACAAGAAGGCGTGGCAGAGAGAACCAAAAGATATATGCACTTGAGCAGAAATACAAGTTCTTCTACAAACTCTAGAAGGACTGAAGGATATTTTCGAGGAACCGAGCCTCAGTAGATAGCAAGGTTGGAAAAAGGAGAGCTATGGAAGGCCAAACAACTTAAGGAATATAAAAGGTCAAATGGATTGTGTTTCCAGTGTGGTGAAAAATATACGCCTACACACAAGTGTCAACAATTGCCATAGGGACAAATCATGGCAATGCAGGCTCAAGAAGTCCTCTCTGATGAAGTTTTGGATGCAGTTATTGCTGAGGAAGCTGAAGAATTGGAGGAGATGCAGTTATCCTTGAATGCAGTCTCCGGATCAAATCACCCCAAAACGATCAGATTGAGGGCATTGATAGGAAACCAAGTCATGTTGATGTAGATTGATTCCAAAAGTTCTCACAGCTTAGTGAATGCAGAACTAGTTGAGAGAATTAGAGGGAAGCCGGTATCTGTTAATACAATGGTAGTGCGAGTAGCAAATGGAGAAATCCTTTATAGTGATAAGGTAATGCTGGGTATTACTTGGTGGATAAAAGGCAGTACTTTCCATCATGATATGAAAGTTCTTAACCTACGGGGTTATGACGCCATTCTGGGAGCAGACTGACTAGAGCAATGTGGAGTCATGAAATGCCATTGGAGGGAGAAATGGGTGGAGTTTGAACACAAGGGAAAACCAATCAAATTACAAGGAGTTCTAGACCTTTGAAACTTAGAAGAATTACAGGAGATATCTGTGGAAAGGATGGAAAAATGGCATAAGGGAAATGAGATATGGGCTACAGTTGTATTAGAGAAATCTCCAGAACAAGATCAGGACTTCTTGCCAGAGGCAGTGCAGGAGGTTTTGCTTGGCTATCAGGATGTGTTTCAAGATCCCATGAATTTGCCACCTCATAGACTATATGATCATGCTATTACCCTACTGCCTGATGCAACACCACCTAATTCAAGACCTTACCGATATTCACCTTTGCAAAAAGACAAGATTGAGCGACATGTAACTGAGATGATCAAATCGGGCATAGTAACTCCAAGCCTCAGTCCCTTTGCATCACCCGTCCTCCTTGTGAAGAAGAAAGATAACACATGGAGATTTTGTGTTGATTACAGAAAGCTCAACTCATTAACGGTGAAAAGTAAGTTTCCTATGCCAATAGTTGATGAGCTCTTAGATGAATTGGTAGGAACTAGTTTCTTTTCTAAGTTGGATTTGACGTCTGGCTTCCATCAAATATGTATGGTAGAGAGTGATGAACACAAGATAGCTTTTAAAACCCATCATGGCCAATTTCAATTTCGGGTTATGCCCTTTGGATTGACAAATGCGCCAGCCACTTTTCAATGTCTCATGAATTCTATATTTGCACGTTATATGAGAAAGTTTATTTTGGTTTTCATGGATGACATTTTGGTATATAGTAAAGACTTGGGAGCTCATGTGGAACACTTGCGGATAGTGTTGGCAACACTTAGGCAACACCAGCTCGTTGCTAAGTGAAGCAAATGCAGGTTTGCTCAAAGGAGGTTGGAATATTTAGGGCATATCATCTCGGATAAGGGAGTAGCTACTGATGCATCCAAAACTCAAGCAATGGTGCAATGGCTTTGAACAAGATAGCGAAGCGAGTTGAGAGGGTTTCTTGGCTTAACAGGGTATTACAGAAAGTTTGTCAAAAACTATGGCATCATTGCCAAACCCTTAACAGTTTTATTACAGAAAAAGGGCTTTCAGTGGAATGATAGAGCACAAGTAGCCTTTGATCAGCTCAAAGAAGCAATGAGCCACACCCAGTCCTCTCCCTACAGATTTTCACAAACCATTCACTATAGAGTGATGCATGTGACACAGTATCGTGTGATCCTCGACCAACGAGGACATCCAGTGGCCTTTTACAGTAAAGCTCTTGGTGTACACAATCAGAAGTTATCCATATATGAGAGAGTTTCTAGCAATTATGATGGCAGTAGAAAAATGGAGACAATACTTGCAAAGGGGACCTTTCATCATTAAAATAGATCACAAAAGCCTCTACAACTTAGAAGATCAAATTTTACATTCTGACTTACAGAAAAAGGCAATGACTAAGTTGATTGGGTTACAATACAAGTTCTAGTTTCAAAAAGGGGGAAATAACAAAGTGGCTGATGGCTTGTCCAGAGTGGGTCATCTTTATCACATTCAGTCAGTATCTATGGCACAACCAGTATGGATTCAAGAGGTTGTCAATTCTTATGAGGTGGATACTCAAGCTCAAGAACTACTGAAACAGTTAGCTATCACTGGTTCCAATGACCAAGGATATTCTTTAAAGGAAGGTCTTATCAGGCATCACAACAAGATTTGGGTGGGCTCTAATGCCAGTTTACAAACTAAATTGATTCAGGCTTTCCATGCTTCACCAACTGGAGGTTATTCCGGCATTCATGCTACATATCAAAGGGTTAAGAAGCTCTTCAGCTGGTCTGGCTTGAAGTAGGATGTAGACAACTTTGTGAAATAGTGTGGAGTATGCCAACAGGACAAACACGCGAATTGTAAGCTTCTTGGGTTGTTATTTCCTCTTCCTGTACCCGAAGGAGCATGGCAAGATTTGACTATGGATTTTATTGAAGGATTACCAAGATCCGAAGGATACAATACAGTGTTAGTGGTGGTGGACAGATTCACAAAGTATGCACACTTCCTTCCACTCAAGCACCCATTCACTACTATCCAAGTGGCAAGAACATTACTCAACAACATAGTTAAATTACATGGCATTCCTTGCTCTATTATTTCTGATCGAGACAAAATCTTCACCAGTTCCCTGTGGTGAGAACTATTCAAGTTGTTGGACACTAAACTCCAGATGAGCACGACATATCACCCCCAAACCGACAGTCAAAGTGAAAGGGTGAACCAATGTCTAGAGATGTACTTACGGTGTGCAGTCCAAGAGACTCCAACCAAATGGCAGCAATGGTTACCGTTGGCTGAGTATTGGTATAACACAAGCTACCACTCGACTTTAGGCTACACTCCTTACAAAGCTCTGTATGGTATAGAACCCCACTATGGTCTCTTGCCAGATCTAACACTGGCTAACAATTCAGAACATTTTGGCCAAAAGGGAAGCCTACTTTGAATTTCTGAAACAGCAGTTGGCAAAGGCACAATTGAGAATGAAACAATATATATTCAGATCAGAAGCGCTCCTTGCGGGAATTTCAAGTGGGCGACAAAGTGTTTCTCAAATTACAACCATATGCTCACTCATCTGTAGTTAACAGGCCATACCCCAAGTTATCCTATACGTATTATGAACCATATACAATTGTGGAGAGAATTGGGACTGCAGCGTACAAGTTGCAATTGCCGGAAGGCACACTAATTCATCCCGTGTTCCATGTCTCGCAATTGAAGCCATAGGTGCCCAACTACACACCCGTCTTCTCTTCTTTACCTCACCTAGTGGACTTTCATCTGAAGACGTTCAGCCGGAGGCGATTGTGGATCGGCGGTTGGTCAAGAAGGGCAACTCAGCTAATGTACAGGCCCTCATCAAATGGACGTCTCTGCCGGTGACCATGGCCACGTGGGAAGACTACGACATAGTGAGTACAAGGATCCCTGAAGCTCCAGCTTGGGGGCAAGCTGGAAGTCGAGCGGGCGGCAATGTCACGACGGCAGCAGCAGTGGGTGACAACGAAAGGGTTCGGCGACAAGCTTCAGGCCATATCTCTTCAGAGGGAGAAGACGATGGCATTAGCAAACCGTTTCAGCCTTATGAAGATCCAACGACTGAGAAGGTGGTTCGATCGGCCCATGGAAGATCCAACGGCTGAGAAGGTGGTCTGATCGGCCCACAGAAGATCAAACGCTCCATAAGACTTCAACTCGATCGATGGTTTTAGTCGATGTGGTGAAGCAGCGGTGGTGATGCTGTAATCATTATTGGGCCAGGCCCATGTAATAGCTTCGATGGCTTATAAGCCAAGACACTGTTCACTTTCAAATTATCAAAAAGGAGAATACAAACTGCAGCTCTACTTTCCCCTCCTGTTCTTCTTTCGTTCTCCCTTCTGTTCTTCCAATATTGCTTGAGCGCATGCTCATACATGCGGAATATAAATCGGTGACCGAGGACCACGACATGATTGTTTTAACGAAAACGATCAAGAAGAACAAAGACTCGACAGCATCAATTTCCTTGAAGAACGACGAAACCAAGCCCTTATACAATCGGTGGTTTACCAACAAGCCATGCAAAGGTATCACAATCATAAGGTTCAACCTCGCAGCCTAGCTGTAGGTGATCTAGTTCTCAGAAAAATTTAGAACCTGGCTAATCGCAATAAACTTTCTCCCAAATGGGAATATCCTTACACTGTGGTCGAAGTCACCAGACCTAGTTCAGTACGACTAGCCATGTCAGACGAGCGTGTTTTGTCTAATTCTTGGAACATTGATCAATTGCGTAAGTTCTTTGTATAAATGTATTTTACATTTTGTCAATTTCAATAAAGATTCATCATTTCTTTACTTTCTTCCATGAGTGGTATTGTTTATATGACTGTTACCCATAATCTGGTTGCATACTTTTGTTATTTAACTGGTCGAAGAAGACCATATTCACTCTGATATCCTTCTAAAGGGCCTCTTTTACTCTATGGCTCAGACATATTAGTCAAATGCTATAAGGTTCCTAGTTGTGACCATTACGTCAATGGTTCTCACACGCGACCATACTCTTTTCTCAAAGAAACATACGAGTAAAAGGAGCATAACAAACGACTACATATAGTTACTTACATGCTTAAGATTTCGGAGGCTACCTTTCTTCACTTCAACATTATGTTCTACTCTCGTTTGGCTACTGGTCGGGACATAGAAAGCCTCCTAGTCAAAATCTCTCCTCTCTGTATGTGGTCCTGCCCACTGGAAGGAGTTTCCAAGCGACGGTCCTTTTCCTACAATCTTCGTTGCCAATCGGACTTGAGAATGAGCACATTTCGCGAAGTGTTTTTCATGTCTTCAGTTCTTAGCAACCCTTACGACCAGTTTGGATACTATGTATAAACCAGACCACTTATCATTTATGCATACATCTTTACATATTTTTCTTATCATCAAGATAAGTCTAGTTACATCTTTCGACCACGCAATGTACTATACAGTATTTTCAATTATGGAAATAGATCTAAAACTAGTCGAAGTCATACACTGGTTCCGACCAAATTAATTTCCTAGTGCTATTTTGATCTTTTTTTACAATATAGTCATTACATACTTTGTACTATGGTCATACCTTTTGCTCTTTTTCTAAGTGTACTACTTCTTTAGTAAGTCCTTCTACTAACACAAGCAGTCGGGGGCAAGGAAATATATGAGTATTTAGCAAAATAAAGAGATAAAACAAAGAATTTATTGATGATAAAAATGTAGGTTTTTACATTCATAATCCTTATATTACAACCATCTACTTCTTGGGGCCATCAGATTAGTCTCTGTGTGACGGAGATCTGACTTCCATTTCCTCTGTGATCTTGTTTTCGAGAGACATCACTTCCTCAAACAACTTGGTCGCTTCTTCACTTGAGCAGTTGAAGTCTTCTTCAACAACTTGGATGTGAATAGAGGGGTCGGAAACCTTCAGCTTTGCCAAAGCAAGGCTAACTCTGTTGACCACAACTTCCTTCATGGTCTACGCATGGTTCTCCCGAGTAGTTTTCAGCAGACTTCGAACATCTTTGAGTTGTTGGCCAAGAAAGTTCATCTTCTCCGTTGGATCTCCTAGGAGAGGCAGTTGAGCGCCTAAACCCATGTCAAAGAGCATCTTATTGAAGGCCTTGATTTTCTCTTCAAGATTCTGTCCAAAGGCTGCCTCCTTGCCACGCTCGAACTCAAGAGCTTTTTCTGCTCAATTCAATGCTTGAGTTTACTCTGCACGAGTAGACAAAAGAATATATACATGTAATTAAAAAAGATAGTCTGCTGGTCAAGTTTATGACCGGTTACCTTGTTTCTTCTTCTCGAAAGTCTCAATGACTTCCTTGTGCCTGGTCATCAAGTATTCGATCGACTGGTCCTTGTTTTGGCATTCTTCTTTAAGCTTGGCTATTATGGCTTCCTTAGCCATAACCTCTTCTTTAAGTTTCTCCAAATCTATCAAATAAGATAAAAAGAGGAATTAATCAATAGAAAATGAGCCAGATGGTAAAGAAAGAGAGGGGAAGACACAAAGAAAGTATTTACTTTTTAATTCAAAGTTCTTCTCCAAGAGTTTTATTCGCTAGGTCAGTCCTCTGACCACACTGAAATTTTCCATCAAATGCTACAAAAATAGCAGACTCCTTTAAGTTTTTGATAAAGTTTAATGGAAAGGCTATTAAAAGTGGTCGTGGATGCTTCCCTGGATCGCCATGTTGTTGTATTCGGCGAAAATGATGTCATGACTCGTCTCTGCTTGACGGTCCGATATTCTTCCCCAAGCCACATCGAGTTCTTCATCATTGAAGATCCAGGGGCGATAAGGAAAGCTGCCAGGGAGAGGAGACTTCCCAGCAGTGGTCGGAACCTGCTAGGATTCCTCAAGAATCTCCACCTCCACAGGTGGGGTTGGAGCCGTAATAGGTTCCTGAGTAGGCACTGGCGTTACCACCTACTCGGGGGGCTAACCCGACCTCCTTTTCCATAGGGATTTTCTCCTGAGGGGTGCTCTGGTTGGATGCAACAGAAACACCAGAAGATCTATAAAAATAAAAGAAAGGAAAAAAATCAAGGTTTTAGAATACCCGAGACACAAAAGGTATGTATTTTTTCAAAAGAATCCTTCATGTATACATACTTGGTTGTCTTCTTAGTCTTGATCTTGAAACTCGTTGGAGCAAAATCTATGGCGCCTACCTTCCTTTTCTTCTCGACCAATTTTACCAGTTCTTCATCGGTAGGGTTGGCTATATACCCTTCACATCCGCCAACGTCCGGCCGGAAGTGATATCCTCAACCAGGTGGTCGAGGTCCCTAACCAGCTGGTCGGAGATGGTGTCTTGGTCGGCTTCTAGGACAGTTGCTTTGGTAGTAACTGTCAGGTTGTGAATGACCATTCTACAGCCTATGACCTCCACAACTCCAAACTGTGGATCCTACTTCTCTCCCGCCTAATCAAAAAACCATTTTTAATTAGGTGATGAATTTTTTCTATCTAAAGTATATACTCCTTGTCAAATGCTCTTTTACCTTCAGGAGATCGTCATCTTTGCTAATTGCCGAAAAGGAGTCGATCAGAACAACTGATGATGGAGAGCCTTCATCAGACTTTTTTAGCCTCAACCCAACCGCCTACATAATTAGAGCATAATTACCTACTAATCGAAGAATATATAAACAATGAAGAACAAGCTGTTATTTACCTTGAGTCTCCTCATCTTCTCTTCTAAAGAGACGACCACCAAGATGTTGGGAAACGAAGCCTTGATATCAGGCTCACCAACACATATCAGTTTGATCTGATCCCTCATCTCATCAGGGGAAAGGGCTTCAAGAAATAAAGAGATTTCATGGTTAAGAAATAGACAACTAGAGAAACCATGCCGGTCGGAGTCTTCGGGACGTATCTCCCTAGAATCCTTGGTCGTGTCATCACGACCAATATACTAGAGCATGGTATGGTCTCAGAGCTTCAAGGGATTTATCCGACGCACAGATAAGTCCCTTACTACATGCCAAGATGTCAAGCCTCGGGCACTAAGGTCTTTGATGGCTTCAATCAACCTTCCGACCCTTCCTTCCCTCCTCACGGTGGACCGTCAGTTGAGATTCTCAATCGCTGACTTGCTGGTGAAGTAGAGGCCATCCTCTTTTGTGACCGTCATGTAGAACCAGCTTTTCTTCCATGACAACCATGAGGACTTCAACTACATCCAGATGTACTCATCGGTCTTCCCGTCGTGGAGGCACAACGAACACTCCCTAGGACCAGCTGCCGACTTCCCAGACCTCACCATCTTGTAGAAATACCTGGAGACCTTCATATTTGGTCGGATCCCTAGGTACGCCTCACGGAGGTAGACGAAGATGCTGAGGTTAGCGATGGAGTTAGGGGCAAAGTTCACGAGCTCGACGTCGTAGTACTCGAGAACTTGGGAGAGGAACTTGTGTACCAAAAATCTGAGCCCGCACTCGATGTATGCTATAAAAACAAGGATTTCCCCTTCTTCTCTACTCGGGTAATACTCTCTAGCTGCTGATCTCCACTTAATACATAATAAAAGACCATATGTCTTCGTGGTCGTAACCCCTAATGCTAACGACCCCTGAGGTCATAAGGATTCCAGAGGTTACATAATGGATACCCTGGTCAGATGAGGTCCCGTACCCAGTCCCCAACCAGATGGCTGCTTGAAGAAGCAATGAACTGATATCTGGATCTAACTCCAAGTATATTCCTTATCGTGTGATGAATGGAACACATGTCATATTAGCTCCACACCACGTGATGTTTCATAGTCCTAAGACACTAACAATAACCACCATACAGTTTAGTGTCTCACAGACACCAACCGATGATCAGTTATGGTTTAGTTAGCTATGTGACCCTCTCGACGAGCAGCGTCACTTACCTTGAGCACCTTCTCTAGGAGAATGCTTGTCACCCCTTTGATGGTTATTTAAAGATGGAGCACAGAGGAATAAAAGCATCAGATTAGATCATCACAACCAGCATTAGATTCATATTTCAAGTCTGATTCAGTAGCATAGCAAGCATTATGCTCAGTGTAATTAGGATTAGTCCACTGCCTTGTCAAGGGCACCCCCTGTAAAGGATCTAGTTCAAAGCAGTAAAGAGCAATCCCATTCTCCCCCAACAATTCTATGTCATTTTCTTCTATTTATTTCGTAAGATCGATGACTCGATCATCGACAAGGTTGTACTCTTTTTTCCTTTGCAAAGGTTTGCTCATGTTGAGTTTTTAATTAGCAAAGTTTTAAACGAGGCAATCATGTAAACATTAATAAAGATCATTATTATATTTTCAATATACATGTCTCTTTTCATGGGTATAGACCTCGTTTTTTACAATTTTAATTTGTATTTTCAATTCTATACATTTTTTGGAATTTTTGGAATTTTTAAATTTTTTTTAGGCCGAGATGGGCTACACGGGGCTAACTCAGCCTGTCAGACTTAATATGCCTAGGCCAGCACGGCACGGCCCGTTTAGTTAGTCGAGCTGGCCGTTTTGTGTTTAAACAGGCTCGTGCCGCTCATTGGGCCACCTCTACCCCAGACGAGAGTATGTACCTTGGAGAGTTTTTTTTGCTAATATAGCACTTTGACGTGTTAAATAGCAAATCAAGCCCCCTCTCCACATCAAAGTCAAAAATGGCACTACAGAGCCGCCGGTGGGTCATACGTCGCCGAGTCTGCGCACCAGAGGACCGGAGCCCCTCGTCTGTGCGCCAGGGGCATGACACCATCGCGTCCGCACTCTAGGGGCACGGTGCAGCCGAGTCCTTACACCCCTAGCCCGAACTCACCGTGTCCGTGCGCTAGGGGCATGGACCACCCCCCCCCCCCTTGTTGTGCTGCGTCATGATGTCATGTGAAAAATTTTGTGGAATGATTTTGGGTACATGTGATAATACATTTTTGGAATGAAATTATGTGATTTCATGTGGAAAAAAATTGTTGGAATGATTTCATGTGATAATTGAGCGCATGATTTCATATGATAGTATATTTTGGTACATGCAATAATACATAGAAAGTCAGGCATACAAGGAAAGCATGTGATTTCATACGCCTAATTTGGAATCTGAGTTTAAAGACTGAGAGTAAAAATAGCCCTTTAAATGAATCGACAAAAAAATTTGTGTCGAGGGTTGTCACCTGTATTTGTTGTCACTCATATTGTTTGCAGAACCAATTCCTTTCAAAAAAGAGTACAAAATTTGAAACAAACGAAATATTTGGGAATAAAACTTGGAAGACTTCATAATATAGTTGTGAATCACATGATGTGTAGGGTTTATTTACATGCATTTGAAACAACAGCATGCACGAATCAACAAATTGAAAACACCTAAGATGCATGTGCGCCTTTTTTGGAATAAGAAATAAGGTGGATTGGAACGAAGTTAATTAGTCTTGGGGGCCCATCGGTCCCTTCCCCTTGTCTCCTGACTGCCCACGGCCATGGCCAATCTCGAAGGCAGCCCTGTTCTGTGAGATAGGCTGGAAGATTGAATGATGTTAGTAGAACATAAGGCCAAATCAATAACCAGGATGCAAATTGAACATAAATTACCTCTTTGATCCGGAGTGCGCTCGGGCTAATGGGGAGTGCTAGGATGCTCGTCGGTCTCACTAGTAGGAGCCTTCCACTTGTCCACCGCGCGCTCAGCCCGATCGTACTCAGCTTCCCGGTCGAGGGTTCTTCACCACCACGCTACTTGACTGGGCTCCATCGGTGCCATTATGCACAGATGAAGTTAGCGATATGTAGAATGGAGCGTAAGATGTGAAAAATTGATGTGTGTGTAAGATTCTCTTACGAGGATATTCTCGCACATGTAGTATGCCCGAGCGGCGGTCATTGGGTGTATGGACTGAATGATCCAAGTCAGTTCTTTGCACACACACACACTGCGGGTGTGAAAACTTCTGTGGTAATGGCGCATGCTTCATCGAACAATCCGGGCAACTTTTTGCCCTCTCGACAGGCCACTTTGCGCTTTCGCAGTACCTTCGCATAGTACTCTGACATCTCTGTGGCTGACCTAATGTTTTGCTCTAGCTCGCTCTCTTCTCCCTCCTTCCTCTTTGTCGTGTGAAATAAGTTGGAGTGAAGTGTTGGCTATGGTGGTGTAGTCTTCTCCTCCAACACTCTTAGCTCTCTTCTCCCTCCTTTTATAGGCAAATAGGGTGTAGTGCTGAGGGTGGAAATCCTAACGAATGGTAGGGTGGGGTTGCTGGTGAGTGGTGTCTACTCACTACAAAAGGTTGGTGCATCTGGTCATTTCGGTCTGAAAAGGTGTAGTGGTAGGGAGTGGTCATTTCGATCTAGAACGGTGTAGTGGTAGGGCGTGGCCATTTCGGTCTGAGTAGGTGTAGCGGTAGGGTGTGGTTAATTTGGTTTGAAAAGGTGTAGTGGTAGGGTGTTGTCATTTCGGTCAAAAAAGGTGAAGTGATAGGGTGTGCACAATTCGATCTGAAAAAGTGGGATTGATGGTGAGTACTATCTACCCACTACGAAAAGCTAGTCTATGTTGTCATTTCGGTCTAAAAAGGTGTCGTGGCAGGGTGTGGTCAATTCGGTTTGAAAACATGGGACGGATGGTGAGTCATGTCTACACACTCTTAAAAGTTGGTATGTGTTGTCATGTTAGTCTGAAAAGGTGTCATGGCAGGGTGTGGTCAATTCTTTCTAAGAAAGGCGGCATAAATATGTGTAGTAGCATTACCATGTGAATTTTGGTATTTGTAATGTTATGCAAAATATGTTACTTATACTCAGATTGTTGTTGTATTATTGTAGTGTAATTTTCTGGTTCTATGCTGAATACTGTAATGCAATTGCCCCTCGTCATGTTATGTGCATAAAAATCTAGTTGTTGTGTACAATACAAATCTGGTACAACATAAGCACACAACACCCTGGATACATACGCACATAATGTATACAATGTAATTACACATGGGCTACAATATGGCTCACTCGTCCAAGCCACTCTCTGTTTGCTACGTCTGTGTGCGCGTTCTGGTCTTGGATTGAGCATGTCACGTGGGGTACATGAACCGGTCTAGAGAGCACGTCTCTGTTTAGAGAATGTATGAAGACCGTTAAGTGGGCTAAGGTGCTTCAGCAAGCTGACTCTGGCCAAGCTGAGCCTGTCCAACATCAATGTTCTCCAATTGAGTCATGCCAAACTGGCTACCACCTACAAGCATATATGTAATGAATGAATCAATGAATCCGCCCCCAGGGCCACGACCTCCCAGGTACAATGTATGAACATTCCTTGGTCTGGAGGAGCTCTAGCCTTGACCGCACGATGTACCAATGGCCTTGGGTCTGGAAAAAAGCTCTGGCCTTGGTACGATACTTCGTACCCATATTGGTCACGACATTGGCCCCTACCGGCCTCTTCGGGTGCATAACATACTCCGGAGGCTCTGGTGGAGGACGAGTGAGTCTATTGTGTGATCGTGGTACATACCACTCAACGCATTCATGGTAATTCCGAACGTCGTACACGCGCTGCTCTACCAGTTCTCATAATGTCGGCCCAGCCTCGATTGCCTGCATTCGAGAAGGATTTATGTGAGTAGAATGGATGTAGGTGGAAATTATAAACATTACTCGAATGGAGTTGCACTCACAAGTGGACAGCTCGCTCGAGCATCCCCCCATCGAGAGGGGACACAATCTGGTAAAATCGAATTGTCGCATTACACGTTGCAGCACGTAAGGCTCCACCATGGCGCGTAATTGGACCTCTATGCCTTGGAAGAATGCCCAGAACACACGGTCTAGTATATAGCAATTATGGCCTCCATTGGGATATTCTTTTTCCATCTTGTTTACATACTTGTCGAGGTTTGCTTTGGCAATCTGGTGAAGCATCCATGGCACAAGGTTGTACGCCCCTGCATATGTCGCGTGTACATAAACTTGATCACCTTGGGGGACTGGATAACCAACTAGATTGGCAAATTCTTATAATAACATCTTGGGGGAGACAGACACATCCTCCACAACTAGATGGCTGATGAGGAGTGACGAGGCAGGCTTTATAGCCGCACGAACGAACGAGTTCGGCCGACCACGAAGTGACAGGAGGGAATCGGATTCCCTCCCATGAGAAACACATCGGATTTTTGCACATGCAGTGGACAATGGTGGCGCCGATGTGGCCGGCGATGGAACAAGAGGGAATCGATTCCCTCCAACGGGTGCGCGGCGCAAAGGGGACACGACATTCGTTCCTCTGGTCTAAGGACACGAGGCGACACCGTGCCCCTATTGTGCAGACATGGCGTCTGTTCCTCTGGCGCACAGATGTGAGGCAGCATCATGCCCTTAAGCGCCGACAGCAGCGGCAAGACCGGGCCTGGTGCCACGAACGCGAGGCAGCAGGCTACGGCCGTGTGGACACGGCGGGCCATAGGCGAGCGGACGAGTTGCCTACCGATGGCTCCACGGTGTCATTTTTGCCTTTCATGTGGAGAAGGAGGGTTAAATTTGCTACTAAGCATGTCAACAGTACTATTTTAGCCAAAAACTCTACCTCGGAGACAATTCAAGTTTACGCTCGGAGACAATTCAGGTTTACAACTCTAGGCTTCTCCAGACTTTTTCCACAGCCTCCGTGAAGTCTTAAAGCAACCAAACAAACTAGGGCGCAACTAGCGCTTGGACATACGATGGGAAGCTTTCATTGTACAGTCCGACATAATATTTGTTTTCATCGTGTGCAACATTTTTTTCATCGTGTGAAATATTTTTTTTCAATGCTCGCAACAAAAAAGACTTGTTCATCAAATAAGAGGTGATGGGGAAGGATACAATATATCAAAGAAACCAAATGCAACATTTCAAAGAAACATCTCAAAAAAATCTCAGATGAAAAAGAATAGGGGTTAGTTTTGCAACATTTTTTTTAAACGGTCGCAACATTTTTTTCAACGTCGCAACATCAGTAAAACAATTCACTAGTTTGCAACAGACGATCGGGTGATGCGACATTTGAGCCTAACTTATGAAACGATCTGATTTCACTTGTGCAACAATGAATACACCAGATGCAACATTGAGAAATTCTTTTAAAAAATAGCAAAATTTATGCAACATTAAAAAACTGTAGTCCCAACATCTCAAATCACCTCTTACAACAAAAAGAACATATGGCTACAACAAATACCCAACTCACCGGGCGTAGAGGAGATGGCCCGAGGAGCCCCATCGACGCGCTGCGCACCTCCAGGCGGTACACTCCGCCATAGTCCTGTAGTCCCACCACCGCCCTTGACGCGGGCGGCGACGCCAAGAAGTGCTCGGCCCCACGCCACTCGTACCCCTCGTTAGCTATGGCGAGGAACATGCCGAGGGACAGTGGGTTGTTGAGGACTGCGCTAAAACTGCTCGGTGTCGTGGGTGCCCAGACAGAAGACTATGGCGTGGCGTGGCGCCTGGACGTGGTACGCGTGCACGGGATGCACGAGGAGCGCTGGGGAGAGCTTGTACGGGTGCAGGTCCAGCAGCCCCCCGTCAGCGGCAGCTTCGTCATGGCATGCCTCGCTTGTTCTCCTGTGGTTATAGAGAGAGAGAGAGAGATTTGAATCGGTGTGTGAGGGGTTATGGGCTGTACCTTCAATGCCAAATGTGGGTGGAATGTGGATAAGTTCAAAAAAACTAGAAACAAGGGAGTCGAAAAGGTAGCCACGTGTGCTATAGGACATGTCACACGAGGAGCGCCAATGCCAACGGCGGAAGCAACGGAGTTGTTGGCACCCGCACCAGCTACTGCGCGATGACCAAGTCGATCCGCAGCCTCCGCCCACGTGTGCCGCTGCCGCCGTCGGATGTCTCGCTCTCATTTTCGGCGTTCGCGTTCTCGCTCCTACCGTCACCTGTCTACCCTCCCCACACACCCAGCCCTCCTTGACGCCGCCACCGGCGAGGCCGTCTCCTACCCGACGTTCCTGTCCCAGGTGCGCTCGCTCGCCGGTGCCCTACGCTCGCGACTCCGGCTTGGCTGTGGCGATGTAGCGTTTGTCCTCGTCCCCGCGCGGCTCGACGTGCCCGTTGTGACAATCTAGAAAATTTAAGCTAATTTAAACAACGCTAATCACTTATTAGTAGTAAAATAAAATTTTCTGAACGCAATCAAAGCATAACTTCATATTAATATTAATCATATTGCCAAACAAATTTCATATAAAATAATATTATCCCAAGTCTATCAACAAAGTTCACAATATAAATTATTGCCGTAGGGATAAATCATCCATTCAACACTCAAAGTCCTTTACAAGAATCTTTTACAACAACAAGTCCCGCGGTAAAATCAAACCCAAAATGGAATTTCGATAATTCTTTACATCAGATCAACTTACGGGAATTTATTGTAAGCAAAAGTAAAATGATACAACCAGGTTATTTATAAGAATTCATACAAGCCAGAATAAACACAATAATACAATGTCCGAATTATTTGCGGGAATTAATTACATCAGATCAAAACGTGTAAATTACAACTTTGAGTATTTTACAAAAAGAATAAAATAAAACTCTTGCATGCATGTTGCGAAGCCTCCCCTTCCTTTGTCCATTTATCGCCAGCTGTCAAATTCAGTCCTCGGCCAATCCGACACTCGATCCACATTCCATCACATGCCATTAAAAACAATAGAAAACCAAATGCGTTAAAATAGAACTAGAATAAAGAAGGTTGTTGTCAGATCACCGAAGCTCAGCCAAATTCCCAGACCAACCTTGGTGTGAATAAGCAGTCCTAAAGCAGTTCGGTGAAGAATAAAGTAGAATAAGATAAAATATCGTAAAACTTGTTAATACAAAGCGAGTATGCGTGCGTAACAAACCTGTAATTATTTAACAAATAGTCTAACGAGTTAGAAATATTTTAAATCATATTAAATTAATTAAATTAAATCAACCCCAAGTCTATTTAGGGAGTTAAACAAATGTGTACGCAACTGAATAAAATTATTTAGGCATATTTGCGCGAATAAAATTTGATAGACTTAGTGACATGATAGTACAAGTAGTATTTTATTTTCATTTGTTAAAACGCGAGTTTCGGCAACTTCGATCCTAAAGCCAGTAGGCCGTAAAACAATCGTAGTGGGGAGTGTTAACCTAGCAGGGGACCCCAAAAATATTATTAAATTAAAACATGCTAACAAAATAGAATCCACTAACTTATGTACGTATAGTATCACCCAAAACTAACTAAGTATTTGTTTATGTATTATTCATGACACCGCATAATTGCAGAGGACAAACCAGCACCGACAAGAGTAGCTGACCAGGAATTCTTTGACGTCAACCTTTTCTCCAATTATGAAGCCAAGCTATCGTCTTGAACACAAATATAGTTATCTTAAATGCAAACCATATATTGTTGTATCATATATGTATTGCATCAAAATTATTTCTAAAAATCAAATCGAATGATTGAGATAAAGAGGAAAGAGATAAGAATTATATGGCTGGTAAAGGGGGCCTGTGACGGGATAGAGATAAGAGAAAAGGTGGGACCCCTTTGCATATGGTTAATATATAAGGACCAACAAAACTCTTACTCGGTCAGAGACCATATTTAAGTGCCAACCATTTTTCCGTTTCGACGGGTAGAAATGCTACCTTGTTCCATAATTATTTTCTCTACATTGGGTAAGTAATATGTGTGAAGGTGATGGAGGAATCCGGAACCGTGAGGAGAGACCGGAATTGGGGGATCCAAGGTACTATAGTGCTAAGGTAGAGTGTTGGGTGCAGGATAGACGCTGCCCCAACCAACATTGCTAGAACACGGTGGAGGATAAGGCCAACACCGTGATAAGGTCAGCACCGATGGAAAGTAATGAGTGGAGAAATTAATCATGTAATCTGAAAAACGTTCTGTATTCTGAACTTGAAATCGCATCAAAGGAAATGCGGTGGACCCAGTTCAAAGAGAGTTCAGAGTAGCTATGGGTAAATTGGTACAAAGCCTACGTAGTGCTAAACAAAATCATGAATTCATGCTAATCTCCTAGATTGGAGTCTAAGGGAACCACTGGGAGTCTATCTTCTCCCCGAGTGACAAGTAGTATTTTTAGTATTAAAATCTGCCACTTAATGTTTTAACGAGTTGTTATTTTCAGAAAAGAGATGGTATAGAAAATGTGATAATGAACGGAGATAAGTCATAAAGTGCATCTTTTCCTATTAATGCTTGCTAAGTATTTTTGTACTCAACCTTATTACTATTCTCCTTTGTAGATCCTAGTCCGACCAGAAATTATTCTGAGTGGGACGAAGAACACGCAGGTACCGAAGAGGTTGCAGGAGGCGAGAGCATTGACTACGAGAACCAAGGTGAGATGGGCAACTTTTCAACAAATAGGACAAGTGGAAGATTGATGGAGCAAGGAAAGGCAAGCGAACGGACTTGGTCTATTTTTTCGCAATTGTAAATTACTATCTGTAAGAACCATAGCCTTGCATGACTAATTGGAATAAAAAGTACAGCTCCTATCTTATTGTTCTACTGCGTTGACTCTAGTAAGGCTTAGTATTTGTCGAGCGGTGTCCTATCGGACAGACGAATAATAATCGGGCTGATGATGGTGGTGATGGCGGAGGCGCAGGCCGGGTTAAGGGGAATGGTGGAGGCAGCGGAGCGGTGGGAGGGCACGGAATCGACGGCGTCGCCGCTGGCGGTGGTGGGGATGGCGAAGGAGAGGTGCAGGCTTGCCACGCTGGAGCGGGTGCTCTGCGGCGGCACCCCGCTACCGAGGGCGGCAGCGGAGAGGTTCCGGTTCCCGCACGTGGATCTGTGCATGGTGAGTTTTCTGTATCTGCTCGTCGCTTTCTTTGGGTTGTTCCCGGTGCGCTTTTTTATGTTTCGTTCTTCCCCTGTTTAAACTGTCGGTGTTACTAACTTTTACTATTTCCTAAAAAATAGTGCTTAATGTGTCATATAAAGAAAAACACTGCACTCTGAACACAACGGGTGTGATTAACTTGTCTTTGGGAGATATTATTTTCAGAATATTTAATCGGAAACAATTTTTAAGTCGAAGCATGTGTAGCGTGCTCTATTTTAAATAGTAGGAAAAGAAGAGCAATGAGATGTTAGTAATCTTCAATCAAAACCTGATGGGGCCAATCTTAAAGGGACAGAACATTACTAGTAACATGGCAATTTTAAAGCCTAACAAGTAAACATCATAAGGAAAAACTAAAACTTGTTCAGTGTTTTTTTAATTGAGCTGGCCATGGCTAACTTTGTCTATGAACCTCGGTCGCTGGTGTCAGTTTTCACCGGCTATATAAAAAGTGTTTGCGAGGTAACCACATAGATTTAAATAAAGGGACAAATTTTTATATGCCGCTGCAAATGTTCTGGATCACTGATCCGTCATTGCAAAGTGGCATATCCCTAATATGCTATTACTTATTCGAAACCTTGCCCTTTTATGTCATTGTTGTTAATTCCGTTAGATTTTTTCCGTCAACCTTTTCCAAAATACCATGGTGTCCTCTTTCCCTTCTTCTTCCTCCTCCACTCCTCTTCTTTCCCATTCTCCCATCTCTCTCGTGCGGATCTACAGGCGACACAATCCGGGAAGAGCTAGACTGCGCCGCACCGCCCATCTACGACGCTTGCCGCTCGACCCCCATGTCGCCATCTGCCACGCCCGCCGCGCATCACCAACCACAAGGCGCGTAACCCATGGCTGTCGTCGCCTCGTCTACGCTGCTCCCAAAAAAAAACCTTTCGGGGCGTCTGCCCCGTCCGAGGCAAGGTTGTCAAATCACGATATTGATCGTGAGATCGTATGATCCTACAATCCTACAGAGCCGAAATGATACAGATCGATAAGTGGATTAGAATTTCATAGAATCATGATCTTGAAAGTAAGATCGCATAGAATCAGGTAGGATCATTGGGATCATGGTCAGGATCGGGTTGGAAGAGGATCTTGACAACAAACTATATCACCATATAAAAGTTGATATTACCTATTGCTAATTTAAGTTGCAATAGTTTATTTTACTTTGTTTGTGTTGTTTAATTGTTGTTCTAAGGTAAAAGATATTTTCATTAACGTATTAGAGTTTTAAATGATTAGTTTATTCTAAAAATAAACAAATAAGGTTAAAAAACAACCTTATTGAATAACATGAACAAGTGTACCCAAATTTACAAAATTAAATTCAAAATATTCAAATTCTACTGTAGACTTGCATATTTGAAAACATAATTTATTTTTTATATATACATGCTTTTAAAACAATGATAGAATCGTGATTATACGATCAAATCCTATCAAATGAAAAACGATCCTAATGATAATCTTGGTCCTGTTAGAATTGGGCCCTTATTTGTAAAGGCCTATTCATTCCTAAACTCCAAAGCATGCATGGTTTAGTCCCATACTGTCTAGCCAAGTAGTGGAAGAGCAATTTATAAGGTAGAGTCCTTGCCACCCCGTGATACATGTGACACGTATCATGGGGTGACATGAGGAGGACTGTAGATAAGTTACACACACGCACGTACACACGCGCGCACATTTATTCGCATAGCAATCGCGTGACTTGTGACTTGGGACGCACGACTGTGAACGTGTTGTGAACCAAGACTACCTTTCTTTTGCTAACCATGCATTTCTCTACCTCCAGGACATCCTCTTGGACCTCCCTTGGAGAGTCCTCTTGGAGACTTCCAGGACGTCCTCTTGCAGACCTCCAGGACGTCCTCTTGGACCTCCCTTGGAGAGTCCTCTTGGAGACCTCCAGGACGTCCTCTTGGATCTCCCTTGGAGATTTCCCTTGGACCCCCAGGACGTCCTCTGGGAGACCTCC
The DNA here is from genome assembly GCA_036346405.1 of Phyllostachys edulis. NCBI lineage: Eukaryota > Viridiplantae > Streptophyta > Magnoliopsida > Poales > Poaceae > Phyllostachys > Phyllostachys edulis. The sequence goes on along the minus strand of CM070565.1, from coordinate 30,388,124 downwards.
ATGACGTCCTCTTGAACCTCCCTTGGAGATTTCTCTTGGACATCTAAGATGTCCTCTTGGACCTTCTTTGGAGTGTGGAGATCCTCTTGGACCTCCAAGAGATCTTTTGGACCTCCCTTGGATCACTCCAAGAGAGTGTGGTCGGAACACTATGGTCCCATTGGACCTCCCTTGGAGAACGTGGTCAACGCTGTAGACCAGTGGTCAAAGCTGAAGATCAACGTGTAATCAGGATATGATAAATTTTACTTAATTGCCATTAATTGGTTTTTTAATTAGCAGTTACTAGTGTTCTAATGTGTGCTTTATTGAGCAGTTACTAGAGAGTAATTGACTCGACCCTTAAAAAGGTTTTCAAGAGGTCCAGACCAAGTGAAATCTTTTTCCATTCCAATTATTCTGCTTCTTCCTCTTTGTTCTCTTGTGCTGGAGGGTTGTGCTATTTTGAACCAAGCCGTCCCTTCTCCTCGGCATGCACCGGGAAGGAGGGTGGGCGGTATCTCCAAACCATTGTCACAGAGTTCACCTGCACAGGGCGGCAATAAGGTTTCTGGGCAGCGCATCTGCACGACCGTTTCTTTGTCAGATTGCTACGTCTCGATCTGCCTGATCGCATCAGTCGCACGACTTCTGTTCTTCATCGACCTATACGGAAAGTTGTGTCTATGACCAGTATATTATGATATAATCATGATATTGAGTATGTTTAGAAGTGCATTGTGTAGCCTGCTGTTAGTATTGTTTTACGCATCACTAGTTATTTGTGATATTTGTCACGTTATAAAATCTGGAATTAAAAGGTAATCCACATTTCCAACAATTCAAAAATCTTATTGTGGATATTTTTGTGATCTAGCAATGGCTAGTGCTTCTGATGCTATGAAACCTGAGAGGTTTTCTGGTCAGAACTTTCGTAGTTGGCAGACAAGGGTCATGTTTTGGCTCATGTCTTTGGGGCTGTGGTGGGTGATCCATACACAGTATCCAATTATGGATGAATAGACTAGGCATTTTGACACAGATAACAACACAACCCTTGGATGCATACTGACCATACTATCCGACCAGCTCTATGATGTGTACATGGACTTCAAGTCCGCCATAGAGTTGTGGAATGCACTTGAGTACAAATATGCCGAAGCTGAGGCTGGTCGGTGGCTCTATATGTGCGAGCAATTCTTCAACTACAGCATGGACGATGCTAAGTCGATAGCTGCATAGGCTCATGAGCTATAGTTACTGGTCAGAGTGATTGCACATCTGGGTTGTGTTTTGCCTCCTAAGTTTGTGGCTGCGGGCATTGTTGCCAAACTTCCTGCTTCATAGCGGGGTTTTGCCACTGACTTAAAGCACAAGTGGAAAGAGATATCTATTGAGGATCTCATTGCTGCCCTTGATATGGAAGAAAAGGCAAGAGCAAAAGATGCACCAAGCACTTCCAGTCAGAACAATCAGATCAATGCAAATGTCATAGAGAAGAGATATGGCAAGAATAACAAAGACTTTAAACCAAAAAAAGACAACTAGCTTTAAGAAGAAAACTGAGAAGAAGGATATGAGGAATATCACCTGCTTTGTGTGTGGGAAAAGCTGTCATATGGCGAAAGACTGTCATTTCCGCAAGAGCAAGGATGGTGTACAGCCAAAGAAAAAGGTTGTCAACGTGATCATAGGCGAGCCTCAACAGGAGGGCAGCCGAGGCTTCCTCCGTCCTAATGGGGAACGGGTCGCATGCTTCTGTTCTTGGTGTTGGCACAGTGGATCTGAGGCTTACTTCAGGGAAGATTGTCCACTTGAAGAACATACAGCATGCGCCAACCATAAACAAGAATCTTGATAGTGGCTCCCTCCTATGCAGGGATGGGTATAAGCTAGTATTTGAGTCAAATAAAATTGTATTGTCTAAGTTTGGTAACTTTGTTGGTAAAGGCTATGAGAGCGGAGGCTTGTTCCGCATGAGTACTTTATATTATAATCTGAATGTTGCAACTAGTTTGAATAAATGTGAGGCTAATATATGGCATTCTCGTTTTTGTCATATTGGTTTTGATAGTATTGCTAGAATGTCCAGATTAGATTTATTTCCAAAATGTGAAATTGTCAAAGGATCAAAGTGCTAAACTTGTGTGCAAGCAAAACAACCTCGAAAAGCCTTTAAGGAGTTACAGGAGAAAAAGAACTTGGCACCTTTAGATCTTGTCCATTCTGACTTGTGTGAGATGAATGGATTGTTGACCAAAGGAGGCAAAAGATATTTTCTAACTCTAATTGATGATGCATCACGATATTGTTATGTGTATCTACCGAAAATAAAAGATGAAGCTTTAAATTACTTTAAAATTTATAGGGCCGAGGTTGAGAACTAACTAGAAAAGAAAATTAAAAGACTAAGGTCAGATCGTGGAGGAAAGTATATCTCTCTTGATTTTTCTCAATTCTGTGCTGAACATGGAATAGTCCATGAAGTTACACCACCATACTCACCTCAATCAAACAGGGTGGCTGAGAGAAAAAATCGGACACTAACAGACTTGGTGAATGCCATGTTGGAGAGTGCCAGTATGCCTAAGTTATGGTGGGGGGAAGCTATACTGACAGCAACTTTCGTCCTAAACAGATTAATTACTAAAAGATGTTAGATTACTCCATACGAGAGATGGAAGGGGAGAAAACCTAATCTTAATTTTCTGCGATCTTGGGGGTGTTTGGCAAAAGTCAATATATCATTGCAGAAAAAGAGAAAGCTTTGACCTAAAACAGTTGATTGTGTCTCGCTGGGATATGCTCAAAACAGCACGACCTATAGATTTTTAGTAGTAAAATTAGAAACTCCTGAGATGATTGTTAATACAATAATGGAGTCTAGAGATGCTTCATTTTTTGAGGATTTTTATCCTATGAGAACTGCAAGAAGTACTTCTCGAACTGAGGATAATCAAACTATGAATAATAGTCCTGAACCTACCACCATCTCTGAACTAATGAGTGATAATCCTAAAGAAGATAACAATTTAGTCCAAGAGGCTCCTCGCAGGAGCAATCGACAAAGGATTGAGAAAACGTTTGGTCAGGACTTTATTATATATCTCATGGATGATGTGCAAAACACTCTTTTAGAGGCTTATGCATTACCTTATGCTGAGTATTGGAAAGAGGCAGTCCCTAGCGAGATGGATTCCATCATGGCTAATGGGACTTGGGAGATCATTGAACGTCCTATCGGGTGTAAACCTGTTGGATGCAAGTGGATCTTTAAAAAGAAAATGAGGCCTGACGGTACAATTGATAAGTACAAGGCAAGACTTGTGGCCAAGGGTTATACCCAGAAAGAAGGTGAGGATTATTCTGATAGTTAATCTCAAGGTGAGGATTATTCTGATACTTAATCTCCTATTGCCAGATTGACCACCATTCGTGTGCTTATTGCATTAGCTTCTTCCCATAGTCTACACATTCATCAAATGGATGTGCAGACAGCTTTCCTTAATGGTGAGTTAGAGGAAGAAATCTATATGGAGCAACCGGATGGTTTTGTGATTTCTGGACAGGAAAGTAAGGTATGCAAATTAATCAAATCCTTGTATAGTCTAAAGCAAACACCTAAACAATGGCACGAGAAATTTGATAAAACTTCAACATCTACTGGTTTTTCTGTAAATGAGGCAGATAAGTGTGTGTATTATCGTTATGGTGGGATCAAGGAGTAATTTTGTATTTGTATGTCGATGACATACTTATATTTGGGACAAACACTGCTATTATTGATGAGGTCAAATCTTTCTTATCTAGATGTTTTGATATGAAAGACCTAGGAGAAGCAGATGTTATTTTGAATATTAAATTGATCAGAAATGAGAATGGGATCACTTTAAACCAATCCCATTATGCTGGGAAAATCTTGAGTGGGTTCGGTTTTGAGAACTGCAAGATTTCCCCAACTCCTTATGATGCTAGTGTTAAGCTTCGAAAGAATAAGGGATTAGGAAAAGATCAGTTGAGATATTCATAAATTATTGGGTCCCTTATGTATCTATCTGGTGCCACAAGACCTGACATATCATTTGCTGTGAGCAAATTAAGTCGGTTTAATTCTAACCCAGGAGATGATCACTGGGAGGCACTTGAGAGAGTGTTGCGCTACCTGAGAGGCACAACCTCATATGGAATTCACTATACTGGGTATCCATCTGTATTAGAAGGAAATAGTGATTCAAACTGGAGCTCCGATGCAGATGAGATCAAAGCTACAAGTGGGTATGTGTTTACCCTTGCAGGTGCTGCAGTTTCATGGAGGTCGTGTAAACAGACCATATTGACGAGGTCAACCATGGAAACAGAACTTGTAGCACTAGACACAGCTACTGTTGAGGCTGAATGGCTTAGAGAGCTTATGTTGGACTTACCACTGGTTAAGAAACCAATACCGGCAATCCTAATGTACTGTGATAATCAAACAGTGTTGATTAAGGTTACAAGTACTAAGGATAACATGAAATCCTCCAGACATGTGAAGCGTAGGCTTAAATCTATTAGAAAACTAAGGAACTCCGGAATGATTATTGTGAATTATATACGAACTGAGAAAAATCTGGCAGACCCTTTCACAAAAGGGCTAGCACAGAAGGCGATTTCTGTTGCGTCTATGGACATGGGAATGAGGCCCATTGGAGTTACAACACAATAGTAACCCATACCTTTTTGATCGGAGATCCCGTGACTTAGGCAATGGGAAAAACAAGTTGATGTTTGAACAAGAGAGTACATTTTAATAAAATATGTACCCGTGTCCTAATAGACAAAGTACTCTCAACTATATGGAAGAGGATGGCTTAAAGTCTTAATGTATTCTAGTGTCCAATGAGGGAGAAGGGTATTAGCCTACAGGATACCTAGAATGAATACACCTACTTGAGTTAAACTGAGGTCGCAGTTCACAAGAATAAGGGCCTTCTCTAGAAATCTCATGAGCAGATAAGGGAGCATGACCATATAAAGCTCCGGTTAGGCTTGGTTCTTTGACAGCCTAGTATCAGTTGAGATTTCAAGTAAAATCTAATCACGAAAGACTATGAATTCAAGGCATAGTCCATTCATCGCCAGAGAAGATGAATCTTGTTATTCTAGGTGCGAGTTCAACCCGCATTTGAGACTTATAATTGAAAGGCGGTATATTAACAACTCTTTAGCACAAAAGTCTTTGTCTTACTCTTTACTGCTTGCCTTGGAATTGGTGGAGGATTGTTAGAATTGGGACCTTATTTGTAAAGGCCCATCCATTCCTAAATTCCAAAGCATGCATGGTTTAGTCCCATACTACCTAGCCAAGTAGTGGGAGAGCAATTTATAAGGTGGAGTCCTTGCCACCCCTTGATACATGTGATACATATCATGGGGTGACACGAGGAGGACTATAGCTAAAGTCACACACACACGTACGCTCGCGCGCGCATTTATTCGCGTGGCAATCGCATGACTTGGGACTTGGGACACGCAACCGTGAATGTGTTGTGAACCAAGTCCACCTTTCTTTTGCTGACCGTGCATTTCTCCACCTCCAGGACGTCCTCTTGGACCTCCCTTGCAGAGTCCTCTTGGAGATTTCTAAGACGTCTTCTTGGAGACCTCTAGGACGTCCTCTTGGACCTCCCTTGGAGAGTCCTCTTGAAGACTTCCAGGACGTCCTCTTGGAGACCTCTAGGACGTCCTCTTGGACCTCCCATGGAGAGTCCTCTTGGAGACCTCTAGGACGTCCTCTTAGACCTTCCTTGGAAAGTCCTCTTGGAGACCTCCAGGACGTCCTCTTGGACCTCCCTTGGAAAGTCCTCTTGGAGACCTCCAGGACGTCCTCGTGGGTACCTCCAGGACGTCCTCTTGGACCTCCCTTGGAGATTTCTCTTGGACCTCCAAGACGTCCTCTCGGAGACCTCCATGATGTCCTCTTGGACCTCCCTTAGAGATTTCTCTTGGACCTCTAAGACGTCATCTCGGACCTCCCTTGGAGATTTCTCTTGGACCTCTAGGAGATCCTCTTAAACCTCCCTTGGAGTGTGGAGATCCTCTTAGACCTCCAAGAGATCTTTTGGACCTCTCTTGGATCACTCCAAGAGAATGTGGTCAAAACACTATGGTCCCATTGGACCTCCCTTAGAGAACGTGGTCAAAGCTGTAGACCAATGGTCAAAGCTGAAGATTAACGTGTAATAAGGATATAATAAATTTTGCTTAATTGCTATTAATTGGTTTTTTAATTAGTAGTTACCAGTGTTTTAATATGTGCTTTATTGAGCAGTTACTAGAGAGTAATTGACTCGACCCTTAAAAAGGTTTTCAAGAGGTCCAGACCAAGTGAAATATTTTTCCATTCCAATTATTTTGCTTCTTCCTCTCTGTTCTCTTGTGTTGGGCGGTTGTGCTGTTTTGAACCAAGCCGTCCCTTCTCCTCGACGTGCACTGGGAAGGAGGGTGAGCGGTATCTCTGAACCATTGTCACAGAGTTCACCTGCACGGGGCGGCAATAAGGTTTCTGGGCAGCGCATCTGCGTGATCGCTTGCTGCATTGCTACATCTACGATCTGCATTGCATCTAGTCTGCACAGCTTCCTGTTCTTCATCGACCTATACTGTAAGCTGTGTCTATGACCAGTATATTCTGATATAATTATGATATTGAGTATGTTTGGAAATGCATTGTGTAGCCTACTGTTAGTATCGTTTTATGCATCACTAGTTATTTGTAATCTTTGCCTCATTATAAAATCTGGAATTAAAATGTTATCCATGTTTTCAACAGGTCCAGCGAGGGTAGGGAGTAGGCCGATGCCTTCTTCTGTCTGCGTCTCCACCCGCCGTGCTACTGACAGCTCTTCTCTTCTATTGCGATGGCGTTCTGGTGGACACCGAGATGGACGGCCACCGCATTTCCTTCAACGAGACCTTCGCCAAGGTCCGGTTCCTTCCCCCTTATATTTTGATTTCCAGATGCAATTGCTCCCCAGACATAAGTGGTTGGGCTCTTATGTTCGGTAGTTCTTGGAGTTGACATTTATCTCAAGCAAATTTTTGCTGTGACTAATCACTAATATGCATCCAGAATAATCAATCTCATCCGGTGGAAATGTGGAACAGGGGGATCTTTTAGTACTAGTGCTAGAAATGTGGAACAACTTTGTCTCCTTGCCCATGTTGAAGGAGCAAGAAGAGGGCTGATTCTACAAAAGAAGACAAAGGCATGGCCAAAATAGTATTTGCATAGCCATTTCATGGCGTGATTGGTTAACAAGGGTATAAAAGGGTACAATTTCGATTTTACAGTAACACGTAAGAGAGAGGTTGTTTTGTAATAACATATTATGGATCTGAAACATTTGAGTGCCATGTAACAAAATTCCTTCAATAAAAGGGGGGATTGCCAAAATGCCACATCTTTGTTCCACCTGATGCAAAATGCCATTAAGTTCGATGCAATAGTCTATGTGCCACATCTTATTTTCGCACTTTGTTGATTTGCCCTTTTCGAATATTTAATTAGTATTTCTGGTTTAATGGTCCTGGCCCACATGCAAAAACACGCTTTTGCCCCCGAACATAATAGACTCTGATCTTGGTTAGGATTGAAACCAAATTGCAGCGTGAGGATGGTCCGCGTCTGGATGGGCGCGATGCGGAGGCAGTTCAGGGGCATGCCCGGAGGCGGTCGGTCGAGCGTCCCGGAGCCGGTCGGGGGGAGCGGCGTACGACGAGACCCCCGGGGGTAGCGGACGCTCACCAGGTCGACAAAGACGGGGTGCGCGGAGGCGGCGTCGAGGAGGAAGGTGGCGTCGCCCTCCCAGAGCCTCCAGAAGGATTCATTGAGCGAGTCTGGTGCAGCGGCGGTGGAGGCACTGGCATTGACACGGTAGAGCGTCTCAGCAAGCCGAAGCCCTGGTAGGAGGCTAAGATTGGGCGGCGCCGACAGGAGCAGCCCGTCGGGAGCGGTGAAGAGCTCGATGGCGTTGAGGAAGGTGAGGAAGCCGGGGTGCAGCGAGAAGCGGAGGTGCAGTAGCGAGGGTCAGGTAGCAGCAGCAGGTACTCGTGGCAGTGGTAGCGACCCCAAGAAGGTGTCTTGGAGTTGGCAAAGTTGGAGATGAGCAGGAGGTCCCCCGCTGCGACGGCGAACTCAGGGGTATGGAGGGCGCCTCCTGCTAGATCTGGGAGGAAGAAGTGGAGGTGGAGGAGGAGGTGGTGGTGGTCGGGCCGAGAACAAGAACAAGGGGCATGGAGGGAGTAAGTGGCGTCGGCGGAGAAGAGGCACACGACGGAGAAGAGGCGCGCGGTGGAGTAGAGCGGGTGAAGAGGTGGTGCCGACGGTGCTGTGTCTGCAGGAGGCGCATGGGGGGGAGATGGAAAGACTGGTGTCTAGGAGGAAGAGTCGGCAACCAAAGAAGAAGGAAATAAGCGGGCAGAAAAAGACCGGAGGGGCAAAAGCGTCTTTTTGCATGTGGGCCAGACCATTAAACCAGAAATACTAATTAAATGTTCGAAAAGGGCAAATAAGCAAAGTGCGAAAATAAGATGTGGCACATAGACTGTTGCATCGAACTTAATGGCATTTTGCATCAGGTGGAACAAAGATGTGGCATTTTGGCAATTCCCCCTAAATAAAATACCTAACTATATAATTAGTATCGTGATTTTTTTGCGAAGTGATAGTACCAGTATAAAATCTCTGAATCAAACGTACGAGTTCTGTGAAGCGTCTCTATTTGGGTGACGTGATGTTGCTGGCAGCGTTGAATTTTGCCTCCGAAGGATTGAAAATTTTGCATATTTGTCACCTTGGCTATAAAAATACATTAATCTAGAAAGGAATGCTCTGGGGAATGCTCCAGTAGAGCCACGTGTCGTCTCCTGGTACTTTCACGCTTGGCAGGGGACCAAATTTGCAATTTTTGTGACAAGGGAGTTATTTTTGCAATTAAGGTGGTAGTATGGAGCCAAATTAAAAAAAAATAGTATCGCATGACATAGCCCTTTCACCTTATTCACTAGCCGCTAGACTTGCTTAGGTCATGTTCAATGGGCTTACATCAGCTATCTATAGCATCTGCCATATAGGATTTAAGCTGACGTGGATGAAAGGGAATGAAAGGAGAGAAATGTATTGTCTACAATCCTAAGATTGTGTGTTTACTGCAATCCTGTAGCTGTCTGTATCACCACAACCCATTGTATGAGCTGTCTTTAGTGCTGTCTATAGGTGACATGGAGAGTTGCTATAGACAGCAACTGTCTGTACCATTGTACATGCCCTTATTTGTTAGCATGTTAGCATGTTTTGTTTTAATTAGCACATGTTTGTTGGAGCAGTACTTTCATGACATCACTAGAATTGTCGGGCGCTCACCGTGAGGACGCACCAGCTCTAGATGCCTAGTGTGTGGACAAGCCAGCTCCGTGTGCCTAGCGCTCAAACGAGTGCGTTCGGTCATCTGGCACATCGACAAGACCATGTTTCAGCTACCAGCGAGTGTACAGTGCTATTTTTGTCTTTAATCTTTGAGGGGCTAGATTTGCAATTACTCGCACGAAAGTGTTTTGTGCCAAATAAGTCAAAAACTCTATACTGGTAGGCGACAAAAAGGAAGCATGTTTTAACCATTGGGCGCGGTATTACTACTTATACATTCCTGGAAGAAAGCGTGCCTCCTCGTGCCCCCTACGTCACTCCAAAAAGGTGGGCTGTCAGATCACTCGGCGGACGCCCGAGATCGCGTGGAGTGGCCAACCCATCCGAACATGGTCGGATCCCCATTGGATGGCCAGAAACCTCTCAGCATGATCCCTAATCCTGCTCCTCTCTCCTCCCGTCTCCTCTCTCGCTCGACCCCGCGCCGCCGCTCTTCCTCTCACTGCTTTCCCCTCCGCTTGCTGTCCTCTTCTTCTCCCTCCTCCGCCGCCCCTCTTCACCGACGCTGCCGGTCCTTCCCTCTTCTTCTGGCCTCACCCCGTCAGCCTCCCTCACCCGCCGCCACCACCACTCCTTCCCTCTTCCTCCCTCCTGCCCCCTCGGTCTCCCTCCCCAACAGCCGCATCAACGCCGTCCCTAGCTCTTCCTCCCCCATCAACCCCTCGGTCTCCCTCCCTCGCTGTTGTTGCTCCCTCCCCCTTCCTCCACCCCACCCCTTCAGTCTCCCTCCCTAGCCACCGCTTCGGAACACCCCTACCTTCCATTGTTTGCCTTGAGTCTGCTTAGGCCTTACCCTCCGGTGCCACCAGCTGCCTTGTGTCACGCTGCCTACCCTCCGGCGTCCTCTCTGCCTCCTCTCTACCCCGCGCCTGCAGCCCCCTCACGAGCCCCCATTCCCCTCCCTCTCCCTCTCCAGAGCTATCGCCCCCACGCAATCGACGGTCGTCCTCAGCCTCCCTCGCCCGTGCCTTTCGGATGCTGCAGGTGTAGCTTGAGGCCTTCCATCGCAAGATTGATGGTGAGGTCGGGACTGCCCGAGCCGAGCTCGCCGCACTACTCGACGAGAAGAGGTAGGCCTCGAGGGCCAGCTAAGGCGGCTCGACACCAGGACATTCACTATAGCGGTATGATAAAAGGTAAGGTGAATGTCCTTTGTAAATACGCATAGACAGACATAGATAGCTAATATCTATATGGGCCAATAAATTTGTCCTTAGAAATGTTGATTAATAGAACATTGATTTTAGCAAAGAGAGTACACATTTGATGTGTCCAAAATTGGTAATGATAAATTGGTCTAAAATATAATAGTGTTCTAGTTCTAATGTGTTTACTCCACAAAAAATTATAACATGGTATAATTTGATTATACACTGAGCAAGTTCTAAACATTTGATTTCTTTTCATTTTTCGCATGTATATAGGTAATTGATATTGCCAAATTTTACAATGCTGAGGTAATTGATATTGCCAAATGTAACAAAAGATTAGTCTAGATTATCATGTTCGGAAGGGAGTGTGTGTTGTGTATAAATAAAGGAATTTCGATATAGCGTTGTCATTTTTACGAGGTTTTAGAGTTATGCATGCTAAAAAATTTCTTAATGGTGCCGCATTGAAATCTTGAATTAGGAATTTGTGCTGTGTTTAGTGCATCTCCATAGTACTATGCAATGTAAGTTTACCTTCATTTAGAGCGCATCTCCATAGTACTATGCAATGTAAGTTTACCTTCATTTAGAGCGTTCACTCTTTGTCCTCTGAAGTCCAAGCTTCTTTGATGTTTTCACTTTGTGCTTACTTTTAATGGCACCTTGATTAGTAAAACATATCATATTTTCTGTGCTGAGAGTGGTTTATTCTAAGATTTCATCATTATTTCTCTGTTTTGTCATCCAATGCAATTGTAAAGTACAAAATTAGCTTTACTGCTTTGTCTCTTCATCTGGTGCAGTTTGTCTTTCATCAAATACATGAAAATTTCCATGATGATAATATTTTAAGATTTTATGGAGCACTTCGATGGCTAGATGTAATTGTCAGTTGTATCCATACATTTCTTTCAAGACAGGAAAGCTTATGGTTGACTTCATACCTAACATTCATATTGACGATGTCAAGTAGATCCTTTTCCAACACAAAGATCAGCATGTGGTTCAGTTCTTCCCTTTGTGTTGTTGCCTTTACATGACTCTGTTAACACCTTCAAGTCTTCATATAAGAATCTGAATTTACCACTACTAACATTACTCTTGATTTCCCTTTCCTTTAATAAGTTGAAAATTGAAGTCTTGCAAATGCCTTCACTAAGTCGAATCTTTCTATCTATTGTTGTGTATGTCAACCATATTTGCCTTTCTAAGCTATGTTAATGGAGCTTTGCCATTACAATTTACATATACATATAACTAAGGCCACCTTTACAGCTTTCTGTTCTATATGTCACATTTCATTGGAGTGTTTTAACTGAAGTTTTACATGGCTTTTGTAATTTATTACATAAATATTCCATGTAACCATGTGAATATTCCAATTGTTCCAGCAAAGATTAATGATGGGAGACTAATTATTCGTTTCATATTTGTGTGTCTCTTATTTTACTAAATGCTGTAGCTATTTAGTTATGTTTAGAAAACTACAGTATTACACTCTAAATATAATTGGTTTCGCTTATTCTCTAGATTCTAAGATAGTAGTCTGATTTAGGATCGAATTATGCATCGAACTCGCTATTCCAGTTCTACCTCACAATATAGCCATTCAGATAAATTTTCTCAGATTGTCTTTATCAGTACCTTTCATAGCACAGTTTCTGTTAACACTACCTCATGATTCTAAATTTGCCACTGCTAACATTACTCTTGATTGCCCTTTCCTTTAATAAGTTGAAAATTCAAGTCTTGCAAATACCTTCACTAAGTCGAATCTTTCTATCTATTGCTGTGTATGTCAATCATACTTGCCTTTCTGAGCTATGTTAATGGAGCTTTGCCATTACAATTTACATATAAATATAACTAAAGCCACCTTTACAGCTTTCTGTTCTATCTGTCAATTGGTCATTGGATTGTTTTCTCAGATTTCATCCTTATTTCTCTGTTTTGTCATCCAATGCAACTATAAAGTACGAAATGAACTTTACTGCTTTGTCTCTTCATCTGTTGCAGTTTGTTTTTCATCAAATACATGAAAATTTCCATCATGATAATATTTTAAAATTTAATGGAACACTTAGATGGCTAGATGTAATTGTCAGCTGTATCCATACATTTCTTTCAACACAGAAAAGCTTATGGTTGACTTCATACCTGACATTCATATTGAGGACGTGAAGCAAATCCTTTTCCAACACAAAGATCAGCACGCGGTTTAGTTCTTCCCATTGCATTGTTGCCTTTACATGACTCTGTTAACACCTTCAAGTCTTCATCTAAGAATCTGAATTTGCCACTGCTAACATTACTCTTGATTGCCCTTTCCTTTAATAAGTTGAAAATTCAAGTCTTACAAATGCCTTCACTAAGTCGAATCTTTCTATCTATTGTTGTGAATGTCAACCATATTTGCCTTTCTGAGCTGTGTTAATAGAGCTTTGCCACTACAATTTACATATACATATAACTAAATCCACCTTTACAGCCTTCTATTCTATCTGTCATATTGGTCATTGGAGTGTTTTAACTAAAGTTTTAAATAGCTTTTGTAATTTATTACATAAATATTCCGACTGTTCCAGTAAAGATTAATGATGGGAGACTAATTATCCATTTCATATTTGTACGTCTCTTATTTTACTAAATGTTGTAGCTATTTAGTTAAGTTTAGAAAACTACAGTATTACACTCTAAATATAATTGGTTTCTCTTATTCTCTAGATTCTAAGAAAGTAGTTTGATTTAGGAACGAATTATGCATCGAGTTCACTGTTCCTGTTCGTACCTCACAATATAGCCATTCAAATCTCTTTATTAGTACCTTTCATAGTGCAGTTTCTATTAACACTACCTCATGATTCTGGATTTGCCACTGCTAACATTACTCTTGATTGCCCTTTCCTTTAATAAGTTGAAAATTCAAGTCTTGCAAATGACTTCACTAAGTTGAATCTTTCTATCTATTGCTACGTATGTCGACCATATTTGCCTTTCTGAGCTGTGTTAATGGAGTTTTGCCATTACAATTTACATATACATATAACTAAATCCACATTTACAGCTTTCTATTCTATCTGTCATATTTGTCATTGGATTGTTTTAACTAAAATTTTAAATGGCTTTTGTAATTTATTACATAAATATTCCATGTAACCATGTGAATATTCCGATTGTTCCATCAAAGACTAATGATGGGAGGCTAATTATTTGTTTCATATATGTGCGTCTCTTATTTTACTAAATGTTGTAGCTATTTAGTTAAGTTTAGAAAACTACAGTATTACACTCTAAATATAATTGATTTCGCTTATTCCCTAGATTCTAAGATAGTAGTCTGATTTGGGATCAGATTATGCATCGAACTCATTGTTCTTGTTCATACCTCACAATATAGCCATTCAAGTAAATTTTTCCGGATTCTCTTTATCAATTTCTTTCATAGCGCGGTTACTGTTAACACTACCTCATGATTTATGAGTTATCTATACATTACGGTTGCCGTTATGCTCCATCACTTACATTTGTTAAATGTTACTATTATTTTAGGGTATTTTGTGCATGTTAGTTACTACTAATGTTAGTCATTAGCAATAAAATTGCATAGATAGGTCTATATAGATTTTCTTTAACGGTATCTTTAAATGGCGCGGCTAGCATCTACAACAAATATAAGGGAATGGAAAACTAATCACTTCAGACTTTTCGATGATTATTTTTATGAAACTTTTTTTTGCCAATGTGGTTTGATGAAAAGGGAATGGAAAACTAATCACTTCAGACTTTTTGATGATTATTTTTATGAAACCTTTTTTTGCCTATGTGGTTTGATGAAAAGAGCCGCTAGCCACGTGTGCGACACCGTCTCGACATGATTTGGTTATTCATGGCTCTGTTCTGATTTTTTATTGGGTGTGATGTACGATGCAAGTTGGGTTCGTTGATTGTGAACGGAATTGAGTCTTTGTGGGGTTAACATATCCTAAAAGTTCAATATGAACATTTCTAATCCTCCTCCTCCTTGCATTGTAAAATGGATGTTACCTGACTATCAGTTTTCCTTATTGTAGGATGGACATTTTTTGCTTGGATATATTGTGATATGCCTTTGCACAAGAATACATCATTACCATGATGATGGATCTATCGCCTTAGGTGCCCAAGTTTTCGAATTCCTTCAGCATTCATTTCATTTCCAGTTTCTATTCGTTATACCTATCTACTACTAATTTGTACATGTTGCAGGTTAAGATTTATATACTTATATACTGATAGGTTATCTATTGTTTATATGAAACTCATGTGGGGAGGGAAAAGTATCTAAATATGAACTTATATATAGCATTGTGCCTGACCGTGTTTTTATCATTTTGCCAGTTGCTTTTGTACGCTTCGGTTTTACCAGGTGGCCTGGTCTCTTCGGGTTAGCACCCAACAACAAATTCAATAAAAAAATCATCATCCTTTTCAAATTTATCAATGGCCGTAGCCGCGCCATTTGGCACGGGTTGGCATCTAGTTACTAAAACTAACGCTCTATGAAAAGTGTGCCCCGCGGCCCTATCCACGTTGCTCAGAATTCGCCGTCCGTCTGATCGCGCGGGCGCGCTTCCGCGGTCTAAGAAAACCTGTTGTAATTGAGGCTCATATGGCGAGACACGTGAGAACATGATTAATTCCTGAACACTCCATAGTAGTAGTGTGCTTAGGGATCATAGTGGAGCATCGAACAATCAATAGTGGAGGATCAAATCCTTTGTAAGATCCTACATCCTCACGTGCTAAAAGGATGGACCTGTAACAAATTCAGTGGAAAACGTGGTGAGACATCAAAGCGCGTCCAGTGGCCAAATACGTAAAGTAGAAGTAGCCAAAGCCACGAGGCAAGCACGTGGGGACACCGTGATGGGCTAGGTTAGAGGTGTAATAACCCAGCTCAACGTGGGCCTAGACTGCTACTAAACTAACATTTTAACCAAATAAAATTAAGATATTTGTCTAAAATTCGGTAGAACCTCCTTTGTATAGGTGACTATACCAGAGGTTCTAACAGTCTAATATAACATCAATCAATTTATTTTAGTGGGAATCTACTACACAATTTAAAAGGTTAAATCAAAACCCTTTCGTTATAGACATGCTGTCATCCGACTATTTCACAACCACGTCAGCATAAGCCATCTATTAAATCATATGAGTACAACTCTTATTGATGTTCAACACCACACGTAACAATCATACATTAAGCATAAAGATCAACCAGCAATTCTATCACAGGATCAATTATGATACTCAACGGACGCGTATATACAATGCAATATCCCAATCCCACCTACTGTGCATAGTGTGTCAAGATTAAAACTTCAAGTACCACGGATCTACAGCCCGCTCTGATACCAACTGTAACACCCTAGCCCATCATGAGCATGGAATAATGCTGCTAAACTAATAGAGAAACAAAATAAAACAAAGCATTTTTACTAAAATTTCGACAGAACCTCCTTTGTATAGGTGGCTATACCGGAGGTTCTAACAAATTATTCTAGCAACAATCAATATTCCAATCATCCAATTTAAACTAATCATCACGGATCATACAAAGTATGCTAAACAACTAAAGCATAATCCAAAGGGTATCCATAATCTTCTAATCAACTCTATTACAAATTATTCTAACCATAGGGAGTAATCATAAATAATTCTTTAAGTAGATTACTCAAATACTAAGTCAACAATCCAATCTATTCAAATGTGAATGGTTCGTGCCAATTTGCAACCACTCTTATGACTATTCCCTCCCATGCATGCCGTTCTTGTAAGGGGTACCTAAAACTACAAACAACAGCAAGAGTGAGTCCACAGACTCAACAAAGTACAAATAATAAGACATTATAACACACAATTATAATATCAGCATCCATTCTCAAATCTTTACAATATAATATATCACATGATTATGCAATGCACAATGCATCCTTTCTCTTTGACTCTCTTTGCATTTTACTGGTAATGCAGGGTATGCAACCGTCGATGCATACCCATGCCTGTGCACTCAAGCACAGGGACCAAAAGCTCATACTCCGCAAGTATGGGACCACAAGCCCACATTCCACAAGTGTGGGGACCACAAGCCTATCATATACATGATGGGCACCTCAAATAAATGCTTGGTCACCATTTGACCAAGCCTCAAATATGATAGCATCATACACATGAACAATTACACTATCCATCATTAACATGTATTAGCAGCAGTATCATACATGAATAAACTTACTCATACTTCTAGCATTCACAATAATTAACATACATATCATTCTAGTATCCATGCATAACGAATATGTACATATAACTTGCAACCAAGATCAAACACTCATAGATTATCTATCAATAGATGTACTTGCCTCAACCGTACGAAAATACAGGACGCGAAGAGGGCGCTGCCCCTGGGACCAATCCCCCACTTGACTTAAGTTAACAAGCACTCTAAGATAACAATACTGGACAAAATAAAGCTAGAAACAATTACGAAATCGCTACACTCTCTAGCGTGACCCCAACTCCAAAATCTTACATAGAAGTCTGTTCCCTTAACAGACAGTCCCAATCAAAAATTCATAACTTTTCGACCAGAGATCCAAATGTGGCATTTTTAGACTTTCTGGAAAGCTTAACAAATTCCCCCCATAAACCTAGTTGGGGAGCTTTCCAGATTAGGCAATCTTATTCCCTCATCAAACTAATTAATAGATCAGCTAATTCCCGTCAGAGGTTCTGGACAACGACATTAGAATTATCATATCTTTCAGTACAGTTATCCAAATTTTGCGTTCTTTAGCTTTATGGAAATCTAATCCAAATACCTACATCTTTTGTTATAGAGAGATCTTCTAAATATTCCATTTACTATTCTCTACTGACCGATTACCATTAATTATTAGGATTACGATAGAACTGTAGAATAGTAGCGCTACGAAATTCATAACTCCTAATCCGCTCATCCAAACGACGTGATCTTATACACTATGGAAAGCTACTAACATAACCTACAACTTTATAGGAGGCGTCTAGACCAGAATCCGCGTTTAACTTCATCAAAAATGTTAGCCAACAGAGACTGCACTAAATAGATCTACTACCAATATCGCCTAATTACTCAATTAAACAACTAATCGAAAGGGGAATGGGATTTACCCTTGAAGAACCGCTGATGAACGTGCACACCAGCCCACGATCCCTCCCCGTCGTTTCTCTCTTCTTCCCCTTCCTCTCCTTCTTCTTCTTGGCCGGCCAACAATCCGGGCGTCCTCCCTTCTTCCTCCACTAGGTCTACAGCGAGAAGCGAGATCCATGGCCAGCAGCAGAGGCAAACACCATCGGAGGGGGCGCCAGGTCTAGGGGTGGCGACCAGCAAGGGGAGAGGGGATGGGGGTGGCAGCCACAAGAGGAGGAGAGGGAAAAGTGGGAGGCGGCTAGGGTTTTGGGAGAGGAGCGACCCCCCCTATTTAGCTGGCCACCTCATGGCCTAATGGGCCAAGGCCCAGGCCCAAGTTGCCGGGATTTAGCAGAAATCCCCCTCTCTCAATTTTCTATTTTCCCTCATGAATACGCTTTCGATTTTCTATTTAGTCCTTCTCCCCAATTTACTTATTCCCTCATGAATACGCTTTCGAATCCATTTGGGGCAGCCCAATACTGAGCTTGGAATGCCACTAAACTACCCTTCCAACTAATATTCATCAACGCACTATAAAAT
Organism: Phyllostachys edulis; assembly: GCA_036346405.1. NCBI lineage: Eukaryota > Viridiplantae > Streptophyta > Magnoliopsida > Poales > Poaceae > Phyllostachys > Phyllostachys edulis. The sequence continues at coordinate 30,369,772 of CM070565.1, read as the reverse complement.
TTCAGCAACCAAAGCATTAATAAAACCCAACCACGGGTCACAATAGAACATGAATAAAGACTGGTCAAGCAAGAATAAATAAGCGAGGGAAACATAACAAGACAATAAGTTTTAAACAGCACCAAACCAGTAAATCCAAAACCTAGGAGCAAATATAGACTAGTCCAAAGTATTCATCTAAGCTTATTAGATTTCTAACATGTCCTAAAAGTAGTCCAGTGATAATGAATCAAATGGTTCTCATGACAAATAATCATGTGTCTGAAGTATGAAACTGCCCCATGTGCACTAGTCCCTCTCAATCGTAGTGCCGTCAATGGTCACCTAAAAACAACAAAAGAGCAATGGTGAGTCCACGACTCAGCAAATACATCAATATACAACGAACAATGATAAATCAACAGTATTCAATAACTTCATTATCATCACATGTCTTTCTATTAATATTCTCATGCCATTCTCTTCTCTTTGTTTTCACACACATTCATCTCATATCTCAATGCAACTCTATTCTAGATATCCACATGCACTTCTTTCACGTATACCGGTATAGCATGAGTGAACGCTCGCAACAACGTTCTGTCTCAAGCCCGCTCCTCCTCAAGGATCGGGGACCTCCTCCACTCCTGTGGAGTTGTGATCAATCATGATCACCTACTCATATGCAATGCTTATGAATGCAAAAATGCATAATTTCATCATATTCATTATATCAATTTTCATCATATTCATCAATAAGATATAGTCATACCATTCCATTGCTTGCAATTAAATAAAAATAAAATCACAACAATAATGGTAATGAACGATAAATAAATATAGTGATCAATCATTGATCGCTGTCTACCATGCACTTGCCTTTACTAGTTGCGACGCACGGTCTGACTAGAAGATGGCAACAAGCATGACGTCCCTCCTATAATAAGTACTCAAATTTCAATACAAGCTACAAGATCACAAGAACAATAATTAATTGACATCGCTCCTACACGTCCCCCAAATCCACAATGCATCCCCAATACCGAACAGTCACCCCTTGCTGTCCTGGTACTAAAAAGGGCGTAACGTTTGACTCACAAGTCCAATCATGGCAAACCACCCCATTATGGAATCTACACAAAAGTCCCCAAATTTTCTTAGATTACCATGACTTCTAATTAACTCATCTAACCCTTCGTTTTTATCCCAGAAGATTGATTTGTTATCTTCTGGACAACGAGCCTTACTAAATTCATAACTTGAAAATTACTCGTCCGTTCTACATTATTAAATACTCTATGGAAAGATACTGAAATTATCTACCATTAACTAGTAGATAACATTACCAAAATTCGCCATTAAGATGCCCGAAATAATCGTACAACAGAACAGCAGACTAAACAGATCTACTAATCGGCCCCTCGGCTAGAAAATTCTAAAACCCCTCTCTAATTAATCTTGATTCAAATCTCTAATTAAATCTCTCTCTATTTACTGTTTAAGCATACATGCATGCATATAATGCTACGAGGATAAAACTAGTAAACTAATAATTAGCACTATCTAATTCAACTCTCTCTCTTACTACTTTAATTTGTGAAACGTGCATGCAACACTAACTACATACTCCAATTAATGAAACATGCATGCAGATCCCATTAAAATAATCCTATGAGTGCACTATTGACTAAACATAGTAGTACACCGTAGTACTCCAATAACTAGACAACTACCAACGGAGCACTAGTAGATTAATACTCTCCCTGGAAACGAAATGTATGCAACACTATTAAATTTCTCTCTCTCCCCTACTACTCCAAACACGCATGCACCTCGTATCAAGTCGTAGCAGTGCAATGAACCAAGGAAAAAGAAGACAAACCGACGCGGCAGCAAAACGGATCTTCCACGTGCGGCAGCAACCAACGCAAACGATTCAGGTGATCTCCCACGTACACGCACAGGCGGCTGGCTATGCGCGGCAGGAGACGACGCGCGGTAGCAGGCAGGATGCGGGCAGGTGTGAGGCGGCACTGATGGCAGGTTAGGGCGGCGCACGCACAGGCTAAGGTCAATTTTCCCTCTCGCCTTGACTTTATATGCTGGCGCCGTGACTGAGTTGGCTAGGAATTGGGCTGGCCCAATCCTTCTTGGACTAGAACGTTTTTTTCTTCTCTCTTTTACTTTCTTTTGTTTTCCTTTGTTTCCTCTCTTACTAGCGCTGAGCACTACTTGTACGATATAATGGTCCACTAGTTTAATCAGACTTACGTACTCCATGCAAGGCATAGGTCCTTTAATTAGCTATCTTAAAAAGAACAAAAGATCAACATGAGGCACGTGGCTAGCTGCCTTATTCTAAAATGGTTCTTCTCATGCACGTGTTGAACTAAACGGAATATCATATTCTACCTTCCTTAACAGAATTCGATTCTGAATTATGCTTCAAGAACAACCACAACTGAAATTATTCAACAATAACACTTACCCAACGTGAACAACTCCGGATATTGCTCGCGCATGCGAGACTCCAACTCCCAAGTCGCCTTTCTCTCGGACTGATGCGTCCACAGCACCTTGACGTATACCAAAGTCTTGTGCCTCAGCACTCACTCCGACCTCTCCAGAATACGCACCGGACGTGACTCAATAGTGAGGTCTTGCTCAATAATCAGCAGCTCTAAGGAAATCTCATGCTCTGGGTCTCTCAAAAACTTTCTCAGCTTCGAGATGTGAAACACATTGTGAACTCCATGCATGGACTCAGGAAGGTCCAAGTGATAAGCCAACTTCCCAGTTCTTGCAATAATCGGGAATGGTTCAACGTACCTTGGGCTAAGCTTCCCTTTGGTACCAAACCGGACAATGCTTTTGGTGGGAGACACTCTCAAGAGCACCTGATCACCCACCGCAAACTCCAAGTCACGCCTCCTCACATCTGCATAGCTTTTACATGCGCTCGAGCGCTAGCGATTCGCCTCACCATGGCCACGCGCTCAACAGTCTTCTGAATCCAGTCCGGACCCAAAACTGCCTTCTCACCCACTACATCCCAACAAAGTGGTGATCTGCACTTTCGCCCATACAAAACCTCGAATGGCGCGGCTTTATTTGCCTTTTCTTCTGAGAAAGGATTAACCGATTTGTGATGAGGAGTCTTGTAGGCTGATGTGTGGCAACTGGATAGTGGTGGTCAAGTAGATGACTTTGTGAGACTTTAGGTATCAAGTTGTTGAGATGCATTGAGTGATAAATTGACTCTTTGGAATAATCCTTGAAGAGGATTTGATTTAATAGAATGGTTGTCCTTGGAGCTAATTGATTACAATGTTGCAACTAGTAGAATCTATAGTGACTTTATGGTCCAAGATTTCTGTTCATTTGATGGAAACATTAGAATTATCGAAAATATAGGGACCTTGATCAATTTATTAGAGTAGCACGATTGGGTAATTTGCAAGGTTGTGTAGGTGTAATATGACGGCGTTGTTTACTGAGAGTTGGATTAGCAAAGTAATCTAATCGTTATGGCAATTAAAGAGACAACATGGATTATGGAGTTGTTGTCAAGTATGACTTGGCTTCAGTGAGAAATCCTTTAGGAGTTAGAATCTCTCTAAAGATAATTTGGTTGATAATATGTTTACATATTGGTGCTAATGATTGAGTATATTTGGATTATGTGAATTTTAGTCATCAGATTTGAGAGTTTCATATCAGTTACACCGAATTATATTTATAGGAGCCTTGGGGATTGAATTTGGGTTTGGTGATCTATACTAGGCCCTTAGTTGCTCAATGACTATGTGTAGAAGTAGTAGAATAAAAGTGGATTCCAATAGTGTGATGATCTTTGATAGAAACCTTTTGTTATAATAAATGAGAGTGTGCGCTGAGAAGTTCCAGTTGATTATCCGTAACAGAATGAGGTGATGTGGTTGTGGGTGAACAATCTTTATTGAGGAGTTGGAAACCATATGTCAAAATAATTCCTTTGGTATAAGAGTGGACTAGAGAATCCTTTTGTGGATTAGAAGAGTCTCTCTAAATAAGTATGGTTGTTCTTTCGGTTCGAGGATCGTTTTGGGGTTGTTGGTTAAGAGGAAGGAATTAGTGTGATGATTTGGAAACCCATAATTTGGGAGAAGGTTTATTTCTTAAAAGAACATCTGAGAAAAAAATGTTTTCTCGAGTAGAGAGGTGCTATCTCGATTCTTGTTTGAGCTGAGGTTTTATGACAGAGATCGGGTACAATTTGAGTTGACTGCATGATAGCAAGGTGGATCTTTCTAGTTCAGGAAAATAACTGAAGTGTTTGATTTGGGCATTCGAGCGATTTCTCTTTTGGTGTATGTGGTGTTGTTTGCAAACTGCCTAGCTGGAATGTGGAAAGGTTTTCTTGATGAACCTTCAATTTTGGATTGGAGTGTTTTGGAGGGAAGTTGGTTCAGTGGGTTGCATTGTGAATCCTTTGTTTTCAACTGAGTTCTGATTATTAAAGGTTGTTTAAAATGAGTTGCATTGCGTGTTCCTGTTTAATGGAGGTTCTCATTGTTAGGGTGAAGAGATCGACTGAGAGATAGAATAAGAGTTCCATATGTTCGTGTGCAAGCTTTGTGGTTTGGTCCCAAAGGGGAATGATAGCCAAAGTATAATTGGTTTGTTCTCGAAGTTGTGAGGATTTTAGAAGATAGCAATTCGCTAGAACTATCTCGAGTCCTCGAGCGAGGTATATAACATTTTGGGTGACCCAGTGTTGAGAGAATGCTTGAGGTATTTGGAGGGTGAGGTTTTTAAGATCCATTGACCAGCGAGTAATACCGCATCCTCAAGTCCCATCCGTTGAGTGGTTCTAGTCAGGTCGGTATGAGTGATGAGGCATAATACACCGGGTACATCAAGGTGCGGTGATCGCATCAGATCGAAAGAGAGGCCACTTGGGAATTGGAGTCTCGCATGCGCGAGCAATATCCAGAATTTTTTTCACAGTAGGTACGTGATAATGTTAGTAAGTTTTTAGCCATGAATATTCTTTGGCGTTAAGCGTGATTAGAATTCGGGGTCGAATTCTGTTTAAGGGGGTAGAATGTAACACCCCAAATGGATTCGAAAGCGTATTCGTGAGGGAATAAGTAAATTGGGGAGAAGGACTAAATAGAAAATAGAAGCAACAGCTTTCAGAGAGGGGGATTTCAGCTAAATCTTAGCAACTTGGGCCTGGGCCTTGGCCCATTAGGCCATGAGGTGGCTAGCCTAATAGGGGGGGCGCTCCTCCCCCAAAACCCTAGCCGCCTCCCACTTTTCCTCCTCCTCCTCTTGTGGTCGCTGCCCCCATCCCCTCTCCCCTTGCTGGCCACCACCCCTGGACCTGGTGCCCCCTCCCATGGTGTTTGCCCCTGCTGCTAGCCATGGATCTCACTCCCCGCTGCTGGCCTAGTGGAGGAAGAAGGGAGGACGCCCGGATTGTTGGCCAGCCAAGAAGAAGAAGGAGAGGAAGGGGAAGAAGGGAGAAAGGAAGGGGAGGGATCGCGGGCTGATGTGCGCGTTCATCAGCGGTTCTTCAAGGGTAAATCCCGTTTCCCTTTCGATTAGTTGTTTAATTGAGTAATTAGGCGATATCGGTAGTAGATCTGTTTAGTGCAGTCTCTGTTGACTAACGTTTTTGATGAAATTAAGCGCGGATTCTGGTCTGGACGCCTCCTAAAAAGTTGTAGGTTATGTCAGTAGATTTCCATAGAGTATAAGATCACGTCATTTGCATGAGCGGATTTGGAGTTATGAATTTCGTAGCACTGCTGTTCTATAGTTCTATCGTAATCCTAACAGTTAATGGTAATCGGTCTGTAGTGAATAGTAAATTGAATATTTAGAAGATCTCGCTATAACGAAAGATGTAGGTATTTGGATTAGCTTTCCATAAATCTAAAGAACGTGAAATTTGGAAAACTGTACTGAAAGATATGATAATTCTAATGTCGCTGTCCAGAACCCCTGATGGGAATTAGCTGATCTGTTAATTAGTTTGGTGAGGGAAGAAGATGGCCGAATCTGGAAAGCTCCCCAACTAGGTTTATGTGGGGAATTTGTTAAGCTTTCCAGAAAGTTTGAGAACGCCACATTTGGATCTCTGGTCGAAAAGTTATGAATTTTTGATTGGAACTGTCTGTTAAGGGAACTGACTTCTGTTTAAGATTTTGGAGTTGGGGTCACGCTAGAGAGTGTAGCAATTTCATAATTGTTTCTAGCTTTGTGTGGTCCAGTATTGTTATCTTAGAGTGCTTGTTAACTTAATTCAGGTGAGGGATTGGTCCCAGGGGCAGCGCCCTCTTCGCGTCCTCCATTTTCGCACGATTGAGGCAAGTACATTTATTGATAGATAATCTATGAGTGTTTGATCATGGTTGCAAGTTATATGTACATATTCGTTATGCATGGATGCTAGAATGATATGTATGTTAATGATTGTGAATGCTAGAAGTATGAGTAAATTTATTCATGTATGATGCTGCTGCTAATACATGTTAATGATGGATAGTGTAATTATTCATGTGCATGATGCTTTCATATTTGAGGCTTGGTCACATGGTGACTAAGCATTTCTTTGAGGTCCCCGTCATGTATATGACGGGTTTGTGGTCCCCACACTTGTGGAGTGTGGGCTTGTGGTCCCATACTTGTAGAGTATGGGATTTTGGTCCCTGTGCTTGAGAGCACAGGCATGGGTATGCATCGACGATTGCATACCCTGCATTACCGGTAAAATGCAAAGAGAGTCAAAGAGAAAGGATTCATTGTGCATTGCATAAGCATGTGATATGTTATATTGTAAAGATTTGAGAATGGATGCTGATGTTATAATTGTGTGTTATAATGTCTTATTATTTGTACTTTGCTGAGTCTGTGGATTCACTCTTGCTGTTGTTTGTGGTTTTAGGTACCCGTTACAAGAACGGCATGCATGGGAGGGAATAGTGATAAGAGTGGTTGCACATTGGCACAAACCATTCACATTTGAATAGATTGGATTGTTGATTTAGTATTTGAGTTATCTGCTTAAAGATTTATTTATGATTACTCCCAATGCTTGGAATAATTTGTAATAGAGTTGATTAGAAGATTATGGATGCCCTTTGGATTATGCTTTAGTTATTTAGCATACTTTGGATGATTTATGATGATTGATTTAAATTGGATGATTGGAATATTGATTGTTGCTAAAATAATCTATTAGAACCTCCGATATAGCCACCTGTACAAAGGAGGTTCTGCCGAAATTTTAGTAAAAATGCTTAGTTTTATTTTGTTTCTCTATTAGTTTAGCAGCATTATTCCAGACTCATATTGGGCTGGGTATTACAGGAGGTGACCGAATAGGCTGCACGGCCAGCACGGTATGGATCGTGTCCGTTTACACACGGCCTAACTAGCTAAATGTGTCATGCCATGTCGGCCCAGACACAATTAGCCCGTCGGGCCGGATAGACCCGTGTAATCCATCTAAATAAATAACCCATCGCCACCTCCGTCGCCGCACACCGGCGCTAGCTCCTCCGTTGTGCCCCACCACGAGAGCCGTCGTCTCCGTCGTCGCTGACCATGCTAACCAAGCTGTGTCGTGCCTGGGACGGGCCGTGCTAGGCACAATATTATGCATGTTGTGTCCGGTTGCCCCGTTGGGCCGGGGTCACGACGCAAGTCCGGCATGATGTGTCAGGCCGGCCTGGGTTGGCCCGTCTAGCTATTGAGTCGTGTTGTGTCTGAGTTGGATCAACAGTACGGTGCCTCAGGTTGGTCCAGCAGACAACCTATTTGACAACCTCTAGCTAGGTGCTTATTTTTGTCAGGTATCCGTCAAACTTTCCTACATCTAAGACGGGATGCCTGTGTCTACTTGGTTTTAAACAAGTAATCCTATTTGGTTTGTGAGCAACATTTGGGCTTGACCGGAATAGTATATATATCGAGCGCATTGACAAATATGTCATGAGTAATTAATCATGCTGATATTGTTATCAGATATTACAGTATGATTTATGGATTATGGTTAAGGAAGATGAAACGCTAACACTAGACGCAGCAGAGTACGCCCTTTGAGGATGAAACAAAAACTCCTTAAAAAAATTAGGACAAATACCATCACGAATGGTTCTTGACTTGTATTTCCCGCCAAGCCAAGGACAATAACGTCAGGAGTCCGTGCCACTATCACTTCAACATCGATCTGCTTTGGATTTTGTATATACTTTTGCCAAGCATTCTCTAGTCATTTCAATGATGTTTTTTTTTTTGTTGCGTGGGGTCATTCAATTATGAAAGTACTTCTAATTTCTATCAAAAAAAATGTAGTAGCATTATCTTCGAATGATGATCAATAAAAAGTTTGCTCCTACGAGTGTCATAGCATTAGGATATGTACAATGGTATAGACAACTGCTATCTATAGCAAATCTTTATATCACTTAAAAACAACTTATACAATAGGTTATAGTGATACAGCCGGCTACATGATTGTAGACAACACATAATCTTTTAATGCTTTTTTTGGTTCTGGTGCTACAGTCGATTACAGAATTGTAGACAACACATTTCTCTCTCTTTATTCTTTTTTATTCACATTAGGTTAAATCCTACGTGGCAGAGGGTATAAACAGTTGATGTAAACCCATTGTACACGACCTTATAAATTTCATAACAAAGGAAAGCAGTTCATTCCATGGCATTACTATGCCATAACTTTTTTTTTGCAACAATAAAAAGCCACATAAAACGCTAGTTAAAAAGTATGAAAAGAATAATCAAATATACTTTAAACACCGTGTGCAGAAATTCTGAACTCGAGCCCTCCACTTAAGTGTGGGTTCATTCCGCGTGATCTTTTGAGCCTCATGCCAGTGGCACTTTGCAACAGAAGTTGGTTATGACTCGTGATTTGTGAACCTCTGATCGCTCCATTGGCTCGGTTTTTATCTCTGTAACAATTGTCTAGAATTCCGGATCACAGCTACAGTCGCACACCAAAAAAAAACACAGTTATGGGCTTATGAGATTTTGGCTAATATAACACATTTTACACGCGCAATAGCAAATATAGCTTTCTCTCTGTGCTAAATACAAAAAAGGCACCATGTCACCGGCAGAACGACACGTCGCCGCTTCCGTGCGATAGGGGTACACGGTGCCGCCTAGTCCGTGCGCCCGCGGCGCGGAGCCGACGAGTTCGTGCTCCCAGGACACAGTGCCGTCTAGTTCATGCTCCCCGGGAGCGGAGTTGGGTGAGTCCGTGCGCCCTGAGAGCGGAGCCGCCTCGCATCCGTGCACCCCACCGCGTGACTGTGCACCATGTCCGCATGCCACGTCCCGCCCCCTGTGCATCTCGGTCTATGCCCCAGGCGCATAGACTAGACGCATCTGTTCCCCGGCTATACGGGCGTGGCAACTTGTCGTTCCGTTAGCGAATCCGGCCCTCTGGCGTACGGATATGGTGCTTTTTTGTATATAGCGAGAAGAGATAGAGCTATATTTACTATTATACGTGTAAAACTGCTATATTAGCCAATGACTCGTTGGCTACTACCCCTGATTCTGGTCATTGTTGATGCGTCCAGATCCGCGCCGAGCGGCTCTGCCTGGCTGTCGGGCAGTAGTCACGGGTGCGTTGTGTGGGGCCGCCTGCAGGTTTAGTTTACGAGCTCCGCAAACGTGTGCAAACAAACTTGTACTGTTGTCCTCAACGATAAAAGAATCTCTATCGATCGGTGATAATGTTCCTGCGACAACGGTGTTGTACAAGGCACATCTTAGCAGGCATGTACGACACGTAGGGCACGAGTGGGCGTCTACTGGTTTGGTTAGGTGACTTACGAGCCACCTACTCTCCATGTTGGAGAGGCCACGTTAGTAAACTTTTTTCTAGTTCTGTACTTTACTGCTCCCTCTGCTTATAAATATCTCTACTACTTAAATATTAGAGTTTATCATCGTCCGTTCTCCCACTATCGTTCGCATCCGTCCCATCGACGAGTAGAGAATCGACGGCCCAGATGGTCTCGCACAGCAACAACCCTCTCCTCTCACGCCTCCCACTTGCGCTACAATCCCTAACTCCCTCTCCTCTCATGCACCCCACCACCCGCCTCCCACTCTCGCGCCACCCTCCCCACCCACGCCTCCCGCTCCCCACCTGCGCCGCCCGCATCTCCCTCGCCCGCCGGATCTGAATGCGATGTGAAGGCGGCGAGGGGTGGGTTGAGAGAGTGAGGTGCGGGGTGAAGACGGTGTGGTGCACATGCACGCCGTCTCCGTGCGCCTCGAAATCTGAGAACGAACCGTCGATCTTGGATCCGGTTACGAGAACTGATGTGATCAAGGCGTTTGCGTCTCTCTTCTTGTTCTTCTTGCTCTGAATGTGATTTGCTTGTTCTTTTGTGTGTGTGATGGTCCAAGGCCTGAGGTACGACGATTTGTACGACCCATACCATCATCTGGACATGAAGGAGGCGCTCGTGAGGCGCCCCAGGGAGGTGTGCTTAGTTCCGTCACCACGGTAACCCCCGAATCCCCGTTTCTACTCCTCCATTTTCGCAGGATGTGCTAAGTTCTGTGGCTTCTTACTCGTGCGCCTTCTCTCGTTGTAGGATCGCGAGCTCCAGGCCGACGGCCTCCTCCGCGTGGAGTTTGCAGCGGCACGGTGCGAGGCCGGAGGGCACGTGAGGATCTACGAATTCGAGCTGCTCCTCGTCCTCGCCTTGTTTCCCATCCTCCTCCTCCTCCTCGGGCTTCTCACAGCAGCGGCGGCGGCTTAGGGAGCGCTTGATACGCGTGTCGACGACGTGAGATGCCTTGGTGACTGAATCAGAAGCGTTTGGGGGGGGGATCGCTTCTCCTTCCTAGGCTCCATGAGTTGCTTCTTCTGCTGTTGTGTTGTTCATAGCTGAGTAGATTTCATGACGGTGTTATGGTTTTGTACATGCATTAGTACGTGTTGGTGGTTTCGGCTTGTGTGTGCTAGGTGTTCGATGAAATGCCTGGTCCTATGTAGATGTGTGTAGAAAGCAGAGTTCCTAAATGACAAATGAAACCAACGCATAGCGGAAGAGGATGTTTGTTTCATAGGTGAGCATTGATGTACTGTTTTCTGATTGATACGGCTTAGATAATTGATATCACGTTGCAGTGTGGTTGCTTTGCTTTGTCTACCACAATTTTCGCTATTTGGCGAATCGCTCTAATATGATTTTGACATGGATGGGAGATGCTGTGTAAGCATGTGTAGGCAGCATAAGGTTCATGCTTTGCTTGATTCCACGGGTACAACTTGTAGGACAGGGATGCTCATTTCTGCTATGCCTACCATAATGCGAGAGTTATTAGCTCCAAGATGTGCTAGGAGCAAAAATACCAAGCTGCTAAAACCCCTACTAATAAAGTAATAATAATCCAATCTCAATAGAACATACTGTTATGTCTTTCTTAATCTCTGCTTCACCGCTGATTTGGCCTGCCGAGTCTAGCTGATTCAGGTAATAATGCTGCTACCACTTCCTTAGAAAATTTGGTTCTAGCATGTGTCTCTGAAGTAATTTTTACTGTGCTAGAGTAAAGGTATTTACTCCTTGCATGGGAGATGCCAAGCAGCATCACAGGTCTTCCCAGTCGGACTGTATAGTGCATTTCTGTTGCCAGGGATGTTAGGTTGTCTTTTCAATATCTGCAGTTTGTCATTCTTAACCCTGAACTTTCTATGCATGTAATTATTTTACTGTACGCCATTCTCAATGCATGACTTTAATACTGTCTACATGTGGTTTATAGATCATGGAAAATTATCAATGAGGTCTTAATTTAAAGCTATATTGCCTCTAGGGCCAAGAGTCGAGCTATGTGCTGCAAAGAAGATATTGGCTAATCAAAATATGCCTATCACACAGTAATAGACATAATAGAACCATTAGGATGAGAAAGGGATATTATTTTGCAGTGACTTTCCAAAGTTCCAAATATTCAAGAAAAACAGAACACTCTCAAGACAGTGACATCTTACTATGCTGAATTAACATAAACTCAGACCTTCTCATGCTATTTCATGCCTAGGGGTTATCACAGCATAGACGAGGTATTGATCACTCGATTGTAATTTTATGGTTGCTAATTACATAATTCCTTCACTAATTTTTGAATTGAATTTTCTTTGTTTAGGTTTGGAGTGGGTTTGTTGTGCTGTTTCGATCTCCAACGCATTGGTGAGGATCTCACTCACCCTTTTCTTGGCAAACAAGATTTATTTTGTCCTTGTTGTGCATCTAGCTACAATAGAATAGAACAATCAAGCGGTTAGTATAAGAAAAGTTTTAGCTGCATTTATTCATTTTTTTCAATGCCAAGGATCAGTCCATCTGTACTTTGATCTGTAATTGCTCACAACTCACATTTACACAACTAGCATGTAGAGTGTAGGGATGCTTTCCGAAACTTTAGCTAATAGAAAAATGCTTCCAGCATTTAGGTAGATCACGAGTACACAACGCATGCATGAGCAGTTCCTGAATGTGTAAATTGCTGAAAGTATATGTGTTCATTTTCGTTGAGCCTAGCTTATTAGCGAAATGTATAGGATAACTCATGCAAGTAGCAACCAGTTTTCGATTTATGCAGTCAGAGGCTGCTACCTGCATCACTATACATACCTCCCTCCTTCTCTCACTCACTCTGTATAGTTTTAAAGGAATAGAGCATCTTCCTCAAACACTATGTATTTTTCAAATGCTAAACATTCATGCACAATTAATGAAAGTAAGAGCTCCAGAATGATAGTTGATACTTTTTAGCTTACTTAGTAAGAGCTCCAGAATTCTCCTTAATAAGTGCGTGATGTATATATTTTAGTGTCACCCATTGTGAGCCCTAATTTTTATGGATGGATTGGTGTATTGTCATTTAATGCTTCAATATTAATTAGTGCGATTTCATTGCATTGCTTTCATGAATCATATATTCAGATGTGGGAAATGTTCCTTGCGAAATAATCATTGGTAGTTTTGGGAAACAATTTGGAGGAAATTCAGATGCACAAAGAAGAAAGTTTGTCACATGAAGCAATGTTGGAGATTTAAGTATGTTGGTTGGCTGCTTCGTTGTTGCAGCAGTTCTCAAATGTCTCTTTGTTTTCCTTTGTTACTCAGAATTGTCATCTCTTTGTTTCCCTTTATCATATCTGGTTTATTAATTTATTTTCTTACTATTAAGTTTTCTATATGGAATTGTCAGAAAAGAAAATTGCCTTCCTTTTTTTTTATCAAGATCAATATTCAGTAATATTGCCAAGTTATATTAAACATGATATCTTGTGGCTATTGGATAGTGTTGCTATTGTTGTATGCTCCTTTTCTTTTCTCATAAAGAATTAAGGAACTTGCATTGATTCTCCTCAAATTGTTGATGCGTTTCTTCATTTTTTATGTATAGAACTTTGAAAGGGAAGAAGAAAAAGAAGAAGAAAAAAGTCAGAGGGGAGGGGAGATCACAACAATCACCAAACACAAGAGGTGCGCTCCACAATAAATCAAAAACCCAATAGAACTTTTGTGTTCTGCATGAAAATTGATTGGGTTCTCATGGTTAGTCGGCTTTGCATTTATTGGCCTCTTGATATTTCGTTATTGTACATGGTATGGTCCAATAGCAGCAATAAGTTAGAAACATCGAGCCACACTACTAATGCTTCAAGGCCTTAGCTATAATAGTATAATGAGTCCATGTCATGCATCTTCTATACAAATTTGCATGGAAGTTAAGCAGCCAGAATTAATATATGTATGTTCTTTTTCCAGAAATGCATCACAAGGTGGTAGCACTTATGTCCTTTGTAAAATTTGGAAGGGACGAAGCACCACTATAGTTTTGTGCTATTTGGTACGACAAACCGCTAATTATATAATAGTTTCTTGTTTTCCTTCATTCTACATATGCCAGCTTATTATCTGTGTAACTTGCAGATTAGGTACATGAACATGGCGCCTGAAGATGCTTTGGATCATGCACGATCTGTAAGGCCCAGAGTGCTTTTAGCACCATCACAATGGTAGGCATGCAACCTGACCTCTTATGTAGTTGTGTACTACCTAAATGATATAATTATTACTCTCTGGTCTCTATAAAATTAAAATTCTGCAGCTATTGATATGCTTCTTTCCTGTTGCTTTTTTTCCCGTAGGCTGTTAAAGTATTTAGCATTTGCACCACCAGATGCCTTCCAATATAGAGATGAAACCTAACCTGCTCAGTGAAATCTGGTGAACTGATTAGTGCTGCCACCGCCTAATGCCTTTCAATCCAGAGTTCAAACCAAACCTGCTTAGTAAAATTTGGTGAAGAATACAGTGAAGTAGCCATTACAGAGCTTGAAGTTGATGGCTACACCACCGAATTCGACAGTGAGCATTTTGTTTTACCGTTGTGTCAAAGTATGCTATCCAGGCCAACCAAGCCCCACCGGGTTCAATGATGCGGTGTTCATAATCGATGCGAGATCTCAAGGGCTATGAGACTGGCGATCGATGCCGGTAAGGATGTTGTCTCGATGGAGGTGGTAGTCAGGCACAAGCCCATCATGAGGAGGCTATCTTGCTTCCTTGGGCCCTTGAAGCTTACCAACAATTGCGAACCACCTCCAAGCCGTCTTACTGAGGTCCGCGCCTGCCAGGTAGACTTGCAATGGTTTATAGATTTTTTCCATGTTCTAAATCAGCAGAGTGTAATTTATCGGCATGAGTTTCCACAGCCTGTGCAACGCCCTCGGGAGAAATTTGTACGTTGTCAGTGGAGAGAGAGATTTGAGTGCACCTGATTATAGTTCGTGATTTCATTGTTTGGATGGAATAAAAAAGGTGTACACGTTTGGTATGAAGGTCTCATAATGCCTGCCGCCTCCTCAATATTTTTGGTCTTTCTCACGTCTGCTGTAGAGGACAGTCCGATGCATATGTGGTATGGGGTTTTGAGAATCGCTAAATCTATGCAACTAAGTAGGGATGAAGATTAATATATGCAACTAAATGTGGTTATGAGAAGATTAAGTTGGTCATTAGTTTTACAGGTGTCATTATTCCAGAAATTTGAATTTAATTGCCCTACTAAAATACATATATTCCTTTGGTTGATGGCTAATAATAAATTGCGCAAAGTGAATCAAATTCGAAATCAGCATGTCAATGATCTTTCTTGCATCTTCTCTTGGGAACATGAATATGTGTGACTATGTGTCATTTATTATGTTATTAGCTAAATGTTCTTGGCAGAAGATTTTTGGAAGTTTTCAAAAACGCATTGGTATGACCATCACACAGGGGGAAACTATCCCAAATGTAGGTGTCTACCTCCACAATCCTATTTTCTCCCACGAACAACTCTACATCATGCTCTCACGAGCTACTGCTAGGAGCAAAAATACTTGTTGTGTCAGGAAAGGATACATGCTTCAATTTTGGGACATTTACCAAAAATATCATCTACAAAGATGTTCTTACGTTGTAGATACCTTATGTAGTACCTCAAGATGTTTTGTTTGTATTCATGTTGGATAAGACTCAACATAAAACATTTGTTTACGATTTGATTTATTTACTAGGGTGCAGAGATTTTTTTCACCTGATATGTGTGTGCAAAAAAAATTTATATTTATTATACGGTTTAGTATTTTGTTAGATGATATGTACCACTCTCTTTTTATATTTCCTTGCATCACACGAGCACCTTACTAGCTCGGGAATTCGTCCAAATAATTTCTGTTTGGAATGAGGAAAGAAGTTTTTTTTTGTACCAGTATAGACAGAATTACAACTCATCCTTGACAAAATTTACCTTGCTCCACCTGATTGTAATTCTTGTATTGATGCTTTTGTGGTGATTCATTTTTAGTTCCCAGAATAGATCCCTTGCTTAATCTTCGCGTAAGTCCTATTCTATTAGTACTTGGATTTGTGTTAAGTTCATTACTTAAATTACAACTATGTCATGCTTAGCAGAAGGGTCCGTAGATGGCCGTGATACTTTTCTCCATGCTATGAGGGATATTATTAGCAGTCACTCAAGTAACCAGACTTTGATTAATAATTTGTAATGACATTGTCTACCAAAAGTTGGAATAATTCAATCATCTTTTCATTTTCTGTATATGCTCAAGCAATGACACCAACATATGTTTCAACATATGGTTTTGTTGAAAATTCGATGATTGTATATTCGAGTGAATAGTATGCTTGGGACACAGTTAGTATGCATTGCATACTAAAATTTTGGTTCAAGTATGAGTTTCCGTTGTAACGCACGGACACATGACTAGTGTGTAGTTAAATTTCTCTAAGCTTGACGCATGGGGTGCATGAGGTGCAAACTGCAGACTCCCCCTCTCAACGTAAACAACGTCCAATCGATTTTAGAATAAATTTATTGGAGTTCAACGTGGGACTTTGGGGTGTTATCACTTATATACGCGGAGATGTCTAAGTGAAATCTGTTATGAATAGCATTGGTATTCATCGCGAGACTAATAAGTCAATATATAGTACATGTATAATATATATAGGTAACCTTGTACACAACAGAGAAAATACACCGGTAATAATACACATCTAACACCCTCCTCAAACTTATATTAGATCAACAACATGAAGTTAGGAGAGATAGAAGTTGTGTTACGCTTTGGTCTGTGCCTTTGTAAAGAAGTCTGTCAACTGAAGCTCTAAAGGTACATACTGAAGAGCAACAACTTGGTCCTGTACCTGTGTCCGCATATAGGACGCAACATGTGTTTGCACCAATATGCTTTATAAGCTCATGCACATGTGCTATTCCATCCCATGCATGTCACCTTCAATGATTATCTAAAAACAACAACGAAGTAAGCATGGTTCAAGACCCAGCAAATACATCATAGAACAATAAATAAACAACTTATCATTCAATTAAATCATTATCATCGTTATGCTCATACTCAATTAATTATATAATCTCTTGTGTAGTTAATTAACACAAATAAGCTTTCATGTATGCAATGCTCAAGTATGCTCCATGCTCATATGCAACTCAATCAGCTGATACCAGTATAGAGTGATCACCCACTACTACAGAAAAGGTCTTCACAGGCAGTTCAAAAACGTCATCACAGAAGGTTTTGTAAGCCGTCTGAGTTTATCGGTCAGTAATGACATGAGGTCATCACAGACGGTTCAAATTGTCTATGAAAAAACTATTACAGACGGTTCTGAATAAGAACCAGACGGTTCTAAACAAGAACCGTCTGTGATAAGTAATTATCACAGACGGTTCTTGTTCAGAACCATCTGTGATAGTTTTTTCTATTGCAAAAAAAATCAGATTTTGAGCCAAACCAATCAATTGTTGGACAGCAGTTTCCATATGACAACTAAAATCCAATTAAAATTCTGATGGCAAGCACATTATAGGAAAGGGAAACCAAAAGGTTTCACAACGTCCCATCCGAATGGGAAGAAAGAATAAAGTTACAAAGTTAAACTAGCTGGAAACCATCTGTGCCTCCAAGCTCCTGAAGAACTCATCGGCTTCTTGGATTGATCTTGTGAGATTCTCTCTGTGCCTCACCAGCATATCACAAGTTGTTCTTGCATGTCGTCCGAGTTCGACTCAAGCTCATCGACAAGGAGAGATGACTGAAAACCTCCGGTAGCGCTCCGACCCTAGGTAACACAAAATTAAGATCATTTTTTTTACAACAAATAGCCAACAAATTGTGTATGTTTTGGGGATGTATACGTACCTTCCAGCAGTCTACCTCCTGCGGCAAACAAGGAGCTCCTCCGCATCCCTCCTCCTCCTCCTCGTCGACTGTGTCTCCTCGCCGAACCGTGACAGGGAATCGAGGGTGGTCGCTGGAGCTCGGCGTGGGGAGGGGAGAGGGAGAGACTGATGGAAGACAAGGCTGAGGTGGCTATAATATATAAGGACAGCGCTAAAATATTTTGCCTCCCACGCACGCGTTCAAAAAATTTCGACCTCCTGCATTGCGAATCACAGACAGTTTTATACAAAAACCGTCTGTGATGACTGTAATACTTCACATACGGTTTTTCTATGAAATCATTTGTGATTTTACCATGGCTTGGAATTTTCCTAACACTCTAATTTTACCATGACTTGAAATGCCAATCCTCTGCTGCGCCCCTATTGTGGTAGCTAATCCTCTGTCGTGCCCTTGCCGTGGCACCCCATCCTCTGCCACGCCTCTGCCGTGGCACCCCATCCTCTACGGCGCCCCTGCCAAGCCCTGCTGCAGCAAGTCGTCACCCTACCAAACCCTACCGTGGCAGAGGATTGGGTGCCGCGGTAGGGTTTGGGCAGCCAATCCTATACTGTGCGCCTGCCATGGCACCCCATCCTCTATTGCGCCCTACCAAGCCCTGCCGTGGCAAGCCGTCGCCCTGCCAAACCCTACCGTGGTAGAGGATTAGGAGCCGCGGTAGGGTTTGGGTAGCCAATCCTATACCATGCCCCTACCATAGCACCCCATCCTCTGCCGCGCCCTTGCCAAGCCCTGCTGCGGCAAGCCGTCGCCCTGCCAAACCCTACCACGGCAAAGGATTGGGTGCCACGGTAGGGGCACGATAGAGGATTGACTACCACGACAGGGGCGTGGCAGTAGATTGTGATTTCAAGTCATGGTAAAAACCAGAGAGCTAGTGATTTCAAGCCATAGTAAAAATCAGAGAGTTAGTGATTTCAAGCCATGGTAAAATCAGAAATACTTATCACAGACGGTTTTTAATACAAACCGTCTGTGATGAGGACGGAAAGTCATAGACGGTTCGTGTTGAAAATCGTCTGTGAAGTATCACAGACGGTTCTTGTTCAGAACCGTCTGTGATACTTCACAGACGGTTTTCAACACGAACCGTTTGTGATATTATTTCTTCACAGACGGTTTTTAGTGTAGCCAGTAACACAGATGGTCGGTAAACTAAAACCGTTTGTGATTGTATAATACGGATGGTTTTGGTCAACCGTCTGCGATGAGGCATCCAGTATTAGCCTTTTTGTAGTAGTGACCCGTCGATAAACTACTCTATCCTTCACTCTCGTAAAGTCCCTATCGAAGTAGGTTTTGATGTAGAGCTCTCCAGACTAGTCATATAACATTACTCACCGACCTCACCAAAATAGTTACATGGCTTTCTCACCAACCTGGCTCGTACAACTCTTGTCATGATGCAACCTTTTTTATTAACCATTATCATTATTACTGTCGGTGTTTTAGAACCGAACTTACGTAAAGATTGTTTGATTCGGGGGGTCTCCTAGAATAGAATCATGCAGAGAAATTGACACGGGAATTTTTATACAGGTTCAGGCCTTCTCCGGAGAGAATAACAACCCTACTCCTGTGTGTGTATGGTATTGAGTGTATACTGAACAATCAGGGGAAAAACTAAGACTATTACAGATAGTGCTTGTATTCCTGATGGCTCGATCCTCGATCCCCGATCCCTTTCTCTAGTTGCCGCCTTTTATAGTACGTGAAGGAGCGGCAGTTACTCCAGGTAAAGCGGCGCCTCATCACCTCCTGTAACGGGCGCATGTTGGTAGTAATTACCGGTGTATTAATTCCTCCACGTCGCTCAATGACTATATACCGAGATAATGGGTATTACGTGCCATTATTACGTAGAATAACAACAGATGATGACCGTTTGAATCCCTTAATCAATAAGACCCACTTGTCTCGCAGTGTTCATTTGATTATAAGGTGGTCGTGAGCTGACCTAGTCGAGAGAATCTACGATTATGAGGTAGTCGTAGCAAGACTTACGACTATGGGATAGTCGTAGCATAACTTACGACTATGGGGGTGGTCGAGAAGAACTTACGACCATCCATTTGGTTCTTCCTTCATAATATTAAGGGTACACTCGGGGTTCACATGACGTCATATTTACCTATAATAAAAATTATAGATAAAAGGTAAAATGAGGATTATTATATCCTCGCCATCTAGCCCTCGACTTCAAGTGAAAGCAACTTACTTGGTAAAGGGGTTCTAGATGGTCTTACGATCATGAGAGGATCGTAGAAAATAATCGAAGGAAAAACTCTTCGATTGTATACTACTTTGACCAGAAATGTGCTTGGTCAAGAAAATTGCTTACGACTATCAAGTGGTCATAAAAGCATTTCTACGATCACAAGGTGGTCGTAATATAGTGATCGGAAGAAGGAACTTTCCGATTATCATTTCCTTTGGTTGAAAAGATCTAACCAAGGAAGTAATTTCGCTTGAGATGTAAACGCAAACCTGAATTTCTCGAACGGACACACTGGGGAATCTCAAACGACGCCTGTTAGCCTGTCTGTTGAAGCGGTTCCCGAGATGGTGGCGACCCTTGGAATGTCACGCCTCCGGCTCAAGGTACACGGTTATATATACTCACCGGAGGGTAAAACCTAAGATCTTACTTTTCCCCCAAATTGCTCCTCGCTTTGTTCTTCAAGCTCTTGCCTTCTCACTTGTTGAAGTCGTTCTTGCCTTCTCCGCTGCCACTCCAATTGTGCCCTCTTTTTCTACCCAAAATTTCCTGTTTCCGAGAGAGATGGCTAGGAAAGTTTCTGATTGGGAAGAGTCGGAGATGGATGCGCGAAGATTCAAGCCCTAGTTGTCGCGGAAGATTCAGAGAAGACTCTTGTGAAATGGCTTAGGCATTTGGGCAAGATTGGCCGTCGAGGAGAATGGGCAAATTCCGTCTTCGTGCTTATTGTGAGTGTGGCCTTCAACTGCTCACCCCTTTTCACTGTTGTGCTCGAGCATTTTGGGGTGGAGTTAGTGAACCTTGGTCCTAACTCTATCACCATGCCGGCGTTTTCATATATTTGTGCGAGGCGACAGGAATTCGGCGGACCTTGAGCTTTTCCAATATTTCTATGGAATGTCTCGGCAAGCGGGATTCTTTGGAAGTTGTGGTCTAAAACTCCATGACGGAAGTCGAGGGAGTATATTCAGAGTTTCACCGGTCTTCGCGGGTCGGGATGGAGGAAGAGGTGGTTTTATCGAAAGTCACCTCGGAAGATGACCTCTCTTTCGTGGGAAAGGTCTTTGAAAAGCAATCTTCATGGGATTCGACTCTGAAGATATCGGTCGGATTGCCCTTATGTTCAAGCTATCAAGGACTTGAAGAAGAAAGGGTCGACGGATGGCATGTGGTGAAAGATTTCATCACACGCTGAATTAGTCCTTTGAAGAAACGAGCATCCCTATGTGGAGATATTAAGGGGCTATGACCCAACCAGGGACTACAACGAGGGTAAGTGAATTTTCGACTTAGCTCTCGATTTGGTCTTTCTGCAAAGTTGTTTAAAAGATGCCTTTATCTGTTTGAACAGATCTTTCACCAGCGGAGATTGACGTTAGAGTCAAACTCGTTTGTGAGAAGTCTTCGCCACTTAGTGTGGCGGTTCCTAAAATCCTTGCGATCGTATCCGCAGAGGAAAGGATGGTTCGCCTAAAGGTAATCAGTAGTTGATTTTATCTTTAAGACTTTATAGTCGTAGAAAGAACTTACGACTAGAGAAATGTTGTAGAAAAAACTTACAACTTGATACTGGTCGTAGAAAATCTTACGACCAGTTAGTAATTCTTCTCTTTCTGTTTTGCTTTACAGAAAGTAGGCATGGAAAATCGTCGGGATGATGAAGAAGGCATCTCGATAACCATCGGTGCGGGGTTGACAAAGGACAAAGGCTCGGCTCCTTCGTCCAAGAGACGCCGACTTTTAAGGAGTGACGACAAAGGAGGGCGAGCTCGAGTTCTAGTCCTTGACGGATCCTCTGCAAAGCTTGTGGCGTACATAGCAAGAATCAAGCCGAGGCTAAAATAGTTGAAGTGGAGGAGGTCAAGTAGTGAACCTCTAAAGCGCAAACCTCGCAAGACCAAGGTACCCTTCTATTATGACAAAAATCTTTCGCAGTTTCGCCACTCCGGTTTTGTTAAGCACTTGGAAAAGGAGAACTGGAAAGATTTTATGTCTTTTGTGAAGGATAATACCGCTCGAAGAGAGCCTATGGTGATGGCAATCTTTGCTCTTGGAGTGGTCGAGACCGATCTCGGCCATCCGAAAGTCGAGGAGACCGAGAGATGGTCCCTGTTCAAAATCCACGACCGGACGTGGTCGTGGCTAAGCCCATTCTTCAACTCGAACTTCGACCAGAAGTGGTCGTAGAGAAGAAGAAATCTTCCGTTGGGAAAGTGACTCCCAAATTCCTGTTTAGGTCCAAGGTGCAGAGGTATGTGAAATATACTAAAGTGTAAGAACAGAATTTACCTTTTTCCTTTTCACAACCTGAATTGCTTTCCTTTTGCTGTTTTTAGCCCGACTCCTTCAGCCCCCGAGAATGCTTCCGTTGAGAAGCCTATTGCTACCTCTCCAGCTGCTGGAGAGATAACAAGGGAAGTGGTCGAGGGATCATCCTCGGCCCAGGTGGTAGAGGAAGTCGTGGCGCCTGAAGTGGTTACGACAACCAATGAGGTACATGTTGTACCCAGTAAGGTAGCGGTTACAACCTCTGAAGTAGCAGCGGTGACCACAGAGATGGTCGTGGAGACTCTAGCAGCAGATGCGACCACTGAGATGGTCGTGAAAGCTCCAAACAATAGCCTGCGACTCATCGAGGCGGGGCGCCACGACCACCGAGATGGTCGTGGATAGAACAGAGGCAACCGCTGCGAAGCCTCTGGTCAAGATGGTGGCGGTTACGCCCACCGTCTTGGGAAAGGAGATCGTTGCGAGCGTTCCTCCGGTACCCAAAGAGAATTCGGTTACGTAATCAAGAAGAAGAGTATTTCAACCGCGACTTCTTTGGGCTCGCTTCCATCGTAGGGTCTTCGCTTTCAGATCTCGCGATCGAAGTCCCCCATCCCAACGATATTCCCAATAGAGGGATACCTTTGATAATGAACGTCTTGAGAAGGTTTGGTGGAACCAAGTCACGAGGGTAGACAAGTCAAGATCCGGAGTGGTTTACTCGATGTTTGCTCGATCAACTATGAATGTAAGTACTTAATCGTACTTATATATACAGTATAATCTTCTCTTGTTTCTCTTTGTCTTTTCATCTTGCGTAAAGCTATAGAGCAAATTCTTTGTTGTCGGTGAATATCATCGACAACTTCTAGAGTATGACAGAAAAAGAGGAACTTTGCAAGCAGCAGAGAGGTGGTAAGTCATCGCTATTCATAGTCACCTTGGATTTGACTACTTATATAGTGCTTACGGATTTGTCATGGAAAAACTTACGACTAGGTAATGGTCGAAAAGACTTATGACCAAATGGCTTTGTCGTAGAAGAACTTACGACTAGGTTAATGGTTGTAGAAGAACTTACAATCGATTGACCCATGCTCATGTCCACTGTTATCCTTTGCAGGTTAAACAGTGACGCCAAGACCTTAGCCGACTCGCTCGATTATGAAAAAGAGGAGTCGAAAAAGTTTAGGGAAGAGGTATTAGACCTCCGGAAAAAGCTTAAAGAAGCTAACTCTACAACCATGAAGTCACAGGAAAAATTAAACAGTAAGTGCTGAACTTAAGACTGCTTATATCTTTGATCTTTACCTAACTCTTGCTTCTTTTCAGAAAAAAGAAGACGAGGCGAAAAAGCTCGAATGAAGTTAGAGAAAACTTGATTATTCACGAGCTTACTCGTATGTCCAAAAATAAAGATCAAAACCTTGAGGCGTTGGGAACTTCGAATATCAAGTAAGTAATTCTTTACTGCGGTCCTTACGAGTTATTTCCTTTTCTCACTTCCACTTCCTTTCTAGCAATGGACGTTAAATTGAGAGAACTTGAGGCTGAAATCGCGGATAAAGCCGTGATTTATAACGCACAAATCCTTATTGCAAAGAAGAATGTAGAGGATATTGTATCATGGGAGAAAAAGTATGCCGAGACCGTTGCTTCCCATAATGAAGAGGTCAAGAAGTTGGATTCTCAACTAGTGGGTAAGAAATTCTTTTACCCGTGATTATTTTTGTTTTTTTTTCCTCTAGGAGTTTATTTTTGTTTGACCAATCTTATTTCTTGAGCAAGTGGTCGAAACAAAAAGCTCATGAGGCTTCGACTTGTACCCAACAGAGATGGAAGTAATGAAGATTAAACTTCAAGGAAACATCACGCTCTGAACAATGTGCTTGGTGAGCTACATAGTGAGGAAAGACTCCTCAAGATGATACAATAGCTGCTCACACAAGTACCATTGGGGATCAAGTCGATTTTGCAAGATCCGTGACCACTCTGAAGGCCAACTAAAATTTGAATCGATAAAGGAGGCGGTCGAAATCGCATAAGTTATGCATTAGCAAAACTTAAAGCTCATGACCCCAACCTTAATGTGCAACCACTAAAGCCAACTTCAACCGCTCTGAAGCGAAGGAAGACGTCGATGGAGGAGATGCAATCGGTTAGTAGGAAAGTTTCAGAGGAGATGCGGTTGGGCTCTCCTCTTGAGTAGTCAGTAATGAACTTGTGAAAACAGTCTTTTGTTGATGTAATCCATCTTGTTCCTGCAAATCATCTTGTCGAGTAGTTAGTAACTCAAAAGATAATTAACGAATTTAAAGACTAAGAAATGAAGTCAAATGTGATGACTTTATCCTAGCCCCCGACTATTTGCTTAGTTTGTGAAAACTAAGTAAATAGTTTTGTCTCCTGCAAATCATCTTGTCGAGTAGTTAGTAACTCAAAAGATAATTAATGAAATAAAGACTAAGAATTGAAATCAAATTATCCTAGCCCCCGACTATTTGCTTAGTTTGTGAAAACTAAGTAAATAGTCTGTAGAAAGGGTTTCTGAAAACAGAGAGGTTTGTTTAACTTGTAGTTTTTGGGTCTCAATTGTAATGCACTGGTCGAAAGGGTGGTAACGAGTTGACACTAGGAAGTTCCTTCTAGTGGGCAGGACCACGTGCAGATAGGAGAGGCTTCGACTAGGTAATGTTAACATCTTTGACTAGTTTAATCAAATCGAGAACGGCAACTTGAGTTAAGCAAACGTCTAGAGGACTTTAAAATATTTACTCGTCCTTCTCCGGTGGACTCGATAAGTCATCTGGTAGCAAGAGTAGGAAACTGAACAAAGCTAGGAAGCTCCTTCCAGTGGGCAGGACCATGTGCAGAGAGGAGAGGCTTCGACTAGATGTGTCTCTTCCTCCGACCAGTTGAGATGAAACGAGTACACCCAAGACGGTTAAGCAAATCTGAGAAAGTGCGCTCTTCTTAGAGTATTTTTCAAATTAATCAAGAAAAAAACTAAGGTGAAAAGAGTTGGCCTTCAAAAATATTTCGACTAAATAAAACCCGAGTTCTTTGTGTTGGTCATAAAAGCGAGTAACGAGTCGACACTAGGAAACTCCTTCTAGTGGGCGAGGACCACATGCGAGAGAGGAGAGGCTTCGACTAGGTGATGTTATCGCCTTGACCAAAGGTAAAGAAAGCGGGTGTTTAAAACATAGTCGAAAAATAATGAAAGCACTACTCAAAAGTAAGACAATAGAGATAGAAAAACACGATTCTTTATTGTCAGAATGGTCGGTTACACATAGAACTTGCGTGAATCGGGTCGATGTTCCAAGAATTCGAGAGAACTCGGCCGTCTTCCATTGCCAATCGCATCGACACAGACGAGTAACTTCCCCATGTGTAAGGACCTTCCCACTTGGGAGAAAGTTTGTTCCGATTAGACTTGGATTGGCAAAGCCTCAATACCAAGTCACCTCTGAGAAGGTCAGTGAGGTTGAACCTTACGATCGTAGTATCTTCGCAGGCTTGTTGGTAGATTGCCGAACTAATTAGGGCCTGGTTTCTCCTTTCTTCAAGTAGATTAATATCATCTGCTCGAATTTGTTCTGGTTGGAGTCCGTGAATGTTTCGACTCGTGTTGACCGTATCTTTAGTTAGGAGGAAGCATAGCTTCAAAGACCAAGACTAAAAAGAAAGGTGTTTCTCCCAGAGTCTGATGGTAGTTGTACGAATCGCCCATAATCTGAGGGTAATTCTTGTACCCAAGCCCCGAGCGCTTGATGAGTGGTCAAGACTCGAGTTTTAATTCCTCTCATTATTTGGCCATTTGCACGCTCGACGCCCCATTACTCGGGGATGGGCCATGTAGCATAACATAACTTGGTACCCAACTCGTCATAAAATTCACGAAATTTTGCGCCGAAAATTGCTTACCATTATCGTAATTATTCGACTTGGTACTCCAAATCGAGTAATTACGCATCTCATCATAAACCGCTTTGTCGTTGTTATCGATCACGAGTTCGCTTCAATCCATTTTGTGAACGATCAATAGCCACAAAAGGAACTCGAAACCTCCCGGAGCTTTAGGAAGCGGTCCCGAGGATATCAAGACCCAAGGTTGCAAAAGGCCAAGATAGAGGTATTGTTTGTAATGCCCGATTTGGTTGGTGTATTTGCTGCTATGAAACCGCATCGACACACTTTTTAACCAACTCTTTAGCATCGTATAGGGTCATTGGCGGTAAAAACCTTGTCGAAAAGCCTTGCCGACCAACATTACAGAGGAAGCATGATTTCCACAAATGCCACCATGTATGTCGTGAAGGAGTGTTAATCCTTCGCTCTGCGGAATGCATCGCATGAGCACCCCTTGAGTACCTCGTTTATAGAGAACTCCTTGACCAAAGTATACATTTTGGCTTTTAGGGATAAGCGATCGCCTCGAGATTGTCTTCGCATGTAACCCTTCGAAGATAATCATAGATGGGCGCCATCCATGTATCCTCGTATTCTAGAGAGGCTGTCTCAATAGGAGGTGTCTCGGCTCTTCGACCTGAGAAGGCTTCGAGTTGTTCCAAGAAGACTCGTTTTGGTACTTCAGATCCGAAGAAGCTATTCGAGCAAGCCGGATGCGAGGAAATTATCCTTCGAGGATGAATTGTGCCTCAAACCTAAAAAATGCTTTTCTAGCTTACGTACTTCGATAAGTACCGAGACATTGTCGGATTAGAGCTTTGGTACTTTCTACCGACTTGATTCACGACTAGTTGAGAGTCTCCTCTCACGAGTAGTCGGCGAATCGAGAGCGCCATTGCGTCAGATACCGACTAGCAAACCTTCAGATTCTCGCCACATTATTAGTGGCCCGAAAGTTTAATTGTATGGCATACTTTAAGGTCTCCCGGTAGGAGATACCAGACCACCTGACCGAGCCACTTAAAGTAAGCGACCCGTCAAAGTACATCGTCCACTGGTCGTGGGAATCGTACTGGGGATCCTAAACAGGTTCAGGATTTGTCCATTTGGCGACAAAGTCTGCCAAGATCTGGGATTTAACGGCCGTTTGGGACACGAAATGGATGTCGAACTCCCCAAGTTCGACTGACCATTTTGCCATGCGTCCCGCTGTTTCCCTATTCTGGAGGATCGCTCCCAAGGGAAACTCAGGCAAGACTGACTAGTTTGTGCTTTCAAAATAATGCCGCATTTCCTCAAGACATGAGGAGGGCATCTGAAGCTTTTGGACCCGAGGGTAACGCTCCTTAGGTCGTGTAAAACTTCACTTACGTAGTAAACTGGTCGTTGTACATTTTCACGTTCTACAACCAAGATCGCTACCGACCGCTCGTGGCGTGGCGACTAGGTAAACCAAGAGCGTTTCTTCCGCCTCGAGAGACCGAATAGGAGCACTAAGAAGGTACCTCTTGACATCCTCAAAGGCAGCGTTTGCCTCATTCGACCACTCAAAACTTTCGTGTCTCCTTAGAAGTTTAAAGAAAGGTAGTCCCTTTTCTCCCAGTCGTGCGATGAAACGACTTAGAGCCGCCATGCACCTAGTGAGTTTTTGGACTTCTTTCCGTGTAGTTGGAGGGCGCATTTGTAAAATGGCTTTTATCTTTTCGGGATTCGCTTCAATTCCTCGTATAGATACTAGGAATCCAAGCAATTTCAAGAGATTCCAAACACACACTTCTCGTGATTAAGTTTTAGCGATGTTTTACGAGATTGTCGAATATTTCTTGTAGGTCGGTAATATGATTAAGTTTCTTGATGCTTTTGACAACTAAGTCATCAACATAGGCTTCTAGATTTCGGCCTAATTGAGATGAAAAAGTTGCTGCATCAAGCGTTGAAAAGAAGCGCGGCATTTTTTAGACCAAATGGCATTTTGACATAGCAAAATATACCAAATGGTGTAATAAATGCGGTCTTTTCTTCATCGTCTAGACACATATTAATCTGGTGATATCCGAATATGCATCTAAAAACTTAACATTTCACAACTGCGCAGAGAGTCAACCAACCGATCGTACGAGGTAAAGGAAAATCGTCTTTTGGACAAGCTTTATTAAGATCAAGAAGTCACGCACATACGCCATTTGCCGCTTGACTTTCTAACCATTACAGGTTAGCCAACCATTCGGATGGTTGACCTCTTATAAAGCCCGCTTTAAGTAGCTTATCCAATTCGATTTAATAGCATCTCGTCGATCAGGGCAAATCTCCGCAATTTTTGTTTTACTGGTACTTTGTCGGCCGTAAGGCTAGCTCGCATGCTCGATCACCTCCCCGGGACTCGGGCATGTCGATGCTTGCCACGCTAATACATCTGCGTTAGCTCGGAGGAAGGTGATGAGGGCGTCTTCCTATTTGGGGTCGGAAGTATCCTCGATGCGAGCGATCTTCGAGGGCTCCCTGTGTCCGAGAGGAACCTCTTTGACTTTGTCGCTCGACTTTGGTGCGACTTTTAGGCTTCGACTTGCTAGTCGAAGGTCGACTTTCTTCTCGAGTTGGTATTTGTCCTACCATCTCAAGGGATCGCGATCGCGGTATCGCCATCTTCTTGTCACAATGGATTGTAATTACTCCTTTGGGACTGGCATCTTAATACATTGATATCCATAATGAGTAGCCATTAGGAATTTTGCCAAAGTTGGTCGTCCGAGTATGGCGTTATATGTATGTCGAAATCGACCACATCAAAGGAGATTTTTCTCATTCTGAAATTACTTGGTGAACCAAATGTTAAAGGAAGAGAAACTTGACCAATTGGTTTGGCGAAGATCCCAGACAATCCCATGGAAAGAGTATCGCATCGGTCTTACTTTGGTCCCGGTACTTGCATGTCATCCGGGGCACTCGAATAAAATATTTAACGAGCTTCCACCATCAACCAAAACTCGATTGACCCGACAATTGTTGATGGTGGGTTCGACCACGATTGGGTATCGACTGTCGAGTCGAAGGATCGGCGATCACCCTTCTCGAAAGAAATGGTGACTTCCGACCACTTCGATAATTTATTGACGAGAGGAGGATCTATGGAGTTTACCTCGCTCAAGATCCTTGAGCCGTCGCTTTGATTCATATGCCGATGATCCCCGTAGATGTGTTCAATGGTGTGTTGCGGATCCTGGGCAGCATCTCCTCTTCGTCATCTCAAGATTTATGACCACTTGGTTTGACCTACCGCCGAGGGTGGGAAGTGGTCCTTGTCGTTGTAGTAGTCTTCAAGCTTTCGTTGGAAGACGGCGATTCTGAAGGTCATGCCCTTCCTTTTTATGGAAAGGACACCACCTAGGCTTATCATTTTTCCGATCAGCGCTTACCTTTGCCTCTCGCTCGAGTGTGGCTTGATGTGCGTGGCTCTTTATCATTCATGACCAATACCTCCTTGGAACCGCTGGGTTTTGACCCTTCATCTTATTCTTGGACTTTTTGCTTTCTTATCCTTCTTCTTACCAACTTCGCTTTGGCTCTCGAGATGGATTGTCTTCACGATCGATTGTGTTGTTCCACTCGACCGCCTCGAGGCGAGTATATCGATCGGCCATTTCAAGAGTTCGCGATGTAGTAGGAGGATTTAAAGCAATATCCTCTGTTATCCTTCTACTACGGACTCGCTTGAAAGCCCCGATGACAGATGAATCGAAACTTAGGAATTGAGTTCTTAACCTGATCAAGCGCTTGATGAACCGGGCGCAATGTCTCGTTGTCGATTCGTCTCATCCGTGCAAGTCGTCCTCCTTTCGGGGTGATTGTATGTGCCTTGGAAATTTGCCAAGAGAAGATCGTAGAGAT
Source organism: Phyllostachys edulis (assembly GCA_036346405.1). Lineage (NCBI taxonomy): Eukaryota > Viridiplantae > Streptophyta > Magnoliopsida > Poales > Poaceae > Phyllostachys > Phyllostachys edulis. Next base: position 30,339,674 of record CM070565.1, on the reverse strand, counting down.
GTTGCTAAGAATAGATCGACTCGAGTGGTTGGTTTAGTAACCACGATCGAGCGGATCCTTCGAGTCTGATTGGAAGGTAATTTGCCATCACATGCTCTCCTCCTCCTGCCGCTCGAGCAATTTGTTGTATAAATTTGAAGGAATTCGATGGGATTTTGGGAACCATCAAACTTCTCCATGTTCACCGGTCGAAAACGAGGTGGCAATGAATGCTCGGAGATCGGCGAGAATGCCCGACATCCAAGAATGACTTCTTGACGCCTTTGCGTAAAAGAAGGGTTGATATCATCGGTGGTCGTACTCGGCGATACCCGATGTGAGTTGACCCGACTGTAATAGGTCTCGGTCCTACAAGGGAATACTCCTCGTAGTTTATCTCTTTGTTGTAGATTTCCATGTCGGAGTGGTGAACGATCACCTTCCGAGGAGCTTGTTGATCATCGGTCATTTGGAAGACATTTCTTCGAGTAAGAGATCGACACGACTTCTTTGCTTACCGATTTCTACGTGGTGATATATTGGATTGATCGGTAGTCGAAGAAGTCGTATGGGTACGACTACTTGAATGATGTCGACGAGGAGCTTCAATTTTTTCATTGTACTCGAAGCCTTTGTGCGATCTCTTCATTGAAGAGGTCGAGCTCTGGCGTTCGGGCTAGCTCTTGAGTTGGATTCTCGAGCAAATCATTGATGTCTTTGGAGCTCTCGAGCTTCCTCGATTGATATTGAATACGCCCAGCAATTTCTTCCGAGCTTCAATCTTCTTCCTTGAATTGCCTCAAGATTTTTCATGTTAGACTCTTGAGATTGCCTCAATGAAGCGAGAATATCGAGGATTTCCTGGCGCTCATGAAGGCGTTGGTCGTGTCCGCCAGATGGTGGTGTCCTCGCCATTGCCACGAGGGGCGATGTGTGACCCGGGAAGGGTCTCCATCTCGGTCTCTAGAAGAGTGATCTTGATCGAGGAAGGACGAAGACCTCCGCTGATGATTCTCACTTGCGCCGAGGCCTCTCCGCTTGAGGAGTCGTCGAGACACCATCCGGCGACTTGGAGTAATCCTCCAAGTAGGGAAGTCTGGTTATAACTAGTCTCCGTCGGCAAGTGTGACTGCGGAGAGATGGTCGAATTTGCGGGGAAAAGCATGCTTGATCCCCTCTCTCTGGCGTTATCCAGAGAGAGAATCACCAGATTTGGTGAAGTCCTGCATGTGGCTTCTAGAGCTTGCCTCACCAAGTCGGACCGCCTTAGGGGAACTTGGACACTTCGAGGAAAAACTCTCGTCGTGTCGTGAGTCCACCTAGGTGTGGTCCTGGTCAGATTGACCCTTGCCCCTTGAGAGGGTAGATTCCTCTCTTGGACGTACTGTTGTGGGGGATAAGGATCCCTCCTCAACTCCACCGGCGACATTGTCTCCTGGATCTGTGGGAAGATCCCCGGAGGCAGCAATGCCATAGGATGAGTCATCACTCGGTTCGTAACCGAATCCGGCATCCATGTCGACGTCTGCAGTCCGCCAAGTCGAACCAGTTCTCCTCGTTCCATTCTCCTGCCATGAGTGCATGAGATTTGGAAAACAGAGAGAATGTTTGACAAGAAATTACCAGAAGATCCCCACGGTCGGCGCCAACTGTCGGTGTTTTAGAACCGAACTTACGTAAAGATTGTTTGATTCGAGGGTCTCCTAGAATAGAATCATGCAGAGATTGACACGGAATTTTATCTGAGTTGGCCCTTCTCAGGAGAGAATAACAACCCTACTCTGTGTGTGTATGGTATTGAGTGTATCTTGAACAATCGGGGAAAAACTAAGACTATTACAGATAGTGCTTGTATTCACGATGGCTCGATCCTCGATCCCGATCCCTTTCTCTAGTTGCCGCCTTTTATAGTGCGTGAAGGAGCGGCGATTACTAAGTAAGCGGCGCCTCATCACCTCATGTAACGCGCATGTTGGTAGTAATTACCGTGTATTAATTCCTCCACGCCGCTCAATGACTATATACCGTAGATAATGGGTATTACGTGCCATTATTCTCAGAGAATAACAACAGATGATGACCGTTTGAATCCCTTAATCAATAAGACCCACTTGTCTCGCAGGTTCATTTGATTATAAGGTGGTCGTGGGTTGACCTAGTCGAGAGGAATCTACGACTATGAGGTAGTCGAGCAAGACTTACGACTATGGGATAGTCGTAGCATAACTTACGACTATGGGTGTGGTCGTAGAAGAACTTACGACCATCCATTTGGTTCTTCCTTCATAACATTAAGGGGTACAGTCAGGGTTCACATGACGTCATATTTACCTATAATAAAAATTATAGATAAAAGGTAAAATGAGGATTATTATATCCTCGTCAATTACCATATCATGTCATCATCGTTATATTATCATCGTGTCATATCATCATTATATCATGATGTCATATTGTCATTATATCATGTCATCATTGAATCATCATGTCATTTAAATAAGCAGAAGTAAATGTCATAGCAAGTCATTTGTATAGACAAGAGCAAACGAATCGATGTCTACCACTCTACCACGCACTTGTTGTTCACCCACGAAAGTCGAAACGATGCAAGCCAGCACCGAACTCGAAGCAATAGTCCCATAACAAAATCAATAATACACCTCAAAAACATGCATTAACAGTACACAAACATCAAACAACTCAATATCGCTCCTACGCGCAAACCTGACATAATTAACCGATCTTCACCGGACAACCTACCCACTGCCCCAGTGATCTTCACCGGAAGGCAAGTACCATAGTGTTCCTATGATTATGACATGTTGTATGCTTGTTGTTGGTATTGTATTTCTAAGTACCATGTTAATACTTAAATGTTCATATTCAATCCATGTGGTTACCTCCATGATAGAGAGCATGTTTTTTTTTGTTCAGTATTCATATGTCATACCCAGCATCCACATTTCATGTTTCATCCACGGGAGTGGATCAATATATAAGACCCATCAATTCCAGCATGGGCACGTAAGACCCACCATTCCAATGTGGGCGGTTTGGGACACCCGTATGAAACATTCTTCATACGGGGCTTGGATCCCCGCACTTAAACCGCACTTTGTTAAGTGCGGGCTTAGGTAAACACCGACGGGTGTGTCATCAACAATACCGGTATATACATGTGTGTAGTCCCTTCCTTCCATCTAATTCATCCATTACATTTATTCAAATACTCATTCTGTAATTCATTCATATCCTCCAATGATGTTGTCATATCCATGGATGTTGTATGTATTATTTATTTACTGTACTTGCTGAGTCTCGGACTTACTCTTGCGTTGTTTGTTGTTGTTTTAGGTGATCCTTGAGGTTGGCTCCATGGGGAGGGAATAGACACACACTACCCTTTCACTTCACCTTAATCAAGTTCAGGATTTCATTTTAGTTCGATTTAATCATTCATTATTGATGAACTGTAATAATAACTGTTGGCTGTGGCTGATAACCCTTCTCCGTTAAGATTGGTTAAGTACTGTGAGTGAACTTAGTTCATCCTTTTGATATAGTTACTTGAGATCAGATTATACTTCTATGATGTTCTGATATTTGTTGATTTCACTATTGTTTTGGTATTTATGTTTGTTGGAACCTCCGGTATAGCTAACTATACAGGGGAGGTTCTGCCGAAATTTAGAATTTTTGTCTTCTATTTTAACTTTGTTAACCTGTTAGTTTAGTAGCGTTCCAGGCCCTTGTAGGACTGGGGCGTTACACTTAGAGTGTTTGTTAAAATTATTCAGATGGGGGTTTGATTCCAGGGGCAGCGCCCTTTTCGCGTCATCAAACTTCGCACGGTTGAGGCAAGTACAATTAGTGGTAGAATAATTAAGAGTGATTGTTCATGAATGCTAGTATTATGTATATGTTCTCTACTCATGAATGCCAGTATGATGTGTATGTTCTTTGTTCATGAATGCTAGCAGTATGTGTAAGTTCTCTACTCATGTATGTTGCTGTTGGCTATTACATGTTTATGTTGGATAAAAGGATTGACTCATATGCATCATGTTATCATCTTTGAGACTTGGTCACGTGGTGACCAAGTATTGATTTTGAGGTCCCCATCATGTATTAGACAGGCTTGAGGTCTCCACACTCGTAGAGTGTGGGCTTATGGTCCCTATGCTAGAAGGCACAAGCATGGGTATGCATCGACGGATGCATACTCCGTATTACCGGTATATGCAAAGAGAAAAGGAAAGGTGCATTTGTGTATTTGCATTGCATGAGCATATGATTTGGTTTATTATAAAGAATTGAGGTTGGATGATGATGACAGAGTTGTGTATTGAATTGTCGTATTAATTGTACTTTGCTGAGTCTTGGACTCACTCTTGCTGTTTGTTTGTATTTTAGATACTCCTTATGCGGACGTCATGCATGGGAGGGGATAGTCATAAGTTCTGTTCCACACCACCACAAACCATTCACAATTGATTAAATTTGGATTATGAATTAATAATTGAGCAAACTACTAAGATAATTTTATTGGTTATGTCTTTATGCATCTGTTGCTTTGTAATGATTTTAAGATAATTTTATTGTGTTTCATGGAAGTTTTTATGATTTTGATTTAAGTTGGATGTTTGAAATATTTGATTACATTATTAATATTTGTTAGAACCTTCTGTATGGTTAACTATACAAAAGAGGTTCTACCGAAATTTAGTGTAATGACTTAGATTTTAAATTGTTACCTTGCTATTTTAGTAGCATTCCAGGCACATGTTGGGCTGGGGTGTTACGCTATGTCTTAAACACAGAGCATAAGATTCCCTGATTGATTAGGACCACATGTTTGTAGGCTTCATCGATTACAGGGTGGTCATAGCTGACCCAGTCGTAGAGAGACCTACGACTCCAAGGTGGTCGTAGAAAGACTTACGACCACAATATAGTCGTAGAAAGACTTACGACCATGGGGTGGTTGTAGAAAGGCTTACGACCACCCAACTTAGTTTCTCCCTTATTAACATAAGGGGTATGCTTAAGAAAAGTATAAAGGTATCGTTATCTATAATGAGAATCACAGATAAATAAATAAATAAAGATTATTAAATCCTCGTCATCTAGCCCCCGAACTTCAAGTGAAAGTAACTTACTCGAGAAAGAGATCATAGAAGGGTGGTCGAAAGTAAAGCCTTTTTTACTAGAATTTCATTTGACCAGAAGTGAACTTGGTCAAGAAGGTAGTTTCACTTGAGTTGTAAAAGGCAAGAACACCTTTCCCAAGTGGATAGAAAAAAATCAATTGTCTCCTATAAATTTCATTTAAGAAAAACAATTTCCGAAGAGGCGGTGATGCTTTGGTTTCCAACGATTTATTGGGAACAATAAAATTTGACCGTTGGACTCCCGTCCATTAAATTCTGTCACAAGCTTTCGATTATAAATAATCGTTAGGAGGGCATAACTAGAAGTACTCACTTCACAGCATTTCTATCTTTCCCATTTCTGTTTTTTCCCCTAAAGTCTTCATCCCCAAGTACCTTAAGTTCGAGTAGATTTCTCTAGGTAAATAATCAGACCTAAGCTTGAATGGGAAAAACCAAGGATGGTTATGAAGACTTCATCCATCTTTGATGTGATTAGAAGAACATTTCTGGAACTTTTGTTGAAGTGAAAAAGGGCAAATGATGAATTGTGGTCCTTAAAAGAAAAGAGTGAGATTTCTGTCTTCAAAGTTTTTTATGAGTGTGAACTCATATTGCCTTGGTATTTTTCTATTGTGGACAAGATCGTGGAAAGAAAGATATATGGAACACGACCTCAAGGTGGTCAAAAAATCCATTTGTTCCATGGATTAGAGACCTTTGGATTTTGATGAAAAAGATCCCGATGACCAGGTGAGTACTTCACTGTCTATGATGTGTAACTTTTGATAAAGAATGAAGTCCATATCAGGAAAGATAATATGTTGAACAAGCGCTTACCAAATCACATATCTTCTGCTTTTCTTCCAAGGGAAATCAACTTTGACCAATTTGAAGGATGAATCAAAGAGTCTAGTCGAAAAGACTAACTATTTGGAGAAAAAGTTGTAGAAGAAATGTAATTAGGATTTCTCCTTCCAACTTTTGTAACATGTATATTGTAGACTTTATGAAATAAAGTTTCATTTCCTTGATTTCGATCATATCTTCTTTGGAATTAATTCCTTAGCAACAAATAGGAATTTAGTCAATACTAAGAAGTTCCTTCCAGTGGGCCAAAGACCACGTGCAGATAAGAGAGACTTCGACTATGTGACATTTCCCATTTTTTGACTAGTGTAAGGAAGATAAAAAAAAGGTATGAAAAGAAATGTAAGGGAAATGATAGCTTTCGAGTACTTGTTTAGCACTTATATCGCTTTTTCTCCTTGTTGGCTCGAAAGTGATAGAAAGATCATAACCGATTTGCTTGACTATGAACAAAGTCATATTTGGAAATATGATTATGGCTTGATTTTCGACTAGTAGGTAAGAAATCCTTTACCTACGACCAGTTTCGTTTACTGGAATTTTATGAAGTATTCTTCTGACTTGTTGTACTCTATTTTCAGAGCAAGCACTCAAAATAAAACGACTCCAAGAAGTTTCAACTCATAGTAAGGAGGAGATGAAGTCGATGAAGATCAATCTTCAAGGCAATATTTCCATCCTTAACAATGTGCTCGGAGGACTAGGCGCTAAGGAGGTCACTACTCTTGAAGACACCATGATTGCTCATTCAAGTACTATTGGATAGCAAGTCGGAACTTTGTAGGAGTTGATAGCAACTCTGAAGACCAATCAAGCCGACTCGATAAGAGAAGCAGTTGAAGGTGCAGTGAGTTATGCTCTGGCAAAACTTAAAGCACATGACTGTAATCTTAGCCTACAACAAATCGAAGCCGATTTCGACTGCCCTGAAGTAGAGGCAGTGCGGCTAATTGAAGAAGTACAACCGGTCAGCAGGAAGGTCACGAAGGAGATGCAAATCGGATCTCCTTCATTAGAGTAGATTGTAATAGGGAATATCATTGTAAAGATAATATTTTGTTTATGAATATAAACATTCTTTTTCCTGCAAATTGTCTCATCAAGCAGTTAGTAAATCATAAGACAATAAATATAAAAAGAAGAAATGAATTTAAGACTAAGAATTGAAGTCATATTTATAACTTTATCCTAACCCCTGACTATTTGCATAGTTTATTTAGATAAACTAAGTAAATAGTGTAAAAAAAAGGTTTGCTTATAAAGTGTTTATCCGACTCTTGTTGTTGATCACGATTGTCCTGTACTGGTTACAAGAGTTAGTAACAAGTCAACACTAGAAAGTTCTTTCTAGTGGGCAAGACCACGTGCTCCGACTAGGTAAATCAAATTGAGAGCATCAACATTACTCGGATAAACTGCTCAAAAAATTCGTTTGACCTTTCTTGGTGAATTCAATTGTGTTGTACTGATAGCCAAAGTTAGAAACAACACGACGCTAGAAAGTTCCTTCAGGTGGGCAGGACCACATGCAGAGAGGAAAGACTTTGACTAGATGGTGTTTCTTTGTCCGATCAGGTTAAACGAATCGAGTTTACCAAAAGTAATCGAACAAATTATAGAAGCTTAGTTTACTTAGAGAATTTTTTGAGAGAAAACATCAACTAAGTCGAAAAGAGCTTACTGTATTTTGTTTCGACCATATTTTGTTTGAACCTAGTTTCTTTTTGTTGGTAACAAAAGTTAGAAACCTGTCAATGCTAGGAAGTTCCTTTTAGTGGGCAGGACCACGTGTAGAGAGGAAAGACTTCGACTAGGTGATGTTACCTTCCTTCAACCAGTGTAAAGAAATTCGAGTTGTTGTAAAACATGATCGAAAATACCATCAAAGCATTGCTCAAAGTATCACAATAAAGATTGGAGAAAGCATAAACTTTATTGAGAAAGTAAGAGGTTACACATAGAATTTGCGTAGTTGGTCGATGTTCCAAGAGTTAGAAAGGACTCGGCCATCTTCCATTGCTAGTCGTAGTGAGCATAGTCATGTAACTTCGACCACTGTGTAAGAACCTTCCCACTTAGGGGAAAGTTTGTTCCGATTAGACTGAGATTGAATTTTTTTCAATACCAACTCAACAGCAAGGCTGCGAGGTTGGACCTTACGATCATAGTATTTGTGCAGAGCTTGTTGGTAGACCGTCGAATGGATTAAGGCTTGATTATTCTTCTCTTTGAGTAGGTTGATGTCATATGCTCTAAGTTGTTCTTGGCCATAGTCATTAAAATTCTTGACCCTTGTCGACCTAATCTTTAGTTCTGGTAGAAGCATGGCTTCAGCATAAAAAACCAGAAAAAATGATGTTTCACTTGTAGCTCAACTAGCAGTCGTGCGAATTGCCTATAATACTGAGGGTAATTCCTTAACCTAAGCCCCTGAGCGCTTTATAAGCTAGTCGAAAACTCGAGTTTTGATTCCCTACATGACTTGGACGTTCGCTGTTTCAACTGCCCTATTGCTTTACGGGTAGGCGATAGAGGCGTAACGCAGCTTGGTATCCAACTCTTCGCAAAATTCTTGGAATTTTATGCTCGAAAATTGTGTGCCATTATCTATAATTATTCGACTTGGAACATCAAATCGAGTAATTACACTTCTCATCATGAACCTTTTGGATGCTCCCGTTGTTATCCCAGTCATAGGTTCGACTTTAATCCATTTTATGAACGTATCAATAGCCACAAAAAGGAACTCGAAGCCTCCTGGTGCCTTTGGGAATGGTCCTAGGATATCAAGCCCCCAAGTTGCAAAAGGCCAGGATAGAGGTATGGTTTGCAATGCCTGAGCCGGTTGGTGTATTTGCCTGCTATGAAATTGGCATTGCACATATTTTTTAACCTACTCTTTGGCATCATAGAGGGCAGTTGGCTAATAGAAGCCTTGTCGAAAGGATTTTTCGACCAGTGTTTTGTAAGAAGCATGAGTTCCACAGATGCCTCCATGTATTTCGTGAAGGAGAGTTAATCCTTCTTTCTGCGATATGCATCGTATGAGAACCCCTTGAGTACCTCGTTTATAGAGGACTCCTTCGACCAAAGTATACATTTTTGCCTTACAGGATAAACTATCAACTTCAAGATCATCATCGGGTACTGTACTCTTCTGAAGATACTCGTAGATAGGATTCATCCAAGTATCCTCGTATTCTAAAGAGGTTGTCTCAATAGGAGATGTCTCTATTGTTTCGACTATAGACGGCTTCTGGAGCTGTTCCAACAGGACTTCTTTTGGTACTTGTGATCGGGAAGAAGCTATTTGAGCTAACTAGTCAGTAAGAAAATTATCCTTTCGAAGATTATATTATACCTCAAATCTGAAAAAAAAATGCTTTTTAAACTTTCCGACTTCCGACAAGTACTGAGACATTGTCGGATTAGAGCACTGATAATCTTTTTTGACCTAATTCATAACTAGTTGAGAGTCTCCTCTCACGAGTAGTCATTGAATCCCGAGAGCTTTAGCTACTCGTATGCCAGCTAGCAAACCTTCATATTCTGCCACGTTGTTGGTGGTAGGAAATTTTAATTGAATAGCATACTTTAAGGTTTCACTTGTAGATGATTCCGGGACCACCCCAGCCCCTAAGCCACTTAGCGTAAGTGACCCACCAAAGTACATTGTCCACTGGTCATGAGATTCGTACTGGGGATCCTAAACATGTTCAGGATTTATCCACTCAGCGACAAAGTCTGCCAAGATCTGGGATTTAATGGCCGTTCAAGACATGAAATAGAAGTCAAACTCCTCAAGTTCTACCGACCATTTTGCCATGCGTCCCGCTGCTTCCCTGTTCTAGAGGATCTCTCCTAAGGGAAACTCAAACTGTACAATTACCTTGTGCGCTTGAAAATAATGCCTCAGTTTCCTCAAAGTTATGAGGAGGGCATATAAGACTTTTTGAACCTGAGGGTATCGCTCCTTAGACCCATGTAAAACTTAACTTACATAGTAAACTGGTCGTTGAACGTTTTTACGCTCGGCAAGTAGTACTGCGCTCACTGCATGTGGCGTGGCAACTAGAAATATTAAGAGTGTCTCTTCTGGTTCCAGAGAAATTAGAACAGGAGCACTCGTAAGATATCTCTTGACATCCTCGAATGCATTGTTTGCCTCCTCTGACCATTCAAAACCCTCGTGTTTTCTTAAAAGTTTAATGAAAGAAAGTCATTTTTCCCCAGTCATACGATGAAATGACTTAAAGCCGCCATGCATCCTGTAAGTTTCTGGACCTCTTTCTACGTGGTCGGAGAGCACATTTGTTCAATGGCCTTTATCTTTTCGGAATTTGCTTCGATTCCTCGTGCAGAAACAAAGAATCCAAGCAATTTTTCTGAAGAGACTCCAAACATACACTTTTTAGGATTGAGTTTCAAACAGTGTTTTCTAAGGTTGTCGAATGTTTCCTGTAGGTTGAAAATATGATTAAGGCGCTTGATGCCTTTTATGACTAGATTGTCAATATAGGATTCCAAGTTTCAGCCTAACTGAGGTGAAAAAGTCATTTACATCAAGCGTTGAAAAGAAGCACCAGTATTTTTTTAAAACCAAATGGCATTTGGACATAGCAAAATATTCCAAATGATGTAATAAATGTAGTATTTTCTTCATCATGCAAACACATACTAATCTGATGATAATCAGAATATGTATCTAGGAAACTTAATATTTCACAACCAGTAGTAGAATCAACCAACTGATCGATACAAGAAAGAGGAAAATCATCATTTGGACAAGATTTATTGAGATCAGTAAAGTCTACACACATACGCCACTTACCATTAGCCTTTCTGACGATTACAGGGTTAGCCAACCACTCTGGGTGGTCGACTTCTCTTACAAAGTCTACCTTAAGTAGTTTGTCCAGTTCCGATCTGATAGCATCTTATCGATCAGGTGCAAATCCCCGTATTTTTTGTTTTACGGGATTCTTGTCAAGCCGTAAATTTAGCCTGCGCTCGATCACCTCCCTGAGGACTCCGGGCATGTCGGATGCTTGCAACATGAAGACATTTGTGTTAGCTCGGAGGAAGGTGACGAGGGCGTCTTCCTATTTAGGGTCAGAAGTAACCCTAATACGAATAGTTTTTGAAGGCTTCTCTGGATCCATGGGAACTTTTTTGACTTGATTGTTCGGCTTTGGTGCAGCTTTAGGCTTCGACTGCTTGGTCGAAGGCTGACTCTTGCTTGCTTCCCGAGTTGGTATTTGGCCAACCATCTCGAGAGATTTTCGGTCGCATGTAAGCGCTATATTTTTATCACAGCGGACTGTGATAACTCCTTTGGGACCTAGCATCTTAAGACATTGATAACCATAATGAGCAGCCATTAGAAATCGTGCCAAAGTTGGTCGTCTGAGTATGGCATTGTATGCTATGTCAAAATCGACCGTATCAAAAGAGATTTTTTCTATCCTGAAGTTGTTTGGAGAATCAAATGTTACAGGAAGAGAAACTTGGCCAATGGGTTTGGCCAAAGACCCTAGTACGATCCCATGGAATGAGTATCGTACAGGTTTTACCCTGGTTCTAGGCACTTGCATTTCATCTAGGGCACTCGTAAACAATATGTTTAATGAACTCCCACCATCAACTAACACACGATTGACTCAACAGTTGTCGATGGTGGGCTCGACCACGATCAGAAATCAACCTGGTGGAGTTGAGGGATCGGACAATCACCATTCACGAAAGAGATGGTGACTTCCGACCACTTTGGTAATTTATTGAAAAGAGGAGGGTCAATGGAGTTTACCTCGCACTCGATAGTCTTGAGCTATCGTTTTGACTCGTATACCAAAGATCCTCTGTAGATATGATCAATAGTGTGCTTTGGATCTTGGAACGACATCTCCTCGTCGTCATCTGATTGCTTTCGACCGCTTGTTTGCCCTACCTCCTCGAGCGTAGGAAGAGGTCCTTTGCTGGTATAGTAGTCCTCGAGCTTTTGTTGGAAAACTCAGAAATTGCAAAGGTCATATCCTTCCTTCTTCATGGAAAGGACACCACCTATGCTTGTCATTTTTCCATTCGGGGTTATCTTTGCCCCGATCGGAGTATGGCTTGGAGCTTCGAGGTTCTTTATCGCTTACCACCAAGACTTCCTTAGAGTTATTGACTTAGGGCTTTTGGCCTTTGGTCTTACTCTTGAACTTCTTGGCTTTCTTATCCTTCTTCTTACTACTTTCGCCTGCATCTTGAGGGTCTTTATCATCTCGATCGATAGTTCTGTTCCACTCAACCGCTTCTGCAGCAATTGCATATCGGTCGGCCATCTCAAAAAGCTCGACGACAGTAGCTGGAGGATTTAAAGCTATGTCTTCTGTTATTCTTCTACTGCGGACTCCCTGCTTAAAGGCTCTGATAACATAAGAGTCAGAAACCTTAGGTATGAAATTGCGAACCTGACTTAAACGCCTGATGAATTGGCACAAAGTTTCATGCGAGTTCTGTCTCATCCTATGTAGGTCATCCTCCTTTCCGGGATGGTTGTAAGTGCTTTGGAAATTAGCCAGTAGTAGATCGTAGAAATATTGCCATGAATAGAACGACTCTACTGGTTGATTTAACAACCATGATCTAGCAGATCATTCGAGCACAGTTGGAAGGTAATTCGCCATGATGTGCTCTCCTCCTGCTGCTCGAACAACGGTTGTATAGATCTGAAGAAATTCGATGGGATTTCGCGATCCATCAAACTTCTCCATGTTCACAGGTCAAAACTGCGGTGGCCAGCGAACTGCTCGAAGGTCAGGTGAAAACGCCCGACATCTGGTAATAATATCACGACACCTTCTTTGTAGGAAAGAAGAGTTGATGTCACCAGGTGATCGTAGACGACGATACCTGGTGGTAGATGGACCTGACCTATGATAGGCTTCAATCCTACAAGGGTAGTACTTCTCGTATTCCATCTATTGTTGCAAATTCCTAGGTATAAGTGAACGATTACCTTCTCTAGGAATTTGCTGATCACCAGGCGTTTGAAGAACTTTTCTCCGACTGGAGTTGTGATTAGGGGAGCGACCAGGCCTGTTGTTACGTCGCTTTCCATGAGGAGAATTATTCGAACGACTAGTGTTCGATGGTGTTGTCATGGTACGACTACCAGAATGATGCCGGCAAGTTTTCTCAAGTCTGACCATTGTATCTTGAAGCCTTTGTGCGATCACTTCAGTGAAGAGGTCGTAGCCTAGCACTCGTCCAATCGCGTGGGTTGGATTCTCGAGTAGGTCATTTAACCTTTGAAATTCTTGAGCTTCCTCCGACAGATAATGAATGCGTCCAGGTAAAGTGCTTTGGATTGCAATTCTCCTTCTCCAGATGGTCTGAGGACCATCCACATCCGAATTTGCTTGAGTCTACCTTAGTGGAAAGCAATCATTTCTAGAATTTCTCCCATGCTCATGAATGTGGTAATCCTGTTCATCGCCGGAGACGTCCTCGTCATCTCCACGAGAGCCTGGAGTGAATAAGCGAGGGGAAGCATCCCCAATTCTCCTTCTCAGAGAGAAATTAAGATCTGAGGGGAGGACCAAGACCTCCTGGATATGACTTCCACTTGTGCCTGAGTCCTCCTAGCTTGAGGAGTAGTAAAACCACAACACCTCGCGACTTGGAGCAACCCCCTCCAGGAAGAGGGAATTCTGGATTATAATCGTCTCCAACCGAAGGTGAACTCTGCAATGGTATGGTCGAATCCGTAGGAAAAGCGGCCTCGACCACACATGTAACACCCTGGCTATGTAGAAGCCAAGATGATACCTAAAAGACTAACATACAACAACAATGCGGAATAATTTCAACATCATCTCCACTAATGGCATAGAAAGAACAACATCTATTAGAATGAATGCAGGAATAATCTGATTCCAACAACATATCACAAATTCCAACTATCCAAGTCTACTGAATCAATTAAGATAATTCTATCAACAGATTAATCAGGGATCACAAGCAGTTATTTAATCAACCATATCAAAGAGAAAGATATCAACCACCATCAAACTATATTTATTACAATTCAACATTTAACGAATGAAAGACAATGACAAGTTCATATCATTGAAAATTGAATATTGTGAAGTGAATGCATTATCCGTGACTACACCCTCCCAAGAATGTCATCTTCAATGTTTACCTAAAACAAGTAAACATGGCAAGAATGAGTCCACGACTCAGCAAGTACAATAGAACAAAATGTACCATACTGAATAAGAATATAATAGAATGAACGATAAGAACATTTCATCACATTATAGATTTTGAATGTAGAATGGACGAATAAGAATAAGACAGTCACTTTATAGAATATGAATTTAGAACAATATAAATCATATGAATGAATGAAATGCATGAACTCCACTTCTGCTTATATCGGTATAGCCAGTGATACACCCGTCGGTGTTCACCTCGGCCCGCATTTATCAAGATACAGGGATCCAAGGCCCGTATGAAGAACGTTTCATACGGGGATCCAAATCTGCCCACATTGGAATGGTGGGTCTTACATGCCCATATTGGAATTGATGGGTCTTTACATTCCACTCCCGTGGACGAAACATGAACAATGAATGAGTGGAATGAATTATGAATAATGAAAGGCATCATCTCGTTGAACATGGATTAACGAACGTGAAAAGAACATGAAGCATTGAATCTACTCATGGATCATATAAATAACAGTATGAACAACAAGCACTCAGCATTCACCAACAATAAGAATCACAAGGTACTTGCCCATATTGGAATAATGGGACTTCCCTACCCACTCTCGTGGATGAACATGAAAGAAGGAACGAATGAATATATCAAACGTAAACATACCACCGCATAATCATGGTTTAACAATTATGAATAAAAACAAGAAATACCGGGATTACCCATTGCATAATCACCAATCAAGTGGAACAAAACAACAAACAAGACAAATCAATTGTACTTGCCTTTCGAACTGCGATGCGTTAGGAGGCAAGGACGAAGCCACTAATCCTGAACCCTCTCCTCCTACACAATTAAATTACTTGAATAATAAACAACGTGACTAGGACGCTACTCGAAACAGTTAGTCGCATCATCCTAAATCCAAGGTTCACATGGTCGATCTATCCAATTAACCTGATAGTTTAGCAAGACGATAACCTGAACAGCGGTACTAAACACATCATAACTTTTGGTCTGAGACTCTAAACGGAATGAGCTTAGATCCTATGGAAAGATAACGAAAATACTCACATTAAACTAGTTGGGTGAATCCTCTAATTCGGCCAACATATTAGGTTAACAATTAGATGAAAGTCTAATACAGAATCTGCCTAGCAGAAATAGACAGCAGTAAAGAAACAATCATAATTTTTTATTGGTTTAACCAAAATCCACGATTCTGGTCATTCTAGAAAGCTAAGAACAATATATTCAAAAGTCTATTTGGCATGAAGCTCAGATTTTGCCTTTAACAAAAAGTGGCACATGGTTCAAAACTACTATCAGAGAACCATAGGACGTCGCCGATCAATACTCACGAAGAAGATCCCCTTTTCTCCTCCTTTCTCTTCCTCTTTTCCCTTGGCCGGCGGCACCCGAACAGTTCATCTTCTTCCCTCCTTCTTCTTGGACAGTAGCAAGGGGAGGAGATGGGCATCAGAGACTATTGTGGTTACTATAGTTGGCGCGCGGCAGATCATCAGTAGCAAAAGGCGTGCTACAGTGCATCTAGGGTTTTTGGCTACCCCTTAATGGGCCAAGGCTATGGGCTTTTGGCCCAAAATTTAATCCCCCTTCTCGAGATATTATGAAATTCTATTTTAAATCCAGATAAAAGGTTTAAAATTCAATTATAATTCTGAAGATTGAACGGGGTATTACAACACACCTCGTGGGGCTAACCGAAGGGTGACAATCACTAGATGCTGGTTAGTCCCGGAATGATGGATTCCAGGATTTGCTGTGCCAGGTCGAATTGTCTCAGATGAACTCGAACATTTTGAGGGGGAACCCTCGCTATGCTTTACACTTGTCTTGGTGTAGTCCTGAATATGGTCGGTTGGACCCTTGCCCTCTAAGGAATCAAGTCCCTCATCTGGACGTAACGTTGCGGGGGATAGAGATCCCTCATCAACTCTGTCCGTGGCATGGTCACCTGGATCTAAAGAAAGATCTCTGGAGGTGTTATAGCCGTCAGACGAAACAATGCTCTACTCATAGCAGGCATCCATGTCAAGTTCTACATAGTCAGCCAAATCGAACCAATTCTCCTTATTCCACTCTCCTACCATGGAAGTATCAGAGTTGAAAGAAAATCAAGAGAATTTGCCAAAAAGGATTCACCGGAAAAAAACCCCATGGACAGCGCCAATTGTCAATGATCTAGTATCAATCTTACGGATGAAAATATTTGGGGGGTCTCCTAGAAATATAACCACACAAAGAATGACATAGGGATTTTAGACAGGCTCCGGCCTTCTTTGGAGAGAATAACAACCCTACTCCTGGGTTCTTATATTGATTATCTAGATTACAAAGAAGAAGCTGAATTATGCTTAATGTCTTCTCCCCTTTTTTCCCTCCCTTCGTCTGCTAACTTTAGCCCTTATATAGTGCATGTAGTGGTGACAGTTTCTCCAAGCACAGAGGCGCCTCATCATTTGGTGTACCACACACGTTGATGGTAGTTACTGTGGGTTATGATACCACCACATCACTTGGCAGTTACCGTTAGAGACAGGGGCATAATGCAGTTATTCTGGAGAATAACGGCGTACACTAACTGCTCTATGTCTTAAACATAGCGCATAAGATTCCCTGATTGATTAGGCCCATATGTTTGTAGGCTTCATCGATTACAGGGTGATCGTAGTTGACCCAGTCGTAGAGAGACCTACGACTACAATGTGGTTGTAGAAAGATTTACGACTACAATACGGTCGTAGAAAGACTTACGACTATGGGGTGGTCGTAGAAAGGCTTACAACCACCCAACTTAGTTTCTCCCTTATTAACATAAGGGGTATGCTTAAGAGCAGTATAAATGTGTCATTATCTATAATGAGAATCACATATAAATAAATAAATGGGGATCATTAGATCCTCGTCAAAACTAATTATTAATACAGCCAGTAGAACCTATAGTGAATTGTGATCTAAGATCTTTTGTTTCGTGTTGGTAAAATATTGGAAACAAATTGAATCCTGGTCAAATAGTTAGGGTATTGCGATTGTGTAATCTGTAAGGTTGTGTATGTGGTCTAAGATTGGTGAAGTAATTTAATCGTTTTGGGCAGTTAATTGATTAGTGAGGGTTGTGGATATTAATGATTGAAGATATTGTTTGGATTGTGGGGATTTTAGTTATCAAATCCGTGAATTTCCCTATCAATTATACCAGAAGTGCATTAGAGGAGTCTTGGATGTTTAAATTGGGTTTATGTTTTATGATAGAACCTTAGTTGCCCAATGATTATGTGTAGCAGTAGTAGAATAAAAGTGGATTCTGAATAGTGTGACGATCATTGATAAAATCAGTTGGATGTAGTAAATGAGTGTGTGCGCTGTGAATTTTAAGTTGATTATCCCTAAAAGACTGAGGTGATGCGATTTTGGGTGAAATCTATATTGAGGTGCATTAGGAATTATTTGTCAAAGTAATTCCTTTTGTGGAGTGAACTACAATATCTTTTTGTGGATTAGTAGAGCCCTCTAGATGGGTGTAGATGTTGTTTTCGGTTTGAGCATAGCTCTAAGATTACCAAATTTAAGAGAAATGAGTTAGTGTGATGCGTGATGATTTGGAATCTCAGGATTTAAAAGAAAGTTTATTCATAAAATGAAGATTGAGGAAAAGTATGTTTTCTCGGGTAGTGAAATGCCCTCTTGATTCTTGTTTGAGTGGTGCGTTTATGACAGAGGTTATTTGAAATTTGAGTTGGCTTTATGTGGGTATTGTGGTTCTTTCCGGTTCAAAAAAAGAAAAAAAGGTTAAATTTAAACATTCGAGTGATTTCTCTTTTGGCTTATATGGTGTTTATTAGCAAACTGCCTACTTGGGAAGATGAAAAGTTTTCATGATGAATCTTTTAATTTTGGATTGGAGTATTTTGGAGGGAAGTTGGTTATGAGTTAGTTGTATTATGAATCCTTTGTTTTTAGTAGGGTTCTTTTTGTAAGGAGTTGGTTTAAGACGAGTTCTTTTGTGCATCCCTCATTAAAGGAGATGCTCCTCATCAAGGTGAGGTGATCAATTGAGAGATGGAACAAGAGTTTCGTGTGCTATGTGTAGGTTGTGTGGTTCGGTCCAAAAGGAAGGTCGGCACAAGGTATATTGGTTTGTTTTCTATAGTTACGGGGGATTCGGAAGTTGGCATATCGCTTGAACCGTCTTGAGTCCATACATAGGGTACACAACCTCTTTTATGTTTCGATATTGAGAAAGTACCAGTTAAATCCGGAGTTTGAGGTTTCGTGAGAGCCATTGACCAACAAGTTAGACCTCTTCTTCGAGCCCCATCTGGTACATGTACTAGAGAGGTCAAAGAGAGTGTTGAGGCTTAGGACGTTGGTATACGTCAAGGTGCTGTGGTCGTATCAGTTCGAGAGGTAGACAACTTCGGAGTTGGAGTCTCACATACGCGAGCAATATCTAGAGTTGTTCATGACGGATACGTGACAACCGTTGTTAATTTCAGTTTTGGCATTTTTTTCGAGTAGAACGACGAGTAGAATTCGGGGTCAAATTCTATTTGAAGTGTATAGAATGTAATACCCTATTTAATTGAAAGGATTAACGGGAGGGTTAAATAGAAAAAAAAACAAGGGAGTGAGCCGGCCATGGGCCAAGCCGAGTCCGAGTCAGACTTGGCGAAGGGAGGCCCATGTGCACTACATAAAAACAGGTGAGGTGCTACCTCCCCAAGCCCTAGCCTCCAATCTTAGGGGTGGGGATGGTTCGGTTCGGTTCGAACCTATCCTAATCCATAGCGCCCAAGTGACAAGCTTAGAATCATGGATCGCTCCATGCTGTGATACCTCTCTGACCCAGTGTATCCATGGGTTCATGAGGGTAGGTCCTTTTGTTGAACATTAAGGATTCTCTCCATAGAAAAAAAGAACTAAACATTGGAGACAAATCATAGTTTAACAAACAAATAAAACCTAGTGCTTCAATTTCTGCCTCTGAAAATTTGTAAGAAAATTGCTGGGACGATTGAACATAGGCAAATTCTGATATGTTTGAGAAATGGATAAAAATAGTTCAAGCATCAAAATTAAACCACCAGTGATAACATTAACATTAGAGGCAGATAACAATTTGCAATTGCCACCAGTGATAACATTAACATCAGAGGCAGAGCAAAGGACAGATTAAACCAAGCATTTCTCATACTACTTCAACCGATCCATGAGAGCAAAAAATAGAAAAAAAATATATCATCATCCAACATGATACCATAAGGAAACCAAAATTAAACTGGCATCACATCAACTCAGTAACACGCGTTCCAACATCCAATAAACTACCCAAGGTTTTCAATTTTAAAGAAAGACAAGACAGATATCTAAAGAAGATGTAACCAACAGCTCCGTTCTTGATACGTAGGTAGGGAAAGCAGAGCGGAGCAGCCACCTTTCCTCAAGCCTTCTGGTTGTAGACATAGGTGAGGCCGCACTTGCCGCATAGTGGCGGTCGAAGTGGTTGGCCATGAAGGTCCCAATGCCGCACTCGGCGTTGGGGCACTCCTTCCTGAGCCTGGTGACCTTGCTGGTGGCGTCGTCGACCCTGTAGAACTGGAGCACGGTGAACTTCACCTTCTTGTGCTTGTGCTTGTGCTTCTTGGGCTTGGTGTACGTCTTCTTCTTGCGCTTCTTGGCACCGCCCCTGAGGCGAAGCACCAGGTGCAGAGTCGACTCCTGGTCCGGGGGATGCCCTCCTTGTCCTGGATCTTGGCCTTCAAGTTGTCGATGGTGTCCAAGGACTCCACCTCCAGTGTGATCGGTGGACGGCGGCGCGTCGAAGGCGTGGAAGTCTGGAGGATTGAGGGGGACTGGGGGAGGAGGCTTAGGCCTTAGGGTCGATCCGCTCGATCCATAGGAGCATTAGGTTACCGAGACTTTGGTGTTGATTTTGTTTTGGATCCGAGCCTTTGGCCCATTTAGCCGATTTTTTTAAAGCGGATCGGTGGTCTATTGGGCCGACTTCCATTCCCACCCCTATCCAATCTACCGAACGCCGCCTGCCTTGCCGAGCCGCATGCACTTGTTGTGCCTCGCGGCATGCAGCTCATGCTTTCCCTCTGCGCAGTGCGCAATGCTACCGCTGCCTTTTTCCTGCTCTGCCTGCTGCTAGTTCCTGCGCTAGCTGCCTCCTGCTGGCTGCATGGAAAAGCTCCTTCTACTGCCGCTTGCATGTGGTACATAAAGTCCGATAAGCATGTCTTGGGTCGGTACGCAAATAGGATCCCCAGGCAGCATGGTTTGCTGCCTTTGATGTGCTACGGCAAAAGAGAGAGAAAGAAAGAAAAAATAAAGTTCATGCGGATGATTCTCTGTGCTAAAAGATTGTGTTGTGGCGACTGCTTGTGCTGCAAAGGAAGAAGCAAGGAGAGGAAAAAAGAGGAAAGAGGAGAGGAAAGAGAGAGAGAGAGGAAATTTACGGGGTTCCGTGATCCGTCGTGATCTTTTAGGATAACACCTATTAATCCTTATGATTTACCTGGGTTTACTCCTTGTTAAGGTCATAGATCGTTTTGCTTAGGGAAAGTTTAATTTTCAGCATGTCCTAGTTTGTCGAGGTTAGATGCAGAACTTTGCGGGGGGCGATTCGAGATATTTCGGCTTGGATTCAGAGGTTGATCCAATTAGAGAAAAGTTATATAATCTCGTTATTTTTCCAGGAAAGACTGAATCATTAGAATTGGAGTAGCGAGCCAAAAGTTACGGCTTCGAGAATTTGGTCGTAGTTGGCAGATGTTGTGAAGATAGGTCAGTTTCATATAGTAGAATGTAGTGATAACTTAAATAAGTTAGGAAATTAAAATGTGGTGATAACTTGAATAAGTTAGAAAATTTTGTGTAGTTTCCAAAACTGGTATCGTTCATACATTTTCAAGTTTTATAATTAAAGATATAAAATTATGAAGTGGACTGTCCAGATAGATTCTGCGACGGTCTTCGCGGAGGGAAACGAAGCAGAGAACAGTAGAATTAGAAGTTCATCATAACTAGAAAGTTGTATACTTTTTCATTAGGATTTTAGAAAGTAGTAGATGTCGAGATTTAGAGTTTAGATGTATAAGTTAGAGCTATTTTACTACTGGATAGCGAGTAGTGCGTTCGGTAATTTTGGGTTAATTTGGTCGGTTTGGCGTAGGCATGCGTTGACGATAAGTGCAAAGTGTGAGTGCTGTGATGTTGTGATTTTGAGTTGTGTCTTGCAATATTTGTCCAAGGAGTGTGGTCCCTAGTGCCTTGCCACCGCTTTGCTATCCAACTCCAAGGGGATAAAGAGGCAAGTGCATAGTAGATAGTGATCGATGGTGGATCGTTGTATTCTTTATCACTCATTACTATTATATTATTTTTGCTTTCATCTTATTTAATTGCAAACAATATGATTGGTAATGGTACTAATTGTGTTGATGAATTTAAGAAGGTTTGATGATGGTATTATTGATGAACTTATGTTAAATTGAGTATTCATAAGCATCATTGCCTGAAGAGAATGTGGTCATGGTGATCACATATGTACCTTGTTGGTAGAGACTCCACAGGAGTGGAAGATGTCCCTGATCCTTTTTTAGGACGGGCTTGAGAGTGAACATTGCCGCAAGTGTTCACTCACGCTATACCGATATACGCGAAAAGAGTTGCTTGTAGACATATAGTGTAGGAATACCTTGCATTTAAGAAAAAAAGAATTTGATGATTGGGTATGAGAATAAAGAAAAGAAAACGGTTGATGTTGATGATGATATTGTTTACAGTTAATTAATCATTGTTCATTGTTCATTATTGTGGTTGCTGAGTCTTGGACTCACTCTTGTTCTATTGTTGCTTTTAGGCGACTATTGACGACATTATACATAGGAAGGGCTATCGCACTTGGAATAATGTAATACATTCAAATACTTGAAACATTGGTCATGAGACACTTTTATTAGCATGATAATTTATAATTAGGACCTGATATTATTGTTTAGCCTTAGTTGATAGGTTGGAGTTGATTATTCATTCAATAGACTTGATTCGATTGGCTTTGTTTTGATCTTAGTTTATTACCTTGCCTTGTTTCTAGGAATTAATAATCTATGATTGCCATAATTTTTATGCGTGTGTTATTGTAACCCGTGGACGGGTTTTATCATTGATATGCTTGCTATAATGTACTGTTCATTAATGTTAAAATTAATAGTTATTATAGTTTAGTAGCATTCTTAGACTCAGTGTAGCTAGGGTGTTACGGAATGCCATTAGTTCTCCTGACGAGAGTGTACGTCAGAAACAATTAAGTCTACTAGAAGATAACCCGCGCCAATGGCGCGGGACTTTATTTTTTGTTTTTTGGATCTTTCAAGAAGAGCTTTTTGGTAAAGAGTGTAAATATTGGATATTAATGAGAGCAATTAACGGAAGAAATATTCTAAGATAGCAACGTGCAGTTGATCGTTTGAAAAGCAAGCAACATGTTTTTAAAGAGTAGATAGTAATAAGATGATAATGTTGCTGGTTTTTTTTGGCACTTGAATATTTACATAACAGGGTTCGAAAGGAGTATGAGAACAGTTAAGAGTGATATATTACAAAATAGTAGTAGACAATAGCAATGAAACATGTAGAGACGTGGAGACTCTGTTTTTGGGCTGCCGGCTTTAGTGGCCATTGATGTTGCTGGCAATATAAACAACAAAGAGTATTAGTGAGTTAGGTTAGACTATAGAAGTACTCTATTTTTAGAGCCTGGTAAATGTGCATTGTATTTTACCTCAACAGGGGTGCATTCATAAAGATGTTTATGATCATTCAATGGGCTTCTATGTGGATGATATTTATAATTTTTTGTTGGTGGATCAGATGTAGAATGGATAGGAGGTGATTACTTTCCCTTCACTCATTCATTGCATGCAAGTGCAAAGATGGGTTAGAGGGACAAATTTTATAAACTTCAAATCTGGTAATAATGATACCAGGTAAGAATTTTTTTTAGGAAATATAATCACTCAATGATGGCACCAGGTGTCAATTTGTGATGATCACCATGTAGTAAATCACAAGTGAGGACTAACAAAAATAATTGAAGTAAGCTTTGATAGAATTAGTGATTATTATCTGGTGAACACTTAATAAGCAAGTAAATAACAATATCATGATCTGCAAGAGCTAAGTAGGCAGTCTAGAAAGCATATCCGGGCAGCTATGCAAAAGTTATACGCATGGCGAGTTTTCCATCACACATGAGAGCAGGGTATTTATCTATAGATGATTCATCTATTAAAAAAATAAAAAGATCATCATATGTGGTTGAAAGTTGTTTTAAAAAAAGCTCAAAATTAAAGGAATGCTCATTAAAAAAAACATACAGGTTTTTATTAGGTGGTACCTAATCAGCATTCTTTCATGCCTATAAATTTTGTTGTCCCCGAGTTATGGATAATCTAAATATGCTATTAGAAAAGTAGAGAAAGTCTAATATACTATATTTTCGATGGATAGGGAGTAAAAATAGGAAAGTATGTTATTTAAATTATATTATTTTGGACAGGGAGACCAAAAGAATAGTCTTCCGGAGACCAAGCTATATAATAGAGTAGAACTATTTTCCTTGGAATAAGAATTTTGGAAAGTGAAAGATGGTAGCAATGTTCTTTGGTTATTAAAAGCGATAGCTTTTCCATTGCACATGAGGGCAGGCTATTCATATGTTTCTATAGATGATTCATCTAGCAATAAAATAAAATAAAAGATCACTATACATGGTAAAAAACTATCTAAAAAATATATAAATTAAAGGAATGCTCATAAAAAAAAGAAAGATGTATGATAGAATAGACCTTCTTTCTATGGAATAAGGAACTTGGATAGTGACAAATGGTGGCAATGTTTTTCGGTTATTCAAAGTGATAGTTTGTTGTCGGAAACGTGTATATGCTAATTTTATGACAGATGTGGTAGAGATGGAAATAAAGTATAGGAAAAAGTGGACAAAAAAGAGTAGGTTGTAGTATATGCATGAGATTAATTGAGATGATACGATGAACTACTATAAATTTCCTCTTTCTTTATGTAAGTCTGCAATGATATTTGAAAAATGCATGACCTTTTTTAGTTTAAATATATCCCCACTATATGTTTCTAATTATTTGTAAAAAGAAAGGTAGTAAAAAATAACACAATTTTTTGTTGTAATCAAACATTAGGCTATGTAGCACTAAAAATAACAATTTTGTAGGATAGTAATAGAATTGAATACCTAGGTGAAATTGTAGGGAGAAACGAGCTTGCTCATCGTTGAGGGTGGCATTACCTGAGAATGAGCATCTTGTAACAAACATAACAGAAATAGCGTGATCGATTACGTAACAGAAGAAGCGGCGAACACGTAAAATATCTCAGAACGATAGCATAGTAGCACGAAAATCTAGAAACGAAGATGACGACCTCTGAGAAAGATTAGCGGGAAAATGGGAAATGCAAGACAACACTATGGGTAGAGGGTGCAGGATGATGTAGTAATTGTTGACATAAAAAATTGTAGCACATAGGTATACATGAGATGAAAAAGGGAATGTATAGATGACGCTCAATAAAAGAAGCAGAGAAAGTGAATCGCTGATGGAGTGCAAACCGAACAGAAAGGAAATGTAGTTCTATACAATCAATGTAATACCCCAAAAAAAATTAAATCGGGAGAGAATAATTAAATCGGGAGAATGTTTCTTTTAGCAAAGCGATTGAACAGGAGAAAGAGGGGGTTTTAATGTAATACTCCGATTTATTCTACGAAAGAAAGCGTTCAAAAGAGAAATTAGACATAAAAAAGGGGGTTTCTGCAGTTCTTTGGCAACTTGGGCCTCGGGCCTTGGCCCAGGAGGGGCCGGCCACCAATAAAAGGAAGGGGGAAACCCTAGCCACACTGTAGCTACAGTGCCACTGCCACCGCTGTAGCACGGATACTGTAGCATGCCCCTCTCCTCCATGGTGGTGCCTCCCTTCCTCGCTGTCGGTGCTCCCTGCTGCCGATCAAGTGAAGAAAGGAGAGGAAGGAGGAAGGAAGGGAGGGAAGAGGAAGGGTTCGCGGGCTGCTCGTGATCTCCAGCAAGTCATCCTGGGTAACCTTCGTTTTCCTTTTATTAGATGTTTGATTAGTCGTTCTAGCGATGTCGGTATTTAGGGCTCCTCAGGAAAGATTAGAGACAATCGAGGTTTTGATGTGTTTAACGGCAGAATTAGTCCTGGACATCTCCTAGGATATTGTAGAGGACGTCGCCATCTTTCCGTGAAGTGCTAGAACACGTAATTTGGACCCATGTAGCAAAAGTTATGATTTTATTAGTGGAACTGTTCTGCAGAATCATTGGTGTTCTAACAGGTTTTAGTAATCTGGGTGAAACGATTAGTTAAAGGGGAAATCAGATAAGCTCAGTATAATAAAAAATTGTAGATCATTGTCTCAGCTTTTTAGGAAGCTCAAGAACTCGAGATTTGGACACACGTACTGAAAGTTATGGTATTTTTAGTGCTCTGTCCAGAGAGCCTGACGGAAAATCGATGTTTTATTAACTGGCTTGGTAGGGGTATTATTTGGCCGATTCAGAGAGGTTCACCAACTAGACTTAGTTGGAGAATTTAATTACCTTTCCAGAAAGTCTAAGAAAACCTTAATTGGACTCCTGTAACAATAGATATGAATTTTAGAAATTGACCATCCACCGAGGGGACAGATCGACGTGTAGGAATTGGGGTTGGGATCGAGTTAGACGCTTTTGCGAGTTAGTGATTGTTGTTGTATACTTTGTTTTGGTCCACTACTGCCATCTTAGCGTACGTTATAATAATTACTCAGGTGGTGGACTGGTCCCGGGGGCAGCACCTTCTGCGCGTCCCTCACTCTCTCGCGGTTAAGGCAAGTATAATGATGGTTATAATATATATGGTTGAATGGCAATGTTTGATATATATTATGAGAATTTGTGTGCTCATGAATTGTGATGATAGCATAGTTGGTAATGTTCATGGTTGCTAGAGATTTGTGTTATGTGTTAATCATCGATGTTTGATAGTTGTGAAGTCGATGTTTATGAGCTTTTGTAGTATGAATAGAATATTCATATGCAATGTTGTTGCGGATGCATGTTTGTATTAATTTGAGAATTTATACATATGCATCATGTTGGCTTATTGAAGTCTTGGTCATGTGATGACCAAGCAACTCTTGAGGTCCCCGTCATGTTGATGACGGGCTAAAGGTCCCCAAGCTTGTAAAGCATGGGCTTTGGTCCCCATACTTGCGGAGTATGGGCAATGGTCCCTGTGCCAGATGGCACAAGCATGGGTGTGCATCGACGGATGCACACTTTGCATTACCGGTAAAATGCAAAAGGGAAAGAGAAGGAAAAGGATCATTTTGAGCATATTGCATAGCATGTGTGTGTAAGGTGATTGATATGTGGTTTTGTAAAGTATAGTTGATGATTTACATGCTTGGAAGTTGTTGATGCCATTTATTATATTTGCTGAGTCTTGGACTCACCCCTTGTTGTTTGTTGTGTTTTAGGTACCTTTACGAGATCGGCATGCATGGGGGAAAGGAAGAATTAGACTTCTTGCACTTTTGCCCGAACTACCCACCATAGAATGAAAGAAAAAAAATTAACTAGGAGATGAATGAACTGTTTAAAGTACTCTTCTTGATTATTGCTTGCTTGGAGTAATCTGTAATAAATGAATAGTCGTTTTGGATGCTTATGGTCTTTTCATTAGATATTTAGTTGTTATGGATGTCATAGTAACGAATAGCTAGTTTTGATTATATCTTGTTTATTATGCAATCTGGATTATCTTTATTTGTTATAACTGCCTGTTGGAACCTCCGGTATAGGTAACTATACAAAGGAGGTTCTACCGAAATTTTGTAGGGTGTTTTAGTTTAATTACGTTTAATTATTTAATTTAGTAGCATTCCAGACCTTAGTTGGGTTGGGGTGTTACAATCAATCAATCAGTATAATAGAAGCTGAAAATGCATTCCTTTGATAGGAAATATAGTAAAAACCTATGAGATGAAAAAAAGGAATGAATCAGAGAATACATGAAAGTTTCATAGGCAGTAGTCTAACGTATCTGGGTAAAGGAAGCAACGTCTCCCTAGAGTGATAATCCAATATTTTTTTTGCTGAAGCTCACACTAGGTTCATTTTGCAGCTTGTTTAACAAACAGCTATCTATGTTTAAGGACATGGATGTTAAAGGCAGCAATATCGGCATTTAATAATATCTATATGTATGTCTCGCTTGTAAAAAAACGAACTCTAGAGTATAATAGATGTTGAGAATAGGAAACTGACCATTTTCTGGGCAAAGCAAGGAGGGGAAAAAATCTAGTTCATCTATTTGCTAAAACCTAACCAAGCGAAAATCGGGGACGTTAAAAAGTACATATTATGCAGACATGTGGACTTCTTTGATGTAAACTATGTGGTCAGATCAGTGATTTGAGAACTAAAAAATCTGAATCTCTGGATAGGGAGACAAAGAATAGAGTATTATCGAAAGCAAGCTGGATGATAGAGTAGAATTCCTTTCCATGGAATAATAAATTTTGAAAGTGAAAAACAATGCCATTGGTCTTGGTAATCAAAAGTGATAGTCATCCATGGAGAAAATAAAAGGAAGATAAAAGAAGTGAGCTTCAAAAGACAAACAGAAAGACAACTAAGAGGATAGGATTTATAAATGTTCAATCTCCGTCTAGGGTAGCAAAACATGCTAGTTTTATGCTCCAGTTTCATGATTTAGGAACCGCTGATATAGTTTTTTTTTAATGCATACAAATATAAAAACTTATCTAATAAGAACAACTAAAAATATAGAATGAAGATGGCAAAGTCTAGATACACCTGTAGTTTAGTCTAACTGATCAATGCCAATCTGAAGAACATATAGTCATTGTAAACTTAAGGAGCTGGTACTTAAATGGAAAAATGCAAACAAAGGATTTAGTAACGTTCAATGTCTGTTTAGGGTACCAAAACCTGCTAGGTTTATGTTATAGTTTCATGATTTAGGAACGGGTGATGTATATTTTTTTTTATGCCTACAAATATAAAAACTTCCGTAATAAGAACAACAAAAAATATAGAACGAAGATGACAAAAACTAAATACACTTGTAGCTTAATCTAATTAATCATTGCAGATTTTAAGAACCTAGTTTTATGCTCCAGTTTCATGATGTAGGAACTGCTGATGTATATTCTTTTATGGTTCTAAATATATAAAAAAACTAATAAGAACAACTAAAAATATAGAATGAAGATAGCAGAACCTAAATACACTTGTAGCTTACTATAACTGATCAGTGTAAATTTGAAGAACATATAGTGGCATTGCAGACTTGAGGAGCTGGTACCTCAAGGGAAAAAATGCAAACAAAATAGCAAATTAGGACTTTCTAAAAATATATATATTATGCAGTAGAACGATGTCAGTGTCTTAAAAATGATTTGCGCTCGCATTTCTTTGATGTAAGCGCTCATAAATCGATTGCAGCTCATAAAACAATACATACCATGCATTATCCGAAAACGGAATGAATCATCTAACATGTCATCTGTGTCAGTGTTCGTAAACTGATTGCAGCTCATAAAAAAAATACATACGATGCATTATGCAAAAATGGAATGAATCATCTAACATGTCATCGTATCACTGCGAAGTACTAACATCAGCGTAAAATAATGGAACTCTGATTAGTGCAAATTTGAAGAACATACAGTGCCATCGCAGACCTGAGGAGCTGATACTTCATGGGAAAAAATGCTTTGTCAGTGTTAAAAAGGTTTGCGCTTGGATTTCTCTGATGTCAGTGCTTATAAACTGATTGCAGCTCATAAAGAAAATACATACCATGCATTATCCGAAAATGGAATGAATCATCTAACATGTCATTGATGTTAGTGCTCAGAAACTGATTGAAGCTCATAAAAAGATACATACCATAAATTATCCGAAATGGAATGAATCATCAAACATGTCATCATATCACCGCTCAGAGTAACATCAAGATAAATCAATGAGAAAGGCATCATAAGATTAGATGTACGATCACAATATTTGTAAGGAGCTAAACTATATTACTTCAAGCTATAAATGACAAAGACGATTACAAGAATGGACTTCAAATAGCGATTCAACATATAGGAAAGATCAAGCACCTCATTTTGGTGATTACAATGAAGTCTGCACAATGACAGATCAAAACTCCAAGACATATAATGTGATCTTGCACAATCATAGCATAAAAAGAAAATAAATTGAAAAATTTAATCTATATGCAACATATAGTGTGTAAAGCCAACCCTTATTAGCATACATATGAACAAAGCAAATGTAAAGATGTTAGCACCATGTATCACAAACACACATTAACTAAAAGTGCATCTCTTGTCTCATTTGATATGCCACATATGGAGTCTTCGTGTCATAAAATAATGGTTTTTTTTAAGAAAACATGCAGCAGGTAGATTTTATTGACATGTTCGGTGGCACTAAATCGTAAACTAAAAGGGCGAACTGATAGACTACAACCTACAGAGAGCATGAGAAAGGCATCATAAGATTAGATGTACGATTACAATATCTCTAAGGAGTTAAAATATATTATCTCAAGCTATAAACGATAGCACGATAAACAGTAATGGACTTCAAATAGCAATTGACATATAGGAAAGATCAAGCACCTCATTTTGGTGCTAATGAATGAAAAGCTGCAATGACGAGATCAAGGTTCCAAGACACCACAAACAGCAGATGAAGGCTCCAAGATATATAATGTGATCTTGCACAATCATAGCTGCAAAAGCAAATAAATTAGAAGGATACAATGACTCTATTGTAGCTAGTCACACGACCAATCAACAAAAACAGCACCTTGGAAGATATGAAGACACATAACCAAAACTAACATCGCCGCAAATAATACACGAATGCATACGGAAGCAAAGACTACATGGGTCGTCAAGAAACATTACCTTTGACACATGCTCTAGTGTGATTGCATAAGGGACTATCTTCTTGTTCAGCCTGAGCTCCAGGAACTCACTACACCCCTGCAAAGCAAAACATTGCCCACCTTCCCAATGCCGGCCAAGCATGTTACGTGGGTCGCCGTAATGTCCACCCAGGAAGCGAAAGGATACCAAGCAAACAGCTATATGGGTCGTCAAGAAACATAACCTTTGACACATGCTCTAGTGTGATTGCATCAGGGACTATCTTCTTCTTCAGCCTGAGGTCTAGGAACTCACTACACCCCTGCAAAGCAAAACATTAGTATCAAACTACTCTTCACCCAACGGATGCCATGCCATAGGCTACCCCAGCAATTCCATCGTGACATGCTTCTCAATCTCCCTCATGGCAATCGTAACGTTCTACCGCCTCATTCCGAACCTCTGAAACTCGCCCTTTTCAAGAACTCCATCCACCGAGGCCGCGAAGTCGCCATCGAGGTCGTCGCTCTGGCGTTGAGCCGCTTTAGCTGCCCTCGGCCTGGGGCCCCGACCTCGCCGAGGGCTAGCCTCTTCTCTGGAGCAGCGTGGCGAAGCTCAAGACAGTGCAGCCCCGCTCTCGAGGTCGATCTTGCGGTCTTGGGCGAGAGGAGGCGAGAGGACGGTGGAGGGCATGCTTGCCCCGAGGAGGCGGGTGGGTAGGCAAACCAAAGGGGCGGGGGGGGGAGGAGCAAGAATGGCGGGGAAGGAGACCGAGGCGGCGAGGAGGAAGAGCGAAGCGACAAGCGTGACGCCATGGCGGTGGGGGGCGAGGAGGAAGAGGAAAAGGCGTGTAAGCCGTGGCTATCTAGTGCACAAGGAGGAAGCCAAGGGGTGGGAGGGAGGAGGAGGCGCAGCATCGGCGGGGAGGAGACAGGGAGGAAGGGCGTCGGCTAGGTAGGGAAGCCAAGGGGTGGGAGGGAGGCAGAGGAGGCGCAGCATCGGCGGGGAGGAGACCAGGAGGAAGGGAAGGGCGCGTCTGGCGCAGAGCGGCCATGAAGAGGAGAGAGGAGCGAAAAGCGAGAGGGAGGCGATGCGGCGCAGATCTGCGCCAGGGAGAGACGTGCGAGGCCGCGAGGATGGGGAAAAGGCAGCTGTGCAAACAACTCGAGGCTTCGCGATGCAGCGACGTGGCCCTCGCGCGGTGAAGCGTTTGGACCAAGCGCAGGCGCGAGAGGCAGCCGATCTAGCGCGTCCGTTGATGATCCGACGGGTGACAGCTATCGGGGTGACGTGGCCAGGCTGGCTAGAGGCCCTTTCTTCCAAGAATAACTTTTAGTAATGACTTAGCCTTCCCCTGTCTTTTGCCACAGCCTCTATAAAGTCCTAAAGAAACCAAACAAATTAACAAACAACTTAGCCTCACCACCTCTGCGGCTTCCAAGTTCCAACTCCCCACTATTACGAGTTAATAGAAAAATGGCTACTCCCACCTCCGCGGCCAACGCCGACGGCGGAAGCAGCGGAGTTGTTGACGCCCGCACCGGCTACTGCGCGATGACCAAGTCGTTCAGCAGCCTCCGCCCGCAGGTGCCGCTGCCGCCACCGGATGTCCCGCTCTCGTTTCCGGCGTTCGCGTTCTCGCTCCTACCGTCACCTCTCCCCGCACACCCAGCCCTCCTCGACGCCGCCACCGGCGAGGCCGTCTCCTACCCGGCGTTCCTGTCCCAGGTGCGCTCGCTCGCCGGCTCCCTACGCTCGCGACTCCGGCTTGGCCGTGGCAATGTAGCGTTTGTCCTCGTCCCCGCGCGTCTCGACGTGCCCGTGCTCTACTTCGCGCTCCTCTCCGTCGGCGTGGTCGTGTCCCCCGCCAACCCGGCCCTCACCGCCGCCGAGGTCTCCCGCCTCGTGTCCCTTTCCGGCTCATCCGTCGCCTTCGCCGTCTCCTCCACCTCTGACAAGCTCCCCCCCGCCCTACCGATAGTCCTCCTCGACTCCCCACAGTTCCGCTCCCTCTTGGAGAACGACCAAGGGGAGGAGTCGGCGCTGGGGACGGAGGTGGTGCACCAGTCGGAGACGGCGGCGATCCAGTACTCATCGGGGACGACGGGGCGGGTGAAGGCTGCGGCGCTGCCGCACCGGAGCTTCATCGCCATGGCGGCGGGCTTCCACGCGATGTGCGCTAAGCCAAGGAAGGGACACGAGAGGACGCTGCTGGGTGCGCCGATGTTCCACTCCATGGGGTTCTTCTTCGCCCTGAAAGGGGTGGCTCTGGGGCTGACGATGGTGGTGATGACGGAGGCGCAGGCCGGGTTAAGGGGAGTGGTGGAGGCGGCGGAGCGGTGGGAGGTGACGGAAATGACGGCGTCGCCGCCGGTGGTGGTGGGGATGGTGAAGGAGAGGTGCAGGCTTGCGATGTTGGAGCGGGTGATCTGCGGTGGCGCCCCGCTGTCGAGGGCGGCGGCGGAGAGGTTCCGGCGACGGTTTCCGCACGTGGATCTGTGCATGGTTAGTTTTCTAGACCTCTTTTTCAAACAAAATAGCAAATCTAAGCCCCGCTACTCAAAATGATAAAAATGATTACGTGGTAGGCAACATGTGTTCTCTACCGTGCCCCTCGTGCGTAGCAGGCATATTCCGTGATCCCCGTACGTGACATGTACTCCTAGTTCACGGTTGACCTCATGTCACGCTTCCAGTCCACGACACATACCCTCGTGAGCACCGCGAGACAGGTGACATGTTGTGCATGAGGGTTTCGGAAGGTGGTTGCCGCACTTGGGGAGTGCGGTAGGAAGGGTGGAACGCACGGAGAGCACGATAGATATGCTATTTTTGTGAGATAGAAGGGTGCAACATACGGAAAGCGTGATAGATGTACTAGAGGACTAATTTCCTATTCCGTTACGAAATGAGACAAAATGAGCCAATAACCGAGTTTTCTATATCTGCACGTAGCTTTCATTGTGTTATTCCCGGTGCGCTTTTTTGATGTTTCGTTCTTCTCCTGTTTAAACTGTCGGTGTTACTAATTTTTACTATTTTCCTAAAAAATAGTGATGAATGTGTCGTATAAAGAAAAATACTGCCCTCTGAAAACGACGGATGTGATAAACTTGTTTTTGGGAGAAAGATTATTTTCAGAATTTTTAATTCCAAACAATTTTTAAGTCGAAGCTTATGTAGCGTGCTCTGTTTTAATTAGTGGGAAAAGAAGAACAATGAGATGTTAGTAATCTTCAATCAAATCCTGATGGGTCCAATCTTAAAGGGACAGAACATTACTTTGTAAGATGGGCAATTTTAAAGCCTAACAAGTAAACATCATAAGGAAAAACAAAAACTTGTTCAGTGTTTTTTTTAATTGAGCTGTCCATGGCCAACTTTGTCTATGAACCTCAGAGTCGTTGATGTCAGTTTTCACCCACTATATAAGAAGTGCTTGTAAGGTCACCGCATTGATTTAAATATTTTTTTATACCATTGTAAATGTTCTGAATCACTGATCTACCATTGTAAAGTGACATCTCCTTACATACCATTACATTTTCAAAATCTTGCCCTTTTATGTTACTCTCGTTAACTCTGTTAGATTTTTCTGTCAACTTTTTCCAGGTTGTCCTCTCCCCATCTTCTTCCTCCTCCACTCCTCTTCTTTCCCATTCCCCATGTCTCATGCGGATGTGCGAGCGATGCCAACCAGGTAGAGCTCGACTGCGCTGCGCCGTCCATCTGCGGCGCCCGTTGTTCGACCTCCACACCCAGTGGCATAGCCAGCCAGCGGTCATGCCTTGGGCTAGCCCAGCCGAGATTTGCTTGTTGCTATGACTGAACACTGAACAGAGAAGGCAATAGCTTTGTTAAAGCAATAGAGAAAGATTTTGATATGGACCTCGGGCTATTGCCTCGGTGGCCCGAGACTCAGCTCCGCCTCTATCCAGGCCCGCTGCGCATCACCAACCACAAGGCGTGCAACCCGCCATCATTTCCCACCCAAAGAACGCAAGGCAACACCACGGCTGTCGTCACTTCGTCCACGTTGCTACCGGTAATAACCTTTTGGAGCGCCTGAACCATCCAACGGAAGAAGGCGATGAGCAGAGGACATTCGTTCCCCATACGTAAATGGTTGGGCTCTTATGTTTGGTAGTTCTTGGAGTGGACATTTTTCTCAAACAAATTTCTGCAGTAACTAATCACTAATATGCATCTGGAATAATCAATCTCATCTAGTGGAAATGTGGAACAGGGGGATCTTTTAGTACTACTGCTGGAAATGTGGAACAGCTCTATCTCCTTGCCTAGGTTGAAGGAGGAAGAAGAGTGTTACCAACCTCTCGAGTAATTTTTTATTCAACTCAAAAAACGAAGGTCTCAACAGGAGTTCCTGGAAGTATTTGAGAAGAACAGCAGAGGAAGAGGAAGGTTCAGAGAAATACAGGAAAGGGGAAAAGCTCCTATTACATTCTTCGTAGTCCCAACAACAGAAAGGGAAAAGCTACATAAAGACTTGATGCGCCCTCGGCCTGCTAGGTGGGTCCACCAGTTGTTAGTCACCAGCTTTGCGTCCATTTACCGAACCTAGTCTGAAGCCGGAAAGCAAGCGTTGGGCCTGCGAAGTCTCTTTGTTCTTGGCTTCCCCTCTGCGCTATACTGTTCCTCATCCGGCACACCCGGCAACGTAACAATCTTCCCCCCTTCAGAAACGGCTTGCCCCCAAGCCGGCGCAGATGGAAAGCGATCCTACAATTCCGCCAAGTCTTCCCAAGTAGCCGCGGCGGAAGACCCTCCCGACCATTGAACCAACACTTGACTTCCGAATGCTGATCCTGAGCTTTGCAAATGACTGCCTAGTATTTTCTTCGGCACTCCGACAGTAGTATCAGTAGGTAAATCTTGTTGCATTGTCTCATTGGGAGCCAAGCCTTTTTTTTAATTGAGAGACATGAATCATAGGTTGTATATGACATGAATGCAGTAGCTTCAACTTGTATGCCACTGAAAGGGCCCGAAATATCGAAAAGCCAGCTTATGGTGCGCTTGATTTGCCACTGAGGTTTGAACGTAGGGTCAGAATCTCAGATAAACCCAATCTCTGTTTGTGAAATCGCTCGGATCTCTTCGACGGCTCGACCTTCATACGTTGAGAGGCCCGATGAAGATGTTGGCGCAACAGTTTGGTCATCAATTCCCTGTCCAACAACCAAGATGATAATTCCGGGGAGTGACAATCCGCTGCATCCATAATACCAAAATGGCACGAGCTGTGACCATATAAAACTTCAAAGGGTGACTTGCCCAGTGTACAATGGAAGGAAGTATTGTACCAAAACTCTGCAAATGCCAACCATTCGGACGATTTACGAGGACAAGCATGAACAAAACATCTCAAATAAGCTTCGAGGCACTGGTTAACCCTCTCCGTCTGGCCGTCGATTTGTGGGTGATAGGAAGAACTCATTCGCAATTGGGTCTGCACTAACCGAAACAACTCCCTCCAAAGTGTACTTGTAAAGATGCGATCTCTATCCGATACTAAGGACTGTGGCAGGCCATGAAGTTTAAACACATTGTTGATGTAAGCCTGTGTGACTTGCAATGCAGTAAATGGGTAGGAAAGAGGCACGAAGTGCGCATACCTCGAAAACTTGTCCACCACAACCATTATGCTATTATAGTTTGAAGATCTGGGCAGGCCTTCGATAAAGTCTAAGGACATCATCTGCCAGGCTTGGTCTGGTATTGGCAGGGGTTGCAACAAACCCGGATATTTGACATGTTCGGTTTTAGCCTGCTTGCATATGGCACATGCTGCTACAAACTCTTTAATTTGTTGTTTCATGCCTGGCCAAGCAAATAGTTTGCGGATCTGGTTGTATGTCACCTGGAATCCCGAATGTCCTCCTATCACGCTAGCATGCATTGCTGTGATGACCTTCTATTGCATAGAGGTATTAGCACCCACCCACACTCGCCCAGCATAGCGCAACAGACCATCGTGCAAAGTGAATTTCGGATGCGTGTTACCTTCCACCCTTAACTGAGTCAACATCTTATATGTCGTTGCATCTGAAGAATACCCCTGGACCACTTCAGATAACCACGATGGCGCACATGTGGACACTGCTAACAAATTTTCCACACCACCCGTGTATTGCCGAGACAATGCATTAGCAGCTTTGTTCTCCACTCCTTTCTTATAGATCAATCGGTATCTCAAACCGGCTAACTTAGTAAGAGCTTTCTATTGCCACACTGTATTCAGTCTTTGATCATCCAAATGTATAAGACTCTTGTGACCAGTTTTAATCACAACTCTGCATGCTGCAAGTAAGGTCTCCACTGGTCAATAGCAAGCATGACGGCTAAACTTTCCTTCTCATAAGTGGACAGCCCTTGGTTGCGTTGCCCCAAAGAATTGCTGAGATAAGCTAAGGGGTGTCCCTCTTGCATCAACACAGCTCCTACACCTTTGTCTGAAGCGTTAGTTTGAATGATGAACGGCTTGCTGAAATCCGGAAGAGCAAGTACCGGAGTAGTTACTAGAGCAGTCTTGAGATACTGAAATGATGCCTCCTTGTCTGGCGTCCACACAAATACTTAATCCTTCTTGAGCATATATGTTAGAGGCCTGCTGATTAACCCGAAATCCTTCACGAATTTTTGATAATACCCGGCTAGTCCTAGGAATCCTCTCAATGCTTTGACATTAGTAGGAGATGGCCAATTTCGGACTGCCTCAATGTTCTTAGGGTCTGTAGCAACCCCTTCTTTGCTAATGACATGCCCCAAGTATGAAAGTTGTTGTTGTGCAAAGGAACATTTGGAGTGTTTTATCTTCAATTGACGGTCTGCTAAGATATGGAACATAGCCCTCAACATTTCTATGTTCTAACAAAGATTTACTATAAATCAATGTATCATCAATGAATACTAACACTCCTTTCCGCAAGAGAGGAGCTAAGATAGTGTTCATGAGTCCTTGGAATGTAGCTGGTGCACTAGGTAGACCATAAGACATCACCTTGAACTCGTAATGCCCATTGTGAGTCTTGAATGCAGTCTTATGTTCATCTTCCGGTTTCATCCGAATCTGGTGATAACACGCTCTCAAATCGAGACTTGTAAACCACTGAGCTGCAGTCAATTCATCGAGAAGTTCATCGATAATAGGCAAAGAATATCTGTTTTTTACCGTGGCAGCATTCAAATGGCGGTAATCCACACAAAATCGCCATGTGTGGTCCTTCTTCTGCACTAACAACACAGGAGACGAGAAAGGGCTAGAGCTCAGTTGGATGATGCCTTGAGCTAACATATATGCTACTTGTGTCTCGATTTCATCCTTTTGCACTGGACTATATCGATAAGGTCGCAGGTTAACTGGTTTAACCCCTGGAAGCAATGGCATTGCATGATCAAAATTTCTGCTCAAGGGTAATCCTTTCGGTTCAGCAAACAAGTCATCAAACTCTACTAGCCGATGTTGTATAGATTGAGGTATGGTTTCCACTGCTTGTTCGGCCACCAATAAGGACAGTTCTGTTGTCCCCTTAAGAATCCTCCCAGGAACTGCTGAATATTGCAACCAAATCATGCAGCAGTCGGATGGCTTCCACTTCGCACCGTGTAAACATATTTCCTTTCCTTGATAAGAAAAGGATAGAGTTTTCTTCAACCAATGCACACTCATAGGGCTGTGTTTCTCTAACTAGTCCATACCGAGTATAATGTCATAACATCCCAACGGTAGCACTCTGAAATGGGTATGGAAAGTGTGCCCTTGAGCAGTCCAGGCACAATGGTGAAATTCCTTAGCACACAACAGCAGTTCCCCATTAGCAATACGCACTTTAAGCGGAGTTGACGACTTACTGGCACCATCGATCTGATGTGCTAAGCCCTCGCTAATAAAGCAATGAGAACTCCCTGAATCAACGAGCATTGTGACATATATTTTTTGAATTTCACACTGCAGCCTCATAGTTCGTGAACCTTCAGCCCCTTGAATTGCCTCTTTGGAAATCAACATTAAATCAGCATCTGCATGAATATCCACCATCTCCTCTTGATTGGACTCATTATCAGAGATCCTCAGCAAGTCCCACAATTCCTCCACCACATGGAGTTGCACAGTAGGCCCACAACGATGGTCACGAGCCCACTTTTCTCCACAAGTGAAACACAGTCCTTTAGCTCTTCGGTATGTACGCAGGGCAACCAATTTCTCATCAGTGGGAGTATTCCTGGTCCCCTCTTGACCCCTTCTTTCCTCAGTCTTGACCGGAGCAGCATTCCTCCCCAAGGGCAAAGGGAGAGGGAACGTTGTACGCAAGCCGGTACGCACTCCAGATGCCTGATCACCCCGACGAGTGTCTTTGCGCATTGATTCCAGGACTTCCTCCTGCAGGCAAGCCAAGGCCACTGTTGTATCCAGGTCGGGTGGTCGATGTAATATTACCGCTGATCTGATATCCAATCTCAAACCATCCACAAATTGAGTGACAAAAAAGACCGGGTTCCACGAGTCATGATGTGCCAACAAATGATGCATAAGTTCATTAAACTTCTCAGCATACTCAGCTACTGAATTATTCTGATGCAAACGGTTGAATTGGTGCACGAGTTGCTGCATTTCTTCACGACCAAATCGATCACACACAGCTTTAGCAAACAATTCCCAGGTATGGAAACTGAGATGTGCCTTGGACGATTGCAACCATCGGAGCGCTCCTCCAACGAAATACATGGTTGCCACATTGATCCTGAACTCTGGATGAACCGAACAAACTCGGAAGTAATTCTCACACTTAAGTTGCCAAGCCTTCGGGTTGTCACCATCAAATGAGGGAAAATCCAGTTTCGGCGGATGATGATGAAAGGAGCCTTGATGTCTGCTGGAGGTAATAGCCCCATCATTCGAGATTGACAACCATTCAGCGCGATCATGCATACTGTTGTGTGAAAATGGCTAGGGAGAAAAATTTTCCCTGTCACTTTTTCGCGAATCGAAAATTCCTCCCGACGGCTGGTCGATCCACGGTTGATTTCTCCCATCAAGGTTGGATCTGGCTTGACTTCTAGCACTGGTAGGATCGGTGGAAGTGTTCCCGATCTACTCGCTGGGCCGGCGTTGCGGGCAAGTTGGACCATCTGAGATCTCAGTTCAATCACCTCGGCGCGTAACCCATCTACCGATTGTTCCATGTCGGGCTTCCATTTCTGCAACTCTAGAACAACCGGCTTGATCTCCTCCACAGTGGCTTGGATGGCCTCGCTCCTTGTCTCCAATTTTTTGAGCGAGTCACCTTGAGCGAGGATCGCCTTCGTCAGATCAGCCAGTTGCTGCTCCATCTCCAGAGAATGAAGCTGCGCATGGGGTTCGGAAGCGTGGGACCTCCAGGACGAAGAATGGGAGCTCTGATACTAATTTGTTACCAACCTCTCGAGTAATTGTGTATTCAACTCAAAAAACGAAGGTCTCAACAGGAGTTCCTGGAAGTATTTGAGAAGACCAGCAGAGGAAGAGGAAGGTTTAGAGAAATATAGGAAAGGGGAAAAGCTCCTATTACATTCTTCGTAGTCCCAACAATAGAAAGGGAAAAGCTACTTAAAGACTTGATGCGCCCTCGGCCTGCTAGGTGGGTCCACCTGTTGTTAGTCGCCAGCTTTGCGTCCATTTACCGAACCAGTCAAGCCCAGGAAAGGCTGGGCTCGCAAGCCTCTTCGTTTGGCTTCCCCTCATATTTATCTTGTTCCTCATCCCAGCACACCAACAACGTAACAAAGAGATTGTGCAGAGAAGGAGCAAGACACCGCAGATTGTGCAGAGAAGGAATAAGACAACGCAGGGGCAAAATGGTTTTGCATAGTCACTTCGCAGCTTGATTGGTTAACAATGACATAAAAGGGTACGGTTTGAATTTTGCAGTGATATGTAAGAAAGTTGTCACTTTGCAATAGCAGATCAAAGATCCGAAATATTTACAGTGATATAATTTTTTTCCTTAAATAAAAGACCTAGCTATATAATTAGTATCATGCTCTCTTTTTTTTTTTTGCGAAGTGATAGTACCAGTATAAAATCTCTCAATCAAAGGTACGACTTTTGTGAAGTCTCTATTTGGCTGATGTCACCCCCCAACCAATAGCATCATGGTTTCAATTTTGCGTAATCTAGAAAGGAATGCTCCACGTAATCCACGTACTATTGCATGACGTAGTCCTTTCACCTTATTCACTAGCCGTCGGACTTGCTTGTTTGTTAGCATGCTAGCATGTTTTATTTTAAGTAGCACGAGTTTGTTGGAGCAGTTCTTTCATGACATCACCTGACTCGACATACAGCAAGTGCCCCGAATAAACACAAAGCAATTCTGGAGGCGATAAAAACTAAAAAGGAAGCATGTTCTAACCACTGGGCGCAGTATTTATATGAAAGTTCTAGCAAAAATTACTATGGGGACCTCAGTCATAATTTTTACATATTTAAATGGACCAGAATGAAATAAAACTCTACGTATTTATTATGATTTATAGATAATGGTTAAGGAAGATGAAACCCTAACACTACACGCAGCACAACACGCCTTTGAGGATGAAACAAAAACTCTTTAAAAATTTTAGGACAAATGTCATCACGAGTTGTTCTTGACTTGTATTTCCCGCCAAGCCAAGGAGAATAACATCTGGAATCCGTGCCACTTAGTAACATCGATCTGCTTTGGATTTTGTATATACTTTTGCCAAGCATTCTCTAGTCATTTCAATGATGTTTTTTTTTGTTGCGAGGGACATTCAATCATGTTTGGCCCAATCAATTTTGAAAATTCACGTTAATTTTTATTTGTATTTCCATCTTTTCAGCGACTAATTTGCACGAA
The DNA here is from genome assembly GCA_036346405.1 of Phyllostachys edulis. NCBI lineage: Eukaryota > Viridiplantae > Streptophyta > Magnoliopsida > Poales > Poaceae > Phyllostachys > Phyllostachys edulis. Next base: position 30,298,548 of record CM070565.1, on the reverse strand, counting down.
TCTTTATATGACCCATGTATGTTATTTTAAGACTTCCTTTTTTTCAGATATAATGGCCTCGAAAAAAAACAACATTTTCATAAACTATTCAGGTATTTGATTACACAAAACAATTATCGATATATCTACAAACAACTGGTGATATCCAAAGTATCTTCTTCGCTTTTGAGGTCTAGAAAATCTCGCAACAATCCTTAAATTAGAAAAACCAAAATTCTTAAAAAATATGTCATTAATCGAGAGAAAAGAGAATATCTACACCACTTATTTTGGTGAGGACCATATTAGATTAATCATACACATATATTACAACTACCACAATTGTATAACCGATACAACTATGTTTTCGAAAGGCAATAGTGTTATATAACAAATGTAGTATGTTGAAAAATCTAGCTACACAATTGCACAGGAAATTCCACTAGTTTGTATAGAAGAAAGGATTGATGACATTGATTCTAACCTATAGCCATAATCTCCCTCCGGTCTAAATTATAATTGTTTTGGTCCACCTCAAAAATACATTTTGTTTTAGTTCTATGAAACATAGAACAACGAAAGTGCTAAAATTTAGTTTTTTTACATAGGTGGTCCGTATTAATTGTATCTCTCTAACACTACTACCAATAATTATTAATAAATTCATTTTGCAGAAAATGTCGTGTTAAGAAAAAACAAGTAGCAAGTATTTGCAAATCAAAAACCAACTTACTGAAATGTTATCTATTTGTGTAATGGAGGTGGTATTTTTTTAATTGTCGTGTCACATATTTAGCCATAAGATGTTAACATTCTAACTTAACAATGTTACCCCAGTTATTATCAGCAGTGCAAGAGAAACATATGTTGGACTATTAAGGTACTATGTAAGTTGTACCGTCCCAATCTATTTCTGGTATTCTACCAAATTAGTAGTTAACATGTCAAATTAGAGGCGAAAGGGAAAGGCAGTGTGATGGATGACCTAGAATCAGGGAAAAAATTCTCAGCGAGATTTCGCCAGTTACCGCTGGTAACCGGTGTTACCGGTGGTAGCTAGTAGGAATTCAAACCGGCCAAAAAATTTCGGTTTTGATGAATTTTGTCTCAAAAAATTTGAATTTGCTTGAATTTTGTTCGAATTTGATTTTTTTAATTTAAAATCCCAAAATTTTAATTTTTTTTTTAAAAAATTCAGCTGAAATTTCCAATTTTCGGTGGTTACCGGCCTTATCGGTCCCCCCATTAAAAAAATGCAACCGAGAAGTTTTTCACTGCCTAGAATACCTCCATGGTTGTACTGTACTTGGTCAAGGTGTTGATTCAATGGGATGCCCAGCTATAACAATCTACATGCATTAGTTTCCTAAACGAGAAAACTCCTTATTTTCCTGATATGCCATCCAAAATTTGACATTTCTTTATCTATCACTGGCTCTCTTTTCTCGGGCTTGGCTTGCCACTTCCGTCCCTTGACCGTGAGCTGACTGTTAAGTTGGCCCTATCTGTCTTCTATCTCTCCTACCCTGATATGCGCCCCATAGCCGCGCGTCACCATCTCCTCCGCCTCCGGTCGGTGAGCACCGCCCCTTGGTTGCACCCTCACCATGTCCTCCGCCATGCCCGGATCTAGCCCATGATGCGGTGAAGACCCAACATCGTCGACATCCGATCTTGAGGAGCCGAGGAGGTGATGGTCGTTGCAACCAAGCCGGCAAGATCCGTCGCACCATCGTTGATTTACTAGCCGGCGGCGTCCAGGCCAACGTCTTCCACTATCGTCGCCGGAGTTATCGGAGGTCGCCGTGCTCGACGGAGCTGCTCCCTGCCCCCGCTGAGTCCGCTCCACCTCCCGCACCGACCCGCCACTGCCCTCACCTCCTGCGCCGGCGCCGCCTCGGTCAGGTCTCCGTGCTCAATAGTGGTGCTCCCCACCTCCCGTGCCGGCGCCGCCTCGGTCAGGTCCCCGTGCTCGACGGCGGATCCACGGTGGTGCTTCCCACCTCCGCCCCACCTCCGGCGCCGGCGCCGCCTCGGTCCCCACCTCCCGTGTCGACGCCGCCTCAGCCTCCGGTTGTTCAACCTCTCCCGCCTCGTCGCCCCCGCCCTCGAGCCGGCCACCTCTGGAGAAGGGGGATGAGGAGCCGGAGAGCAACCATGAGCTCAAGCACACGCACTGACGCACATGGAGAGAGGAGTAGAAATGAGGAAGAGAGGAGCTCCTGCGACACGTGGGACCAGGGGGCAATTTGGGCGTAATGAGAAAAATAAGACAGCATTTTAGGAGTTAATGGCGATCAGACTTAATGGAAATGACGGTAGAGAGGGAGGACGCCGAGGCGCAGTTGGGGGCGGCGAGAGGAGGGCGAGGAGGTAGGAGACGTGGTGGCCCAGGCGACGGCTCGATAGAGGCATGACGACAAGGCGACGTGGTGGGAGGAGGAGGCATGGGACGCATCGGACGGCGAGGTGGAGAGGAGGCATGGGGCACAACTTAGGCGGCCAAGGTAGAGACGGCAAAAAAGTCTTTTCGCCCACAATTTGGCAGTTCAAATGTTTTGACTAACGGTACTGTCAAAAGCAAAATGGACGCAAAAGTTGAGTGACAAAAACGATATGATCCAATTTATGGTGGGATACCTCTATAGTGGCATTAACAAAATTTTCCTACGCAAAATGCTGGTTAAAAAGAATGTAAAAGAAAAATCAAATATACTTTAAACACCATGTGCAGAAATTCTGAAGCCGAGCCCACTCCACTTAAGCCTGGGTTCATTCCGCGTGATCTTTTGAGCCTTCATGCAAGTGGCACTGTGCAACAGACTACACCTGGTGGTGGTGGTTGGTTGTGACTTGTGATTTGTGAACCTCTGATCGATTTCAGTTCTGGTCGTTGGTTGCTGCGTCCAGATCCGCGCCGAGCTGCTCTGCCTGGCTGCCTGCCAGTAGTCACGGGTTCGTCGTGTAGCGCAGCCTGCTGGTTTTAGTTTACGAGCTCCGCAGACGTGTGCAAACAAACTTGTACTGTTGTACTCAACGATAAAAGAATCGCTATCGGTTGGTGCTATGTTCCTGCGACAACGGTGTTGTACATGGCACGTCTTCGCAGGCCGTCTGCTGGTTTGGTTTGCTGACTGATGAGTCACCTACTCTCCCATGTTGGAGAGCCCACCTTAGTAAACTTTTCAACACTTATTCATGTTGTCTGGAATACAGAGTGACAAGATTTACGATTCGATCGGACTGGCAGGATAATTACTCCCGTCCGATGCCTTCCCTGTATGATTTTGTTCCAGCCATTGCCGGAATCAATGATGGATATGATGAAATCATGTGATGGGATCGCACGAAAGGCGTCCAGAGCTCTGGCGCGTGACCGGTCTCGATCATGATCTTGCACGCTTGTCGAGGACTGCTGTGTTGTACCTTAGCCAAATGTTTGGTGTCGCTACAAATTTGGGCAGCAACCGGGAGTAGACCAGATCTGAATTTTGTTAGCTACCTCATTTGGGCAGGTCACATGAGTAGGCCCTGTTCTTGTCACAAAATTCCTCAAGAAATAAGAAATATCTTGCCGACTCCACTCGTAGCGCAAAATAATGTTAAAAGATGGGCTAAAATGGCTGGACATGATGGAAAAATTACCGCCATGAGTTGGCAAAACACCAAACACGCCATTCAATTTGTAGTTATTGATTATGTGCATTTTCTTTATTCAAATCTAGGTTGTGGTTGCCGACTCTGGAATCACGCCTGAGATTAAGTACCAAAGAGTGAAAAATTGTGTGGAATTTCTCACAAAAATAGCAACTTCCAGTCTTAAGATCTAATTACTGTGTCAAATCTGTACACGTCTTGGAGATTTTGACTAGATTTAACTCACATATTAGGAAGTCATTTGCTGTGATTTTCTATCTAGTGTCTGACAATGATCTGAATTCCAAGAGCAGATGAAAAATTTTCTACAGCCGTTCACAAACTTACTAGTTTGTTTAGTTACATGGCACTGGCAGTAGAACAGAGAAGCCTGAGCACAAGCTTTTTTGTATTGGGATAAGTCAGAAGTGTTTTTTTTTGAAAGATCGATACTAGTCAAGTGTTAATGCCTACTTCGCTAAAAAGAAAGTGTTAATGCCTACTGTATCTCTTTGGTGCTTAACGGATGGCTATCCTGCAAGCACTAAATCAAGTAATTGGCAAGATTCGCCAATGGACATGATTGTGACATTTAGTCTCATACACAAAATTTTGCAGTTTTCTTCTGGACTGAAACTTTGTGGTGTAAATTCCTTTCAGGGTTACGGTTCAACAGAGGCTGGAGGCATATCAAGGATGATGGGCCGAGACGAGTGCTACCACGTAGGCTCCGCCGGACGTGTCAATGGGAACGTCCAGGTCAAGATTGTCGACCATGTCACCGGCGAGCCCTTGTCAGTCGGGCAGAAAGGGGAGCTATTTGTGAGAGGGCCTGCCATCATGACAGGTAACAAAACAACATGATCTTGCAATGCATATGTACATTTTCTTCGGTTATTATCATAGGGTTGCATAGCCTTATTGAGATCACTTATACTATTCAGTTCATCTATTGCAGGTTATGTTGGTGACGATGAGGCGAATGCGAATGCTTTCGATTCCGAAGGCTGGCTGAAGACCGGTGACCTTTGCTACATTGATCAGGATGGGTTTCTGTTCGTAGTAGATAGGCTGAAGGAGCTGATCAAATACAAGGCCTATCAGGTATATATGCTCTTAGCTTCTGAACAAATTGCCATGTAGCACATTTGCAGTTATTCTTCGTCAATCTTTTGCTGGGTAAATTAAACACTGCAGGTTCCACCTGCAGAGCTGGAGCTTGTCCTGCAGTCATTGCCAGAAATTGTTGATGCTGCAGTTATGCCGTAAGTACAGTAATACACTGATCATTGCTATGCAGTAGCTGCAAAAAGAACTGCACATACTCTAAATCAAACTCGTGATAGTTTTCTGCACACCATCTGTTTTAAATTTTGCAATGGAGCATGAAATATTACAACACAGAGTGCCTAGACTGTTACGTTAAAAAAAAAAGGCCTGGATGGCAAGGGTGTGCAACTTGATCAAACTGCACAGGTCCCCACTAATTCAAGGGCCCTATTTTCGGACTAGCCTTTGATTATCAATTGATTAATCTTAGAATTAGTAAGAGTTAAGTGAGCAAAACTTGGAATCCATCCATGTCCCCTAACCTTTCTGTTTCTGTCTTCACTTCCTTGTGTTGTCTAACAAAGACAACTACTAATGTCTATTAGTTCTCAGAATCAAAATCAACTCTTCAGTTCTTAATTCTCATCTAGATGTGGGTGTCAATTACTTTGGGTTTCTTTGTGAGTTCAATGCCTCAAGCACACAATTATTCCTCTCAATCTTTTGTTGATGTCTCGTACTTTTCATCTTTGTGCATCACAATCGTTGGGTTCTGGTACTATGCCGCTTCGCCACTGCAGTGGGCTTTTTGTACCGCTTTGGGGTGTCCGGGAGTCATATGTGCCCAGTTGTGATTATGCTAACTGTTGTTCCTAAATTTTGACACAAATCTACTTATTGTTACAATTCTTTTTTGTATTTGTGCATATATGTGTTGTACTATTTTTCAACCATGTTTTATAGAAATTAACTTTGACAATAATGTTGATGAGTATGTTTAGTGTGCTAGCTAAATTGAGCGGTAACATTAATAGCACTGCTGTTGATAGTTCCTATTATAAGGTCTCGTATTTTTTTAGCAGAGGGTCCTAAAATTTCAGGTACCGTCAGTAAAAAAAGGAAATGCCTAGAAGGAGCAGTGTATCTTATTTTTGAAGGATAATGAGCTTGTAAACATCACAATCTTGTTCTCTACCGTTAGATTATGTGGGCGGACCCAAACTAGTACATAGAATTTACCCAATGACTGGGGATGCAGCTCATGTACACTGCAGCAATGACCATTCTAATGAATTTTAGGTATCCTCATGAAGAGGCAGGGCAGATACCCATGGCGCTTGTCGTGAGGCATCCCGGAAGCAAGGTTACCGAGGCAGAAATCATGGACCACGTTGCGAAGCGGGTAGCACCGTACAAGAAGATCCGCAAGGTCGTGTTTGTCGACTCTATACCCAAATCACCAGCCGGGAAGATCTTGAGAAGGCAGTTGTCGAACCATCTGCAGTTACGTACTCTGTCGAGATTGTGATTACGTGTGTTGTGACCTGCTGTGAAACTCTGTTCACATATATTCGCGAAAGAAAAAAGAAACTTTGTTGTCATATGAATAGCCAATATATACACCAGAATTACAAGGATATATGATTTATGTAATCTATCGAGATTGTGATTACATGTGTGTTGTGACCTGCTGTGAAACTCTGTTCACATATATTCGCAAAAGAAAAAAGAGACTTTGTTGACATATGAATAGCCCAAATATACACAATACTTCGTTCGACTTTTTCAGATTTTGTGTTAGTTCTTGACCCGGTTTATTATAGAAAAAATAAATCCAAAAGGACCGTGCACTAATTGTTCACGCATGTACGCATACACCATGGCACCCTGCATCACTTGCCACGTTCGAGAGCGGTTCCGTTAATGATACAGACAACCTTAGCTATATTGTTGCATGTAGTGTTTTTAATCCATTGAGTACCCTAAAACAACATGAGCTCACTAAATGAGGAAATTGGAGATAAGAACATTTGAATCTACCCCTTAATAATTTTTGTTTAAATTTTAATGAGTTTTATACTACCTAATAGCGAGTCATTATTTGTTGTTAGGTTCAAAGGAGAAGGTTTATAGAAAGATGAAGAACGTGATGATTCTCAGTGTCTTTTGATGCTCACAAATATAACATGCGGCCTGTGGGAGGCAAGGGCCAATGAGAGGAATCCAAGAAGGTGTAGTATTGTCCATGAAGTTCTCGACAATATCTGCAGCAAATTAGAAGGTTCAAGCGTGCACAACACATATATTTAGAAAATTTATCAAGTCTACTTTTCAACAGATCAAATGACATGTGATTTGGAGCTTTCTACACAAAATTATGGTAAGTTGATTGGAGGCTACACAGGCTGTCTAGATGTCGTGTGTGGATTGCTAAACGAGGGGAGTCAATGGCCTGTGGGCATCTATGAGTGATCTTCTACAATCGTAAGACTTTCCAAAGGTTTAAAGGGTTACTTTTACATGTCTCTCATAGGTTCAAGTCGTTTCAAATAAGGAAATTAAAGATAAGAAGGATATAATTCAAGTTGGATTCCGTTCGGCACATCCAGCACAACCCACTTTAAAAAGCCTATAGCTTTCACAAACGGGGCACAATTTGAGTGTTCTTGTACTTGTTGGAAAGAGCATCCACACAGCCTCAAATTCGACTTGTGTGCACAGCTATGTTCGAAAAAATGTGATGGTTGTAAAATCGGAGTTTCCTTTTTCTTTGAGTCTGATTCTAAAACAATGTAGTGATGAGTTGGGGTCGGTTTGGGCACATTGTGGCTGACCCTAGAGGGCTACATCATGTATTCGGGTCTTTTTGTCTAACCATGAATTTTAAAGATATTTTCTAGATAAACAAATTGCTCTTGTTCTTATGTTTGTGCAAAGCCGTTGGCTACCTCCTTGGGAATTGGGAGCATCTCTAAGTTATCTCTTTCCGCTGTTATTCTTGTGATTTCTTTGGTCATTAAAGGAGCGATTGCACGTCTATATTCGCGTGGTTTGGTAGACATTGATTAAAACGTGTGGTTGGATGAATTCTTTTGTCATAGGATGATGTATCGATAGTGGTGACGCCATCGGTTCGTGTGATTGCACGATGTACCAAAAATCCTACGTCGAGAAGACTGGACACCCCATATTAGTTAAGTCCCTCTCCATCCTAAATCGTAGCGCTCGTTCTTTGTCTAGCTCTCGTTGCCCGCCATGGCTGCTGCCTTGCCTTGTCGCCGTCTCTACCATGTTGACACTTCTCCGCCGCCACTGCCACCCCCTGTTCATCACCTCTTCCTCCCACTCAAGGGCCTTAAGAAGGAAATTGATGGAAAAGACATATCGAGGGATTGAAGATGATTACCTGGTCAATAGCTGCTGGGCTAGCTTGCCTTATGCATGTTTTTAGCAGAGTAGTACAAGATTCCAACAATTTGGACGGGGTGCAACCCCTATGTTCTTTTTTTTTGCTAGCCAACTCATGAGCTACTCCGTTACTGCCACGGGGACAATAGAAGATCTTATAATACTGAAAATTACATAACAACTGATATTTAGCCTCCCTGAAAAGAACTCCCAGTCTAGACATATCCTGATCATAGCTCTCCAAACCTGTCTTCTTTCGAAGAAACAGGTAGGAGAGCTGCATATTATATTAATAAAGAAGGTGGTGCGGTACAAAACTGTGAAAGTAACCAATTTCAGAGAGGACCTTAATTAAAAAAAAATGCTCCAAACATTTTGTCCCTGCCTGGGACCAACCTCGACCCTCCTCTTTTATCTTTGCCAGTAGATCCGCAGTGGAGGAAGACTTTTTGTTGAAGATTCTAGCATTTCGTTCCTTCCAAATCTCCAAGAAGATGAGGATGAGAATCGTGGATGTCACCCTTCTTGGTAGCCCCCTCCTCCCACATACTTTCGTCCACTAGTGTGTAATATTCTAGCTGTTGGGACAGTTTGAAGGCTTAAGTTGTGGTGAGCCTAGCCATTCCGCCACGGAATTCTAGATTCGGGTGGAGTATCTTGCACTGGGTGAAAAGATGTAGAGTCATTTCTGGTAATTGTCTGCATATCGGGAAGATGTGTTGGTTTGGCCAACCCTTTGTTGTAGCCTATTTGAGGTCCATAGCCGGTTTTGCATAGCTATCCAAGCAAAGAATTTGCATTTAGGGGGCGGGGGTGGTTTCCAGATGAGTTTTTTGACAGTTTGTCATTGTTGAGCTGAGGAACTATAACGCGTAAGCGGATTTCATTGAGTAGCCTCCTCGTGGCGTTAGCTTCCAAGTGATCTCATCCGGGGTGTCTATATCCAAGTGGATATGGCTGACTCTGGACCATAACTCAAGGAATTGTTGGATATTTTGGGGTGTGTTCCAGGGGATTGTTGATGTCTTGGACCTATTGTCCATTCTGTAATGTCGCACTCACTGATTGGTTTTTCCTCCTGGGCGCTTGAAAAATCTACAAGGCCAGGTCTCTAGGGGCAGCTCCATGTAGCCATGCAGAGGGCTAGAATTTTGTTTTGTTGCCATCTCCAAGAGTGATCGTTGTGGCTACTGCGAAAATGTAGTGGTTAGCATTATCTCACGGTATTTCCATGCCTACCCAAGGTTTCTACGGAGCTTTCCACTCTTGCCATAGCCATCTTAGTCTGAGAGCCGAGGCAAACTTTTGAAGATTGAGGACGCCGAGACCCCCTAGCCGAGTTGGGCGGTAGACCTTCGTTTAGCTGACTTTACATTATCCTCCTGAAATATCTTCATGGCTGGCCCAAAGGAAACAATGTCGACTACAGTCCAGGGCACGGAGAACTCCTTTTGGCGGTTTCAGGGCAGTGAGAAAATAGGTTGGGATCGAGGAGAGCACTAATTTAATATGGGTGGTCCAGCCTGTCTTAGTTAGAAGCTTGCCTTTCCATCCTGCCAGCCTCCCTCCCACTTTGTCTAGTAGTGGTTGAAAATCAACCCTACGGAGTCTTCTGCACATCAATTTCGAGTTTTATTGCAATTTATTATTGGATTTGATCATCTTCCCCATCGCCGGCCAAATCACCATCTCTGCTTGATCTTCTTCCTCGATGAGCTTCTTGCCGATTGGACCGCATCATGTTGTATTCGCGGTCTCCCTCAACCCTTCTCATACCTCAATTCGGTCGATTCATGGCCATGGAGCACAGCTGCCGCCACTCATGAACAAGGGTTCAGGCATCCACTTGTGCCACCACCACCCATTAGTGTCGAAGTGAACAACACGACACACACATACAAAGATAGAGTCAATTTTACACTACCCAAACACAATCGTGTCGATTAGTTGACATGTATGCTGTCTACTGACAAAAATTCAGCAAGATACTTTGTTTTCTTCCTAAAACTTGTCAAATTTGTCCGTGGGCGACCATTGTTAAATTTTGGATGTTGGAACTCATACGAAATCGATGACAGGTTTTTTTTTTTGGAGAGGAATCGATGACGGGATTATACGGGCCATCCTTGGTAGGCGGAAATGGGCCGTCAATAGAAGCCCACCATCAGGTCGGGGGCCTCCTCTTCCTCTTTTTTTTTCTTAACATGTCTGTCCGCGATAGCAACATGCGGCAGTACTACCAACAGCATAAAAAAGAAAAGATAAAAAAAGAGTGTCGGCAAGCTCTCACGAATCTCCCACCACTAGAGCGGTGGCGGCGCATGGAGATGACTGTTCAATTCATTGGCAATATATATGCCCATTTGGGTTGCGCTCGTGAGTAGTTACAACTCGCCGGCGTATGACATCGCGTTCGACGGGATTGAGAAGCAGTGAGCTACCTGCATTGCAAATTTTTATGCATCCCTTATTCACAAAATCTTGTAATCGCCTTGTTGTCGTGCCTATGTAATGCGCTGTGCAGGCACCCGTTTGATTCTTCGAAATGGGGCCGTGTAACACCCTGGCTATTCAGAAGCCAAGATGTCACCTAAATAAACTAACATACAACCATAATACAGAAGGATTTAACAATATCTCATCTAAAGACATAAAGAGTTCAACATTATGACTTAGTTTATATCTTTCATTTGTTAATTGATGAACTGTAATAAATAAATTAGATGGTGAATGATACCTTGTGCTATGTTATGGTTGATTAAGTACTACTTGTGATCTTTGATCATCCTTTCGTTATAATTATTTGGATTCATACTATTTTCCTGCTATTGTTTGGTTCAATGTTGAACTCTTTATATCTTTGGATGAGATATTGTTAAATCCTTTTGTATTATGGTTGTATGTTAGTTTATTTAGGTGACATCTTGGCTTCCGAATAGCTAGGATGTTACAGTTGGTATCAGAGCGGGCTTTAGGTCCGTGGTTAATAGAAATATATTAAAATGATACATTGTGCACAGTAGGTGGGATGGGTAATTTGTTGCTTCTGCATTTCTATTGTTATGTTTCATTTGTTGAGAAGTTGTTGAATTGTTTTTGTGCTTCTATTATACTGTTAAGCTAAATGATTAGCTTTATATGCTTTGGTGTTCATAGATGGCGAGAGGTAGAGGCCATGGTTGTGGAGCGGCCCGTGGCTGTGGACGTCCACCGGGTCAGGGCCGTGGTCGTGGACGCGGTTCGCCTGTGTCTTCATCTTCGTCTAAGAAGTCTGTTGGTGCTGCTGCTGAGGCGATTGCCTCAGCTGCTCATCCGACCGCTGAAGTTCAAGCCGTGTCAGCTGTTATCATTCAAAATCTTCAGAGGGAGAACCAAGAACTCCGTCAACAAGTGCAGGCAGCTCTTCTTGCAGCAGCTACACTAGTTACAGAACCGGTTGCTGCAGCAGTTCCATCTGAGGCTAGGATGAGTCTCCGCGAGTGGATGTCACTTTGTCTAGACACCTTTGACAGAGCGGGTACTCTGGTTCAGGCTACAGATTGGTTACGATACATGGAGAGGCAGTTCAGTGCATTAGAGATGACTTCAACGCAAAAGGCGCGGTTCGTGGCCTTTCAGCTGAAGGGCCAAGCTGATATCTGGTGGGAGGGGGTTCTATCTGCTAGGACCCACTGTAGGGACCAGTCACTTGGGAAGTATTCGTGGAGCAATTCAGGACCAAATTCTATTCGGATTCCTTCGTTGAGAGGATGAAGCAATCATTGCTGACATTTGTTCAAGGGAAGATGTCCGTGTCAGAGTATAAGACTGGATTCAACAATCTGGTACGCTTTGTACCAGCGGTGGCCAATGATGATCGGGAGAAGGCCAAGAGGTTCTGCACGGGCCTCAATCAGGAGTATCACCACGTTCTAGGGGTGACTGGTTTGCGTGACTTCAGCTCCGTGGTTGAACATGCCAGGGGAATGGAGCTGGAGAGAGATCTTTCTTCGCAGAGGCAGGCTGATAGTGGCCCTGTCCCTACTGGTGGTTCAGGTGGTGGCCAGAAGCAGAGTTTTGGTGGGGGAGGTGGGTCTTCTCAGCGACCTACTCCCAAGAGGTTTCATGGGAGTCAAGACACTCGCCCCTGCTCAAGAAGGGCGCGATCTTCTTCATCGGCGCCACGTTCTTCGTCATCCACACTTCAGACATCGCCCTGCTGTGTCAAGGTATGAAATGCTTCAGGTGTGATGAGGGGCACCAGGCTTCAGAGTGTTCTTTCAAAGGGACATGTTGTCAGTGTGGTCAGGAAGGCCACAAGTTGTCAGTATGCAAACAAAACCCAGTGAGCATTATCAAATGGGAGTCAGTCCCAACAGCGTCTTCTTCTAGTGCTCCTCGGGGTTCAATTCAGACCCTAGCTGCTGTTCCTGCGCCTCAGTTTTCTTCAGGATGGGTTCCTCCTGCAACGTTTACTCCTACACCTCCTGCGAGGTTCTACTGGAACCCCGTTCCGTCTGCACCACCGTCGTTCGCTCCACCTGCAACAGTTCCTGTTCACCCTTCGCAGAGTGTCGGTGCGTCTTCTGCTTCGGCACCATCGGGAGTCTACGCCATGCCTACCCCTGAGACTATGGGTCGTCCTAATGCGGTGACAGGTACCTTGCTAGTCGATTCACATGAGGCTTTCGTTCTTTTTGATTCAGGGGCTACCTATTATTTTGTGTCTCTGAAGTTTGCTAGAAGGGCGGGTTTGAGTTTTCAGCGTATTTTTTAGTCTGTGGTAGTCAATTCTTCGGGGGGTCTTATTTCTAGCTCTACAGCATGTCCAGGCTGTTCTATCACTATTGATGATGAGAATTTCACTGTTAACCTTATGGTAATTTAGTTGTCACCTTTTGATGTTATTTTGGGCATGGACTGGTTATTCAGTTACCATGCCAAGATATGTTGTTTCTGGAAGACGATGACTTTGCAAGCCCCGTCTGGTGAAGAACTGGTGTTTCAGGGCAGTGCACCGTCTGATTCCTTGTTCGTGTTGGCTAGTCTGTTTCCCAGACGTCGGGCCTCAACCTTTGGGTTGCTTTTGTCTCTTAGCGAGAAGACTGATTCTTCACTTCGTATTGAGGAGATTCCTGTGGTGAATGAGTTTCCTGATGTTTTTCCTGTGGAGCTTCCTGGGATGCCTCCAGAGCGGAAAGTAGAGTTCTGGATTGATCTTATTCCGGGAACTCGACATATTTCAATGTCTCCATACCATTTGGTACGACCCTTCTAGGAGGAGTTGAAGAAGCAATTGGACGATCTGCTGTCCAAAGATATGATTCAGCGCAGTGTTTTGCCGTAGGGAGCGCCTGTTCTATTCACTAAGAAGAAATATGGCAGTTGGCGTATGTATGTGGTCTACCGGGCTCTTAATCAGGATACCGTGAAGAATAAATATCCTTTGCCCCGCATTGAGGATCTCTTTGATCAGCTGAAGGGAGCTAAAATATTCTCTAAGATTGACCTTCAGTCAGGTTATAATCAAATTCGAGTTCGGGAGCAAGATATAGAGAAGACGGCTTTCTCTACGAGGTATGGCCATTATGAGTATAATGTTATATCTCTTTGGACTGACAAATGCTTTTGCAGTTTTCATGGAAGCCATGAACAGTATGTTGCACCGATACCTTGATGATTTCGTTGTGGTATTCATCGACGATATTTTGATCTATTCCAAGATGGAAGAGGATCATGGTCAGCATTTGAGGTTGGTTCTCAAAACTTTAAGAGAGAACCAATTTTACGCCAAGCTGAAGAAGTGTGAATTCTGGATTTCTGAAGTTGGGTTTCTGGGCCATGTAATCAATCAAGAGGGTATTTCAGTTGATCCTAGTAAGATCTCAACAGTGGTAGAATGGAAAAGGCCAACCAATATCAAGGAAGTGAGGAGTTTCCTGGGTTTAGCTGGCTATTACCGGCGCTTCGTGGAGGTTTTCTCAACCATTGCTAGACCAATGTCTCAATTGACATAGAAAGGTGTCAAATTTTAGTGGTCAGATGCGTGTGAGCGCAGCTTTTGTACTTTGAAAGATAGGTTGGTGACCGCTCCAATTCTTACTCTTCCAGAGCCTAGAAAGCATTTCACTATTTATTCAGATGCGTCTAGAGTTAGGCTTGGTTGTGTGCTCATGCAGGATGGTAAGGTGATTGCCTATGCATCGAGGCAGTTGAAGAAACATGAGCAGAATTATCCTACTCATGATTTAGAGCTTGTAGTAGTGGTTTTTGCTTTGAAGATCTGGCGCCACTACTTGTACGGCGAATCTTGTGATATATTCACTGATCATAAGAGTCTGAAATACATCTTTACCCAGAAAGATTTGAACTTGAGACAGAGGAGATGGTTAGAGTTGATAAAAGACTATGATCTCACCATTCAGTATCACCCTGGCAAGGTGAATGTTGTAGCAGATGCCCTGAGTCGCAAGGCGACACCTCCTACTCTCAGTTGTCTTATTGCTGATTTTGAGCGTATGGATATCTCCTTTTGCTTTGCGGGTACCGCCCAGAGTGAGACTCGTTTGCTTCTTAAGTTAGCCATTCCAGATCGAGTGCGGGATGCACAACAACATGATCAGATGCTCCAGCGAATGAGGAAGCGCTTCGATGAGGGAAAGCAAGGCCACTTCAGTGTAGATGGTTCTGGTGCGTTGCGCTTTAAAGGCTGCCTCTGTGTACCACAGGAGGCTCAGGTTAAAGATGAAATTCTAAGAGAAGCACATCGTACTCCGTATACCATACATCTTGGTGAGACCAAGATGTACAAGGACTTGAAGAAGAGTTTCTGGTGGAAAAGGATGAAGGTCAATATCGCTCAGTATGTAGCATCTTGTGGAGTTTGCCAGCGGGTCAAGGTTGAGCATAAGCGACCAGCAGGTTTGTTGCAACCTTTAGAGGTTCCAGTTTGGCCATGGGATGACATCTCCATGGATTTCGTAGTTGGTTTACCTCGCACGCAACGAGGAAAGGATGCTATTTGGGACATAGTGGACCGGTTCAGTAAGTCTGCACATTTCATACCTATTCGTACAACCAATTCAGCAAGTTATTTGGCTCATCTCTATGTGCGAGAGATAGTGCGGTTGCACGAGGTGCCTAAAACCATTATTTCTGATCGAGATGCCAAATTTGTCTCCAAGTTCTGGGAGAGTTTGCAAAGTGCGTTGGGCACACAGCTTCATCTCAGTACCGCTTTTGACCCCCAAACAGATGGTCAATCTGAACGCACCATTCAGACACTGGAGGACATGCTCAGATGTTGTGTTATGTCTTGGAAGGGAGGTTGGGAAGACCACCTAGCTTTGGCAGAGTTCGCCTATAACAATAGTTACCACGCTAGCATTCGAGTTGCACCGTTTGAGGTTCTTTATGGATGGAAGTGCAGATCCCCATTATGCTGGGATGCAGTTGGAGAGTGGGCAGTTTTGGGTCCCGATTGGGTTCAGCAAACTGTGGCCAGAGTAGCAGAGGTTAGGAAGAATTTGTTAGCTGCTCAGAGCCAACAAAAGAGCTATGCAGATGTCAGAAGGCGAGATCTGGAATTCAAAGTGGGGAACGAGGTTTTTTTGAGAGTATCGCCTACCAGGGGTGTAGTGCGTTTTGGTACCAAAGGGAAGCTTAGCTCGAGGTACGTTGAACCATTTCCAATCGTGGCACGAATTGGGAAATTGGCCTATCGTTTGAATCTTCCTGAGTCCATGCACGGAGTTCATAATGTGTTTCATGTATCCATGTTGAGGAAATATTTGAGAGACCCAGAACATGCAATTCCATTAGAGCCGTTGAGCATTGAGCAGGATCTTACTTTTGAGTCCCGGCCAGTGAAAATTCTAGAGGAGCTAGAGCGGGTTTTGAGGAACAAGACTTTGATGTATGTCAAGGTTCTTTGGTCTCATCAGACTGAGAGAGAGGCCACCTGGGAGCTAGAGTCTGTGGTATTCAGTTCTCTAGGGGGTCTTATTTCTAGCTCTACAGCATGTCCGGGCTGTTTTATCACTATTGATGATGAGAATTTCACTGTTAACCTTATGGTAATTTAGTTGTCACCTTTTGATATTATTCTGGGCATGGACTGGTTATTCAGCTACTGTGCCAAGATATGTTGTTTATGGAAGACGGTGACTTTACAAGCCCCGTCTGGTGAAGAACTGGTGTTTCAGGGTAGTGCACCGTCTGATTCCTTGTTCGTGTTGACTAGTCTGTTTCCCAGACGTCAGGCCTCAACCTTTGGGTTGCTTTTGTCTCTCAACGAGAAGACTGATTCTTCACTGCGTATTGAGGAGATTCCTATGGTGAATGAGTTTCCTGATGTTTTTCCTCTAGAGCTTCTTGGGATGCCTCTAGAGCGGAAAGTTGGGTACTGTAGCGACGCCTACTATAGCTTCGTGGTTACTGTAGCACATCTCTTCCTCCTGTTGCTGCCAAGGAGAATCGAGGAGGAAGATCAAGAGAGAAGAAGAAGAAGGGAAAAGAGGGGAGAAAGGAGGAGAAGAAGAGAGTTCTTCGTGGGGGATTTGATCCGCATCTTCCTAAGGGTCTTCAAGGGTAACGAAGTGTTTTCCCCACTGTTTGATGAGGATTAGTTGCAAAATCAATTAATTGGGACAGATCGTTTAGCTGCCGGTAGACTTTCAATTCTGTCCAGTAGGTTGCGTGGCCGATTTCGGGTTCTTAAATGCCGAATTTGAGTTGTCTGTCTTCTAGAGATATTTAGATAATATTCTTAGCTTTCTGTGGCCGCCAAGAACATGTAATTCCAACGTACGGATCAAAAGTTATGGTCTGATCTTTACCACTATCCTGAAATCCTAACGAGATTGAACTAACAAGTTGTCTCCTAAATTATGATTATGTTAGTGGAAGATTCAGGGTTTTCATTCAACTAGGTAATTGTATAAAATTTTATAACCTTTCCATAATGTTAAAGAACGCCCTAATCGGAGTTGTAGATCAAAAGTTGTGATATATTATTTACTGCTGTTCTGTTCGTCTAGGCAGAATCTGTCTTGTTCTTTCTCCCACCTGTTAGCATTTTAATTTGGCCGAATTGGGAGATCTCATTAACTAGGATTTTGTAGTTATGTTTGTTAAGTTTCCTTAGGATCTAGACTCACCTCGTTCCGAGTCCCAGATCAATAGTTATGAGTTATTCCGTGCTGCTGTCCAGATTCGTTTCTGTGATTAAGTTGTCTGTTTTCAGAATAGGTCCAATATTTAATTCTTGGGTCGTCGGGAAGATGTAATAGAACATTGTTGGTAGTGTCTTGTGCCATGTTGTTCTTATTTCGAGTAATTACATGTATAGGCGGAGAGGCTTCGGGTTTAGGGGCACCTTCGTTGCCTACCAACGCGTCGCAACGCGGAAGGCAAGTACTTTGATGTTCTTAAGATTTGTGAATCTTTGAATGCTTGATGTTCAGATTGTGTTTTCTATGATACATGAGAATATTCAATGTTTATGTTCCTTTCATATGTGTTATTTCCATGATTAGAGATGATGTCTTTCATTGTTCATATTTCATTCCACGCATCCATTATTCATGTTTCATCTACGTGAGTGGATTATAAAGACCCATCAATTCTAGTATGGGCACATAAGACCTACCATTCTAATGTGGGCAGATTGGGACACCCGTATGAAACGTTCTTCATACGGGATTTGAATCCCCGCATTTTATTAAATGCGGGCTTATGTGAACACCGACGGGTGTGTCACTAGCTATACCGGTATAAGCATGTGTGCAGTCCCTTTTCATTTCATTCAATCCATTCATTCCATTCATTCATATATCTATTCGGTGCTATGTTCATATTTGTTGTATGTTCATGTATTCACTGTACTTGCTGAGTCTCGGACTCATTCTTGTTTTGTTTGTTTATTTTAGGTGATCATTGATGATGGTTCTATCGGGAGGGAGTAGACACACACTAATCATTCAATTCACCATATTCAAGTTCAACATTATGACTTAGTTTATATCTTTCATTTGTTAATTGATGAACTGTAATAAATAAATTAGATGGTGAATGATACCTTGTGCTATGTTATGGTAGATTAAGTACTACTTGTGATCTTTGATCATCCCTTCATTATAATTATTTGGATTCATACTATTTTCCTGCTATTGTTCGGTTCAATGTTGAACTCTTTATGTCTTTAGATGAGATATTGTTAAATCCTTCTGTATTATGGTTGTATGTTAGTTTATTTAGGTGACATCTTGGCTTCCGAATAGCTAGGGTGTTACAGGCCGTGTGTGCAGCTTCCTGGTGTGCCCAAGATACCTGGTTATGCATCCTATATTTGCTCTAACACTTCATAAAATAAGAACAACAGTCACAACTGTCTAAATCGCAATCAGTTGGGGCTGTATGAGACTGATTTTGGTAACACCTCTCCAGTGACTGTATTCTGAATTGCAATTACCGTCAGCCTTAAATTTAGCTGTTCATTTTTAGATTTTTCTTTGACATGATTTCATGGACCTCATGGTGAAATTTTTCCTGGTACATTTTCTCTTTTTAGTATGCAGCCGGAAATGCGGATGCCAAGGCCAGCCAAGGCCTAGGCGACGGCCAGCGGCGAGGTGGCCCAGCGTGCAAGGGCACTGAGGCGCTATAGCGGTGCCCAGTGGCGATGCACGGTGCGGCGTGGTCGAGGGAGCCGGGCGCAGCCGATGTGGTCTGTAGGGGAAGCCCCAGCTCGGCTGGCCTAGAGGGAGAGAAGAGAGAGCTCTTGGGGAGAGCTCTAGAGAAGAACGAGAGCAGGAGATGATGGTTCAGTAACATTGGATACACTACTCCCCCTCCTCTTCATCTCGGAACTAAATGTTGGAAATGTGGATAATATTTTAATTCCATATTTTATTATGAGGCAAATATCACAAATAACTAGTGATGCATAAATCGATACTAACAGCAGGCTACATATTTGTGACGACCCACCCCGTGATATACAGCAAAGGTCCGGGAGGACCATTTTTTTTTGATCGGGCATACCGCGACCTGCCGGTAGCACCTCTCGGTATATCATCAGGGAGGTCCGACAGATCTCGAGCTAAGTCCCGTGAGGACCTCTGGAGGTCTGCGCAGGCACCGAGCTAGTCCTGTGATATCGGGCTAGCTCACACAGAAACACAAGGTAACATCACAACCACAAAGTCAAACAAAGATGAAGCAGACAAAATAAACTTAGTATTAAATGGGACCTTATGGTCAAGCTTGTTTACAAGAGGTCTGCCAAACCGACTTACAAGACCGACAACAGAGAGGGCTTAGCAACAAAAGCACAAAGCACGCAGAGGCCATCCGACAAGCCCACAGGCTGTCGAGTGGAGGACGTCCTAGGCAGCTGGATCGTCGAAGAACTCCTCCTCAAAGAGGTCTGCACTACCCTGCACTTGATCATCTTCAAAATCTGCTTTGACACAGAGCTTAAAGCCATGAGTACTTTGAATATACTCAGCAAGACACAGGGAGCATTTATGTAAATAATATTCATGCAAAGGCTTACCAATTGAGAGCTATATGGTTAGATTGCGCAAAGCCAAGTTTTGACAACAATAACATACGTAGATTGAAAAGCAGCAAGTTAAAACAGTAGTACATAATACATTTGATTTTTGCAAAAAGGAGTGAGCACCAACTCACATCCACAACCAAAAAAGGGGGAGGTCTGGTCGCACCCATGACCAGATCCTCACCTAAAAACCACTCCAGAGCACCCACTCCAGAGGTCTGAACCAGCCTCTAGACCACTACCCGAGCCAACCCCGACCCCTCCTGAGCCGCCAAGGTCTCTTCGAGGCAAAGTCGGGGCATCTCATTCAAGTGTCCAAATGGCACAAACTTTTGGGAACACTACCCCTTGCACTATTTTCACCAGGCATGTCCATAACCAAGGACTTGGCTATTCGAATAGATTTTACACTCTGCAGATGTGTACAACTTTACCCACAATCCACGGTCTCTCTAGCGGGATGGGTTCCGGAAAGACCCTTGCTCACTTCCGATGGTGAGCAGTCTAGAGAGCGCGGCAAGGCCTTTACAAAGCTTTGAACTGGCTCGGAGCTGCCCGCTAAGGTTTCGCATCCCCTCCTTTGGTCTAGAAGTCCGCAGGGTTATGGGGTGCCCCCCTCTTGCGCCAACGAATCAGCACGCTCATCCACAACAGCCCCAAGCCATCTCATTGCTAATTATTCAGCCCAGACCATTCCCATAAAATGATCTTGTGGTTGCACTGATTGGCCCAGATCAACAGAACACAAAGTTGAGTCCTTAATTGTGCTAAGGCAAGACTTCCACAACCCCAATGTGCAAAGCACCCACTACTCACTCCCTGCCTTCTTGCCTCAGCAAAAACATTTTGTAATTAACCCTGCCAAAAGATCACCCAGTCTTGGCGCAACAGTTTTAACAAAGTGGTCTCACACCACAGCCAACACAACAATGGCATCACACCAAAGTTGCTTAACAGTGGCACCAACCACAGGTTCCATAATTTAATTAGTCAAGATTATTAATGATGAAACATGATACACCAGAACCACGGTTTCTAGAGCGAAGCTATATATAAACCTACGGCCCCATGTTGGCAAATAACAAGGAATACCAACTAAATACCCAATCTAAGGCTTTCAAGGAGAACATGACAACATGACTTGAGCAAGTTATAAAGGAGGCATAATAACAAGTAGGGAAGTAACTACAGCCCAAACATTTCTTATAAAAATAGCCATGCATGATAAAGTAAAACCAAAATATGTTTGCAAAGCTAGGTTCAATATGATCAAAAAGGGGGTCTGTGGCTTGCCTTGGTCAAGCAGTGGAGAACCTTCGGCTGAGCGAGCTGGATCCAAGAATTCCTCCTCAAACGCAGGATCTATACGTTCGCAAAAACCAAATAAGCAAAACCACACTAGGCCAAAGAACTTCAAAAGACTCAAAAGAACTCAAACCAACTCAGCAAGGATTGAAAACCAAGAGGCTCAGCACAGCCTCAGCGAGCTCCTAGGGAGGACTTGCCAGGAGAAAACCAGGCGAAGAAGACCAGGAAGCTAGAAATGAGCAAAAGGTGGCAAATGAAAGCTTGCCCAGGCTATATATAGCCAGAGTTGGTGGAGTGCACCCAGAGAGGGTTCAATGACGTGTCGGCAATCGGGGTAGCTAGGACAGAGCTTGCCCTAAAAGAATTAAAATAAGGCACCTCAGTTGTGACTGCATTTAATGTGATCCGACACCTATTAAATGCGCATAGAGTTCTGAGGCGGGAGCAATGATAACAAGGTTGAGTGAGGCTGACAAGTGGGGCCAGTCAAAAGGGTGCTCAACTGGTCAAAGAGGTGGCCCCACCACAAGGGCTGTCTCCGCAAGAGACCACTGGGAGGTCCTGGTCAGGAGGTCCAAAACACTCAAGAGGAGGTCCTGGACAAAAGATCCAAAAACTCAAGAGGAGGTCCTGACACTCAGATCTCCAAAAGGAAGGTCCGACGGTCAAGATCTCAAAGAGGAGGACCTTAACGGTCCAGGTCAACGGGCGCAGGGAGGTCCTGACGGTTAGATCTCCAAAAGGGAGGTCTCACAGTTAAGATCTCAAAGAGGAGGACCCGAACGGTCAAGATCAAAAGGCAACGGGGAGGTCCGGACACTCAGATCTCCAAAAGGGAGGTCCGACGGTCAAGATCTCAAAGAGGAGGACCTAAACGGTCAATATCAAAAGACAAAGGGAAGGTCCGCGGAGGCAAGGACGCGCAGGAGGAACAAGGGCCGTCAGATCCTGATCGGACGGAGCAAGGCGACTAGGCCGTTCGGACCAAGCGAACGAGCCAACCCAGCCAAGCCGTCTGATGCAGATCAAACGGTCCTAAGGAAAGAAAGGCAAAACTCAAGCGGTACAAGCGCAAGAGCCAGCGGTGAGTCCAAACGCTAGGGAGGCCTAGGCCTAAAGAGGTCTGGACCTTCCGATCCAAACAAAGAGGAGGTCTGGATCGTTGGATTAAACAACGGAGAGGTCTGGACCCTCAGATCAAATAGAAGAGGGATCTGGATGGTTAAGATCTCCAAAAGGGAGGTCCTAACGGCCAGATCTAAACAAGGGGGAGGTCTGAGCGGTCAAGATCTCCAGAGGGGAGGTCCTAATGGCCAGATCTCAACTAGGGGAGGTTTGAGCGGTTAAGATCTCTAGAGAGGAGGTCCTAACGGCCAGATCTGATCAAGGGGAGGTCTGAGCGGTTAAGATCTCCAGAGAGGAGGTCCTAATGGCCAGATCGATCAAGGGCGTGTCTGAGCGGTTAAGATCTCAGAGAGGAGGTCCTAACGGCCAGAGATCGATCAAGGGAGGTTTGAGCGGTTAAGATCTCCAGAGGAGGAGGTCCTAACGGCTAGATCTCGATCAAGGGAGGTCGAGCGGTTAAGATCTCAGAGAGGAGGTCCTAACGGCCGAGATCGATCAAGGGAGGTGCGGCGGTTAAGATCTCGAGAGGAGGTCCTAATGACTAGATCTAATCAAGGGAGGTCCGAGCGGTTCAGATCTCCAGAGAAGAGGTCCTAACGGCCAGATCTCGATCAAGGGAGGTCTCGAGCGGTTAAGATCTCCAGAGAGGAGGTCCTAACGGCCAGATCTGATCAAGGGGAGGTCTGAGCGGTTAAGATCTCCAAAGAGGAGGTTAGAAGAGAAAAGATAAACCAAGAGGCACACAGAGAAGCTTCGAAGGAAAAACAGCCCAAGGGGCAGCGAAGAAACAACAGAGAGCCACAACCAGCAGAGAGCACCAATAAGAAGCTTAGTGAAGGTTTGATTAATTCAAGTTAAACTCTCCAAATTTTCAAAATATCAGGTTAAGCTTTGGACTCTCAACAAAACCAAATGGTTACTTTTATTTTGAAAATTGGGCAAGAACCTTAAGACAAACGGGACGTTACAATATTGCACTTCTAAACAAACTCAATATTGTGATTATGATAGAATATACTGGTTATACACACAACTTACAGTATAGGTCGATGAAGAATAGGAAGCAGTGCAGATTCGATGCAGTGCAGATCGTAGATGTTGCTGTGCAGCAAGCGGTCACGTAGATGCGCTGCCCAGAAACCATATTGCCGTCCCGTGCAGGTGAACTCTGCGACAATGGTTCAAAGATACCGCTCACCCTCCTGCTTGGTGCACGCCGAGGAGAAGGGACAGTTTGGTTGAAAACAGCACAACCCTCCAGCATAAGAGAACAGAGAGGAGGAAGAAGAAGAATTGGAATAGAAAATCTCATGCTTGGTCTGGACATCTCCAGATCATTTTAAGGGTCGAGTCAATTACTCTCTAGTAACTGCTCAATAAAACACACATTAAAACGCTGGTAACTACTAATTGAAAACCAATCAATGGTAATTAAGTAGTATTTATTATATCCTGATTACACATTGGTCTATAGCTTTGACCACGTTATTTGGATCACTCAGGTTTGACCACTTTATTTTGGCCACAGTGTTTTGACCACACTCTCTTGGAGTGATCCAAGGAAATCTCCAAGAGAGGTCAGAGGATCTCTCGAAGAGGTCCAAGAGGATCTCCCGAAGAGGTCCAAGAGAAATCTCCATGGGAGGTCCAAGAGGATCTTCTGAAGAGGTCCGATGGGACCACAGTGTTCCGACCACACTCTCTTGGAGTGATCCTAAGATATCTCCAAGGGACGTCCAAGAGGATCTCCCGAAGAGGTCCAAGGGTGGTCTAAAGAAAACTCTTACTAGTCTTATGGAACACTTGTTTCGACCATAGTGTTCCGAACACACTGATCTTATGGACCAATGGACCACCACACTGGTCTTATAGACCACTTGTTTGAGAGAGAGAAATGCACGGTTATCAAAAGAAACTAAACCATGCATGCTTTGGAATTTCAGGAATAAATGAGCCTTTACAAAATTTTAGGAATAAACGAGCCTTTACAAATAAGGGCTCAATTCTAACAATCCCCCACCAATTCCAAGGCAAGTAGCAAAAAGGAAGATAAAGACTATTGTGCTAAAAAGTTGTTAATATACCAGTTTTTCAGTGTAAGTCCCGTACGAGTTGAACTTGCACCTAGAATAACAAGATTCATCTTCTCACAACGGATGAATGGACTATGCCTTGAATTCACAATCTTTCATGATTAGATTTCACTTGAAATCTCAACTGATACTAGGCTGTCAAAGAACCAAGTCTAACTGGAGCTTTATTGGTCTTGCTCCCTTATCTGCTCATGAGCTTTTTAGAGAATGCCCCTATTCTCGTGAACTGCGACCTCAGTTAAGCTCAAGTAGGTGTATTCATTCTAGGTGTCCTGTAGGCTAATACCTTTTTCCCTCATTGGACACTAGAATACATTAAGGCTTTAGGCCATCCTCTTCCATACAGTTGAGAGTACTTTGTCTATTAGGACACGGGTACATATTTTACTAAAATGTACTCTCTTGTTCAAACATCAACTTGTTTTTTCTATTGCCTAAGTCACGGGATCTCCGATCAAAAAGGTATGAGTTACTGTTGAGTTGTAACTCCAACAGGCCTCATTCCCATGTCCATAGACGCAACGGAAATCACCTTCCGTGCTAGCCCCTTTGTGAAAGGGTCTGCCAGATTTTTCTCAGTTCGTATATAATTCACAGTAATCACTACGGAGTTCTTCAGTTTTCTGACAGATTTAAGTCTACGCTTGATATGTCTGGAGGACTTCATGTTATCCTTAGTGCTTGTAACCTTAATCAACACTGTTTGATTATCACAGTACATTAGGATTGCCGGTATTGGTTTCTCAACCAGTGGTAAGTCCAGCAGAAGCTCTCTAAGCCATTTAGCATCAACAGTAGCTGTGTCTAGTACTACAAGTTCTACTTCCATGGTTGACCTCGTCAATATGGTCTGTTTACACGACCTCCATAAAACTACAACACCTGCAAGGGTAAACACATACCCACTTGTAGCTTTGATCTCATCTGCATCGGAGATCTAGTTTGAATCACTATATCCTTCTAATATAGATGGATATCCAATATAGTGAATTCCATATGAGGTTGTGCCTCTCAAGTAGCGCAACACTCTCTCAAGTGCCTCCTAGTGATCATCTCCTGGCTTAGAAGTAAACCGACTTAATTTGCTCATAGTAAATGATATGTTAGGTCTTGTGGCACCAGATAGATACATAAGGGACCCAATAATTTGTGAATATCTCAACTGATCTTTGCCTAATCCCTTATTCTTTCGAAGCTTAACACTAGCATCATAAGGAGTTGGGGAAATCTTGCGATTCTCAAACCGAACTGCTCAAGATGTTCTCAAAGCATAATGGGATTGGTTCAAAGTGATCCCATCCTTATTTCTGATCAATTTAATATTTAGAATAACATCTGCTTCTCCTAAGTCTTTCATATCAAAGCACCTAGATAAGAAAGATTTGACCTCGTCAATAACATCAGTGTTTGTCCCAAATATAAGTATGTCATCAACATACAAATACAAAATCACTCCTTGACCCTCACCATAATGATAATACACATACTTATCTGCATCATTTACATAAAAACTAGCAGATGTTAAAGTTTTATCAAATTTCTCGTGCCATTGTTTAGGTGCTTGCTTTAGACCATACAACGATTTGATTAATTTGCATACCTTACTTTCCTGTCCAGAAATCACAAAACCATCCGGTTACTCCATATAGATTTGTTCCTCTAACTTTCCATTAAGGAAAGCTGTCTTCACATCCATTTTGATGAATGTGTAGACTATGGAAAGAAGCTAATGTAATAAGCATACGAATGGTGGTGAATCTAGCAACAGGAGAGTAAGTATCAAAATAATCCTCACCTTCTTTCTGGGTATAACCCTTGGCCACAAGTCTTGCCTTGTACTTATCAATAGTTATAACACCCTGGCCTACTCGTAGTGCAGCCCATGTGGCCCATGAGGAGTCATATGTTGGGATTAGTCCCATATTGCTTATCTAAAGTGAGTTGTAGTAGTATATAATGCTTGTTGGGTCCAAACTTAGCACCTCCGGGTTAACCCTTTTACACGAAGCGAGGACGAAAGTGTAAGTGGGGTGCTATGTGTGCATGGGTCCACCCCACGGTGGGCTGGGCATTGAGCAGATTTTGGGCCAGGGTGTTACAGATGGTATCAGAGCATCAACCTTCGTTGCACGAGCATGTGCGATACTGGGGCGCAGGCATAAGGCGCATGGCGCGTGTGGTCCTGGAGTAGACACACGGCATGGCATATGTGCCAGCACTAGACACACGGACGTATACCGAGGGGTGGTTTTGGGCATTTGCCACGTATGTGGTGTGCTGCCGAGGGTGTCAGCCCTTGAGGGGGTGAATGTAATACCCCGGCCTACTCATAGTGCAGCCCATGTGGCCCATGAGGAGTCATGTGGTGGGATTAGTCCCATATTGCTTATCTAAAGTGAGTTGTAGTAGTATATAATGCCTGTTGGGTCCAAACTTAGCACCTCCAGGTTAACCCTTTTACACGAAGTGAGGACGAAAGTGTAAGTGGGGTGCTTTGTATGCGCGGGTCCGCCCCACGGTGGGTTGGGTATTGAGCGGATTTTGAGCCAGGGTGTTACAATAGTATCGTCAGGCCTCATTTTCTTTTTAAAGATCCACTTACATCCAACAGGTTTACACCCGATAGGACGCTCAATGATCTCCTAAGTCCCATTAGCCATGATGGAATCCATCTCGCTATAGACTGCCTCTTTCCAATACTCAGCATCAGGTAATGCACAAGCCTCTGAAAGAGTGTTTGGCACATCATCCATGAGATATACAATAAAGTCCTCACTAAAGGTTTTCTCCCTTTATCGCTTGCTCTTGCTCTTGGACTAAATTGTTATCTTCTTCAGGATTATCACTCATTAGTTCAGAGATGGTGGTAGGTTCAAGACTATTATTCATAGTTTGATTATCCTCAGTTCGAGAAGTAATGTCTGCAGTTCTCATAGGATAAATATCCTCAAAAAATGAAGCATCTCTGGACTCCATTATTGTGTTAACAATAATATCAGGAATTTCTGATTTTACTATTAAGAATCTATAGGCTGTCTATTATGAGCATATCATAGTAAGACACAATCGACTGTTTTAGGTCTAAGCTTTCTCTTTTTCTGCAATGGTATATTGAATTTTGCCAAACACCCCTAAGTTCGTAGAAAATTAACATTGGGTTTTCTCCCCTTCCATCCCTCATACGGACTAATCTCACAACTTTTAGTGATTAATTTGTTTAGGATGAAAGTTGCTATCAAAATAGCTTCCCCCACCATAACTTAGGCATACCGGCACTCTCCAACATGGCATTCACCAACTCTGTTAGTGTCCAGTTTTTCCTCTCAGCCACCCCGTTTGATTGAGTGAGTATGGTGGTGTAACTTCATGGGCTATTCCATGTTCAGCATGGAATTGGGAGAATTCATGAGAGATATACTCTCCTCCACGATCAGACCTTAGTATTTTAATTTTCTTTTCTAGTTTGTTCTCAACATCGGCCTTATAAATTTTAAAGTAATTTAAAGCTTCATCTTTTGCTTTCAGTAGATACACATAACAATATTGTGATGCATCATAAATAAAAGTTTGAAAATATCTTTTGCCTCCTTTGGTCAACAATCCATTCATCTCACACAAGTCAGAATGGACAAGATCTAAAGGTGCCAAGGTCTTTTCCTCCTGTAACCCCTTAAAGGGTTTTCGAGGTTGTTTTGCTTGAACATAAGTTTGGCACTTTGATCATGTGACAATTTCACATTTTGGAATTAAATCTAATCTGGACATTCTAGTAATACTATCAAAACCAATATGACAAAAACGAGAATGCCATATATTGGCCTCACATTTATTCAAACCAGTTGCAACATTCAGATTATACTCTAAAGTACTCATGCGAAACAAACCTCTGCTCTCATAGCCTTTACCAATAAAGTTACCAAACTTAGACAATACAATTTTATTTGACTCAAATACTAGCTTATACCCATCCCTGCATAGGAGGGAACCATTAACAAGGTTCTTGTTTATGGTTGGCACATGTTGCACGTTCTTCAAGTGGATAATCTTCCCTAAAGTAAGCCTCAGATCCACCGTGCCAATACCAAGAACAGAAGCATGCGACCCGTTTCCCATTAGAACGGAGGAAAGCCCGATTGCTTGATAAGAAGAAAACAAGGAAATATCAGAACATACGTGAACATTAGCTCCAATATCAACCCACCAATCAGTGGATTGACATGCTGAAAATACAACAGGTGGATTACCATACCCTCCTATTGAGGCCTCGCCTATGATCACGTTAACATTCTTTTTGTTTGACTGTACACCATCCTTGTTCTTGCGGAAATGACAGTCTTTCACCATATGACCGTTTTTCCCACACACAAAGCAGGTGATGTTCCTCATATCCTTCTTCTCAGTTTTCTTCTTAAAGCTAGTTGTCTTTTTTGGTTTAAAGCCTTTGTTATTCTTGCCATATCTCTTCTCTATGATATTTGCATTGATCTGATTGTTCTGACTAGAAGTGCTTTATGCATCTTTTACTCTTGCCTTTTCTTCCGCATCAAGAGCAGCAATGAGATCCTCAATAGATATCTCTTCCCTCTTGTGTTTTAAGCTAGTGGCAAAACCCCGTCATGAAGTAGGAAGTTTGGCAACAATGCCCGCAGCCACAAACTTAGTAGGCAAAACACAACCCAGATGTGCAATCTCTCTTACCAGTAACTATAGTTCATGAGCCTGTGCAACTATCGACTTAGCATCGTCCATGCTGTAGTTGAAGAATTGCTCGCACATATAGAGCCACTGACCAGCCTCAGTTTCAGTATATTTGTGCTCGAGTGCATCCCATAACTCTGTGGCGGACTTGAAGTCCATGTACACATCATAGAGCTGGTCGGATAGTATGGTCAATATGCATCCAAGGGCTATGTTGTTATCTATGTCAAAACACCAGTCTGTTCATCTGTAATTGGATACTGTGTATGGATCACTCACCATAGTCCCAAAGATATGAGCCAAAACTTGACCCTTGTCTGCCATGTACGAAAGTTCTGACCAGAAAACCTCTCGGGTTTCATAGCATCAGAAGCACCAGCCATTGTTAGATCACAAAAATATCCACAATAAGGTTTCTGGATTGTTGGAAATGTGGACAACATTTTAATTTTAGATTTTATTATGAGGCAAAGATCACAAATAACTAGTGATGCATAAATCGATACTAATAGCAGGCTACACATTGCACTTCTAAACATACTCAATATCATGATTATGATAGAATATATTGGTCGTACACACAACTTACAGTATAGGTCGATGAAGAATAGGAAGCAGTGTAGATTCGATGCAGTGCAGATCGTAGATGTCGCAGTGTAGCAAGCGGTCGCGCAGATGAGCTGCCTAGAAACCTTATTGCCGCCTTGTGCAGGTGAACTCTATGACAATGGTTCGGAGATACCGCTCACCCTCCTGCCTGGTGCACGCCAAGGAGAAGGGACGGCTTGGTTCAAAACAGCACAACTCTTCAGCACAAGAGAACAGAGAGGAAGAAGAAAAAAAATTGGAATAAAAAATCTCATGCTTGGTTTGGACATCTCTAGATCATTTTAAGGGTCGAGTCAATTACTCTCTAGTAACTACTCAATAAAACACACATTAGAACACTGGTAACTACTAATTGAAAACCAATCAATGGTAATTAAGTAGTATTTATTATATCCTGATTACACATTGGTCTACAACTTTGACCACGTTATTTGGATCACTCAGGTTTGACCACTTTATTTTGACCACAGTGTTTTGTCCACACTCTCTTGGAGTGATCCAAGGAAATCTCCAAGAGAGGTCCAAGAGGATCTCCCGAAGAGGTCCTAGAGGATCTCCAAGGGAGGTCCAAGAGAAATTTCCAAGGGAGGTCCAAGAGGATCTCCCGAAGAGGTCCAATGGGACCACAGTGTTCCGACCACACTCTCTTGGAGTGATCCTAAGATATCTCCAAGGGAGGTTCAAGAGGATCTCCCAAAGAGGTCCAAGGGTGGTCTAAGGAAAACTCTCACTGGTCTTATGGACCACTTGTTTCGACCATAGTGTTCCGAACACACCGGTCTTATGGACCACCACACTAGTCTTATGGATCACTTGTTTGAGAGAGAGGAATGCACGGTTAGCAAAAGAAACTAAACCATGCATGCTTTGGAATTTCAGGAATGAATGTGCCTTTACAAATAAGGGCTCAATTCTAACACTAAATGGCCATTAATTTGGTTTTAATTTTGGAGTAGCTAGCTCTTTTATCAGATTCCTGGTCAAGCTGCTTGTGCTCCATGTCCTAGTGTCTTGCTTTCAAGGATTAAAAGGGGAGACATGAGAGAATCAAAGTCCCTAAGCCTCTCAACTCGAAGCCAATGGAGATGACAAACAAATAGAGAGCTAGAGAGACGGAGAGGAGATGACGATGCATGCATAGATCAACACAAAGAATACAAGGTTGGCCAAGGTAGTACCCAAGAACAACAAAGGCGCACGAGATTAGCTTATACAAAAGAAGAGTGGCACCAAGCCGGGAGCATGGCACGTCGATGCGCAGCCCGGCAGTGACTGAGCCAAGGACACGAGGCTTGGCGGTGTGGCCAGTGGCCCGAAGATGGCAGCGTGGAGGAGCCGATCGAGAACGCGACACATGCATGTGACTACCATGCTTGCAGCGGCGCGGCGGCCCAAGTGAGGCGAGGCGATATGGCATGTCGCGCTTGAGCGTTGTGTCTGCAAGGCGGCTTCGTGGGCGTGGCCAAGAGCGATGGCAACGATGTGGAGCGGGACGCGGACGCAAACACGGACGAGCTCGGCGACGACTACGGCAGACATGGACGAAGGGCTGAGTGGACATGGGATCAGTGACGACTACAACGGACGTGGACGGGGAGCAAAGAAGACGACGCCTGGTGACGATTCACACACCTAGCATTATGGTAAAATCTTTAGTATTATTTTTGTTATCACTTTATGTTTTTAGTCGTGCATGTTGCATATTAGTCATGAGCATGGCATCTTTTTATTCATGTTCAATTGTAAAAATGTTTTGGTAGCTTAAAACTAGTATAACTCTCCAGTTATGTCCTAATTGTGCTTGTGTGTGATCTTGTGATGATATATTGAGGGATGCGATTGACTAGATCGTTGTAGCGGTTTAGGTGTATTATTGATCGGTGGATGCTAAATTAAATATACATTGGATCAATTGATTGGATGATATTATTTTGGAGTCGTATGCAAAATTGTGGTGATCTTAGATGATAAATTAATTAGAGGTTTTCCCTCACAATGGATTAGTAATTTTTGGAGTTAGAGCGCATAAGGATTTTATGAATTATTACTTGATGGATAGCTCTTGTGATGATATTTATGGAGATATGGAGGTTGAATCGGGTGATTTATTTAATCATGAGTAAATCAATGGGATGTCTTAAGTAATAGCTATGTGAGTCATTTATGCTAGATTTTGGGTGATGGTAGAATGGATGATTTGATTGTGGATAAATATTTGGATTGTCATGTAATTAGTAGTTTAGTCCTATGTGCTGAGTTGATAGATTTGTACCCTCAATTGGATTAGTAGATAAAGGATTATTAGTTGATCGTAGAGGAACATATATGATTGGATTGGTAGAGGTCATTCGTAACTAAGTTCGGTGGTATGGATATGAGTAGATCGATTAGTGAGCCATTAGATGTTGGATGTGTTATTAAAATGGTTAATCTCATTAGGTGTTGGTTAGTCAAATAAACCGCGATCGGTGGAAATTTTGGTGTATGCGAATATGATTTGCCGATGCGAGACTAGTAGGGCAAGATAGTTAGTATTAGCTTAAGTAGTCCAATGGAGAAGGATTGATGGATTTAGTCATGATCATGTGCCCACAAGTTGGTGGAGTTTGTACAATTATCGAATAGGTTGTATAGTTGGAAGATCGTGAATCCGGGCATTGTGTGGTTGGATGGGCTACTTTGGTTATGACAGAGGCTAGGTTAGCCTAAGTTTTTTTTAAATAAAATTAATGTGGTAGAAATTTCAGAAAAGAATTATTTTTACACTAAAAACTCTTTTATCTTTGAAAATTCATAGAAAATTCTTATGAATTCCAAATGAGTTGAACCAAGTTATTTTGGTATTATAATTTTATTCTCTATTTATCTTTGAAATCCTTTTCTCCACCACTGTTCTACAAATTTTCGCGAAAAAGATAATTTTGGATGAATAGTAACTGAAAGCAATGTTTCCAGCCTTTTCTTCAAAACTGATTTTCAAACTGCTGTAACTCTCACGTACTAACTCCAAATGAAATAATTCTTTCACCTGAATTCATCTAAAATCATAATCTACCCACTGTATAATTTTTCGTGCATTTTGGTAGATATTGATTTTTTTGGATGTTTTCGGTGTTATTGTTCTTATACGATGTTTTCGTGCGTTCGATAGTTTTCAAAGATATGAGTGTGATCGAGAGTGGTATTCAATAGCACCTAGACTATCCACAGTAAAGGCAAGCAATCCCCTCCTTTGATGCATGTTGAATTCCTATTAATTTCGAAAAGTATCTATGTTGATTTTCAAGTATTCTATGCATTGCTTTAATTTCAAATACTGGTATGTCAAATGGGTAGCTTTAGACATGTCCTACTTGCTGCATTGGCTTTTCTTTGAATGTTGATTACCATTTTACCTTTCAAGTATTCTATGCATTACTTTAATTTTCAAGGTTATATATTATTTGGGTTTGTTTGGTGATGTGTAAATGTTGCTAGTCATACTAGTAGTTGTAGTTGAAAGCGGTTGATGGAGCTAGTCCATCGGCCGATGGATTGAATTGAATCTTGATGAAACTTGAGGAATGTGTGGATTTAATTATGTTGATTTTGAGGAATATGTCTAGATCTTTGAATCTGGTTTTGTGGACTTGTTGGGTGGGTTTTTGTTGTGTGTTGGATTTGGACGGGTGATAGGGTGATGAAGGGAAGTTATCCCGGATGTGTGTAGCGCCGTCTGGGTATTTGAGGACTGGCCTGTGGTGTGATGAGCCAAGTCTTACATGCAACCACACGCTGGGATAATTACGAAGGTTTGGCTTAATAATTTGTTATGTGTTAGTTATCAAAACACAATTAGATTGACAACCGTTGTTTAAGCACCGGTAGTTGCTGAGGCTTTACCAGTGGCTTGTGTTTTACTGTTGTTTTCTTGTCAATCTAGTGGGGGCATGGTGTCGTCTTAACTTGCCCTAAAGGGTCTCTTGTGCATAAAGGACTTACTTATACAACGGGGTGTACCGTGGTTTAGCGTGAACGATAGCCTGCCATGGTTTGGATCCTCAGGTGGTTTGATAGTTAGCGCATGACATTGTAACAGTCTTATTATGATATCTCAGTCACACTCTTACGGAAGAGTGCATGGCGACAGTATAAGGTATTCATATCGTGTGGGAAAAGTTGTACACCTCTGTAGAGTTAATAAATCTATTCGAATAGTCGTGTCCCCGGTCATGGACTTTGCTTGTGGGAAAGCATGCACAGTTAGCTTATGGGTTTCGGGTTGGGCTATGTTGGGAAAGGTTAAGTCGTATATTGGATTGTTCAGATCTTGTTTGTTGTCACGAACTAGAAGTTCGCATATTGATTGGTTAAGAAATGAATTGTGTCACGAATGGGAGGTTCGTGTGTTGATTATAATTAGAGTATCTATTGTTGTTAATGATGAATTGGGATTACATACAGTTATATATTGTTTTCTAAATGATTTACAAATGGCAATTTGAATCTATATCGGCTATCTCAACGAAAAACTTGATTTATGCTGAAAATTGCCTAGTGTAGTAGCCTTCCTTTGACACTTGAATGCAATTCTTATCTGTTGCTATTTGTAAGTCTTGCGAGTACATTTTTGTACTCAGTTGGATTGTCCATGTTGCAGGTGAGAATGTCGTTCAGATCAGTTTTTAGTACATCAGATGCAACGGTTTTAACCCTAGTTGGTTGCTTCTGGGTTTGGGCTTGCCAACTCGGTTTCTCTCTTTTATTTCTTTATTTACTTTCGCTGCGATTTATTGTCTTATGCCTGAATTTGGCCGGTCGGCCCTCATATGCAAAATTGAACCCTAAGGTTCTATTTGTTGAAGTTGTAATGATGATTCTATTATTCTTGTATGATTTTGTTTGGATGTGATAGCAATGTTTTGTTTGGATATGTACATGTTAGCCACTGATCCTTAGGAGCTAACATGAGACACATATCTGGGCACTCGGAATCATTTTCGTCTCACGTTAAGTGTTGCGCTTTTGGTGTAACCACTTAGCTTGGAACGGATCCAATTTCGGGGGCTTACAGAGGGACATTGCCTGATGATCCTCAACATAAGGATATGTTAATTCAAAGAGCACGCATGTACAAGTTGGTCAAAAGATCATTATATAGAAAGGGAGCACATGGCGTTCTCATGCGTTCCATATCCTAAGACTCTGGGATAAAATTACTAAGAGAGATCCATAGGGGCTTGTGTGGAACACATGCATCCTATAGAACCCTGGTTGACAAAGCTTTTAGACAAGGATATTACTAACCCACCGCTCTACAAGATGCCATGTACCTTGTTAAAACCTGTGAGCAGTGTCAATTCCATGCTAGATAAGTGCACCAGCCATCTTATCAATTGCAGACCATTCCCTTGTCATAGCGTCTTTCGACTTGGAGTGTTGATATGGTTGGACCACTACCGCAAGCACCCAATGGGTATAAATTCTTGTTTGTGACCATTGATATATTCACTAAGCGGATAGAAGCTGAACCAGTCATCTATATAATGGCTGCGGTAGCAAAGAAATTCTTCATACGAAGTATTGTTACAAGATTTGGAGTTCCTAGTCATCTTATCACAGAAAACGAGAGCCAGTTTATTAGTGACATGTTTAAAGATTATTGTAATGAAATTGGCACTAAAATCTTCTTTGCTTCCGTGGCACATCCATAGAGCAATAGAGCAATAGAAATAGCCAATGGTCAGATTATGCAAGGTTTAAAAAAGAGAGTCTTTAATCGCCTTAAGGCATGCTCAAAAAATTAGATGGAGGAGCACTTCTATGTCCTATGGGCATTACACACTACACCAGCAGAGCAACTGGTGAAACACCATTTGCACTAGTCTACAGTGCAGAAGCAGTGCTACCTAATGAGATTCAGCTAGGTTCAACATGTATAGACCTCCTAGATCAAATAAATCAGGGAGAATTGCGCGAAGACGACGTCAATATGCTAGAAGAAAGACGTGATCGAGCACTATCAAAATCGACTGCCTATCTGCAAGGGCTGAGACACTACTACAATCAAAGAGTTCATCCAAGAACACTTCATGTGGGTGACCTGGTCCTGAGACGAATCCAGAACCAAGCCAACTTGAACAAGTTGTTGTAATACTTCGAAACGCGTTAGAGAGAAAACAAAAATAGTTAAATGGGTTTTTCTGAAATTTCTTCAAAACCTGGGCCATAGGCTCTTGGCCCACAGCACCAAGGCCCAAAGGGGGGGGGAACCCTAAATATGCTACAGTACCCAATCCGTGCTACATTAGCCACTGTGCTACAGTAGCATCTACCCCTCTGCTGCTCCTCCTCTCCTAGGCGCCATCCTCCCTACTGTTGCTGCCGGCCGTTGGGAAGAAGAAGGAGGGGAAGGAAGAGGAGAGGAGTACCACGTGAGGAATTCAGCGGGCTTACGTGTCTTCAAGGGTAACGATCATCTCCCCACTGTTTGGATCAAGTTAGATTCTTAATTGCCATTTATTA
The DNA here is from genome assembly GCA_036346405.1 of Phyllostachys edulis. Classification (NCBI taxonomy): domain Eukaryota; kingdom Viridiplantae; phylum Streptophyta; class Magnoliopsida; order Poales; family Poaceae; genus Phyllostachys; species Phyllostachys edulis. The sequence goes on along the minus strand of CM070565.1, from coordinate 30,262,596 downwards.
GAGAATCGTTGAACTGCTGTGATTAGAATTAGTAATATGTACCCTATTTGCTCGTCAGTTTTCGCGTAGTTAAATTGAGAATTGGAGGTTAGGGTCTCCTAGAGATTTGTGGGGATTGTCTTCAGCTTTATATAGGTTCTGAGATCACCTAATTCAGAGTTGTGGTTCGGGAGATACATTAGTTTTTTAAATGCTGTCTAGAAATCCTAACGAATTATAGCAGTCGTTTTGTTTATTAAATAAAGATGTGTTAACGACTGATTCAGGGAGGTATCCCAACACGACATTCGTAGGAAATTTCTTAACCTTTCTAGATCATTAAAGATCATTAATTTTGGTTCAGCCATTTGAAAGATATGAATTTTCTTGTACTGCTATTTATTCTGTCTGTTATATTATAGCTTTAGATTTTCAACTGAATATTAGACTCAGATATTGGCAGAATTAGAGGATCTCGCCAACTAGGTTATTGTATATAATTTTTTTATCTTTCTAGATAATATGAGAATGCATTTTTATGATTTACAGAGCGAAAGTTATGTAATTTATAAGGCCACTGTCCAGTGTAGTTTCCTGATAGGTTGTTGTCTGATTTGAGTAGATCAAATAGTTAAATCTTGGATTTTGCGAAGGTGTTGTAGAGCGTTGCGGGTAGTGTCATGTTACCATGTAATTCTTACTTTGAGTAACTTAATTGTGTAGGAGGAGAGACTTCGGGATTAATGGCATCTTCCTTGCCTCTTAACGCATCGCAACACGAAAGGCAAGTACAATTGAATTGTCTTGACTGTTTATTTGTTCAAAGTGAATGTTGCTTATGCAATGGCTAAATTCTATGAATTGTTAATAATTCCAGTATTAATTGTTTCCTTTCATGGTGGTTATTCCGTGCTTCTTGAGAGTATGTTTATCATTACAATGTATTCATTCGTTCATTCATTCGTTCATGTTTCACCCACGAGAGTGGGTAATGAAGTCCCATCTTCCAATATGGGCAAATAAGACCTATCATTCCAATATGGGTAAATTGGATCCCTATTTAAAAGATTCTTCATACGGACCTTAGATCCCCGCATTTTGGATAATGCGAGCCTGAGTGAACACCGAAGGGTATTCACTGGCTATACTAGTATAAGCGGAAGAGAAGAGCATGCATTTTCATACTTGCATAAGATTCTTGTCTTTCTACTCATGTATTCGTATATTGTGGATGATATGTTTTTGATCCATTTCTTTCCGTATTATTCAATTGTATTTGCTGAGTCGTGGACTCACTCTTACTAGTTTGGTTGTTTTAGGTAAACTCTAAAGACGACATGCTTTGGGAGAGAGTAGTCACATGGATACACTCACTCATTTCATATATTAGTTAATAAACCTACTATTATATTTCAATTGAGAGTTTTGGATTGTAATAAATGGTGTCCTGATGATTGTCATGGTTCGTCGTTATGTTTTGACTGATCTAGTTAATGATTTATATTCATTGGATTTGTTCTTGATAGTATTTCTCTTGAATGTATTATTATGATCGAACATTTAGAGTTTTGTTATGTTACTGAAATTTAGATCAATTATGATAGTATTTCCCTTGTGTGTTGAAGTTTAAATGTTAGTAGTAGTAAAAGTGTTGGACATAAATAGTATTGTTGTTTGTGTTGGAGGTTTAGGTAACATTTTGGCTTTCGCATAGCCAGGGTGTTACAGTTAGTATCAGAGCGGGCTTTAGGTCTGCGGTGAATAGGTTAACAACTTAGAAAACTTAATTTGATAAAATTTATTAATGGTTAATTAACTTAAAAACGACACCTTTGGTGCGATGAGTATGGGAATAGACAAATCATTGCATTTACGTTTCTATTATGTCACTTTGATCATTGCTGTTATGGATTGATAATGAATGCTTATGATTTGATAATTACATTGGTTATGTGTAATAATAGTTGATGTTGAGATATTGAGGCCGTGGTTGTGGCCCTAGGCTTTGACAGGTTACACCACCATTTGTGGTATGGAAATAGAGAAGTAGTTATCCTGATTACCATGGTTATAGGTGTTGAGGGTGAGTTATATCAAAAGGGTTCTATCAATGATCATCCCATTGTTCGGAATCCGCCCTTATTTTATTTCCTCTACAAAATTATTGGGCGACCAAAGACCTAGCATAGAAAAAAAATGCAAAGTCCAAATTTAACCTCCAAAACCCCTACAACGAACTTTTCATATAACAGATAGGGTAATCCTCGGATTAAATCCCTAAAATTTTCATAATTCTAACATGCTCGCTCATTAACATCATCATGAAAACATACACAACCTCGCAATACAACCCAATCGCGACACTCTATAACTTGATCAAGATTTCCATACTTTCGACGATCCCAATATTTCAACATGAACTAATGTTCTGGGATTACACTTTACCATAGGTTCAACTTGGTCGTAACACCAATCAGTTTTACTTGAACGACAATCATTCTATTTGAATCAAATTTTCTCGAAGAGTTATAGATCAAAACTGATTCATCGTCTACTATTCGTCCAATAGCTTGGTAGCAAAATCTCACCACTACAATTACTTGACCACCACCAAACCGATGCCAGTTTATGCTTTATAAAACTTTGCAACACAAATCTGTTGATCCTTTCTCAAAAGGAAGAGGCGAACAAGGAGAAGTTTCGACACACAGGAAAATGTTGCTCCTCTTAGTGAGCATGAGACCAAAAGAAATAATCCAATAGCGATGATCTTGAAAAACAAAAGTTGAGATCACAGATGAGGGCACATGCCCCTCAAAAAGTGAATAACAAATATTAGCCAATAAGAATAAGACACTGCCATTGAAACTCGACAACTCTTGAGTGGAAAAAGAAGAAAGTTTAGGCACGTTTCAATTAAATCGAAAGTTACAAAACTTGACTTCAATCCTCAAATACTCCTACTACAATCTTTCCTCTAACACAGAAAATAGTCCTTTGACTACAACAATACTTTGCCATCCTGAACAAGATAAGTTCTTAAGATCAAACCACAAGAACCACTTAAGAACTGATAAGATTATTCAACATGTCATTTTGCTCGAAACAGTTCAACTATCACATAAATCATGAGATCCAAATGATCTTAGCCGCAAAACTCGAAACATTTTCATTTACGGGATATCACAAAAAACAAGCAAATTATTCTCCTCTTTAAGGAATCATCATAATAATTTTCTTTGATTGCAACCTCACGTCGCTGTAACACCCCAGCCCGACAAAGGCCTAGAATGCTACTAAACTAACATTGTAATCAAATTAAACTAAAAACATCTTAATAAATTTTGGCAGAACCTCCTTTGTATAGTTAACTATACGAGAGGTTCCAACAATTAATTATAACATTGTGCAACAATTCTAATCTTTATTTTTCCCCATGTGTGCCGTTCTTGTAAAGGGTACCTAAAAACACAATAACAACAAGAGTGAGCCCAAAGACTCAGCAAGTACAATAGATGGTAACAACAACATTAACAACTGTAATCATCGACAACCATCCACAAATCTCTATATCAAACATGTTATACAATCATGCTATGCAAGATGCTCAAATAAACTTTCTCTTTCTCTTTTGCATTTTACCGGTAATGCAGAGCATGCATCCATCGATGCATACCCCTGCCTATGCCATCTAGCACAGGGACCATTGCCCATACTCCACAAGTATGGGGACCTAAGCCCACACTCCACGAGTGTGGGGACCATAAGCCTATCATATTCATGATGGGGACCTCAACAAATGCTTGGTCACCACGTGACCAAGTCTTCAATATGCCAACATGATGCATATGAGCAAAATCTTAAATCGTCATAATCATGCATTCGCAGCAACATCATATATGAATAAACTTATTCATAGTACTAGCATTCATGATCATTGACGTTCATAATATTCAAGCATCCATGAATAGCACATAATTCATAATACTAGTAAACATGAGTATTAACATTCATAATATCTTAGTATCCATGAATAACACATATACTCACAATACTAGCAAACAATATCATTCATTCATATTAAGTCTATCAATCAAGTTACTTGCCTCAACCGTGCGAGAACAAAGGACGCGAAGAGGGCACTGCCCCCGGCACCAATCCCACACCTGAATTAGTTTAGCAAACTTTCTAAGATAACAATCCTGGACCAACAACGAGACTAGAAGTAAATACGAACTCGCTCTACTCTTTAGCGCAATCCCAACCCAAACTCCTAATTATCGATTTGTCCCCTCTGTAGACAGTCATAATAAAAAATTCATATATTTTAGTACATTGGTCCAATTGGGGTGTTCTTGGACTTTTTGGAAATTTTATCAAATTCTCCAACTAAACCTAGTTGGTAAGCCTTCCAGATTCGGCCATCCACTACCCTTACCAAGTTGATTAACTGAACATCTAATTCACGTCGGGTTTCTGGACAGCAATATTAAAACTATCATATCTTTCAGTACAATTATCCAAATTTCATGTTGTTTAGCTTTCTGAAAAGCTGAGCCAATTATCTACATCTTTAGTTATAGTGAGACCTTCCAAATATACCTTTAACTATCCTCTTAAGCCTGATTACTGATAACTGTCAGAAGTACTACAGAATTGTAAGACAGCAGCGCTAAACAATTCATAACTTTTGAACCGTTCGTCCAAACGATGAGATCTAGCACTCCACTGAAAGGTATCGACATCACCTACAATTCTCTAGGAGGCATCCAGGATAGACTCTGCGGATTATCTTCTAAAAAACATTGGCCACTCCTATTTGTTATAAACAGATCTAAATACCAACATTGATCAATTAACCAAATACGCAAGTAATCGAAGGGGAATTGAGATTATCCTTGAAGTATCTGTTGTTGAACACAATGAACACCAACACCAGGCCACGATCCCTTTCCTTCCTTCTTCCCTCCTTCTCTTTTCCTCTTCTTGGCCGAGCATCACTAGGGAAGTCCTTCCTTCTTCTCCAACTTAGCCGGCAGCGGGGAGAGGAGTTCTTGGCCGGTAGTAGGGAGTCACACCAAGGGAGGAGGTGCTGCCAAGGGGTGCTGGACTAGGAGGAGGAGGCGCAGGGAGGAGAGGAGGAGTCGGCCATGGGGGAGGATAGAGGTGGCCGCCAAGGGGCGGGGGGGGGGGGGAAGAGGTGGCGCCTAGGGTTTGCTCCCTTTTAAGGCCGGCTGCCTCCTTCCACTAATGGGCCAAAATGCTGTAGGCTGGAAGCCCACAGCCCAGGTTATCCAAAATTCGCTGCGAACCCCCTCTTTAGTTACTTAATTAGCTATTTCCTATTTGATCCTTCTCCTAAATTAATTTCTAAATAGTCCTTCTCTTTAAATAACTTAATTCTCTCTCGATAATCCTTTCGAATAGTTTTGGGGTATTACATTCTAACCCCCTTAAACTAAATTCGACCCCAAATTCTAACCACGCTTATGCCAAAGTATAATCACAGCTAAAACTTACTAACATTGCCACGTACCTACTGTGAATAATTCCAGATATCACTCGTGCATGTGAGACTCCAATTCCTAAGTTGTTTTTCCCCTCGGACTTATGGGACCAACGCACCTTGATGCAATTGATGTGCTACGCCTCATCACTCGTACCATCCTAACCAGAACCACTCAATGGACAGGACTCGAATGTAATACCCCAAAAATTAAATCGGGAGAGAATAAATAAATCAGGAGAGAATAATTAAATCGGGAGAATGTTTCTTTTAGCAAAACGATTGAACAGGAGAAAGAGGGGGTTTTAATGTAATACTCTGATTTATTCTATGAAAGAAAGCGTTCAAAAGAGAAATTAGACATAAAAAAAGGGGTTTCTGCAGTTCTTCGGCAACTTGGGCCTTGGGCCTTGGCCCAGGAGGCCCATGAGGGGCTAGCCACCAATAAAAGGAAGGGGGAAACCCTAGATGCACTTTAGCTACAGTGCCACCACCGCCACTGTAGCACGACTACTGTAGCACACCCCTCTCCTCCATGGTGGTGCTTCCCTTCCTCGCCGTCGGTGCTCCCCGCTGCCGATCAAGTGAAGAAAGGAGAGGAGATCACCTTCGCGGGGAGAGTTCATCGTCTTCCTACGATTCTACAAGGGTAACATCGTGTGTTTTTCGCTGGTTGATGTGTATTAGTTGTAATTGATTTCGTTTGGTAGATCAAGTAATCAACAGCTAATAGATCGTGTTCTGTCCAGTAGATTGAACGACGGTTTTCATGTCTTTAGATGAAGAATCTGAGGATCCAATCTCTTAGAGATAGTTGGGTTATGTCCTTAGCTTTCCGTGGCCGCCAAGAACACCCAGATCTGATTAACGGTTAGAAAGTTATGAATTGTTTAGTGCCGCTGTCCTGTTAATCTGTCAACATCCTGACAGTCTGTAGAAATCTGAGCTAATCTATTAGTTAAAGACGAAATCAGAGGATCTCGTTATAATGAAAAAGATGGGTAATTTCCTCACCTTTCCAGAAAGCTAAAGAACGTAAGAATTGGACTTTCGTAGCAAAAGTTATGATAATGTTAGTGTACTGTCCAGAGAACCCAACGTGATAATTGATGTTCTGTAGATTGGCTTGGTAGGGGCAGTAAATTGCAGAATCAGAAGTATTTGGGTAAATGCAAGTTTGAGGCAAGTATTCGGGTTGTAGAATAATTGTGATTATTTGCTGAGATTGATTGTATCTTGTTCGTAATAGCCATGCATGGATGTCAATGTGATGAATTACAATATATCTTGGTAAATGCAAGTTATGGTTAAAGCTTCCTGTGTATGTTGTTAATGCTTACATGTTATTATGTACATGTTGAGTTCATATAATTGGAAGATGATGTCATTGTGCATATGCATGTCAAAGCATGATTGAGTCTTGGTCACTAGGTGACCAAGTATGAACTGTTGAGGTCCCCGTCATGTAAATGACGGGCTTGAGGTCCCCACATTCGCAGAATGTGGGCAATGAGTAAAGAGGTCCCCATCATGATGATGATGGGCATAGGTCCCTATACTTGTGGAGTATAGGCTCTTGGTCCCTATGCCAGGGTGCATAGGCAAGGGTATACATCGACGGATGTATACCTCGCATTACCGGTAAAATGCGAAAAGAGATAAAGTTTAAAAGGTGCATTGCATGGACGCATTACAAGCATGAAGTTTATGTTTAGTGAAATGTTTTATTTGGAATATTGATGCTATGACTGTGATTTTAGCTTTAACCTTGTTGATACTTGCTGAGTCTTTGGGCTCACACTTGCTTTGATATGTTTTAGGTACAACTGGCAAGAACGGCATGCATGGGAGGGAGTAGATGTTTGGATGCACTCACTACCACTCATCCTTAAGGCATCTATCATTTAGTCTTTATTCTAATAATTAGCAATCTATTTGAGATTCGCGTATGATTGGTTAAATGTTTCAGTTTATTTGTAATAAGGAGAATAGCAAGTTTTGTTTATGATTATTAGATTATCTTGCATGCCTGAATGAACTTGAATATTGAGTTTAGTGTTAATTGCTATGATCAATTGATGGAACCTCGGTATAGTTGATTATACAAAGGAGGTTCTGCCAAAATCAGTAAATGATCTTAGTTTAGTTTTGTTTAATTTAATTTTAGTAGCATTCCAGGCTCAATGTTGAGCTGGGGTGTTACAGTTGGTATCAGAGCGGGCTGTAGGTTCGTGGTATTTAAAGTATTAATTTTGACACACTATGCACAGTAGATGGGTTGGGTTTTTGCATTGCATATACGCTTCCGTTGAGTAAATAGATACGTTTGTGCTACAGTTGCTAGTTGATCATTGTGCTTATTGTATGATATAATCTTATATACTTATAATTGATTATATTAGTTATATATTATGATAGTTCATGTCGAGAGGTTGAGGTCATGGTTGTGGTCCTGGGCTTTACCAGGTTACACCACTGTTCATTGTAAGAGAATAGTGAAGTGGTTACCTCGGATATCTTAGTACAGGCGCGATAGTGAGTACCTTTAGAAGAGTTGTTCTCTTCTTTGAATTTGGTCAGCTCTTGTCCAGTTGTGACTGATGAGTTTCTCTTGGGTTATTAGTTCATTGCGGTTGATGGGTTGCTTTGAGAAAGGATAGTGTGTTTCAATTGGGCTGAATTTGTCCTGTAAAGCAATCATTGTTTTCCCAACCGATGAGTTATTCTTGCGGCTGGTGAACTTGGTTGATGGTCAAGTTTGACCTTTGTATTGAAGTTTTATCTTTCTCATGGGAAAACTTGATCCATTTATTCGCTTGATGTTTTTGGGTTAATGAAAGTACCTTTTGCAAGTCCTTTAGTACGTGGAGGCTTTTACTCAATGTGTCTCTCTTAGGTATTTTGAATATTGAAGATTAATGGTTCTTCCTAATGAAAGAAGTTGTTAAACCCTTTAGCGGTGTTTTGTCATGATAAGATGAGAGGTTATAATCAAAGCACTTAATGAATATGATATGGATTATCAAGATTGGGTTGCAGTGTGTGCATGATCGATCTTAGCTAAGATCCTTGAAAGGAAAGTTGAATAAGTTGAGGTTGTCCTCTAGTAGTTCTTGATGAGCTGTGACTATGAGTATAACTATATTTAGTCGGAATCAATATAGTTATTAAGAAGTGTGGAACATTGATGAAATGGTTGATCAATAGAATTGTTTAGTTTGCTAAACTTATTGGAGTATTTGGATTAATCTAACTGTGCAACAAGAGAAAAATAAGGAGGTGTTCGACTATGGTCTTAGTAGATAATAATATGGGGTTTTCTTTAATTGACTATTTGATGATCTTATTTTTGCTCGTGGGAATACAAATAGAGGAATGACCATCAATTCGTCCATAATTGAATAATCATCAATGGGTTATGATAACCTCCAGATTAGAATTAGAGTTTACTAAATTAGTGTGAGCGTTCCTAATAAGTGAAAGGTTGAAAGTCAAAAGTGATTTACTCATGTGTGTTTCATGGGGATAACCTGTGTTTGCATGATGGTGAATTTGTTAGATAATAGTATGCGTTTGATGAGAGGACTCTGGAATAACCTCTTAAATTATGTAGTAGGTCTCCTCTAAGATAAAGTGGTTGTTGCAATGAGATCGTAAGAATTTGGTATACTCTCAATTGAGGATGATATGATAAAGTGGTATGTAATACTTTGGTAAGCCGTTAGGAGCTTTATAAAGGAAGAGTTGACAATAACGAATCTTGTTAAGAGTGAATTATTCTTGATATTAGTAAGATTGTCGATAAGAGAATGTGACACGTTGGAGTGGTAATGATTCTTCTAGAGAGGAAGTAAGTTGATTGCTTTTCGTAATACCGGTTAAATGAAATGTTTAGAGTTTTGCATACGTGCTCTTTTGGGAGATCATGATTTATGTAGTAGATGAGATTAGTTGAGCAATGTGACGTATGGAAAGTTTCTGTTTGGTTTCTAAGTGATTAATTTGAGTTGGTTTTAAAGGCATTTCTTGCATAAGATGGCAAGTAATGTTGTAATCAAAGAAAATTGCTTTCTTTGCTAACGGAAAATGTGTGCCCTAAGTATTTGAGGTTGGAGTTAAGAATTGTAATCTGCAACTTATCTGTTGTTACAGCTTAAGAGTTTCTTGGGTTTCCATAGCAATGTTTTATTTCGATTTATGGGGATTTGGAAGTTCCTTCTAGTGGGACATGTGCCCTCATTTGCGGACTCGTATTTTGTTTTTTTTTCTGAGATCATTAATATTTGATTGTTTCTCTTGGTCTCGTACTCACTCCGAGGAGCAATGTTTTCTTGTGCGTTGAAACTTGTATTTGTTTGTTTCTTCCTTTTGAGAAAGGAATTAACCAACTTGTGTTGCCAAAGTCTTATAAAGTGTAGAACGTCGACTGGTTGGTGGTGGACAAGTATATGATAGTGGTGAAATCTTGGGAACCAAGCTATTTGAAGAGCAGTAGATAGTGATTCAGTTTTGACCTATAACACCTGGAGAGGGTTCTAACTAAATGGAATGTTTGTCGATGAAATACAATTGATTAGTGTTACAACTAGTGGGACGTATGGCAAATTATGATCCAATACCCTTTGTTTGAATCTTGGTCAATCAGTTAGGGTATTGCGAATGCATATATTGTGGTTGTATAACTGAATTGGATTCGTGTGGATTAGAGGAGGTCCAAGATTGGTAAAATAAATCGCCTTGGGGCGGCTACTTGATGAGTGAGGAATGTTGACATTAATAACTGAGGTTATTGTCAAGCTGTGTGAAATTTTAGTCATCAGATCTGAGGGTTACCGATCAAGTATACCGGAAGTTCAATGTGGAATTCTTAAAGGTGGAATTCGGGCTTGGCCTTTTTATGCTAGCATCTTAGTTTCCCATTATTAGGTTCCAAGAGTTATGGTGATCTTTGATAGGATCTTTTGGATGCAATAAATGAGGGTGTATGCGGTGAATTTCAAGTTGATTATCCTTAAAAGATTGAGGTGATGTGATTGTAGCTGAAATCTATATTGAGGTGTGTTGGAAATTATTATTTGTCAAAGTAATTCCTTTGGTACAGAAGGTGATCACAGTATGTTATTGTGGATTGGAAGAGTCTCTCTTCCTAGATGTGGATTTCGTGTTCAGTTTGTGCATAGATTTGAGGCTTGCCAAATTAAAAGAAATGAATTAGTGTGTTATGCGATGATTTGGAATCTCATGATGTAAGACAAAGTTGAATTCTTAAAAGAAAGTTTGAAAACAAAAAAAAAAGGATTGTACTCTCGGATGATGAAATATTCTCCTGGTTTTTATTTGAGCCTTGTCTCTATGACAGATGCCAATGGGAAGTTTGAAGTTGGCAAAACGTTAGGACCGTATTGAGTCCATGCGCAGAGTACACATCGTCTTGTTTGTTCCAGTGCTGAGTGAGTACCAGAGAGGTCCGAAGTTTGAAGTTTCGCGGGAGCCGCTGACCTTTGAGTAGCATCCTGTGTGTTGTTAGAGATGTCAGAGCGAGTGCTGAGGCACAAGTCGTTGGTTTGTGTCAAGGTGCCTTTGTCCCATTAGTCCAAGAGAGAGGCGACTTGGGAATTGGAGTCTCGCATGCGTGAACATTATCCAAAGTTATTCACGGCAGCTACATAGTAATGTTAGTAAATCTTTTAGCAGTGGTTATTCTTTGGTGTTGAGGTTGAATAGAATTCGGGGTCGAATTCTGTTTAAGGAGGGTAGAATGTAATACCCCAAAAATTAAATCGGGAGAGAATAAATAAATCGGGAGAGAATAATTAAATCGGGAGAATGTTTCTTTTAGCAAAGCGATTGAACAGGAGAAATAGGGGGTTTTAATGTAATACTCCGATTTATTCTATGAAAGAAAGCGTTCAAAAGAGAAATTAGACATAAAAAAGGGGGGTTTTTGCAGTTCTTCGGCAACTTGGGCCTCGGGCCTTGGCCCAGGAGGCCCATGAGGGGCCGGCCACCAATAAAAAGAAGGGGGAAACCCTAGATGCACTTTAGCTACAGTGCCACCGCCGCCACTGTAGCACGACTACTGTAGCACGCCCCTCTCCTCCATGGTGGTGCCTCCCTTCCTCGCCGTCGGTGCTCCCCGCTGCCGATCAAGTGAAGAAAGGAGAGGAGATCACCTTCGCGGGGAGAGTTCATCGTCTTCCTACGATTCTACAAGGGTAAGATCGCGTGTTTTTCGCTGGTTGATGTGTATTAGTTGCAATTGATTTCGTTTGGTAGATCAAGTAATCAACAGCTAATAGATCGTGTTCTGTCCAGTAGATTGAACGACGGTTTTCATTTATTTAGAAGCAGAATCTGGGGATCCAATCTCTTAGAGATAGTTGGGTTATGTCCTTAGCTTTCCGTGGCCACCAAGAACACCCAGATCCGATTAACGGTTAGAAAGTTATGAATTGTTTAGTGTCGCTGTCCTGTTAATCTGTCAACATCCTGACAGTCTGTAGAAATCTGAGTTAATCTATTAGTTAAAGACAAAATCAGAGGATCTCATTATAATGAAAAAGATGGGTAATTTCCTCACCTTTCCAGAAAGCTAAAGAACGTAAGAATTGGACTTTCGTAGCAAAAGTTATGATAATTTTAGTGTACTATCCAGAGAACCCGACGTCCCCAACTAAGTTTATTTAGGTAATTTAATTATCTTTCCAGAAAGTATTAGAACATCTTATTTGGACTCCTGAGCAGAAAGTTATGTATTTTATAAGTTGACTGTCCGCAGTGAACACCAAATCAATCGGTAGAAATTGGAAAATTGGAAACGCTTAGGAGTTTAGCGAGTTCAATTGTGTTCTTATTTATGCTTTTGGTCCAGTATGCTTGTCTTAGTTTGGGTTATCATTATGTTCAAGTGGGAGCGTGATCCCAGAGGCAGCGTCCTCTTCGCGTCCACCGTTCTCGCACGGTTGAGGCAAGTATTCGGGTTGTAGAATAATTGTGATTATTTGCTGAGATTGATTGTATGTTGTTCGTAATAGCCATGCATGGATGTCAATGTGATGAATTACAATATATCTTGGTAAATGCAAGTTATGGTTAAAGCTTCCTGTGTATGTTGTTAATGCTTACATGTTATTATGTACATGTTGAGTTCATATAATTGGAAGATGATGTCATTGTGCATATGCATGTCAAAGCATGATTGAGTCTTGGTCACTAGGTGACCAAGTATGAATCGTTGAGGTCCCCGCCATGTAAATGACGGGTTGAGGTCCCCACATTCGCATAATGTGGGCAATGAGTAAAGAGGTCCCCATCATGATGATGATGGGCATAGGTCCCTATACTTGTGGAGTATAGGCTCTTGGTCCCTATGCCAGGGTGCATAGGCAAGGGTATACATCGACGGATGTATACCTCGCATTACCGATAAAATGCGAAAAGAGATAAAGTTTAAAAGGTGCATTGCATGGACGCATTACAAGCATGAAGTTTATGTTTAGTGAAATGTTTTATTTGGAATATTGATACTATGACTGTGATTTTAGCTTTAACCTTGTTGATACTTGCTGAGTCTTTGGGCTCACACTTGCTTTGATATGTTTTAGGTACAACTGGCAAGAACGGCATGCATGGGAGGGAGTAGATGTTTGGATGCACTCACTACCACTCATCCTTAAGGCGTCTATCATTTAGTCTTTATTCTAATAATTAGCAATCTTTTTGAGATTCGCGTATGATTGGTTAAATGTTTCAGTTTATTTGTAATAAGGAGAATAGCAAGTTTTGTTTATGATTATTAGATTATCTTGCATGCCTGAATAAACTTGAATATTGAGTTTAGTGTTAATTGCTATGATCAATTGATGGAACCTTGGTATAGTTGATTATACAAAGGAGGTTCTGCCAAAATCGGTAAATGATCTTAGTTTAGTTTTGTTTAATTTAATTTTAGTAGCATTCCAGGCTCAATGTTGAGCTGGGGTGTTACATCGAAGATGCGGTAATGCTCGCTGGTCAACGGCTCTTACGAAACCTCACACTCCAAATACCTTAAGCATTCTTTCAACACCGGTTCGTCCAAAACATTATATACCCCGCTCCAAGACTCGATACGGTTCTAGCGAATTGCTATATTTAATAATTAGATTCAACTGAAAACAAAGGATTCACAAAGCAGTCCCAACTTTCCTCCAAAACACTCAAATTTCAAAATCAAAGATTCTTCACGAAAATCTTTCATCCTTCCAACTCGGCAGTTTGCAACTAAACACCACAAAAGCCAAAAGAGAATTCGCTCGAATGCCCAAATCAATTACTTCATTTATTTTCCTGAACCGGACATAACCACTTTGTCAACATAAGTCAACTCAAATTGTACACGATCTCCATCATAAAAAAAATCCAACTCAAGCAAGAATCAATAGAGCACTTCTCCACTCGAGAGATCATTCTTTTCTCAGATGTTCTTTTAAGAAATAATCCCTTTCCCTTTTCATGGGTGTCTAGAATTATCACACTAACTCCTCCCTCTTAACCGACAATCCCAAAATGATCCTCAAACCAAAAGAACAACCACACTTATTTAGGGGGACTCTACTAATCAACAAAAGGATTATCTAGTCCACTCCTAAACCAAAGGAAATTTATTATGACAAATGATTTCCAACACCTCAATAAAGATTTTTCGCCCACAACCACATCATCTCATTCTGTTAAAGATAATCAACTTCAAATTCCCAGCATACATACTCATTTATTTTACCCAAAGTATTCTATCAAAGATCAACACACTATTCAAAATTCGTTTCTATTCATCTACCTCTACACATAATATTGGGTCTCCAGGGTCTTAGCATAAAATGTAAAGCCCAAATTCAACTTCCAAGTCTCCTACCATTAATTTCTGGTTTAATTGATAGAAAATCCTTAAATTTGCTTACTAAAATTTCACATAGCTCAACAATAACCTCAGTCATTAATATTAACATTCCTCACTAATCAAGTAATCACCCCAAGGCGATTTATTTCAGCAATCTTAGACCTTCTCTAATCCACACCAATCCAATCCAGTTACACAACCACAATATATCCATTCACAAAACCCTAACTGATTGACCAAGATTCAAACATACTCAATCACTAACATTAATAAATAAATATATTCTTGACCAAGTTATCCTTAGAGATAATCTAACTCCCATAGGGTTACTCGCTGAGGCCGAATCATACTTGACAATAACTCAACAATTCCTGCTATCCCATTAATTAGCACGACACTTAGGTTTCTCCACACCGCTACTCTCATTTAAAATTCACCATCATAACTTTTCTACACAATCTGACTAAGTATCCAATTGCGATAATCTAATAAATTTATCAAGAGTCCATACTTTCGATAATCCCAACATCCCAACATAGACAAAGATTATTGGATCATAATTCGTCATAGGTTCCACTAGTGGTAACACTAATCAGCTTTATTTCATTGACAAACATTCCATTTAAATATAATTCACTCCAGGTGTTATAGGTCAAAACCAATTTACTCTCTACTGCTCTTCAAATAGCTTAGTTCCCAATATCTCACCACTATCATATACTTGTCCACCACCAACCGGTCACCATTTTACACTTTATAAGACTCGGCAACACAAATTGGTTAATTCTTTTCTCAAAAAGGAAAAGACAACCTAATACCAGTTTCAACACACAAGAAAACATTGCTCCTCGGAGTGAGCACGATACCAAGAGAAACAGTCAAATGGAAATGATCTCTAAAAACAAAAGTCAAAACCACAGTTGAGGGCACAAGTCCTACAAGAAGGAATTTCAACCTCCATAAATCAGGATAAAATATTGCTATTGAAACTCAAGAAACTCTTAAGCTGTAACAACAGAAAAGTTATAGATTAGAATTCTTAACTCCAACCTCAAATACTTATGGTACATATTTTCCGTTAACAAAAAAAGCAATTTTCTTTGTTTTCAACATTACTTGCCAACCCAAACAAGAAATGCCTTTAAACCAAATCACATTAATCACTTAAGAACCAAATAGAACCTTCGAATACGTCATGCTACTCCAACTAGTTTCATCTACTACATAATTCATGAACTCCAAAAGATCACGAATGCAAAACTCCAAATATTTTATTTAATCCATATTACGAAAAGCAATCAACTTACTTTCTCTCTAGAAGAATCATCACCACTCCAACGCGTCACAATCTCTTGTAGACCTTATTACTAACATCAAGAATAATCCACTCTTAACAAGGTTCGTTATCGTCAACCCTTCCTTTATAAAGTCCCCAAAAGCTTATCAAATTGTTACATACTACTTTATCATCTCATCCTCAATTGAGGGTATACCAAATTCTTACAACCTCACTACAACAATCACTTTATTTTAGAGGAAACCGACTACACAATTAAAAGGTTATTCCAAAACCCTTTCATCAAAGACACACAATTATCTGATAGTTCTACCATCATGTAAACATTGTTCATCCACTAAATCCCATCAGTTTATCTTTTATTGATGCTCAACACCAAACTTTAATAGACAATAATTGCACCTAGCAATTACATATAATCACTAAGTATCCACCAAAGGTTACTCCAAGATTAATATCCACTAAGACAATAATCTAACTCCTTTTGAACTTAACCATCCTAAACGGTTAGATTAATCCATTGAGACCTGTTAATCCAATTTACCAAAGAAGTTTACCAAATGTATCACTCTTAATGATCAACTCAATTCATCAATGTTCCATACCTCTTATTAACTCTATTGATTACAATTAGGTATAACCATACTCTTAATCACAGCTCATCAAGAACTACTACAAGCTACTTTCAAATTAATCAACTTTCCTTTCAAAGATCTTAGTTAAGATCGATCATGCACACACTGCAGACCTAACCTGATAACCCATATTATATCCATTAATTGCTTTGATTAAAACCTCTTACTTAACCAAGACAAAACATCGCTAAAGGGTTTAACACATTCTTTCATAAAAGAGAACCATTAATGTTCAACACTCAAAATACCCAAGAGAGATATATTGAGTCAAAGCCTCCACATACTAAAATGACTTGCAAAAGGAAAATTTCATTAACCAAATACATCAAGCGAATAAATGGGTCATGTTTTCTAATAAGAAAGACAAAACTCCAACATAAAGGTCAATCTTGATGATCAACTAAATTCACCAGCCGCAAGAATAACTCATCGGTTGGAAAAACAATGATTGCTTTACAGGACAAATTAAGCCAAAGGAAACACACCAACCCTTTTTTTTTTCAAAGCAACCCATCAACCGCAATGAATTAATAACCCAACAGAAACCCATCAACCACAACTGGATAAGAGTTGACCAAATTCAAATTCAAGAGAAAGAACAACTCTTCTAAAGATACTCACTATCAACACCTGTACTAAGATATCCGTGGTAACCACTTCCCTATTCTCATACCACGAACGGTGGTGTAACCTGGTAAAGCCCAGGGCCACAACCACGACCTCAACCTCTCAACATGGGTTATCCCTACACATAATAATCATATAATCAATTAATGAGCAATCATACTTAATTCATATCAGCAATCATCAATACGATATAGCGGAAACGTAAATGCAATGCTTTACCCATTCCCATCCTAATGTGCACCAGTGTGTCGAATTTTTAGGTTGATAAGACATTAGCAAATTTTAACTAATCTATTCACCATGGACATAAAGCCCGCTCTGATACCAACTATAACACCCCAGCCCGACAAAGGCCTGGAATGTTACTATACAAACATTGTAATCAAATTAAACTAAAAACATCTTAATAAATTTCGGCAGAACCTCCTTTGTATAGTTAACTATACCAGAGGTTCCAATAATTAATTATAATATAACTAAATAATCCAACATCCAGCATAATCAAGAGACATCCAAGATTGAGCTAATCATTACTATATCGACTATAGCAAGATAAACAACTAAAATATAATCCAAAGGGCATCCATAATCATCAAGTCAACCCTATTACAATTTATTCCAAGCAAAGGGTCTAATAATAAAAAAAATACTCTAAGCAAATAACTCAACTACTAAATTATTATTGTATCAATTCAACTATGAGTAGTTCGTGCCACTGTGCAACCACTCTAATCTTTATTTCCCCCCATGTATGTTGTTCTTGTAAAGGGTACCTAAAAACACAACAACAGCAAGAGTGAGTCCAAAGACTCAGCAAGTACAATAGATGATAACAACAACATTAACAACTGTAATCATCGACAACCATCCACAAATCTCTATATTAAACATATTATACAATCATGCTATGCAAGATGCTCAAATGCACTTTCTCTTTCTCTTTCTCTTTTGCATTTTACCGGTAATGCAAACCATGCATCAGTCGATGCATACCCATGCCTATGCCATCTAGCACAGGGATCATTGCCCATACTCCACAAGTATGGGGACCAAAGCCCACACTCCACGAGTGTGGGGACCATAAGCCCGTCATATTCATGACGGGGACCTCAACAAATGCTTAGTCACCACGTGACCAAGTCTTCAATATGCCAGCATGATGCATATGAGCAAAATCTTAAATCGTCATAATCATGCATTCGCAGCAACATCACATATGAATAAACTTATTCATAGTACTAGCATTCATGATCATTGACGTTCATAATATTCAAGCATCCATGAATAGCACATAATTCATAATACTAGTAAACATGAGTATTAACATTCATAATATCTTAGTATCCATGAATAGCACATATACTCACAATACTAGCAAACAATATCATTCATTCATATTAAGTTTATCAATCAAGGTACTTGCCTCAACCGTGCGAGAACGGAGGATGTGAAGAGGGTGCTGCCCCCAGGGCCAATCCCACACCTGAATTAGTTTAACAAACTTTCTAAGATAACAATCCTGGACCAACAACAAGACTAGAAGTAAATACGAACTCGCTCTACTCTTTAGCGCAATCCCAACCCAAACTCCTAATTATCGATATGTCCCCTCTGTAGACAGTCATAATAAAAAATTCATATATTTTAGTATAGAGGTCCAATTGGGGTGTTCTTATACTTTCTGGAAAGTTTATCAAATTCTCCAACTAAACCTAGTTGGTGAGCCTTCCATATTCGGCCATCTACTACCCTTACCAAGCTGATTAACTAAACATCTAATTCACGTTGGGTTTTTGGACAGCAATATAAAAAATGTCATATCTTTCAGTATAATTATCCACATTTCGTGATCTTTAGCTTTCGGGAAAGCTGAGCCAATTATGTACATATTTCGTTATAGTGAGACCTTCCAAATATTCCTTTAACTATCCTCTTAAGCCTGATTACTAATAACTGTCAGAACTATTACAGAATTGCAGGATAGCAGCGCTAAACAATTCATAACTTTCGAACCGTTCGTCCAAACGATGAGATCTAGCACTCTACGAAAAGCTATAGATGTCGCCTACAATTCTCTAGGAGGTGTCCAGGACAGATTCTACTGTTAAACATCTCAAAAACGTCGGCCACTTCAATCTGTTCTAAACAGATCTAAATACCGACATTGATCAATTAACCAAATACGCAACTAATCGATGGGGAATTGAGATTACCCTTGAAGTATCCGCTGTTGAACACGATGAACACCAACACTAGGCCACGATCCCTTCTTAGTAACCCTATTGATTCTAATTAGGAATAAATATATTCTAAATCACAACTCGTCATGCAATCATTGCAAGGCAACGATAAATTAACCAGCTACACTACCAAGGATATCAGTTAAGATTTATTATGCATCACACCAATGACCCAACTTGACGTCATATACATTAACAATTACCTTCTTTACTTACAACTTCTCACTCAACACCACAAAACTTTACAAAGGATTTTGACACTTTCTTTTTCAAAGAAAAGGTTCTAAACTTCAACACTCCAACTACTCCAAAAGAATTGAATAGAGTCGAAACTTTCTTCAATGAAGTTTGTAAAAGATAATTTCCATTATCCAAGATACCAAATGGATAACCGTTTCACATCTTTCAACAAGAAAGCTAGGACTCTCATGAAAAAAAAACAATCTTGTCAATAACAATGTTTACAAGTAGCAAAGATAACTCATCAGTCCGAAAGACAACAATTGCTTTGTCTTAACCATGGTAGGACAATGTAAAAAGAGCTTTGACGCTCCCTCTCATAAAAGAGAAGTATTAAACTTCATACTCAAAGTACCCCGAAAAGAATACATTGGGGACAAAGCTTCCTCACATTTAAGAACATGCAAAATAAAGCTTCCATTAACCAAAGTACCAAACGATTAAACAAGTCATATTTCCCAAAAAAAGGACAGAACTTCCAAATAAAAGATCAATCTGATAAATCAACTACGTTTATAAGGAGAAAAACAACTCGATATTTGGGAGAACAAATGTTTGCTTTAAGAAACCAATAAAGACCAATGAACTCCCCTCAACTGCAATGAACCACTAATCCAAGAAAACTCATCCACTGCATCTGAACAAGAATAACCATTCCAAACTTAAGGAAAACAATAATCTTCCCAAAGAAACTCATACTCAACACCTGGAACTAGTTGACGTAGACACTCCATTATTTTCATACCCCAAACGGTGGTGCAACTGTAACACCCCAGTCCGACAAGGGCCTGGAATGCTACTAAACTAACCTGTTGACACAACAAAAGTAGAAGATAAAAATTCTAAATTTCAGCAGAACCTCCCCTGTATAGATAGCTATATCGGAGGTTCCACCAGACATATAAAACAAGTCACTAATGGAATCACTAAGTAACATGATCATCACAGGAATATAGTCAGGAACCAAGCATTTAAACCAAAAAGATGATCGACGATCAGCCGCAGTACTCAAACAATCATAACGGGGAGAAGTTATCAACCCAACTTTATTTATTACAGTTCATTAATTATCGAATGAATGGTAGAATCAATCTCTATTATTGAATTTGGAGTATGGTGAAGTGAACGAATGTGAGTGTCTACTCCCTCCCAATGGGCCATCGTCAAAGATCACCTAAAAAAACAAACAACACAAGAGTGAGTCCGAGATTCAGTAAGTACAGTAAATAAAGAATACGTATAACAACCATGATCATGATAACATCATTGAAGATTATGGAATAAGCACAGTACGAATATTTGAATGAATGGAATGAATGATTTGGATGAAATGAAGGGAGTACACACATGCATATATCGGTATTGCTGTTGACACACCCGTCGGTGTTCACCTAAGCCCGCATTTAACAAAATGCGGGGATTCAAGCCCCGTATGAAGAACGTTTCATACGGGTGTCCCAAACTGCCCACATTGGAATGGTGGGTCTTACGTGCCCATACTGGAATTGATGGGTCTTATAAATTTATCCACTCCCGTGGAAGAAACATGAATTGTGCATGCATGGAATGACATATGAATATTGAAAAGACATGCTCTCTAATCATGGGGGTAGCACATATGGATTGAATACGAACATTTAAATATTAACATGGTTCTTAGAAACACAATACCAACAACAGGCATTCAACATTTTATAATTATAGGAACATTAAGGTACTTGCCTTCCGCGATGTGACGCGTTAGGAGGCAGTGGCGGTGCTCCTAAACCTGAAGCCTCTCCGCCTATACAACATATACTCGAAATAAGAACAACATACAACAGGATGCTTCCATTAACGTTCTACAACGCGTTCCCGAACACCCAAGAGTTAACTAATAGACTTAGTCTAAAACGGACAACACCAACGCATAAGTGAATCTGGACAGCGGCACGGAAACGACCATAACTATTAACCTGGGACTCAGAACGAGGTGAGCCCAGTTCCTAGAGAAACTTAACAAGCATATCTACGAAAACCTAGTTGGGAAGATAACCCAAATCAGCCAAGGAAATATACTAACAGGCAGCTGAATATGAAAGACAGATTCTGTCCCGATAAAACGTACAGCAGAAAAGAAAATAGCGTAACTCTTGATATACAACTCCAATTGGGGCGTTCTTTGGCATTCTGGAAAGGTTACGAAGTTTGCTAAAACAAATTAGTTGGATGGAAATCCTGAATTTGCTTCTAACACCAACATAACTCAAAAGACAGATTAATAGTTCCAACTCGTCAGAATTCTGGGCAGCAAGATTGAAACTACCATAACTTTTGATCCGTATGTCGGAATTAGGTGTTCTTAGCGGCCACGGAAAGCTAAAAATATTATCTAACTATTACTAAGAGATGGGAAACTCGAATTATGCTTCTAAGGACTCGAAATTAACCACGCAATCTCCTGCACAGAATAGAACTGCAGAAGAAATAATCTGACCCAATCAATTCTGATCCAACTCGCATTTACCAACAAACCAACAGCTAAAAACGACAACCGTTACCCTTGAAGAACCCAGGAAGATGATGAATGAACTCCCGAAGAACCTCCCCTTCCACCTTCTTCCCTTCTTCTCTTGGGCGGCCACTAAGGGACAGCTCCAAGAGGGAACTCGGCTGGAGGAGAGGGCAGGAAGAGGCAGCTTGGGGAAGACCTTGGAGGCGGCACCAGCAGGTAGAGGCGCCAAGGAGGGAGAGATGGGGGCGCAGGACTTGGAGGAGGCGGCCTCAAGACCTGGAGGGGGCGGCAGCTCCAAATCCTAGAGGGGGCGGCGGCTTGCAAGCTGTAGG
Source organism: Phyllostachys edulis (assembly GCA_036346405.1). Classification (NCBI taxonomy): domain Eukaryota; kingdom Viridiplantae; phylum Streptophyta; class Magnoliopsida; order Poales; family Poaceae; genus Phyllostachys; species Phyllostachys edulis. The sequence continues at coordinate 30,240,368 of CM070565.1, read as the reverse complement.
CAGCCAAGGGAGTTGGGAATAATGGCTGCCTAGGGTTAAAGGGATGGGGCACATGGGCTTTAGGCCCATGGCGCCTCCCCTCTTGGCTGCTAGGCCCGCACAAGGCCCAAGTATCCTGGGCCAGAGGCCCACCTCTTTAAATCCCCTTCCAAAACTGAAAATTACACTGGAAACCTTTCCCCAACTTAATTCTCTCTAAATTAAATTCGGGATATTACATTCTATCTCTAATGCATTCGACCCAATTCTTACCGATTTAAAAGAACACAAGAATGGACTGCCAAGGAGTTGGAATCATTGAATTTAACACATCTGAGGAAGTAAACAGTGTCGGGTATTGTCACAAGATGCGATACTCTAGCTCCCAAGTGGCCTCTCTGTCAGTCTGATGAGACCAAAGAACTTTGACATATCTCAGAGTCTTGTTCCTCAGAACCCGCTCTGACTCCTCCAAAATTTTCACCGGTCGAGACTCAAAAGTGAGATCCTGCTCAATACTCAACGGTTCAAGTGGAATAGCATGCTCTGGGTCTCTCAAATATTTCCTCAACATAGATACATGAAACACATTATGAACCCCTTGCATAGACTCGGGAAGATCCAAACGATAAGCCAATTTCCCAATACGTGCCAGTATTGGAAATGGTCCAACGTACCTCGGGCTAAGCTTCCCTTTGGTACCAAAACGCACTATACCCTTGGTAGGCGATACTCTCAAAAGAACCACGTCCCCCACTTCGAATTCCAAATCTCGCCTTTGAACATCTGCATAGCTCTTCTATCGGCTCTGAGCAGCTAACAAATTCTTCCTAACCTCTGCTACCCTGGCCACAGTTTGCTGAACCCAATCGGGACCCAAAACTGCCCGCTCTCCAACTACGTCCCAGCACAATGGGGACCTGCACTTCCGCCCATAGAGAACCTCAAACGGGGCCGCTCCGAATGCTAGCATGGTAGCTATTGTTATAGGCGAACTCTGCCAAGGCTAGGTGGTCTTCCCACCTCCCTCCAAGACATAACACAACATCTCGAGCATATCCTCCGAAGGTTCGAATGGTGCGCTCAGACCGACCATCTGCTTGGGGGTGGAAAGCGGTACTAAGACGCAATTTGTGTGCCCAACGACTTTGCAAACTCTCCCAGAACTTGGAGACAAACTTGGCGTCTCGATCAGAAACAATGGTCTTGGGTACCTCGTGCAACCACACTATCTCTCTCACACAGAGAGGAGCCAAATCACTTGCTGAGTTGGTTGTGTGAATAGGTATGAAATGTGCAGACTTACTGAACCGGTCCACTATGACCCAAATAGCATCCTTCCCTCGCTGTGTGCGAGGTAAACCAACTATGAAATCCATGGAGATGTCATCCCATGGCCAAACTGGGACCTCCAAAGGCTGCAACAAACCTACTGGTCGCTTATGCTCGGCCTTGACCCACTGGCAAACTCCACAAGATGCTACATACTGAGCAATGTCGACCTTCATCCTTTTCCACCAGAAACTCTTCTTCAAATCCTTGTACATCTTGGTCTCACTAGGATGTACTGTATATGGAGTACGATGTGCTTCCCTCAGAATCTCAACTTTGACCTGAGCCTCCTGTGGCACACAGAGGCGGCCTTTAAATCTCAACACACCAGAATCATCTACACTGAAGTGGCCTTATTTGCCCTCATCTATGCGCTTCCTCACTCGGTGGAGCATCCAATCATGTTGTTGTGCCTCCTGCACACGATCTGGAATGGCTGACGCAAGAAGCAAACGAGTCTCAGTCTGGACAGTACCCGCAAAGCTGTCGGACCCGGGAACGAAAGATCCCGAATCCTCCGTGTTCATACACCAGTCCAGGATTTCCGGTGTACATAGTTACAAAAATGATAACATAACCATATCTCGCATTGCATTAATAGTAAATCAGAGTTTAATACAATTGGGCATGAAGCCAAATAAAAGATTAAACAACACAGCGGAAGTAAAAACAGTAGTAGTAGGCTAGAACGATCCGCCACAGGCAATCGTCTGGAGGCGTAGCCTAGGCGTCGGTGTCCTCACCGTCCTGATAGTAGTCTTCACCTGAATAAAGATATTCAGCAAGCATGAGCACTACTACCGTGCTCGCAAGTTACACCCAATATGGAATTGTAATGCATGCATAAAGTAAACAAAAGGACATTGGCAGGGTTATTTTGCGTAAAGCAGTAGTTTTAGTTTAAATAATCGTAATAGATTGCAAGGCCATTTTCATATAGTATCTAAAATCATATTTTAAATGACAAATGTATAGTGTGGATAACCTCCAAGAAAGGTGATGGATATCCCCCTATCACAATGGCTAACCGCCCAATTTTCCCACAGGACTAACCATCCTGAAAACAGCTGTTGAAATCACTTTTAAAACCAAAAACAAGTCTAACTCCAAGTGGCTTTGCCAGCATGTCCATGACCGCGGACGTGGCTATTCGAATAGTTTCTACTCTGTAGAGTTTGTACAGCTTTACCCACACGAGATAATTTGCTCTTTGAGTCGGCCAATCCACGCTTCCTAAGGCGTGTGACAAAGCAATTATCACAAGGCCGTTACAATGATCTACCTCGAAGTACTCATGCTCGCTAAGATTTCGCTTCCATTGGACTAACCATCCTCCGAGAGCCCCCTCTTGCGCTAGGTGGGACTACTGTCTAACCAACACCCACTCATACAATATGGCATGAATATCTACGAGGTATCCCAAATTATTAAGCCAAGTCTTGCCCAGACAAGACGTGTGGTGGTACGGTAAGGCATAGCAAGATGCGGCTCAAAGACCGGTCCTTAATCGACTTGGGCGTCTTTCAAAACAAACCCTGGGCTTTAATCCTAACCAGATTAAACCCGTGCATAAACCTGCACCCACCATTCATCCGTTTCGCCCAAGTCCAAACTATTTTAATTTTATTTAGGAAAACCACCTTTAATAAGCCTCTATGGTAAGACAATACCATAGATTCAAAATTTGAATCAATTTGAAATGGTTTGGCTAAATTCCCCAAAATTGGTAATCATGGTCTAAGCATTTGTTAAGCATGTGAGTTTTTACCATACTAGTTTATCTATTGGTGACAAAGGAATGACATATCAATATTCAAGATTGGCCATACAATGATAGCTGGAATAACTAATTATTTAAACAGGAATTTGAAATACTTGAATAGAAGTATGCATGCATTTAATAATTTGAAAACTGAATTTAAATAACTTTAAAATAGTAGGGGCAATATGGTCAAAGTGTAAGTTGCCTTCGCTGAAGTCTTGAAATTCTAAATCTTCGGAAGAATCAAATTCCCCAGAATCATCGTAGTCTAAATGTGAAAATACAACAAATCAATTGAAATTCAAATAAATTCAAAAAGGCAAGTTAAACTAAGTCCAAATGAAATAATTTTATTTTATTTGGCTAGATAATAATTTTCTAAGATTTTAGCAATTTGAATCACCCAATTTGGAGTTTGGGTGTGAGAGAACGATTTTTTGAAAGGAGTTAAATGGACATGTACAAAGTGTCTAGCATGATGATCCTAGTAGTTCACTATTCATACTTCTTCAAGCTACGAACAGGAAGCATAGCATGCTATTTTGTAGTTGAATAAAACAGAAGCAACAAATGGCTATGCATCCATACAAGAATAGCAAGCATCTAAACTGGATCAGTAAGCAGCTGATCATGTACAAAGGTATGCAGCAAAGACTACATAAAAGAGTACTGTAGATTGTCTTCTTCCACCGAACACAGTACAACTGGAGCTCGGGCGCATGGAGAAAAATGGTGGCGCTAGTGAAGTAAAAGAGAGGGATGGCTGGGGATAGGAACAATGAGTGGATTACCCCGAGGCGAAGCCGTAGGAGGCCGTGGCGCGGCGAGTGGAGGTCGACGGTGGCTGCGGCGAGCTCACAGTGGCGGCGGCCATGGGGAGAGGTGGCACTCCGGCGATGGTGATGGTGAGGGGGAGGAGAGCACCGCGTAGAAAACGACGTCGCGAAGCCGGCGGTGGTGACGAGGGTGTAGGAGACCCACCGGAGGCTGTGCTAGAGGCGGCGGCGTCGCTTGCGGCCGACGGCGACAAAAACTCGAATTCCAGCGAGCTCACGAGGAGAGGGGAGGAATGGGTGGTGGCGTTGGGTTGAGTGAGGAAAGGGGCACACGGGGCTTCCTTTTATAGGGGCCGAGGGGCACCGAGGCGGCGAGGCGATGTGGGAGATCGTGGCAGAGCGTGCAGCGGCAGTTTGCAGGATGTGGGCAAAATCATGCGCACGAAGAGAGAGAACGTGGGGGAGTGAGGCGGCTGGGGGCGCCGGGTCGTGCGCTCGTGTGCGCGGCTCGCGGGAGCGGTTGGGGCGACGGTTTGTGGAGCTCCGGGCTCGCAACAATGGCGGACTGCTGCAGCATGGCGTCGGCCAGGGAGGGAGCAAGGAGAGAGCTAGGGGAGGGAGGAGAGTAGTGGCGCAGTCGGCGGTGGAGATGGCCGGTGGCGAGGCGAGGGGCGGCGGTGGCCGGAGGTGAGGTCGGTGAGGGTGGCGACCATGGGCTGCCATGGAAGAACATTTGGGTATGGCTGCCATCTGCTCTCGGGAAGAAATAGCAAAACGCTTTGGGGAAGAAGGAGAGAGAAAGGAGGGAACAAAACAAAATAAAGGAGGTAGGATATTGGTTGAAACAACTGGGCAGGTTGGCAGTGCATGCCTTGTGTGCTTTGGATGTTAAGCGTTTATATCAGGGGGAATATCTGGTGCACATAGTGCAAAGGGTGAACATATGCACATAGAAGATCTAAGCCATTCATCGCGCAACGGACGGCGTTGGGATGGCGAGCGCTCGCCCGAGCGCGCGCCATATCAGAGCAAGCGACATTTTGCGTTTACCCCCCCCCCCCCCGCCCCCTCGCGCGTCTGCATCTGCGTCTCCTCCTCATCCTACCTCCTCCGGTGCCACCTCACTTTCTCCGCCAGATCTGGTCACCGCCGCATCTCCCCCGCCGGAGCTGAGGGCCAACGAGTCCCGAAGCTGCCCAAGAACACAAGTCCAGCCATGGAGACCGCCTTCTTCTCCCCCGCCTCCCTCTTCCACGGCGACGACAGCGACGACGGCCGAGGTAAGCCCAGTGAAGCAACCCGTTTCTCCTCGCCTCCCCATCCCTTCCGCTGCCCACCACGTGCTCCTAAATCCTAATGGCCGCTTTCTTTCTTTGCTGCGATTCAAGATGAGATGTAGGTGGACGCCGAGGGGGAGAAGCAGGCGTTAGAGTATGTGGAGAGAGTGCATGACAGGAGTGTGAGGTCATCAAACACTTTTATTTTTCTGGTGCATGAAACAAAATCATGTCCTCTTCTCTCTCTGCACTCACTTGAATTATGAAGATTTCTCCCTTCATTAATATGGCGATCATCAGGGTTTCAGTGTTGTGCTTCCTACTACTTTAAAATTGGGGTAAGATCTCTAGATTCTTAGCAAGTAGTACTATATCTGTAATTAAATTACCATATCTTACACAAGGTTTATTTGGTAGGATGTCTAAACTGTTAGCAAGAAAATCAAAAATTAAATCATCAAGATTTAGAATATCGTCCAAGCTTTAATTGAGCATCATTCAGATATAACTGCGTCACCTGAACACCCATCTTTTGTTTTCTTTTTCAGGCAGCAAAAATCCCTATATATTTTACTTGTACCAAGAGATGCTACTGGAGTAATACATTCAGCTCTTACCTTTACTCTCTGCACTCAAGCCGTATCACATATAGCCGCAGGTTGCAACTAGACAATCATATGACAAAAGATGTAACAGCAAGTTATGGTTATGATTATATCCTGAGACAGGTATGCCTTAATAGTTTGTCATCTTCGCTATGCATTCCTTGCCTCGATACTACATTATCCCTTTTCTTTAAAACAAATTATTTTATGTTCAATGTTGGATACCACTGACCAGCAAATAAGAATCTTTGAGTGTGTCACTTCTATAGAATTTTGTCTCATGAGTGATCTCATGTTTGTACGTTGGTGATTTGTAGTTGCGGGAAGTATCAAGATTGGCCGAAAGAATGGCAGCTCTCTGATGTGTGTGCATCTAGACATGAGAACTGAGGTGGAAGAATCAGATGAGCAGGACCATGAGGAGAGTGGGAGTTTGGAGCATGTCTCGCAGGTAGTGGAGAAAGAAAGGCCTAGAATCTAGGAGAGGGGAGATGATTTTGCAGCATGTCTGGAACTCGACTAGCTTGGACTGTAAAGAGTTTTTTTAATGCTAAAGCCCATTCCAGAAAAGTTTTCTTTGCAAGCTTCATGTCCTTGACAATGTGACTGCAAGCTTCGATGTATGGGATGAGAATGAATTATGTAATGGATGGGAATGTATTATGTTGTGTCAAATTGAATTTGACTAGTGTCATGGATTATGCATGATTCAAACCTGAAATTATATTATCATGTGTGAATAAAGTGGAGAAGGGATTCTTTTTCAGTTCTTGGTTCTTTCTGCTTGATTGAATCCTGTTGTTCTTATGTGGCTATGGCAGTTCAGATTTGATTAATTTGCAGTTTAGATACAAATCAGCTGTGATGATGTTCAGATCAGCTGTGAATGATTGAAGGAGTAGCAGAATTGCGGTGTATTTCTGTTGATACATGACTTCTTTGCATCACGGAGCCATGAACTGTAATGCGGCATATGAGTGTTGATCACTACTTCACGAGTGCAATATAAATTGTGATGATGTTAGCAGATTTATGTCAACACCTTGCATGTCTGGATGTAGATAGCTTTCATGGGTCAAACATGGTATGGTCATGATATTCAGAGCTTTTTTTAGATCACGGTGTATAGTACTGTAAAATTGTTAGGGGAAACATGCTCTGATTTCCAGCAATTGAACCTGATACTGCTCAATTTCCTAGCATCCAGCAGCAGGTAGCAACATACAAACTTTCACTTGACAAATTTCACAAAGATTTTTACACATTTAGATCCATGCTTCCATTCATACAAAATTCTACCAATGCATTCAATTATTTGCAAACAACAAATTTGCATTGAACAATTCATTATCGAGCCAAACTAGTGCTAGCACCTACAGAATTACAGAGGGGAGCATACATGCACATTGTTCAATCAGCATCACAATTTCTTCCACTAAGTACACATGAATAGTTACATCCATCAATTCTTGGTGTTTATGCTTCACACCAACTCCAAGTTACACCATGTCCTCCCCTGGAAGCAATCCGAATTTGATCAAGTTGAGTAGTTAGCATCTTTCCACATGAAAAATTGACAAACTGAGTACGCCTGCATCAAAGTTATGCACAAGCAAAAGTGTCTAATCAGATCAAATTTCTCCTAATCTCGAGTTATTCACAACATCAAAGTTGAGCAACGAATTTGAGGGGAGGGCAATGGAGTACCTGATTTAGGGGCAAGCACGAGTGACGACAGCGATGGCTTTGTAGTCAAATGGTGTGGGTTCCATCCCGCCTGCATCTTGGACTTTGAGGGTAGATCCGAACTCACCTCCCAACTTGAAAATCAATCACATATCTTGGATGGTTCTCATCCCATCTCAAGAAAAAAAATCAAGAAAGCACATTAATGAATCAAAAAGCCATTACCAGTAGAGAGCAGCTCGGCGGCGTAGGGGAGGGTTCGACGTGGGGACGTTGGAGGCTCAGGGCCAGAGGCGCAAGGGAGGCTCGGGCGAGGCGCCGGGCCGGAGGCACGGGGTAGGGGGCGGGCCGACCACCCCAACCTTAGCTCTGGGGGGATTCGGGGTCGCGATTCTGGGGCGGCGACGCGGGGGCTCCGGCGAGCATCGTCGCGTTCGGTGCGGGGGCGACGTAGGGGGCGCTAGGTCCCAACCCTAGCTCGCTGCATCTGACCTCGTGGTCATCGTGGAGGAGAATGGAGGGGAGGTGGCGGCGACACGGGAGCTGCAAAGAAGCCTGGCGCAGATCCGCAGCCTGGGCTCACGCGAGCATCAGGCGGCCTTGTGGGCGGCGGAAGGGCATAACCCTAGCGATGCTCATGCGCGGCTCGGGCTGGGGGGACGATGCGGGGACCGGAACAAAGAAATGCTGGTTCGCGCGGGGTGGAAAAGAGAAAATGGTGCTCCGCGCGCTCGCCCGCACTCGCCCTTTGCATCTGGCAGTGGGATCTGGAATGGACGGCCGAGATGCTCTATATCCATATGTGCAGCAAATAGCTTGTGTTCACAAGATATGTCGCTTTTATATCATGGGGCAACCCAAGGATGGGTGACCGTGCGGGAAGTGCCTCCCCGCGTGGGATTTTTTTTTTTTGTAAAATTCGAAATTAATACAGATTTAAGCATTTATTCAAATAACTTTTTAGAACAAAGCAAATAGAGTCCAAAAATTCTAGAAAAATTCTCAAAAATTCCTAGAATTATTTTGAACTTAATGAAAATAATTCCAACTTATGATTGGTAATAGTTTTTGCACATAATTTGTTTTGGTTTTAAAAGTATTTAGGGAAAAGCTTTTAAAATTCCGTAAATTAATTTAATTTTTATTTTTCAACTTTAAATCAAATAAAACTTCGAAAACTTTAATAAATTTTTCTTTTGACTTTTAAAACTTTAGAAATTCAAATAAAGCAATCAAACTCTTTCAAATTTCAGAAAGTGCAATAAAATAATAATTTTATTAATTTTAATTTGGTAACAGAACTTTGGGCTGTTACAAAAGCAAAAGGAGATATCCATACGCTCAAAATCGGCAATAAGACAACTGAGAGTAGGAGGTGTCGCCTTGCGACTCAGGGCATCTGCTACGACATTCGCCTTGCCCGGGTGATACTGATATCAACTCTAACCACCTCCTCTGTCTCAGGTTCAAATCTTTCTGGGTAAAGATGTATTTCAGACTCTTATGATCAGTGAATATATCACAGGACTCACCGTGCAAGTAATGGCGCCAGATCTTCAAAGCAAGAACCACTTCTGCAAGCTCTAAATCATGAGTAGGATAATTTTGCTCATGTTTCTTCAACTGCCTCGATGCATAGGCAATCACCTTGCCATCCTGCATGAGCACACAACCGAGCTCCACTATAGACGCATCTGAATAAATAGTGAACCGCTTCCCAGGCTCGGGAAGAGTAAGAAGTGGAGCGGTCACCAATCTATCTTTCAAAGTACAAAAGCTGCGCTCACACGCATCTGACCAATGAAACTTGACACCTTTCTGCGTCAATTGAGACAATGGTCTAGCAATGGTTGAGAAACCTTCCACGAAGCGCCGGTAATAGCCAGCTAAACCCAGAAAACTCCTCACTTCCTTGACATTGGTTGGCCTTTTCCATTCTACCACTGTTGAGATCTTGCTAGGATCAACTTAAATGCCCTCTTGATTGATTACATGGCCCAAAAACCCAACTTCAGAAATCCAGAATTCACACTTCTTCAGTTTGGCATAAAATTGGTTCTCTCTTAAAGCCTCGAGAACCAACCTCAAATGTTGACAGTGATCCTCTTCCATCTTGGAATAGATAAAAATATCGTCGATGAACACTACAACGAAATCATCAAGGTATTGATGCAGCATTCTATTCATGGCTTCCATGAAAACTGCAGGAGCATTTGTTAGTCTAAAAGACATAACCTTATACTCATAATGGCCATACCTCGTAGAGAAAGCCGTCTTCTCGATATCTTACTCCCGAACTCGAATTTGATTATAACCTGACTGAAGGTCAATCTTGGAGAATACTTTAGCTCCCTTCAGCTGATCAAAGAGATCCTCAATACGGGGCAAAGGATATTTATTCTTCACAGTAGCTTGATTAAGAGCCCGATAATCTACGCACATACGCCAACTGCCATCTTTCTTTTTAGTGAATAAAACAGGCGCTCCCCACGGCGAAACACTACGCCGAATCATATCTTTCGACAAAAGATCGTCCAATTGCTTCTTCAACTCCTCTTGGAAGGGTTGTGCCAACAGGTATGGAGACATTGAAATAGGTCGAGGTCCCGGAATAAGATCAATCCGGAACTCTACCTTCCGCTCTAGCGGCATCCCAGGAAGCTCCACAGGAAAAACATCAGGAAACTCATTTACCACAGGAATCTCCTCGATGCGATGTGAGGAATCAGCCTTCTCGCTGAGAGACCAAAGCAACCCAATGGTTGAGGCCCGAAGTCTGGGAAATAGACTAGCCAACACGAATAAGGAGTCAGACGGTGCACTGCATTGAAACACCAGTTCCTTCCTGGACGGAGCTTGCAAAGTCACCGTCTTCTAGAAACAACATATCTTGGCACGGTAATTGAATAACCAGTCTATGCCCAGAATAACGTCGAACGATGACAACTGAATTACCATAAGGTTAGCAGTGAAGTTCTCATTATCAATAGTGATAGAACAGCCCAGACATGCTGTAGAGCTAGAAATAAGACCGCCCGGAGAACTGACTACCACAGACTCAGAAATATGCTGCAAACTCAAACTCGCCCTTCTAGCAAACTCCAGAGACACAAAAGAATAGGTAGCCCCAGAATCAAAGAGAACTAAAGCATCATGCGAATCAACTAGCAAAGTACCTGTCACCACGTCAGGACGGCCCAAAGTCGCTGGAGTAGGCATGGCGTAGACTCCCGGTGGTGCCGGAGCAGACGACGCACCGACACTCTGAGTAGGGTGAACAGGAACTGCAGCAGGTGAAGCGAGCGACGGTGGTGCAGACGGAAGGGGGTTCCAGTAGAACCCCGCAGGAGGTGCAGGAGTAAATCTTTGCGAAGGAGCCCATCTCAAGAGGTGCGAGGTGCAGAAAGCGGCTAGGGTGCAATCAACCCCGCAGAGCATTGGAAGAAGATGCTGCTGGGACTGACTCCCATTTGATAATGCTTGCTGGGTTCTGTTTACATACTGACAACTTGTGGCCTTCCCGGCCACACTAGCGACATGTCCCTTTGAAAGAACACTCTGATGCCCAGTGCTCTCCACCACACCTGAAGCATTTCATACCTTGACCTGGAGCAGGACGCATCTGAAGTGTGGATGACGAAGAACGTGGCGCCGATGAGGAAGACTGCCACTACTGAACAGGACGGGTTTGCTGACTCCCCTGAAACCTCTTGGGAGCAGGTCACTGAGAAGACCCACCTCCCCCACCAAAACTCCGCTTCTGGCCACCACCAGAACCACCAGAATGGACAGGCCCACTAGCAACCTGCCTCTGAGAAGAAAGATCTCTCTCCAGCTGCATTCCTCTGGCCTGCTCGACCACGGAGCTGTAATCACGCAAGCAAGTCGCCCCCAGAACATGGTGATACTCCGGAATGAGGCCCCTGTGGAACCTCTTGGCCTTCTCCCGATCATCATTGGCCACCGCTGGTACAAAGCGTACCAGATTGTTGAATCCGGCCTCATACTCGGACACTGACATCTTCCCTTGAACAAATATCAGCAATGACTGCTCCATCCTCTCAACAAAGGAATCTGGATAGAATTTGGTCCTGAACTGTTCCACGAATACCTCCCAAGTGATCGGTCTCGTGACCGGGTTCTAGCGATTAGAACCCTCCCACTAGATATCGGCTTGGCCCTTCGCTTGAAGGTTACGAACCGCGCTTCGCTACTGAAGTCATCTCTAAGGCACCGAACTGCCTCTCCATCTACCGTAACCAATCTGCAGCCTGAACCGGAGTACTTGCTCCGTCGAAGGTGTCCACACGAAGCGACATCCACTCACGGAGACTCATCCTAGCCTCGGGTGGAATTGCTGCAGTAGCGGGTTCCGCAACTAGTGCAGCTACAGCAGGAAGGGCTGCTTGCACTTGTCGACGAAGTTCCTGGTTCTCCCTCTGAAGATTCTGAATGATAACAGCAGACGCGGCCTGAGCTGCTGCGGCCGGTTGAGCAGCTGAGGCAACCCCTTCAGCGGTAGCACCAGAAGACTCTTCAGACGAAGATGAAGACACAGCCGGTTCGCATCCACGACCACGGCCACGGCCATGGCCCCGGCCCGGTGGACGACCATGTCCACGGGCTGCTCCACGACCATTGCCACTACCTCTCGCCATCTAAGAACACCAAAACATATATAACTAAACATTTAGCTTAACAGTAATAGAAGCACAGAAACAATTCAACAATTACTCAACGGATAAATCATAACAATTACTCAACATTTACCTAAGTTGTTAATCTATTAACCACGGACCTAAAGCCCGCTCTGATACTAACTGTAACACCCCGGCCCAACACTGAGCTCGGAATGCCACCAAACTACCCTAACTACTAATTTTATCAATAAATAACAATGAATTTCAGCAAGCAATTCAATACTAACACCCGTCCACGGGTCACAATAACATATAAATAACGACATAGCAAGCACAGATATTTAAACCCTAGATTGTAAGCAAGATACTAGTCCAAGAATCAAGCAATGCCAATCAAACGAAGGCTATTGAATGAATAATTGAGTTTCAACCAAACATCTAGAATTATTCAATGTCTATCATGTCCTAAAGTAATAAACCATCATGCTAAGGCAAAGTTTTCTCATGGCAAGTGAGTGTATGCAGTGTACCCTTCCCAAGTGAAGCGTCGTCAACGATCACCTAAAAACAACATTAGAGCAAGGGTAAGTCCACGAATCAGCAAGTACAGTAATAAACAATGAACATTGCTTAAACAACAGTACACAATACTATCATTAACATCAATTGTTCACTTTTCTTTATTCTCATGCTTAGTCATTTAATTCTCTTTCTTTATTCACATACACAATCATCAACTATCTTTCATTCCATGCATCTCTGTACTACATGTCCACATGCACTTCGTTTGCGTATACCGGTATAGCACGAGTGTTCACCCGTCGATGACACACTCTTAAGCCCGTCCTCTTCAAGGATCGGGGACCTCCTCCACTCACGTGGAGTTGTGATCAACATGATCACCTTCTCATATGCAATGATGCTTATGAATGCTCAAATGTTCATAGCTTCATCAACATTACCATTGTCCAACAATATCATATCCAACAATAAGGAATAAATACTGATCATTAACATTACTTGCAATTAAATAAGTAAAAGCACAGCAATTTAATGGCAATAGATGGTAAAGCATACAGTGATCAACCAATGACCACTGTCTACCATGCACTTGCCTCTTATCCTTGTGATGCTGGAGGGTGAAACAGCGGCAACGCACACGAGACCGCACTCCCTGGACAAACAATCCAACATGCATCTCGAAAAAACATACAGTACAACTCCTACACTTTATTCTAACCGTAATCGCACGCCTACACCAAACCGACCTTTTTACTCGAAACTACCGGACACATTACCCGCTGTCCTAGCACTAAAATTATCATAATTTATGTTCTACTCACCCAAGAAATTAAGTTCCTGGGCTGGAACGCTTAAGAAATTATCTACACTTTTCATGTATATCAAAAAAACACTAATTATCTCATATACTATTTTAATCTACAGATCACTAAGATGTAACTCACAATCTAATCATCCGATTAATATGATTAAATATTCTATGGAAAGATACCAAAATTCTCTACAATTATCTAGTAGATGATATCGTCAAATTACGCCCATACGGTACCCGAAATTACAGTACAACAATACATTAAAGTAAGCTGATCTACTATTCGATCCCTTTACTAGAACCTGCTAATACTCTCTCTAATCTCGATTTCTAATCTCTAAATTAAATTAATGAAACAGAGAAGAAAAATAAACCGTTACCCCGGAGACCACGAGGAGGAACACCGATCTCCCGCACGATTCTCCTCTCTTTATCCCTCCTTTTCCTTCTTCTTTTCCTCTTCTTGCTGATCATTGGACCCTCCTCTTGATCCTTGCATGGTCTGCAGTGGCACAAAGAATCCTAGCAGTAGCACGCGCCACCCATGCATGCATCTTTTCCTTAATCACTCTCTCCCTCTTCTGTTGCAACCAAGGGCAAATGCAAAGCAAATAATTAACTAGCAGCAGTTGAGAGCACACACACATGCATGTAGTCACGTGGGGGAATCACACTGGTTTGCATGCATATGACAGCTTGGCAAATCGGATGGGAAACCAACAAAAAAAAAACAGCAGCAACGCACCATGCAGCGAGCTAGCAGATCATGCAGCAGCCGTGAGCATCCAGCGGCAGCAGGCAGCGCTACCAAGCAGCAGGAAGAAGCGTGCGGCATGGCTCTGCTACCTGCATGCATGTACGGGGAAAAAAAGGAGGAGGAGGCGGCGGCGGCGGCTGCACAAACATTTGCTCGCAGAAAGGAACGAAGGAAGGGTAGGCTGGAGGCGGCGGCTGGTAGGAGATAAGCTAGGGTTGGTTAGCCCCTCTCCCCGCTTGTTTAATTTTTTTTGGGTGTCGGCTCCCTGTTGGACCATAGGCCGAAGGCCCACCACTAATCTCTCTTTCCCACTAAATTCGGATTATTACTATTATTTATTAATTACTCATTTATAAAACGGGATATTACATGCAGAAGCCACGAATTACCCATCCCACCTACTGTGCACAGTGTGTCATTTTAATAAATAAATTACCACGGACCTAAAACCTCGCTCTGATACCAACTGTAACACCCCAGTCCAACAAGGGCCTGGAATGCTACTAAACTAACCTGTTGACACAACTAAAGTAGAAGATAAAAATTCTAAATTTCGGCAGAACCTCCCCTGTATAGATAGCTATACCGGAGGTTCCACCAGACATATAAAACAAGTCAATAAAGGAATCACTAAGTAACATGATCACCATAGGAATATAATCAGGAACCAAGCATTTAAACCAAAAAGATGATCGACGATCAGCCGCAGTACTCAAACAATCATAACGGGGAGAAGTTATCAACCCAACTTGATTTATTACAGTTCATTAATTATCGAATGAATGGTAGAATCAATCTCTATTATTGAATTTGGAGTATGGTGAAGTGAACGAATGTGAGTGTCTACTCCCTCCCAATGGGCCATCATCAAAGATCACCTAAAAAAACAAACAACGCAAGAGTGTGTCCGAGACTCAGCAAGTACAGTAAATAAAGAATACGTATAACAACCATGATCATGATAACATCATTGAAGATTATGAAATAAGCACAGTACGAATATTTGAATGAATGGAATGAATGATTTGGATGAAATGAAGGGACTACACACATGCATATACCGGTATTGCTGTTGACACACCCGTCGGTGTTCACCTAAGCCCGCATTTAACAAAATGCGGGGATCCAAGCCCCGTATGAAGAACGTTTCATACGGGTGTCGGTGTCCCAAACTGCCCACATTGGAATGGTGGGTCTTACGTGCCCATACTGGAATTGATGGGTCTTATAAATTGATCCACTCCCGTGGAAGAAACATGAATTGTGGATGCATGGAATGACATATGAATATTGAAAAGACATGCTCTCTAATCATGGGGGTAGCACATATGGATTGAATACGAACATTTAAATATTAACATGGTTCTTAGAAACACAATACCAACAACAGGCATTCAACATTTTATAATTATAGGAACATTAAGGTACTTGCCTTCCGTGATGCGACGTGTTAGGAGGCAGTGGCGGTGCTCCTAAACCTGAAGCCTCTCCGCCTACACAACATATACTCGAAATAAGAATAGCATACAACAGGACGCTTCCATTAACGTTCTACAACGCGTTCCCGAACACCCAAGAGTTAACTAATAGACTTAGTCTAAAACGGACAACACCAACGCATAAGTGAATCTGGACAGCCTTACGGAAACGACCATAACTATTAACCTGGGACTCAGAACGAGGTGAGCCCAGTTCCTAGAGAAACTTAACAAGCATATCTACGAAAACCTAGTTGGAAAGATAACCCAAATCAGCTAAGGAAATATACTAACAGGCAGCTGAATATGAAAGACAGATTCTGTCCCGACAAAATATACAGCAGAAAAGAAAATAGCGTAACTCTTGATGTACAACTCCAATTGGGGCGTTCTTTGGCATTTTGGAAAGGTTATGAAGTTTTATAAAACAAATTAGTTGGGTGGAAATCCTGAATTTGCTTCTAACACCAACATAACTCAAAAGACAGATTAATAGTTCCAACTCGTCAGAATTCTGGGCAGCAAGATTGAAACTACCATAACTTTTGATCCGTATGTCGGAATTAGGTGTTCTTAGCGGCCACGGAAAGCTAAAAACATTATATAACTATCACTAAGAGATGGCCAACTCGAATGCTGCCTCTAAGGACTCGAAATTAACCACGCAATCTCCTGGACAGAATAGAACTGCAGAAGAAATAATCTGACCCAATCAATTCTGATCCAACTCGCATTTACCAACAAACCAACAGCTAAAAACGACAACCGTTACCCTTGAAGAACCCAGGAAGATGATGAATGAACTCCCGAAGAACCTCCCCTTCCACCTTCTTCCCTTCTTCTCTTGGGCGGCCACCAAGGGACAGCTCCAAGAGGGAACTCGGCTGGAGGAGAGGGCAGGAAGATGCAGCTTGGGGAAGACCTTGGAGGCGGCACCAGCAGGTAGAGGCGCCAGGGAGGGAGAAATGGGGGTGCAGGACTTGGAGGAGGCGGCCTCAAGACCTGGAGGGGGCGGTAGCTCCAAATCCTGGAGGGGGCGGCGGCTTCCAAGCTGTAGGCTGCCAAGGGAGTTGGGGATAATGGCTGCCTAGGGTTAAAGGGATGGGGCACATGGGCTTTAGGCCCATGGCGCCTCCCCTCTTGGCTGCTAGGCCCGCCACAAGGCCCAAGTATCCTGGTCCAAAGGCCCACCTCTTTAAACCCCCTTCCAAAACTGAAAATTACACTAGAAACCTTTCCCCAACTTAATTCTCTCTAAATTAAATTCGGGATATTACAACAACCTAGCAACCCAAGGCTATGACCACGAACTAAACCTCTCGTCATCTACTATCATCACACATAATAATCATATAGGCATTCATACTCATTTCATGTTAACAATGGTCAATACGACAGAACAGAAATCTAAATGCAATGACTGACCCATCCCCATCGTACTGTGCACAGTGTGTCATTTTAACAATTTAATTACCATGAACCTAATGCCTGCTCTGATACCAACTGTAACACCCTGGCTATGCGGAAGCCAAAATGTTGTTGAAAACTCCAACACAAGACAACAATACAGTTTTAGTTTCAACAATCTATCAACTACTGATAGTTAAGGTTCATTGCATAAGAGAAAGACTACAAAATTTGAATCAAATTTCAGCAATCTAACAAAACAATAATTGTCCAATCAACTCAATCCATTCAAGAGAATTGCTATCCAGAATAAATCTAATGAGCATCAACATTAACTAGCTCAACCAAAATATAACGATGGACAGAAATAATCATCATGTCACTATTTCTTACAGTCCAAACTCTCAAATGAAAAGGTAATAGTAGGTTTATTACCTAGAAAGTGAGGTATGCGAAATGAGTGCATTTATCCTTGTGCCTACTCCCTCCCAAAGCATGCCATCTTTAGTGTTTACCTAAAACAGACAAACACTAATAAGAGTGAGTCTACGACTCAGCAAGTACAACAGAATAATATGGAAAATACTAGAACAAGAACATAGCATTCACAATATTCGAATACATATATATAATGGCAGAAATCTTATGCAAGAATGAAATGTATGCTCTTCCCTTCTGCTTATACCGGTATAGCCAGTGAACAATCGTCGGTGTTCCCTCATGCCCACATTATCCAAAATGTGGGGATCCAAGGCCTGTTTGAAGAAACATTCAAAATGGGGATCTAAATTGCCCATATTGGAATGATGGATCTTACTTGCCCATATTGGAATGATAGGACTTTACTTCCCACTCCCGTGGGTGAATCATGAATGAATGAATGAATACATTGATATGAATGAATACAAGAATTATTGGAATTTACTCGCAGTCCATAGAATTTAATCACAGCATGGCATCAAGCACTACGAACAAATATCAGTCAATACAATCCACAACGTACTTGCCTCAACCGCAAGATGGAAGACGACGACGGGAAGGCTGTAACACCTTGGCTATGTGGAAGCGAAGATATTACTTAAAAAGTCTAACATACAACAATAATACGAAATAATTTCAGCAATCTATCAGCTAAGGATCATCAAACAAAAGATTTATCATAAGAACTGAACTAGATTTCAGCAACATATCAAACTTGTAAATATCCAATCATATTGAACTATTCGAGATAAAACTATCAAGTGTCTATACGAAGAATATTAAGCAAACACTAGTTCAACCAAGTCATAATGAATAATGACCTCAACCATCATAACTCCATTATTACAATCCAATATTATCAAATGAAAGATAATGACAAGTTCCTTAATTATTAGTGAAATATGAAGTGAATGAAGTGATCCGTGACTAATCCCTCTGAAGCATGCTGTCATCTGTGTTTACCTAAAACACACAAACAATGGCAAGAGTGAGTCTATGACTTAGCAAGTACAACAGAATAATATGATGAAACTACTGAATCAAGAACATAACATTCATAATGTCTAAATATGAAACAGAATGGTAGAAATTTTATGCAAGAATGGTATGCATGCTCTCACTTCTGCTTATACCGGTATAGCTAGTGAACGCCTCTCGGTGTTCACTCAGGCCCGCATTATCCAAAATGCGGGGATCCAAGGCCCATTTGAAGAATGTTTCATAACAGGGATCCAATTTGCCCACATTGGAATCGTGGGTCTTACGTGCCCATATTGGAATTATGGGTCTTTACTTCCCACTCCCATGGGTGAAACATGAACGAACGAATAAACGAACGAATGAATATGAAAGACATAATCTCAAGAAGCATGGTTTAACATACGTAGAAAGAAACAGAAATCATTGAACTATTCATAGACCATAGAAGTTAATCATAACAAGAACATCAAGCACTACAAACAATTAACCATCAATTCAATCCAAAATGTACTTACCTTTCGCGTTGCATTGCGATGCGCTAGGAGGCAAGGATGATGCCACTAATCTCGAAGCCTCTCCTCCTACATCATTAAATTACTCGAATAAGAAAAATGTGATATCAAGACATTACTCGCAACACTTCTACCTCATCTTCCCAAAACCCAAAGTTAACTACTTGCTCTACTCAAGCTAAACAACAATCTAACAAGAAACTACACTGGACAGTAGTATTAAAAGTTACATAACTTTCGCTTTGAAACTCATAAAAGCACAAACTCAGATTCTATGGAAAGGTAATGAAATCCTCTACAATAACCAAGTTGGTGAGAATCTCTGATTCGGCCAACTTCTAAGTCTAATAATCAGATGAACATCCAGAACTATAATCTGTCAGATAGAATATAGAGCAGAATAAGAAAGTTCATAACTTTCTAATGGATGAACCAAATTTCAAGATTTTTAACAATCTGGAAAGATTAAAAAATTTCCTATGCCAATTGTGTTGGGTGAAATCTCTGAATCAGCTCTTAACACAATCTTATTTCATAAACAAGACGACTGCTAATACTTGTCAGACTTTGTGGACAGCAGTAATGAAATCCACGTAACTTCTAGAACACAACTCCGAATTGGGTGATGTTTGAACCTATGGAAAGCTGAAAACAAACCTACAAATCTCTAGGAGACTAAATCCTCCTATTTGGACTCAATCTACATGAAAATTGACAAGCAATAAGATACAGAATTATGATTCTAATCACAGCAGGAATAACGATTCTATTTACGACATCGATCCATAGAGAATGATTGAATTAAACCACAAGAACTCGAGATTACCCTTGAAGACCCATATGAACTCACTGAACAAACCCCACGAGGACAACCTCTCCTCTCCTCCTCCTTTCTCCCCTCTTCTTCCCTCTCCTCCGTCTTCCTTGTGGCCGGCCAACTGCGGGGAAATCTCCGAGAGATGGCAGCAATGGAGGGCTCGGTCTTGAGAGCTAGATATGGAGGCGCCAAGGGAGAGAAGGGGGCAGGGACGGCGGCCAAGGGGTGAAAGGGGTGAGGGGGTTTTGGCCAAGGAGGGTGGAAAAGGGGGGGAAGGGGGCGGCTAGGGTTAGGAGGGGTGCCCCCCTCTTGGCCCACTAAAGGTCAGCCCACAAAGGCCCCCTTGACTTGGGCCAGAATCCCAAGATCCAAAAACTCTCCAAAAAAACAGCATTTTAATGGAATTTCCTTTCCGATTCATATTGTTGTCTCTATTCTTTATTGCATTTACTAACAAATATTCGGGATATTACAAAGGCTCTAGCCCTAGTGTTCACCACCACTTGGCAACCATAAATTATACTAAGTATACTATTCAAAAGTGCATAGCATATCATTGGAACAAAACGAAATCAATCGTTCCTAATCGAAATCTGAAAATTAATCGATACACTCCCAAATCCTAGTCTATCCAAACTGACAGCTATCAAAGGAAAATCCATAAATTTTGAGTCAAAACTCCAAAAGTCATGAATACAATTTTATTGGAATATACACAAGGATAGATACAACTTCTCAGGTGACCGAAAGATCAAATTATCCCATCTAAGCCTTTGTTTTTAACCCCGAAGACCGTTTTGTCATCTTCGGTATTATTGACTTGGGAATTTCGTAACTTTTATTTGGTACATCCAAACCCATTGTTATAAGACTCTTTGGAAACTAAAGAAAACTATCTTTCTCAATAAATTTATCACAATTACCCCCACTGTGCAACAAAGGTTGCAAACAGCCAAGTCTTTCTCTACTGTGCTGAGACTAACTAAGCACCCAGATTGCAAAATTCATAACTAATTCATCATTTAACCAAAAATTACGAATTAATACTTTCTGGAAATCCCACACAAAACCCCACATAGGTCTAGGAGAAACTAAATACTGGATCTGCCTGGGCCTAACTCAAATTCGTGCATCAACAGATCAGCCAAAACAATGGGTTTCCACAACTAATTTCGCATATTAAAGATCTACCAAAACAAATGGGGAATGTGAAATTACCCACAAAAATGATGCTAGACATCATTGAAATCCTCATGAAGTACTCCCTTCTTCTACCTCTTCTTCTTCCTCTCTTCCTTCCTCTCCTTCTCCTTCCCCAACGGCCGGCGGCACCCGAAGGGTTCTTCTTCCTCCCTCCTTCTTCTTGGACAATAGCAAGGGCGGAGGGAGGCATTTTAGTCATGGTGGTACTGTAGCACATACGTGCTACAGTACCCCTAGGGTTTTTGGATGCCCCTAATGGGCCAAGGCTATGGGCCTTTGGCCCAAGATTTAATCTCTCTTCTAGAGAAATTCTGAAATTCCATTTAAATCCTAATAAAAAGGTTTGAAATTCAATTATAATTCTAAAGATTGAACAGGGTATTACAACCGCCGTACCTGCTTCTTTTTTTTGAACTTAGGCGCAGGAACAAGCTTCTGGAGGTTAACAGAGTCTTCGTAAAGAAGATCAATCTTTAATAATACTCGGTTTAAAGCCTGACCCATTGCTCTTGTCAAAGATTGATATATGGTAGTCTTCATAGCAGGTATGTGTTTTTTAATATATGCTATTTGAGTATAGATATCATTTCTAAGGTCGTCTAAGGTCATTTTGATTGCGAGAGGGGTTACCGAAGCCTTCAGATGCTCTACGGTTTCTCGTAAAGAAGCTGAGATTCGAGAAAAGCTATTTCTCGTAACTGTAGTAATTTCCTTGCCATCCTTCATCAAGGTTTCCACCTTTTCAAGTTCTTTCACGGCAACGCAATTCTGTGTTTCCACTTCCTTCAAGTCTTGAATCTAAAGATCTTTGTTAGAAGAGGTCTTCTGAAGATCCTTTTTTGCCTTTTCTAGTTCTAAGAAAGAACAAAAAAAGAGAATAGAATTCACACGTTGCAAATAATGACGAGGTCAAATGCTCTACAAGAAACAAAGAGAGGTTCTTTACCTTTTCTCTCCTTAATGAGCACCTTGTTCTATTCAAAGAGGTTGTGGCTTTCTTCAGATTACCTGCCAAGATTTCTTGTAACTTTTCATTCTTCTGAGTCAAGAGACAGATCTCTTCGGTCTTCTCTGCTATTGCCACTGCGCTCCTCTCAGATCTTTTTTCTGCCTCAAACAATTTTAATCTAAGAGCGTGAAGTATAGACTTAGTATTTTCTTGTCCGTCTTTTGCCAGTAAACACTCCCTATAATGTAAACAAAGGCATAAGTTCATTATTCAATTAGAATCTTATGATTGAATAATAACTTCATGTACTTACTTCTCTTTCTCTTCTGCAAAAGTTTTTATCTCCCCCATCATGTCAATATTGACTTTCTACCACCTTTTAACAGATGTCATGAGGTCCTAGAGGTCCTTCTTTTTAGCCCTGGGAGGAGAACTTTCCAGAGGAATCTCATTCTCTGATTGATCCAATTGAACCAAACGAAAAACTCCTCTAGTTGGATTAGACTCTGTATCTTGCGACTTTTAAGATATTCTATGAGTCAGATCTATACTGGTATATTCAAAGTAACATTACCAAGATACAACGTTAACCAAGATATGAACATCTTCGTCTTGAGTTTCAATGGTCTCAAGGACCACCTCCTCTAACCTTACAGTCTCATGGTCCACGCCTGTTGTAGTGGACCCATGGACCACCTCTTCTGTCTGATCATCTTTGGAGGTCCTTTCTATCTAGACCTTCATGTCATGTGGCATTCCCTTAGATGTCCCAGTAGTCATCGTTAGAACATCCTGGACCACTTCCTCAGTGGTCCTAGGAGGTATTTCTATTTACAGAATCTCTTCTACCAGGAATTCCTCTATTGCCGGTACAATTGGTGACGAAGTTTGTTCTTGAGCTGTCAATTGTCTCCTTTTCGGGTCCGACGGCAAAGAAAGGCTAAAAGAAAAGAGAGGATTGGTCATTTTAAGCCAAAATTATAAAGTTATTATTGAATAACTTACTCGATCTCGAAACCACTTTCTCTAAAGAGCGATATAAAATCCTCGTTCACAGTGAAAGTAGGTTCTCTCGTTTGATCTAATGAAGATGGAACCAAGGCTATGGAGGTCCTTGATCTTGGAACCCTCTGAAGAGGGATGTCCTCTTCAGACTCTTCTAACGATCCTTCACCCTGGACCACCCCAGCCAAGAAAGTTGATATATAAGACATTGGCTCGGGGTTTTAGACATATTGAGAAACTGAAGTCTTGACTTTTGTTTTCAATACCTCGCAGGTAGAAGGTCTCAAAGGAGTTGGAATTGGAATTGAAGCAAGAGGTCTTGGTGGAACTGAAACTGAAGCGAGTGTGGGTTTCGCTTTCTTTGGCACGATAGGAGCTCTGGAAGTAATCCTTGCACTCTTTGCCAAAGGAGGGGAAGAGCTCGCACCGACATCAAAGAGTGCAAGGAGGGGAAGAGCTCGCACCGACATCTGAGATGGGACATTTTTTCAATGTCGTCTAACATGGGCAAATTTACTTCTTATGTCTAATTATTTATATGAATGCTTACCACTGTGCGATATTTCCTAAGCAATAAGGTAACCCTAATCAATCTTGGGGGTTGTGCTTCTATATTGACCAGTTCCTTTTCTAGAACCCGATACTTTAACAGGACTGAGGCCCTAGCTAGGACCTCATCATTGGAAAGAGCTGCAGTATAATAAAAAATTACTTTACTTTAGTTATGAAATTCAGTTTGAGTAAAAAGATAAATTGATTGTTACCATTCTCAGGGATATCATAATTGCAGGATAGTATTTCTCTCTTTTTGAGGGGGAAGATCTTGTTCTTAAGGAAGTTATGGACAATCTTTCGTCCAGTTAGACCTCTCTCTACCAGGTTGTTGTTCACTAGGAAAATTTTCTTCTCATCATATGAGAGCTTGATCTCCTTGTCAGCAACTCAGCTTTTTGAGGACCACTCTGGTGGTGCATTACAACTGTAAGTAATCCTACTCTCTTTCAGAACTTTGGAATAAAACCATTCCTTGCTCCATGTGTGGCTGGCATCTTTGGTAGCTAAGAAGGAAAACACCCTCTTGTTGGCATCTTAAAATTTAAAATAAAAAGTGCCCAATGCACTAGCATATTTCTTGTTGCGAATGATTTGGTAATAAAACCTAAACAGATGTAGACTAGGGGCTATCCCTGAAAATGCCTCAAACATGTGGGCGAAGACGCTAAGTACCAGAACTGAATTCGGTACAAGATGAACTAATTCTATTCCATAATGGTTAAGAACTTCAATCAAGAAATCACTCTCAGGCAAACGGAGGCCTGCCCGGAGATAAGGCACGAAGAGTACCATAAAACCGGCCGGAGAGCTTGGTTCAATCTCTCTCCCCAGTGCACACCACTCGATAAGAGCTTTCTCCAGTAGATGCCCATCTTGCTCCAGTCCTTTGAGCTCTTCCGCGGATAGCATTGACGATTTCCATCCCGCCATTGTCTCGGTTCAATGGTGGACTGAGGAATTATCCCTTTCGAAGGTTTGTGGAGGAAGAAAGGCTCTCAGTGAATGGGGAAAGTGAAAATAACTAGGGTAAAAATGTGCCCAAGGAGAGGTAAAAAATCCATATATATACCCTTGTACATTTAAAACCCACTACTTTCAAGATGTAACAACTGCACCTCGACAGTGGTGACATGACAACTCACGTCTGGTCAAGGTGGTTGTTCCGCGCGTCAGAGACGTGTAAGAAAAAGCAATTGAAAAGTTTTTTTCTCTTTTCCCCAAGTTATCTTCATCCCGTAACCGTCATAGGTGGCAAAGTGCAAAACCATTCAACATAGAAATTACCTCGATATACGTTTTGAGAGAAGTTCACCTGATCATCGGGATTTCCTTCTTCCAATTTCTTGAAGATATCAGTCCCTAGACTAAATTGACTTCTGGTCGACCTTCCATGAATCATAACTTGAAAGTGATTAAAGGGTAGACCAAAAGTCAATTTGATCTGTGAAATGTGTCTTTTCCACGATCTTACCCATAATACTCTAAGGATTGATTATTTCTTCCAAGGTAATCTATTCGGATTTAAAGACTTTAATCCATAGAGCAAATTGACTTTTGACCACCATGGAATGAACAAGATTCCTGGATCATGCCTTCAGGGTGGTCAAAAAGTCAATTTGATTTGTGAAT
Organism: Phyllostachys edulis; assembly: GCA_036346405.1. Lineage (NCBI taxonomy): Eukaryota > Viridiplantae > Streptophyta > Magnoliopsida > Poales > Poaceae > Phyllostachys > Phyllostachys edulis. Next base: position 30,215,205 of record CM070565.1, on the reverse strand, counting down.
TATTGTCTATCTCTAACTGTTTCCTCGAGTGGAAGAACATCAAAGCGAAAGTAAGAAAAATGGAAAGTTTTGAAGGAATGTGTCTTGTTCCTACCCTTCTGATGGTTATTTATAGACTAGTAACTTGTGGTAGAATTAAATAAACTAGACGGAAGTCTAATAGATAAGATTTTATTAGAGTTTGTTCCTAATAAATCGCTGAAGACTAAAACATAATTATCCCTTTGGGAATTGCTTTCATAAATATATATGGCTGACGCTCCTTCTTCTTAAGGTAAATAGTTATTTACAACTCAAGTGAAACTATCTTCTTGATCAAGTCTAGTTCCGATCAAAACCCCTTAAGTAAGTTATTTCCACTTGAAGTTGAGGGGCTAGCTAACGAGGATTGTTGACTAGTCAATTATCCGAGTATATCTTTATTTAATTATTTATAAATAAACCAGGTTTTCTACTGGGCCCAAATTAGCTTTATGGGCCTAAGATCAATTAAGCGGTCAAAAAGTGGGCCTGAAAGTCTTTTCTTTAACCATTCTCAAAACCTCTTCCGGACGTCTGGTTGGACCTCCTCTATAGGTTTCTTCGAACCACTCCAAGACCTCTCCCCTGTAGAGGAGGTCCTGGAAAGCGGTTACCCACGTGTGGTTAATGATAACTACACATGGAGAGAAGATATTGGCTATTATACTCAGAGATATAACGGTCACCACGAAGGGGCGCAACGATTAACCAGAAGGGATGCAACCATTGGCGCGAAGAGGCACCACTGCAACAAACTGTCGACGTTTTGTAGACTATAAGAACCTAGCCAATGTGCCTTTGTAATAGAGATCCAGACCCTAATCCACGTTTATTCATAATCAATCTTCTTATAATTAGAGCATACCCTTTGCAATATACATCACCACTTTGAGTCCTTTGGCGAATAGACAGTAATCTCTATTTTTTTTCTTTATATTGTTGTTTGTTTGTTCTAGGACGAGAGTCCCAGACTGTAACACCCTAACTATGCGGAAGTCAAGATGTAACTAAGACTTACAATCTAAAACTAAAATTTACAATTAACTTAATTAAATCAATGACGCATGATAACTAGACATCAATTAAATATTTTTACTCACAGTATTAACAAAGAAATTTCAGCAAGAGACTAAACTCATAGTCATAGTTTAAACATCACTAGTAGGGTCATTAGCATCCTGAATAAGATTCAACAAGTAATAGGCATCATCTGATAATTTTGACTATGAAAAGAACCAACTGAAGTATCAACAGACCACTTATTACAATAATTGAGTCTCATTGAAATAAAGTAATGGAAATATTAATTGGTGATGGATGTGTGCAGTAAAGTGAAATAAAACTATGAGCTAAATTCCCCCAATGAATGTCATCCTCGACGGTCACCTAAACAACAAAAGCAATAGTGAGTCCACAACTCATCAAATGCAATTGAACATCATAGACAGCATCGAATCAAGGACAAATAATTCTCAATAAATTGAGTGCATAAGAAAAATGTCATGCTCTTGATGCAATTATGAAAATGAAATCCACTTCTCTTTTGCATATACCAGTATAGCTAGTGAAACACCCGTCGGTGTTCACTTAGGCCCGCATTATCAAAATACAGGGATCCAAGGACCGTATGAAGAATATTTCATATAGGGATCTAGTGGCCCATATTGGAATGATGGGAATCTTAATACCCACTCTCGTGGGTTAAGCATGAATGCTTGGAATGAAAATAATGAAATGAATGCATTCTCTCATGGAAGCAATTTGTTATCAACAATGAACAGAATCATGTAAATAACGGAATTACTCATCATTCATAGAATTTAACCATGTCATACTCATACAACCTTTGAACAAACAAACATTCAAGATAATTCAATATGCACTTGCCATTCGCATTGCAACACGTTGGAAGGTAAACAAGATGCAACTAACCCTAAAGTCACTCCTCCTACAACAAGTAATTTACTCAAAACATGCTTAACAAGGTAAAACAACGCTATTCACAATGCTCTCAACTGAAATCCCAAAAACCCATGGTTCAATTATTTAATCTACTCAAATATGACGACGAACTAGCAGAAAACCAAAACTGGACAGCGACCTTCTAAAATACATAACTCCCAATCTGCTAATCATAAAAAGGTATTTTCAGTCTGTCTGGAAAGATTACGAAATTATCTACAAACATTTCGTTGGCGAGATCCCCTAATTCTGCCTTTAACTAAATATAACAGACAGATGAAAACCTACTATCAGAACTGACATACTAACTGGACTACGGCAATAGAACAGCTATAACTTTCAATTGGCCAATCCAAAAATTGAGTTCTTTATCAATCTAAAAATCTAAGAAAATTTCCTACAAAATTCATATTGGGAGACAACCCTGATTCGGCCATTATCAAATTCTTACCCACCAGATACTACAGCTGCTAAAAACTTGACGGGGTTTCTGGACAGTATTCGTTGTGAAAATCATAACTCACAAACTATACCTCCAAATAATACGAACTTAGATCCTAAAGAAACCTAATGAAATTTTCCACAATTCTTCAGGAGATGACCTACCCTAATTTTGCAGTTTTAGTCTTGAAAACTATGGTACAACTAACAACAGAGAACAACCCGATCTGCTACTCGAATTCAGTCGCATAGAAAAGAATTAATCTAGATCATGAGAAGAATAAATCATGCTTGTACCTCGCTGAAATCCGCTGAACTTCCAACGAGAATTCCCTCTCCCCATCCGTCTCCCTCTCCCTCTACCTTTTTCCTTGGACGACAGCAATGGAGAGACACCACCAAGGGATGGAGAGCGGCAGTGGAAGCACAAGGAGAGGAGGGTGGTAGCTCTAGGTGGAAAAGAGGAGGGTGCTACAGTGGTAGTGGTATGCCCCTAATGGGCCAAGGCTATAGGCCTTTGGCCCAAGATTTAATCCCCCTTCAAGAGAAAATCTGAAATCCCTTTTAAATCTCGATAAAAAGGTTTGAAATTCAATTATAGTTCTAAAGATTGAACGGGGTATTACACAGACGTTGACAATCCTCTTTCCATGCTATTTTCATTTTGCTAATATGAGCTCTTGTCGTTGCCCGTAGCCCTCGGAACACCGAAGTGTCTTCATTGCCTCTAGAGCGCGCTCTGAGTGCCACCACCGTGCCAGCTTGGTCTCCGGTGAGATCCTTCCACTTTTATGTGCGTCAGCATGCGTTCTAGGGTATAGGAAGGAATTCCCCTCAATCTATTTTATCAATCGTTCATAGGAACCTTCAGAATTTGGATTTTTCCTAACTCCGGCTGAAAACCGCTCTTTCTTCATCATCTTTGGTCTGGTGAGACATTGTATGATTCTTTCCTCCTAGAGCATCCTTTGGTCATGTTGAAGCTTCTCCAACCATTCACTGCTGTTCATTTTCCTCAGATCATCCTCTCCACGTGAAGCTCTCATCGCTGGAGCTCCATAGAGCTTCCCCGGTCCACTCCTTTGTTCTACTTGGTTCCCTGTACCTCATAGATAGTTACGCAAGCTTTAGTTAGCTCAATGCACTACCGAGTCTGTAACACCCTAGCTATGCGGAAACCAAGATGTTACCTAAAGGACTAACGTACAATACTAATATGGAAGAATTTCAACCATTTGTCAAACAGTACTACCTTAACCAAATAGAACAAAGACCTTTCTCTAAAAACCGGCAGAACCTCCTTTTTATAGATGGCTATACTGGGGGTTCAAACAGTTTAATATAGCATCATTCAATAGTCAAATCATCCAATTTAACGAATCATCAAAAGACATCTAGGATAAGCTAAACAACTATAGCATAATCAAAAGGGCATCCAAAATCTTCGAATCAACCCTATTACAAATATTTGAGACTCTACTGAACCCATTAATTTCATCAACTCAATAAACCATCAACCAAACATTCTAACCCATCGCAAGAATTAAATGGACTCAATCAACAAATGAATAAGAACATAAATAGGTCATCCATGACCACAATTAAAACAACCACCACGAAAGATGGTCACAATCTGAAACTATGTAGGACCGGAATAGGCGACTAGAGGGGGGGTGAATAGGAGCACCGAATCATTTTGCAAAGATAAAGGATTCAACTCGCAAATCACAAATCACTCCAATAGCTATGAGAGCTATGAAGATGAAAGCTTAAGCACAGTGGAAGACTTGTAATGAATCCACTCCTAAACCCTCAAAGCACAACAGCGAACTCCCTGAAGAAATCCTGAAAAATCAGGGACAAAGGTACTACCACTGTTGTAAGTGCGGTACTACCGCATCGCGGTACTACCGCAGGCAAATGTGCGGTACTACCGCATCGCGGTACTACCTCAGGCAAAAGTGCGGTACTACCTTTTATCCTGACGATGAACAGAAACAGCCTGAAAACAAAATCGAAAATCGACGTAACTTTTAAACCGTAAGGCCAAACTCCACCAAATTTGGAACACACCTTCCTAAGGGTATTAGGAACCTATTCCAAGTGGCGATCGTCCAGATCTACGTCAAAGTTTCGATCTTTTTCAGTTTTACCTAAGAAGGGCAAAGAACCGAGCAAAACGAAAAACTTGATCCAACTCTTGCTCGTGGGAGATTGATGATCTAGGTGACCTTAGATACGTTCCCACATGTCACAGCAAGGAGTAAGAGTGCACAAGAACAACCAAAAACCATAGGATCAAGGAAGCACCCAAAATCATGAAAAGAGAAGGAAGAACACAAGAGGGGAGCTCATCTTTGGAAGAACATCCATAGATAGATTCATGATGTTGCTGGTTACAGCCATTCCCTCAAGGAGGACTAGAGCTCCATCCAAGAGCATACACATCAATCCATCTCTCTAGAGCCTAAGCCTCTCTTTTCTTCCCTAAACCCTAAAAACCAAACTAGGGTTTGCAAATGAAGTGCTTGGGCTACTGTGAACAGCACCCTCTCTATTTATATGAAGCCTAGAGCTTCTAGAAGACTTAACCCTAATGGGCTCCTGTTAGGCCCAATAACAAACGGGACACACACGCACGCATTTTAAAGCGCCGTCTTCACTTTTCTTGACCTAATCCACTTCTTGACGCACCGTCTTGCGCCGCGGGTTGGCATTAGGTCACCAAGGTGATATTTGGTGAAATTACCAAAATACCCCTTCTCGATCCTTCTCCATGGACCGAGTCCAATCCTGTCGAAGTAATCGCCTGCTCCGCCACGTGTAGGTTGATCAACGGCCCTCATCATGTCGGCAAGTCTCTCCCGTCCAAATCCCATTGGAACCTCCAAGGCACTTGCACCGACCCCCGCGCCGCTTGATCCAACCAGCTGCATCGAACTGCCGGTTCGATCCACCTCGTCCATTCTGTGCCATGCTTGAGTCACCTGACCTCACCCGGCATCCATGATCATTTTGGACCTCAGCTCTCCAAGCTTAGTCCCGATCCTCCTCGCCGTTGACCGTCGTTGACCTCCAAGCCACCTGCACAGCAATAGACCAAGAAATCGTCTCCGGGAACAAGTTCTTCACAACTTGACCCACGTTAGCTCAAAACATGCAATATGCAACACATACACAAAGATAAACATGGATATGACCTAACCCAAAATTAATTCTCCAATTGAAACAACATTCAGCTCAATTCACATCACAAGCGGTATTACCGCCACACAGTCACCGGTATTACCGCAACGCGGTCATACCGTTCCCACAACAGCGGTCCTACCGCACCCTGGAGAATTCCCAAAATCTCCAAAAACCACTCCTCTGAAATTTGCATACCGCAAAACAACGGTCATACCGAAGTGCGGTATTACCGCTAAGCAAGATGCGGTCATACCGCTTCACAAGGAAATCCAAGACCATTTTGCATTCGTTCTGGTTTTTCCATACCGCTTAACAACAAACAGTCGTTCCGTGATGCGGTAGTACCGCGGCTTCTAAGCCGGTACTACCGATTATCCTGACAGTTTTGCTGAAACTTTCTGACAAGCATGAAATCCAACAAACCTTCAACCAAATTGCCAATTGTATCATCACCTAGGATCATGAGCATATCCTCATGGTGTTCACAATCTCCCCCTTGATGAACACATTGGCAATAACCCAAAAATGAATGTTTTGAGGTTTGAAAGTAAAAGAAAACAAGTTTTCGCACAAAGGCACAATTTGGTCATTTAGCAAGTAAAAGCAAGGAAGGTGACCAAATTGGCTTCAGAATAGTTTCAGCAGGTGAGATAAGGCAAAGAAACCAAATGAAGCTTCAAATTCTAGAAACGAGCCAAAAAACTCACTTTAGGTCCAAAGGAAAGAGCAATTTTTCAACCTGACCTAAACCAAAACAGCATTTTTGTAAATTTTTCTCCCCCTTTGACAATGAATTCATCAAGGTGCATGGAGAAGATTGAGCATGAATGTAATGGAATGGCTGCAATTTTGTAATTTTTCATTTTTTTTTTAACTTGAGCAAAAAGAGTCATGAAGATTATCCATATAGACTGTACAAGTATTACACCAAGCCATATTAAGTGAAGAAGCTATGTTCAATCATGGCAAAACATGTACAGCAAAGCTAAGACCAAAATAGCAAAAATCTGAGATTAAAAGGATCGACAACATGACAAGGTGCTCAAGATCACAGTTTTAACTAAAGGTATCCAAAAATAAGTCAGGCCATGTCTATAAGCAAAATGGAGCCAGAAGCTAGAAAATGAGTCAATTTTGAGCATTTGAGATCAATTTTGAATCAATTTGTTCAAGCACTTAGAATTTAGCACTTTGAGCACTTTGCTGAAAATGATTGGTTTTATCTTAGTAAAGCAAGTCATGGACTAGGAGCTATCCACAACTGCCTCCTAAGCTTCAACCAATTGCCAATTTGTTTTCTTAGCATTGTGCTAGATCTCAAGCCTCACTACAACCATCCCAAGCAACACAAGCTTAAGAGAGTGGTCTAGGTCATCCAAAACTCCCCCTGAGTTCATGCCTAGTGCAATGGCAAGCTGTCTCATGAGAAAGAATTGGTGAGATCAGTTTTTTCGCACAAAAGGCTCATTTTTCATTTGCTTGACTTAAGAATTATCATAGCTCAGTTTGAAACTCAGAATAAGTTCAAGACTCAATTAAGCCTATATGACATGGCATGAATCATGAGAGGATCACTAAAGCAAAACTAGTCACAAGATCCAACAAGTCATGTTTTGATTCAATTTTCTCACAGATAATAAAGCTAGCATGGCAAAAGCTAAGCTATACATAAAAAGCCATAAAGAAGTCTAGCAAACTAGCACAAGACATGGCAGGGTATAAAGTATGAAATCAAGTCATACAAGGATAATAATCAAAGCTCCACAAGTTTATATTACAATGCAAGTTGCTGAAATGAAAAATGCATTATGGCACAAATGAATGCAAAAAGAACAAACTCCCTCTCAAAGTAGGCCAAGAGAACTAATAACCCCTAACTCTCCCCGCAAAGAAGCAAAACGAGAAGAATCAAGAGCTTTAGTGAAAATGTCAGCAACCTGCTGCTCGGACTCTACAAAATAAAGCACAACATCACCCTTCTCTACATGGTCTCTAAGGAAATGATATCTAACATCAATGTGCTTAGTTCTAGAATGTTACATTGGGTTTTTAGCAATATTAATGGCGCTAGTGTTATCACAGAAAAGAGGAACACTACCCAAGGACAACCCATAGTCCCATGAGTAGACAAAATCCAGAGAACACGAGAGCAACTCGGTTGGCTGCTGACTACATACTCGGCCTAAGAAGGATCGTGCAACAGAGGACTGCTTCCTAGATGACCAAGAGATAAGAGATGTGCCTAAGAAATGACAAGTGCCAGAAGTACTCTTCCTATCCACTCTACACCCAGCAAAATCAGCATCAGAAAAAGCCCGAATAGAGAGAGTAGAAGAAGAAGAATACCAAAGTCTAAACTCAAGAGTGTCCTGGAGATACCTGAATATGCGACGCACTGCTTGACGATGAGAAGCTCGAGGGGAAGCCTGAAATCGAGCGCACAGACACACAGCAAACTGTATGTCCTGCCTCGAAGCCGTGAGATAGAGGAGAGAGCCGATCTGCTGCGGTACTCCTTCTGGTCCACGGGCTCTCCATCCTCATCTGGGTCCAGCACAGTGGATGTATGTGAGACCCCGATTTATTTGGCTCATAATACTTAGTCATCCAATTGACCCTAGTATTATCAACTAAATAAACCGTGCCTCGAGATATATGTACTTCCCAGAATGCAGTACACACAACTCATTACAAAAGGTTGCATCAATTTCATTCAAACACATAGAACAGAACAAGCAACAAACCAGAAGTTAATATAAATAAAGGATAGTTATTACAAAAGAGAGGCCGACCGGCCAAATAACAACAAGTCTACTAAGATAACAGCGGAAGCAAAAGTGCCATAGAGATGGCACAAAATAAGAGCCAACCAAGTGTGCCTTAGCCCACAAGGCAATCGACCGACCGCCAAGCTAGTCGCTTTCCCAACCATCAAGACTCACAAAAGTAAAGCCCTTTGGGCTCTACCTCCTCTGCAACAAAGTTATTAAGCAAAGCAAATGAGTACAAAATGTACTCGCAAGACCGACGTGTAGGATAACGTAACTATAGTTTAACTACATGCAAGCTTTATTTAAGTGGATGAGGCTTTGGACTCATTTTTAGCGTAAAAGCAAGTTTTCATTTGCAATAATGTAATAGATTGAAAGCAATTTGACAAAGCATTTTTAATTGTTGAAATAACAACGAGATAATACATAATAACAACAACATGAACAGCACTGGAAGTGACTAACCCAATAGCCACCACAACAATAGCATGAATTACCCATTCATACCACCCATGTCAAGTTTTAATTAAAGGTTGTAGTCTAGTTCTCACGGGGCGTATCCGAGCGTGTCCATAACCTAGGACGAGGCTATTGAATAGTTTTAACCTGCAGGGTGTACCAATGTACCCACACGCCGACCGCCTTTTCGCCACATGATTTAGCACACTTCCTTTGGTATGCCAAGCACGGCTAAGTCCTACGAGACATTTCCAATGGACGATGCTAATTAAGAGCCACAACCCACGGGGATAAGGACACATTAGGCAGCCTAGCCGGTCTGCTAATGCTCCTCCCAACACCACACACACACATTTTATTTAAACATACCCACCGACCAGCTCATAATTAACACCTTCCAAAGTACTTAGTCAAGAGAGGTCCCATATCCCCTCGTGTGGTTAGCACATAAAATTGCTCAAGACGGTGGCGCAAGTAACTCGGTCCTTATTGACTCGGGCATACCACCACATTCCAAAACCACACCATCCATCCAATATGCCCAAGTCCAATTCCAACTTTTATTTTCATATTTTGATTTTACAAATTAACAAAGCACAAGTGCTGGACATATAGGAGTAATAATTAGATTTGTGTGATCAAGACCATCGACTAAGTCGATGATCGCCCATAACTACCGAAAACTAAGCATGTCTAAGCAATTTAAATCGAAACTACTAAGTGATAAGAGCTCATCCAACGAGCTCCCACCACAGCAAATAACCTAGGCTCATTGGTAGTAGAGGATAATCAATTCCTACAGATTATGCAACTATAGGACTGCTAGCGATATTTTAACACAAGATAGCATGCATACATACAAGTAAAACAATATATTAACCTTTAAAGTAATGGGACGCTAGAGGGGGTATGATCAAACTGCTTGCCTTGCTGTTGCTGGTCAAATTGTTGCTGAGGATCGCTCACGGGGTCAACACATTCATCGACACCTAGTCGAAAAGACGAAAAGAATCGATAAGAACGACGAAAACGACAAAGACAGCACAGCAAACAAACTCCAAATACTCTGAAATTTCTACAGCAGCAAGAGGATGACATTTAGGGAATTTAGCAACAAGAACCAATTGATTTGGATTCTCAATGCAAAAGTTATGAGCAAAACAAATCTGCTCAGCCCTAAAATACCAAACTGCCACTATTCACTAATTTAATTATTAGGCAACATTTTCTAGAAGAGTGGTGATACTGAGATTTTTACAGTAGAACAAGCACCTCATGAGATGAATAACACAATTGAGTTCACCTCATTTGGAGCTATTATGCATTTTCTATAATTCTTCAAAAACAAGAACTTGAACAAAATTATAATGCACAAGTACTCTTTTTGACAACAGCAACATGATCAAAACTAATTTTCACAGTAAGTTCATTAATAGAGGAAACCAACAAAGTTGGATTCACTCAAAAATAATCTACAGAGCATTAGTTATGTATTTTACAAGTTAAACATTATTTTGAGTGTACATTTAAAGCTAGTTTTGAAACCTATTTGCAAAACCATGTTCTGGAGCTGAACTGGGCTCACAACCATTTTTAGATTAGAGCCCAGATCAAGCCAGATCTAACAAAATTTGAATGACCTCATTTGGATTTAAAATGAAAAAGATATGAAATTTTAAAGTTCATACCCTTTGTTAGTTCGCAATCAAGACCTCACGGGAGGTCCTAAGGACTAGATCTAATTGGGAGGACATGAGCGGCTCAGATCAAGCGAGGGAGGTCCTCAACGGTTGAGATCTTCTAAAGGAAGATCGAACTATCAAGATCTCCCCAAGGAAGATCTACATCGTTAGGACCTCACAGGGGAGGTCCTAGACGGTCCAGATTTTTCAAGGGAGGACCTTAATGGTCCAGATCGTCCGAGGGAGGACCTTGACGGTCAAGATCTACCCGGAGAGGTCATGAACGGCTGAGATGACCTCGGGGAGGTCCTAAGCGGAGGCCCAAACGTTACAGACCTCCAGGGGAGGTCTGGACGGCCACGATTTCGCAAGGGGAGGTCTTGGACGTTCCAGATTTCCTCGGAGGAGGTCTGGGACGTCCCAGACCCAGCGCCCTTGCGCTCGCGCACGTGCACGCACTCGGACACGAAGTTATTGCGCGCGGGACACAAGGAGGTCCGCGCGCGAGGTCTTTAATGCGCGCAAAGGGGACAGGGTTAAGGGTATTAATGGCGGAGCCAATGATTAAAGAGACTTATCAATGATTAGGGCATTAAAGAGAGGATCTTTGTCCGAACTTGACACGGCACTGCTGTTTACGTCCGACAAAAATCCCGAGCTCAAAGATGTGGTTCTCGCCAGCGATGTAGGCCTCGCCGGCAACATCCAATGGTACCACTGAGTGTGTAATAGCCTTGCGCACCCAGTGGACCTCCTCTCAACGGCGGCGACGGCCTTAAACGCCGGCGAGCCGGAGAGGAGCACGAAGACAAGCACGGCCAACATGATAAGCAGCAAGATTTGAGCTCCGCAGCGACATTCAAGCGAGTGCCCAAGAAAAGCTCCGCAACAACATACACGCGGGTGCCCAGCGCTAAAGGACTATCAGGAAGTACCTGGAGGTCCTGAAGGTGCCGGGGAGGTTGGAGAAGAGGAGGACCGGCGCTGGTGAAGACGATGAGCTCCACGGCCAAGATCCAAACTCGAAGTTAAACTGCCCCTGTGGAGGCAAGATAAAATCAAGTTAAAGGGGAGCACTATGGGTGATGATGTGCTCAAAATGGAAGCAAGGAGAGGGAGAGGAAGCCACTGGAGCAAGCCTTCACCACGAGCTCCAAGTCACTTCAACAATGGCGGCCAAGAGGGGAGGTCAGCGGAAAAGAAAGCTTAGAAGACACAGGTGCAAGCTAGAACTTGAAAGTGTGCCAAAGAAGCTACGGGAGGAACCCAATGGGGTTTTATAATTGGGAGAAGCGGGGCACACAGTGGGGTTAAGCTCATGGTGAGCTTAGCCCATGGCTCGGTCGAGGCTTGGACAAGACGCGAGGTTGACATGGTGGCAGTGCATGCATCGGAGAGGCGGAAGGTGGCCAAGATTTAATGCGGTCAAGAAAGAGTCGTTGATGGTACACAATTGATAGCACGCCTTTTCTCTCTGCCGTGAACACGCATGCGTGACCGAGGAAGGAGAAGAACAGGGAGATCATTTTGACCATTGGATAAGACTACGGGAGGTCCGGCCCTCGGATGTTATTTTTGAACCGTTCGTTTTAAGTGATCGGGAGGAGGTCCCACCATACGATCTAGGTTGGGGAGGTCGTGGCCCTCCGATTTCCATAATGCGAATGCGCACGTGGAAAAAGGGATTAGGAGGTCCAAGGCATTGGATCTCAATCCAACGGTGCGGACCTCCTGTGAGGACTCAACCGCACACGACCTTAAGAACCGAGGGGGAGGTCTTTGCGGTGTGGACCGCGGAGGAGGTCGTGGCGGTTGGATGTAAATCCAACGGCTGCGACCTCAACAAGGCGGGAAGGAGGTCAGATGGGGTTGGGTTCAACCCAGAAATGACAGAGGCTCAGCCCGAGGAACAGTGTAAGCTTTTAAATTTAGTTTTTAACAGCTGAGACTTAGCAGAATTATTTGAGATAGCAAATGAACTCCAAATTTCCTGAAATTTTAACAGGAGCTTGCTGACATTAAGATTAACCTTACATAAAATTTCCAGAGGTTATTATGCAATGCATTTTTCTCAGGAAATTCGTGAAGACTGTTCAAGGATTTGTTTTACCTCCAAAAATTATCAAACAAGTTTTATAACTCATGATATTTTTCAGAGGGGTCACACAACATTTCTAGGACCAAGGAAAAATATTTCTAAGGGTTTGGCACAAGATTTGTGACGAATGGGAAATGAGTTTGACTTTAGGTCAACAAGAGCTTTGTGTTTTTGGATTACACAACTCTTGGACAAGAATTACATGAGAGTTTAGGGGTTTTCAAGATGTGAGAAAAAGTTTTAATTTCTACACAGTTAATTACATTTGAAACAAACCCTGATTATACATTTGGGATGTTACAATGTAGCAATGGGAGTAGACATTGGCCTACTGCTTCCCATGTCGAAGCGCCGAAGAAGGTCCTTTGTGTACTTACTTTGATGAATGAAGGTGCCTTCTTTCAGTTGCTTGACTTGAAGACCAAGGAAGAAGGTCAATTCGCCCATCATGCTCATCTCGAACTCCCTGCTCATAAAATCTGAAAATCTGGACACCAAAGCATGAAAAGAACCACCGAATATAATGTCATCCACATAAATCTGAACCAACAAAAAGTCATTGCTATGCCTGAGAGTGAACAAAGTTTTATCAACCATTCCCATTTTAAAATTATTTTTGAGCAAGAAGCTCTTAAGCCTATCATACCAAGCTCTAGGGGCTTGCTTCAATCCATACAAGGCTTTGGAGAGTTTAAAAACATGGTTTGGGAACTTAGGATTTTCAAAACCAGGTGATTGCTTGACATAGACCTCTTCTTCTATGAAGCCATTCAGAAAAGCACTTTTGACATCCATTTGAAATAGCTTGAAGCCCTTGGATGCCGCAAATGCTAGCAAAATGCGAATGGCTTCCAATCTAGCTACAGGAGCAAAGATCTCCTCAAAGTCTAAGCCCTCTACCTGGGAATACCCTTGTGCTACAAGTCTAGCCTTATTGCGAACTACCAACCCATCTTCACTTTGCTTATTTTTGAAAACCCATTTTGTTCCAATTACATTATAATTAGGTGGAGGTTCAACTAAGGTCCAGACTTTGTTTCTTTCAAAATTTTCAAGTTCTTCATGCGTAGCATTGACCCAAGAGGCATCAGAAAGAGCATGGGTGACATCTCGGGGTTCAAAAGAAGCGACAAATGCAAAATGTGCATGGGAATCAGGAGAAATGAACCTGGAGCGAGTGACTCGCTCATGAAGATCCCCAATCATCTGCTCAGGTGGATGTTGTCGCTGAATGCGAAGAGGAGCTCCTGGTGCTGAAGTGGCCTCTACCTCATGGACTGTGGAGGTAGGAGCAGAGCCACTCTGATCGTCAGTGAAGGTAGGAAGATGCTGCTCATCCGAAGCTGATGTAGTAGAAGCAGGCTCTCCAACCCTCTCAGAAATGACTGGAGGATGGACTGGGTCCTCATCCTCAGAGTCATCGTCGACGAAGATGCTTTCTCGAATATCAGAAACCTGTGTACCTGCAGCATCGGGTCTAGTACCAGAACTAGCCTCATCAAAAGTGACTTCGCAAGTCTCAACAATTTTATTAGTGTCAAAATTAAATACACGATAGCCACGAGAATGAGCAGGATATCCAAGAAATATACCATCAGAACATCTAGATTCAAATTTATCAAGGTTGCCATGTTTAAGAATGAACCACTTACAACCAAAAATCTTGAAATGAGAAACTTTGGGCTTATGACCAAATCTGAGCTCATAGGAAGTCTTACCAATAACAGATCTCAAGAACACCCTATTAGAAATATAACAAGCGGTAAAGATAGCCTCATTAAAACCTCCTAGGTGTGGAATGCTCATCTAGCATGGTCACCGCCATCTCTACAAGGGTCCTATTCTTCCTCTCTACAACACCATTCTGTTTGGGGAACTCTAGGTGAAGAAAATCGGTGTTCTAGCCCCTATCGTAAGAAGGTGGCAAAGGAAGAATTCTTGAATTCTGTCCCATTATCACTCCTAATGGCTCTCAAAGCTCCAGAAGATCAACAAACAAGTCTAAGGACCAAATCTCTAAAGAAACCAAATGCCTCGTCCTTAGAAACCAGAAAATAAACCCATGAATACCTAGAGTAGTCATCCACAATCACAAGCACATACCACTTACCACCGGCAGACTGGACTCTAGAAGGACCAATAGTGTCTAAGTGCAAGAGCTGACCTGGTCCATCGGTCATCACTAAGGTAAGAGGAGGATGAGAAGCAGAAACCATCTTACCATGTCTACAGGGTGTGCACACAAGGTCTCTAACAGCCTTCAGCCTAGGTAAACCTCTAATCAAATCCTTGCTACTGACTCTAGTCAAGTGGTCGAAACCTATGTGACCAAGCCTCACGATGCCACAAAACTAGATCATGGGAATCGAGGCAACAAGACACCTAGGGCTAGAAGCGAAGAGATACTAAATCGGCACAAAAGATCATCTCAAACTCGAAATCTTAAAGACAAGCTCACCAGAGGAATCTAAAACCTGCAGACTCACCACTCTTAAATCTCACCTCTAGACCTTCATCAAGCCGAGAAAGCGAAGCGATTATATTTCACTTACTTACCAAAGCGACGTCCTTGAGCATGAATTTGTTGTTGACACGCATTGTGCCCTTGGTCATCCGCAGTGCGGTAGAAGCATCCCCAAATGTGATCAATTCATTGCGGATGCACGTGTGAGGAGGAGAACCATCTAGAATCCCGGTCATATGTCGAGAACACCCGAGTCAACAATCCATATGTCCTCCTTCCTCGCACGCCGAACCTAATGAGCACGAACAGAAACATATGTGCCTCAAGATCAAGTTAGTGATAAAAGACTTGGGAATCCAAAGATCGAGTCACATGATGCTTAGGCAAAAGCAGAGAAGCAACATAAAATGGTTAGGAACAAAATCATAAGAATGCACACGTGAACCACCTAGACCTCTCCAAACGATCTACCAAAAGATCGGTACTCCCCTGTCTAGATGCTACCCGTGGTCTCTCCTCATGATATCCTAAACCGTAGCCGCCTAGAGCCACCAAAAGAGTCAAAGAAGTCATCTACAAACCTAGGCCTCTGTCTAGTGGGAAGGACAGGCTGTCTGGCTCTAGAGACTACAGTAGGTGCAAAAACTCCTCTAATGGACCTCAAAGCACTCATCCTGTCCTTCCTCTCAATCTTGGCTCTACGAAAGCAGAACTCAACAATATGGCCATTCTTCTTGCAGAAGGTGCAATGGTACTTGACCTTTTGAGGGGTCTGACCTGATGAAGCAGAAGCACCTATCTTGCTAGAAAGGGTTTGAGCAAAACCAGCAGATTTAAAGACTATCTTGGATGACTTAGGTGGTTCTACCTCAAACAGGCCACTCTCAACAGCTCTAACAACCTTAGGTGGATGATTCTTGGAATGCTCTAGAGAATTAAATCCTAGCCCACTATTTTTCACACTCACCTTAGATTTGTCTAGAATCAAATTGAGGTTCTTCTTCCCACCAACAAATCTCTCAAGAGATCCTCTGAGATAGTCATTTTGATTGGCTAGTTCAACACAAGAAACACACTTATTTGACTTGCTAGCCCTATCAGACTTTTCCTTATAGTGAGCTACCTCGGCTTTCAAAGCCTCACAAGACACACAATAGTTATCCCTAATCTTATCCAACTGCTCTTTGAACTTAACTCTAAACGCTTCTTGTATCCTATCTACATTATGCCCAAGTTCAATACAAAGAGTACAAGAATCAGAATCAACAACTTTCTTGGAAGCAAATCATGGACATGGATTGTTCAATTTTAGCCTTTTCTTCTAGTGTCTTGTTTAAAGCATCATTCTCAAGTGTGAGTTTAACACGTTTTCACATGAAGCGCTTTTAGAGTACGTAATCATTTCGGACATCTCCTTCATTTTAATCTTATTTTTCTCACAATGAGAGCAGTGTGACTAGCATCAAATTTACTCAATTCTTTTGTAGCACTATCCAATTTTAGTTCAAGCAAAGCACAATTTGAACAAGGCAAAGGGATAGCATCAACGAAGAGTCACATCTAAAGCAATGGCATTCATGCAAGGTGACTAGACTTGAGAGTTTCTAGTTCATCAAGAGCATTTTTTAATTGATTTGTAACAGAGGAATGAGCAAGTCTTAGAGTTACCAATTCATCATACATTCCAGAACAAGCATCACAAACATCTTTAGGACGAATCGATTTGAGTGTAGCAACTTCTAGTTTCAAGTTATCAATCATGATGTCCTGATTCTTAAGCATTCTAGCTTGCTTATCTAATTTTCGTTCAGAAATGACCAAAGCACATTTCATTTGAGCAGGTGAGGGACATACCTCATCGGGATCGCTGAAAAGGTTGTCGTCGTTGGAGGAGTCGACGTCGTGGCTGTCCTTGGCCATGAAGCACATGCCGGTGAAGTCTTGATCCTTCTTCTTGCCATGAGAGTCGTCGTCGTCCTCTGTCCCCGAGTCCACATCGCTCATGTCAACAGACTCAAGAGCGGTAAGGACCTTGCCGACGAACTTGCGATAGTTAAACTTCTTGGGCTTCGATCCTTAGCTTGAGGACGCCTCAAAGTCCTTCTCCATCTTGCCCTTGACTTGGGGCAAGCTGGAGCGAATGTGGTTTGGCTCACCACACTCAAAGCAAGTAACAGGGCCACCTCTCCTTCTGTTCCTCACTTTGTTGAAGACTCTCAAGAATTTGGTGGTTAGGAGGGCTAAATCATCCTCGTATTTTCTCTAGTCGCTCATCGCTCAAAGAATGCAAAGCTTAACAAAGAAAGACCAGATGAGCCAAAGTCCAAAGAATCAAGAGCTACCTTGAGATGGGTCAACCACTAAAGCCATCGACTCTGTCTTGGGAGTCGCGAGATGAAATCAATCTCATGCGACTTCAACCTCGAGTAAAGCTTATCCATGGTAAGCTCACTCATGACAGTGTTGTCATTGATGGACGTGATCTTCATCCCCAGACTCTCACATCAAGAGCACCCAAGAACTGGCGTGCATTCTCAGACTCAGTAAATGTGAGACCAACAAAGACGTAAATTATGAAGAATCTTGGAAAACCTTCCCAATAACTCATCCAAAGATTCACAGGCTTTTGTTCGATCTTTGAGTATTCTTTCTTGAGTTGGTTCTGTCTCACTTCCTTGATAGCGGTAGAGCCCTCGTGGTAATCACAGAGGGTCTTCCAGATCTCATGAACAGACTTCAAATGAGACACACGCTCAAACTCAGTCGACTAAGCCCTTGAATCAAGAAGTTCCGAGCCTTGCTATTAGCCTCTACATCAGGATTGATTACATCTTCATCGGCCGGCACGACATAAGCATTTTTGACCTTAAGCCAAATATGCGTGCCCTTGAGCCTCGATGTAGGCTTGCATGCAGCCTTCCAAGAAGCAAAATCAACTCCATCGAAAATATGAGGTTTGAGTGAATACTTGTCAGTCGCCATGGCTCCTCAGAACGGTTAAGATCTATGAGAAGAGCTAACCTCGCTCTGATACCAATTGTAGGACCGGAATAGGCGACTAGAGGGGGGGTGAATAGGAGCACCGAATCTTTTTGCAAAGATAAAGGATTCAACTCGCAAATCGCAAATCACTCCAATAGCTATGAGAGCTATGAAGATGAAAGCTTAAGCACAGTGGAAGACTTGTAATGAATCCACTCCTAAACCCTCAAAGCATAACAGCAAACTCCCTGAAGAAATCCTGAAAAATCAGGGACAAAGGTACTACCACTGTTGTAAGTGCGGTACTACCTCATCGCGGTACTACCACAGGCAAATGTGCGGTACTACCAAGATCGGTACTACCTCGAGCAAAAGTGCGGTACTACCTTTTATCTGACGATGATGAACGAAAACGAAAACGAAATCGAAAATCGACGTAACTTTTAAACCGTAAGGCCAAACTCCACCAAATTTGGAACACACCTTCCTAAGGGTATTAGGAACCTATTCCAAGTGGCGATCGTCCAGATCTACGTCAAAGTTTCGATCTTTTTCAGTTTTACCTAAGAAGGGCAAAGAACCGAGCAAAACGAAAAACTTGATCCAACTCTTGCTCGTGGGAGATTGATGATCTAGGTGACCTTAAATACGTTCCCACATGTCACAGCAAGGAGTAAGAGTGCACAAGAACAACCAAAAACCATAGGATCAAGGAAGCACCCAAAATCATCAAAAGAGAAGGAAGAACACAAGAGGGGAGCTCATCTTTGGAAGAACATCCATAGATAGATTCATGATGTTCTTTGATTCTGACCACTCCCTCAAGGAGGACTAGAGCTCCATCCAAGAGCATACACATCAATCCATCTCTAGAGCCTAAGCCTCTCTTTTCTTCCCTAAACCCTAAAAACCAAACTAGGGTTTGCAAATGAAGTGCTTGGGCTACTGTGAACAGCACCCTCTCTATTTATATGAAGCCTAGAGCTTCTAGAAGACTTAACCCTAATGGGCTCCCGTTAGGCCCAATAACAAACGGGACACACACGCACGCATTTTAAACCGTCGTCTTCACTTTTCTTGACCTAATCCACTTCTTGACGCACCGTCTTGCGCCGCGGGTTGGCATTAGGTCACCAAGGTGATATTTGGTGAAATTACCAAAATACCCCTTCTCGATCCTTCTCCATGGACCGAGTCCAATCCTGTCGAAGCAATCGCCTGCTCCGCCACGTGTAGGTTGATCAACGGCTCTCATCATGTCGGCAAGTCTCTCCGTCCAATCCCATCGAACCTCCAAGGCACTTGCACCGACCCCGCCGCTTGATACAACCAGCTGCATCGAACTGCCGGTTCGATCCACCTCGTCCATTCTGTGCCATGCTTGAGTCACCTGACCTCACCCGGTATCCATGATCGTTCTGGATCTCAGCTCTCCAAGCTTAGTCCCGATCCTCCTCGCCGTTGACCGTCGTTGACCTCCAAGCCACCTGCACAGCAATAGACCAAGAAATCGTCTCCGGGAACAAGTTCTTCACAACTTGACCCACGTTAGCTCAAAACATGCAATATGCAACACATACACAAAGATAAAAATGGATATGACCTAACCCAAAATTAATTCTCCAATTGAAACAACATTCAGCTCAATTCACATCACAAGCGGTATTACCGCCACACTGATCCAGGTATTACAACGCAGCGTCATACTGCTTCCACAACAATGATGTACTACCTCACCCTGGAGAATTCCCAAAATCTCCAAAAACCACTCCTCTGGAATTTGCATACCGCAAAACAACGGTCATACCGAAGTGCGGTATTACCGCCAAGCAAGATGCGGTCATACCGCTTCACAAGGAAATCCAAGACCATTTTGCATTCGTTCTGGTTTTTCCATACCGCTTAACAACAAACGGTCGTTCCGTGATGCAGTAGTACCGCGGCTTCCAAGCCAGTACTACCGATTATCCTGACAGTTTTGCTGAAACTTTCTGACAAGCATGAAATCCAACAAACCTTCAACCAAATTGCCAATTGTATCATCACCTAGGATCATGAGCATATCCTCATGGTGTTCACAAACTAAAGCAATTATCAAGAATAGGAATTGCGGCTAAATGGACTAGGTTATTCATTGTGGTTAGTGATTATGTGACGTGCACCAAGCCTACCCCTTCCCATGCATGTCGCTGCCTCGAGAGGTACCTAGCAAGCACAACATAGCAAGTGTGAGTCCACGACTCAGCAAAGTGCAATAGCAAATCAAATAGTAGCAACATAAATAGTCAAAGGGAATAGACAATCCTATCGTGAACAACAGTATTATATACCACAAATCCATCTCTTAAGATAGCATCATAAGTAGTCAAAGGGAATAAACAATCCCATCAAGGACAATAACATTATATACCACAAATCCATCTCTTATGATAGCATCATAAGTAATCAAACGGAATGAACAATCTCATCATGAACAACAGCAGTATATACCACAAATACATCTCTTATGATAGTATCATAAGTAGTCGAAGGAAATAAACAATCCCATCATTAATAACAACGTTATATACTACAAATCCATCTCTTGTGCAGAAATGCAATGAACATGTCATGAATGCACTTTCGTCAACTTCTTTGCAATTACCGGTAATACAGAGTAGTACATCTGTCGATGTATACTCAAGCCTATGCCCTCAGGCACAGGGACCTCATGCCCACACTCCACGAGTGTGGGGACCAAGCCCGCCCAATGCATGACGGGATCTCAATGAAAATGTGAGCACACGGACTAGTCATGTAACTTTCTCACCGACCTCACCGGATTAGTTACATGTCTTTCTCACCGACTGGCTCGAGCACACCGGACTAGTCATGTAACTTTCTCACCGACCTCACCGGATTAGTTACATGTCTTTCTCACCGACCTGGCTCATGCATCCTTGCCATGATGCAATGCACATGACCAATGTCATTATCATGATTCATCATTGTCATCATTAACAAGGTAGTCTCATTGCTCACCTTGGCCCATCAATATTGCCATCAATCATGAAACCATTACCATGTAAACATCATCATTTAAACATTGACATGTAAGCATCCTCATATAAACTCCACCATGTAAGCGTAATCACATAAACATTAGCATGCATCGTCATGTAAACATTTCCATGTAAGCTTCATCACATACGCATCATCATAAAACATCATCATTAAACTATGGCATTCATGCTCATCAACATTACCAAGCAACAATCAACATCAATCAACTATGGCATTCATCAAGTATATAATATAATAACTCATTAATAATACTTGCACTTGCCTTCACCGAGACGAGAGACAAAAGGCGAACGATCTAGGACCGGGTTCACCACCACCTGGTAAACAAGAATGAATACTAGGCATCAATCAACCATGCATAACAAGACATTACTCACCGCGCTCTACAACGGTTTCCCATAACCCAAGTTAAACCCTTGATCTACTCAAGCTAGACAACGTGCTAAACAGAACTCTATTCGGGACAGCAGTACTAAAACATTCATATGTTTTGCTCTGAGACTCGAAACGAGGTGATCTCAGATTCTATGGAAAGATAACAACACCCTCCACGATAGTCTAGTTGGCTGGAACCTCCAATTCAGCCAACAAATTAGGCTAACGCTCAACCGAAAGTCTGATCTAAAATCTGTCAAACAAAATTGGACAGCAGTAAGGAAACAGTGATATCTTTTGATTGGCTTAACCAAAAACCAAGATTCTTGTCATTCTGGAATGCTAAGAACATAAGCTACAAAAACCTAGTTGGCATGATGCCAGGATTTTTGCTTTTAACAAAACATGGCACACGGGTCAAATTTACTGTCGAAAACCGATGAACAGTCTAGACAGTTAAATTAAAACTTGCATATCTTTTGTTCTACTGATCCAAATAAAGTGTTCTTTACCAATATGGAAAGCTGAGATAAAGTTATACAACACTCATTGTGGTGGACAGCCCTGAATCGGCCTTTAACAAATTGAAATCTAACCGTTAACATTTCTGCTACGCTTTGACAGATTTCTGGACAGCAGCAACAAAAAAGACCATAACTTTTAAACCGTAAATCGGATTTGAGTGAACTTTGCGTCTACGGAAAGATAAGAACAGATCCCACATAACTCTAGGAGGTGAGATCTTCAGACTCGGAGACTAATTACCCGAAACCAGTCGCACAAGAACAGGACAGAAACTGCTCAGTTCGTAGCAGGGATTCCATCTACTAAACAAAGCCAAAATCCGGATCTAAATCAATCAAAACTGAGAGGGAATCACTCAAGACCCTTGAATACCTGCAGATCCTTCTCCTCCTCCTTTCTCCCCTCTTCTCTACCTCTTCCTCTCTTCCCTCCCTTCCCCTTTCTTCCTCTTGTGGCCAGCTAGCTGCAGGAGCTCCCCAAGGTGGCAGCAATGGAGGGCTGAGCTTGAGGGAGGGGAATGGAGGCGCCCAAGGGAGGGAGTGAGAAGGAGGGGCGGCTCCTAAGGAAGGGGAAAGCAGGGAGGATTCGGCCAGCAAGGGGGCTGGTGGCTGCTTATGGGGAGGAAAGGGGGAAGGGGTGGATAAGCTAGGGTTTGAGGGGAGGAGAGGTGGCTGCATGGGCTGGGCCCAACTTGGGGCGCCTCCCCCCCTTTTGGCCCAACAGGGCCGGCCTCAGCTGCCCAAGCACTGGTAGGAGGCCCATGTTCCAAAGATTTCCTCCAAAACTGAAATTCTGATTAAACTCCCTGTCTAACCTATATTGCACTCGATATTGAAAAATTTTCTCTTCCGAATAATATATACTCTCTATTTGATATCCGGAGTATTACAGAGTCGACGTACCCGCATGTGCAGTAACACCATCATCGTACCTCACCATCGCGCCGCCGCTACGACCCATCTCCTGCCATGTTCCGACTACCCATGGGACCAGTGAGCTCCGAGGAACCCATTTCTGGCTTTAGATTGTGCGGCCATGGACCACACGACCGGCAATTTGCTAGGCAAAATCATGGCCATGAGTGTTCTATTTGGACAGGCACTCTAGATCAATCATTAGGGCAAATCTCGGTCGTTTAACATTTAATCATTGCTTATTGTCGACAAAGCTGTCGTTAACTACATTAATGCTTGGTCATTTAATCGCTGTGAGTCTATGACGCGTGGGTCCCATGAACAGAAAACGAGAGGTTTTGAATCTGGATTTATTTGGAGTCACTAACATGTGGGCCCGAGGCCTTAAGTGCATAGTGCACGCGGCGGTGGACCGCACACAGCGCCTGTGGACATTCGGTCCACGCACTGTGCCATGGACTAGGTTGATGACAGGTGGACCCCACATGTGAGTAGGATTTCTCCAGGAATTAAATGAAAAAGACAAACACTATGCAGTGGACCCCACTTGTCAATGCCTGAGGCTAGGTTAGCCTGGGTATTAAAAAAGTATTTAATACGTTTAGAAATTCTGAAATGAATTACTTTTGCACTGAAAATGGGCTACACTTCAAAAATTCATAAGTATTTAATTTTAACTCAAAATTGAGTGAAATTAATTTTTTTAGTTTCCATTTTTACTGTACTTTAATTTGGAATAGGTCTGAAACATGTTACTATCATAGAAAATTTTGATAATTGAATTATTTGTACACTAATGACTTTAACCTTGAAAAATTCAAAGAAAATTCAAATATACTAAAATTTTCACCTAAATTCATCTAAAATCATAATTTCACTACTGTGTAATTCTCATTGCATCTTTGAGAATTTTGATTTTTCTCAGTTTTTTCGATGTTTATCCGATAATGTATTTTCTTAGATCTTGAATTGGTTGAAGCGCGTGAATACGCACCAGAGGCTAAGAAAGTGGACATTAAGCAAGGCAAGCATGATTTTGTATTTATTTTGCATACATGTTGATCCCTGAATTTCTACTTTAGTTACTTTGAAATGCGATTATACTTGCTTGCATGCTATTTTTGAAGTATGGATATTTTGTGAGTCTAGTTAGCTATGTCATAATTCTTGCA
This sequence comes from Phyllostachys edulis, assembly GCA_036346405.1. Classification (NCBI taxonomy): domain Eukaryota; kingdom Viridiplantae; phylum Streptophyta; class Magnoliopsida; order Poales; family Poaceae; genus Phyllostachys; species Phyllostachys edulis. The sequence goes on along the minus strand of CM070565.1, from coordinate 30,191,087 downwards.
AGTTATCCTTGATATTTCCATACATCTATGTTTAAGATAGTTGTCTTGTGTTATTACTTATCCTTTATATGTTTTCTTAGCCATGCAAGTTAGTAGATACGTTAGTTCGGTTGATAGGGTTATCTCTTTAATCGTGGGAGACACTAAACAATTTTTACTTTTATGCTTTTGTCCATATCATCGCATCTGGTTTTGAGTTTAAAAATTGTTCATTTAAAATTGATTTTGATCTAGACAAGTGGCTAGTAGTGTGGGTTCCAACGTGCACGAGAATCGGGTACCGTGGAAAGACTTGTCTCGATCATTAAGGACCGAACCTTGGGCTGTCACTCCAAGTTCCACTCATACTTCCATACACGGGGTATGGGCACCGCTTGGTTAAGTAAGGGGAGGGTTTTATTGGGTTGGAACACAGGTGGTGTGAGGACATCATGTGTGTGATCATATGTTGTTCGTGGGGATCCGATGCAATTTATAATGTGCAAGGGATCACTATTTTTATTTCTATTCATTGTGTAGACATTTCCAACACAACTTGTGTGCCCGCTTAGCAAGTTCTATATATAGCTTGTACTGAGTTTGGGGTTCATCTCTCAAGGGTGATTCACCTCAATAAGATCATCTCACTGAAAAATACCAAGTCGCGATCTCCCTGGCTGGCATACCTTAGGAAGTGTGTCATTATCCGGAGGCTTACGGGCTAATCGACTCGTATGGGTAAAGCTATACTCCCCTGTAGGGAATTATTCTATTCGAATAGCCGTGTCCACGGTTTTGGACGACACTTGGTTTTAATGACATCATTGTTAGACTCTACATTAAAACTTGACATGGGTCAACACTTGGTATCGGCATGACCGATTTGGCATGCATCTTAGTTACCAAAGTGGGCTGCCACTTTGGTATTGCTTGATCTATGTCTATTCTATTATCATTTACACTTCTTTTTATAAAATTGTGGTTGTTAAATGGCATTTACAAACTAGTATGTGTAGGGCTGAAAATTATTGCGTTTTCTGCTAAACTAAGCCAATATAGACTCTCTTTTGATCAACCTCTAGCATCTATAATTTTTATTTGTGTAAGACTTCCGAGTACCTTTGTACTTAACTAGATTGTCTATTTTGTTCAGGTGAGGAAGATTATGCTCTCGATTCATTCGTTAGCACCGATTTTGGCGACGCTAATGAATGACGTTGTTTCTAACCCCGCTCAGTTTCCTTTGGGAGTTGGGCACACCTTGCTGGAATTTTTGCTTCATAATACTTTGTTTTCTGTTGCGTACTTCGTGTTGATGTTTAAATTTGGCCGTCGGCCACTTGTGTAAATTATGGGCATAAGTCCTAGTTATGGATGAGACTTTGTAATATTATGTATGCCTTGTGTATGACTGTGATCAATGTTGATAGAGATATGTGCGTGTTAGCCGCTGATCTTGGGAGCTAAAATGGGACACATATCTGAAGATTCAAAATGCTATTTGATTCATTTAAGTATGGACTCGGACTGCCGAGAATCGGCTTGGTCCATACGCCATCGAGTGGTATGCGGGTCAATTATCTAGTTCTTGTCAACCGGGTCTTCATATTTACATGGATTAAATTGAATTTCAGATCTTGGAGACTTGGAGATATTTACGTATGATCTGGAAGGAAATAGTTCATATGTAAATAACCCGGGGTCCCCAGCGTTTGTTTCAAAGCCATACTGACTGTAGGTAAGAAATAGCACGGTCATTAGCTTCAGCAAGCCTTTAGTCAAATTATATTCAAATTAGCAAAATAATTTCGTAAAATTTAAGTCATGTATATCTTTTATTCCTTATCCATCCTAGAGTCATTTCTTACCCCAACTTTCAGTTGGTTTTGCAAACTAACTTTTCCACTTACCTTGTCTTTCTTATGTTTAGATGAGCAGTTGGTTTTTAGTGAAAGAAACCCGGGCTGAGGACATCGATGGATACCCGGTGCTGTTGCGAGATATGCTGTGGAGAGCAAACTTCACCTACCAATCAGAGTATGCCATCTATCATCGCGATCGAGGACCGAGAATGGAAGAGTACCGGGCCATAGTCAACATCATCGCAAGACAAGTGGCGGGAAGTGTTCCATATGGATTTCAAGCATGTGGCACCTCCGAGGTCATGGTAGTTCAGGAAGTGGCCAGTGTGGCCATGAGTCACCTCCGTCATGATTTGATGGAGTTGTTTCAGCCATCGTACGACCATTTTCCACTACGAGGGCATGGCGCGAAGGTGAACACCTTCGCTGAAATCCATTATGGAGAAGATCCTCAAGTGTGGTCACTGGCGAGGTTGGTTCATATTATGGACCGAGTTCATCGCTGCACCGGGTATGAGCTAGGGGAGACTTGACATCATCTCAGGGAGGCCCAGGAGTACCTTAGGATCGGGGTTAGCATGAGGCATGTTCCTCACAACGTGCTCTATGGTGACAATGAGACCTCCTCAGCTGCTACTGCACCCCCAGAGTGTCGTCATCCGGAAGTGGCGGGACAGATACCCACTTACCCACTTATGGACCTCACTGTCAAGCCCATATGTTGGTAGGTTTTCCTCGCACTCAGAGGCCGGCACCCCCTGGAGGTCACTCCCCCTTATTAGGATCCCCAAGATGCCTCACTAATCCGGAGAACCCTGAGGACACAAGATCACTAGGGTTTTGGTTGTTAGATGAGTTTTCAATAAATTTTTACCGGCATAGCTAAGGTGTTGGTGTCGAGAGCTTGCTATGTGGTAGTGAAATCAGCAAGCAAACTCCGTTAGTTATTTAATAAGGTAGTAGTAGTGGAACTATCTATGTTTATGATAAACCTTTCATTCCGGGTGGTTGTTATTCGCCTATGGGCCTACATGGATGTAATCATGTCGGAAAACTACTACTTGCTTTAATGGATTTTGTACTGGCCTAGGTGCCTTTGTACTTTCATTTGGTGTTAAATTTTTGCGCATTTCATGTCTTGATGCATGCTATATTAAGTATCATTAACCATTGTCCAGATTTTTATTCGAGCTCGTTCGAACATACCTTCACTGGATCGCTAACAATTTGTGTGGCAACAGGATGGCAGGAGCTACTACTCGTTCAAGAGCTCAACAAGGGGAGGGATCACCACCCTAGGGATCCTGCTCCATCGCTGCCCGTGATTCTTATGTGTAGGAAGAGCGTGTGGAACACCTTGGCTGCCAAAATCAGCGAGGTGGTCAGCAAGAAGAGGTGCTTCCTCCGCCACCCACAATGGCTGAGGTGTTGGCTCAGATAGAGAGAAATAGAATGGATCAGACTGCATACTCGAACAAATTGCACGAAACACCTGTTGGTGATATGCCCTAGAGGCAATCATGGAGATGATTGTATCACGTCTATATTTTTGAGTTATTGAATAAATGTTAATATGTTCCTTGAATGAATCCTCGGTTATAAAGATTAACAAGTATGTGACTTGTTGGTGAAGCTCTTTTAACTTATATGATGTCATTCTAAAAGTATCTCTGGTCGGATGTCACTGGTCGGAACACTAGTGACTTATCGACCAGCACATGTATTGATTGATGACCACGTTTCACTGGCCATGCATATAGGGATGTTGAATCAATAATGTGAACACGTGTTAAAGAACATGGGGTTGGATTGACCCACCTTGAGACACTGTTGAGATTGTTATGATTTTATATGTGGCCAGTTGGTCTCAAGCAATGATGATGTATAATCCTTAGATCTGATATCAACATGGTTTTCTACATATGTAATAGTGTAATTAGGGGTTGTCAAATGCTACTCTGTAACTGGGTAGTTATAAAGGTAGCTTTCGGGTAAGCTATGAAATATGCAGAGGAATGTGACTGGTCGGATATGGGATTTTTCCCCTCCTAACGTTACAGGAGAGATATCTCTGGGCCCCTCGATGTGGTCAGATAAACAAAGTGCATGGCCATGCCACTAGTGGTCAAAGAGTTTGACCACATGAAGTTATCTGATACTTGATCAAGAAATTATTGAACAGTCCATGGATGACATAATATCTCACCTGGAGTTCAACCGGATATTGTGAGGCAAAGGGAGAATACATGACCAGGTCTTTTAGCTCGATCAGATACGGACTAGTCGTATAGAGATACGAGCTGGTCATAGGCTGGTCGAACATGATCACTAAGTGGTCAAAACCTAGTCGTAAGGAGTTACGAACTGGTCGAGACCAAATATGAGCTGGTCGTATAGAGATACAAGCTGGTCATTAGTGATAAGGACCTGGTCGTAGATCATATTGCAGTAAGGTTCATCCGATATAATTTATGTGTATTCAGAGTCGTTATGTCCTGCTAGGAGCCACTAACGACTCGTGATCGGAAAGGAGTTTCCGAGTCACAACTGACTATGCATGAACCTAACGGGTCACACACTTAACGGATTGGAACAAACGTGTTCGGATAGGATCCTTCATGGGCACTATATAAAGAGACACTTGAGGTTGGGACACATGAGAGATAACGTGAGTTCCACCGAAACCCTAGCCACCATCTTCTCAAGAGAGCCCTACTGTGCGAGTTGGTGCTAGCACACCAGCGCATGGCATTCCACCCCTGGACGTGTGGATACTGTGGAGGCGCTACTGCAGTTGTTGTTGTGCTTGAGGACGATCCACGACTTCTCAAGGAAAGCGATTGGTTGTTGGAGGATATGATCGATATCGAGGAACACTTGATGATCGACTACAACCACTACATCGATGCACTCTTCGTTGGATCAGGCTGCTCCAACTCTTCTTTCGCTTCACTGTGCGTCTGGTGGTAACGATCTATGATCTCTTGCTTGCATGACGTCTTGGTTTACGTGGTAGAATTTTTTGAATTGCCAGCTAGTGTAGCCTAACCGTATCCCTTCAACACCTCCACTGCTCCAGAACCATCTAGTGGAGCAGGAGTTCATTGGAATCATGGAGGTCTTGCTGATTTTCAGCGGACTAACCCTCCAGTGTTCTCCATCTTCGAGGATCACATGGAAGCAGAAGATTGGTTGCGAGCGATTGAGAAGAAGATGTTTATTGCTCAATGTTCTGAGGTGGAGAAATTTATTTTTGTGAGTTATTAGCTGGATGGAGCAGCTAGCACTTGGTGGGATAACTTTTACGCCATACAGCCCGCCGAACACGTCCCGACATGGGACGTGTTCAACGTAGCCTTTCGTGAGGCATATATCCCGGAGGGCATTATGATCATCAAGCAACAACAATTTCTCACTCTCAAGTAAGGGTGAAAGTGCGTAACTGAGTACCTGCATGAGTTTAATTTTCTTTCTCGGTACGCCCCTGATGACGTCTCCACCAACTTCCATAGACAAAGCCGGTTTATGAATGGATTGACTGAGGAGATGCAGTTGGCTCTAGCTGTGCATGACTTCCGTAACTTCCAGCACATGGTCAACAAGGCCATTGTGGTGGAGAGCAAGAGCCAGGCATTGGAGGAGGCACGTAAGAGAAAATGGGTAGTTCAAATTTCAGCAAGCGGCGATTTTACTAGACCACGCACTTGGCAGCCCAATCCACCTCGATTCCAAGCTCCAACTCCACTAAGACCACCAACATTCATACCTCATCCTCCACCACCAAATATGCAACCAAGGATTGGTGGAAATCAGCCCCCCGCCTCACAGCAATTTCAATTCTAGTCTGATCTGTTTTCACTGTGGCTGTCATGTGCACTTTACAAATCAGTGTTTGGCAAAAGCACGTGGTTTGCCTCATGTCCAACCATCTCCAACACCTGTGCATCCAGCACCACCCCTGAGTGAGGGTGGCAGCCAAGCCTGCTCTAGCTCCAACACGTGGCTAAGTAAACCACATCTCCACCGAGGCAATTGACGCACCAGACGTCGTTTTGGGTATGCTTCTTGTTAATTCCAGTCTAGCTGCTGTCTTTTGCCAAGAAGCATTTTTCTGCATATCATCAGTTAGATATGCATATACTTTAGTCACCACTTCTCATTCAGTCACCGAGATCGGTTTTGCAAACCAATCAAATTTGCCGAAATATAAAGGTGGAAATTCAATGAGTAGAATTTTTGGCGAACTTGATAGTGATAGACTTAGTAGGTGTGGGTGTCATTTTAGGGATGGATTGGCTATCCAAAAATCAGGGGCAAATTGATTGTGTTCAGTGGTCCATTTCTGTTACTAGTGAAAATGGTGAACAAGTAGTTTTCGCATCAAAGACTATTGGGTCTCATCTTTATGCTTTGGAAGTTGGTATCACTCTTGAATTGGAGATGGTACCAGTGGAACTCCTAGGCATGCCCCCGGATCGCGAAGCTGAGTTCGTGATCAAACTTCTACACGGTACCGTGCTGATTTCAATGTGACTGTATCGGATGCCTTCTAATGAGTTGGTAGAACTGAAGAACCAACCCAAGGAGCTGCAAGACAAGAGATTTATTTGACCAAGCTCCTCACCTTGGGGATGCCTGGTAATCTTTGTTAAGAAGAAAGACAAGACTTTGCGGATGTGTGTTGAGTATCGTCTGTTAAACGAAGTCACTGTCAAAAACAAATATCCTATTCCCCGTATTGATGATTTGTTTGACCAACTGACTAGAGCCCAAGTATTCTTGAAGATTGAATTGTGACCAGGCTATCATCAGATCAAGGTCAGAACTAAGGACACTCTGAAGATGGCTTTCTCTACTCGTTATGGTTTGTACGAGTATACCGTCATGTCTTTCGGACTAACGAATGCATCGGCCTACTTCATGAACCTCATGAATTCAATTTTCATGGAGTATCTGGACAAGTTCGTCGTCGTATTTATTGGCAACATCCTCATCTACTCCAAATCTAATGAAGAGCATGAGAAGCACGTGCAGTTTGTGTTGGAGACACTACGCTAGCATCAACTTTATGCAAAATTCAGCAAGTGCGAGTTTTGGCTCAAAGAAGTTAGCCTTTTGGGTCATGTGCTATTTGAAGGTGGTGTCGCTGTTGACCCAAGCAAGGTAGCAAGGTACAAGATGTTCCAAATTGGGGTTAGTCCAAAAGCATCACCGACATTCGAAGTTTCCTTGGACTTGCAGGTTACTACCGCCGGTTCATCGAAAACTTCTCCAGAATCACTGGGCCAATGGCTCAACTATTCAAGAAGGAGAAGAAGTTCGAATGGTCAACCGAGTGTGAAGAAAGTTTTCAGATTCTGAAAGAACGCCTGACCAAAGCTCCTGTGCTCACTTTGCCGGATATTCACAACAACTTCGACATTTATTGCGATGCTTCACACTAGGGGCTCGGTTGTGTGCTTATGCAAGAGGGCCGAGTGGTGGCGTATGCGTCGAGGCAATTGAGACCTTATGAAGTGAACTATCCCACACATGATTTGGAGCTATCAGTAGTAGTGCATGTTCTAAAGATTTAGCGACATTACCTCATCGATAATCATTGCAAGATGTATACCGATCATAAGAGCCTCAAATATATTTTCACTCAAGCTAATTTGAATCTGAGGCAATGAAGATGGCTTGAGCGGATCAAGGACTATGATATGGGACTTTATTATCATCCAGGGAAAGTCAATGTAGTGGCCGACGCGTCGAGCAGAAAATCTCAATACAATTGCTTATCGGTAACATCTACTTCGGAAGGCTTGTGCGCTGAATTTTAGAGACTGAACCTTGAAATGGTTGAAGAAGGATATCTTGCTGCCCTAGAGGTGAAATCCACATTAGAAGACCAGATCAAGGAGGCCCAGAAGACTGATTTGGATGTGGCCTGAATCCGAAAAGGTATGAAGCAAGGCAAGGCCAATGGTTTTACCGAAGACGCACAAGGCAATCTTTGGTTTGGGGACCGTTTGGTAGTGCCCTTTAACAGCAAGTTGAAAGAATTAATCCTCCTTGAAGCTCACAACTCTCAGTTCTACATATATCCCGGAAGTACCAAAATGTATCAAGATCTGAAGAAGAGACTATGGTGGAGCCGAATGAAGCTACAAATTGCACAGTTTGTTGCCGAGAGTGATATTTGTCAAAGGGTTAAAGCCAAGCACTTGAAGCCAGCGGGTACACTCCAACCGTTGCCCGTTCCAGAGTAGAAGTGGGAGGAAGTCGGTATGGACTTTGTCACTGGTCTTCCAAAGACCCAGAACGGGTCCAATGTCATTTGGGTAATTGCGCATTGTTTGATGAAGGTTGCCCATTTCATTCCCATCAAAACCCTCTTCACATGAAGCAAGTTAGTGGAGCTATATATTTCCAAAATCGTTTGTCTCCATGGTGTACCAAAGGTCATTGTTTCAGATTGAGGCTCTTAGTTTACCACGTACTCCTGGAAATGCCTACACCGAACAATGGGGACCAACCTATCCTTCTGTCAGACCCAGAAGTAACTCCCCAAATCCTCTGTGCATTTCTAAACTAGTCACATGATCAGTAGCTAGTTCACACAGTAAACAGATATGGTAACATCCATAAATCGCATAATTATATTAATAATCAATGGAGTTTATTACAAAAGAGGCTTTCAAGCCAACAATAAAGATACAGCGAAAGACGAAGAAGTAGTAGAGTCCAACTAATCTGCCACAGGCAATCGACTGGGATAGCAACCTAGTCATCGAGATCCACACTGGTGGTGAAGTCCTTCTCCTCTAAAATTATTTGCATCAAGCAAGGCTGAGCACAACTTCCGTGCTCGCAAGTTACACCCAATAACAGATTATAATGCATGCAAGAATATAACAAAGGAAGGCTTATTGGTTGAATTTGCATAAAGCAATATTTTCTTTAAATACTTGTACTAAGTTCCAAAGCAGTTATTCTATAACTAAAATTGATTTTATAAATTCTCAAATTTTATAGTCAGATAACATTCACACGAAAGTGGTGAAGGATACCCTCCTATCACATGGCTTCCTGCCCAATTCTCATTTGGATAGAAATCCAAAATCATTTATGTCAAATCATTTTGAAATCAAAACTAAAGTCTAACTTTGAGTGGCTTTGCCAAGCATGTCCATGACTGTGGACACGGCTATTTGAATAGTTCTTAACACTCTGCAAAGGTTGTACAGCTTTACCCACATGACATAACTTCTCTAATTTGTTTGGCATCTGTCGATACCACCGCTCACTACTTTAGGTAAGCAATCTAGAGCACATGACAAGGCTTTTACAATACTTCATCCCACCGTAGTCCTCCCTCGCTAAGGTTTCGCTTACTTTGGATAGAAACCCACCGGATTTAAGTCCCCCCTTGCGCCAGGTGGGAATACATAAAAGTAGGTCATAAAAGACACCCACGTAACCGGATAAAACGACCACGGTGAAACGTTGCAAATTAGTTAGCCAGGTCTCGCCCATTCAGGACATGTGGTACTATGATGTGGCTTAGCAATATGCGGCTCGAAGACCGGTCCTTAACTGACTTAGGCAACTTTCCATAAAACCCATGGGCCTCAATCATAGAAATGACTCGATCCCGTGCATCAACATGCACCATCCAAACAACCATTTTGCCCCAAGTCTAAACCAATTTTTATTTTGTTTAACAAGTCAAATCATTTTATAAATTTCTATAGTAAAGACAATACCATATAATCATCTTCAAATCTTAGTTGAACTTTTGGCTAAAATTCCCCCAAATCAAGATTTTTGGTCTAAGTTTTGACTAAGCATATATTTTTCCAAAGTGTTCTAGTTCACACTATTGCATAAACTAGATTTTCCTTTATGGTGTCAAGGGGTGACTAATTCAATAACAAGATTGGCTATACAATGGAATTGGGAATAACTAAAACTTTAAAACCGGAATTTAAATTACTTGAATATAAATATGCATGCAATAATTTAAAACAGAATTTAAATAATTTAAAATACTAGAATTCAAATATGACCAAAGGTATAACTTGCCTTGCTTGATTAATCGATGTTCTCAAACGGTGTTGAAATCTGACTCTTCGAAGTCGTCGAAATCTATACGCGAAAATAAGTCAAATTCAAACACAAATTCAAAATAGAATTCAAATGAACTACAAATTAAATAATTTTTGTTTAGTTAGTTAGATCTTGAATTTATATGAATTTAGAAATTTGAATCGACGAAAACGGAGTTCGTATGAAGGAGAACGAACCCCTAGAAGTTTAAATCCTAAAAAAAAATCCTAATTTCTGATTTTAAAGGATTTCTCGAATTATTTTTCTAAAGGAAATCTGGGTTATTGCATGTGATGATGTCAGCCCTCGAAATTTTGATTTTCCTGGACGAATTTATTTTCTAAAGGAAAACCATTGAGCCATTAACATGTGGGCCCGCTGTCAATGGACTCGGTCCACGCTTGGTCAAAGGTTCATGATGAACCCGGTGTACACAGCAGTGAACGGGGAAGAGTGCGGGGCGCTGCACCAGGCTGACGTGGTGCCACATAGGCTCCACATCGGACTCGGTGCTGAGGTGGCATCGACGTGGCCTTGCCACGTAAGCCCGACGGTGGTACACAACCTGCGACGAACTCGCCGATGTTTTACGCCGAGGCAAGGAGTGTGGATGGTCGCAATAGAGAGAGGGAGAGATGAGGAGTCTGGTGCGCTACCTTGGAGCGGAGGGGCGAGGCGTTTTGGTCGTCAGTAGCGAGGTTTGGCGGCGGTGGTTTTAGGGCTCCAGTGAAGTGCGTGCTCCAGTGGTCCTCGAGTCGTGTGAGTGTGCGCATGAGCTTCGCGGAGGTGCGGTGATGATGAAGGTGTGGACGACGAGGCTAGAGAGGGCCTGATGGCGATGAATTCGACGACTGAAGCTCCTCCGGCCGCCGGCGGTGATCTTCAAAATCCGAGTGTGAGAGAGAGATTGGAGGGAGGTGGGTTGAGGCACTGGGTTGAGGAGAGTATGGCAATCCTGGGGCTCCCTTTTATAGGACGTGGAAATGGAATTGGGCCGGCGAAGATTTGGCCCAAACACTGTGTGGCGATTTTAAATTGATTTAGCAATTGATTTAATCCAGATAATTCAAATAGGCTTTAGAAAATAGCAAATAAAATCCAAACATTATGAGAAAATTCACAGAAATTCTCAAAGACATTCTGGACTTAAATAAAACAATTCCAACTTAAAATTGGTAATAGTTTTTACACATAATTTATTTTGGCATTAAAATAATTAGGGAAAAGCTTTTAAAATTCGAGAAAATTCTAGAAATTAATTAAATTTTTATTTTTCACTTTAAATCCAATAAAACTTCAAGGACATCAATAAATTTTATTTTTGACTTTTAAAACTTAGGAAATTCAAATAAGCAATCAAACTCTTTCAAATTTCAGGAAATCCAATAAAATAATAACTTTATTAATTTTTATTTTGGTAATAGAACTTTGGGATGTTACACCTTCAGCACTGCTTACCACCCACAAACCAGAGGACAAACTAAGATGGTGAATCAAGTATTGGAAGACCTTCTCCGAATCTGTGTGCTGTCCTATAACAAAAATTGGGAGAGCTTGTAGGACACGTTTGAACTGGTCTGATTCCGGGGAGAGACCATTCTATGGATCAGACTTGGTGAAGAACACAGAAGAGCAAGTTCGGTTGATCCGAGATCACTTGTGGATGATGCAGTCTCACCAACAGAGCTATGCCAACTGTCGTCGTCGCGAGTTGAGCTATAACACCCTGGTTATGTGAAAGCCAAGATGTTACCTAAACCTCCAATTCAAATCAACAATACAAATTAATTTCAACTTTTTATCAACTACTGACAGTTAATACCACACATAGGAGAATGATTATAAAATTTGCTCTAAATTTCAGTAGCATAACAAAACTCTAATTGTCCAACCATCATAATTCATTCAAGAGAAATGCTATCAAGAATATAACAAATGAACATAAACGATATCTAGATCAATCAAAACGTAACGACAGACAGCAATAATCATCATGCCACCATTTATTACAAATCCAAAACTCTCAAATGAAAGGTAGTAGCAAGTTTGTTAACTAAGAAGTGAGATGTGTGAAATGTGTGAAGTTATCCATGTGACTACTCCCTCCCAAAGCATGCCATCTTCAGTGTTTACCTAAAACAAACAACACTAGCAAGAGTGAGTTCACGACTTAGCAAATACAACAAAATATTATGAAAAGTGTTGGAACAAGAACATGTCATTCACAATATTTGAATACATAAGTAGAATGGCAGAAATCATGTGTAAGAATGAAAATGCATGATCTTCTCTTCTACTTATACCGGCATAGCTAGTGAACACCCGTCGGTGTTCACTCATGCCAGCATTATCCAAAATGCGGGGATCCAAGGCCCGTTTGAAGAATCTTTCAAAATAGGGATCCAAATTGCCCATATTGGAATGATGGGTCTTACTTGCCCATATTAGAATGATGGGACTTTACTTCCCACTCCCGTGGGTAAATCATGAATGAACGACTAAATTAATTGAACACATTGATATGAAAAACACACTCTCAAGAAGCATGAATTAACAACCATGAAAGGAAACAAGAATTATTGAAATTACTCACAAATCATAGAGTTTAATCATAGCTTAAGCATCAAGCACTATGAACAAATAAACAGTCAAGTCAATCCACATTGTACTTGCCTTTCGCGTTGTGATGCGTTAGGAGGCAAGGAAGATGCCACTAATCCTGAAGCCTCTCCTCCTACACAATTAATTTACTCATAATAAGAACGACATGGTAACATGACGCTACTCGCAACGCTCTACCACGCCTTCACAAAATCCAAGGTTTAACTATTTGTTCTACTCAATTTAGGCAACAACTAACAGGAACCTACTCTGGACAGTAGCATTAAAAATTACATAACTTTCGCTCTGTAATTCACAAAAATGTATTCTCAGATTCTATGGAAAGATAACAAAATTATCTACAATTTTGTGAGTAATATTTAGTTGGCGAGATCCTCTAATTCTGCAAAAATCTGAGTCTAATATTTAGTTGAAAATCTAAAGTTATAATCTGACAGACAGATTAATCAGCAGTATAAGAAAATTCATAACTTTCAAATGGCTGAACCAAAATTCATGATTTTTTTTTATCAATCTGGAAAGCTTAAAAAATTTCCTACGAAAGTCGTGTTGGGAGACCTCCCTAAATCAGTCATTAACACATTCTTATTTAATAAACAAAATGACTGCTATAACTCATCAGGATTTCTGGACAACAGTAAAGAAATTAACGTATCTCCCAAACCACAACTCTGAATTAGGTGATATTAGAACCTACAAAAAGCTGAAGACAATCCCCACAATTATCTAGGAGACCCTAACCTCCAATTCAGACTTTAACTACATGAAAACTGACGAGCAAACATGGAACATATTACTGAATTTAATCGCAGCAGATCAACGATTCTCTAATCAATGGAAATTACAAATCTAACTTGATCCAAACAGTGGGGAGATGATCGTTACCCTTGAAGACACTCGCTGGAGATCCCCTACGAAGAACTCCTTCTTCCCTATCCCCTCCCTTTCACCTTTAATGAGCACGCCATGGCTTCTCCCTTCTTCCACAGTCTTGGACAACAGCGAGGAGGCACCACCAATGGAGGGGAGGCACTGGAAGCTGCTGGACACGAGGGGTGAATGGCGGCCTTGAGGGTAGAAGGAAGGTGGCGGCGCAAGGGACAAGGGTGGCGGCCAAAAAGCGAGGAGGGGAGGTGCCTAGGGGCGGCTAGGGTTTGGGGGGGAGGCACCCCCCCCCACTTGGCCAGGCACAAGATGGGCCTCCTGGGCCAAGGCCTGAGGCTTAGGTTTGCGGATAATTGCAGAAAACCCCTAATTAACACTTTATTCTCTCTTTTGCAAGCTTCCTTCCTTAGAAAATATTTGGAGTATTACATGAGCTTTGAGGTGAACGATTTTGTTTACCTTAAAGTCACACCACTAAAGGGCACGCACTGATTTTAGGTAAAGGGAAAGTTAGTGCCTCGTTATATCGGGCCATTCCAAATACTTGCAAAACGAGAAGCTGTGGCGTATTAATTGGAGCTGCCCACCTCTCTTTCAACGGTACATGATACCTTTCATGTCTCGCAACTAAACAAATGTCCTCGTGTTCCCACTGAAGTAACCAAGTACAAGAATCTTGACTTATAACCCGATCTTTCCTATCGAGAGCATCCAGTTAGAATTCTTGATGAGATGGAATGCAAGACGAGGAACCACACCATCATGCTTCTGAAAATTCAGTGGAGCAACCACACAGAAGAGGAAGCAACCTGGGAGCATGAGGATCAAATGCGGACTGAATATCCCTACCTTTTTCCACATGTCTGAGGTGTTTTCAAATTAAGAAATGAAAGGTTAAACAAAGCAATGGAAAGAAAATGTATTAGCAATGCCATGTTATCTTATCAGGATTTTTAGCGCTATCTTTGAAGGAAATAAAGACAGCAGATAATGTATTTCGTTAGAGTTGAAAGAACCGCCTAGAAGCTTTCCGGTCCAACTTCTGAACTACCGGAGTCTCAGGACGAGATTCTCTTAAGGGGGGAGGTTTGTCACAGCCCCATTTTCACTTAGTAGACTTAGAATGCATCTTGTGAGCATCCATCTGATTTTGGAGCATATGCAAAAATATTGCATTTGTAAAGGTTCAAATCCATTTGAAATTTGGAACTTAAACCAAAGCTACAAATGAAATCCAGAATTAATGCTGGTGAAGATCTCTGGAATATTTATCATGAATAAATATGAATTTTCCCAAATTTTTAGAGTCCAACTTAACTTTGAGAAAAATACTTGCTCAATTCTTAAGCATCTACTATAAAGGTTTCTAAAATAAGCAAATAAATCATGAAAAGTGAGGTTATAAAATTTATATGGGTTCTTTGTCATCCCAGGAACCTCTTTGAAATTTTTTAGAATTTTCTAAATTTATTTGCTATTTTTAAATTGTCAGTCAAAGCAAAAGGGTTTTGATTTGAAATTAGTCAACTGTTTAGACCAAACTCGAATCAGTTGACTTGACTGGACCCAACCCACTTAATCCTGACCGAGCTAGTCTCTGACCCGCAGCTTAACCCTCCCGCTGACAAGCTGGTCCCACCTGTTAGGGCCATCGTCTCCCTCGTGCTGCCACGCACTGAGACAACTCTGAGCGCCAGAGCAGGAGGTGGCACTATGCTCTCGCAGCTCTGTCCATGCAAGGTAACACTGCTTTGCCACCGCTGTTTCCGTCCAATCCTAAGGCACAACGAGTTAACACCGTGGCTTTTCCCGTCGTGGAAGCCCCTCAAAACCTCGTCCACTCTCTCTCTCTGCCACTGAATTGAGCCCGATCTTTCTCCCTCCTCACTGAGGCAAAGCTTCTCATTTCTTCATCATCTTTATCATCATTCCATGTCATTTTCATTTTGCTAATATGAGCTCTTGTCGTTGCCCGTCGCCTCCAAAGCGCGCTCTGAGTGCCGCCACCGAGTCATCTTGCTCTCCGGTGAGCTCCTTCCGCTTTTATGTGCGTCAGCACATGTTCTAGGGTATAGGAAGTAATTCCCCTCAATCTATTTTATTAGTCGTTCATAGGAACCTTTGGAATTTGGATTTTTCGTAACTCTGGCTGAAAACTGCTCTTTCTTCCTCTTCTCCGGTCTGGTGAGACATTGTCCAATTCTTTCCTCTCAGAGCATCCTTTGGTCATGCTGAAGCTTCTCCGGCATTCACTGCTATTCATTTTCCTTATATCATCCTCTGTATGTGAACCTCTTATCGTCAGCGTTCGGTCATCATCACCGAAGCTCCACAGAGCTTCTCCGGTCCTCTCATTGGTTCCTGTAGGTTCCTTGTACCTCGTAGATACTTACACATGCTTTAGTTTGCTCAATGCACTGTCGAGTCGTTGTAGCTGCATGTGCCGTAGCACCACCACCGCACCTCACCGTCGCGCCTCCACTACAGCCCATCTCTAGCCGTGTTCCGACTACCCATGGGACCAGTGAGCTCTGAGGAACCCATTTCTAGCTTTAGATCGCGCGGCCAAGGACCACAGCATTGGCGATTCGCAAGGAAAAATCACGGAGAGCGCTCTACTTGGACAGACACTGTAGATTGATCATTAGGGAAAATCTCAATTGTTTAAGGTTTAATAATTGCTTACTATCGGAATAGTTGTCGGTAACTGCATTAATGCTTGGTCATTTAATCGCTGTGAGTCTATGATGCATGGGTCCCATGAACCGAAAACGAGGAGAGGTTTTGAATCTGGATTTATTTAGAGACACTGACATGCATGCTCGGGGCCTTAAGTGCATAGTGTGCATGGCGATGGACCGCGCATAGTGCCTGTGAACCTTCGGTCCATGCACTGTGCCATGGACCGGGACTATGATAGGTGGACCCCACATGTTAGTAGGAATTCTCCAGGAAATAAATGAAAAATAAAAATACTATGCAATGGACCCCACATGTCAATGACAGAGGATAGGCTAGCCTAGGTATAAAAAGTATTTAATACGTTTAGAAATTTAGAAATTATGAAATGAATTACTTTTTCACTAAAAATGGGTTAAACTTCAAAAATTCATAAGTAATTCATTTTAACTCAAATGTAGTCAAATTAATTTTCTTCGTTTCCATTTTTACTTTACTTTAATTTGGAATAGGTTTTAAACATGTTACTATCATACAAAATGTTTATAATTGAATTATTTGTACACTAATGACTTTAACATTGAAAAATTCATAGAAAATTCAAATGAACTCAAAATGAACTAAATTTTTCAACTAAATTCATCTAAAATCATAATCTCACTACTGTATAATTCTCATTGCATATTTGAGCATTTTTATTTTGCTTAGTTTTCTCGCTGTTTATTTGATAACGTGTTTTCTTATATCTTGAATTGGTCGAAGTGAGTGAATACGCACCAGAGGCTGAGCAAGTGGACATTCAGCAAGGCAAGCATCAGTTTTTATTTATTTTGCATACATGTTGATCCCAGAATTTCTACTTTAGTTACTTTGAAATGTGATTATACTTGATTGCATGCTATTTTTAAATATGGATATTTTGTGAGTCTAGTTAACAATGTCCTAATTCTTGCAAGTTATCCTTGATATTTCCATACAGCTATGCTTAAGATAGTTGTCTTGTGTTATTACTTATCCTTTATATGTTTGCTTAGCCATGCAAGTCAGTAGATACGTTAGTTCGATTGATGGGGTTATCTCATTAATCGTGGGAGGCACTGAATAATTTTTACTTTTATGCTTTTGTCCAGATCATCGCATCTAGTTTTGAGTTTAAAAGTTGTTCATTTAAAATTGATTTTGATTTGGACAAGTGGCTAGTAGTGTGGGTGCCACCATGCACGAGAATCGGGTACCGTGGAAAGACTTGTCTCGATCATTAAGGACCGAACCTTGGGCTGTCACTCCAGGTACCACTTGTTCTTCCATACACGGGGTATGGGCACCACTTGGTTAAGTAAGGGGAGGGTTTTATTGGGTTGGAAGACAGGTGGTGTGAGGACATCATGTGTGTGATCATGTGTTGTTCGTAGGTATCCGATGCAATTTATAAGGGGGAATCAATATTTTGCCCTCCTCTTAGTTGGGATTTCAAAAAATACCCTCCTTCCCATTGTAATACATTTTTGCCCCCCCTCTTAGTCTATTTCTTCGTTTTTTTCCCTCTTCGTATTATTTTATTAATATCCAACTATTTTCCCTGTTATAGCCATGCGAAAAGTCATTTTTACCCCTCACCCTCCCAGCTCCCAAGCCCGACCGGCCAGATGGCGTCGTCCTCGTCGCCGTCGTGGGTCATCCTAGGCAGCGTCCCGCGCGTGTGTGTTGCTAACGCCGACCACTGGTGCGTGCTGATGAAGAGCGGCACGAGCACGTCGGTGTAGTCGTGGTACAGGTTGCTAGAGAAGTCGCCGTTGGAGAAGAGGAAGGTCGGCACCAAGTGGTTCTTGGTGCACACTGCCGGGGACACAATGCCACCGGAGCCGAAGGGCTTGAGGTTGAACTCACGGACATAGGCCATGGCGACGGGTTCGTGGTACCACGCATACGGCTTGGTCTTCCACTCTTCCTCTTCCTCTAAAACCAAGAGGGGAAAGGGAAAAAAAGCAATCATTAAGCACAAATCACACTCCAAAATTGCGACCGAATCTATCTTGGGTGCTCGGCCGATCCGGAGAAGGCACTCACCTCCCGCCGCCTTGAACGCGGGCTCATATATGGCCACGAATGCTTTTCGATTCAAGCACAGAGCCGAAGCTTCCAGAAACCCGCAGCCTCCCCTTCCGGAAAACACGAAATCCAACCACCCTCTGATCCAATGCCGCTTCTACGATCCAAACTCCAAAAGCATAAAACCAACAACTCGGCAACCGCGACCTCCACCTCTGCCGAGCCATGGACGTCCTGAAGCATGAGCTACAGCACAAGTGCCAGCTCCTCGACGCCGAATTCGGCGGCCACAAGCTCCTCCGCCATGCCGAGATCGAGGCGCGTGAGATCCAGCACCTTCACCTCGCCAAGTGCCAGCTCCTCCTCCAGAAGTAGCAGCACCGGCCCCACCCCGCCACTGTGCCCTCCGCTTCCTCATCTGCCCCCACCGCCACCACTGAAGCGCAAGCCGAGCACCAGCGCGATGCGAAGGACACGCTCCCGAGGGAGGAGATCGTCCATTACTGCGGGCTGCTGCCAACCGCCACGCTCTTGACAAGGGCGATCTGGTAGCGCCTCCGCCGCCTCCACGCCGTGCTCGAGGACCCGCTGCGCTCGCGAACATCGATGCGGGGGAGATCTAGGAGAGGCAGACGAACAACTTCCTCCGTGATATCTAGGCGCTGCGGGCCAAGGCGACGGTGGCGGTGGCGAAGCCCAAGGCCGAGAGGAGGGAGGGCGGGGACGAGGAGAGGGAGGTATGGGGACTTGTCGGAGAGGTCCGGAGGTATGCTTCTTGTTCTTGTTCTTGATGGCGTTTGAGCTGTGTGCATCTCTGAGTCACAAAGATACCAGATTGTGATTTGGATTGCTTCGTTGGGAGGGTGAGGGTAAAAATGTCATTTCGCATGGCTATAACTGTAAAAACGGTTTGATATTAATAAAATAATGCAAAGAGGGCAAAAAACGAAGAAATAGACTAAGAGGGGGACAAAAAATGTATTACAATGGGAAGAAGGGCATTTTCTGAAATCCCAACTAAGAGGAGGGCAAAATATCAATTCCCCCAATTTATAATGTGCAAGGGAGCACTATTTTTATTTTTGTTCATTGTATCGGTATTTCCAACACAACTTGTGTGTTCGCTTAGCAAGTTCTATATATAGCTTGTATTGAGTTTGGGGTTCATCTCGCAAGGGTGATTCAACTCAATAAGACCATCTTGCTGAAAAAATAACGAGTTGCGATCTCCCCGGCCGGCATACCTCCTTAGGAAGTGTGTCATTATCCGAAGGCTTACGGGCTAATCGACTTGTATGGGTAAAGCTATACTCCTCTGCAGGGAACTAATTTATTCGAATAGTCGTGTCCACGGTTATAGACGACACTTGGTTTGAATGACATCAATGATAGACTCTAAATTAAAACTTGACATGGGTCAACGCTTGGTATCAGCATGACCTATTTGGCATGCATTTTAGTTACCAAGGTGGGCTGCCACTTTGGTATTGCTTGATCTATGTCTATGATATTATCATTTACACTTCTTTTGATAAAATTGTGGTTGTTAAATAGCATTTACAAACTAGTATGTGTAGGGCTGAAAATTATTGTGTTTTCTACAAAACTAAGCCAATACAGACTCTCTTTTGATCATCCTCTAGCATTTGTAATTTTTATTTGTGTAAGACTTGCGAGTACCATTGTACTTAACCAGATTGTCCATTTTGTTCAGGTGAGGAAGATTATGCTCTCGATTCATTCGTTAGCGCCAATTTTGGCGACACTAACGAATGACGTTGTTTCTAACCCCACTCGGTTGACTTTGGTAGTTGGACACACCTTGCTGGAATTTTTGCTTCATAATACTTTGTTTTCTGCTGCGTACTTCTTGTCGATGTTTAAATTTGGCCGGTCGGTGACTTGTGTAAATTATGGACATAAGTCCTAGTTATGGATGAGACTTTGTAATGTTATGTATGCCTTGTGTATGACCGTGATCAATGTTGATAGAGATATGTGCATGTTAGCCGCTGATCTTGGGACCTAACACGAGACACATATCCGAAGATTTAAAATGCTATTTGATTCATTTAAGTATGGACTCGGACTGCTAAGAATCGGCTTGGTGCATACGCCATCGAGTGGTATGCGGGTCGATTATCTAGTTGTTGTCAACCAGGACTTCATATTTACCTGGATTAAATTGAATTTTAGATCCTGGAGACTCAGAGTTATTTACGTATGATCTAGAAGGAATAGTTCATATGTAAATAACCCAGGGTCCCCACATGTTTCGACCAGTGATATCCGACCAGGGACACATTTAGAATGACATCATATAAGTTAAAGACCTTCACCAACAAGTCACATACTTGTTAATCTTTATAACTGATAATTCATTCAAGGAACATAATAACATCTATTCTATAAATCATAAACATAGATGTGATACAATCATCTCTATGATTGCCTCTAGGGCATATCACCAATGCATTCTGTGTATTGAGTTATTTCACCAGTTTAAGATTATCACGTAGATGATTTTCTCTAAGTTGTTTTCAGCTGAAAAACGTAATTTGCTTTTTTTGTAAAGTATTTGGATCTTGTGGGTTGTTGCAAACTCCCTTGTTTCCCTCGTCTCTACTTTTCCCTCTTTTCTTTTGGTAAGCCCAATCACAACTTGAGATGGTCAGCAACAACATCAATCGCAGTAGTGAAGCTAAAGCATCCAATGCGAAAGTTGGTCTCAACACCAATACTAGCAATGTCAGTGCCGAAGGTAACCAGCAACGGTCGGCAGCAACATTTCAGAATTTGAATCAGTTTCTCACCACCCAGACTCAACTCATGCAACTGGTAATGCAACAGATGAACAACAATAACGTTTGCTCAGCCACTGCTCCTACAACTCATCAACAGTGTCCCTATGACGAGTTACTAATGATGAGGACATGACCCCTATGGATACAACCATATTTGTTATGCTTGCTGTTCCAATTACAAGAGCTCGTACACTTCACTTAAATTATCAAGTGAGCTCGTTTTTAGGAGTGCCTTTTTATTATATGAACTATATGATGCTACCTAATGATGAAAATTTTTATTTGTGCAGCACCACATCACCTTTTGTCCAAGCCAAGCAAGAGTTCGAGCTGGACACGTTTTGGAATCCAATTCGGCCTCCAGAGACAACACCGACTTCAAATGTGTATAACATTCACATACGGAGTCCGTTGGAGGTCCACGAATAGTTGATGGAAAGATTATCTTGTCCTCTTTCAAACAGATCTTGCCCTACCTCAACATTCCTTCTAAGCACTCCCAAATCGCCAAAATAGTCCAACAATATTTCTGAATCCAAGGCAAACGGGTGCTGTGCCACCTCCACTAGGCCCATGGGCCTTGTAACCCTACGTGCTTGCGCCCACCTTGTTGGCCGCTACCCCCTGCCTCTCTCCTTCATATATACTCATGTGTGCTACACGTTAGAGTTTGGATTTTGTTTAGTTAAAAGTAAGCTACATTGCAACTTCCTGTATTAGCTTGTGTCGATTAAACCAACCATAATACCACTTTAGAATCCCACATTATCGAGTATTTTAATCATATTCACAATTTCAGATTGCTTATTTATCATGTTCTTGCTTGTTCTTCGATTGCATGCAGGAATAAACCTTTGTGGCCAGATCGATCGTGCTTCTAGCAATGTTGATAACAATCACGGAGTTGGTTTAGCGATTGCGGGCATATTGGTCATATGCGATTGGTAGCTAAATCATGAGAGTCATCTCCACCAAATCGAATTATCCATCTTATCAAAAGATCGGGACACCCATTGTCTCATCAACCAAAGATCAAGCCACCAGTAGTATCTCATTATGATGACATGAGCCACTTTCTTCCTGAAAGTCACCATCAAGGGAAGTACGTTATCTGCTACACATGTGGTGAACAAGGACACTTCGCCTACAGATGTCCTCAAAAGGGTAAGCTAGAACAAGATATCCATTGTGTTAACCGTGACAGGGTCAGTCACAATTTCACCAAGTATTCTAAGAGGAAGGTAATTCAGTATAAAGTTTGCAACCATTGTGGTAAGGAAGGGCACTTTGTCAAACAATGCCCCACATAGAAACAAGCCTTCTTGGCACCAAGAGAAACTTCAACACTAGAAGCCAAACCAAAAGTACCTCGGACACCATACCAGGCAGCAAGGATCTTTCAACCCGTCATAAGAAGCCGAGCCAGCCATGTCATTGTAGAGGAAGCTCAGGTTGAGCACAAGCAGTTGCAGAGTTGGCCATTTAACAAGCCTAAGGATTGTGCATGTATTCACTGTGGAGATATAGGACACAGTGTTATTGAGCACTAAATAAATTGCTCTAGCTGTAAAGGAAATCATCCCCTCGGAGATTGCCCCATGAGAAACATTACTTCTTACCTATGTGAAGGCCAAGATCACTGCCCGTTTCAATGCCCATTGGATCCGATTTTGACCTCTGTAATACAACAACAGCGAGAAAGTTACAAAGCCGCATTCATTCATGAATCAACAAAACAAGGAAGGACCATAGCTACATCTACCAAGTTACCTCAAGAATTTGAGGAACAAAATTTCAATAAGGTCAATCACAAGATACTCAATCCAGAAAACACCTGCCGTCAGCTAGATAATTCCCACAAAAGGAAGATGGTATATCAAGGACAATATGTTGCAAGCAATTCCAAGGCTCATGTGAACCAACCTCAAAAGAATAAGACATCAAAGGCAAGAATACAATGCTTTAGTTGTCATGATATGCGACATTTTACCAATGAATGCCCACAAAGACGCTTAGCAGTCACTCCGGACAGCATTCCAGAAGCTACCTTGATCACAACCATAACCCCAATAGCAAGCAGTAAAAGTAATAGAAGACACATATGCCAACTGAGGAAGCTGAATGTCTAACTCGAAGCAAAGTACACTGAAGCAACCCGTCAGAAAAAGAAGCAACTTCGAAAAGCAAATAACGTCTGAGGGTAGAGTTCCCCAATCTTTTTCCCTGTCCGTCCGAATCTTGGGGTCGAGATTCCTTCTAAAGGGGGTAGGTTTGTAAAATAACAATTTTCAGAGTCTTTTTCAAGCTTTAAAAATAAAAGGAACAATTTGTAATTTATTGGATTAATTTAAAGCTTAATTTGAAATTTCAAAAAATGAAATACATTTTAAATGATTAAAATAAACTTCAATTAAATTCAAAATTATTTTATTCAATCTTTTCAGGTTCCAAGGATTTTTGTGGAATTTTCTGATTTTTTTTATTTTTTTTCCGGATTTTTTTTTCTTTTTCTCTCTCTTCCTTCATCTTCTTCCTATGACTGTTTCTTTTTTGTGCTCTGTCTTCCAACCGAGCTGTTGCGTCGTGCGCCTTCCCCCTTGTCGGCCATGTGACCACCACCACCACCGAGCCCGCCCGCCACCACCGCTACCACCTCCTAGCCCACCTCACCTCCATCTGTTGCCAGTTGCCTAACCGCGAGCTCGAGCTCTAGCCCCGCCATGGCCAGCCACTACTCCTGTTTACTTTTCTCCGCGCACGTGGTACCTGTAACACCCCAGCCCAACATGAGCCTAGAATGCTACTAAACTAACAATATAACAATTTAAAACTAAGATATTTTTACTAAATTTCGACAGAACCTCCTTTGTATAGCTAATTATACCGGAGGTTCCAACAGTTAAATATATCATAATTAAATAATCCAACATCCATCATAAACAATGGGCATCTAAATATATGCTAATCACCTAAAGCATAATTAAAGACATCCAAAATATGCTACTCATCACTATTACAAATAATCGAATGCATGAAGCATAACCATAACAAATCCTTCAAGCAATTTGCTCATTTATTAAGGCACGATCTAAAATTTAATCAACTATAAAAGATTCATGGTAGTGTGTGTCCGAACTTATGACTATTCCCTCCCATGCATGTCGTTCTTGTAATGGGTACCTAAAACAACAAACAACAGCAAGAGTGAGTCCACAGACTCAGCAAAGTACAAATAAAAGACATTATAATACACAATTATAACATCAGCATCCATTCCTAAATCTTTACATTATAACATATCACATGCTTATGCAATGCACAATGCATACTTTCTCTTTAACTCTCTTTGCATTTTACCAGTAATGCAGGGTATGCAACCGCCGATGCATACCCATGCCTGTGCTCGCAAGCACAGGGACTAAGAGCTCAATACTCCGCAAGTAATGGGGACCACAGGCCCACACTCCACAAGTGTGGGGACCACAAGCCTGTCATATACATTACGGGGATCTCAAAGAAATACTTGGTCACCACGTGACCAAGCCTCAAATATGATAGTAACATGCACATGAGCAATTACACTATCCATCTTTAACATGTATTAACAGCAGCATCAAACATGAATAATCTTACTCATACCTCTAGCATTCACAATCATTAACATACATTTCATACTAGCAACCATGCGTAGCTAATATGTACCAAATACTTGCAATCACAATCAAACACTCATAATTAATCTATCAATCAAAGTACTTGCCTCAACCGTGAGACAGAAGACAACGACAGAAAAGCTCTAGCCCCAGTGTTCACCACCACCTGGCAACTGTAAAACAATATACTAAGTACACTAATCAAAAGTGTACAGCATTGCAATAGAACAAAACAAGAACAAGCATCCCTAATCGAAACCGAACAATTAATCATTATGCTCTCAAATTCTCAAATCTGTCCAAACAGACCGTTGTTAAGGAAAAATTTATAACTTTTGATTCAAGACTCCAAAAGCCATGAATCCAATTTTCCTAGAACCTACACAAGCCTAGCTAAAACTTCTCAGGTGATCGAAAGATTAAATTACCAAATCTAATCCTTTGATTTTAATCCCGAAGACTGTTCTATCATCTTCGGTAAATCTGACTTGGGAAAATCATAAATTTTGTTTGGCACAACCAAACACATTGTTCTAATACTCTCTGAAAACTACAGAAAACTAGCTATCTCAATAAAATTATCACAAATATTCCTACTGTGCAACAAAGGTTGCAAATAGTCCAGTAAAACTCTTCTGTACACAACAGAGGGACCCAATTCGGCCGTCTCCAAGACCAAATTTACAGATCTATGTTCGTTGCACAAGTCCTGAGACTGAATTAGCACCCAGTCTTGCGAAATTCATAACTAATTCATCGATTATCCAAAAAATTATGAATTAGGACTTTCTGGAAAGTTAACGCAATTCCCCATCTAACTCCAGGAGACCCTAAACACAGATTCTGCATAGAACTATCTCAAACTTCATGGCGTCAGCAGATTCTGATTAAACCGATCTACTACAGACTTCCATCTAACATATGGAGACATTACGCACAAGATCGATCTACCAAAACTAATGGGGTCATGAATTTACCCACAAGACGGACGGGATGCCGCTGAAACCTCCGCCAAGACCTCCCCCACCTTCTTCCTCTTCCTTCCTTTTCCTCTCTTCTTCTCCTTCTTCTTCCTCTCCTTTCTTTCTCTTCTTCTTCCTTCTCTTGGTACAAGAGTGGCGAGGGAGGGTGGTGCCTCTGATACCATGTGCTACAATGCATGTGGTACTGTAGCAGAGGCTAGGGTTTTGGGGAAAGACACCCCCCTCTTGACTCTACTAAAAATGCCAGCCCATTTGGCTAGGACGCCTTGGGCCGAAAGCCCAAGGTCCAATCCTCCCTCAAAAGATTCTGAATTTTTTGAGTAATTTTCCTTTCCAATTTAATGTTGTTCTCTCTAAACTTTATTGCATTCATTTGAATATTCGGGATATTACAAAAAAAACCCTCTAATCCTCTGTTAAACTCTTTTCTATTTGGTCCTTCTCCCCAATTTAAATATTCTCTCTCGAATACTCTTTCGAATCCATCTGGGGTATTACAGCACCAAAATCAAATATGTCTGAAGAATAACATTACCACTAACCTCGCCCACATCATGCCTCCATCAATTGCACATTTCCTCCATCAATTGCATTCAATTTTACATTTCTCCACCATTCCTCATTTGCAAACTAAAATCTGTTGCTTTATTCCCACGGCGTTCCTCGTCGACTCATGCATCTCCTCCATAATATAAAGAGAGCATTGCATGTCCCTCGCTTCCCTTTTCTATTCGCCCCAAGACCCATCGCCTAACTCCTCTCCATTTGCTCAAAATGCATGACGCCACCCATTGTCTTCCCTAAGTTTGGCGATGACATCCTCGCATTGATCTTTCTCTCGTATGATCCTCCGACAAACCAACCATGTCACGTTGTGTTCCCAATAATCCTCTTCCGATCCCCTACCTCAATTTTGAAAATCCGTCACCAGAGCATACTCGTCACCGTCGCTCCATCAACACCGTCGCCGGCCGTCGTGGCGCCACCACTCCGGTGATCCTCCCGTTTCCCTGAGCGGCCCAGCACCATCCCCATCTCTGGGCACAGCCCGTGCTCACCCTATTTTCCTCAGGGCATCATTGCCCCGCCGCTTTCACCGCAAGCCCAGTGTGTCACCACTGCTTGTGGAGCCACCGCTGGCACCTCGGGCCACCCCCAATGTTGCCGCCACCGCCCATAGGACCCCCATCCTAGTGGGGTTCCATTTTGGGGGTTGCCTACCGCCGTCATCCCTCCCCTCACCGGCATTGCCTCCATGCCTAATGCGGCCAGGAACTACTCTGTTCTTCTTCTCTGTGCAAGTCGCTGTACCTTGTTCTTTGAGTCTATGACACCAATGTTCGACTAGTCATTGACCCTTCCAATTCCTTCCTAGTCTTTTTTGGTATTTCACTAGCAAGTGGACCTATGAAGTCATACTCCCAATACTTTTGCTCTTCACTATTAAATATCAGAACAGTAAACTCTAGAACAATCTATTTTAAAATTTTCATCATTTAATGTGATATTCAAACTTTCGGATGCTCATTCTCCTTCATACGAACTCCGAATCAGTCAATTTTTTCTCCTAAATTCCTATAAATTTAATATCTTCCTTCTAGTATTTATTTTGTATTTTATTTGCTTTCTGTTATTTATTTTGCTTCAATTCGCGCGTGTCGAGTCCGATGTTGCCGACACCAGTTTGGACCAACGGGAACATGTAATCTCACCCTTCGACGAAGGTGAGTCTCCTTTGAACATTCTGTACCCATAATTTTTATATATTTTTTCAGTTTTAAAGTATTACGCATTGCTATTTCACTTAAAATGATGAGTTTAAATTGTAGGTTGTTAGTTAATCCTAACTTGATATTGTCATCATTTGATGTTGATTATCAATGATCCTTTGTCGCCCTAGTACATAAAATCCTTAGTAATGAATAAATTATTATCAGATAATGGAAATACAATATTGCGGAATTGGATGAATACAGTGAAGGACATTTTTGTGGATTATATAGATTGTTCAGAATGAATATAAAATTTAACTTAGTGGAACCAATTATATCATGGAAGTGTCTAAACATGAAGTACTAATTTGATTATCTAGGATCAAAAGGAGAGATTGGATTTAAACTAAATTTTAGTTTAATTATACTGATTATAGTAAATGATTGTTGGAAAATTAGTATTGTGAAATTGATCCAATAAAGGTGGCGATTAAAAGAATAAAAAGATGGATTTTCATAACAATTCATGATGATAATCTTGGTGAATTGGTTGAATCATGTAGATGTAGGGTCACGTGTAGGCTACGATAGCAACAAATCAAAATTTTCTACTACGTAAACCAGGAAGCCAAGCAAGTAGGTGATCATAGATCGTTACCACCAAACGCGCAGAGCAGCGGAAGAAGGGTTGGAGCAGCCTGGTCCAACATAGAGCGTGTTGATGTAGTGATCGTAGTCGATCGTCTAGCATCGAGCACGTCAGTGCGGTGGTCGTGGTCAATCGTCTCCTCCAGCGGCCTTTGCAGTTCCTTGTGAAGATCACGGATCAACCTCAAGTGCAATAGCAACTGCAATAGCACCTCTACAGTATCCACACGTCCAACGAAGGAACAACCATGCGGTGGTGTGCTAGCACCATGTCACACGACAGAGCTCTCAGGAAGATGGCGGCTAGGGTTTCGGTGGAACAACTCAACTCACGACTTTCGTGTGTCTCATCTGTTACATTCACACACATCCCAATAGCCTCATGCATCTCCTTATATAGTGCTCGTGACGGATCCTATCCGAACATGTTTGACGAATCATATCCATACTGGATTGTTCCAACCCGTTAAGTGTGTGACCCTGTAGGTTCATGCGTAATCGGTTGTGACTCAGAAACCCTTTCCGATCACGAGTCATTAGCGGTTCCTAGCAGGACATAACGATTCCCGAATACACACAAATTATATCGGACGAACCGTAGTGCAATATGATCTACGACCAGGTCCTATCTCTATACGACCAGTTCGTATTTGGTCACGACAAGTTGGTAACTCCTTACGACCAGGTTTTGACCACTCTATGATTACGTTCGACCAGTCTACGACCAGCTCGTATCTCCATACGACCAGTCCGTAACTAATCAAACTAAGTGACCTACTCGTGTATTCTTCCTTTGCCTCACGATGTCTGGTTGAACTCCAGGTAAGATGTTGTGTCATCCATGGACTATTCAATACTTTCTCGATCAAGTGTTGGACAACTTCACGTGGTCGAACACTTCGACCACTAATGGCATGGCCATGCACTTTCTTTATCCGACCACAACGAGGGGCCCAGAGACATCTCTCCTGTTATGCTAGGAGGGGCAAATCTCATATCTGACTAGTCACATTCCTCCGCATGTTTCATAGCATACCTGAAAGCTACCTTTATAGCTACCCAATTACGAGTAGCGATTGGCAGCCCCTAAGATTGCTATTACACATGTAGGAAACCATGTTGATCTCAGGTCTAAGGATTATACATCATCATTGCTTGTGACCAACTAACGACACATAGAATCATAACAATCTCAACAGTGTCTCAAGGTGGGTCAATCCAACCCCATGTTCTCTAATATGTGTTCACATTATTGATTTGATATCCCTATATCTATGACCGGTGAAACATGATCATCAATCAATACAATGTGCTGGTCGATAGAGTCAATAGTGTTCCAACCATTGACATCCGACCAGGGATACATTTAGAACGACATCATATAAGTTAAGAGTTTCACCAACAAGTCACATACTTGTTAATCTTCATAACCAATGATTCATTCAAGGAACAGGATAACACATTATCCAATATTATGAACATAATGAAATATAATCATCTCTATGATTGCCTCTAGGGCATATTTCGAATAGTAGAATGCATAAACTTTGTGGAATTTGTTGGATCATAGAAACATATCATTGTTGGATTATTGGAATACATCGTTATCGGATTACATCATTGTTGGGTAAAAGGAATATATCATTGTTAGATTATAGGAATATATCTTTCTTGGATTATAGAATTATATTATTGTTGGATTACAGGAATATATTATTATGGGATTATGGAGATACATTATTGT
This sequence comes from Phyllostachys edulis, assembly GCA_036346405.1. NCBI lineage: Eukaryota > Viridiplantae > Streptophyta > Magnoliopsida > Poales > Poaceae > Phyllostachys > Phyllostachys edulis. Next base: position 30,161,376 of record CM070565.1, on the reverse strand, counting down.
TGGATTATAAAAATACATTATTGACGGATTAGTATAAAACGGTAGAACTGCTTAGACAAGCTATATCGGTCATGTTTATCCTATGGGTGGGAATTATTAATACTATTTATGCATATCAGTTTGAGAAATGTATGGCAATAGGTATTGCCATTGGTTTTCAAAATAAAATAAAATGGTAAAAATCTATTTAGACTTGGGTGGGTGGTAAGGTCAGGAGGGTGCAGCCAGAGTACGAGAACTTGTATTGTGTAAAGTTCTGCCCAAGTCATATTAAGGACCGATGCTTGTGACTATCCAAACTAAGCTCTACCATACAACCACGTGTCCTAAATGAGAAGGACCTGGCCAACTAATTTACTATGTTCTAGCATTACGCCTGCAAGCTGTAGTTGATAGGTGTTCCTTTTTGGGATTGTGCAGACGATGGTAATTGACATGCATGTCTATCAGGGCTTGCTCTGGGCAATGGTAATAGACATCCATGTCCGAACAGGTTATCCCCCATAACGGTGGGCTCCAGGTCGATGGTAAATGAAGTCCATGACTTGGGGTTAAGCTCATCGGGCGGGTTGGTGTTAGAGCGTGGTATTGTAAAGGCCTTGTGATAATCGCTTAATCGCACGTCCAAGAAAGCATGTCATGACCGACATTATTAAGTTGATTATCTCGTGTGGGCCAAGCTGTACAATCTCTATAGAGTGTAAAACTATTTGAATAGCCATGCCAACGGTCAAGAGTGGGCAAGGTGCGTTTTCACATGGTAGATTTTGGTTTTGATTTCAAAAGAGTAAATTTTGGGAACCGAGAGCAGTTGGAACTCTCGGGTAATTTTCTGGCAGCTAGAGCTAGTTGGGCAGCTAGAGACGTATCCTTTGAACGTTGGCGGCTTGAGCCTTGATACTAGTGGTTGGTAGCTAGAACCTCCACTAGCGATATAATTTATTTATTTATTGAAACTACGTTTGTCAAATGTGCTTTATGAAAACTGTTGAAACTAAAATATTGCTTTGTGCAAAAGAACTATATAAGCCTTATTTGTTAAAGCTATGCATGTGCATTTTTTCCAAGACTCGCGGAGTACTTTATGAACTCACATGCTACACTCAAAATAAATCTTAGAAGCCTTCAATGATGCCGAGGATGACTACGACTATTTTGTCTGTGGCTTTGATGAAGGGCATCCGGAGTACTAGGTCGCGCTTCCCAGTTGAATGCCAGTGGACAATTTGATGGGTCACCACTCGGAGTTTATCATTCGTTGTTTTCGCTGCTATAAGACTTAAGGTCATGTGACCTATATTGTAATAAGTAGCCATAAGGTCGTAATCAGTTGTTTATTAATGTTATTTCGTGATTCGAACTTGTTATCAATGATGTTTTTACTGTGTGCACTAGCTGCTGATATGGGACTAGTGCAGAAATACACAGAGGGTTCAGATTGTTCCTAGTGATCTGACTTTTGATTCACATTTGTTAAAAATTTCTTACCAGGGGAGTGAATACAAGGCCATAATGCTGCTACCATCAAAGTAGGACCTTCCTTAGTGTGCACCACAAAAGCATCTGAAGGGTACTAGGAATCAAGCTCATCTCCAGGAGATACCCCCTCAAGCTGACTACCTTGGACTGATCCCCCAATCAACTTAGAGTCAGACACCTGCTATTCAAAGGACCCCTTTTGATCCACTTCAAAATTAGGAAAGCTAAAAGCTAAAGGCATCACTGCTAGGGCTTGGCTCTCTAAATTGAACTACACAATCTAAGTACAACCATCCTCTTCTCCAAAATCCAAATTAGTTTGCTTTCTAACCTTATTTTTTATAGAACCACCCTCACTTTTTTGGTCAAAAGTTTGATGTGATTCCCCTCCAAATTTTTCAGCCATTTTTTCCCAACTGGTCTTGTGATTACTGCCATTAGACTCGTCTTCTTCTTCATCATCTTCTTCCTCTTTCCTGTTACCATGGGGTTTGTGGCTTAGACCACTGTAGGATCCCCCTTTCTTAACAAATACCACCCCTTCAGCTTCAAACTTAATCTTATACCCTACTGAATTAATAAAGATTTCTATAAAACAATTGATACTAGTAGGATCACGATAGAGAAGTTTCACCCTAATTGGATCAATCCTCATTAGGCTAATTTCATCCACTTATTGGTTCCCCAACAGTGCTAGCTATCTCTTTAACTATATTTCCTCTAACTTTGCAGATAAAGGAATCCCAGAAATCTTGACCCAAACTACAAACAGAACAAAAGAGACTTCAGGGTCTAAAATAGATTTTTCAATTTTAGCTTTGATTGAATGTAGATCTAATTCTACTCCTCCTACTTTAGACCATGTATCCAAAATCTATTTTGAAGGGAAGACCATAGCGTATTCAAAATCAGATATCTTACAAACTTTCCAATCCCAGTTTGCTTGTATGAGGTGTTTCAATTCAGCTTCTATTCTCTGCACCGTAGCCACCCCTTCTTTAATACCAATCACACCTGTAGCAGCTTGTTGCTTCGAAACCTGCAACCCAAGAATTTGCAAGCTATAGAAACCCTTACTAGGAATCCCAAAACCAAATAACTTCAATCCCTAATTCCTCTTATCACCTGGACACCCTGAAGTCATATGGCTAGTTTTTTTAAACTTACAACAAACTGGTGGGTTACTGCATCTCGCTTGATGATGTCCGGCTTTCAAACACCGAAAACAAGTAACCCTATCTTCAGATCTAAGCACCCCAGTGTTTGGGCCAATATCACCCCATCTTTTTTTTTATCACCCCCTTTACCAAAACTCGCAGATTCATCCCACTGAGAGCCAAATCTCTTTCTACGAGATCTAAAATTATCCCCTCTCATAGTGAAACCTCCCCTAACCTCACCTCTCGAAAACTCAACTCTGCGGAACCCCCCTTCCTTAATCAAGTTCTCTTTACGAGTATCGTCTTGCCACCCCTTGGATTGAGAATAAGTACAATTATCTGCACCCCTCCCCCCCCCTCGAAGACGCACAAGAATCAAATCAAGATTGATCAGCTGGATAAAAACCTTGTTGCGTACCTGACCTCTGAAATCCCCTATGTTGATTCTCCTGAAACCGTCTCTTCTGATCTTGATCTCTCCGCAATTTCTCCCAAAGTACATCTTCCGCCAACAGGTCATCTTCCTCCATCCACTCATCAGGAGCACTGTGCTTCCCCCCTAACTAGTGATGAGAACCTTCCGCCAAAACGCCGCAGAGGTCTCCCCCTGTCTCGATCCATCACCCCTTCTCTCACAACTTCTGTGAATGATCACTCCAAAGGTTGAGGATCTCGGATTTGCCAAACCACTCTCGCTCGCGGTCCCTATCAACATATTTCACCTCTCTAAGTGGGGAACCCAAACTCTCCCTGGCAAAACAACTTCAGAATCCAATGCCACGAGGAGATAGGGATCCTGCTCCAGGAAAGGTTGAATAGGTCATGGAGAGATGTGCCAAATCTATGGGCCGACCTGTCTTTGTGAGAACCAGGAAGCTTGACGCCCAACTCGTGATGTCACGCTTCAACAATTCTATCCTCCGCAATAGTGTCCGCAGGACCCTCCCAATCTGGTGCAACCCCGTCGGCGAGAACCTTCGAGGAGCGTTGATCCGTGGGGGACCCGACTGCCAGAGTGAAGTCGGCGGCGGAGTTTGGAGTCATGGAGTTTCTTCCTGTAGTCCTTCTCCAGTAGTTTTTCGGATTGAGGAAAAATATGCGTCTCCTCCTCCCTTCCTCCTCGCCGCCGCCGTCGGCGGCCGCCGACCGGCCCACGGTGGTGGCAGGGCTTCTTCTTCTCGGTGGTGGCGCCTGATCTGCATCGTACTCCCGACTCCCGATGTCTACCATCGATTTCCAACGGTGTGGACTTTTGTCGGGGTTGGATCTGGGGCCCTTCTCCGCCGGCTCGTCTTCGGGCACGGCGATCTGGGGCCCTTCTTCGCCGGCTTCTTTTGACGGCGCAGTTTCGTCGATGGCATGACGACCGAGGTGGCGCGGTGCAGATCCAGATTTGGTGCAGTTGGTAGAGATCGCGATGGCTCGGTGGTGGTGGCTTGTGCGGCGCTCGACTCCTCCCTGGTGGACGGCTTTTAACTAATAGCGTGACGCTGCGGTGGGCGTCGCCTTCCTTTGGTGCTGACGGCGGTTGGCCGTTGGGGATGTTACGGACGTCGTCTTGGCGATCTGGCCTTCATTAGTTGGATCCAGTGACGAGATCGTGCCGTGGCGTGGTCTTGGAGTGCTGGTACCTTCGATCTGGGGTAAAAACTCTTGATCTGACCTTCGCTGGTTGGATCCGGCAACGACGTCGACCTGAGCGGCGTTACCTTCTTGAAGGCGTTGCTTTGGAGAACCGATACCTAAGCTCCGGAGTGAAAACTCCTGATCTGACCTTCACTGGTTGGATCTGGCAACGACGTCGACCTAAGCGGCGTTACCTTCTTGAAGGTGTTGCTTTGGAGAACCGGTACCTGAGCTCCGGAGTGAAAACTCTTGATCTAACCTTTGCTGGTTGGATTCGACGACGACGACGTGAGTTATATCCCTTCTTGGAGGCGTCGCTACGGAGATTGTCCCATCATCACCTCTTTGCTGCGCAGCTGCTGTTCGCGTGTGGACGATCTACTAGTTGGTCCCGAAGGCAGGGCTAGATGGTCTTTATTTAGGCTAGCCTTTGCATGACAATTTGTTTGTCATTGTTGGCTTTTGACCGTTTTTTGTTTTAAGTTTTTAGCTGATGGTGTGTAATGACTGTGTGCATCTCTAGTTGGTGCAGAGGTCGAAAGTTGTATTTCCATTATCTAAAAAAGTCAATCAGCTGCAGTTTCACCTGTTAGCTCAATCTGCCATCCCCCCTTTGATCAAAACCTCTAGACATCTTCAAATAATGAGTCGATTTCTCCACCACTTCCTTGAACGATTGGTTGAATCCATCTCCTTGCTCACGCCCTTGTTCACCACCACCAATTCCCACCCAAGGCCACTCCTCCACTTCAGCTACAAATCGGAAGCCAAAATCACAAGATTTCGCCGCCACAAAACGCCAACCTCCGCCAAAGTTTATGGTCGGAAGAGGTGATTTCTCCCAGATGTGACGAACAGACGAAGTAGTGGTCCCAGATGAGGAAACTGCTCCAACTGATGTGAATCCTCTTGCCCTCCTAACCCTAATCCCCAGTTGGTTCCATCTCTCGATTCGCCACACGCGTACGCCAGCGATGTAGAGAGAGAAAACCTAGGCGCTTGGGCTCAAGGACCAGTAGCATGGACCAAATCTCTACTGCTATGGGCCAGCTCCTTCCAGTTCAAATCCACGGACATGGTGCACCAGAGGAGGAGCCCTGCAGTGCGGTCATCGTCCCATCCCATCCGCAAAACATGATTATCACGTAGTATGGTGGGAACACGGCAAAAAAAAAACAAAAACAAAAACAAAAACAAAAAAACTATCGTAAATAGAGGAAGCTATGCTAGAGGCTATGCTACATCACGGTTCTATTGAAAAGATGTTTATTTATTTCCATGCTATGTAAAATACTATTTGGATAAAAGGAAACTTTTTAGGAAAAAAAATAGGGCATCATGCAAGTAAAAACACAGATTCTCTTCGCGAGGTCTCGAAAAAGTGAAAACCCCAAAAAAGGTCGTTTAGGGCCTTTAAGCGGCCTCGAAGTTTTAGCGGCCGTTTTCGGTTTTTTGCGCTTGAAAAAGGCTATCACGAGCGGTTCTAAATAAGAACCGTGCAGCGCTCATCACGAGCGGTTGAACAAGAACAAATGCGTGATAATAGCCTTCCTGAGCGGTTTTGATGAAAACCGTGCGTGATAATGCGTATCGCGAGCGGTTTTGAACCGTGTGATAATACTACTTATATCACAGACCAACAAATATAGGCGGTTGGCAAATGCGTGATGACGATTCGAACAAATGCGTGATGAGGCTTCCTGTAGTAGTGACGGGCCGGAGACCGCTCCATGTCTACATGATGCTTTTAATTTACCGGCTGGACGACGCCCCTAATTAGAGAATGAAATTAATTAGCGCGTTAGTTAGTCGCGTCTGGCCAGTGGCCAGCTAGACGCGCCACTACCCCTAACCACGCGGCACACACTCGTCCCCTCAACCCTCTAATCCGTCACTTCCATCACGTCTTTGTCTATTATGCATGTGCATGCATACAAGAGATTGGCACGTGAGGGAATCTGATTCCCTCCGCAACACCCTCTCGGCGTCTATTTAATCGCATGAGAGTGTGATTTCACTTCGCTCTCTCGTTGCTCTCGCTCGCTCTCTCGCTTTCTCGTTCTTTCGGTTTCGATTTTCCGGTGACTTATTATTATTTGCCATCGTCATTAGTAGTTATCTCAGCAGGTATGTCTCTCGTCGTACGTTATTTATTTTTAAATTTTGTGGTTAGTAAATTATTCATAGCGAAATTAATCTTACTTAATTTATTAGTTGTAATTTTTAGACGTAGTTAATCAGTTACCAATTAATTAATTAGTCATAAGTACATTGTTTTACTCAATTCATTAGTTTGAAATAGTTAGCCGGAATTAAGTATTAATAAATTAGCAGTCATTAATTAGTCATTAATACTCTAGTTGTAATTTTTAGGACGTGATTAATTTGCTTTTATCACTTACTGGTAATTAATTTAGTACTAATAAATTAGCATTAAAGGGCTGAAGAATAGAGAACAGCCGGTTACCTACTAGAAGATATGCCTATAATATTAAAACAACATTGTGTTTAGGTTAATTGTAAAGAAAGAGGACAAGCGTGCAAACCAAATCAAAACAGACAACAGAATTTTATTTTTTAGTATAAACCACATTATTAACAGATGCAAATGGTTTAAGAATATGCAAATACAAGCGTTGACAGCATAATTAAGCCATGTTTATTTAAATTCGGAATGATCTAGACATAATTTTTTTTCATAGTATCATGTCAAAGTTACCTTTACGCCCATCCCCTCATCCCCCATAATAAGTCACTTCCTTGTCCATGCATGTATGCATGCAAGAGATTAGCCTTAGTTATTTTAGTGGCCTTAGTTAGCCCTAATAATTTATTTTTTCACTAATAGTCTGTTTCTTCCATGTCTTGCAAGCCATGCCTCTACTGGAGCTTCTAGAACACTTCTATGGTGAGAATCACCGGTGCAAGTTGTGGATTGACGGGGATGAGGATGGCCCTTCACCCCTAGCACTTCGGGCTGAGAGGGAATGCTGTGAGCTGGACGCTCGCTACGTCCCCATCCTCTAGGACACGGGCTTGTTGCCCTTTGCGAGGCTGGTCTCCGTTGGACGCCAGTTCACCCTAGACGGTAGTTTGCTGTCAGCACTTGTTGACCGGTGGAGGCCCGAGAAGCACACGTTCCACTTTTGATGGGGTGAGATGATGGTCACCCTACAGGACGTCTTATTCCTGATCGGTCTCCCGATCCGGGCTGAGCCACTTGTTCCACACCGTCCATCGGTGGACTATAAGGCTAGGCTAGGGAACATGTTCGGCATACCTGTGCGGGACAGTGCCTGTGGCTTCCCTCGGACATGGCTAAGGCTTTTCAGCCAGTGCACGGATGAAGCACCCAACAATGTTGTTTGTACGCATCTTGTCGCTTACCTTCTATATCTTTTTGGTTCGGTCATGTTTCCCACGTCACAGGGCAATTGGATGTACCCCAACTTCGTCTGCATCACCGAGTCTTTGGCTGACACGGAGGCTGGGACGATGCCTCAGTACAGCTAAGGATCAGCCGTTCTCTACGCCATATACAGGGGGTTGTGTGATGCTTCAAGGCGTGACACCGATGTCAAGCCTAGCCTTGCTTGTTACTGCGTGCTCCTGCAGCTGTGGAGTTGGGAGCACTTCCCTATTGGGCAGCTGTCCTTCCATAGAGCAGTCCACCCGTACTCCGCATTGCAGGACCCGATAGACAGGCCCACCATGGGCTATCAGTGGACTATTGTTAGCGAAGGACAGACCGGCGAGGTGCTAGTCGTTGTTCCACAACAAGTTCGAGTCATCGCACAATAACGATATCATTTGGGCTCCATGGATTCCATGGACCCCAGACTTCGTGGCCTCACTAGCGCCACACATGCTATCCTTGCAATGCACGTAGGACGCCGAACTTTAGGCCACAACATGCCACCTGGTGTTTACACATATGGTAAAGCCTTATGCACCGTAGTGTGTAATGCGGTAGTTCGATTTGTACCAGGTCATGCCCTTCCCGACGGCAGGATGCTATAACGAGTCATCCACTTGTGAGTCCAACTCCCGTCTGAGTAATGTTTACAATTCATACCTATATCCTCTATTCTAACATCAATCCTTTCAGAATGGAGGCAGTCGTGGGCAGGCCGACATGTTGAGGACTGGCGAGCATTCTAGCATGAGTGGATTACAGCCTGGACTGAGACGATGCATGTCGAGGTCTTGCTGGAGCAGCGACCATACGACGTACAGATATACTGTGAGTACAAGCAGTGGTACGTACCACGATCGCGCACTGGACTCACCCGTACTCCACCAGAGCGTCCGGAACATGTGACGTACTAGGAGAGCCTCTGCCACTAGTACGATCGATACAAAGCTTCGCGGTGTGACAACACCGTGAGACACTTACAACCTCCGGTCATTTCATTCATTATATTTGTACTCTTCGTTATTGAACCTATTTTGTCTCTCACTTTAGTTGGAGCAGGCGCAGCGCATCACAAGCACATCTGAGACAGTCATCCGTAGCCCAGACACAGCACTAGGGTTGGTGAAAACTTTAAAGTATATTTTTGCTGAGGCGAAGAACATAATAAATAACTTGAGCTGCGACCGTTCGACGAACGACGTCCTACACATCGGGCACCAAGTGGGGTGACCGTTCTCACCTGCTAGGTCATCACAACCTAGTGAGTCCGGTCGGCGTCGTAGCGCTACTCGTCGGTCATCCGTGCTACCCGTATGTTTTTTGGTTATGCCTTACGTTCTGCTAACATCATGTCGTTCTCCCGTCGCAGGTCCATCGGGATGCAACACTTCTGTCGTCCGCACCCCGTACACATACTAGTGCTCCCCCTCGGCCATCTGCACTACACATCTGGGAGATACGAGATTCCCAGTTTACGTCCATGCTATTTATTTTGACTAACATCGTTCCATCTTGCAGCCTTCGGTTGACCGTGGAGATGATGGCCATCCGTCCAGTGACGAGGATACAGGACTCCCAAGTCCTACAAGGCAGTAGTACACAAAGTTTGGAGCGTAAGCGGGGTTTGGACCATCCATAGGGTTTCGAGCGTACGCAGGGAAGAGCTCCTCCGGGTTCACTGGCACACCAGACGTTCAAGGCCAAAGCTCCTCCATACGACCGAAGCTGCAGACATCGTACCTTCGGGGCGGACAATTTATACAGTCCCTCGTTCATGACTTCATTGCAGGTGGCCCCCAGTTCAGCTTGTCTCAACAGGACGACATCGACGCTTACTAGACTCAGCTTCCTCCGAGTCAGCTTGCTGGTGCACCTCCACCCACTCAACAGATACAATGGTCTCCGTACCCCCTCCGATCTGACAGGCGCTCTTCGGACCGGCTAACGTATCCCACGGGACATGCTCGACGCAAAATAAAAGCATAAGCAATGGCGAGAAGCGATGGCTCGAGCGAGTAAGTCATATTGTATCCTATGTACCCCAATCAAATAAGACAATCTTTGTTAATTTATTAGTTTAATGTGGATGATATTCTTTAACACTGTATTGCACCACATGCTAGATTATATATTAATTAATTTGTCTCTATCTATCTTTACTCTTTGTCTCGAGTCGGAGAAAGAGGCTACATGACTATTTAATTTGCAGTTGCTAACTATGTAATGTAATTTGTGGTTGCTAACTATTTAATTTGCTAACATCTCACGTGTCTAATCCAGATTAATTTTTGCGGCATTGTGTTTTCATGTCTATTTGCAAAACTTATAGCAGGTCCTATTCTATGACCCACTGAATCAGTTAAGATAGAGCCATAAGAACCAACAAAAAATACTTCATCACCAAACTCAAAAGTGCTCACTGCTCACCAAAATTTTGCGGGTGCTAATTAATTTGCGTCCGGCTGAGATTTAATCCCCTCTTACCCCTATAGTGGTAAGATGGAGTAACATGTGAATGAGATTTGGTTTAACCGATGCACTTGGGGAGAAGATCACATAAAAAAACTCGAAAGATCTATTCACTCGGTGCACGGAATTGTCTGCAAGATAGTGTATTGCTCAAGCAGCGGTAAATTAAAAGCATCATGCATTGCATGGCGTGGGCGACATTCGACCGTGACGGCGAGCGAGGGCGTGGAGGCGTTGACCCATATTTGGTAGACGGCGATGTGGAGGGGCGTCCGGCCCGTGACCGGCCGGATGAGGCGACGTGTTGCGTGGACATCGCGTCCGGCCGGTGACCGTGCGGACAAGGCTTCACATTTGCTATTTAGTTGCGTTGGCCGCTACTTCCGTAATAAAACAACGCAAACGTGCTATTTACGCAAAAAAAAAAAAACAAAAAGGCTATACTTAGCCATGGCGATGATATCAAAACATAGGCTAAGAAAAATCCAAATCCAAATGAAAGTAGTGGAACCTAAACTTGACACAGGCCCCCAAATAATTAACCAAGAATACTGCTTATATGCTTTCTCTAAAACTAAATTTAGTGTGAAGTAGTATATAAATTAAGACTTGCGACCAAGCAACCAATAGCGGCTATGATTTTGAGTGAGTCTGATGTGGAGCTAGTGCTGCTACTGATCGTGAAGCTCTTCGGAGAGGACAAAAGAAAGACAAAGGGATCAATATATCACTGATTTAATTATGAGATAATTCACAATATATCACTTTATAACTACATGATTATAAATATATTACTCAATGCAAGGCTGACATGTGGACCAAGACACACATACGCGTGAGACACAAGTGACATATTACACATATTTGAAGTTATTTAATGGTATATAACAAATTGCCCCTTTAATTATCTAGTATGACCTTGTCCTCCTCTTCGCAGGCACCACTAGCCTCTTGCCCTCTTCCATCCCTGTCGTCACCTATTTTCTTCGTCATCTCTAACAGGACATCTCCTTAGGATCCGTCGCTGACGTCTGCACAGAAAAACCTAAAATTGAAAACACACAATTGGGTATTGTTGCTCGTTTCCATATTTGTTTGTGGTCCACAATTGAAAACAATATCAATTTTGTAAAGTACTACGATTAATTAGAGAGAAAAATTGGCATTGGACACGAAATTTGTCAAACATTTAGGACCGAGACAGCCAACATCGCGTGTCTTTCTGCCCTTCACAAATTTCAGGCACATTCAGATGTTGACCCCACTGTTTTTTGTGGCCACACATGGCTGAAAATTGCATAAAATGTGTTTGGTCAGTTATCTCAACATAGCTTACCTCGTTTGATAGTTCGTATTTCCTACATATGGCGAGGCAAAATTAACTAAATATAGAAACTACACAGGACAACTAGAAATACAGCCTTAACGTCAGAAACCAAACACCTCAAAAATACGGCATGCCAAGGAAGATAACTGAGATAACGTAAATCATGTTAAGCGCCCGATTTGCAACTAACTACTAACAACAATGGAAACGCAAAAGAAATGCTTGACCCACTTCTATCCTATTGTGTACCAGTGTGTCAATTTTTTAAAAGTTCTTTACCAATCTAAGTCAAGTTCTAGGAATTAATTAATCATGGGCAAATTCTAATTATGTTAATCAATCCTAGAGCAAATTTTAGTAGGTTAAATCAACCAAAGTTGTCAAACTATTCACCACAGACCTAAAGGCCACTTTGATACTAACTGTAACACTCCAGTCCAACACTGAGCCTGTGCCAGTTTCTTCTTCAGTGGGTCCCACTCGAGGATCTATCCAGATGATGGCTGCTCCTTCTGCGCCGCCACTTCCTTTAGCTTGGGCGCCTCCAGCTGGGTACTACTGGCAGCCGCCGTCTCCTGCACCACTTCAGCTTGCGCGACCAACTTTACCTGCACTGCCACAGTAGATGGTCGGGGCTCTCGCCGCCCCGACGCCGTCTTCTTTTGCCATGGTGCCACCTGGAGTATACGCCATGCCTACCGCGGAGACCGCGGGCCATCCTAACGTGGTGACAGGTACTTTGCTTGTGGATTCGTTTGATGCTTTAGTCCTTTTTGATTCAGGGGCTACCTATTCGTTTGTCTCGACGGCGTTTGCTAGGAAAGCGAATCTAAGTTTGCAATTGATTTCTCAGTCGGTGTTGGTCAGTTCTCCTGAGGGTATTATTGTGAGCTCCACTGTTTGTCCTGGGTGCTCTATTGTTATCGATGGGGAGAAGTTCACGTCAAATCTGATGGTCATTCACTCAGAACCTTTCGATGTTATCTTGGGCATAGATTGGTTGCACCCTTGCCGAGCTGTCATATCCTGTTTCTGTAGGACAATCTCTGTGCAGACTCCATCTGGTGAGACTTTGACCTTTCAAGGGAGTGCGCCTCCGTGCTCTCTTTCAGTGTTGGCTGGACTGTTTTCAGGTCAGCGTGCGGTTAAAACTGGGCTTCTCTTAGCTCTTGCTGATAAACAGAGAGTGGTTTCCCGGATTGAGGACATTCCGTTGGTTAGTGATTATCCAGATGTGTTCCTGGCTGAGCTTCCGGGCATGCCACCTACGTGAGACATGGAGTTTCGCATTGATCTTGTTCCAGGCAATCGGCACATCTCATTGTCTCCATATCAACTGGCACGTCTGTTTCAGGATGAGTTAAAGAAGCAGTTGGACGATTTGTTGGCTAAAGGTTTGCTCAGGCGTAGTGTATCGCCATGGGGAGCTCCGGTTCTATTCACAGAGAAGAAGGATGGGAGTTGGCGCATGTGTGTTGATTATCGTGCGCATAATGCAGTCACGATCAAGAACAAATATCCATTACCCCGCATTGAGGAATTATTTCATTAGTTGAATGGAGCTCAGGTGTTCTCTAAGATTGATCTCCAGTCAGGGTATAATCAAATCCGTGTGCGTGAGCAGGATGTAGAGAAGACAACTTTCTCCACCAGGTATGGGCATTATGAATACAAAGTTATGTCTTTTGGACTGACTAATGCACCTGCCGTTTTTATAGAGACCATGAATAGCATGTTGCACGAGTATCTAGATGACTTCATAGTGGTGTTCATTGATGATATTCTTATATATTCCAAGACCAATGAGGATCATGTGTTGGATATATGCCCTAGAGGCAATCATAGAGATGATTATATTTCATTATGTTCATGACATTGGATAATATGTTATCTTGTTCCTAGAATAATATTATTAGTATTGATTATCAAGTATGTGACTTGATTGTGAAACTCTATATTTCTGCGATGATTATTCTTAAAACGTTCCCTAGTCGGAAACATATGAGGACACATATGAATAGACTAGCATATGTATTGGTTGATGACTATGTTTCACAAGTTATGGATATAGAGATATCAAACCAATAATATGGACACATGTTAGAGAACATGATGTTAGATTAGACCCACCTTGAGACACTATTGAGATTGTTATGATTCCAAGTGTCGTTAGTTGGTCTCAAGCAATGATGATGTATAATCCTTAGACCTAAGATCAGCATGGTTTCCTACATGTGTAATAGCACTCTTAGGGGTTGCCAAACGCTACTCCGTAACTGGGTAGTTATAAAGGTAGCCTTCGGGTATGCTATGAAACATGCAGAGGAATGTGACTGCTCGGATATGGGATTTGCCCCTCCTAACATAACAGGAGAGATGTCTCTGGGCCCCTCGTTGTGATCGGATAAAGAAAGTGCATGGCCGTGCCACTAGTGGTCGAAGTGTTCGACCACGTAAAGTTATCTAACACTCGATCGAGAAAGAGCTGAACAGTCCATGGATGACACAACATCTCACCCGGAGTTCAACCAGACATCGTGAGGCAAAGGGAGTATACACGAGTAGGTCGCTTAGTTCGAACAGTTACGGACTGGTCGTAGACTAGTCAAACGTAATCACATAGTGGTCGTAACCTGGTAGTAAGGAGTTACGAACTGGTCGTGACTACATACGAACTGGTCGTATAGAGATAAGACATGGTCGTAAGTGATGAGGACTTGATCGTAGATCATATTGCATTAAGGTTCGTCCGATATAATTTGTGTGTATTCGGGAATCGCTATATTCTGCTAGGAGCCGCTACGACTAGTGATTGGAAAGGATTTCCGAGTCACAACCGATTACACATGAACCTATAGGGTCACACACTTAACGAGTTGGAACAAACCAGTACGAATACGATTCGTAAACGTGTTCGGATAGGATCCGTCATGAGCACTATATAAGGAGATGCATGAGGTCTTTGGGAGGTACGCGAAAACACCACCAAAACCCTAGCCGCCATCTTCACGAGAGCTCTGCAGTGCGACTTGGTGCTAGCACACCGGCGTATGGTTGTTCCCTACTGGGCGTGTGGATCTTTAGAGAGGCGCTGCTGCGATTGTTGCGCTTGAGGACGATTCGCGATCTTCACAAGGAACTGCAGACGTTGCTAGAGGAGACGATCGACTCGCGAGGACGTTGGACGATCGACTACGACCACTACATCGACGCACTCTACGTTGGACCAGGCTGCTCCAACCGTTCTTCCTCTGCTCTGCGCGTCTGGTGGTAACGATCTATGATCATCTACTTGCTTGGCTTCCTATTTTGCGTGGTAGAAAATTTTGTTTGTAGCTATCGTAGCCTACCCGCGTCCCAACATCATGAGCGTCACTTGAGGCTAGTATTAGAGACTTTGAGAGAGCACAAGTTCTATGCCAAGTTGAAGAAATGTAAGTTCTAGATTTCAGAAGTGGGTTTCTTGGGTCATGTGATAAATTCTCAGGGCATTATTGTTGATCCTAGCAAGGTCTCTACAGTGGTGGATTGGAAGAGGCTGACTAATGTGAAGGAGGTGAGGAGTTTCTTGGGTTTGGCTGGTTACTATCAGCATTTTGTGCAGGATTTCTTTATCATCGCCAAGCCGATGTCTCAGCTTACTCAGAAAGGTGTGAGATTCCAGTGGACTGATGAGTGTAAGCGCAGTTTTCTGCACTTTGAAGGAGAGGTTGGTGACCTCTCCTATTCTCCTCTTCTGAGCGAGCGGTTCCTGATCGTTTCAGATGCATCTCGAGTGGGTCTTGGCTGTGTTCTTATGCAAGACATAAGATGATTGATTATGCGTCGAGGCAGTTAAAGAAGCACGAGTAGAATTATCCCATCCATGACTTGGAGTTGGTTGCAGTTGTCTTTGCTCTCAAGATTTGGAGGCATTATCTGTATGGTGAGTCTTGTGATATTTTTACAGATCACAAGAGTCTCAAGTATATCTTCACTTAGAAAGATCTGAATTTGAAGCAAAGGAGGTGGCTGGAATTGATTAAGGATTATGATCTTACTATTCAGTATCATCCAGGCAAGGCCAATGTTGTTACCGATGCTCTTAGTCGCAAGGCGACTCCTGCTACTTTAGATTGTCTCGTTGCTGATTTTGATCACATGGGGATATCCTATTGCTATGCGGGCACGGCACATGTTGAGACGTAGTTGATCCTTGAGTCAACTATTCTAGACCGTGTGCGGGAAGGACAGCAGAGTGACCGATTATTGCAGGAGGTCAGGAAGCGTCTGGATGAGGGCAAAGAGGGAGATTTCAGTATGGATGAATTTGGTGCTTTGCGGTTTAAAGGCCGCCTTTGTGTGCCATAAAAGGCAGAGGTCAAGGATGACATCATGAGGGAGGCTCATCGCACTTCGTACACTGTTCATCCTGGTGAGACTAAGATGTATCGAGATCTTAAACAAATTTTTTGGTGGAAAAAGATGAAGGTGGATATTGCTAACTATGTGGCTTCTTGTGGTATTTGTCAACAAGTGAAGTCGAGCATAAGCGTCCTGCAGTGTTGTTGCAGCCTTAGGAGGTTCCCTAGTGGCCTTGGGATGATATCTCTATAGACTTTGTGGTGGCGTTACCTCGTTCGCTGCGAGGGAAGGATGCAGTTTGGGTATTGGTGGATTGTTTCAGCAAGTCTGCGCACTTCATTCCTATTCACACGACAAGTTCAGCGAATGATGTAGCTCCTATTTATGTACGTAAAATAGTGAGACTGCATGGTGTGCCAAAGGCCATCATTTCTAACAGGGACGCGAAGTTTGTCTCGAAGTTCTGAGAGAGTCTACAGAGTGCGTTGGGCACACAGCTTCGTCTTAGTACAGCGTTTCACCCCCAGACAGATGAGTAGTCAGAGCGTACTATTCAGACCTTGGAGGATATGTTGCGGACTTGTGTTCTGTCTTGGAAGGGTAGTTAGGAGGATTAGTTGCCACTTGTAGAGTTTGCTTATAATAATAGTTACCATTCCAGTATTAGAGCCGCGTCATTTGAGGTTCTGTATGGGCGAAAGTGCAGATCGCCACTTTGTTGGGATGTAGTGGGTGAGAAGGCAGTTTTTGGTCCGGACTAGATTCAAAAGACCATTGAGCGCATGGCCATGGTGAGACAGAATCTGCTAGCAGCCCAGAGTAGACAGAAAAGCTATGCAGATGTGAGGAGGTGTGACTTAGAGTTTGCGGTGGGTGATCAGGTACTCTTGAGAATGTCTCCCACCAAAGTCATTGTCCAATTCGGTACCAAAGGGAAGCTTAGCCCAAGGTACGTTGGACCGTTCCTGATTATTGCAAGAATTGGGAAGTTGGCTTACCGCTTGAACCTTCCTGAGTCCATGCGTGAAGTTCACAATGTGTTTCACGTCTCGATGCTGAGAAAGTTTTTGAGAGACCCAGAGCATGGGATTTCGTTGGAGCCACTGACTATTGAGTAAGACCTCACAATTGAGTCGCGCTCGGTGCATATTCTGGAGAGGTCGGAGTGAGTGCTGAGGCACAAGACATTGGTATACGTCAAGGTGCTGTGGATGTATCAGTCCGAGAGAGAGGCGACTTGGGAGTTGGAGTCTCGCATGTGCGAGCAATATCCAGAGTTGTTCACGTCGGGTACGTGTGATTTGTTGTTTAATTTCAGTTGTAGTTGTTCTTCGAGTAGAATGACGAGTAGAATTCGGGGTCGAATTTTGTTAAGGGGGGTAGAATGTAATATCCCGAAATAACCCCTTGAGGGCCTGTGCATAATTAGACGAAAGGGGATACGTAAAAATAGAATATTTTAGAGTTTTAGGGAGGAGTTCATACTGAGATAAAAGAATCGTGAGGGAAGAGGAGTTTTAGAAACCCTAGCAGTCCTTTCTTTTTCCCCGTGCGCCGCCACCAGAGCAGTCATTCCTTTCTTGCGATCGCCAGCGCGTGGAGGCTTTCGGTTTGCTCGCTCGCCCGCGCAATGTCACCTGCCGCACGCGCGTGAAGGGATCGCTGCCGCGTGGGCACTTGGGAGCTGCTGCTTGCGCATGAAGGTCCGGGTGCCTACCGTGTGCGCGTGAAGACCCTGCGGCCGCCCGGGTGTTAGCCGGCACGTGGAGGACTGGAAGCTGCCCGATCGCCTGTGGATGACCGGCCGCTTGCGTGAGTGCACCTGGCCGTGTGGTTTTTTCTTGCTGTTGCCCGTGCACGCATGTAGTCACTCGCCAGCCTTGTGCCCAATTGGTCCAGTGCACCCGCATGCATGCTGTGTGCTTCCAGTAGCTTTTTGCATGCAACACCGTGAGCATGCATGCTGTGCCTCCACTAGCTTTTTGCATGCAATGGTGGCATTAGTAGTTGACTAAGTTGTGGGCAACGTTGCATTGTATGCATGGCTAGATAGTGCTGGTTAGTACTTGGTTGTTAATTAGTTGTGGGCAAGTGCATGTTATGCATGCATGCATGCTTGAATAGTAAAGGTGTGTCAATTGGCTAGTTAGTGTTGCTCTAGTAGTTAACTAATTTGGCCACGTTGCTTTGTATGCATGCAGCAACTAGTGCTAGAAAATTAATCTAGTAGTGCAACTTTGCATTGTATGCATGCATGCGGCTGCTAGTGATAGAAATTAACTAGTAGGGTAACTTTGCTTTGTATGGATGCATGCTGCCTTGAGCAGTAAATAGAGAGAGATTTAATTAGAGATTTGAATCGAGATTAATTAGAGAGGGGTTTTAGAATTTTCTAGTCGAGGGGTCGATTAGTAGATCTGTTTAGTCTGCTGTTCTGTTGTACAATTATTTCGAGCATCTTAATGGCGCATTTTGGTAATGTCATCTACTAGTTAATTGTAGATAATTTCAGTATCTTTCCATAGAGTATTTAATCATGTCAAGTGGATGAGTAATTTTCAAGTTATAAATTTAGTAAGGCTCGCTCTCCAGAAGATGACAGATCGGTCTTCTGGAATAAAAACGAAGGGTTAGATGATTTAATTAGAAGTCATGGTGATCTAAGAAAATGTAGGGAATTTTGTGTAGATTCCAGAATGGGGTGGTTTTCCATGATCGGACTTGTGAGTCAAAAGTTACGCCCTTTTTAGTACCAAGACAGTAAGGGGTGACTGTTCGGTATTGGGGAAGCATTGTGGATTTGGGGGACGTGTAGGAGTGATGTTAATTAATTGTTGTTCTTGTGATGTTGTAGCTTGTTTCGAAATTTGAGTGTTTATTATAGGAGAGACGTTGTGCTTGTTGCCATCTTCTAGCCAAACCGTGCGTCGCAACTAGTAAAGGCAAGTGCATGGTAGACAGCGATCAATGATTGATCATTGTATTTCTTTATCGTTCATTACCATTATTGTTGTGCTTTTATTTTTATTTAATTGCAAGCAATGGAATGGTATGACTATATCTGGTTGACGAACATGAGGAAAAATGGATATGATGAATATGGTTAAGTTATGCATTTTTGCATTCATAAGCATCTTTGCATATGAGCAGGTGATCATGATTGATCACAACTCCACAAGAGTGGAGGAGGCCCCCGATCCTTGAGGAGGAGCGGGTTTGGGAGTGAACGTTGTCGCGAGCGTTCACTCACGTATACCGGTATACACGAAAGAAGTGCATATGGACATGTAGAGTAGAGTTGCATTGAGATATGAGATGAATGTGTGTGAAAACAAAGAGAAGAGAATGGCATGAGAATATTAATAGAAGGATATGTGATGATAATGAAGTTATTGAATACTGTTGTTTTATCATTGTTTATTCTTTATTGATGTATTTGCTGAGTCGTGGACTCACCTTTACTCTTTTGTTGTTTTAGGTGATCGTTGAGGGCGCCACAATTGAGAGGGACTAGTGCACATGGAATATTTTCATACTTCTGACACATGATTATTTGCCATGAGAACCATTTGATTCATTATTGCTGGACTACTTTTAGGATATGTTAGAAATTGAATAAGCTTAGATGAATGCTTTGGACTAGTCTATTTTGTTTTAAGGTTTTGGATTTACTGGTTTGGTACTGTTTTAAACTTATTATCTTGCTATGTTTCCCTCGCTTAATTATTCATGCTTGACAAATCTTTATTCTTGTTCTATTGTGACCCGTGGACTGGTTTCATTAATGCTTTGTTTGCTGAAATTTTATAGTGAGTAGTTGAATATTAGTTGGAAGGGTAGTTTAGTGGCATTCCAAGCTTAGTGTTGGGCTGGGGTGTTACAAAGGCGGCAACAGCGAGGAGGGGAGATGCTACAGTGGTGGCGCTATAGTACCATGGCCGTGCTACAGTAGCAGGGCTAGGGTTTGGGTGGCCTTCCCCCTTCCTTTTAAGGTTGGCTGACTCAATTGGGCCATGACACCATGGGCCAAAGGCCCAGATTTGCTTACTCTCCCTCAGAAATCTGAATTTCTAAATTTGATTTAGTTAATTCTCTTTCTAATTCAATTGAAATCTCTAATGCTATACGGGATATTACACTAATTCTGATGACATAGAGGCTAGTACTCATGACGATGCTAGTCTCTACTATGATGTTGATGTTGTTGATGAGGGTTGTGACTTTGGGGAAGCTGGCGACCAGGACTTCGTGGAGTAGAAGGCCGTCAGGAGGGGGGCATTAGAGACTTATGGAACAAATAGGAAGGCGATGAGGTATTCACCGTAGCCAGACTTAATAAAGCACTATATGTGCCATATGAATAAGGCATCATGTACTAAACAGTGAAAGTTTTTACTTGTGTGTGCCGTCGTTTTCCTTAGATGATTCTGGTGCAACTCTGTTAAGTGACAATCACTATTACGATTAACCTAGTCATTGGAATAAAGATCACCAAATTGCTCTCTCTCATATCTTGTGTCTTTTGTTCATCTACTTTTGCTCTTGCTAATTTATGTGATTGATCTTGTTCTATGTGATTATTGGTTCTATGGATCGCTCGGCGACACTAGTTATTTAACAATGTAGAAGCAATCTGATTTGATCTTAACACTTAGGATCCCATACTAAATCCTATTACGATCTATAGTAACCTCCCTTGATCTTCACTATCTAATAGAAGCTTGTATATACCAATCTGATTGATAATACATTAAAACAAGTATCTAGATCGGTCTTGGACACATGAGACTACATCGTTTAAATTTTTTGTTAAAAGTCTCAAAAATTATGTTTTCTAATTTACATGACTACAATATTACGTAAGGAGGGATATACTGAGTGTTTGTGTGCTCGATAACAATTGAATGCACAATCAGCATCTAAACCATGTTGCCCCGCTCCTTTGATCTCTACATTGCTTCTTCTTTGCGTTGCACCTTCATCTTCTCCACATTCGACACAGCGACACCTTGCATCTCTACCTCGACTGCTCCAGGCAACCACCTTCATCCACAGTTGCACATCATGACGCCACCTGTTACCTCTATTGCCGGTGTCCGACCACCCTAACACAAACAACCAACAAAAACAAGAAGCTCCTACCCAACGAGGTACCATTTGGAAGTGCTTCCCAATGGTATAGCAAAGTTTTAGCAAGTTTCATGTTTTGTCAAAGTTTCAATGAATTTCATGTTTGTTAAAAGTTTCAAGTTGATATTTTAACCAAGTTTCAAAAGGTTTCACCAATGTTTCGAAAAGAGTTTCAAGCAAGTTTCATAGAGTTTTAGCACATTTTAGGGGATTTCAAGCGTAGTTTAGAGAGTTTTATGCACGTTTCAAGGAGTTTCAAGTTTGTTTCATAGAGTTTCAAGCATGTTTCATAGAGTTTCAAGCATAAAGTATAAAACGTATAGCTTGATGTAGCCAGGCTTCAAGTTTCAAAAAAAATATTTCATCCAAGTTTCAAGTTTCGGTAAGTTTCATATTCAGGTTTCAAGCAAGTTTCAACATGTTTCAGTCATGTTTCATGCATGAACTCAAGCAAACTTTAGTTTGAAGATTCTGAGATGTAAAGTTCCAACGAGTTGCAAAACTAAAACTTCTGGTGTTAAGTAAGTTTTGGGCAAGTTTCACCAAGTTTCAAGATTCAAAAATGAGTTTCACGCAAGTTTCACCAATATTTGAAAAAATCGAGAGAGATTCAACATGTTTTCAAGCAAGTTCTACAAAAAAAAACCATGAGCAAGTTTTAGAAATTTTAGCAAGTTTCAGGAAATTTTAGCAAAAATCAAACCCATTCAATCGATCCCCAGATGCATTGCCTACTCGCACACCACAAAGATCCACTACAATCATTGGGCCTACTCGCCACGCTCCCCCACAGCAGATGTGTCCGCTCGCGGCCATGCTAGCCAGCGTGGTCACTCCCCTTCCCATGGTAAAGGTGGAATCCACCATGGAGAGAGTGTGTGGATGTCATAGGTATATGCTCCTAATCTCAATGTGATGAACAATTGGCAACAACGCCAAGCTGTTTGGCGAAACCCTCGTTTTTCGAGAAAATTCAGAATGCTGACTATCCTCTGGAGGTTAGACCCGCCATGTGGTGGTCTCGATGGCCATGAGTGGAGGTTGGACTGGCCAGGGGCACTGGTGGTCAGACCGGCCACACGAGGCGGTCTGACCGCAAAAAAAGTGACTTTTGAATTTCTAGGAATGTGATCAAACACCTGTGTAGGAGTGTTAAGATGTGAGTTTGCACCAACTTTTGTGGAAAATGAAGTTTCATGGCAAAAGTAGATAGAGTTCCGCTGAAATGTCTAGAGAGGGACTTTCCAAGTCCTTGGGAAAATTTCTAGAGCGGTATGCCTAGCCGTTGATTGGTGGTCATACCAGCTAGGGCGACGGTTCGACTGGCTGGCTAGTTGTCAGACCGACCATGGGTAGTAGTTTGACCGACTAGGCAGTGGTTTATTGCCCTAAGCGGCGGTGAACTTCGTGTGTTAGGTCAAAGTCATGGTCTTTAGTGCATATGTGTTGCATGATGCATGTTTTGACTAACTTGGGTCAAGTTACGAAGAACTTGTACCCGCAAATATTTCTTGCTCTATTGTTGTGCATGTGGCTTGGAGTCAACGACAGTCAATGGCGAGGGTCATCGAGACTAGGCTAGGAGAGCTGAGGTTCAGAACGATCAAAGATGCGAGGTGAAGTCATTGGACTCAAGCATGGCGCAAGATGGATAAGGATGACCAAACCGAGGTTCAGTGCGACAGGTTGGATCAAGCAGCGTGGGGGTCAATGCAAGTATCATGATGAGATCAAGATGGAAAAGACTCGCTGGCATGAAGAGAGTCGTTGATCAACCTACACGTGGCTAAGCATGGGATTACATCACGACGATTTGACTCAGTCTTTGGAGAAGAATCAAGAAGGTGTATTTTGGTATCATCACCAAAATACCAGGTCGGTGACCTTAGGTGAAACCGCAACCCAAGATGGCGCAAGGAGTGGTAGTTTAGGTGAAGTGGAGATGATGATCACGAAGAGACGGATTTGAGAAGCCTGGTCCATCATTCGCTTTGAAGCGTGCATGAGTGTAGACCCATTTGTGTGTGGGCTCAACAGGTGCCTGGTAAAGTTTTCTCTCTTGACCTAGCCTCCACTATAAAGGGAGGGGTGCAAGATTTATGCCTCTTTTGCCTTCCCAAGTAGAAACCCTGATTTGTAATTTGGAAAAAGTACAGTAGAGGAGGCTAGGGCTTGAGGGAGATAGATTGATTGAGCACTCAAGTGTTGAACTTTCGTTCTCCATGGTGGTGTAGCTATAAACCAGCAATCTCTTGAATCAATCCAAGCAAGATTTCCTCTAAGATGAGCTCTCTCTTGTGCTTGCTCTCTCACAGATATCTTTTCAGATTTTGTGTGTCCACTTTGTTTTCTTGGTGTTCTTACCGTGATCTAGCTTGCTAGGACGTGTGAATTCATCCAGGGTCATCTTGACTATCATCCACCTACAAGCAAGTTTTTGGATCAAAGTTTGGATTTTCTCGATTCTTGTGCCTTCTTGATCTCATCAAAGAAATTCGTGGAACATTAGCGTCGATCGTCCCGATCGTTGATGGGAAGACATTCTTTATCATCTTGATGAGCTATGGTTGAAGTTTCAAAGGATTTGGATCACCGAGTAGAAAGTTAGGTCGATTCGTGATCTTTGCGGGTTGCTGCCCGCGCACCAAAGGTTAAAGTGGCCACCTTGGGCAGTCAGACCGGCCAGCCTTCGATCAGGCTGGCCAACTCCGGTGGTCAGACTAGCCGTGTGCCCTTGTGAGGTGTTTTGGTATTTTTTCTTGGGGTCCATCGTTTTCACCGCAAGATTTCAGCTGTGCTTGTGTTCACTAATCCTCCTCGCTTGCATAGCTACTAAAGAGAAGAGGAGTCGCCAAACAGTAGTGCTCCTATTTATCCCCTCTAGTCGCCGTTTCGATCTAATAGAGAGTGAGAGCCACAGAGAATGAGATTGCACTTTAGATAAGACCAAGACAGATGAGTGAACAAGAATGAGTGCATCCGAGTGCCTTAGATTGATATATCCAATGGCTCTAACTTGTAGGTCGAATAGCTACAAAATGGTATACCATTTTCTGGATATTCTTAAAAAAAAACTTGATCAATGTTATCGTTGCCTGTTACCAAAAAAAAAAAAATCTAACACTAACTTGATTGCTTGCCGCTCGCTAGTAGTCCCCATCGTATGGCCAAAAAGTTAAAAACGTGACATTAAATGCAACAGCGAAATCACGAGCAGCGAGAACCGTACATTGACGGGCATGAACCTACATTTAACTGTGTGTAAGGACTAACCAAACAAAGCGTCACGTGCATGCATATTTCCATATATCTCAGTCTCACTCACACCCTGGCGGCTGCGCGGCGCTGCCTAAGGTAACGTGACGCATCAGTCTATAAAACTTCTTTCGTAGGATTTAAGCTCATATAAATAAAAAAATAAGAAAAGCGAAATTTGTTATTTATAATTTTATAACTGATTATAGCATTAAAACCAAAAAACATCAAAAAATGTATATTATCTATAATCATATAGCAGACTGTATCACTACAACTTATTATATAAACTGTTTTTAATGTTAACTACGGATGATATAGAAAATTTTTCTATTTACCTCTAGACGTCGCTCCAACAGCGAACCGACCACGCCACCCAGCGCAGTCATGCTGCCTCCGACCGCCGTCGACCCCCGTAGCGGATACTGCGCCGCCACCAAAACTTTCCACAGCCTCCGCGCGCCCGTCCCGCTGCCGCCCGCCGCCCTGCCGCTCTCCTTCCCGGCCTTCGCATTCTCCCTCCTCCCCTCCCCGCTCCCTTCACATTCCGCGTTCCTCGACTCCGCCACCGGCGAGGCCGTCTCCTTCCCCGCCTTCCTCGCTCAGGTCGGCGCCCTCGCCGCGGCGCTCCGCGTGTGCCTCCGCGTCTCCCGCGGCAACGTCGCCTTCGTCCTCGCGCCCCCCAGCCTTCACGTACCAGTGCTCTACTACGCGCTTATGGCCGTCGGCGCCGTCGTCTCCCCCGCCAACCCGTCCCTCACCGCAGGGGAAATCGCCCGCCTTGTCGCGCTCTCCAACCCCTCCGTCGCCTTCGCCGTCCAGGGCACGGCCACCAAGCTCCCTCCCGGCATCAACGCCGTCCTCCTCGACTCCCCGAGATTCCTCTCCTTCTTGCAAGGGCCCGACGATGCCTTGGTCACGGAGACGGCTGTGATTTACCAGTCAGACCCGGCGGCGATACTGTACTCGTCCGGCACCACAGGGCGCGCCAAGGCGGCTGTGCTGACCCACCGCAACCTCATGACCTCGGGCGCCATGCCTGCGGCGGCGACGGCCGCGGTGCTGATGCTGACCGTGCCGATGTTCCACGTCTACGGGTTCGTGTTCTGCCTCAGGGCGGCGATGGCGGCGCAGACGCTGGTGCTGTACACGGCGAGGAAGTTTGACGCCCGGGTGGTTCTGGGCGCGGTGGGGAGATTTCGGGTGACGCGGCTCGTGCTGGCGCCGCCAGCGCTGTTGGCCATCGTGCGAGCGGCTGAGGAGGACGAGAGTGTGATTGCCGGCGCGGCAACGCTGCAGGTGGTGAACTGCGGTGGGGCGTCCGTCGCGGCAGAGCTCATACGGCGGTTCTTGCATAAATTTCCCCACGTCTGTGTTGCACAGGTTGGCTTTCTTGATGCTACTTCATATGTGATTTTGACTTTTTACTCTTAATAGCAAAATAACCATTTAATTAGAGTCGCGTTGTGGAGAAATCGTTCCTAGTTGGTGATACAATCATTCAACTGCACCTTACAATTATCCAATAGCAAGAATTCATGGGATAATTGATGCTCCTGTTATCCCATAACAATCAAGGTGTTCTTGATTATGGCTACTAATGGGCTAATTTCCACTTGCAAAAGGGATATGGGCTGACGGAGAGTACAGCTGGTTTCTGCCGTGCTGTTGGAGTAGAAGAAAGTCGACGACTTGGATCAGTGGGCCGTCTTTCATGGGGCGCTGAAGCGAAGATTGTTGATCCTACAACAGGAGTTGCTCTGCCTCCGGGTGTGCCAGGCGAGCTTTGGGTCCGAGGACCGTTTGTAATGAAAGGTATGTCTGTCATCATGTATTTAGGAAACGTTAGGCTACAATTCCATTTTGATTATCTCAACAATCATGCTACTTTGCTACTACATTATTTTGATAGCTATTGTTCGAGTGAATCCACTGTCTTCGGATATGTATGCAGACATTGAATTCATCTTATGTATTGATTTATACTCCAGAGATAAAATGCATCTTCTTCGGGGTCCATTTCTTCATTTTAGTGAAAGCATGATATATCAGAACTAATTGTTGTCTTGTATAATTGGTACTGAGGTTGCATAGGTAGACAATGATTTTAGGGAAAATTATTTAGCATCGGACAAATGTAATTGTCAATAACTGCCCCTTGAGTCACAGAAAGATGCTAGCCAAGCCTTCTATTTAATTAGAAAATATGGATAAACGGAAGATAATTTGCAAATTTACATAAGAAAGTTGGAAAGTCAGCATTCAAATGTGGTAGTCTAGATTGATGGATTTTGCTTTCTGACAACTCAGCATCTTCTTTTGTCTGTTTTTTTAATGCCGAGTGATGTGCTGACTGAACCATAGGTCTTGTTAGCCTTGTATTGCTATCAACTTAATGGTTCGTATAAACTTATATTAATACTTTATCTCTTTTGAAACATTAGCATAGGTGTGGGGATTTGGATTTGCATTTAGACTCTCTGTATATTCTGAACTAGTCCTATTATCAGTAGTTAGCTCACACAATACAAATATCGACAAATATCACATCTATACAACATATATATAATCAGTAATTAAATATTATTATAGAACATGGTAAATGGACCTTAAGGCCAGAGTTTATAGAATAGGCAGGCTGACAAGCCAAATAGTTCAAGTATTAGAGTAGCAGCGGAAAAACCTCAAGAGAGTGTGGCCTCCATACATTGCCACAGGCAACCGACTGAGCTAGGACCTAGTTTACGCCGTCGTCATCATCTCTATAGCTGGATGCATGGAAATATCCATACAGTTTCTGTTTCATAGTCTGAACACACATGTTTGAGCAACCATGAGTACAAAAAGTACTCAACAAGTCCTCACCGCAAAATGCAAGTAGCACAAAGCCAATTTGCTCAAATACTATAATTATTTTCCAAACCTATGACTTAGCAAGTTTAGCTTTAAAACCAAGCTTTCTTTTGTAATCAATTATTACCCAACATGATTATGTCCCCGGTGACCATGCTTCAATCCAGCATGTCGCAGTTCCACCCACAATATCTTCAATTACTGGCGATCATGCTAAAATCCAGCATGTCGCATACCCCGCAACCATGCTTAAATCTAGCATGTTGCAAACCATAAGGACCATGCTTCAATCCAGCGTGCCCCGACTCCGGCGACCATGCTTAAATCCAACTTGTCCCATCCACAACGACCGTGCTTAAATCCAGCATGTCACAACTTCAGAACCACCAAGATTTATAACAGTGTGGATACTTTGATAACATATGGATGGGTCTTGGTCTTGACTTGAAGCAGTGATGAGGTCTTCGGCGACGTTCGAATCTATTTAACGCGAAAACGACAACTTTAAATAAATACCCATAACAGAAATAAATTTAAATGAACTCCAAAATTATGATTTTGGTACTGTTGGAAATATCTTGAATTTAGAAACAAAAATAATTTGATTTGGATTTATAATCAGGGAGAACGAGCTCTCCAAAGTTTGATGCGAGAGGAAATTCCAGAACATGGAAAATCCTGACAAGTGGGTCCCACTGGGATTTTTATTTATGAAATTCACTATGACTGATAAGTGGGGTCCACTAGCATTTTTATTTTATTTTCTATTTATTTGTAATCGGGAAATCCCGAGAGGCTGACAGGTGGGGCCATGGTCCAGTGAACTAGGTCCACGCAATGGTGGATGAGCTAGGGCCCAATGGTCAGAGACCGTGGTCCATAAACTCAGTCTAAGCACTAACCTTTCTATACCGACAATTTAATTAAATATTTAAACGTTTCGGGTCCACTTGCCATACACTTATTAGTTAACTAACTACGTTACTAATTACTGGTTAATGCTAATGATGTCCACGTTAGCTCTCTTCCTCAGCACAGAGCAGAGGCAGAGGAGCTTCTGGGCAGCTTGGTTGGAAGCTCACCGCTAGCGAGGCAGGGCTTGGGTGGCACCCGGTTGGGGCAAAACGGGATGTGGTGGCAACGACGAACCAAATGGTGTTGGTGCCGTGTCAGGGGTTTCTATGCTACAGGCTACATGGCACTAAGCAACGCTTGGGTGCACTTCGACGGTCTACAACGAAGCTATCTACGGTGGCGACGTGCAAGAAAGCTCACGGGAGCGGTGCAGCGGCGGCGGACGGCGGTGAAGAAGACGGCCGACGCAGCAGTGACGCTACAAGGGTCTAACGCCTACATTGACTAACCTAGAAGGTTCATGGGAGCGAGGCAAACGTATGACATGAAGAGGGAAGGAGACTAGGGGGTTGACGGGGGCACAGTTAGGGCTAGAAACGAGCCAAGCCGAGCCGGCTCGAGCCAGGCTCGCTCAAGCTCGTTCCAACCGATGGCTCGGCTCGTTTTCAGCATGAGCCAGGAGAGCGGCTCAGCTCGGCTTGGAAAGCGGCTCGAGCCAGCTCGCGAGCCCTCACGAGCCAGGAAAAGTTGGTCTGCGAGCGGCTAGGCACCTACGTGCTCCTAGCAGCCATCTCGGTGGTGGCCATCCCACACATCTTCCGGTAGCTCAAGCCCAAGCAGGTGGTGTGGGCATACATCATGGCGCCTATGTTCGCCTTCTACAACGCCTACGTCATGGGGCTGACCGACTGGTCCTTATCGAGCAGCTATAGCAAGCTGGCCATCTTCATCTTCGACGCCAACATCGGCGCCAAGGGCGGCGACATGGTGGCCTGGCTCGCCGCGTGTGGGCTCATGATGGGCATCATCTCCACAACGTCGGACCTGATCCAGGACTTCAAGACGGGGTACCTGACGCTGACCTTGCCGCAGTCCATGTTCGTGAGCCAGGTGATGGGCTGCATCATCAGCCCCGTCATGTTCTGGATCTTCTACAAGGCGTAAAACATTGGCCTCGATGAGGGCTACTCGGCGCCATATGCCAAGATCTACCGTGGCATCGCACTGCTCGGCGACAACGGGTGGAACCAGCTGCCCTAGTACTGCCTCCGCTTTCGCCTCGCCTTCTTCCTCCTTGCCATCGCCATCTTCGCGCTCAAGGAGGTGGCCAAGCACATGGGGTGGTGGATCTAGGACTACGTCCCAGCGTGCTCGGCATGGTCGTGCCATTCTTCCTCGATCCCTTCTTCACCATCGACATGTGCATCGGGAGCATGATCCTCTACCTTTGGCACAAGGCCGACGACGTCCACGCACAGATGGGGATCGGGTGGTGGATTGGGCAATGGGGATCGAGATTGGGGATCGTGAGTCTTGGCCTCAATGGGGATTGAGATTGGGCATGGCCGCAAGAGCACTGGACAGACTGGGCCGTCGGACCAACAAGCCAAACGAGCCACCAAACGGCTCGCCGAGCAGCTCGAGCTCGGCTCGTTTTTTGAGCGAGCTAGGCATAGGGCTCGGCTTGGTTCGAAAAACACAAGCCCGAGCTGAGCCGGCTTGATGTAACACCCTGGCTATTCGGAAGCCAAGATGTCACCTAAATAATCTAACATACAACCATAATGTAGAAGAATTTGAACACTATATCATCTAATGACATAAAGAGATCAATATTCAATAGAGCCATGGCATGAATATAGTCTGAATCCAAGCAATTATATCGAAGGAATGATCAAAGATCACAAGTAATACTTAATCAACCATAACATAGAACTATGTATCATTCACCATCTAAATTTATTTATTACAGTTCATCAATAACGAATGAAATATAGAAACTAAATCGTAAGGTTGAACTTGAATATGGTGAAGTGAAAGAGCAGTGCGTGTCTACTCCCTCCCAATTGAGCCAACATCAATGATCACCTAAAATAAACAAACAAAGCAAGAATGAGTCCGAGACTCAACAAGTACAATGAATAATTGGACATACAACAATCATGATCATGATAACATCATTGAAGAATATGAATATAACACAGAATGAATATTTGAATGAATGGAATGAATGAAATGAATGGATTGTACACATGCATATACCGGTATAGCTAGTGACACACCCGTCGGTGCTCACCTAAGCCCGTATTTAACAAAATACGGGAATCGAAGTCCCGTATGAAGAACGTTTCATACGGGTGTCCCAATCTGCCCATATTGGAATGGTGGGTCTTACGTGCCCATACTGGAATTGATGGGTCTTTATAATCCACTCCCGTGGATGAAACATGAATAATGGATGTATGGAATGAAATATGAATAATGAAAGACATCCAACTGTAATCATGAAATACTCGAATACGAAAGGAACATAACCATTGAATTTTATCATAGGTCATAGAAAAACACAGTGCAAACAACAAGAAATTAGCATTCATTAGCTTTAAGAATATTAAAGTACTTGCCCATGTTGGAATGATGGGACTTCACTACCTAGTTCAGTGGTGAACACGAAAGAAAGAACGAATGTATATGTTGAACGTAAACATATTATCGAAGAATCAGGGTATATCAACCATGAAGGAAAACAAGGAGTACCGAAATTACCCATTTCACATTTATCAATCAAGTGGAACAAACAATAAACAAGATAAATCAATTGTACTTGCCTCAACCGTGATACGGAAGTCAATGATAGAAAGCTCTAGCCCCAGGGTTCACCACCACCCACAAGAACGACGCGAGATGCCGCTGAAACCTTCGCGAAGATCACTCCTACCTTCTTCTTCTTCCTCTCCTCTCTTCTTCCCTCTCCTTCCTCTTCCTTATGGCCGGCAACAATGGAGAAGCATCGGAGGGGAGGGCGTCTCTGATAGTGCCGTGCTACAAGTGACGACGGTGCTACAGTACCCATGCTTCTGATGCTTAGGTGCTAGGGTTTAGTCCCCCCACATGGGCAGAAGAGCTATGAGCCAAAGGTCCGAGTTCTAAAACTCCTCTAAAATTCTGAATTTTCCTTTCTAATTATATTTAATTCTAATACTAGTCACTTATATGTTTTATATTTGAGCAGGATATTACATTCTACCCCCTTAAATGAATTTGACCTCGAATTCTAGCAGTCGAAATAAGCGAGAAGAACAAGCGCCCTTGAAAATGAAACAACAAATTACACATACTAGTCGTGAACAGACTCGGATATTGCTTTCAAGCATGCAGACCCTTGCCTCCATGTCGCTTTCCTCTCAGACATATGGAACCACATCACAAATGATGGATACCAACGGCTTACACCTCAACACTCGTCTCGACCCCCACAGGTTCTCTTAACATGTAGGACTCAAAGATAAGGTCCTACTCGTTGGCCAATGGCTCTAATCGAAATCCCAAGCTTCGGATTGCTCAGGTACTCACTCAGCACCAGAACATACCAGACATTGCGTACCGCGCGTATGGACCCGAGACGGCCATAGCGATACGCCCGCTTCCTAATCCTCGCAACTGACGAAAACAAACTAATGTACCTCGGGCCAACTTTCCCTTTGGTACCAAAAGCACAAATATGCACCACACACATGGAACTCTTGTCCCACTACTCAATCGGTTTCTTCATCTTAATAATGCACAACGGAACTTGTTTTTAAACAATTGTTTTAAAAAGAGAATCCAACTGAAAATAAAAACTTCTCATCGCAACCACGCAATGCCAACTCTCCAACAAAAGGGTCAAATCCAAATTTGACAATTCATCACGAAAACAATTCCACTTTCTAAAGGCAGTTTATGAATGAACACCACGAAAGCCAAAGGAGAAATCACTCGAATACCCAAACCAAATACTTCTTTTAGTTTGTCTGAATTGGAAAAAATCAAACATGCCAACACAATGCCAACTCAAACTACGGAAGACATCGGTCAACAGCACAAAGCTCAAGCGAGAATAAAGAAAATGCTTCACTACCCAAGAAAAACATCCTTTTTTCTCAGTTTCTCTTTTAGAAATAAAGTTTCTCTCAAACCTTGGAATTCGAATTCATCGCATACCACACGAGCTCAAACCTCTTAATTTAACATCCTCGAATTACGCTTGAACCGAATTACATCATCCACACCTTTGTGGAGAGGCTCTTCTGTTCCCACAGAAACATTATAGACAACTCCTTCTATTGACGAAATTAATTTGATAGATGGCACCCAAAGCACCTCAAAAAAAAAATCCCACGTAATCACATCACCCCCAACTTTCAAGAATAATAACTCAGAATCCTCAGTACACATGCTCATGTACTACATCAGAAGGGTTCTATCAATGATCATTCCACTGCTCAGAAAACGCTATTATTCTATTTTCTCTACACACAATCATTGGGCGTCCAAAGGTCTAGCATAGAAATGCAAACCCCAAATTTAACCTCCAAGACCTCTACAACGAACCTCTCTTATAACCGACAGAGAAATCATCAGATTAAATCTCTAACATCCCCACAATTCTAACATACTCACTCAATAACATCACCAGAAATCACCTACATAATCTCGCAATACTATCCAATTGCGTTACTCTATAAAATTGATCAAGATTTCCATACCTTCGATACTCTCTAATATTTCAACATGAACTAAGGTTCTGGAATTACACTATACCATAGGTTCTACTTAGTCGTAACACCACTCAGTTTTACTTCGAAACAATACATTCCATCTGAATCAAATTTCCTCCAAGAGGTACAGGTCAAAACCAATTCATCTTCTTCTACTCCTCCAATCGCTTGGTGTCAAAATCTCACCACTGTAATTACTTAACCACCGCCAAACAGTTGCCAATGTACGCTTTAGAAAACTTTGCAACACAAAACTGTTGATCCTTTCTTAAAAGAAAGAGGCGAACAAGGACAAGTTTCAGTCACATAGGAAAAGCGTTGCTCCTCACAATGAGCACGAAACCAAAAGAAATAACGATAACGAAGATCTTGGAAAAGCGAAAGTTGAGTTCACAGTTGAGGCACACATCCTCAAAAAGGGAATAGCAAATAACAACCAATAAGAAAATGACATTACGATTGAAACTCAACATCTCTTGTGCGGAAAGAGCAGAAAGTTAGGCACGATTCAATTAACCACAAGTTGTAAAACTTGACTCCTATTCTCAAATACTCCTTCTGCACTCTTTCCTTTTAACACTGAAATTACCCTTTTGACTAAACAACGCATTACCACAACGAACAAGATAAGTTCTTTAGTCCAAACCACAAGAACTAAATTAAGAACCAATAACATTTTTCAACAAGTCACATTTGCTCGGAACAGTTCAACTACCCAAGAAACATAAGATCCAAATGATCTCAGCGACAAAACTCGAAACATTTTCATTTAAGGAATATCACGAAAAGCAAGCAAAATTTTCTCTTCTTAAAGGAATCAATATAATAATTATTTTTGGATTTGAACCTCACGCTGCGAACTCAGACCAAAGAGTCTTTAAGATTAAATCGCACAAATTTCTTGAGAAGCAATAGGACATTCCAATACATCATTTTATTTAAAAAAATAATAATTTCTGCTACCACATAATTTATGAGCTCACAAAAGATTATGAAAGCAAAACTTGAAATATTCCCATTTAAGCAAAATCACCACAGGTGATCAAATTACTACAAGAATTAACATCCGGCTCACATAACACCACAAAACCTTACAAAGGGTTTCGACACTTTCTTTTTCAAGGAAAATATTCTAAACTCCAACTACTCCAAAAGAAATGAGCAGAATCAAAACTTTCTTCAATAAACTTTGCAAAAGATAATTCTCATTATCCAAAATACCAAATGGATAACCAGATCCCCTTTATCAACAAGAAAGATAGGATTATCATGAAAGAGAACAATCTTGTAAATAACAACGTTTACAAGTAGCAAAGAGAGCTCAACAGTCGGAAAGACACTAGTTGCTCTAAAAAAACAATCAGGGACCAATGGAAGCCCATACCCAACCATTTTGCTTGACTACAATCTCCGACCTAACCACAACAAGGTGTCGCAATAGGATTTCAACACTTTTCTTCAGAAAAGAGATGCATTAAACTTCAACACGTGGAATGATCCAGAAAAAATACATGGAGACAAAGTTTTCTCATGCTAACAAACTTGCAACAGAAATCTCTCATTTTCTAAACTATCAAACGAATAAATGAGTCATTCTTTTCCAATGAGAAAGAAGGAACAACCATGAAATTATCAATATTGCCAATTGACAAAGATCACAAGTAGTAAAAGCAACTCAACAGTCGGAAAACAATAATTGTTTCAGAGAACCATTAGAGACCCATTGAAACTCATCAACTACCATGAACCACGAACCTAAGAGAAATTCATCAACCACCACAGAACCAGAATGTAGCAAGTTGAGAGATCAAGGAAGAGAACAACTTTCTAAAGCAGCTCACGCTCAACACCTGGAACTATGGTATTCAGGGTAACTACTCCCTAACCACAAACCAAGAACGGTGGTGTAACTTTGGTGAATCAGTAACAACCACGTCCTCCACTTCTTAACATCCATTATCGACACGCATAAATAATATAATTAATTATGAATATACATGATCATCTCATGACAATCATAGAATAGATTCATAGATATAGAATATCATAACATATCATAGATTAACAACAAGAACGATAGTACAGAAGCAATTCAATACAGTACAGCATAATGAAACATACCACTAGAAATGCGGATGCAATGGATTACCCAACCCCACCTACTATGCACAGTGTGTCATTTTAATATATTTCTATTAACCACGGACCTAAAGCCCGCTCTGATACCAACTGTAACACCCTGGCTATTCGGAAGCCAAGATGCCACCTAAATAATCTAACATACAACCATAATGCGGAAGAATTTGAACACTATCTCATCTAATGACATAAAGATATCAATATTCAATAGAACCATGGCATGAATATAGTCTGAATCCAAGCAATCATATCGAAGGAATGATCAAAGATCACAAGTAATACTTAATCAACCATAACATAGCACTAGGTATCATTCACCATCTAAATTTATTTATTACAGTTCATCAATAACGAATGAAAGATAGAAACTAAATCGTAAGGTTGAACTTGAATATGGTGAAGTGAATGAGTAGTGCGTGTCTACTCCCTCCCAATTGAGCTAACATCAATGATCACCTAAAATAAATAAACAAAGCAAGAATGAGTCCGAGACTCAGCAAGTACAATGAATAATTGGACATACAACAATCATGATCATGATAACATCATTGAAGAATATGAATATAACACGAATGAATATTTGAATGAATGGAATGAATGAAATGAAGGGGGCGCACACATGCATATACCGGTATAGCTAGTGACACACCCGTCGGTGCTCACTAAGCCCGTATTTAACAAAATACGGATCAAGTCCCGTATGAAGAACGTTTCATACGGGTGTCCCAATCTGCCCACATTGGAATGGTGGGTCTTACGTGCCCATCTTTGGAATTGATGGGTCTTTATAATCCACTCCTGTGGATGAAACATGAATAATGGATGCATGGAATGAAATATGAATAATGAAAGACATCCAAGCTGTAATCATGAAATACTTGAATACTGAAAGGAACATAACCATTGAATTTTATCATAGGTCATAGAAAAACACAGTCTAATAAACAAGAAATTAGCATTCATTAGCTTTAAGAATATTAAAGTACTTTCCCATGTTGGAATGATGGGACTTCACTACCCAGTTCAGTGGTGAACACGAAAGAAAGAACGAATGTATATGTTGAACGTAAACATATTGTCGAAGAATCAGGGTATATCAACCATGAAGGAAAACAAGGAGTACCAAAATTACCCATTTCACATTCATCAATCAAGTGGAACAAACAACAAATAAGACAGATCAATTGTACTTGCCTCAACCGTGATACAGAAGTCAACGATAGAAAGCTCTAGCCCTAGGGTTCACCACCACCCACAAGAACGACACGAGATGCCGCTGAAACCTTCGCGAAACCCTCGCGAAGATCACCCCCACCTTCTTCTTCTTCCTCTCCTCCCTTCTTCCCTCTCCTTCCTCTTCCTTATGGCCGGCAACAATGGAGAAGCACCGAGGGAGGGCGTGCTCTGATGGCGCCGTGCTCTGATGCTTAGGTGCTAGGGTTTAGTCCCCCCAACATGGGCCCAAATAGCTATGGGCCAAAGGCCCGAGTTCTAAAACTCCTCTAAAATTCTGAATTTTCCCTTTTTAATTATATTTAATTCTAATACTAGTCACTTATATGTTTTATATTTGAACGGGATATTACACTTGAGCTCGTTACGAGCCGAGCCGGCTCGCGAGTCGCGAGACATTTTTCTAGATTTAATCTTGCTTTAGTATTTTTTTAGCTTCTGTTTAGATTTTGGTTTTTCTTTTGAAGTTGAGTCCGAGTAGTAGTTGAAACCGTGTTGGTTTTAGAATCCATGTAACCAGCCTTTTAAAAGGCCCAGCAATATAATAAAAAAGAGCAGAGCTTAGAGAAGAAATAAAAAGCAAAAAGAGGAGCAGTGTGCTCTCGGAACAAAAGTTCGCGTTCTCTGTTTTTGTTCTTGCATCGACTTGTCTCAGCAGGAAGGAAAGGTTCAGGGGAGGAGCTGCTTTTGCCAAGGACCACATCACGTGAAAGCTTCGTGCAAGACAAGACAAAGGCAGGGACTAGCAAGGTCCAGCGGGTCCCATGAGAATTCACGTGAAGAGACTTCAAGGAGCAAAGGTGCTGTTGTGCATCTTCACGTGGAGGTCCAGGGATCGAGAGGAGCTGCTTTGAGCAGGACATCGTTTCAGGCGGGGCACATCCAACGAAGTCGCGTCAAGAGCAGTACGTCTCACGGAGAAAAGGAGAGTGTTTCCCCAGATAAAGACAAGGAAAATTCCAACATTTGGTATCAGAGCTTAGGTTTCGTTGGCTATGACAGAAGATCAAACGCCGAAGGAGACACAATCACAACTACCAAATATCAGTGTTGAGCCAACAGTATCAGGAAAAACTCTTAACAAGGAGAGTTGGAGTGCCGATTCGGTATCCAATTCTCAATGACACCAACTATGGTTTGTGGGCCATAAAGATGACGATCATCTTACGTTCTCTTGGAGTATGGACAACGATTGAGGGCGGTGTACTGATCGACGATGAGAAAGATCAGGGTGCCCTGGTCGCAATCTCCCAAGCCATGCCAGACATCATGATGATGGCCATTGCAGAGAAGGAAACAGCAAAAGAAGCATAGGAGGCTATCCAGGATATGCGAGTTGGCGAAGATCGTGTCAAGAAGGCAAGGGTACAAGTGTTGAAATGACAATTTGATCGTTTGATCATGGAGGATTCCGAAAGTATTGTTGAATTATCTCAGAAGCTCACTAGCATGGTGGGTGAAATCCATTCCCTTGGGACAAAACTAAAGGACACAGCCGTTTAGAGAAATTGTTTAGTGCTGCTCCCGACAAATTCCTCCCAATAATCGGCACAATTGAACAATGGGGAGATGTGTCATCTATGTCCCTGATTGAGACACTAGGGCATCTGCGGGCATTCAAAGAAAGTTTGAAGGAGGGAAGACATCGCAAAGAAGAAGAAGGTGAACAGCTGATGCTCTCTAGAGCACAGTGGGAGGCATTATCAACACAAAGCAAGGAATCTGGTGAAAATTTGAG
This sequence comes from Phyllostachys edulis, assembly GCA_036346405.1. Classification (NCBI taxonomy): domain Eukaryota; kingdom Viridiplantae; phylum Streptophyta; class Magnoliopsida; order Poales; family Poaceae; genus Phyllostachys; species Phyllostachys edulis. The sequence goes on along the minus strand of CM070565.1, from coordinate 30,123,593 downwards.
CAATAGCCGAGATGGCAGAGGAGGACGTGGAGACTGGGCTAGGCAAGGTGAGGGTGACAAATCCCATGATAAGTCATATATCAAGTGTTTTGAATGTGATAAATTCAGTCACTACGTGTCGAAGTGCCGAAGCCACATAAAGTGCTTCAACTGTAACAAGTACGAGAATTATGCTTCGGATTGCCAAAACAAGAAGAAGAACGAGGAGGTAAACCACACCCGAGCAAGTGAAGACAACAAGCCTGCCATGCTTCTATACTTATGTGTCAACGAGGCGCCAGTCATGATGATGTTGAACGAGGAGAACGTAGTTCCTAAACTACGCACAGAGGGAGGCAGCCATGATCATACTGATCTATGGTACTTGGACAATGGAGCGAGCAATCACATGACAGGAGATCGATCCATGTTCCATAAGCTCGACGAGAATATTTCAGGCAGGGTCAAGTTTGGCGACGAATCCACGGTGCAGATATGAGGCAAAGGAACGATGCTGCTACAATGCAAGAATGGTGATCAGAAGTTGCTATCTGAAATTTATTTTATACCGAGTTTGTACAACAACATACTCAGCCTTAGGCAGATGGCGAAATGAGGGTGCTGCGTAGAGCTGCAAAATGAGTTCTTGCGTGTCTATGGCAAAAACAGAGATCTGTTGATGAAGGTGAAAAAAATCCCCGAACGGTTGTACAAAATTTTCGTGAAAACTTGTAAACCGGTTTGTGTGAATGACAGTCTGGAGGAGCCAGAGTGGAACTAGAGTATTAAACCAGGACATGGCAGGACAACACGTAGTTGGCGCAGGAGGCGCAGCAGGCAGAGCCTCGGGAGGTCCAAATGGCGCATAGCAAGGCGCGTAGGGGCCTACAGGGGATGGTGAGTCCCACACACACGAAGTTGGCATGGGAGGCACAGGTGGTAGTGGCTACGGAGGCCAAGGCAGTAGGCTCGTAGTTCCAAACCGCGCACATGCAGCAGGTGGCACAGGAGGAATTAGCTTGGGAGGTTCTGTCGGCTGGCTCCACGTGCATGCAGGAACAACAGAAAGAGGCTTGGTTGGTCTTGGTGGCTGGTCCCTTCACCATCTGGAGCAGGAGGATCACGTAGGGCCACACGACATGGCAGGGGAGATCGGGGAGATCTTCATTTCAAGTAGCAGCTTGCCTGGTAAATTCAGCGGGGTCCATGAACATGGAGTTGCTGCTGGAGGTAGTAGCTCGGATGGCCAAACAGCTGCAAGCTCAGGTGGCCAAGGAATTGCCTAGGAAGGTCAAAGCACAGGAGGTGGGTCCCATCGACAAGACATTAATACAGGAGGTGCATGTGGTGTGCCCTCATGGCAGCAGGAAGTTGACTTTGATGACCAGATTCGTCAGGGGATTGGTGATGGCTCAGTTGGAGGCCTAGGCACCAAGTTCTTTCAGACCGACATTGCAGGGAGCAATGGGCAAGAGAATAAAAGTGATGCTCAGAAGATTAATGGCAAGAAAAAAGAAAGCCAAGAAACGAGAGAAGATTAGCATGATCAAGGTGAAGAAACAAGATTTAGGGGGTGATTGTTGGATTTAATATTGTTTCAGTATTTTTAGTTTCCGTTTAGATTTTGGTTTTTCTTTTGAAGTTGAGTTCGAGTAGTAGTTGAAACCATGTTGGTTTTAGAATCCATGTAACCAGTCCTTTAAAAGGCCCAGCAATGTAATCAAAAGAGTAGAGCTTAGATAAGAAATAAAAAGCAGTGTGCTCCCGGAACAAAAGTTCGCGTTCTCTATTTTTGTTCTTGCATCGACTTGTCTCAGCAGGAAGGAAAGGCTCGGGGAAGGAGCTGCTTTTCTAAGGACCACATCACGTGAAAGCTTCATTCAAGACAAGACAAGACAAGGCAGGGACTAGCAAGGTCCAGCGGGTCCCACGGGAATTCACGTGAAGAGACTTCAAGGAGCAAAGTTGCTGTTGTGCATCACGTGGAGGTCCAGGGACCGAGAGAAGCTGCTTCAAGCGGGACATCGTTTCAGGTGGGCATGTCCAGCGAAGTCGTGTCAAGAGTAGTACGTCTCACAGAGAAAAGGAGTGTGTTTCCCGGGACAAAGACAAGGAAAATTCTAACAGGCACAGTACCGATGGCGAGGACGAAGGGCTCCGGGGCTCTAGTGCTCCAACTGAGAAAGGAAGGGGATCATTAGCAAGAACACGACGAGGCGAATTCAACGATCATGACCTTCAAGGTCGAGGCTCACCAATGTTGGACTTAATCCTGCGCTGGCAACAGCAGGAGAGTTTTGGAAACCATGTAGTAGTATTCGTATCTGTTTTTGCATATGCAGAGTCCGTGATCCGATTCATGTATGACTCAGAGTCCATATACGCTTTGAGTCTTGACCTTTATAAACACATCGAGTCTTGTAAGTTCTCAACACCAAGATAGAAGCAATACAAAGAAAAAGTCATTGTCGTGAGAGCAAAAGCCCCAAAGTATTCGGTTGTCCTGCGCTTTCTTGTTTCGCTTGTCAGTTCAATCTTGCTTGGGACTCGCTTCTGAGCACGAAATCTGGCGAATCGAAGCCGAGAATCAACATCCGGTATCGAGCACTGAGGCACGCCAATGTCGATCGTTGCTCATGGCGGCGCGCGGAGAAAGCGGTGGGTCGTTCCATTACCCGCAGCTGACGGCGACAAACTACACGAGCTGGGTGATTCGGGTGCAAGCGATGATGGAGGATCAAGGCGTCTGGGAAGCGGTCGAGCCGCGGCCGGCGCGGCCGTCGACGTGAAGAAGGACAAGAAGGCGAGGTCGCATCTTCTCCAAGCGCTCCCGGAGGACCTCCTGATGCAGGTGGCGAGAAAGAAAACGGCAAAGGAGGTCTGGGACTGTCTCAAGACAAGGTTCGTTGGCGCGGATCGCGTTAAGAACGCGCGGCTGCAGACGTTGAAGAGTGACTTTGACGCCATGCACATGCAGGAGGGAGAGACCCTGGACCAGTACGCTGGAAGGCTTAATGGCATGTCCGTCAGGTACGCCAACCTGGGGGCGACGCTCGACGATGCCGCATTGGTCAAGAAACTATTCGACACCGTGCCGGATCAATTCCTGACTGTGATCGCCGGGATCGAGTAGTTCTACGACCTCGACACCATGCCATTCGAGGAAGCCGTGGGGCGGCTGAAGACTTATGAAGAGCGTACACGCCCGCGTGCATCTGGTGGCAACAGCGACGGCGACGGCCAGCTCCTGCTCACTCAGGCTGAGTGGGAGGCATGGCAGAAGAAGGATGGCGGCGACTCCTTGTCGAACAACAAGGGTAAATCCTATGCTCCTGCAGACAATAGCAACCACGGCCGGAGTGGACGTGGTCGCGGCAGATGGCGTGGCAAGGGCGGGAGTGGTTCCAGCGGCGGTGGCCGTGACAAGAGCCACATCCGCTGTTTTAACTGTGACAAGATGGGCCACTATGCATCTGAATGCAGGGCCCCGAAGAAGGAGGAGGAGGCGCACCTGACGCGCGCAGACGACACCGAGCCGGCCCTGATGCTCGCGGTGTCGGAGGAGATGGCACCGAAACAGCAGGAGCGGCAGGATGTCGTCCTGCTGAGCGAGGAGAAGACGAGGCCGGAGCTGTGCGGCGTAGAGGAGAAGGCTGCCCCCTGTCATGTCTGGTACCTGGACAACGGGGCGAGCAACCACATGACCGGCGATAGGGCGAAGTTCCGCGAACTGGACGAGAATGTCACCGGCAAGGTGAAATTCGGCGACGGCTCAACGGTGCAAATCATGGGCAAGGGATCAATCCTATTCTACCGCAGAACGGGATCGATGGTCGCTCCAGACGATACTACATCCCAAGGCTCCGCAGCAACATCGTGAGCCTAGGACAACTAACTGAGACCGGCCACAAAGTGATCATGGACGAGGATGCCCGCAGTGGTCGACAAAAGTCATGCAAGGTCGCTCATGAAGGTGAGACGAATCGCAAATCGCCTTTACCAAATTGAGTTGCATCCGTGGAGGCGGTGTGCCTCCTGGCGAACCTTGAAGATCCGGCGTGGCTGTGGCATGCCAGGCTTGGCCATGTCAACTTCCACGCTATGAAGCTGCTCGTTGACAAGAAGATGGCGGCGGGCGTGCCGCCAATCACGCACCCGAACCAGTTGTGTCGAGGGTGTTTGGTGGCAAAGCAGGCGAGGCAGCCGTTCCCGGCAGCGGCAAATTACAGGGCGGAGAAGCCGCTCGAATTGCTATATGCTGACCTCTGTGGGCCGATCACACCTTCGACCCTCGCCGGTAACAGTTATTTCATGTTAATTGTTGATGATTACTCAAGGTGGATGTGGTCAGTATGTGATCAAGACGGCGAACAAGCACGCTCAGTGTTCCAAGATTCAAGTTGCGTGTCGAGAACACGAGCGAGTGGCGATTAAGACGTTGAGGACCGATCGCGCGGGGAGTTTCTTCGCTGAAGTTCACCCACTCGCGAGGAGGCTGGGATCGAAGGCACTCATCGCGCCATACACGCCACAGCAAAACGGCGTGGTGGAGCGGAGGAACAGGACCGTGATGGCGATGGCGAGGTCCCTTCTCAAGAGCATGAACGTGCTAGGAAGATTTTGGGGGGAGGCGGTGCGGCACGCGGTGTACTTGCTGAACCGTTTGCCGACGAAGGCGCTGGGCGAACGCACTCCGTTCGAGGCCTAGAACGGAAGGAAGCCGCATCTGGCACACCTTCGTGTGTTCGGTTGCACGGCGCATGCGAAGGTGACAACGCCACACTTGAAGAAACTCGACGACCGAAGCCAGCCGATGGTGTACCTTGGCGTCGAGGACGGATGCAAGGCGCACCGCCTGTTTGATCCACGACGGGGGAAAATTCATGTAAGTCGTGATGTCAAATTTGAAGAAAATGTGGAGTGGAGCTGGAGTACAGGCACAGGCGACGGGGATCCATCGGATTTCGTCGTCGAGGAGGAATGCGGCACTGAGCCGACAGAGGGCGACGTTGTGCCACTCGCGGGTGGCCCGGTAGGTGAGCCAGCACTCACGGCACAAGTTCACCCAGCCCCTTCATCGACTCCGCTGGCCAGCGAGGTGACACCGAGAGGGCCAGCAACCAGGGCGCGTGCTGCGACATGCACGGCAGCAACCTCCCCGACATCCCCCACCACTCCGATGGCGATGCTGGCCTCTGGATCCCTGGCAGATGATCCTGCCTCGGTTGTGGCCACACCACTGTCAGGTGGGAGCAAGAAGACGACGATGGGCCTGTTTCACACAGCACATCGACGACATCATGAGAGATGCTCGAAGGGTGGAGCTTGATGAGGAGGACATGGAAATAGAGGCCATGCTCATGGAGACGGAGGAGCCGCCTGCTGCTACGTGAGTGAGGGCATTTGGGCAAGAAGATCGGGAGGACGCCATGGCCAAGGAGATTGAGTCCATTGAGAAGAACGAGACTTGGACTCTCACGGCGCTACCAGCTGGACACAAGCCAATTGGGCTCAAATGGGTTTATAAACTGAAGAAGAACTCAAATGGAGACGTGATCAAGCACAAGGCAAGGCTGGTCGCGAAAGGATATGTTCAACGACAAGGAGTTGATTTCGAGGAGGTGTTTGCACCGGTGGCTAGGCTCGACACAGTGCGCGTCATCCTTGCCATCGCTGCTAACCGCGGCTGGCAAGTTCACCACCTCGATGTCAAGTCTGCTTTTCTAAATGGGGAGCTCGAGGAAGAAGTGTATGTTGCCCAGCCGGAGGGATTTACAGTGAAGAACAAGGAGCACTTGGTGCTTAAATTGAGCAAGGCGCTCACAGACTCCGGCAGTTCCCACTGCTTGGAACATACGACTTGATAGAAGCTTGAAGCGGCTTGGATTTGTGAAGTGTGCTCAAGAACAAGCTGTGTACACAAGAGGAACAGGCCGGGCAGGAGTTATTGTCGGTGTATATGTTGATGACCTCATTGTGACAGGAGAAGATCCAGGTGCGATCACGGCGTTCAAGCGGCAGATGATGTTTGAATTCGAGATGAGTGATCTCGGATTGCTCAATTACTATCTCGGGATTGAGGTCAAGCAAGAAGAAGGCCGTATCACAATCAAGCAGGAAGCTTACGCCAAGAAGGTGTTGACTCAATTCGGGATGATTGAATGCAATCCCACCAAGTTTCCTATGGAACCGAGATCACAGCTGCACAAGGACCCTGATGGACAACCGGTGGATGCAACGGAGTATCGCCGTGTTATCGGTTGTCTCAAGTATCTACTTCACACACGGCCAGATCTCTCCTTTGCTGTCGGGGTGATGAGTAGGTTCATGGAGAGGCCCACGGTGATGCATCACAAGGTAGTCAAGCAGATCCTCAGGTATGTGAAAGGCACTGTGAATTATGGTCTTGTGTATAACAGAGGAGGAGATGCTGAGGTGATCACCGGGTACACGGACAGTGATCTAGCTGGCGACAACGATGACAGGAAGAGTACCGGGGGCATGGCGTTCTATGTCAACGAATGCCTAGTGTCATGGAACTCGCAGAAGCAGAAAACGGTAGCCCTGTCATCATGTGAAGCCGAGTTCATGGCGGCAACAGCGGCGGCATGCCAAGCCTTGTGGCTCAGAAGCTTGTTGGGCGAGCTAACCGGGAAGGAGAATAGCATGGTGAAGCTGTTTGTTGATAATAAGTCCGCGATCGCATTAATGAAGAATCCCGTATTCCATGGACGCAGCAAGCATATCGACACGAGATTCCATTTTATACGTGAATGCATCGAGGGAGGATAGATCGTTGTGGAGTTCGTTCGCACAGATGAGCAACGAGCTGATGCGCTAACGAAGGCGTTGCCGGCGGCGAAGCTGGCAACAATGCGGCACCTGCTAGGTGTTCGCGATCTTGGGCCACGTCAGGATTAGGGGGGAGTATGTTGGACTTAATCTCAGACTGCAACATGCGAGAGAGTTTTGGAAACCATGTAGTAGTATTCAGATCTGTTTTTGCATATGCAGAGTCCGTATCCGATTCATGTATGACTCGAGTCCATATACGCTTTGAGTCTTGACCTTTATAAACACATCGAGTCTTGTAAGTTCTCAACACCAAGATAGAAGCAATACAAAGAAAAAAAGTGTTGTCTTGGAGAGCAGCAGCCCCAAAGTATTCATTGTCCTGCGCTTTCTCGTTTAAAAGCTTGTTGTCTGAATCTTTGCGGACTCGCTTCTGAGCACGAGAAATCTGTATGAATCGAAGTGAGAATCAACAACCAAGGCGGCTTAGGGTAGAAGTGGCTCGGGAGCTCGAACTTGGGCTTCTTCTTGGCGATTGAGAGGGCAAAAGCACGAGTGAGGTGAGGTAGCCATGATGATGCGCTCGGGAGGCTTTATAGTCATGGGAAGGGTGAGACGCTGGCAGCAATGTCACCGCCGAGCGGTGAGAACTCGCGATTTCACGGAATTTAAGGGTGCCAGCGACTGGCGGTTGACAAGACAAGATCGTGGTGGAGCAGGTAGCGCTTAAGGAGGTCTGCTGGCTTAGACAGGAGGAAGAATTAAGAACAGTGCGAGGCTCTGGCAAGCGGGGCCAAGGGTCACTGGCAGTAACTCGGAGCGAGGGAGTGGGCTGAGTGGGTGAGTGCGAGGAGGCAGGCCAGGCTGGGCCGCGGGCGATGGAAGAGAGGATAGGAAGGCACGGCACGCGAGCGGGCTAGGGAAAGGAGGTGGGCCGCCTGTCGGAGGAAAGAAAGGAAGGAGGGGGAGAGGAGTGGGCCGGCCGGTGGGTTTCGGCCTGAGAGGAAAAAGAGGGAAGAAGTGCTTTGAATTTGATTTGAAGTAATTCCAAGATGAAAGTCAAATTCAGAGATATTTTGGGACTTAACATTTCTTGTAGATTTTTGTTAATTCCTTTTAAGGCTAGGATTTTGATTTAACTTTTGAAATAGACCCAAATTATTGTAATTACACAAAATGTAACAAAACTTTTTTGAAAATCCACAAAATTCTAAATTGCACAAAAATGGGCTGTTACAATAGGTTACCTCGGTGATAAGGAATCTACGTCTGCGATTTTGGATTCTGAAGGGTGGTTGAGAACCGGGGATCTTTGTACTATTGACAAAGATGGATTCCTCTTTGTTGTCGATCGTCTGAAAGAGTTGATTAAGTACAAGGGCTACCAGGTACCTTACTATACTATTATGGATTTGCAAATTAGCACTTCATGATCTAGCAGGCCATGTGTTGCTAATGTAAACTTTCCATCTTCCCTGGTGGCATTTGTTTAATGCAGGTTGCACCTGCAGAACTGGAGCACCTGCTTCAAACTCACCCAGATATTGTTGAAGCCGCTGTTGTCCCGTAAGTATACACCATGACGTGCAACAAATTTGCTGCTAATCAGCTCTTTAAAACTTCCGTCATAAAAGCCGCATGTTAACTATTTCTCATACAGATACCCTGATGATCAGGCTGGTGAGTTGCCAGTAGCATTTGTCGTCAGATGCTCCGGGAGCAACTTGCATGAGGCGCTGATCAAAGAATTTGTGGCTAAACTGGTATAAGCTTCAACGTAGCTATTTCATGGACTGTGCTGTGTATCAATGGCTCTAGCTAAAGCTTGTCATTTGGCATGCAGGTTGTACATTATAAGCGGATACACCATGTTTTCCTTGTGGATTCCATACCAAAAAACGCCGCGGGTAAGATTTTGCGGAAGGACTTGGTAAAGTTAGCATTGCATCAGAATAGCTCCAAACTATAGTATATTTGGACAGCATTCAGTGACAGTCCCAGAATTTCCACAATGGGTGTTCGAAGTTACAAAATTATTGTTCAATGTAAAACATAAATATACACCATAGTAAAAATCAAAGTACAAATTATTCCTTCTAATGACAATATCTCAAATAATTTAGTAAAATTACAAAATAATCAAGAAAAATTACAATTTAACTAGATTTTCCTTCGTGCCTTTCAAATCGACAAACTGTTTCATTTTTTTAAGCTCTGATATCTACATTTCACTAAAAAAGACAAGATTTACCAATCACAATTCAAACTAACACAAACAAAATTTCTGATTTCGGCTTTTGGGTTTGCTTTTTGCTGGTTTGGGAGTTGGGGATCTGGTAATTCAGATTAAACCCACATCTGAGTTGTTGAGAATTTGGGTACCACGGTCGGGTCATCGCCGCTGGCCGTAAACCCATAGGGCTCCCCGGTCTTCTTGCCGGGAGCCGTCGGGTCATCGCCGCTGGCCGTAAACCCATAGGGCTCCCCGGTCGCCCTCCCCACTCGGCGGTCGCCTCATCGCGCTCCGCCGTTCGATGGCCCAATGGTAACGTCTCGCTCGACGCCTGACGTCCGACCTTACTCCTCCGACCTCCGACCTACCGCCGCCACATTTGGCATCATCGTGGTCGTGTTGCCGCGTCAAGAAAGAGGGAGAGATGTGAGAGTCGGTTGTTGTTTGTTGATTGTTAGGGGGGAGGGAGAGAGAGAGAGAGAGAGAGAGAGAGAGAGAGAGAGAGGTGAGGGGGAATGACTTGTTATGGCTGGGTCGAATGGTTCAATGTCCAAAGGGCAAAGGCCAAAGGATGTGTGTGACCATCGGACGACCATCACATGGGTCAGTTTGAGGTTGTGGAGTGCTGAAGGGAAATGTGGTTTGATGAGCTGAGAGGAAGTTGTGGTCTGGTTGACCCAATTAAGAGTATATTTCATTATATATGTAATACACATACTATATTGTGGATTTTTTTACAAAAATTAATATGTGTTCAGCTGAACACCCATGACCCCAGGAGGGACCACCCCTGACAGCATTAAGTCCCTACCGTTGGATAAACAAATGGTTGCAATGTTGCCTTAATTGTGCCCAAACTAATGAAGATGATGATTAATTGTATTGTGGTATTAGTGCCCACATATTGGGTGGGTATCAATTGTTCAGCAACTCTGCACATACAAATTATAAAAGATCATTAGATTAATATTTAATTCCGTTGATGTATGCAGTCTGTAGGGTTTTTATCCGAAAAACATACCAATGTAGTTTTACATTTTTCGGGAGAATAATTTTTTACAACCTCAAAATTCTGTCGCGCATTGGTAATTGTAATCAGTCCTTTGATCTAATATAGCAAGTATGTGCAAGAAGTGTGTGAAGTATCAAGTATGCCACCTAGACAAAAGGTTTCCGATTTCTGAAGTATTTGAACCATTTACTGCTAAGTTTCTATAGAACTCTAGAGATTTTCCTATATTCCAAAAGATGTATCACTACAACAAAATAAATTATAGAGGATGCCTCATCACTGACGGTTTCTAGAAACCGTCAGTATTGTAATTATCACAGACGGTTTTACAAACGTGAACGTCTATGTTACTAGCCCTGGCTAGAACCATCTGTAACAAGAACCATTTGTGATAATTGCAATTATCACAGACGGTTCTTGTTAAGAACCATCTGTGATAATATTGAATCACAGAGCGGGAAATATTTCGCATCCCCAAATGCTTATCTTCCCTATTAATCTCCCCTTCCCATCCCTCCTCAACCACTATCCACTACCAAACCACAAATCCTAGGGTTTCTCGATTCCTTCCCCTCCGCCCTCGTTGCCCTGCTCCTCCGCTTCGAGGGGTTCAAGCACTACCGCTGCGACCGCAACCTCTCCATGGGCATGAACCTCAACAACATGGCCAAGATGCTCCGCTGCGCCGGTAACAACGACATCATCACCATCAAGGCTGATGATGGCTCGGACATCGTCACCTTCATGTGTTCAAGTCCCCCAGTAAGTGATCAATCGCTTGTCGCGCCCCCTCCCCCCTTTCTTGTTGCTTTTGGTGGCTCTCAGTGGTGACTATGGTTTTTCTTGATCAAGATAAGATTGCGCCTCTTCGTCTCGAACTCGTTTTCCTCCCCGGCCAAAAATCTAAACCTTAACATATTTCGGTTTCGCGCAATGTCCGGTAAAACAGCCATAACTTTTGCATACAAACTCGGATGATGATGTTTTTTGGCTCGTTGGAAAGCTAATGAAAAGTTCAATCCGAAAATCCATAAATCCACCTTAGATTCACTACGCAAGGGCCTCTACAAAATGTCCAAAGTTGCAAATCCGAAAAAGTGAAAACCAAAAAAGGTCGTTGAGGGCCTCAAAATAGCCTCCAAAGTTTCAGCACTCGTTTTCGCCATCCAGTTTGAGTTTTCTTTCATTTCAAATTGTGTAATCAACCTTATGCAGATACTCGGGTCCAACTGTCCAGCAATTGATTGGTTTGGCTCAAAATTTGAATTTTTTTGCAATAGAAAAAACTATTATAGACGGTTTTTACTAAAAAAACCCGTCTGTGATAGTCTATTTTCATAGACGGTTCTGAACAAGAATCATCTGTGATAACGATTATCACAGACGGTTATTGTTTACAACCATCTGTGATAGTTTTTTTTCACAGACGGTTTAAAACCGTCCGTGATGACCTCATATCATCACAGACCCATAAAGTCAGACGGTTCAAAAAACCATCTGTGATGACTATTTTGAACTGTCTGTGATAGCTTTTTATGTAGTAGTGTAGGTATATTGTTACACTTGCCACGATTGATGGAATGTACTTCTTCCAAAATAGATTATGTTTTAGCAAGTTAGCTTTGGTTTGCAAATAGAGGTTGTCTTGGGTTTTCGTACCACCCTCTGTCAAAATCAGAAGTTGATACGGCCGGTGGTGGACCTATGACCAAAATTTAGGGGGTGCTATCATCTGCTTGTGGCTTACCGAATGCCGAGTTACTGATCAGCCCTAGTCTGCCAGAGCGTGGCTGGTTAGGGGTACACTGTGAGCCGTCCGTTGGTAGGGGCGCTAGCTCCAGCTGCCCCCCTTGGTCCGCCCCTGGATACGGCACAAATTAAAGGAGCCCTAATTCAGCCGCGCAGCAAATAGGCTAGTCAGTAGCTCTAATTCTTGATCCAGGAAAGAACAGCAATGTCCTCTTCTTCTGTCACGCGCACACCTAGCACCAACACGTCAACAATGATAGGAGCACGCATGCGCACTTAGAACCAATCTGGTGTCGGTTCAACTCAGTAGCAGCAGCCGTCCGTTCGATCCAAGTAAAACCCAAGACAAATAGAAGAGCTTGGCTCACGTTCAATGAAGTCGCGCAGCCAAACCGTAGATTGGATCTTCCACTCCTGAGACCACGACTGAACGAGAGATGAAGTCGACAAGCAACCAGCACGCAGACTTGATTTAGCAAATGAAATCCACGCCGCAACAAGAGAAGAATTCTCACAAGATCACGCACAACTAGCCCAAACCATGGCGATTTTCTACTATTTGTTCAACTCAACAATAGACGTCCCCCCTCCACAGGGACTCGCGGCCTGGGGTTATATACTCCTCTGGCAAATACGCACACATCCAACCTGATCGATTCGGACTCTAATTCCATAAAGAAACCGACTAGGAGCAAAATAGACTCACGAGGTACAAACCGACCTGAATAAGTTTGGCCAAAACACATGGCTCGCTTGCCACATCTCAACTTTGTCACGTAATAGAAAAGAGGAGTCTGATATGGTTTTGCTAAGGACCCCGCAAGACCGGATCGGCTTTCTTGAGAAACAAATAAACCAGAACATTTACTGAACATATTTAGTAAAAATAGGAACCAATATAGCTTACGTGTTTGATTTCTACCGTTCCCGAGTCTATTCCCACGCCGCTCCTTCCTTCTGGACGTGCACTTTTGCTCACTGTGCTTGATTTTTGGCCGACGTATAACAGCAGCATGCACCCCATGCAATACCACGGCCTCGGCCTTCTCCACGCGCATGTCCAGCAGCTCCACCATGCACTGTACCTCCCTCTCACGCCGTCCACCCCCACCTCCCTCTCGGCCGTTAACAATAACGTCACCAATTAAAACACGCATGTTAACTTACTAGCCATCACTACTACAAAAAAGCGAATACTGAACGTCTCATCACAGACGATTGACCAATACACTAAAAACCATCTATGAAGAGATAATATCGCAGACGGTTCTTAACAATAACCGTCTGTGATAATTCTACATATCACATACGGTTTTCAACAAACAACCGTCTGTGATACCTCACAGACGGTTCTTAACAATAACCGTCTGTGATATTACTACTTATCACAGACGGTTTTTTGTTGAAACCGTCTGTGATAATTAACTCATCACAGACGGTGCGCCATTTTGCTCGCTTACTAATCCTCCGGTGCAGTAGTGTAACTCCTCAACAGAGTCTTCTTCTCCATCTCTGACGCTACGGTGAGTCCATCGCCACTCCGTCCCCGGTTTGAGTATCGCCCCACCTCACTATGCCCGCTCGTGTGGTCCATTTCAGCTATTGTCGCCCACGCCGAGCTGTCACCGTGGGATCTCTGTCACCGACACTGCCATCGATGCCAACTCTTCTCCGGTGAGTCCTCAACTCCACCAAGGTTGATTTCCCCACCTATATATCACCCTAAAGCTGTGCATGTGCTTCGTTTCAATTTATTTCCACCGAGAAGACCTTTCGCCAAGGAGCTTGCCGCCGTCACCTCTATTGACCGACGACCAGCTGCCTTGGACCTTCCCCGACTTCATTGACACCTTCCTCGTGATCGAGGTGAGCTACTGAAGCCTAAACATCTTTTATTTTGAGTAGTTTCGGGCGTTTACGCCGAAATCGCTAGTAAAGCCCCTGAGCCCAATTTGAGCTTCAAATCCTATTGCTTTTAATCATTTAGTTAATAAACTAATGAGTCTATGATATGTGGGACCTCCATAGATTTTATAAATAAAATCATGAAATAAAAAGGTGAGTCACTGACAAGTAGGGCCCACATTTAAGTTAATAAAATCCGAAAAAATGTAAAAATGAGAAAAGCCACCTTTAGTTCAGAGAAAAATACACTTTCTCTGTTGGAAAACGTAAGCCTCGGAAAAAACGCTTTCGAAGTCACCCTTTTATTTATTTCCAGGGTTTTCAATACGAACCATGTGATAGACCGAAGCTGGATTTACGTTAAGAACCGTGTGAGTGAAGAGTACATTAATGGTGTGTCTGCTTTTACAAAAGCTGCCGAGGAGGATATGTTGAATAAGGGGGCAGAATATATGTACTGTCCATGCATTGACTGCGAGAATCTAAAAATGTTTAAGAACTAAGCGCAGATCGAAGCACACTTGATTTGAAGGGGTTTCAAAAAGGGTATACACGTTGGACCAGTCACGGTGAAGAGCAGATTATACAATCGCCGACGAAGTCAACGATATGCCGCCGAATGATGTCGGTTGTGGTTCCGATTCAGATAGGCTGCATGATGACAATCTGGATCAGATGCTTCACGATGCAGAAGTGAACTATAGTGAGAGAGAGTTTGGTAAATTCGAGGGCTTGATGGAGGACTTGGAAAAGCCTTTGTTCCTAAGTTGTAAGCCGGAATACACAAGGTTGTCATCTGTGCTTGAACTGCTAAAATTGAAGGCAAGCAATGGTTGGTCCGACAAGAGTTTCACAGCGCTGTTAGGTCTCGTAGCAGACATGCTTCTGGATGAAAATGAGTTGCCCAAAACCACCTACAGAGCCAAGAATATTCTTTGTCCATTGGGAATTGAAGTAGAAAAAATACATGCATATCCGAACGACTTTGTCCTCTACCGTAAAGAGTACGCAAACATGCATGTATGTCTGGTGTGCAACACACCCCGATACAAGTATAAGAATCAATTAGAAGACGGCGAGAGAATCAAGGTGAAGAAAGGACCTCCTGCTAAGGTGGCATGGTATCTTCCTGTAATTCCCTGTTTGAAGCAGTTTTTTGCGAACCCAAAGGAGGCAAAACTGCTACGTTGGCACTCAGATGAGCGTAAGCAGGATGGAAAATGAAGACACCCTGTTGATTCTATCCAGTGGAGAAACATCGATAGGAGGTTTGCAGACTTCGGTGCGGAACCGAAGAATATAAGGTTTGGATTGAGTACAGATGGAATGAATCATTTCGGTAACATAAGCAGCCGACATAGCACTTGGCCCGTGACTCTCTGTATCTACAACCTTCCTACTTAGTTGTGTATGAAGTGGAAGTATATTTTGTTGTCGATACTTATCCAAGGGCCGAAGCAACCTGGGAATGATATTGATGTGTACCTAGCACCATTGATGGAAGATATAAAAATACTGTAGATCGAAGGGGTACAGGTATGGGATGCGTGCAAACGAGAGAACTTCACTGTACGCTCCTTGTTGTTCTGCACCATAAATGATTATCCTGCCCTTGCTAACCTGTCGGGCCAGAGTACAAAAGGGGCCAAAGCATGTACTCACTGCTTAGATGATACTAAGAGTGTGTGGCTGAAGTACTCGTGCAAAACTGTGTACATGCGTCACCGTAGGTTCCTCCCGAGGGCTCACCCATACCGCAAGATGAAGAAACAATTCGACGGAGAGAAGGAGGACAGTTTAGCTCCAAGGCATTTAAGCGGAAAAGAGGTCTATGATATGGTTAAGGATTTAGATGTTGTGCTCGGAAAGGGACGTAAATCGAGGACCCGTGAGAAGAACATCTGGAAGAATAGATCAATATTTTGTGACTTACCTTATTGGGATCACCTAGAAGTTCGTCATTGCATCGACGTTATGCACGTAGAGAAGAATATATGTGACAACTTGATTGATCTTTTATTGAACATTCGTAACAAAACAAAGAATGGTGTCAATGTACGACTTGACTTGGTTGATATGGATATCAGACCTGAGTTAGCATCGACAAAGACTGATAAAGGACGAACGTACCTTCCCCCTACTTGTTACACTATGTCCATGGCTGAGAGAACTGAACTGTGCTAGTGCTTGCATGGTGTGAAGTTCCGTCTGGTTACTCTGCCAACATGAAGAAACTTGTTTCGATGGAAGATTTGAAGTTAATTGGCATGAAGTCTCATGATTGTCATATGCTGATGACACAGGTGCTCCATGTTGCAATTAGAAGTGTTTTGCTGATCGAGGTCCGAGAGACAATCATGATACTGTTATTTCTTTAACACAATTGCTCAGAAGGTCATCGATCCTGAAGGACTAGATGCTCTACAGGATGAGGTGGTGACGACTCTATATCATCTTGATATGTATTTCCCTCCGTCGTTTTTCAATATCATGGTCCATCTTATTGTTCATATTGTGAGGGAGATAAACATGTGCGGCACATGTTCCTACATAGCATGTACCCGTTCGAGAGGTTCATGGGAATTCTCAAGTCCTATGTACGGAATCGATCTCGGCCGGAGGGCAGCATCGTCGAAGGTAATGCTACCGAAGAGGTAACTGAGTTCAACATCTATTACATGGCTCAGGTCGAACCAATAGGTGTGCCTCGATCTCGCCATGAGGGGAGGCTCGAGGGTATCGGAACCATCAGAAGGAAAGCAATCACTCCAGAGATGAGAGTGTATGCTCAAGCCCATTTCACGGTCTTGCAACACATGACTGAAGTGTCCCTGTGTATCGACCAGCACAAGAACGTGCTTCGGCAACAGAATCCAGAGCGGCTGGATGTTTGGATCACGAGACAGCACAACAGTCGGTTCAACCAATGGTTGAAGGAGCAACTCGCTAGGAAATCGTCAAGTGATACGTTGACATGGTTGGCAAAAGGGCCAACCTTTACAATTGTGACATGGCAAGGATATGACATAGATAGGTACACATTCTATAGACAGGCTCAGGATATAAAGAGCACTAACCAGAACAGCGGTGTCCGCATTGATGCGTTTAGTACTGATGGGTTGAGGAGCTCCTACTATGGGTTCATAGAGGAGATTTGGGAGCTCGACTACGTGTGTCGATGATCGAGTCGCTGATCTTATGAAATGAAATAGAGGAAAATGACACAGATTTCCTGGGAGAGAATGAGACTGCTCTTTATTGATATAAACTGGCTATTACAGGGGGTGCCTACGACGAGATAGTGGACTAATCCTAGTTACACTGAATAAGGTGTTTACTATACAACTGAATCAGAATTAGAGCATGAATCTGAGGCTGATTGTACTATGCTGATGCCCTAATCTGATGCCAGATGCGATATTAGATGATCCTTTTCCATCGTCCGCGCTCCATCCTTAAATAAATTCCGAAGAGGTGGTAGTTGCTCCTGGAGAAGACGTTTGTTGTGAAGTGTTGTGATTGGTCGGAGCGAGACGATGGTTAATAAAATATCAACCGCTTTGCCGTTGAGTGTCTGTGAGACACTCAACCGTATGGCGGTTGTTTGTCAATGTCTTAAGATTATATAATGTCGCGTGGTATGGACTATACAGCACATGCTCCATTCATCACACGACAAAGAATATACTTGGAATTAGATCCAGATACCAGTTCATAGAGTGTAGGACCGGAAAAGCGACTAGAGGTGGGGGGGGGGTGAATAGGAGCTTGCCTAAATTTCACCTCGTTCAATTTCAACACCAGATTCACCTCAATAACTATGAGAGCTATGAGGATCAACAGCAGAAGACTCGTGTTGAACTTGAACCAAAATCCCCAAAGCAAGGAACCAACAGCACCAAACCCTAATAGGGCAGTCAGACCGGCGTGTAATGAGTGGTCTGACCGGGGTGCGGTCTGACCGGCATGTTAAAAACGGTCTGACCGATCCTGACCAGAACCACTGTTGATAGCCCGAAATCAAAACGAAAATCGGTCTAACTTTTGATCTACACAGCCAAACTTGACCAAATTTGGAACACACCTTCCTAAGGATATTAGGAACCTATTCCAAGCAGAGATTGAGTAGATCCACGTCAAAGTTCCGACCTTTTTCTGATTTACCGAAGGAGGGTTCAAAACCGGGCAAAAATGAAAAACTTGATCCAAACTTTGCTCGTGGGAGATTGATGATCTAGATGATCCTAGATGTATTCCCACACATCACAGCAAGGTAAAAGAGAGCACGAAACAAACCAAAAATCATAGGATCAAGGAAGCATCCAAAATCATCAAAAGAGAAGGGAAAACACAAGAAGACTCATCTTTGAACAATCATCCATAGATTGATTCACGATTGGTTGCTGGTTACAACCACTCCCTCAAGGAGGGAAAAACTCAATCCATGAGTACACAACTCAACTCATCTCCCTAGAATCCTAGGCCTCTTCTCTTTCTCCCTAAGCCCTAAGACAAACTAGGGTTTTCAATGAAGTGCTTAGTTGACTGCTGAGAACAGCCCTCTCTTTATTTATACTTGAGGCTTAGCTTCTAGAAGAGTTAACCCTAATGGGCTCCCGTTAAGGCCCAATACAAACGGGTCACACACGCACGCATCTCAAGCGCCGTCTTCACTTCTCTTGACCTAATCCACTTCTTGACGCACCGTCTTGCGCCGCGGGTTGGCATTAGGTCACCAAGACGGTATTTTGGTAAAATTACCAAAATACCCCTTCTCGATCTTTTCTGAAGACTGAGTCCAAACTGCGCGAAACACATCCATGCTTCGCCAAGTGTGGGTTGATCCAGCGGCTCTCATCGTGTCGGCAAGTCTCTCCCATCCAGTTCCCACCGGACCACCTTGGCATTTGCACCGACCCCCGCACCGCTTGATCCAACCAGTCGCACCGAACTGCCCGTTCAGTCATCTTCATCCATTCTGCGCCATGCTTGAGTCACTTGACCTCACCCGGCATCCTTGATCGTTCTAGACCCCAGCTCTCCAAGATTAGTCCTGATCCTCCTCGCCGTTGATCGTCGTTGACCTCCAAGCCATCTGCACAACAATAGACAAGCAAACACGAATCTGGGAACAAGTTCTTCACAACTTGACCCACGTTAGCCAGAACATGCAATATGCAACACATATGCATTAACAAACAAGGATATGACCTACCCCAAAATCAATCCACAACTAACATCAACAATCAGCACAAAAATCGGTTAGACCGCCGTTCTGGCTGGTCTGACCGCCCCTAGGACTGAACCAGAAATTCAATTGAAGACAAGGCCGGTCTGGCCGCCAGATTGGCCGGTCTGACCGCCAATGACCTGACAGTTCAGAAACTTTGTCAAAAACACTTGAAACTTCAAACCAAAAGCACCATTGCCAATTGTTTCATCATCCTAAGATCATAGGCATATCTCCATGGTATCCACATAGAGATTTTAATCCTTGTCAGCTAGCCCCCGAACTTTAAATGAATAGGTCGTGTGAACACCTTCTCCCAACGAAGTCGTATCGGGCAGACCCTCATTTAATGTTGTGACATACGAGGTGGTCTGTATTAATTTTAAAGTTGTGAACCTGCCTTGGGAATCAAAGAGTTTTTCTGTCCGTTAGACTTTAGATAACTCCCGGTTGCGATTAAAGATCCAAAGCTATAAAATCCCCATTGCTGTGCTTTAGAGCTTTTCATGCTTTCAGATCTTCCCCCAATTCTGTTCAGTTTCTTGCCAAGAACTATTTCCGACCTTCGCCTTCTTCTCAACCCAAAGTTTCCTTCGACCTCTATTTACCTTCTCGCGAGATCCCACCATGTCGGACCAGATCACCAAGTGGATGGCTTCAGAGCTGAGCGAGAGGAACCTTGAGGCGCTTGAAGGAATCGGAATGCTTACATACAAGAATTTGATCAAGTGGAGGTCAGCGGACGGAGAACACTTTTCGAGCCGTGAGGAAGGGGAAATCCCTATTTTCCTCGCCACATCGAAAAGGGCTAAGGCCGCCAAAGGCACAAATTCTCTCCGAAGTTTTGGAGTACTACGGGTAGAGTTGGTAAATTTGGCTACAAACTCCATCGCCAATATCAGCATTTTCACCTATCTGTGCAAGGCGTACCTGGGAGTGCGACCGAATTTGAAGCTCTTCAGGTACTTTTACCGGATGGTGATGCCAAGAAGATCCACGGCGGCTCCTGGAGAATGCATGCTATGACTTCACAATGGGAAGGCCGATGAGTACATCCCAATGTACTCAAAATCCTCGTGGTCGTCATGGAAAAAGAACTGGTTTTACATGACGGTCACGAAAGATGATGTCCTCTACTTCGCCGAAAATAGGGCGAACGAAAATGTAAAGTGGAGGGGAACCGTGGAGAAGAAAGGGATGGCCAGAAGATGTGTGGAGGCTATCCAAGACCTAAGGAGAAATGGCTTGACTTCCTGGCACGTGATGAGGGATTTCACCATACGCCGAATTAGTCCTCTGAAGCTCCGAGACCATTCCCTACTCTAGTACATTGGTCGGGATGAAGGGATGAAGGACTCAAGGGATGGTAAGTCTTTGAAAGTGCTCCGACCAGTATAGCTTATTAGTAGATTATCATATAACCTTGAAGTCTTTTTTTTTGAAGTCCTTTCTCCTGACGAGTCAGAGATCAGATCAAAATGATCTACGTCAGGGAGCCTGATGAGAAGGCTGCATTTCCCGGCATTTTTGGCAATTGTTTTTGATGAAGAGAAACTAAGGAGACTTAAGGTAGATAACCAATTTCTTCATGTTTTATATATATATCCTCCGATCTGTTTCTAAGTTTGCTCTTAATTTGTAGGTAGTCGGACTGAAGGTTATACAATCTGGTGAGGATTGTAATCCTACCATGGTTCCGACTGATTTAGGACCAGAGGCCATGGAAGAAGATGATCTTCCCGAGGTAAAAGAGTACTTAATCTGAGGATACATATTTAGATGGAAAATTTCATCACCTAATCAAATTTGATTTTTGACTCAGGTGGAAATGATGGAAGGCCCGTAGAACAAAGCTGCGGAAGCTGTAGACCCCAAAATGGTCGTTCATGACCTGACAGTTGTTACTGAAACAACTGCTCTGGAGGTCGATGAAACCACTCCTTCTGCCCCGATGGCCAGGAACGCTATTCTTGACCAGCTGGTCGAGAATATTGCGTCCGGCCTCATGTTGGAGGAAATTAGGGATACAACCAGCCCTACCGGTGTTGAAACAGTGAAATTGGTTGAGAAGAAGAGGAAAGCGAATGCTACACAATTTAATCCAGCGCGTTTCAAGGTCAAAACCAAAAAATCGACCAGGTACGTACAAACGAAATAGTCATATGAGTGCATACCTTTAAAAGTCTTTGACAATTGAATTGTTGAGCTTCCTTTCTCCTTTTTGTATAGATCTTCTGGTGTTCTGGTCACCTCCGACCAGAATATTCCTGAGGATCAATCAATCGAGGAAGTTCTCGTTCAGAACCCTTCTCAGGCTAAAGTTCCTGAGGACAAGGTGATTGAGAAAGCCCCCGAGTAGGCGTTGGTGCCAGCGCTTGTTCAGGACCCAGTGGTGATTCTAAGTCCATCTACGGAGGTAGATGTGCTTGAAGGCTCTCAACAGATTCCGACCCCCTATTGGTACTTCCTCTCAATCTAACAAGTTCCCTTTTTGCCCTTGATTTATCGAGGATAAGGAGCTTGATGAGGTTTGGGGAAAGATATCGGACCGTCAAGTCGAGACAGGTCCTGATACAATTTTTGCTGAATATAATGATGTGGCAATTCGGGTAAGTATCTACGACCAGTTTCATAATTTCTCCTCTGAAATTTTATCAGAAAATTTAAAGAAGAATGCTATTTGTGTAGCACATGGTCGAGAACTTTGCTGTGGTCGGAGGACTGACCCAGTGAATAAAGGACGTGGAGAAAAAATATTCCGAATTAAAAAGTAAGAACTTTCTTCATAACTTGTCTTCTTCTTTGCTAGCTTGTTCTTCTTCTGTTAATTAATTATTCTCCCTTACCATTTTTGATATATTTGGAGAAAATAAAAGAAGAAGTTGTGGCTAAAGAAGCCAGAATAACCAAGCTTGAAGAAGAATGCCAAGCTAAGGATCAATCGATCGCATATGTGATGACTAGGCACAAGGAAGTCATTGGGAATTTTGAAAAGAAGATTGAAGGTAACTGGACGTAATGTAATATCCTGAATTTTGAATGAGAAATTGTTGAATTAATAACAATAAAAAGTAGAATCTAGTGGGAAGTGGGGATTAGAGTTTGACCTTTTGGCCCATGGCCCAAGAGGGCATCGGCCTCACACCTATTTAAGGGAGAGACTAACCAAAACCCTAGACTATTTTCTCCCAGCCGCCTGTTCTCCCCCTGGCCGAACCCCTCTAGCCATTCATTCCCTCCCCCTTTTTCTTTTCTCCAAGCCGCCGCCTCCTCAGGCGATGGGTGCCGCCCGCAGGCTTGCCGAGCCCTCCCGCTCCCAGGACGCCGCTGCCGACGACGGCACCACCACCGTCGTCCTTGCCGGATCCCTACTCCGTCGCGCGCAGTCGCTCCTCTCCGCCAGCGCACACCCACTCGCCTCCCCTCCCTCCGATTCCCGCTCCGCAACCGCCGCCTTGCCATGATGACCACCGCCGCGTCCTCCTTCCGCGCGGGGCCCACGCGCTCGCCCCTACCGTCGAGTCCCCGACCTGCCGCGTCGAGGCTTCCTCCTCCTCCGGCAAGCCCCTCGAGCTCTCACCTGCGTAGGTGGTCCTCCTTGCCGTGCTCGGCAGCGGCGGGGTCCTCCACTGTGATGAGCGGCGGTGCCCCTAGGTCGTGACGCACCTAGTCCTGGTCGAGGCCGCGCGGCTCGAGGCGGTCCTCAGGAGAGGGATCCTGGGTGCGATCGCTTGGGAGGCCGGCATCGAGGTGTGCATGCGCCATGGGAGTAGGACGCGCTGCCGCATGCGCAGTCACCCGAGGAGATCATCGAGATAACTGGGGATAGAATCGCTGTAAGGAAAGCTCGTTGCTGTGTCTTGTTGTCTTCAATGTGATTTATCAGCTGGGAGCTCAATAACTTAGGTTAAGATAGCAAGCTCAATGCTCCCGTGGACATCTTCAGAAGTGCCTGACCCTAATTTGGGAACTTTGCACTCAGAGGTATCAACTAAGTGTGCAAACAGCAATATCCCTTAGCTCGATTGTCCAAAAGGTGCTATGGGAGATGTTCAAACTTAAGATCTCTAGCAGATCTCATTTAGACTACTCTGTCATGTCAATCTTGCTGGAGGTTTGATTGGCAAGAAGGGCTCTTTGCTATCTGAGCTTATTATGAACTGGGCTATTTATTCCAGCAAGGTAGCAGCCATTATAACTCTTATGTTTATAATTGCAATCATTTTGGCCATTGGGTTACTACCGCGTACTTATAGTTTTGCTCACATTGGTGGATTTGTGACTGGGTTTTGCTGGTGGTGGTGGTACGTGGGCTGCTGTATGTTTGCATGAGGGGAATGATGGTGGTGTTTCGGCTGTGGCGCTCAAGAAGCGTGGCAAGTGCACCATCTGCCCGCCCGACTGGACGACTGTTGACCGCTTGACACAGGTAATGGACGCAGCAAGGGAGTCACCTAGATAATTCCAGCCATTACCATTCCACTATATTGAAATATCTAAGCTTCTGTTTGATCATGCTCGTGACGACATCTCAGATGCATACCTGGCGAGATCTTTGATTGAGGACATCAGGGATGTCAGATTCCACAAGGTTGAGACCAGATTAGAGACAATATCTGGCCGCACTCATACTGTCAAGGTGGTGGTGAACCCCGATACTCAAGTTTTTCTGTCGTTGACTTCCATCTCACGGTTGAGGCAAGTGCAAGTATTATTAACGAGTTGTTATATTACCTACTTGATGAATGCCATAGTTTAATGATAATGCCTACTGATTGGTAATGTTGATGAGCCTAAATGCCTTAGTTGAATGATGATGCTTACTACTTGGAAAGGTTTACATGATGCTACATGTTAATAGATACATGATGATGCGTACATGATAATGTCTATATGGGTATGCTTACATGAGAATGGTTACATGTTGATGGCAATAATGATGGGATAAGGTGAGCAATGAGACTACCTTGGTAATGATGACAATGCTGAGTTGGTATTGTGCTTTAAACTTTGCATCATGTCATTCATTTATGAACCTTGACTACGTGGTAGCCAAGGGGTTGTTTCTTGAGGTCCCGTCGGTGCATTGGATGGGCGTTAGGTCCCCATCATGCATTGGACGAGCTTTGTTCCCCACACAGCGGGAAAGTCATGTAACTAATCCGGTGAGGTCGGTGAGAACTGCTACATGACTTGGAGTGTGGGTTTTTGTTCCTCGTGCCTAGAGGGCATGTGCTTTGAGTAGGTATCGGCGAATACCCTACTCGGCATTACCGGTAATTGCAAAGAAGTGAAGAATGTGCATTCATGACATGTTCATTGCATTTCTGCATAAGAGATGGATCTGTGGTATATAATATTGTTGTTCATGATGTGATTGGTATATAATGTTGTTGTTCATGATGTGATTGGTATATAATGTTGTTGTTCATGATGTGATTGGTATATAATGATGTTGTTCATGATGTGATGGTTTATTCCCTTTGACTACTTATGATGCTATGTTGTTTTCCTATTGCACTTTGCTGAGTTGTAGACTCACTTTTGCTGTGTTGTGCTTGCTAGGTACCTCTCGAGGCAGCGACATGTATGGGACGGGGTAGACTTGGTGCACATCACATAATCACTAACCACAATGAATAACCTAGTCCTTTTATCAACAATTCGTATTCTTGGTAATTGCTCTAGATTCAGTTGGTGTCCATCCTTCGTGGTGGATGTTTTAATTGTGGTCATGGATGACCCATTTATATTCTTATTCATTCGTTGATTGAGTTCATTTAATACTCGTGATGGATTAGAATGTTTGGTTGATGGTTTATTGAGTTGTTGAAATTAATTGGTTCAGTAGAGTCTCAATAATTTGTAATAGGGTTGATTAGAAGATTATGGATGTCCTTTTGATTATGCTATAGTTGTTTAGCTTATCCTGGATGTCCTTTGATGATTCGTTAAATTGGATGATTTGATTGTTGAATGATGCTATATTAAACTGTTTGAACCTCCAGTATAGCCATCTATACAAAGGAGGTTCTGCCGGATTTTAGAGAAATGTCTTAGTTCTATTTGGTTAAAGCATTATTGGTTGAAAAATGGTTGAAATTATTCCATATTATTGTTGTATGTTAGTCTCTTAGGTAACATCATGACTTCCGTATAGCCTGGGTGTTACACGTAAACTTGACCAGTATATCATTTCTTCTAATCATGCTTACTCACCACTTGTTTTACTCATGCAGAGAAAAATCAAGCACTAAATAAATTTAAAAAAGCTCTGGAGTTTGAGCAAGACAAGGAGGCAACTCTTGTGCAATAGCTTGATGAAAAACTCTTTGCACTTAACAAGATGATCTTTGATATGAGATCAGGATCGAGTCTACCTACCTTGAGAAATCCAACAGAGAAGATGGACTACTTGGGCCAACTTCTAGAAGATCTCATGGTTCTGCTCAGAACTACTCGAAAAGATTACGCCCAGACGATGAAAGAAGCTGTGGCCTGCGGAGTTAGTTTTGCTTTGGCAAAACTGAAGGCCTCCGACCTCTCCATCAATCTCTAAGCTGTTGAAGAATATTTCAACTGCTTGCCTAAAGATGCAAACAAGTTTCTCTCGGAAGTAAGGCCTCTCGGAGACAAGGTTGCAGAAGAAATGGAGGTCGGATCTCTGTCAAGCAGCAACTAGTCTGGAGATCTCCAGGAGTAGGAATTTGTATTATAAGAATTATGAAATGTATAAAACTTACATTTATGTCATCAACAAGTCTTTTGTTTAACCGGTCGACTTATGAAGTTCCCATATATTCACTAGCCCCCGACTACTTTATAGTAGAAGGACTTTACTAAATAAGCAGTAAGCCAAGAAGGAGAACTAAAGTCTCAACCATTGTTTGAAGGCATATACTGATTATATGATAAAACTGATCGTAGTAATACTAGGAAATCAATTTGGTCAGAACCAGTGTATGATTTCGACTAGTTATAGATCCGTTTATCATAATCAAAGTACCAAATAAAACATTATATGGTCGGAAAAAGAAAGACTTGCTTTGATGAGAAAAAGAAAATATGCAAGAATGTATGCAAATAAGCGATAAGTGATCTTTTTATATGTAGTATCCAAAACCGGTCAGAAGAACTACTAAGAACTGAAGACATAAAAAACACTTCGTGAAACGTGCTCAGGCTCAAGTTCGACTGGCAGTGAGGATCGTAAGAAAAGAACCGTCTCTAGGAAACTCCTTCCAGTGGGCAGGACCACGTGCAAAAAAGGAAAGACTTTGACTAGGAGGGTTTGCATGTCCCGACTAGTAGCCAAACGAGAGTAGAACAGAATCTTGAAATGAAGAAATATTTGTGTTATGCACTAGTTACTCGTATATTTCTTTGAGAAAAGAGTGTGGTCGCGCATGGGAATCATTGATATAATGATCACGACTAGGGCCCATACAACGTGTGACTTTAGAAGTCATTTCCAAAGAGTAACAAAGATCCTTGTAAAGGATATCGGAGAGAAGGTTGTCTTCTCTGACCAGTTTAAACAACCATAGTAGATGACCAGAGTATAGGTACAAATATATAAATAATATCACTCGTCGAAAGAAAATAAAGGAACAACTAATCTTTATTAAAATTGAAAGAATAAAAAAAATAAAAAATAATTAACAAAAAACTTACGCAGTTGATCAATGTTCTAAGAATTAGACAAAACACGCCCATCAGTCATGGCTAGTCGTACTGAACCTGGTCGGGTGACTTCGACCACAGTGTAAGGACCTTCCCACTTGGGAGAAAGCCTGTTGCGATTTGTTTGGTTCTGAATTTTTCTGAGAACCAGATCACCTATAGCGAGGCTGCGAGGTTGCACCTTATGACTGTGGTATCTTCGCATGGCTTGTTGGTAGACTCTGCTCCGTTGCTCTGCGGATGAGCGATAGAAGAAAAATGTATATTGATACCACAGTCTTCGCAGAATTCATGGAATTTACTGCTTGAGAACTGGGTATCGTTATCTGTGATTATACGACTGGGTACACCAAATCGTGTGATCACATTTTTTGTGAGAAACCACATAGCGGCCTCAGTTGTTGTTTTAACAATAGGCTCAGCTTCGATCCATTTTGTGAATGTGTCAATCATGACGAATAGGGATTCAAAGCCCTCGGGTGCTCTTGGGCAAGGTCCCAGAATGTCCAATCCCCAGGTTGCGAAAGGCCAAGAAAGAGGAATAGTTTGCAAAGCTTGTGCCGGCTGATGTACTGGTCGGATATAAAACTGACATTGTACACACTTCGTCACGAGCTCTTTTGCGTCATGAAGGGCAGTTGGCCAATAGTATGCCTGAAGGCTTTAACGACAAGTTTTATGTAGGAATGATGTGCTCCACAAACTCCTTCATGAATTTCGGTTAGCAATTTAATGCCATCCGTTTGAGATATGCATCTCATCAACACTCCGTGAGATCCTCATTTATACAAAGTACTTTCGATCAGAGTGTATGATTTGGCTTTTCGAGCTATACGATCAACCTCTAAATCATCTTCTGGAATTTTGTCATGCTGAAGATAATTATAGATCGACGTCATCCAATCTCTAACTTGATCGTGACAGCGCCAACCATCTACGACCTGTGGAGCATCCATGTTCTCAGGATCATTTTGTATGACCTGTAGAGAAATATTTATGTCCTCGGAAAGCTCAACCACCGAGGGTGAATCGAGTTGCTCGAGAAAAACTCCGAGCGGGACGAGTGACCTAGTAGAGGCCATCCATGCTAACTGGTCTACCAGCAAGTTTTCCTTTCTAGGAATGAGTTGGATCTGGAAACCAAGGAAGTGTTTTTCGAGTTTCTGTACTTCTGCCAGATAAGATGAAATCTTGGTACTTGAGCATTTATACTCTTTCCCGATTTGATTCGCTAATAGTTGAGAATCGCCTTTTACTAGTAATCATGAATCTCGAGCTTAACGAAGCCGTCAAGTCCCGCCAAAGAAACCTTCATATTCTGCCTCATTGTTTGTAACAGGAAAATTTAACTGGATGGCGTACTTGATGTGTGCGCCAGTGCGGGATATCAAGACAACTCCAGCCCCCTAGCCCTTCAGTATCAAGGAGCCATCAAAGTACATTGTCCACTCATCATGGTGTTCGTACTCAAGCCCTTGGGTGGGTTTAGGGTTTGTCCATTCAGCAAAGAATTCTGCTATTGCTTGGGACTTGATCGCTGTTCGTGAGATGAAATGGAGGTCAAACGCCCCTAGCTCAACTGCCCACTTTGCTATTCGTCCTGATGATTCCCTGTTTCCAAGGACTTGACCAAGAGGATACCCGGTTGGTACGACCACTTTGTGGGCCTGAAAGTAATGCCTTATTTTCCTTGAAGCCATAAAGAGACCATAGAGCAACTTTTGTACCTGTGGGTATATTTTCTTTGGTCCATGTAAGACTTCGCTTATGTAATATACTGGTCGTTGGACATTATCACGCTCTACGACCAGTACAACACCAATTGTTTGTGGCGTTGCAGCCACGTAAATTAGCAATATTTCTCCCGATCTTGGAGAAACTAAGACCGGGGTACTCGTAAGGTACTTACTTCTTAAGTTCTTCAAAGGCATCGTTTGCCTCTTTAGTCCACTCGAAACTTCCATGTTTCTAAAGAAGCTTAAAGAAAGGTAATCCTTTTTCACCCAACCGTGCTATGAAACGACTTAGCGCTGCCATACAGCCGGTTAGTTTTTGGACTTCTTTCTTTGTGGTCGGAGGGCGCATTTGGTTGATGGCTAATATTTTGACTGTATTCGCTTCGATACCTCTAGCCGAAACTAGGAAATCGAGCAGTTTTCCAGCGGAAACTCCGAACACACACTTCTCCGGATTTAACTTGAGGTTATGCCTTCTCAAGTTATTGAAGGTTTCTTGTAGGTCGGGAATGTGATCGCTAGCGTTGATGCTCTTCACGACCAGATCATCAACATAGGTTTCTAGATTGCGACCTATCTGTGGATTAAAGGTTTTCTGCATCAACCTTTGAAATGTTGAACTAGCATTTTTGAGACCAAATGGCATCTTAGCATAACAGTAAGTGCCAGCCATATGGGGTGATGAAGGAAGTTTTCTCTTTATCTTCTTTACTCATATTAATCTGGTGGTACCCTGAATACGCATCTAAAAAACTTAATAACTAACACCCGGAAGTAGAGTCTACAAGTTGGTCAATGCGTGGAAGGGGAAAGTCATCCTTCGGACAAGCTTTATTAAGATCTGTGAAGTCAATACACATTCGCCACTTTTCATTATTTTTCCTAACCATTATAGGATTGGCGAGCCACTGAGGGTGGTCGACTTCACGAATAAATCCAGCCTTAAGCAGCTTATCAATTTCCGACTGGATTGCCTCCTTCCGATCAGGTGCAAAGCGCCTTAGCTTCTGCTTGATCGGTTTCTTGTTAGGCTGGAGATCTAACTTGTGCTCGATCACCTCCCTGGGGACTCCGGGCATGTCGGATGCCTGCCAAGTGAATACGTCCTGATTTGCTTGGAGGAAGGAGACGAGCGACTCTTCCTATTTGTGGTCAAGTCTTGCCCCGACCAGTAATTTTCGGGTAGATGTGTTAGTGTTTCCTGACCTAGGCAACTTGGTGCTTTCTGAAGAGGCGCCCTTATCGATTGGTACCTCCTTTGTTTGGTCAGATGGCTTTGGTGTCATCTTTGGCCTCGAGTGCGTGACCTACACAGTAGGTGGATTAGCTTCTGGAAGTTCATCGACCAGCTCTAAGGATTTCCGATCACATGTGTAAGCCATTTTTTTGATCTCCTCGAACCGTGATGACCCCTTTTGGTCCTGCATTTTCAAACTTTGATAACCGTAGTGCGTGGCTACCAAGAATTTTGCTAAAGCCGGACGACTAAGAATTCCATTGTATGCGGATTCGAAAACCACCACATCAAATGGAATCTTTTATGTTCAGAAGTTGTCAGGTCTTCCGAACGTAACCGGTAGGGAAAGCTACCCTATCGATTTGGCGGTAACCAGGAACTATACCATGGAAGGGATACTTCACAGGTTTCACCTTTGACTTGAGAACATGCATCTCTTCTAATGCTCCCGCAAATAAAATGTTTAAAGAACTACCTCCATCTATTAGGACTTGATTAACCCTACAGTTATTAATAGTAGGTTCAACGACAATAGGGAACCTACCTGGTCGAGTCAAAAGGATGGGACAATCTTCTTTACTGAAGGAGATTACTGTTTTCGACCACCTAGATGGTTTGATGGTGATCGGAGGCTCGACAAGGTTGACCTCCCGCTCCATGGCCTTTAGATGATGCCTTGATTCATATGAAGAAGACCCACCAAAGATCATGTTGACTGTATGCTGAGGCTCCTGGTACTCCATTTCTTCGTCGCCATCCTTGTCCTTCTTGGAGCTCGTTTCCCCGAGTTCCTGTATTGAGGGGAGTGGACCTTTACCTGTATAGTAATCTTCCAGCTTCTTTTGCCAGACTCAGCAGGTGCACAAGTCATGCCCTGCTTGCTGGTGAAGTGGACACCACTTCTTGTTCTTCTTGTATCCTTCGGTCAGAGCTTTTGCTTTGCCACGACCGGTATAATCTTTCTTACCCTTAGTAAACTTCTCGGGAACCGTAAGGGCTTCCTTATTATCTGGTCTGCGATTTTTCTTTTTCTTGAGAGCCTTTTTATGCTTCTTCCCTAGTTTATCCAAGCCAGGTTGGGGGATTTTATCTTTCCGATCATTGGCCTCGCACCATTCAACCGCTTCACTAGCGGCTCCGTATTTGTCGGCCATGTTGAAAAGTTCGACGGTTGTTTTTGGAGGGTGCATTGCGATGTCCTTCGTAAATCGTCGATTCCTTAGGCCTGCTTTGAAAGCTTGGATGACAGAAGATTCTGCGACCTCTGGTATTGAATTACGAACCTGGCTAAATTTTTTGATGTACTAACGGAGAGTCTCATTGGATCCTTGCTGGATTTAGTGAAGATCATCTTCGTTTCCAGGGCGGTCGTATGTGCCTTAGAAATTTGCAATCAGGAGGTCGCAAAGTTGCTCCCAAGTGTAGATCAATCCAATCGGTAGGTTAAGTAACCACGGCCGGGCAGACCCTTCAATTACTGTGGGTAGATAGTTTGCCATCACAATTTCATCACCACCAACTGCTCTGATGGCGGTGGTATAGATTTAGAGAAATTCTAATGGGTTTTGAGTGTCATTGAACTTATCTATGTTGGCCGGTCGGAACCTGTTTGGCCAACGTACAACCTGGGGCCCTGCAAAGAAAGCTCGAAACCTATAATCGATTCATGACGCCTTCTTTGGAAAGGTGCCGGATTGTAATCGGTTGAAGACCGGTTTCTAAAATTAGAATGGCGGAGCTCCAGTGTCCCGATTCGGTCGTGGACGTTGGTATGCCGCCGTCGATCGCCTGCTTGGTTTAGATAATATCGGAGATCATCAGGGCCAAGTGATCTTTCTTCTCGACGAGGTGAGGGAGTGGCTACTTGAAATAGCCTTGGTCCCTCATGACTCCTTGGTCGGAATCATCGAGGAGGTCTTGGTATCGATTGACTTCCAATCCGACCATGCTGCCCTCTACTGAGGGAGGAACGTTGGGATGAAGGCATGGTTTGACTTCGTGAATTCCTTTGTTCCCGGTATGCTTCCGTTCGTTGCATGGTCTGCTGGAGAATTTCTGATACCTGACCTACAAGTTGTACAAAACCTGGGGACTCTGCTAGAGCAGGGTTAGAATTATTCAAAATATTCTGAACACGCTGCAGATTTTGTACTGTTACCGAAGGTCTCGAAGGATTCATGCCTTTAGTAGGTGTTCGAAGATCTGAATTTTTCCCCGACCTTCTAGTTAGTTCCGTTCGATTGGTTACTCTAGGTGGGGCAGAACTAGGCAAATTAACTGATGGACGTCTATCAGTTCTGTTACCTCTGGCATTTGGTGCTTGATGGCCTGTACCATTTCCACCAGCACGTGGTGGCATGGCAGATTGTGTAGGACCGTACATGGCATTTTGATCTGTATCTCCAATCGCATTGACCTCGTGCCTCCAGCAGCGATCTTCCGATGAACTTCCATTGTAACTAATGGAGAGCCTTCCAATGTTTCTGCGAGGAGTTTCCACGATGGAGAGTGGTCGAAGATTAGCACCTCCTGAGGTTTTTGTGGTGGGCTCAGTCTTATCATTCCCACTTGGCCCACGACCAATGGGAGCTTCATCGACACTGTTACCTGATGTTGGTTGGCTCCTAGAATCGTTAGAAGTCGTTGGTGAGTACCTTTCATCCATGATTTCATCGAGAGTACACTGATCCTCAAGTTGCGGTGCTGAACTTTCGTCACCTTTTTCGCCGGTTGAAAGGACCGGGCTTGGAGAGGTCCTTCGATATTCCGAGCTGGTCGGAATGGCAGGTTCCTCTGAAAGCACCACTTGTCGTAATGGTGTATCCTCATCCATCCGGTCGATTTCGCTAATGTCTGCGACCTGCGAACCGGTGGAGGAGGAAGATGACGACATCCCCTTTTTTTTGCATGGCACAGATGCATTCATCCATGTTGATGTTGGAGTAGTCTGCCAAGTCGAACCAGTTCTCCTCGTCCTAAACTCCTGCCATAGTTGCATGAGCGATTACGAGGAGTGAACGAGGATTTGATGAGCGAAGAATTTCTTCAGGAAATTTATGCCTTCTTCCCAACGGACGGCGCCAGCTGTCGACGATCGAGTCGCCGATCTTACGAAATAAAATAGAGAAAAATGGGACAGATTTCCTGGGAGAGAATGAGACTGCTCTTTATTGATATGAAATAGCTATTACAGAGGGTGCCTACGACCAGACAGTGGACTAATCCTACTTACACTGCATAAGATGTTCACTATACAACTAAATCAAACTTAGAGAATGAATCTGAGGCTGATTGTACTGCATTGATGCCCTAATCTGATGCCAGATACGATATCAGATGATCCTTTTCCATCTGTGGATATCATGGGGATATGTGCACGATCTTAGGATGATGTT
Organism: Phyllostachys edulis; assembly: GCA_036346405.1. NCBI lineage: Eukaryota > Viridiplantae > Streptophyta > Magnoliopsida > Poales > Poaceae > Phyllostachys > Phyllostachys edulis. Next base: position 30,090,642 of record CM070565.1, on the reverse strand, counting down.
ACAATTGGCAATGTCGTTAATGGTTTGTCGAAACACGTGTTTTCGTCAAAGTTTGAAAAGCTGTCAGGGCAGGTGTGGTTAGACCAAGCATTAGGGCGTGGTCGACCGGCGCCAGAACGCGGTCGAGATCGAGGTCATGGTCGACCGCCATTGAATGGCGGTCTGACCGATTTTGCTACTGTTCATCGGCCAAAAGTGGCGACGAGTGTTTGGTTAGGTCAAGTTCATGGGTTTCAGTGCATATGTGTTGCATGATGCATGTTTTGACTAACATGGGTCAAGTTGTGAAGAACTTATTCCCGAAATCAATTTCTTTGTCTATTGTTGTACAGGTTGCTTGGAGGTCAATGACGGTCAACGGCGAGGATGATCAGGACTAGGCTTGGAGAGCTGAGGTTCAGAACGATCGGGGATGCCGGGTGAGGTCAATGGAGTCAAGCATGGCGCAAAAGGAACAAAGGTGACCGAATGGGCAGTTCGGTGCGACGGGTTGGATCAAGCGGCGCGGGGGTCGGTGCAACTGCCATGGTGGTTTCGGTGGAGCCGGATGGGAGAGACTTACCGACATGATGACAGCCGCTGGATCAACCTACACGTGGCGAAGCATGAAAGTGCTTCACGAAGATGGGACTCGGTCTTTGCAAAAAGATCGAGAAGGGGTATTTTGGTAATTTTGCCAAATACCGCCTTGGTGACCTTTTGCCAACCCACAGCACAAGACAGTGCATGATGAAGCAGATTAGGTCAAGAGGAGATGAAGACAACGCTTTAAAATACGTGCGTATGTTACCCGTTTGTGTGTGGGCCTTAACAGGAGCCCATTAGGGTTAATGCTTCTAGAAGGTCTAAGCCTCCACTATAAATAGAGGAGGGAGGTGGCTGCACCCCCTTCAACGCTTTCATTATTGAAAACCCTAGTTTTGCTTTTGTGCTTAGGGAGAGGATAGTTGGAGGTTAGGGTTCTAGAGAGTTGGATTTGATTTCGTGCTCATGTATTGAGTCTTTGTCCTCCTTGATGGAGTGGCTGTAAACCAATACCATATCAAATCAATTCAAAGAAAGTTCTCTCAAAGATGAGTCTATTTGCTTTCTTTCTCTCTATTTGGTGATTTGGGGACTTTCTTTGATCCGCGAGTTTTTTTGCTTGGTTTCTTGCTGTGATCTAACTTGTTGTGACATGTGGGAACCCATCTAGGATCATCTTGATAATCTATCACCCACGAGCAACTCTCTAGATCATATTTCGATTTTGGCTCGGTTTTGGAGCACACTTTGTTCAATCTGAAAAAGATAGGAACTTTGGAATGGATCTATGCGATCCTTCATTGGAATAGGTTCCTAATATATTTTAAAAGGTGTGTCTCAAGTTTCGTGGAGTTTGGCCGCATAGATCAAAAGTTAGACCAATTTGAGTTTGCTTTTTCGTCAAGTTTCCATCTGCTCAGGTCAGTCCGATCGATCGATTTATAACGCCGGCCGACCGCCCAACGGTCAGACTGCAATTTTTCCATCGGTTAGTCCGCCCGTCGGTCCGACCGCGCAATAGACGCCGGTCTAACCGCCCTGAGGGTTTGAGCTTTTTGTGCTGGTCTTTTGCTTTGGGGATTTTGGTTTGGATTCAACACAAGTCTTCCGCTATACTTGTAGATTGATCTTCATAGCTTCCATAGCTACTGGAGCGAAATTGGTGTTGAATCCATTCTTTGTGAAAAAGTGAGCGTGCTCCTATTCACCCCCCCCCCATCTATTTGCCTTTTTCGGTCCAACACCATCGTCCACGCTCCATCCTTAAATAACTTCCAAAGAGGTGGCAGTTGCTCCTGGAGAAGACATCTGTTGTGAAGCGTTGCGACTGGTCGGAGCGAGGCGATGGTTAATAAAATATGAGACGCTTTGCGGTTGAGTGTCTGTGAGACACTCAACTGTACGGCGGTTGTTTGTCAGTGTCTTAGGAGTATATAACGTCGCGTGGTATGGACTATACAACACATGCTCCATTCATCACATGGTAAAGAATATACTTGGAATTAGATCCAAATACCAGTTCATAAATCCTACGAGCAGCTACCTGGTCGGAGACTAGGTACAGGACCTTTGTCCGACCAGGGTACCCATTATGTAACCTCTACAATCCTCACGACCAGTGAGATCGTTAGCCTTAGGGGTTACGACCACGAAGACGTATGGTCTTTTATTATGTATTACAGTAATACATAGAGATTTTAATCCTCATCAATGTGCTTTTCAAGATCCCCCTGTTTCGGTGCTGTTGAGTCCATCTCCCACTGGTGGAGGTCGATAGGTACGGCATCACTACCATGGATCTCAAACGTGTCGGATACAAAGACAAACCATTCGTACTCGCTTACCAAGTTTTTCAAGTCTTCTATGTAACTAACCAGGCAAATAAGAAGCGCCACATAGTTCTTCATGGAAAAAGGAGAATTGTTGGAGTTGAGAATGTAGTAGATGAGGAAGAATACAATCAATTTAACGAGTTGCCACCTTATAGAAACAACATAAGGGTCAAGGAAGAACAACGTGACAAAACTAGCTACATACGCGTTGATCATCATGAAGGGCTAATTTTTAAAGGAGATAAGCAAGTGGAATGATGAATGAAATGTTTATGTATCATATGTTCTGAATTTGCATTTATGTATATGAGAATGTGTCATATGTGAATTTACATTTATGTATATGAGAATGTGTCATATCTGAATTTGTAAAATGGATGTGCTTGTTTTTGAAATGAATGTGAATTGGATGTATACATATACTTAGTGTGTTTCTGCTTGTTTCAGAGGGCATGGCTAGCATTTTTTTAGGCTAGCCAATAAACAGAAATAGATGTAGCAATACAAAAGAATATCACAAACGATTCTTTAGGACAAACCACCTGTGATTATCTATCACAGACGCTTTCATCTAAAGAACCATTTGTGATACGTCAGATATCACATACAGTTTCATCTAAAGAACCGTCTGTGATATATCTGATATATCATAGACGGTTTCATCTACAACCTGACAAGCTTGACTAGACACAATTGGAGAGCTCTTATGTTATTGTAATTGCCCAAATTATGTTTTGCACTTCCTAGTTGTACACTTGATACTACATTCCATGCCTAATTATGCGCAGCATCTATTGGTTAGAATTAGACTGATGAGTGAATTATGAGCAATGTGATGCCAAATGGACCTGTAAGGAGAGATGAGATGCCCACGCGATCTCTTGCTTCAGAGTGACCTCTGAGTCCAACCGAAGTTGCTTGTCCTTTGAATCCAAATCAATCCACACGTTGATCTTCCTGACAATGTGGCTGCTCCATTGGGCGGGCTGAGTATGAGGTCCAACGCCTCCACCGGAAGGACGGCGTGGGGCATGGGCCAGTCGTTGGGATCAACCTGCAGCGCCGAGCAGAGCAGGGTGAGTAAGCCTTGGTCTCAGAGGGTGGAGGCGAGAAGGTAGTAGTAGGAAGTAGAGTACTTATGAGCGGGGCGAGGAGGAAGTTGAAGGCCAAGGAGAGGGAGTGGGAGAGGACAGCGGGGAGGCCATCGCCAGCCGAGAAATCGAGCACCTCCACCCCGTAGTAGCGGGAGTCGCTCTTGTCCCCTGCGCGCTGCCCCAGCGGCATCTTCGCCTGCAAAGACTCACCAGATGCTGCGACGGGATCTCCATGGATCCCATGAACACACTGGTCCAAAGACGCACAATAATTGTAATAGCACAACCAGATTGCTACCAATTTATAAAAAAAAAAGAAACAACAAGGAAGTGGGCATCGAGTAGGGTACCTGTGGCTCAAGGCAAAGTAAGGGTTGAGCGCCTTGGTGACATCGAAGCATAAGCCCTTGAACAGCTCGGGCTTTAGCGCCACTGCAACAAACGAGAAGAAGATCATACATAGCATCACCATCGATTCTATCGGCGGTGGTAATAATATCACAGATCAAAAAAGGGGGTGGGAAGGGGAGGCACCGTGCGGCGTCTTCATCAAGGCCTCAGACCGGATCTCCTCAGAGGGACAGGCGGGGAGGTTCATGTAGTCCACCTTCTCCTCTGCCACCGCCTTCTCCTCTTGGGGTTTCAATAGTTGGGCGGTGTAGGAAGGAGGGGTGCGTAGACTAGAGGGGGAGGAGGGGTGGCTTGGCTGATGGAGGAGCCCATGGCGGCGATAGCGTGAGGTGATCGGGGTGCGTGTGATTTGGGGTTGGCTAGGTAGCGAGTTTTGGCTGTGCTATCGGAGGGGGCACAGAGGGAGAGGGAGGCAAGGAGGAGGCCGGCCCAGAGGGAGGGGAAGCCACCGTCGACCCTAGCTACCTTCGTCGCCCCTAGAAGTGTCTCCGCCCTGTCACCCCAGAACAAATGGGCCGGGGAGCTGGGCTTGGGTCAAGCAGCCAGGGGATGGCAAGCCAGGGCGGGCGCATGGGAGGAGGAGCATGGGCCGGTGGTGTAATATCCCAAAAGTATTTGAGAATATTCGAAAGAGTATTCGCGAGAGATTAATTGAATTCGGAAGAAAAAAAATATTCGAAAGAACTGTTCGAGAGAGAATCAAATAGTTAGAGAGAAGGACTATTTAGAAATTGAATTAAGGAGAAGGATCAAATGGAAATTAGATAATTAAATAGCTAAAGAGGGGGTTTGCTGTAGTTTTTGGACAACCTGGGCCAGGGCCTCCGGCCCATGGGCATTCAGCCCATAAGTGGAAGGGAGGAGGCCAGCCATAAAGGGGGCCAAACCCTAGGCCGCCCTCCCTCCCTTTGGGCCCCCTCCCCCCACGCCGCCTCCCATCTCCCCCTTGGCTACCTCCTTGCCCCCTTGCGCCTCTCCACCACGTTTCCCCCTACTGCCGGCGAGGATCGGCCGCCTCCCGCTGCCTGTTGAGTGGGGGAGAAGAAGCCATTCGTGGTGGTGGTGGCCATCCATAGGAGGAAGAAGGAGGAGAAGGGAGGAGACCAACTTCGTGGCGGGTAGTTCATCATCTTCCTGCATTCTTCAAGGGTAACAAAGATTCTCCCCCGCTGTGTGTTTCGTATTTGAAGCGTGTATGAATTTGTTAGTAGATCGGTTGTTTAGATCCCATTCTGTTCAGAAGTTTGAACGGCGGTTTTCATATCTTTAGAAGCAGATTCTATGGATCCCATCTCTTAGAGATAGTTGGGCTATGTCCTTAGCTTTCCGTGGCCGCCAAGAATGCCCAATTCTGAGTAACGGTCAGCGAGATATGATTTTTATAGTGTTGCTGTCCTGTTAATCGGTCAGCATCCTGACAGTTTGTAGAAATCTGGGTTAAGCGATTAGCTAAATAAGAAATTAGAGGATCTTGATATAACGAAAAATGTAGGTAATTGCCATAGCTTTCCATAAAGCTAAAGAACGCGAAATTTGGACACTCGCAATAACAGTTATGGAGGTTTTAGTGCACTGTCCAGAGAACCCGATGTGAAATTGATGTCTTTTACATTGGCTTGGTAGGGGTATTATATGGCCGATTCCGAAGGGCCCCTCAATTAGGTTTAGTTGGGTAATTTAATTAACTTTCCAGAAAGTCTAAGAACACCTTATTTGGACCCGTGTAGTGAAAGTTATGAATTTTAGAAGTTGACTGTCCACCGAGGGGACAGATCGACGTTTAGGAATTTGGGGCGGGATTGAGTTAGACGTTTTTGCGAGTCCATGGTTGTTGTTATATAGTTTGTTTTGGTCCACTGCCGTTGTCTTAGCATGCGCTATACTTATTATTCAGGTGGTGGACTGGTCCCGGGTGCAGCACCTTCTGCTCGTCCCTCATTCTCTCGCGGTTAAGGCAAGTATAATTATGGGTATAATAGATATTATCGAATGGCATTGATTGATAATTTCTATGAGTAATTGTGTTGTTCATGATTGATATGGTGATATGATTGGTAATATTCATGGTTTCTAGTGCCATGGCTTATGTGTTAATCATGGATGTTTGAAAGTTGTGAAGTCTATGATTATGAGCTTTTCTAGTATGAATAGGATATTCATATACAATTTTGTTGCGGATGCATATTTGTATTAATTTGAGAATTCGTACATATGCATCATGTTGGCTTATTGAAGTCTTAGTCATGTGATGACCAAGCAACTCTAGAGGTCCCCATCATGTTGATGACGGGCTAAAGGTCCCCATGCTTGTATAGCATGGGCTTTGGTCCCCGTACTTGCGGAGTATGGGCAATGGTTCCAGTGCCAGATGGCACAGGCATGGGTGTGCATCGACGGATGCGCACTTTGCATTACTGGTAAAATGCAAAAGGGAAAGAGAAGGATAAAGATCATGTTGAGCATATTGCATAGCATGTGTGTATAAAGTAATTGATATGTGGTTTTGTGGAGTATAGTTGATGAGTTACATGCTTGTATGTTGTTGATGCCATTTATTATATTTGCTGAGTCTTTAGACTCACCTCTTTTTGTTTGTTGTGCTTTAGGTACCTTTACGATATCGGCATGCATGGGGGAAAGGAAGGATTAGTCTTATTGCACTTTTGCATGAACTACCCACCATGAATGAAAGGAAAATTAATTAGGAGATGAATGAACTGTTTAAAGTACTCTTAATGATTATTGCTTGCTTGGAGTAAACTGTAATAAATGAATAGAAGTTTTGGATGCTCATGATCTATATCTTAGATGTTTAGTTGCTATGGATGTCATAGTAACGAATAGCCAGTTTTGTTTATGTCTTGATCATATTGCAAATTGGATTATCTTTATATATTATAACTGTTTGTTGGAACCTCCGGTATAGGTAACTATACAATGGAGGTTCTGCCGAAATTTTGTAAGGTGTTTTAGTTTAATTTTGTTTTATTTATTTATTTTGGTTGCATTAGAGGCCTTTGTTTGGCTGGGGTGTTACAGGTGGCGCTGGGCAAGGGAGCCAGGGAGGTGCCAGGCACAGCGGGCCAAACCAGAGGTAGGAGGTCATTGGGGAGGAGGGAGGCGGGTAGAGGAGGGAGCCGGGGAGGAGGGAGGAGGAGGACGGCGGTGTCGAAGGAGGGAGGAAGCGGGCGGCGCTCAGGAGGAGGGAGTCAGGGGAGGAGGTGCCGTAGCGGCGAAGGAGGAGAAGGAGGAGGGCGGCACAGGTGCGGAAGGAGGAGGGAAAAAGGCGAGGGCGCGAAGGAGGATTGGGGATTGGGGATGTAGGGTTAGCGGTGGGAAAAAAGTGCGCGGCACGCTCTCCTTTCTCTCCCGAGTGTTTTCATTTTAAAACACTCGAAATTATATTTCATCCCATTACGACAGCTGTCTCCCGTCTTGATCTCCTTAGTGTTATGAAAAATACTCGGGAAAGTTATTTCTACTGAGTGCTAACATCTTGTCCCAAGTGTCTTATAAAACATTCGGGACCTTCCCGAGTGTTTCCGTCCAGACACTCGGTAAAAATATAGGCACTCGAGAAATAAGTAGTTTTTGGTAGTGCTTCACGTCAACTCCTAATAACAGCAGCTTCCCTTGATCCTGAGAAGAAACCGAAGGAAACAGATGGGTTCCTCCTTCTCGACAGTAAGAAACAAGTATCAAGATAATTGTTCTCCTCCCCGTGTGTACCACAATACATGAATAGTAAAAAAGATCACCAAAGATCAGCTGGCAACTTTGATCTACAACATCAAAAGTGCACAGCAATAGAAAACCCCAAAAAGGATGTCACGGGAATACAATACTCAACTTGGTCACCGTACTTGGCGTTTTCTGATCTTTCTTTTCTTCAAACCAAAAACCAAACTGCCTCCGATACAAAGGTGCGGCCATGGAGCTTTTATTTTCTGAAAGAGAACTAACTAGATATCTGGACCAAAATTGTGTCAATCAGTATCCAAGATATTTTTTGTTGTGTTTCCTTTATCTTCGAGTGCCTTCTTTGTTCTGCATGCATGCTTCGTCTCTGGCTGTCCTCCTATTGCACGCATTCCACAACACAATTATTGTGTGCCTCACCCACTAGCCCGCATCCATGCCACACACACTTCCTACGTGTTCGCACCTCACACAGTTCACGGTCACGCTCACTGTGATCTCGCTCGAAGGCATGCATTGACACTTCAAATTGAGAATTCAATTTATAATCACAAACTGAAGTTGTAGTAGTGCTTGGCGCCATATTAGATGGTCCCAGCAAATGGCGGTGTAGTGGCGGTCGGTGAGGGCTGAACGAATAGAGGAGATGATGGGGGGGGGGGTGATAGCTACCTCACGCGGGCGGTCGGAGGTGGACGGAGGCAGCCCATAGTGAGGAAGAGGCGGCGGTGCTGCTCGAGTCACAGCGCCGAGGGCGTTTCGACAGTGTTTCGACAATGGCAACGCGAGCATGATGTAGAACGCGTCGAGGTGAAGCCAAGGAGGAAGACAACGGTGCCGGAGCTCCACGTGCGGCAGCATAAATGGTGCCCGACGAGGAAGAAGACGATTTGCGGGAAGGAGAGAGGGACAGAGAGGTTGAAATTCTTGGGAGAGGATGAGTGAGAGGAGAGGCTTATGGTTCTCCCTTTTGTAGGGAAAATGGAGCAATAGGGGTGGAGATTGTAATATCTCGTTTAAACTTTAGAGAATTAAATGTTGTAGCAGGGAAATTAAATAGAGTTATAAGAGAAATTCAGAATTTTGGCAGGGAAGATAACTTGGGCCAAAGGGCCGGCTTCCCTTGGTCCAAGGGGGGTGGCGGACGGCCAGCTCACTAGTGGAGCCAGGGGGAGGAGCATCTCCTTAACCCTAGTTGCCCCTGTTCTCTTCCTTTTTCCCCCCTGTGCGCTCCCATTCCCCTATCATCTTCCCTGCCAGCCCTCATCAACACTGCCCTCCCCATTGGCCGGCACCTCCCCTACTGCTATCTCCCAACTGCTACCCCTCTACTGCCTGCTACTGGTGGTAGTGGAGTGGATAGCAAGGAAGGGGAAGGGGAAGGAGAAGGGAAAAAAGAGGGAGAAATCAAGGGCTTCACGTTCTTCATCAATTTTCTTCAGGGCTAACAATCTAGTAACCTTTATTTGTCCCTAGATTATTTGTTGTTCAATTTGTAGATTGTTTAGTTCATGGGAAGTATAGATTTCAGTAAGCCCTAGTTCATCGAACTACGCTATAGAACCTTGCGGGGCAAATTAAGGGTATTTACATTTATATTAAGGGATTTAGATAGTTAGGAACAATGTGGGTAATTTCACTAGTTTTCCAGTAAGGTATAGAACACTAAATTTGGAGTTGTGAGTGAAAAGTTATGGCCTCGGGAAAGTCGTTGTCCAGAAAATGATCGTCAATAGCAGCTGTCGCATAGATGGGATGATTACACCTAGTAAATGGAGTAATTTAATTATTGTCGTAACTTTAATAAGCTAGAGAATTTTTAATAGATTCTAGAACTATTATTGTTTACTACTTTTCAATTTATATAAAAATAGATACGAAATAGTAGACTGTTCTAGCAAATTCTTGGGTAATCTTTAGGGTTGGAAACGGGAAATTAAACGGCGAAATTCAGAGGTTTGGCAAAACTAGAAAGTTGTAGATAATTGTGTGGGTTTTCCATAAAATATATATTTAGCTATGTTTGGAGTTCAGAGGAGGGAGTTAGAGTCGTTTTACTTCTGGGACAATGGGTAGTGCAACCGGTAGAGTGGAGTTAAAGGCATCGATTTTGCGTGTGGGTTCGACGGTGAATAGTTTGATGTTTTGGTACTGTGGTGGTATGTTTTTTATTGTATTTTACTTGATTGTTCAGGGAGTGTTGCCTCAAGCACTTTGCCACCATTCCACCACCCGGCTCTTAGAGGATAAGAGGCAAGTGCATGGTAGAATGGTGATCAATGGTTTGATTGTTCTGTTCTTTATTATTCATTGCCAAGATGCTATTTATTCCATTATGTTGTTTAATTACACATCCTGAGAATGACTATGGTATTGATATTGATGATGAAGACATGAAATGTTGTTAATATAATATTTGATGAGTTTAAATTGAATTATTGCATCATGTGCCTTATTGCATAAAAGTGAAGGTGATCATGGTGATCACATATCTATCTCATAGGTAGGGACTCCACGGGAGTGGAGAGGTCCCCGATCCTTTTGAGGATGGGCTTGAAAGAGTGAACATTGTCGTGGGTGTTCACTCATGCTATATCGGTATAAGCGAAGAAAAGAGCATGTGGACATGAAGTATAGAGTTGTATCGCGTTAAATGAAAAGTGGATGATATGATATTTGAGTATGAGCATGAAGATAAATAAATGGATGTTGTTGATGATGATAATGATCACAGCTATTAAATTATTGTTCATTATTTTATTATGTTTTGCTGAGCCATGGACTCACCCATGCTCTATTGTTGCTATAGGTGGACGTTGACGACATCTTGCATGGGAAGTGATAGCGCACATGGATCACTTGCAATCACTACAATTACTTGATTCATTTTGTCATCAGAACTTCCATTATAGTGTGATGATATTTCCTTTAGGATTCAATAGACTTGAATAATTCTAGATGATTGGTTGGGACTTGATTTATTCATTCAATAGACTCGTTATGGATTGTTTATTAATTATTAGTTCGTTATTCATTATTGCTATCTAGTAAGTTGATCCTTCTAATTACTGTCTTGCATTTAATGTGTTTATTGTGACTCATGGACGTGTTTTATTATTTATTTGCTTGTTAGAAATTGATGTAAATTATTGTTAAAATTAGTAGCTGGTGTAGTTTAGTGGCATTCTGGGCTTAGTGGTGGACTGGGGTTGTAACACCCTGGCTATTCGGAAGCCAAAATGCTACCTAAAGATCTAACATTTAACCATACAGTGGAAAACATCCCCAATAATTCATCAACTAAGCTAAACAGTTCATCAACAATTGGAACATAAATAGGAATATAATAATCGATCCACTAAGACAATCCTATCAACGAATTATCAATGAACTTTAACAGTTATTCAATCAAAACTCAACGAACAGAAACGTACCATCCATGTCTAGGCTTAATTATTACAATCCAACAATTAATGAATGAGAGGCATTAAACATCCTTGTATTGAAACAAATGTAAAGTGCATTATTTGAGTAGTGCATGTTTACTCCCTCCCAAGAGAACTTCATCAACGGTCACCTAAAAATAAATAAACAAAGCAAGCGTGAGTCCAAGACTCAGCAAGTACATCGAATGTAAGAACAGACAATCAACATGAACAAGACAACCTCCTCAAAGGTTCTGATCAAACAGCATCTGAATATTTATGAATGAATGAGATGAATGGAAATACTCAATGGACTGCACACATGCATATACCGGTATAGCCAGTGACACACCCGTCGGTGTTCACTCAAGCCCGCATCTTAACAAAAATGCGGGGATCCACTTCCCGTATGAAGAACGTTTCATACGGGTGTCCAACACTGCCCATCCTGGAATTAATGGGACTTACATACCCATCCTGGAATTGATGGGCCATTCTCATCCACTCCCGTGGATGGTAAATAACAATGAATGCATGACATGAACTACTGAATAAATAATATCATCATCTCCAATCATGGATTCAACACATATGAAAGATCATAGACAATACAACTTCTCTTGAATCATAAGAAATCACAGTATAATCATAAAAGCATTCCTCAATCACAATCATTAAGACAAGCAATGTACTTGCCTTCCGCGATGCGACGCGTTAGCAGGCAATGGTGGTACTCCTAAACCCGAAGCTTCACTGCCTAAACAATTAAATAACTGAAATAAGGATATGATGAACACGACACTACTGATTAACGTTCTACTACGCTTCCCCGGCGAATCAAGATTTAACTACAAACCCTAAACTGAAAACCAACGCATTCAGCCATAAACCGCCTCTGGACAGCAGCACGGAAATTAACATATCTCATGATTTGGAACTCAAAAAGAGATGATCCCAGTTTCTGTGGATTCTTAACTGACAAATCTACAATACTCTAGTTGACAAGCTAATCCAATTCGGCCAATTTAGTTCGCTAATAGATCGTTGAACTTTCAGATCAGAAACTGCCTAAATGTGCAAATAGTAGTATTAAAACGATCATAACTTTTAATATATAACTCCGAATTGATCGTTCTTTAACAATCTGGAAAGGTTATCAAATTCTCTACAAAATCCTAGTTGGGTGAAAACCCATATTCTTCCAATTACATTTTCATATTTTACGAAATAACAAAACAGATTATTCGCGTCAGAAATCTGGACAGCAGATACTAAATCTATCATAACTTTTGACTCGAGCGACAGAATCAGGTGAACTCAGTGGCCACAGAAAGTTAAGAACATAATCTAGATATCTCTAGGAACTACTGTTTCGGCCTCTAAGGACCCAAAATCGCCCACGCAACATTCTGGACAGATTGGTATTTACGGCAGACCGACTTTGATCCAATCAAATCTATTCGATTTCTCTCCTACGACTAATCAAACAACGACAACCGAGAATCGTTACCGTTGGAGCATCCGCTGTCGATCACGATGAACACCACGTGATCCCTCTTCCCCTCCCTTCTCTCTTCTTCTTCTTGACCGGCCAACCCAGGTGGTCAGCACCCGAGATGGCAACGAGGTGAGCTCGGTTGGGGGAGGAGATGGTGGCACAAGGGGGAATGAAGAGGAGGGCGGCTACTGTTCAGGAAAACACTGTAGCAAAGAACCCCCTACGGTTTTCCCCTCTCTCTTCTTCTTTTGTTGGTGGTCAGCCCACCTCTTGGTTATGGGCTGAAGGCCCATATCTATTTCCCTCATTTTTCCCTATAAATTCATATTATTAATCATTTTCTAATTCATTAAATACTCATTTAATAAAATGGGATATTACAGGGGTGTTACAGAGATCGAGCGCAACGAGGAGTGCCACCTGAACATAATTATGAACCAAGCTAAGACAACCATACTGGACCCAAGACATAATTAATAGCTCAAACGAAAAAAAGCCAAACTCTCAAGCGCCTTCCAAACGTCCCACTTCTAACGATCGATCTGTCCCCTCTGTAAATAGTTAACTTATAAAAATCATAACTTTCACTACAGAGGTCCAAATAAGGTGTTCTAGGACTTTCTCGAAAGGTAATTAAATTCCCCAACTAAACCTAGTTGGGGGGCCCTTCTGAATCGGCCATCTAAAACCCCTACCAAGCCAAATTAAAAGACATCAATTTTCACGTCGGGTTCTTTGGACAGTACACTAAAACTACCATAACTTTTTATATGAGTATCCAAATCTTGAGTTCTTTAGCTTTCTGGAAAGGTATGGAAATTACCTACATTTTTCATTATATCGAGATCCTCTGATTTCGTCTTTAACTAATGGCTTAACCCAGTTTTTTACAAACTATCAGAAAACTGACAGATTAGCAGGACAGCGACACTAAAGAATTCATAACTCGCTGACCGTTAATCGGATTTGGGCGTTCTTGGCGGCCATGGAAAGCTAAGGACATTACCCAACTATCTCTAAGAGATGGGATCCACGGAATCTGCATCTAAAGCCATCAAAACCACCGTTCTATCTTCTGGACAGATTGGGATCTACACAACCGGCATCGCTAAAACAGCTAATTAAACATCTAATCAATGGGAAACGAATGTTACCCTTGACGAGCAGCTGAAGATCATGAGCTCCGGCTGGTGATCCCTCTTCCTTCTCTTCTTCCCCCCTTCTCTTCCTTCCTCCCTTCTCTTCCTTCCTCTTTGGCCGAACACCACCCGCGGAGGCTTCTCCCTTCCTTCTTCTTGGCCGACAGCGAAAGCTAATCTTGGGAGGGTACTGTAGCACGGCATAGCACTGTAGCCGTGGTACTGTAGCAACCCTAGGGTTGCCCCCTCTCCTTCTTATGTGGCCGGCTGCCCTTCCCCCTTGGGCTTAAATGCTGTGGGCCGAAAGCCCACAGCCCAGGTTGTCCAAATTATGCATAAACCCCACTCTAATTTTCTGTTAAAACCACTTTTCTGATTGGTCCCTCTCTCTAATTTATTTCTTCTCAATTAATTTAATTTGGAGTATTACATTCTACCCCCCTTAAACAGAATTCGACCCCGAATTCTAACCACGCTTAACGCTAATGAACAATCTCAGCTAATAAACTTACTAACATTACCACGCACTTGCCATGAATAATTCCAGATACTGCTCATGCATTCGAGACTCCATTTCCTGGGTCATTTCCTCTCAGACTTATGGGACCACCGCACCTTGATGCAACTGACGTGTTACGCCTTATTACTCATCCCAACCTTTCACGAGTCACTCAACGGACATGACTCGAAGGCACGAACTTACTCGTGGGTCAACGGCCTTAACGAAACTTCACACGGCCTCGACGCTAGGTCAGCAAAACGAACTGTGCCCCACGCCAGGACTCAAGACGGTCCTAGTGATACGCTATCCCCCAATTCTCCGTAACTTCCTGAAACAACCAATGTACCTTGGGCCAACATTCCCTTTGGTACCAAACCACACAACCTGTACAAAACACACAGAACTCTTGTTCCTTATATCACTCGATCTCTTCACTTTAACAATGAGCACCTCTTTTAACCAGGGACGCACAACAGAACCCTTTTGAAACAAATTCTTTCAAAAACAGAGCCCAGCTGAAAATAAAGGATTCTCATCGCATACACGCATTACCAACTCCCCACCAACAGGGTTAAATCCAAAACCAAAAGATTCATCATGAAACTCTTCCATTTTTCAAGTGGACGGTTTGCCAATGAACACCACATAAGCCAAAGGCGAAATCACTCGAGTGCCCAAAACACCATCTCCTTTCTTTTTCTTAACCGAAAAGAATCACGCATAACAAGAACCAACTCAATTTGTAACTGGCATCTGTCACAGAGGCAAGGCTCAAACAAAAAAAAAACAGGAGAACATTTCAATATCCGATAATACAACCTTTTCCTCAAACTTTCTTTTAAGAATTCAACTTTCTCTTAAACCATGAGATTCCAAATCATCGCATAACACACTAATTCATCTCTTTTAATTTGGCAATCTCAAAGCTATGCTCAAACTGAACACAAAATCCACACCTATGAAGAGAGACTCTTCCAATCCACAATAACATACTCTGATCAACTTCTCTACCAAAGGAATTATTTTGACAAATAATTCCCAACACTCCTCAATATAGATTTCATCCACAATCACATCACCTCAATCTTTATGGATAATCAACTTGAACTTCACCACATTCACACTCATTTACTTTACCCAAAGTATTCTATCAAAGATCAACATACTATTCAAAATTCGCTTCTATTCACCCACCTCTACATATAATATTGGGTTTCCAAGGTCCTAGCATAAAATGCAAAGGCCCAAATTCAACCTCCAAGTCTCCTACCATGAATTTCTGGTTTAGTTGATAGGAAATCCTCACATTCATTTACTAAAATTTCGCACAGCTCGACAATAACCTCAGTCATTAGTATCAACATTCCTCACTAATCAAGTAACTACCCCAAGGCGACTTATTTCACCAATCTTAGACCTTCTCTAATCCACACCAATCCAATCCAACTACACAACCGCCATATACCTCTTCGCAATACCCTAACTGATTGACCAAGATTCAAACATACTCAATCATTAACGTCAATAAATAATTATATTCTTGACCAAGTTATCATTTGAGATAATCTAACCCCTATAGGGTTACTCACTGTGGCCGAGTCATACTTGACAATAACTCAATAATTCATGCTATCCCATTAATTAGCACAACGCTTAGGTTTCTCCACGCTGCTGCTCTCATTAAACTTCACCATCATAACTCTTCTACACAATATTACTAAGTATCCAATTACGATACTCTAATACATTTATCAAGAGTCCATACTTTCGATAATCCCAACATCCCAACATGGACAAAGGTTATTGGATCATAATTCGCCATAGGTTCCACTAGTTGTAACACTAATCAACTTTTTTTTCATCGACAAACATTCCTTTTAAATTGAACTCCCTCCAGATGTTATAGGTCAAATCCAAATCACTATCTTCTGTACTTCAAATATGTTGGTTCCCAAAATCTCTCTACTACCAAATACTTGACCACCAACAACCAGTCGCTATATTACACTTTATAAAACTTGGCAACACAAGTTGGTTAATTCCTTTCTCAAAAGGAAGAAACAAACCAAAAACAGGTTCCAACGCACAAGAAAACATTGCTCCTCGGAGTGAGCACGAGACCAATAAGAACAGTCTAATAGCAATGATCTCGGAAAGCAAAATACGAGTCCACAGCTAAGGGCACATGTCCCACAAGAAGGAATATCAAACCTCCATAAATCATGATAAAATATTGCTATTGAAACTCAAGAACTCTTAAGCTGTAACAACAGGAAAGTTGCAGATTATAACTCTTAACTCCAACCTCAAATACTGATGGTACACATTTTTCGTTAACAAAGAAAGTGGTTTCCTTTGATTATATCGTTATTTGCCATCCCAGACAAGAAGTGCCTTTTAAGCCAAATCACATTAATTGCTTAAGAGCCAAATAGAACATCCCAAAAGATCACGAATGCAAAACTCCAATCATTTCTTTTAACCAATTTTTCGAAAGGCAGTTAACTTATTTTCTCTCTAGAAGAATCATCACCACTTCAACGAGTCAGAAGCTCTTGTGGAATATCTTACTAACATCCAGAATAATTCACTCTTAACAAGATTCGTTATCGCCAACTCTTCCTTTATAAAGCCCCAAAGCCTCACAAAAAAGGTACATACTACTTTACCATCTCATCCTCGATTGAGAGTAAACTAAATTCTTACAACCTCACTACACAACCACTTTATTTTAAAAGGGAACCTACTACACCATTTAAAGGTTATACCAAAAACCCTTTCGTCATAAACATGCTGTCATCCGACTATTTCACAACCAAGTCAACGTAAGCCATCTATTAAATCACATGAGTTCAACTTTTATTGATGTTCAACACCACACGTCAATACACAACAGTTGCACTCCAACCCTTGTTGCTATCAACTGGCTTCATCATGAAATCTATATGCTACCTACTTTCCTTGCCAAATCACATGAGCAATTACAACCACATATTCAGCCGTTCTACCTCACATTCATAATTTGGTACAAAATCGCAATAAAACTTCGAGAATCGAAATCTTTCATCATTCAAGAGTCTCAGCAACACTACAACCACATTTATCACATCGTTCCTTATAGAAGAGCTATCCAGAACTCTTCCCATAATATTCTACATCTACTAGTTTCTATCCCTTCAAACTTTTGTGGTCAAACCAGTTCGTCAAATTTCCACACTTCTTAATAACTCCTCTAACTTCAATTAGGTATAGCCATACCCTTAATCACAGTTCATCAAGAACTACTGGAAGACACTTTCAAATTAATCAACTTTTCTTTCAAAGATCTTAGTTAAGATCAGTCACGCACACTCTGCAGACCCAACCTGATAATCCATATCATACCCATTAATTGCTTTGATTATAACCTCTCACTTAACCAAGACAAAACATCGCTAAAGGATTTAACATCTTCTTCCATAAAGGAGAACCATTAATATTCAACACTCAAAATACCCAATAGAGATACATTGAGTCAAAGCCTCCACGTACTAAAGGACTTGCAAAAGGAAGCTTTAATTAACCAAAAACATCACTCGAATAAGTGGGTCGTGGTTTTCCAATAAAAAAAAGACAAAACTCCACTATAAAAGTCAAACATGACAATCAACCAAGTTCACCTGCTGCAAGAATAACTCATCGGTTGGGAAAACATTGATTTCTTTATGGGGCAACTTAAACCAAATGAAACACAATAACATTTCTCAAAGAATCCCATCAACTAGAATGGGCTACAAATCCTAGAGAAGTTCATCTGCCACAACTAGACAAGAGTTGATCAAATTCAAATTTCAAGGAAGAGAACAACTCTTCTAAAGATATTCACTATCAACACCTTTACTAAGATATCTGAGGTAATCACTTCCCTATTCTCATACCGCGAACGGTGGTGTAACCTGGTATAGCCCAGGGCCACAACCACGACCTCAACCTCTCAACATGGGTTATCCCCACACATAATAACCATAGTATTATAATATAGATATATCAGATCATCTCATAACAGGGATCATCAATACAATACAACGGAAACGTAAATGCAATGCAAAAACTCATTCCCAACTACTGTGCTTTGTGTGTCAAGTTTAATGATTCAAATACCACGGACCTACAGCCCGCTCTGATACCAACTATAACACCCCAGCTCAACATTGAGCCTGGAATGCTACTAAATAAAATTAAACAATGCTACTAAGACCATTTACCAAATTTTTCAGCAAAGCCTCCTTTGTATAGTTAACTATACCGAGGTTTCAGCAATTAAATATAACATTAACAATAATTCAATATCCAAATTCATCCAAGCATGCAAGATAGTCTATTCCGTTAAAACAAGAATAAGCATAATCCAAATTCGCTAATATCATTATTACAAATAAGCCAAAGCATTCAACGAAAGCTATGAGTGAATCTCAATCGGTTTGCTTATTTATAGAGTATGAACTAAATTATATTCTTCCTTTAGGATGAATGGTAGTGAGTGCATTCCAACAAAACTACTCCCTCCCATGCATGCCGTTCTTGCCTGTGGTACCTAAAACACAACAAAGTAAGGGTGAGTCTAATGACTCAGCAAGTATCTATAAAAGAAGCATTAAACACACAGATATGGCATCAACATGTCAAAAGCAGCATTACACTAAAAATAACTCCCATACTTATGTAATGCGAACATGCAATGCATCTTTTAATCTTTATCTCTTTTCGCATTTTACCGATAATGCGGGGTATACAATCGTCGATGTATACCCTTGCCTGTGCCCTCTGGCACAGGGACCAAGAGCCTATACTCCATGAGTATAGAGAGCATTGCCCATCATCTTCATGATGGGGACCTCTCCTCAATGCTCACATTCCACGAATGTGGGGATCACAAGCCCGTCATTTACATGACGGGGACCGCAACTGTATATACTTGGTCACCACGTGACCAAGTCTCGGGTATGCTTTCAGTATGCATATGTACTATGACCCTATCTTTCATACATATGAATCAACAAGTACATACCACAACTTCAGATCTCACATAGCATGTAAGGCATTAACATCATACATAGGAAAGCTTTAGCCATAAACATGCATTCACCAAATTCTATTCATATTCATCACACTATCATCCATGTATGACTAATATGTGTAAACGCAAGCAATCACATCAACCAATCATAATTGTGCTACAAACAGGATACTTGCCTCAACCGTGCGGAAACGGTAGACGCGAAGAAGTCGCTGCCCCTGGGACCAATCCCCCACCTGAACATAATTATGAACCAAGCTAAGACAACCATACTGGACCCAAGACATAATTAATAGCTCAAACGAAATAAAAGCCAAACTCTCAAGCGTCTTCCAAACATCCCACTTCTAACGATCGATATGTCCCCTCTGTGGACAGTCAACTTATAAAAATCATAACTTTCACTACAGGGGTCCAAATAAGGTGTTCCAGGCCTTTCTCGAAAGGTAATTAAATTCCTCAACTAAACCTAGTTGGGGGGCCCTTCTGAATCGGCCATCTAAAACCCCTACCAAGCCAAATTAAAAGACATCAATTTTCACGTCGGGTTCTCTGGACAGTACACTAAAACCACCATAACTTTTGCTACAAGTATCCAAATCTTGTGTTCTTTAGCTTTATGTAAAGGTATGGAAATTACCTACATTTTTCGTTATATCGAGATCCTCTGATTTCGTCTTTAACTAATGGCTTAACCCAGTTTTTTACAAACTGTCAGAAAACTGACAGATTAGCAGGACAGCAACACTAAAGAATTCGAAACTCGCTGACCGTTAATCGGATTTGGCCGTTCTTGGCGGCCATGGAAAGCTAAGGACATTACCCAACTATCTCTCAGAGATGGGATCCACGGAATCTGCATCTAAAGCCATAAAAACTGTCGTTCTATCTTCTGGACAGATTGGGATCTACACAACCGGCATCGCTAAAACAGCTAATTAAACATCTAATCAACGGGAAACGAATGTTACCCTTGACAAGCAGCTGAAGCATGAGCTCCCGCTGGTGATCCCTCTTCCTTCTCTTCTTCCCCCCTTCTCTTCCTTCCTCCCTTCTCTTCCTTTTTCTTTGGCCGAACACCACCCGCGGAGGCTTCTCCCTTCCTTCTTCTTGGCCGGCAGCGAAAGCTAATCATGGGAGGGTACTATAGCACAGCGTAGCACTGTAGCATGATGGCGGTATTGTAGCCGTGGTACTGTAGCAACCCTAGGGTTGCCCCCTCTCCTTCTTATGTGGCCGGCTGCCCTTCCCCCTTGGGCTTAAATCTTTGTGGGTAAAGCCCACGACCAAAGTTGTCCAAATTATGCATAAACCCCCCCTCTAATTTCTGTTAAAACCACTTTTCTGATTGGTCCCTCTCTCTAATTTATTTCTTCTCAATTAATTTAATTTGGAGTATTACAGATAGAATCCTTTGGAGGTAGTATATGAGAGTGTGTGATATGAATTTTGAGTTGATTATCCTTAAAGGATTGGTGTCATATGATTGTGGGTGAAATCTATATTGAGGTGCATTAGGAATTTTTGCCAAAATAATTCCTTTGGTACAGGAGTGGACTAGAGTATCTTGTTGTGAGTTAGTAGAGTCCCTCTAGATGAGTATGGTTGTTGCTCTCGGGTCGAGTATCACTTTGAGTTTATTGGTTAAGAGGGAGTAGTTAGTGGGATGATTTAGAATCCCATGGTTTAAGAGAAAGTTGAATTCTTGAAAAAAAAGGGTTGAGGGAAAAAAGTTTCCCTGAGTAGTGAAATACTCTCTTGGTTCTTGTTTGAGTTTGTGTTCTTGATGGATGCCATTTGCAAATTGGGTTGGTTTTATGTTGGTGTGTGCATGGTTCTTTCCGATTAAGAAAAGAAAGAAAATGGTTATGTTGGGCATTCAAATGATTTCGCTTTTGGCTTGTGGTGTTTATTTGCAAACTGCCTACTTGGAAAGTGAAAAGGTTTTCATGATGAGTCTTCGATTTTGGTTTCGACTCTTTTGGAGGGTAGTTGATAATGTGTGGCTGCGATGAGGATCCTTCCTTCTTTAGTTGTTTTTCTTTTAAGAAGATTGGATTAATGTGGGTTATTTGTGCGTCCCTTGTTAAGGGGATGCCCCTTGCAAAGGTGAAGTGGTTGGTTGATAGAAGGGAACAAGAGTTCCATATGTCTTGTGTAAGTTGTGTGGTTTGGTACCAAAGGGAAAGTTGGCTCAAGGTACATTGGTTTGTTTTTGGAAGTTGCGGGAATTTTCGAAGATAGCGTTTCATTAGGTCCATCTTAAGTCCTGGCGTGGGGTACACAACGTTTTGTATAACCCAGTGTCGATGGAGTACTTGAGAGAATCGGAGTGTGAGGTTTGGTTAGAGTCGTTGACCAACGAGTAAGGCTATACCTTCGAGTCCAGTCCATTGAGCATACCTGGAAAGGTCGGGATGAGTGTTAGGGCGTAAGATATCACTTTACGTCAAGGTGATGTGGTCACATCAGTCCGAGAGAGAGGCAACTTGGGAGTTGGAGTCTCGCATGCGCGAGCAATATCTAGAGTTGTTCACGTCGGGTACGTGTGATTTGTTGTTTAATTTCAGTTGTTGTGGTTCTTTCGTGTAGAACGACGAGTAGAATTCGGGGTCGAATTCTGTTTAAGGAGATAGAATGTAATATCCTGAAATTAACCTTAAGGGCCTACGTGTAATTAGACGAAAAGGGATACATGAAAATATGATATTTTAAAGTTTTTAAGGAGGAGTTGGAGTCTGAACCAAGATAAAAGGATCGTGGAAAAAGTTAGTTCCAGAAAACCCTAGCAGTTTTATTCCTCCATTTTGTTTCGTGCGCCGCCAGCAGCCATCGCTTTCTTTCTACGCTGCGTTTTTCTCCGCTGCTGCTCCTGCTCGTGGTAGCCGCCGCCTTGTGCCTAGCGTCCTGCCCGCGTGAATGCGCCTGCCGTACGTGGCCGCCACCTGCCCACGTGCGCGTGTGCGTGTGGGCCATCACGCGCCTACTGCGTGTGCACATCTGCTGCGGGCGTGAAACGACAGGTTTTGTTGCGATCTTTCTTTTGCTGCTACTGATGGCTAGCAAGCCGCGCATGCTGATTATTTAAATTAACCAATAGTGTTGCGTGATGGTGCATGCTGCATTTGTAGTTGATTATTTAATGGTGCATGCTGTGACTAATTAATGGTATACTACTAGTTGATTAGTTTATGCTGTACTGTTAGGAATATTTAATGGGTTCTGCAAGCCTCGGTTGACATTACTAGTGAGGTTTTTTTGGCACGTTGCTATGTATGTATGCAACAACTAGTGCTAGAAAATTAATCTAGTAATGCAACTTTGCATGGTAGGCATGCACGCTTAAACAGTAAAAGTGAGACAGTAACTAGCTAGAGCTACATGCTTCGTTTATGTCTTTTTTCTAGAATATTAAAGGAGAGAGAGGAGCTAACATGTTGTTGGAACAGTAAGAGAAAATATTAGCATGTTTCTCGTCGAGGAGATATTGAACAGTAGATTGGTTTTAGTCTACTGTTCTGTTGTACGATTTATTCGGGTACTTTAATGGCAAATTTTGATAATATCATCTACTAGTTAATTGTAGATAATTTCAGTATCTTTCCGTAGAGTATTTAATCATGTCGAGCAGATGAGTAACTTTCAAGTTATGAATTTAGTAAGGCTCGCTGTCCAGAAGATGACAGATCGGTCTTCTGGAATAAAAACGGAGGTATAGATGATTTAATTAAAGTCTTGGTAATCTAAGAAAATGTGGGGAATTTTATATAGGTTGCAGAACTCGGTGGTTTGCCATGAAAACCATTTGATTCATTATCACTAGACTACTTTTAGAATATGTTAGAGATTGAATAATCTTAGATGAATTTTTTGGACTAGTCTATTTGGTGTTGTTTTATACTTATTATCTTGCTATGTTTCCCTCGCTTATTTATTCATGCCTGACAAGTCTTTATTCATGTTCTATTGTGACCCATGGATATTTTTTATTAATGCTTTGGTTGCTGAAATTCTATAGTGTCTTAATGAACAATAGTTGAAAAGTAGTTTAGTGGCATTCCAGGCTCAGTGTTGGCCTGGGGTGTTACATCTGGACTTTTGGTCTCCATATGACTTAGATACATAGCTTTATTGTGATTCCAGGGAGTCCAAGTTCATATTTTTTGGAGAAGTAGAATGAAAGATATGGAATTTTGAATTGTTCGTTGCTATTTTGTCCTTCTGTTGGGGATAGACAGGAAAGTTTGTTCTGTTAGCAACTTTTGTTGCACATTGGAAAAATTATAATAATTTTATTATGGAAGCTAACTCTCTGTAGATTCTATAAAAACTTAGATCATTGTGTTTGGTTGTACCAATTAAAAGATATGTAATTTCTAAGTCGATAGTACCGAAGATGACAGATATGTCTTTGGAGATAAAAACAAGGGTTTGGAATAATTAATATGACTTTCAGTCACCTGAGATTTTGTCGGTATGTGTGTGTAGATTCCAGAGAACTTAGATTCATGATTTTTAGAGTTTTAAATTAAAAGTTATGGTTTTTCTTTGGTTGCTGTCTGTTTTGGACAGACTGGGACTTGGCAGGTAGTGGTATTGTTTCGGGTTGCAAATAGGAGCGAATGCGATCATTTAGTTTATTGCTATGTTTTGTGAAATTGAAAGGTTTTCTTAGTATGATTTACGAATGCCAGGTGGTGGTGAGAACCGGGGATAGAGTCCTCATTTCGTTGTCATCCGTCTTACGGTTGAGGCAAGTGCAAGCAGTGTAATGTAGATGTGGTGTTAAATTCATGATAATTGCCATGGTTTAATTGAATGGAATTTTATCTATGATTTTACCACTGAATGTTATTCTCTCATGATGAGTTGAGAATATTAAGTTCATTTGCATCATGGCATTCATTCTTGAATCTTGGACTACGTGGTAGCCAAGAATTGATTCTTTTGAGGTCCCCGTCATGCATTGGACGGGCATAAGATCCCCATCGTGTATTGGACGGGCATGAGGTCCCCACACTCATGGAGTGTGGGCTGGAGATCCCTGTGCCTGAGGGCACAGGCTTGAGTATGCATCGACGGATGTACTACTCCGCATTACCGGTAATTGCAAAGAAGGAAGAAAGTTGCATTTTTATTATATGCATCGCATGAAAGTATAAGAGATTCAGTTATGGATTGCTTGCTGATGTTTTTATGAGGATTTGTATTCATTATCTGTTCATGATGCTTTGTCTTTTGCACTGTTGTACTTTGTTGAGTCGTGGACTCACGCTTGTTGTTGATATTTTCTTTTAGGTACTTCTCGAGGCAGCGACATGCATGAGAAGGGGTAGTTTTGGTGCACTTCACTCATGAACACCCATGACAAATAAAATAGCTCGTTTAGCTAAATTCACATGTTCCAGCTATTACTTTTATTCTCAGACTGTGTTCATCCTTCATGATGATTGAGTTTTGTATTTGGTGTAGTCAAGTATGTCTAGTGGACGTTATTGTTATGCGTTAACATTTTAGATCTTGATTTAGTTACTCTTTCATGCTAGTTGATTTCAAGTGACTTGCTTAGTCTTTCTTCCCAATAGAATTTTAGATAAACCTCATAAATTCTTATTGTTCCGCTAATTGATGATTAGAACAAGGTTTATGTCTAGAATATTGTTTTCATTATAGTTTTGATTAACGCTAGCCTGTTAGATGTTGAAACGCTTGCTGTTAATTGTTAGTGGATAGAAGTAATTGAATTGTTGAGTTAGTTTAGTAGCATCCTAGTGTAACATCCCAGCCCAACATGAGCCTGGACTGCTATTAAACTAACATTTTAACTAATTAAAACTAAGATATTTCTCTAAAATTCGGTAGAACCTCCTTTGTATAGATGACTATACCAGAGGTTCTAACAGTCTAATATAACATAAATCAATATTACTAATCATCCAATTTAATCTAATCATCACAGATCATCCAAAGTATGCTAAACAACTAAAGTATAATTTAAAGGGCATCCATAATCTTCTAATCAACTCTATTACAGTTTATTCCAAGCATAGGGAGTAATCATAAATAATTCTTTAAGCAGATTACTCAAAAACTAAATCATCAATCCAATCTATTACAAAGTGAATGATTCGTGCCAATGTGCAATCATCCTTATGACTACTCCCTCCCATGCATGCCGTTCTTGTAAGAGGTGCCTAAAACCAAAAACAATAACAAGAGTGAGTCCACAGACTCAGCAAAGTACAAATAAAAAGATATTATAATACACAATTATAACATCAACATCCATTTCCAAATCTTTACATTATAACATATCACATGCTTATGCAATGCACAATGCATACTTTCTCTTTAACACTCTTTGCATTTTACCGGTAATGTAGGGTATGCAACCGTCGATGCATACACATGCATGTGCTCACAAGCACAGGGACCAAGAGCCTATACTCCGCAAGTATGGGGACCACAAGCCCCACACTCCACAAGTGTGGGGACCACAAGCCCGTCATATACATGACGGGGACCTCAAAGAAATGCTTGGTCATCACGTGACCAAGCCTCAAATATGATAGCAACATGCACATGAGCAATTACACTATCCATCGTTAACAGTATTAACCGCAGCATCATACATGAATAAACTTACTCATACTTCTACCATTCACAATCATTAACATATATATCATACTAGCAACTATGCATAGCTAATATGTATCAAATACTTGCAATCACGATCAAACACCTATAATTAATCTATCAATCAAAGTACTTGCCTCAACCGTGCGAAAATAGAGAACGCGAAGTGGGCGCTGCCCCCGGGACCAATCCCCCACCTGAATTAATTTAGCAAGCACTCTAAGATAGCAATTTGGGACCAACAACAAAGCTAGAAGTAAATACGAACTCGCTATACTCTCTAGCGCAATCCCAACTCCAAACTCCTAAATATCGATCTGTCCCCTCGACAAACAGTCGTAATCAAAAATTCATATCTTTTAGTACAGAGATCCAAATGGGGTGTTCTGGAACTTTCTGGAAAGCTTATGAATTATCCAACTAAACCTAGTTGGGGAGCCTTCCAGATTCGGCCATCTACTACCCTTATCAAGCTGATTAACAGAACAGCTAAATCACGTCAGGGTTTCTAAACAGCGACATTAAAATTATCATATTTTTCAGTACATTTATCCACATTTTGTGTTCTTTAGCTTTCTGGAAAGCTAAACCAATTATATACATCTTTTGTTATAGTGAGATCTTCTAAATATTCCATTAACTATTCAATACAGTCCGATTACCATTAAATGTCAGGATTATGATAGAACTGCAGAACAGCAGCGCTACGAAATTCATAACTCGTAACCTGCTAGTCCAATCGACATGATCCAATACTTTACGGAAACCTAGCGACGTCACCTACAACTCTCTAGGAGGCGACTAGAACAGAATCCGCTCTTAACCTCATCAAAAACGTCGGCCAATCCTATCTACCCTAAACAGATCTAATACCGACATTGCCTAATTATCCAATTACGCAACTAATCGAAGGGGAATTGGGATTACCCTTGAAGAACCTGCTGTCGGGCGTGAAGAACACCATGTGATCCCTCTTCCTCCTTTCTCCCTTCTTTCCCTTCTTCTTCTTTTCTCTTCCCTTCTTCCATGGCCGGCAGCAAGGGGCGACATGGCTTGGCAAAGGAGGGCGGCCTGGAGGGGGAGGATGTGCTACAGTAAAGGTGGCGCTATAGTGCCCCGTGCTACAGTCTAGGGTTTGGCTTCCCCCCCTCTTAAACCAATTCCCCACTTAGGCCAAAAAGCTATGGGCCGAAGGCCCGAGTTCTAATACTCCTCCCAAAATTCTGAATTTTTCCTTTGTAATTATATTTAATTTCAGTACTAATCACTTAGTTGTTTTATTTTTAAATGGGATGTTACATTCTACCCCCCTCAAACAGAATTTGACCCCGAATTCTACTTATCGTTCTATTCGCAAGAACACAAAAACTAATATTACACAACAATTTAACACGTACCCAATGTGGACAACGCTAGATATCGCTCGCGCATGCGAGACTCCAACTCTCAAGTTATTTGTCCTCTCGGACTTATGGGACCACCACACCTTGATGCAATTGATGTATTACACATCATCACTCGTACCGACCTAACCAGAACCACTCAAAGGATAGGGCTCGAAGATGCAGTTTTTCTCGCTGGTCAACGGCCCTAATGAAACTTCACACTCCAAAATATCTCAAGCATTCTCTTAACACCGGTTCATCCAAAACGTTATATACCCCGTTCCAGGGCTCAAGATGGTTCTAGCGATTTGCTATCTTCCAAAATCCCCGCAACTTCCAGAACAAACCAAATATACTCTGTGCTAACTTTCTCTTCGGGTCCAAACCACATAACTTGCACGTAAACATATGGAACTCTCGTTCCATCTCTCAGTCGATCTCTTCATCATAACAAGGAGAATCTCCGTTAAGCGGGGACACGCAACACAACTTATTTTAAACAAACTTTAATAATCAGAACTCCGTTGAAAACAAAGGATTCACAATGCAACCCACTCACAACCAGCTTCCCTCCAAAACACTCCAATCCAAAATCGAAGGTCATCATGAAAACCATTCCACATTCCAGTCTGGCAGTTTGCAAATAAACTCCCACAAGCCAAAAGAGAAATCACTCGATTGTCCAAATCAAACACTTCATTTATTTTCCTGAACCGGAAAGAACCACCTTGCCAACATAAAGTCAACTCAAATTGTACATGATCTCCGTCATAAAAACTCAGCTTAAACAAGATTCAAGAGAGCACCTCTCTACTCGAGAAAACATTCTTTTCTCAGATGTTCTTTTAAGAAATAAACCTTCTCCCAAACCATGGGTTTCTAAATCATCACACTAACCCCTTCCTTCTAACTGATAGCCCCAAAACGATCCTCAAACCGAAAGATCAAACACTCTTATTTAAAGGGACTCTACTAATCCATAGAAGGATTCTCTAGTCCACTCCTATACCAAAGGAATTATTTTGATAAATGGTTCCCAACACCGCAATAAAGACTTTTCACCCATAACCACATCATCTCATTCTGTTAAAGATAATCAACTTGAAATTCTCAGCACACATACTCATTTACTATACCCAAAGCATGCTATCAAAGATCAACATACTATTCAAAATTCGCTTTTGTTCTTCTCCTTCTACACGCAATATTGGGTCTCCAAAGTCCTAACATAAAAATGCAAAGCCCAATTTCAACCTTCAAGTCTTCTACCATGAATTTCTAGTATAATTGATAGGAAATCCTCAATTTCGTTTACTAAAATTTTACACAGCTCAACAATAACATCAGTCATTAATATCAACATTCCTCACTAATCAAGTAACCATCCAAGGCGATTCATTTCATCAATATTAGACCTTCACTAAACCACACCAATCAAATTCAGCTACACGACCACAACATACCCATTCGCAATACCCTAACTAATTAACCAAGATTCCATACTTTCGATAATCCCATCATTCCAACATGGACAAAGGTTCTTAGATTATAATTCGCCATAGGTTCCACTAGTTGTAACACGAATCAATTGTATTCCAACGACAAACATTCCATTTAAATAGAATTCTCTCTAAGAGTTATGGGTCAAAACCAGTTCACCTTCTACTGTTCTTCAAATAGATTGGTTCCCAAAATCTCACCACTACCATATACTTGTCCACCACCAACCAGCCGCTATATTACACTTTATAAGACTTGGCAACACAAGTTGGTTAATTCCTTTCTCAAAAGGAAGAAACAAACAAATACAAGTTTCAACACACAAGAAAACATTGCTCCTCGGAGTGAGCACGAGACCAAGAAAAATAGTCAAATAGTAATGATCTCGGAAAGCAAAATACGAGTCCACAGTTAAGGACACAAGTCCCACAAGAAGGGATATCAAACCTCAACCAATAAGAATAAAGCATTGCTTTTGAAACTCGAGAAAGCCTTAAGCGGTCAATAACAAAGTTAAGTACGCTTCAATAAGCTGCAAGCTACAAAACTTGAGTCCAACCTCAAAGACCACTACTACGCTCTTTCTTTTAACAAAGGAAATAATTTTCTTTGATTGTAACATCTTTTTTTTCAACTCAAAATAAACTAGCCTCTAAATTCAAATCACATGAATCACTTAAGAATCAAATAGAATTTCCAACACTTCGCTTTGCTCAACAAATTTCAGCTACTATACAAATCATGAGGTCCAAAAGATCACAAACGCAAAACTCAGAATATTTTCGCCTAATCTATATCTCGAAAGGTGATCCAATTACTTTCTTTCTAAGAGAGTCATCACCACTCCAACAAGTCACAATCCTTTGCAGACCACCTTACTAACATCAAGAACAATACACTCCTAACAAGAATCATTATCGTCATCTCCTTCATTATAAAGCCCCTAAGGGCTCACCAAATGGTTCCATACTACTTGTATCATCTCATCCTCAAATTAAGAATATACCAAAATCTTACAATCTCACTACATCAACCACTTTATCTCAGAGGGAATCTACTACACAATTTAAAAGGTTAATTCAAAACCCTTTCGTCATAGACATGCTGTCATCCGACTATTTCACAACCATGTCAACATAAGCCATCTATTAAATCACATGAGTTCAACTCTTATTGATGCTCAACACCACACGTTAACACACAACGGTTGCACTCCAACCATTGTTGCTATCAACTGGCTTCATCATGAAATATATATGCTACATACTTTCCTTGCCAAATCACATGAATAATTACAAACACGTATTCAACCGTTCTACCTCACATTCATAATTTGGTACAAAATCGCAATAAAACTTCAAGAATTGAAATCTTCCATCATTTAAAAGTCTCAGCAACACTACAACCAAATTCATCACATCGTTCTTTATAGAAGAGCTATCTAGAACTCCTCCCATAATATTCTACATCCACTAGTTTCTATCCCTTCAATCTTTTGTAGGCAAATCCCACATTTAATCATGGTAAGAATCATGTAGATCTAATAACTATAAATGTTAACCACGTATCTATAGAAAAGATAATTCTAAGATTAATATCCACTAAGGCAATAATCCAGCATCTCCTCAACATTCCCTTCCCACACAGTTAATTCCATCCATTGAGACCAAATAATCTAACAAGGTTAGTAAACTAAACAATTTGAATGTCAAACCAGTTCGTCAATATTCCACACTTCTTAACAACTTCTTTAACTTCAATTAGGTATAGCCATACCCTTAATCACAGTTCATCAAGAACTACTACAAGACACCATCAAATTAATCAACTTCCCTTCCAAGGATCTTAGTTAAGATCGATTATGCACCACACTATAGACCCAACTTGATAACACATAACATATCTATTAATTTCTTCGATTATAACCTCTCACTTAACCACGAGAAGACATCGCTAAAGGGTTTAACATTTTTCTTTCATAAAAGAGAACCATTCAAATTCAACACTCAAAATACCCAAAAGAGATATATTGAGTCAAAGCTTCCACATACTAAAGGACTTGCAAAAGAAAACTTTCATTATCCAAAAAACATCAAGCGCATAAATGGGTCATGTTTTCCAATGAGAAAGACAAAACTCCAATACAAAGGTCAATCTTGACAATTAACCAAGTTCACCAGCCGCAAAAATAACTCAACGATTGGGAAAACAATGATTGCTTTAAGGGTCAAATTAAATCAATGAAAACACGTCAACTGCATGTAACCACTAACCCAAGAAAATTCATCAACCAACAGTGAGTAATCAGAATAACCAAATGTAAACTCAAGGAAAACATCAACCTTTCTCAAAGTAACCCATCAAGCGCAACTGGACAAGAGTTGACCCGATTCAAATTTAAGGAAGAGAACAACTTTCCTAAAGATACTCACTATCAACGCCTGTACTAGGATATCCGAGGTAACCACTTCACTATTCTCTTACCATGAACGGTGGTGTAACCTGGTAAAGCCTAGGGCCACAACCACGACCTTAACCTCTCAACATCAACTATCATCACACATAACCAAGATAATCAATTAATTAGCAATCATACCAAATTCATATCAGCAATCATCAATACGATGTAACGGAAACGTAAATGCAATGCAATAACCCAATCCCACCTACTGTGCATAGTGTGTCAAGTTTAATAATTCAAATACCACGGACCTACAGCCCGCTCTGATATCAACTGTAACACCCCAGCCCAACATGAGCCCAGACTATTACTAAACTAACATTTTAACCAATTAAAACTAAGACATTTCTCTAAAATTCGGGAGAATCTCCTTTGTATAGCTGACTATACCAGAGATTCTAACAGTCTAATATAACATAAATCAATATTACCAATCATCCAATTTAATCTAATCATCACAGATCATCCAAGTATGCTAAACAACTAAAGCATAATTCAAAGGGCATCCATAATCTTCTAGTCAAAGCATAGGGAGTAATCATAAATAATTCTTTAAGCAGATTACTCAAAAACTAAATCATCAATCCAATCTATTCCAAAGTGAATGATTCGTGCCAATGTGCAATCACTCTTATGACTACTCCCCCCCCATGCATGTCGTTCTTGTAAGGGGTGAGTGAGTCCACAGACTCAACAAAGTACAAATAAAAAGACAATATAACACACAATTATAACATCAGCATCTATTCCCAAATCTTTGCATTATAACATATCATATGCTTATGCAATGCACAATGCATACTTTCTCTTTAACTCTCTTCGCATTTTACCGGTAATGCAGGGTATACAACCGTCGATGCATACCTATGCCTGTGCTCGTAAGCACAGGGACCAAGAGCCCATACTCTGCAAGTATGGGGACCACAAGCCCACACTCCACAAGTGTGGGGACCACAAGCCCGTCATATATATGACGGGGACCTCAAAGAAATGCTTGGTCACCACGTGACCAAGCCTCAAATATGATAGCAACATGCACATGAGCAATTACACTATCCATTGTTAACATGTATTAACCACAACATCATACATGAATAAACTTACTCATATTTCTAGCATTCACAATCATTAACATACATATCATACTGGCAACCATGCATAGCTAATATGTACCAAATACTTGCAATCACGATCAAACACTCATAATTAATCTATCAATCAAAGTACTTGTCTCAACCGTGCGAAAATAGAGAATGCGAAGTGGGTGCTGCCCCCGGGACCAATCCCCCACCTGAATTAATTTAGCAAGCACTCTAAGATAGCAATTTGGGACCAACAACAAAACTAGAAGTAAATACGAACTTGCTATACTCTCTAGCGCAATCCCAACTCCAAACTCCTAAATATCCATCTGTCCCCTCGATAGACAGTCGTTACCAAATTCTCCAACTAAACCTAGTTGGTGAGCCTTCAAGATTCAGCCATCTACTACCCTTATCAAGCTGATTAACAGAACAGCTAAATCACATCAGGGTTTCTGAACAGCGACATTAAAATTATCATATCGTTTAGTACATTTATCCAAATTTTGTGTTCTTTAGCTTTCTAGAAAGCTAAACCAATTATCTACATCTTTCGTTATAATGAGATCTTCTAAATATTCCATTAACTATTCGATACAGTCCGATTACCATTAAATGTCAGGATTACGACAGAACTGCAGAACAACGGTGCTACGAAATTCATAATTCGTAATCCGCTCGTCCAATCGACATGATCCAATACTTTACGAAAACCTAGCGACGTCACCTACAACTCTCTAGGAGGTGACTGGAACAGAATCCGCTCTTAACCTCATCAAAAATGTCGGCCAATCCTATCTACCCTAAACAGATCTAATACCGACATTGCCTAATTGTCCAATTACGCAACTAATCGAAGGGGAAT
Source organism: Phyllostachys edulis (assembly GCA_036346405.1). Taxonomy (NCBI): domain Eukaryota; kingdom Viridiplantae; phylum Streptophyta; class Magnoliopsida; order Poales; family Poaceae; genus Phyllostachys; species Phyllostachys edulis. The sequence goes on along the minus strand of CM070565.1, from coordinate 30,057,532 downwards.
TGGGATTACCCTTGAAGAACCTGTTGTTAGACGTGATGAACACCACGTGATCCCTCTTCCTCCTTTCTCCCTTCTTTCCCTTCTTCTTCTTTTCTCTTCCCTTCTTCCATGGCCGGCAGCAAGGGGCGACATGGCTTGGCAAAGGAGGGCGGCATGGAGGGGGTGTTGGAAATATGCCCTAGAGGCAATCATAGAGATGATTATATTTCATTATGTTCATGACATTGGATAATGTGTTATCTTGTTCCCAGAATAATATTGTTAATATTTATTATCAAGTATGTGACTTGGTTGTGAAACTCTATATTCATGCGATAATTATTCTTTTACGATCCCTGGTCGTAAACATATGAGGACACATATGAATAGACTAAGCATATGTATTGGTTGATGACTATGTTTCACGAGTCATAGATATGGAGATATCAAACCGATAATATGGACACATGTTAGAGAACATGATGTTGGATAAGACCCACCTTGAGACACTATTGAGATTGTTATGAATCTATGTGTCGTTAGTTGGTCTCAAGCAATGATGATGTATAATCCTTAGACCTGAGATCAGCATGGTTTCCTACATGTGTAAGAGCACTCTTGGGGTTGCCAAATGCTGCAAATGGCGGGTAGTTATAAATGTAGCTTTGGGTATGCTATGAAACATGGAGAGGAATGTGGTGGTGGGATATGGATTTGCCCTCCTAACATAACAGAAAGATGTCTGGGCCCTCGTTGTGATCGGATAAAGAAAATGCATGGCCATGCCACTAGTAGTCGAAGTGTTCGACCACGTGAAGTTATCCGACACTCGATCGAGAAAGAATTGAACAGTCCATGGATGACACAACATCTCACCTGGAGTTCAACCAGACATCGTGAGGCAAAGGGAGTATACACGAGTAGGTCGCTTAGTTCCAACGATTCTGATTTGGTCGTATCTGATACTGAGCTGGTCGAGATCTGGTCGAACATAGTCACAGAGTGGTCGTAACACTGGTCGTAAGCAATTCTGGTGGTCGTGACCAAATCTGAATGGTCGTATAAAGATAGGACCTGGTCGTAAGTGATGAGGACCTGGTCGTAGATCATATTGCATTAAGGTTCGTCCGATATAATTTGTGTGTATTCGGGAATCGATATGCTCTGCTAGGAGCCGCTACGACTCGTGATCGGAAACGGTTTCCGAGTCACAACCGAACTACACATGAACCTCTGTGGTCACACACTTAGCGGGTTGGAACAAACCCGGTACAAATACGATTAAAACGCGTGTCCGGATAGGATCCGCCACGAGCACTATATAAGGAGATGCATGAGGCTATGCGGGTATCGTGAAACATCACGAAACCCTAGCCGCCATCTTCCGGAGAGCTCCGCCGTGCGACTAGCTGCTAGCACACCAGCGTTCGGTTGTTCCTGCCCTGGACGTGTGGATACCGTAGAGGCGCTACTACGATTGTTGCGCTTGAGGACGATCCGCGATCTTCACGAGGAACTACAGAGGTTGCTGGAGGGGACGATCAACTACAACCACCGCATCGACTTGCTGGACGTTGGACGATCGACTACGACCACTACATCGACGCGCTCTTCGTTGGACCAGGCTGCTCCAACCCTTCTTCCGCTGTTCTGCGCGTCTGGTGGTAACGATCTGTGATCATCTACTTGCTTGGCTTCCTGGTTTGCGTGGTAGAAATTTTTGTTTGTAGCTATTGCAGCCTACCCGCGACCCAACAGTGGTATCAGAGCCATCCTGCGTAGTTTTTGATCTGGATCGATCGCATATATTTGATATGTGGTAGTAGTAGATTGGATCTATCACTGGTCGGGTCTGGTAACCTAGATCGGTTCATATAGATGGAACGATCTAGACCCTGGTCGATTTGATCGATCGGTTTCTCGGTGGTAGTAGATGGGTTTACGAGGAGGTATGAGCTTATAAGGACCAGATGGTTTATTGCACTTGTTCACGACCAGACTGCATATCACTCCTACCGGTCGGAATTCCGCCATCGGAGTATGCCGCAGTGCGTGGTCGTATCAAGGCATTGATCGGATTGGTTCAGAATAGGGCTAATTTGATTAACCCGATGATTTCCAAGGCTCGAATACGTGAATAAGATTCAGCAGTGCAGGACCGCCGTGCTGGGTATTCGTACCACGCGCTATAGGTAGTGTGTGCTCATGTCGTCCGTTAGAATTGGATTCTGTGCATAACTTGTTTTTGCAGGGATTGATATGAATAGTATGACCCATGATGTTTCATGTATGAGATTCATGTATGCGTGTAATGTTCATGACCTGCATGTCATGTTAATTGCAGCCCAAGGCTGTCTATATTTGTATAACGGCCTGCGTGTCAACTTGTGATGCTTCTTTACTCCTTGTGTTTCATTACTAGTGCTATTAGAAATAATGGCTTAGTGGGAGTGCTTGGAGGAGTCGGCCACTTGAAGACATGGTGAACAGGATGCATGGCGATGGAGATTACCATGAAGAAGGGTCATGCTATATCACAATGCAATTTGATTGTCTGTGAATGCCTTTACATTCCTGTTCATTTATTTCTATGCATGTTATTTTGCTTTAATTGCTTTTGACATGGTAGAAGTAAAATTCCCTCACATAATATTAAGTTAAATTGATGCCCTCCCAAATATGCCGTACCATCCAAAGTCATGTATTTTAATGGTAGGTCTTGCCGAAGCAGAGTGCCATTAACTCTCCTTGACTAGATGGGTTTGTGTCGACACTTACGGCGGCATTGGTTTAACTTGACAAGGTTATCATAACAGTTGTGGACCTTGGGGCATAAAGGTTGGGTCTTAGAAGCATAAAGATCTTGCCCAACAACAAGAGTCATATAGTAGATATGATTAGCAAGGGTTGCTTACCAATTTCACTAATCTTCTAGCAGTGATGCCAAAGCTCACTAGTTGATTAAATGATTATGGATCTTGAATCATTAAATGTCATAAGAGGGATATGGTGTTTAGTGGGAGTATCTTTATAAAATTATTTAATAGAAGTTACTTTTCTTAAACATATGTCTTAGTTTTGCATAATTTATGTTGTAGATCGTGGCACCTACTGCTGTACCAACATCCAGTTTTGCTTTACGTTCGATACTTGAAAAGGAAAAACTGAATGGAACAAATTTTGCGGATTGGTCCCGCAACCTAAGAATTGTTCTTAGGCAAGATAAAAAAGGAACATATTCTAGAAGAACCAATTCCAGAAGTGCCTACAGAAAATGCTGCTGCTGCTATTAAAACCGCCTATAAAAAGGCATGTGATGAGTCCTTGATGTTAGTTTGTCTCATGCTTGCTGCTATGAACTCAGACCTTCAGAAGCAGTTTGAGAACATAGAGGCCTACGATATGATCGTAGCGCTCAAAGGCATGTTTGAGACACAAGCAAGAACTGAGAGATTTGAGATCTCAAAGAACTTGTTTGGATGTAAGCTAGCTGAGGGTGGTCCGGTGAGCCCTCATGTAATCAAAATGGTTGGTTACACACAGAGCTTGGAAAAACTTGGTTTTCCACTTAGCCAAGAGTTGGCTACAGATTTGATTCTTGCTTCACTTCCTGAAAGCTATGGCCAGTTCATTTTGAACTTCCATATGAACGGCTTAGACAAGAATCTCACCGAACTGCATATGATGCTTAAGACAGCAGAGGGTAGCATTAAGAAAAGCAACAATCATGTGATGATGGTGCAAAAGAGTACAAGCTTCAAGAAGAAGGCTAAGACTTGGGTCAAGAAAAAGGGCAAGGCTAAAGTTTCGGATGAGATCCAAACTAACAAACCTAAACCCAAGACTAAGTCTGGCCCGACTCAAGAGAATGAATGCTTTTACTGCAAAGAGCTAGGCCATTGGAAGAGGCGCAAGAAATACAGGCCGATCGAGAAAAGGAATGGTGGGACTAAAACTTCCACTACGGTATTAATGTTATAGATGTTTTTCTTGTGACTCTTCCGTTAACTCATGGGTATTTGATAACGGATCGGTTGCTCATATTTGCAATTCGATCGAGTCTAACAAGAAGTAGGATGATTGCAAGGGCGAGATGGATCTTCGCGTCGGAAATAAAGCAAGGGTTCTTGCATTAGCCGTCGGGACTATGCCACTACTTTTGCCTTGAGATTTATTATGGAATTGAATAATTGTTATTACGTTCCGACCATTAGTAGAAACATTATCTACGCCTCATGTTTGATGGCGAGAGGGTTATAAATTCATTATAGAGAACAATGGTTGTTCTATATTTTTGAATGAAGTGTTTTATGGCTATGCACCTGTTTTGAATGGGTTGTTTATTTTAAATCTTGATGATGCATCAGTCTATAATATTAATGCGAAAAGGCTTCGGCCTAATGAAATAAATTCCACTTTTATTTGGCATTGTCGTTTGGGTCACATAAGTGAGAAACGCATAAAAAAGCTCTATAATGATGGAACTCTAAACTCATTTGATTTGGAATCATTTGAAATATGCGAGTCTTGGCTGGTCGGAAAGATGACTAAGACACCTTTCACTGGTCGTAGTGAAAGGGCGTCCGACCAGTTGGCACTCATACATACTGATGTATGTGGACCAATAAGTACGACAGCTAGAGGTGGTTTTCAGTACTTCATTACTTTCACCGATGACTATAGTAGATATGGATATATCTACTTAATGAGGCACAAGTCGGAATCCTTTGACAAGTTCAAGGAGTTCCAGAATGAAGTACAGAATCAACTTGGCAAGACAATCAAATCTTTACGATCTGATCGTGGAGGTGAGTTTTTGAGCCATGAGTTTGGTAGTCATTTGAAACAATGTGGAATTATTCCACAGCTTACACCACCCGACACTCCACAATGGAATGGGGTGTCCGAGCGGCGTAACAGGACCTTGTTAGACATGGTTCGATCAATGATGAGCCAATCGGATCTGCCATTACATTTTTGGGGTTATGCTCTAGAAACTGCCGCTTTCATTTTAAATAAGGTACCATCTAAATCAGTAGATAAGACACCACATGAGATGTGGACTGGGAAAAGTCCTAGTTTTTCTTTTCTAAGGATTTGGGGATGTGATGTCTATGTTAAACGTTTGACGTCTGATAAGCTCACACCCAAATCAGATAAATGCTTCTTTATAGGATATCCTAGGGAAACCAAAGGATATTATTTCTACAACCGGGAAGAAGACAAAGTTTTTATTGCCCGAAATGGTGTCTTTTTGGAGAAAGAGTTTCTTTCAAAAGGAGTCAGTGGGAGAAAGGTGCAACTCGAAGAAATTCGGGAACCATCTCGAAAGTGTTTCAACTCCTATTGAACCTCTCTTTGGATGAACAAATTATTGTTGAACACAGAGATAAGGCACCACCCCGTAGATCTAAAAGGCGCGTCAATTGCCTACAAGGTATGGGCATGACGTATTATTATTGAATAATGGTGAGCCTAAGACTTATGAGGAAGTGATGATGGACCCGGACTCGAGAAATGGCTTGGAGCCATGAAACCGAAATAGATTCCATGAGAGAAAATCGGGTTTGGAACACGGTCGATCCACTTGATGGTGTTAAAACCATTGAGTGCAAATGGATCTATAAGAAAAGATTGATATGGATGGAAATGTTCACATTCATAAGGCTCGACTAGTCACAAAAGGTTTTCGACAAGTTCAAGGAGTTGACTACGATGAGACTTTCTCACCGGAAGCGATGCTTAAATCTGTTCGGATCATTCTAGCTATTGCTGCATATTTCGACTATGAGATATGGTAGATGGATGTCAAAACAACTTTCCTTAATGGAAACCTAGATGAGGATGTGTACATGACACAGCCTGAAGGTTTTGTCGATCCAAAGAATGCTAGTAAGGTATGCAAACTTCAAAAGTCTATTTATGGATTGAAGCAAGCATCTCGGAGTTGGAATATACGTTTTGATGAGGAGATCAAAAGGTTTGGTTTCATCAAGAACAAAGAAGAACCTTGTGTTTACATGAAGGTTAGTGGGAGCGCACTTGTTATTCTGATCTTGTATGTAGATGACATACTACTGGTCGGAAATGACATTCCGATGCTAGAATCTGTTAAATCTTCATTAAGAAAAAGTTTCATTATGTTCATGACATTGGATAATGTGTTATCTTGTTCCTAGAATAATATTATTAATATTTATTATCAAGTATGTGACTTGGTTGTGAAACTCTATATTCATGCGATAATTATTCTTTTACGATCCCTGGTCGTAAACATATGAGGACACATATGAATAGACTAAGCATATGCATTGGTTGATGACTATGTTTCATGAGTCATAGATATGGAGATACCAAACCGATAATTTGGACACATGTTAGAGAACATGATGTTGGACAAGACCCACCTTGAGACACTATTGAGATTGTTATGAATCTATGTGTCGTTAGTTGGTCTCAAGCAATGATGATGTATAATCCTTAGACCAGAGATCAGCATGGTTTCCTACATGTGTAAGAGCACTCTTAGGGGTTGCCAAATGCTGCACCGTAACTGGGTAGTTATAAATGTAGCTTTCGGGTATGCTATGAAACATGGAGAGGAATGTGACTGGTCGGATATGGGATTTGCCCCTCCTAACATAACAGGAAAGATGTCTCTGGGCCCCTCGTTGTGATCGGATAAAGAAAATGCATGGCCATGCCACTAGTAGTCGAAGTGTTCGACCACGTGAAGTTATCCGACACTCGATCGAGAAAGAATTGAACAGTCCATGGATGACACAACATCTCACCTGGAGTTCAACCAGACATCGTGAGGCAAAGGGAGTATACACGAGTAGGTCGCTTAGTTCCAACGATTCTGATTTGGTCGTATCTGATATCTGAGCTGGTCGAGGCTGGTCGAACATAGTCACAGAGTGGTCGTAATCGTCGTAAGCAATTACGAATGAGTCGTGACCAAATCTGAATCGGTCAGATAAAGATAGGACCTAGTCGTAAGTGATGAGGACCTGGTCGTAGATCATATTGCATTAAGGTTCGTCCGATATAATTTGTGTGTATTCGGGAATCGATATGCTCTGCTAGGAGCCGCTACGACTCGTGATCGGAAACGGTTTCCGAGTCACAACCGAACTACACATGAACCTACAGGGTCACACACTTAACGGGTTGGAACAAACCAGTACAAATACGATTCGTAAACGTGTCCGGATAGGATCCGTCACGAGCACTATATAAGGAGATGCATGAGACTGTCTGGGTATGCGTGAAACATCACCGAAACCCTAGCCGCCATCTTCCGGAGAGCTCCGCCGTGCGACTAGCTGCTAGCACACCAGCGTTCGGTTGTTCCTGCCCTGGACGTGTGGATACCGTAGAGGCGCTACTACGATTGTTGCGCTTGAGGACGATCCGCGATCTTCACGAGGAACTACAGAGGTTGCTGGAGGGGACGATCAACTACAACCACCGCATCGACTTGCTGGACGTTGGACGATCGACTACGACCACTACATCGACGCGCTCTTCGTTGGACTAGGCTGCTCCAACCCTTCTTCCGCTATTCTGCGCGTCTGGTGGTAACGATCTGTGATCATCTACTTGCTTGGCTTCCTGGTTTGCGTGGTAGAAATTTTTGTTTGTAGCTATCGTAGCCTACCCGCGACCCAACAGGGGGAGGATGTGCTACAGTAAAGGTGGCGCTACAGTGCGCCGTGCTACACTACTGCGGTCTAGGGTTTGGCTTCCCCCCTCTTAAGCCAATTCCCCACTTGGGCAAAAAAGCTATGGGTCGAAGGCCCGAGTTCTAATACTCCTCCCAAAATTCTGAATTTTTCCTTTCTAATTCTATTTAATTTCAGTACAAATCACTTAGTTGTTTTATTTTTAAACGGGATGTTACACCTAGGCTCATAATTGAGCTGGGGTGTTACAGTTGATATTAGAGTAGGCATTAGGTCCGTGGTAATTGCGTTATTAAATTGACACACTGTGCACAGTAAGACGGGAATGGGTCAAGCATTGCATTTACGTTTTCGTTATGTCGCATTGAGCATTGCTGTTAGGAATTGAGTATGCTTATGATTTGATTAATATGATGTTATGTGTGATGATAGTTGCTGTTGAGAGGTTGTGGTCGTGGTTTTGGCCCTGGGCTTTGCCAGGTTACACCACCGTTCGTGGTATGAGATTAGTGAAGTGGTTACACTGAGTACCATAGTTACAGGTGTTGATGGTGAATTTCTTTTAAAAAGTTGTTCTCTTCTTTAGCTTGATTTAGGCCAATTCTGGGTATAGTTGCGGATGATGAATTTTCTTGGGATTTTGGTTACAAGGTAGTTGTTGGGATTTCACTTGGTCTCCATTTGTGTTATAGAGTAGTTATTGGCTCTTCCGTCTGTTGAGTTGCTTTTGCTACTTATGAACATTGTTCATTGACGAGATTGATATTTCCATGGTTGTTCTATTTTTCTTATTGGAAAACATGATACATTTATTCATTTGATATTTTGGACAAAGAAATTTTTCTGTTGCAAGTTCGTTAAAATGTGACGGCTATGGCTTTATATATTTCTTTTGGATTATTTCGAATAATGAAGTCTAATGCCTCTCTTTTCTGAAAGAAGGTGTTAAAACCTTTTAGTGATGGCTTGTCATACTTGACTAAGAGGTTTTAATGAAATTACGAGATGTCAAGTTGGGTCAGAAGCATGATGTATAATTAATCTTAACGGATGTCCTTGGTAGCATGGGTGGATAACTTATGGGTACCTTATAAAGATTGCATGATGAGTTGAGATTAAGAGTAAATCTATTACTAATTGGAACCGATAGAGTTATTAAGAGGTGTGGAACATTGATGAACTAGTTTGATCACTATGGGTGATGAATTTGGTAAGCTTCTTCGGTAGATTGGATTTGCGGGTCTCAACGGATTAATCTAACCCTTTGGGATGGTTAAGTCCAGAAGGTGATAGATTATTGTCATAGTAGATATTAATCTTGGAGTTATCTTTTATGGATATGTACAGATCATATGTAATTGCTAGGTGCAATTATTATGTATCGAAGTATGGTGTTGAGCATCACTAAGAGATGAACTGATGGGATGTAATTGATGATCTATGTTTACATGATGGTGGAGTGGTAGGATAATAGTATGTCTTTGATGAGATGGTTGATCATTAAAATTGTTTAGTTTGCTAAACCTGTTGGATTACTTGATCTCAATGGAGTGATTTAACTGTGTAGGAAGGGAGAGATAAAGATGTATTTGACTGTTGTCTTAGTGTAACACCCCAGCCAATCAAAGGCCTAGAATGCTACTAAATAAACATGATAACTAATTAAAATGTAAGACACAATTCTAAATTTCGGCAGAACCTCCTTTGTATAGTTAACTATACCGGAGGTTCCAACATTCACATATATCAAGACAATATTCTAACATCCAGAATTCATCAAAACATTCATAATATGCTAATCAGATAAGGCATAATCAAGGATATCCAACACATGCTATTCTCATTATTACAAATAAACCATTGCATGAAAGCATAACCAAAATTAAATCCTTAAGCAGTTTGCTTATTACTGAGGTACGTTCTAGATTTTAATTAACTTAAAGATGTGTGTAGTGAGTGAATCCAAGACAAGCCTACTCCCTCCTATGCATGCCGTCCTTGCAAGCGGTACCTAAAAGCACAACAAAAGCAAGTGTGAGCCCAAAGACTCAGCAAGTACAATACATGGCCTCGACAGCATACATAATTGTAATTCATCATTCATTAACCACAAAACTTTACACCAAAAATATCACATACACATGCTATGCAATATGCTCAAAGTGCTCTTTAACTTTCTCTTTCTCTTTTGCATTTTACCGGTAATGCAGAGCGTGCATCCGTCGATGCCACCCATGCCTGTGCCCTCTAGCACAGGGACCATTGCCCATACTCCGCAAGTATGGGGACCTAAGCCCATGCTCCATGAGCATGGGGACCTTTAGCCCGTCATAAACATGACGGGGACCTCAACCATTGCTTGGTCATCACATGACCAAGACTTCAATAAGCTATCATGATGCATATGTATGAAATCTCAAATTACCACAAACATGCATCCGCCACAATATGACATATGAATAACCTATTCATACTACAAATGTTCATAATCATAGACTTCATAACTTTCAAACATCAATGAATAGCACATAATTCATAACTCTAGAAAACACGAGCATTACCATTCATACCACCTTAGCAATCATGAACAACACAAATACTCATGGTATTTAACAAACAATGCCATTCATTAAGATCTATTCTATCCCTCATTATACTTGCCTTAACCGCGAGAGAACGAGGGACGTGCAGAAGGTGCTGCCCCCGGGACCAGTCCACCACTTGAATAAATAATTATAACACACGCTAAGACGACAGTAGCGGACCAAAACAAACTATATAACAATAATCACGAACTCGCAAAAGCGTCTAACTCGATCCCAGCCCCAATTCCTAAACGTCGATCTGTCCCCTCAGTGGACAGTCAACTTATAAAATTCATAACTTTCACTACAGGGGTCCAAATAAGGTGTTCTTAGACTTTCTGAAAAGGTAATTAAATTCCCCAACTAAACCTAGTTGAGGGGCCCTTCTGAATCAGACATATAATACCCCTACCAAGCCAAATTAAAAGACAACAATTTCACGTCGGGTTCTCTGGACAGTGCACTAAAACCACCATAACTTTTGGTAAGAGTATCCACATCTTGCGTTATTTAGCTTTATAGAAAGGTATGGAGATTACCTACATTTTTCGTTATATCAAGATCCTCTAATTTCTTCTTTAACTAATCGCTTGAATCAGATTACTAAAACCTGTCAGAATACCGACAGATTTGCAGAACAGTCACACTAATAAATTCGTAACTTTTGAACCGTTCATCCAAATGACATGAACGAATACTCTACGGAAAGATATCGACGTAATCTACAATTATCTAGCAGACGTCCAGAACGGATTCTTCCGTTAAACCACTCAAAAACGCTGGTCAAACCTACCTGCTCTAACAGATCTAATTACCGACGAAGCTAAATAATCAATTAATCGACTAATCGCAAGGGGATCGGATCTTACCCTTGACGAATCGCTGTAGAACGTAGAAACCACCACCACACAATCATTCTCCTCCCTTTCTCCCTTCCTCCCCTTCCTTCTTCTTCTTCTTGGCCGGCCAACAACCCGGGCGTTCTTCGCCGGTAGTGGGAGGATGGCGCCTAGGAGAGGAGCAGCAGAAGGGGGGTGGTGCACTGTAGCACCGTGGCTACTGTAGCACGGATTGGTACTGTAGCAAATTAGGGTTTCCATCCTTTTGGGCCTTGGTGCGGTGGGCCAAAAGCCCATGGTCCAGGTTTTAAAGAAATTTCATAAAAATCCCTTTAGCTATTTTTGTTTTCTCTCTAACACGTTTCGAAGTATTACACCCCCCTATAAACTTATGTTAAATCCATTTTCTAATTGGTTCTTCTCCCTAAATTATTTCTTCTCACTTAAATAAATTTGGGGTATTACACTTAGTGGATAATAATATGAAAGTTTTCTTTAATTGGCTACTTGATGATCTTACATTTGCTAGTGGGAATGCAAATAGAGAAAGGACCATAAATTCTTCCATGACAAAATAATCGCCAAATGTCTATGATAATCGCTAGATTGGAATTGGTGTGCACTAAATTGATGTTGAGCATTGCTAATAGGTGAATGGTTGGAATTTAAGGGTGATCTATATGTGTGTTTTGCGAGGATGACCTGGGACAGCATGCCCTTGTTAAAATATGGTTTACTACGATAGTGTGGTTTGTGTATTAGATATTCTCTTGACCAAGTTGAGTATTGCAACCTTATAGAAAAAATATATATGAAATAAGTTGTGTGTTTTTTTGGAAAGGTTGATGATGGGATAGTAAGGTATGTTGGTTCTTGCCAAGAGTGCATTATATGTTGTTAGAAAGATTAACAGTATGTGGTTGTGAGAGTGATGTTGATTCCTTGAAGAAGAGAATAATTTGATTGCCTTTCGTGATATCCCGTAAATAAAAATGTTTCGAGTTTTGCTGTTGTGATCATTTGGACATCATAATTTATGTGGTAGCTGAAACTGTTCTGAGCAAAATGACGTGTTGAAAGATTTTATTGGTTCTTAAGTGGTTCATGTAGTTTGGTCTTAAGAACTTATCTTGTTCGAGCTGGCAAAGTGTTGTTGTAGTCAAAGAATTGTTTTCTATGTTAAAGGAAAGAGTGTAGTAGGAGTATTTGAGAATTGGAGTCAAGTTTTATAACTTACAGTTTAATTGACGCGTGCCTAAACTTTCTGCTTTTTTCGCACAAGAGTTCTCGAGTTTCAATAGCAATGTCTTATTTTTATTTGTTGAGATTTGATATTCTCTTATTGAGGGGCATGTGCCCACAACTGTGATCTCATCTTTTGTTTTGTAAGATCATCACTATTGGATTATTTCTTTTGGTCTTGTGCTCACTGTGAGGAGTAACATTTTTCTGTGTGCTGAAATTTATCCTTATTTGCCTCTTCCTTTTGCGAAAGGATCAACAGACTTGTGTTGCGAAGTATTTTAAAGCGTAAACTGGCAACTGTTTGGTGGTGGTCATGTAAATGTAGTAGTGAGATTTTGGGTACCAAGCTATTTGAAGAGCAGTAGAAGGTGAATTTGTTTTCCCCTATAACTCTTAGAGAACATTTGATTTAAATGGAATGATTGTTGTTGAAGTAAAACTGATGAGTGTTACGACTAGTAGAACCTATAGTAAATTGTAATCCCAAAACCTTAGTTCATATTGAAATGTTGGGATTATTGAAAGTATAGAAATCTTGATCAATTTTATAAAGTATCGCAATTGGGTAGTATTGCGAGGTTGTGTAAGTGATTCATGATGATGTGGTTTAATGAGAGCAGGATTACAGAGTAATCTAATTGTTATGGCAATTAATGGGATAGTGGGAAATGTTGAGTTAATGTCAATAATGTGTAACACCCCAGCCCAACAAGAGCCTGGATTGTTACTAAACTAACAATTTAACAATTTAAAACTAAGACAATTGATAATATTCTTATCTATTCCAAGACCATTGAGGATCATGAGCGTCACTTGAGGCTAGTATTAGAGACTTTGAGAGAGCACAAGTTCTATGCCAAGTTGAAAAAATGTGAGTTCTGGATTTCAGAAGTGGGCTTTTTGGGTCATGTGATAAATCCTCAGGGCATTGCTGTTGATCCTCGCAAGGTCTCCACAGTGGTGGATTAGAAGAGGCCGACTAATGTGAAGGAGATGAGGAGTTTCTTGGGTTTTGCTGGTTACTATCGGCGTTTTGTGCAAGATTTCTCTATCATCGCCAAGCCGATGTCTCAACTTACCCAGAAAGGTGTGAGATTCCAATGGACTGATGAGTGTGAGCGTAGTTTCTGCACGTTGAAGGAGAGGTTGGTGACCTCTCCTATTTTCACTCTTCCCGAGCCAGGGAAGTGGTTCACAGTCTTTTCAGATGTGTCTCGGGTGGGTCTTGGCTGTGTTCTTATGCAAGACGGTAAGGTGATTGCTTATGCGTCGAGACAGTTAAAGAAGCACGAGCAGAATTATCCCACTCATGACTTGGAGTTGGTTGCGATTTTTCCTTTGGATTGAATTCCCCTATTTTATCTCCAAATATCTTTGTTCAAACAACCCCTTAATAAATGTGACATCTCAAATGGGATAAATCAGGCCTGCAACATTAATGTTTTTGTACCACTTAACCCTTTTTAATATTACTTTAAAAGTAAACCTGGGCACTGCTTACCACACCAGCAATGGTGGAGCGGCAAGCAGGGTTTAGTTTCGAACTACTGATGCTCGTCCATGGCGTTGCAAGTATGGCCTACTTTTAAAAGAAAGTATGGGGCAATTTTTTTAAAATTTTTTGTAAAATGGTATGTTTAGTAAAAAAAATGCCTTGTATGGTAGTGAGCAAAGGCAAGGTACTAATGTCCAAAAAACTTGTTTTTTCTCATCGAGGAAAAAAGATTTACTATCTATTACTTAGGTAAAGAAATTGTGGAAAATCATTCATATTTCTCACCTTGGATGCACTTGAAGATTCATACATTTGTTCCTCCTCTAGCTCCAGCAACACCTATATTAATCCTATACGATATCCTATTGGGATACTGGTAGACTACCAGGAATCCATGCAAGTAAAGATTATGAATCGTTACTACTAGACGCGCAGTGCAGCAAAAGAAGATTTGGAGTAGCCCGATCCAACAAAGTGTGCGTCTGTAGTCGATCGATCCCGCGAATGTCTCACGAATAGCTTGTCGCCCCACGAACTGATCACCATCCCGACCCCTCCTCCCAATCCCACGAACCTCCTTGTATCACTCACGGATTGACCCTAATCAGAACCGCAACCGTAGTAGTGCCTCTACCGATATCCACATGTCCTAGGGTGGAACGTCGTGTGCCAGTGTACTAGCACTAGTGCTCATAACTGGGGTTTTTGGGTGGCGGCTAGGGTTTCGAGGGGTGTTGTGTCGTACCCCAAAAGCCACCACACCTCTCCTTATAAAGAGCTTCTTCAGAACCTTATCCAGATTAAGCCAGGAACGGATCCCTATCAAAACCGACTTCTTCCAACCCGTTAAGTGTATGTTCATGTGTACTCAGCTGCATCCCGAAAACACATTTCCGATCCACAAGCCAGTAGAGAACCCTAGCATGACATAGCAACCCTGAATACACATAAAGACCATATCAGACGAACCTATACATTGTGATCATGTGCTAATCCCTTTGCCTCATGATATCAGATCGAACTCAAGGCGAAATGTGTGCCATCCTATGATAGCTCGATGCTTCAGTTGATCTTGTAGTGGATTACTTAGTTGCAATTGACTCTTCAACCACATTCAATATGTCCATGCGCTTCCCTAATCCAACCGCATCAAGGGGCCCAGAGATCTCTCCTGTTATAGAGGAGGGGCAAATTCCATCTTGATCACTCACATTCCTCCACATGCTTAATAGTAAACCTAAAAACTACCTTTATGACTACCCACCATAACGTTTGGCAACTCCCAGGTAAACTATTACACATGTAGTAAACCATGACGATCTCAGGTGTATGCATCCCACATGCACTATGTATGAGACCAACTAATAACGCTTAACAATATAACAATTTATATATGTAGTGTCTCAATGTGGGTCAATCCAACATCATGTTCTTCAACATGTGTCCACGTTATTGATTTGATACCTCATATCCATGATCAGTGAAACATGACCATCAATCAATACATATGTTGATCTATAAATTATAAGTGTCCCATATAATAATATGGGAACGGAAGTGGAGAGGGCAACGACGGAAAGAGGGGGAGGGGGATAGGAGGCAGAGAGGATGAGGTGCGAGGGGGGTGCGGCGTGGGGCTCAAGGGTGTGATGGAGAGAGAGGGGTGGGGGATTAGTTAGGGTTTCTAACCTGGGCTCTCCCACGTGATCTCATTCATCCGACCATGATCCAACATAATGGATTTTTTTTGCTGACGTGTCCAGTGCAGTTAGAGGACCTTTTCATGCCCTCTTATGTAACTCGAAACAAGGACATGCATCATCTATCTTTGGTGCATTGTGTGCTTTGTTGAAACATCTGTAATGTGCCGTTTTGTCTAATTGGAAGTACAATAACCTTCTTGAGAAGTCATTCTACATGGTGGGAGGCATAGAGGAAGTAATTGCAGAGGCCGTGAAAATTGCCAAGTCCGCTTCATAAAAAGATATCTTCATTGTTGTTCACTGACAAATGAGTCAAGTATCTACCAAGGAAGATGAACTAAACCTTCACGTACTTCAAATGGTGATGTATGTGATTGACGTTTTTGTGAGTGCAATGAGAAGTGAACTGAAAGCTAACATGGAAACCTACGGTGGAAGTTGCTCTGTTTGTAGACATGAAAAATGAATTTTGGCTGCTATGGGCCTGTTTGGTATAGCTCTGCTCCCAGTTTTTGCAGCTCTAACTCCAGCTTCACTCTTGGATCTACTCCCCTAAGAAGTTGGAGTAGTCTGAGGAGGTGTTTGGTTAGAAAGGTAACTCCCACTCCATGAATGAGAATGATCTATATAAAAAGACGAGAGCACCCTTGGATTATTTTTTTCAGAATGATTACTGTTCATGCGGTTTACTGTAGCATCTGATCTGCTCACTGCTTGTCGATACTTTTTCAGAATGATTACTGTAGCAGCCGCTAGCTGGTTCAAGAATCAATATCTTGCATCTACCGTAGAAAAATAATTAAGGAGATTATTTCCCCCGCTTGTTTTTTTTAAAGGGTCCCCGCTTGTTGAGACCGGTTTAATTTGAACCGAACGATACACATGATGTAATATTTGATATTCATGTCTCGATAAAGCTAAGCAAAGATCAACTTGAATTGAGTACACAAAGTGAAAAAAGGCAGATCGATATTTCCTTTTCTTTTTGCCCTAATGCGTTGAAGATATTTCTTCGTTTCTCATATTGCGTTATAAACTTTTGAGCGCAATATCCCACATCTGTTGCAGCAATATCTCATGACCTAATTACATGCTTAACTTAATTTGTGTGGGCTATGGAGTATGATTCAAGGCATATATATGTATGTGCACGACAAGGAAACAAAAATGGGATTTAGATGAGTCAAACCCTGGTCAAATGAACCTTTATACTACAGTATAATATAGTACAGGGAACACCTCATACTTGTTCAAGGTTTTAATTCGATGAATATCATAACAAAAGTCCATAACAAAGACTAACATATGTCTTCAATAGAAAATAAAATGAGAGGTCACATTATCTTTGCTAACTCACTTTCGTACCATACCAAGTCACCAAGAAGTAGCTATGCCAGTAGCAAGCTCATCCCGAAATGTATCCATAGACCGATCATTCGATTGTGATGTTGACCCACCCAAAGCATCTTGAGAAATTGCATATTTTTGGTATCTAGAAGGAATGGTAGGCACATAGTTAGAATCTCGGTCGCACCTCTGAAATGCCAATCCCGCTACCATGCTCACGTATGAAGTTGTGGAGCGCCATAGTAGCCGCAACAATCATCTTTTGCTTGGTCATTGGATAGCTTGGCATCTTGAGTAGAATTGGCCACTTCATCTTCCATACACCAAATGTTCGCTCAACTATATTACGCATGAGGAGTGTACCCTGTTGAATTTTTCCTTGGCAGTAGTTGGTTCAACACCTCTGTGGAACTCAGGAACATGATACCTTTCGCCCTTGTATGGGGCTAGGTACCCCGGTCGATTAGGATATCCGGCATCAACAAGGTAATACTTGCCTAAATCAAAAGTAATATAAATGTAATGACAATACATGGTTTAGGAAGAAGTAATTTATGTAAGAGCAAAGAAAGTTACCTAATGGAGGATGTGGGAAGACACCTCGGTCTACTCTCAATGCATGATATAGCACACTAGTGTCATGCATAACCCCTGGTTGACCAATGGATGCATAAGTGAAACGCATATCAAAGTCCACAACAGCCATCACATTCTGAGAAGGATTTCCGGACCTTCCAATGTATCTCACTTGTTGTTCTAGTGGAAGAGTTGCACGTATATGAGTCCCATCAAGAGCACCTATGCAACCCAGAGTTGTAGAATAGTGTGGTGAATGAACTATCCTACATTGTTACCTTTTCTTACATTTTGCTATGTTATTGTCATTCCTAATAAAGCATGTTCCATCGTATGGTATGGTTCATGTAAGAATCGTCCGCGTTTCTTGTTTCTTCCTCACCAATTCATGTCTTACTATTTCTTTCACTTCGCGAACCAAGATGAAGTCAAGGATTATTTATTTAAAATTATATATCATGCTGCCATTTGAATATTTGTTCTGAATTATCTAGTTTCTCCATGTTTTATTGTTTTGTCGAGCAATATTTTACTGTTATATTGTGAGATGCTTAGTGTCACATGTATATCAACTTGAGATATATGATATCTACATCATTATTTCAGAATACACACATGATATGTTCTGTGGCAACACAGGCATTCTACTAGTAGAACAGAAATCGTGCAAAGCTTGTTCATTCCTTCACAGTGCGATGAACACTTCTCTACTTATTGCAGGTGTTGTTATCAAATCTGCCTACCAAGTTCACCCAAATTGGTTTAGTTCTGTAACTTTTGATATATATAATTTTTAGAGCGGTACTTCTATGCTCTTATAAACTGAATTGTTCAAATCCTGAAGCAGCATTGTTAGTAAATCAGGCTCTTATTGTGCTTTAAAATCTGTGGAATTCATTTAATTTTTATTACAGGCTGATGTTATCAAACCTACTTGCCATTTTCACGCAAGTTGGCAAGTCATTGTTTGAGCGAATTACTGAATATATTCACACACAAAATGATATTACAGAATGAACAAGTACATACCCTGAACAGTAAAGACACAAAGTATCGGAATTAAAACTAGCTGCGTGAATCTCGACCGTGAAGAATTACTGAAGCCGTGGTTTTCTAAAACAGGAAGTAATTCCGAGATAATGGTACTGTGGATACTGGTTGACATCTCAAAACCTCTCCATCAGCAGAAACAGTGTAGGTTTCGGGGTCGACTTCTACTTTTGGAAGTGCATCATTGAGTTTCATGTCCAACTTTGTCAAACCACGAACACCACTAACAGCTTCCACCTTCTTTGCTAGTTTGTACTCCATTGCAACACCTGCTTCTTTAGCAGCCTATCATCATGAGAAATTGAGCACCAGTCATTGTCATTTGTGAAGAGCTGATCATTAGATCAAAATATTAGACATCTTTGTTTCCTTTTTCTTGCCATCTTCTATATATAACAGGTTTCCTGTAGCCATATTTATCTTTACTGACGTGCTAGCAAAACATTTCCTACTATAGGTCCATACCAATTAACAGTAACCCCAGCTACTGAATCTTGATGACCAGTAAGGGTGCTATCTGAAACTCTAGCTATTACAATCAAGTGCTCTAGACCGTTCAAAACTGCAGACACAAAACTTGCCACCGTCAATATATTGGTGGAACAATGTGGATCTCTTCACATCCTGTAGTTGTACACTTGTTTAGGTCATTAAGTGTCACCCTAGAATGAGTGCAATCAAACTATATTTGTTTTGACCAATATAAATATCTAGACTAGACATAAAAAATGGTATGGGTAAACTTATCAAAAATACTTTCTTTATAGTATTATACTTTTGTATGTTTTTTTAATGCATAATGATAAAATTTAATGGTCAAAGTTGTATCTTCTTGACTTTGAAGAGTAAAAAATGTCACTTTTTCTTGATTGAAGGTGGTATCGAACATTAGTATTCATCCAAAATGCACTATAACATTTAAATTTGACCTAACCTTGCTCACAAATACAATCGAGTTGGAACTACCAGCCTTTCCAAATGCAGCAAACATAGGTCGCATCATAACCTGCATCAAGAGACAAATTAATGCATCTTTCTGCACTATAAGGTATTCACCTATAAGGAACTTGTGTAGGAACATGGGCAAAAGCGGGAAAATGCGTGAGAATTGTCCGCACATTTTGGTTTATGCATATACACCTATAGTTTAAAATTTTGTAGTTTACCACCTATACCGTCATAATTTTGCAAACCAAGTTGAATTTACCCTTGATGTTCAGTGTGATGGTGAGGTAGTACATTTCCAAAGTACAAACAGCAAATTGACTATTTTTTAAGTATGGGTGGCAATTTACAAAATCTAAAAGTACAGGTAGGTCCTGTGTAATTTACACAAGAAAAAATGATGGGCAAATAAAAGCAAGGCAAGTGTATCATGACAAGTTTGAATTACAAAACTAAGTATGGGTGGGTAACTCAAATAAAAGACATGGAAAAAATGATGGGCAAATAAAAGCAAGGCAAGTGTTTTTTTTTAAATCTCAACTCAGTGGATGCTCAAAATGGAAACATTATGACGGTAGTAGAATAACTTTTTTCTATTGAAAGGATCTCAGAGAAAGAAGTCCGTACAGGTTCAGGTGTTGGAATGCTAGCATTCGGATCACCCATGTTAGCCCATGCAATGGCACCACCCTTTATAACCATTTCTGGTTTCACACCAAAGAAAGAAGGTTTCCAAATAACAAGGTCAGCTAATTTTCCCACCTGTCAAAAAATATGCAGAAAGATAAATATTAAGAATGGAAAAACTATGAGAAAAATAAGGATCAGTTAGCCCTTGAATTGAGATACTCATAGAGGACATGCTTAGCCAGAATTTCACTAAGCGTGATACTGATGATCAATAATTTCGTATGGAAGGGATATTAATTACTAACAGCATCTCTATATAATTGTAGAAACTGTTGTTAGTAATCTTTATGCATATAATATATCTAGATTTTACGTAAAGTTTGTTTACATAGTCCTGCAGTATTTAGGTAATATTCATTATGAATACTAGAGTTTGTTTGGTATCTCTTCAGGATACGTAGAATTCTTTCCGGATATGAATAGTTGTTTGCTCTCAATAAAAAGGTACCCCTGTAATCAGATTTTGCGAACAAGAGCAATAGAGCAAGAGAAAATCAGAAAAGTTGTTGTCGTTCCGGCGGCACAAAATGAACAAAAAAATTCTTGTGTTCTTACGTTCGCGTTCTAGGGTTCCATTATGTTCGCGTGTGTTCGTCTTCGGTTTGGGCCAACAACGGTTCCGTCCGAACAGATCCACAACTATTCTAAAAATATCAATTTCTTGCCCTGGCCCTGATGTAGAACATCTTTTCAGGAGCTACAGTGACACACATGTTGCTGGAAAAAAGGATATGGTAAAACTACAAGAAAACAGACCCAAAAGTCATTTTTTTTTCTACATTTCACGTGTCTATCAGGTATATTAAAGAAATAAGAGCAATTACACTTTGTTATCATCAACTTATCAAGTGTATTAAAGAAATAAATTTCATCCCTCACAAAAAAAAGAAAGCAATTTCACAGTGCATGGCAAAACAAGCTAAAATTGTCTAACTTCTCTAGTCAATAGGAAGCAAACAAATAGAAGAGATACTGTCAGTGGTCAAGAGACACATACCTCGACAGAACCAACAAACTCTGAAAAACCATTTACTATAGCAGGATTTATGGTGTATTTTGCTATGTATCTTCTTATCCGGAAGTTGTCATTGTCCTTGGCAGCATTAGATTCATCGGATTCAGATAACCTTCCTCTCTGGACTTTCATCTTATTTGCAGTTTGCCATGTCCGAATAATCACCTGAAAGCAAACGTTTCAACAAATGAATTAAATTAGAATAGATGTAGGTAAACTAGAGCTTACTCCTAAATCTAGAGCCATATGTTCAAGCCCCTCCAAACAACTATTTTTTTCATCCTTCTCCGAGAAAGTTGAATGCTATTTTTTATTTAAAAAAATAACTGGGTCACATCATCTTTATGAGACTTTTAAGCTTATAGATATTCGTGTTGGTGTTCAAGCTCCATGGATTTCTCATCTCCTATTTGCAGATGACTGCCTTGTCTTTTCTCAATATTCGCATGTCCTATTTGCAGATGATTGGCGGATATTCTTGACAAATATCAACGTGGTTCTGGTCAGCTGGTTAATAAATCCAAGTTGGCTGTTTTTTTCAGTTCAAACTGTGGTGATGTTACAAAAGCTGAAGTCTGCCAAGGTTCTGAAATCACAGTTGAAGTTCTGGGTGAGAAATATCTAGATTTGTCAGCAGCGTTGGAATGCAGTACTAAAGAATTTTTTGAGCATATTCCGAACAAGGTTCGTAATCTGATGAGGGGCTGGAGTGAGCAGAAGCTCAGTTGTGCTGGTCGGGAGATTTTTATAAAGTCGGTTACGCAGGAAACTCCGACGTACTCAATGAGTTGTTTTAAATTATCCAATGCAACTTGTAAGAAGATCACAGGCCACTTATCCAATTTTTGGTGGGGAAGTGCTGTGGATAGCAGGAAGATCCATTGGAAGAAATTGTCTGATAATTTCACTCAACCGAAGAGTAAAGGTGGTGTGGGGTTTTATGATTTACAAAAGTTTTAGTTGGCAATGCTAGGAAAGCAGGGTTGGAGACTTCTTACCAATCCTGACTTGCTGTGTGCTTGAGTTTTTAAAGGCAAGTATTATCCTAGAGATTTTTCTCTCGGCGAAGAAGAAACACAGCTCTCATACTTGGTGAGCTATTGTTGAGGGAAGGAAAGCATTGGATATGGGTTTGATCAGTCGCATTGGAGATGGTTGAATGACTGCTATTTGGAAAGATAAATGGATTCCCAATGCAGTTAATCATAGACTTTTATGCAAGAAACCAACTGCGGTTGAATCAAAGGTCAGTGAATTGATTTCTGAAGATGGTTTGTCGTGGGAATTAGATGCGCTACATGAAAACTTGCTGTTGCCGGATGTTCAGGCGGTCAGTCAAATTCCGTTGGGAAGAATGGATGATGATTTCTGGGCATGGGCCCATGAGAAGAATGGTCTATACTCTGTCAAGTCGGCATATCATTTGTTGATGGACAGATCATTTCAGGAGGAAAGGGCGAAGCTTGGAGGTGCTTCTACATCGAACTCTGAAGAGAATCCAACTTGGAAAGATGTTTGGAAGATGTCGGTGCCTCCAAAGGTGTGTATTTTTTTATGGTGGGTCATTAACAACCTCATGCCGACTCAGGTAAATTTACAGAGGCGACATTGATAAAGATTAGCCTTCTGTGAAACGTGTGGTGCACGGGAAGAAACAACCTACCATGCTCTTGTGGACTGTACGTATGCATAGGCCTTTTGGACGACTATGAATGAGCTGGTGAAAGTCAAACTCCCAAAGCTACATCCAAATACATGGGCTATGTACTTAGTAGATGTTCATTTCTGCAAGCCAGAAGAGGCCAATATCATCTTGTGCGTTATGTGGTCACTGTGGACTGCACGGAATGGTAGGAGGAATGGGGAGACACCACTTCCATTGCCACGGGCAGTTGCTTGGGCCAGGGATACTGCCACTGATCTTATGACGCCAACAACGAAGGAGCGCTCCTCTCTTCAGCCCAGAGAGTGGTCAAAGTGAATGTTGATGGTTCTTTCCACATGAATTATTTTTCTGGTGTGACAGGGATGGTCGTAGCACAGGTATGCTTCTAGGAGCTGCATCCCGCTGGTATCATGCGTTGTCTGATGCACTGCATTCCGAGGCTTGTGCTTGCCGGGACAGAGTTAAGATGACAGCTGGCTGGAGCTGAAAAAGGTACTGGTAGAGACAGATTCCTTGAACCTTATTAACTTGTCATCCCAATTTTATCTGAAATCCAAGAGCTTTGTTTCTCTCTCTTCTTTTGAATTAGTCTATGTTGTTAGAGATATGTTCGAGATAGAGATAGGAATCCTTTTGTATTTCCTTATCTGCCTTTTGTATTGTCTTATTTGTATATGGCATACACACCTTGTACACACTATATATATTGCCCATTGGGCCTCTTCAATACATACACAATATTCATAACATGGTATCAGAGTTAAGGTTAGGGTTAGGGTTCTTTGAGTGCCTTGCTACCGACTTCTAGCCTCCGCGTACTCATTCGCGCCTTCGCCAGGAGGATCGATCTTCGCTCCCGAGGATGGCCTTCTTCTGCCGCCGCCGCCGGATCGATCTACTGACGGTGCCCCGTGTGTCACCGGATCCAACATCCCTGTCGCCTACTGGATCCCTTCTTCTCCGAGGAGAAGATCCCGTGCAAGCTGTGCCGACGTGGTTTTCCGAGCTGCACCGCCTGAGTCTTCCTCGATGTCGTCGCCGAGCCACTCTCCGCTTGCCGTCACCCGGTCTTCCGAGCAAATCAGCCGCCTTGCTCGTCGTCTTCCAGCAGCGCCCGGCTCCCCGTCCTCCGACAGTCTACGCCGAGCTCAGGCCACATGGCCCCAATGCCGCACCTCTGTGCTGCTGCTGGCCGCTAGCCCTAGCGCCGCCCGTTCCCTTGCCGCATGCTAGCTAGCCCAGCCGAGTGCCTTGCTGCACGCTGCTGGTGAGGTGCGCTAGCTGTGCGTGCCGTGTGCTACTAGCTGTGGTGATGCTTCCTTTGCACTTGTTCATGACATTTGCAACAGTAAGAGCGATTTCTCTCTGGGAAAAAGGGTAAAGTTGGCTCAGAGATTGAGTTTGTTGCTGCTAGTTATGCTAGATGCTGCTGCTAGTTATCCTTGAGATTTTTCTTTATTTGTGTCGTTTTGTTCCGTTGCGTCCATCCAAGTCCGTACCACTCAATCTTTGAGTTCGTCTAAGTCATGCGAGTCCACAAATTTATTGTCATAGAAGCATAGGAATTGCTTTATGCATGGCAGCAGCCGCCGCTCCCGCTCTTCTTTCTGAGCCGTGCGCAGATCGTAGAAGTCATTATGATGCCGCTGCTTCTTTCTTAGCCGCCGCCCCGAGTTTCTGAGGCCGCCGCGCTTCTTTCGTGTCGCCACCGTCTTGAGCTTCGATCTACGCTGTCATGCTTCTATCTATTCCTATTCGGTTTGATTTGACCGTTTTCTCTATTCATGCCGATTTCATCATCTTCTTCGTCGTGTTGTCGCGGTCGACTTTGCTCCCATTTGTCACTACTTTCTCAGCCATTGCACCTTGTGCTTTATGATCTATCGCACGACCCTGAAAAGTGTTATGAATATTGTATGTATTGAAGAGGCCCAATGGGCAATATATATAGTGTGTACAAGGGTTCATGCCATATACAGATAAGGCAGTACAAAAGGTAGATAAGGAAATATAAAAAAATCCATATTCTAACACATATTCTAACACCCCCCCCCCCCCGCATGCAAGACGTATGCAATAGCGTTACATTTGGAAATGGTTGACACTAAAATATAGAAAATCCGAAGTCCGAGTCTGATAATGTCATCGTAGCATGCAACTCTTGGAAAATATGTCGAGTATCAAAAGATCTCCCATCCGAGGTCGTGCAACAGCCCATAAAGCACAAGATGGAGGGGCTGAGAAAGTTGACCGTGGCAACACGAAGAAGATGATGAAAACGACATGAATAGAGAGCTGTCAAATCAAGCCGAATAGGAAAAGGTGGAAGCATGATAGCGCAGATCGAAGCCCAAGATGGCGGCGGCACTAAAAAAGTGCGGCGGCCTTAGAAGCTCGGGGCGGCGGCTAAGAAAGCGGCGACATCATAACGACTTCTACCATTTCCACGTGGCTCAGAAAGAAGAGTGGGAGCGACGGCTGCTGCCATGCATAAGGCAATTCCTATACTTCTATGACTAACAATAAATTTGTGGACTCGCATGGCTTAGACGAACTCAAAGATGTAGTGGTACGGACTTGGATGGACACAACGGAAGAAACGACACAGAAATAAAAGACGCAAAAATAGCTAGCAGCAGCAGATCGCATAACTAGATGCCACAAACAATCCTGATCTGCTTTCTTCAAACTCCATGCCTCATCATCAACAGACCAATCTGCTCCTCTCCCCTCTACTCTCCTCTCTTTATACGCCTCCATCTCTCTTCTCTTCTCCTCCTCATTGCATTGCACGCATGAGAAGCCAAGCGGCACGCTAAGAAGAGAAGAGAGCAGAGAGAGGAGATGGTCGCCGCCTCCTTCACCGCCGCCAAGTTCTTGGCACCGGTGGCCATGAGATCCGCAGCGACAGGGCACCCCTCCCCGCCAGCTCCTCCATGAGGCAGTGGCGCAGGTCGTCGCCGCACCTGCGGACTGCGCTCGCCATCTGCTCCGACGCGCCTACAGACTGCGGTCGGCGGCTGCATCAGGCGATGAGGACAAGGCGGAGCTTGGGGCTGACGAGGCGTCGCGGCCGTTCAACATCGCGCACCGGGGTTCCAATGACAAGCTCCCCGAGGAAACTGTGGCGGCGTACATCCAGATCCGAGGCGAGGCGGCTCGGGGTTCTCCAGCAGCGCGCGAGGATCCCCGGGGCCGCGGCGAGGAGCGGAGCCCACACGTCGAGGGTGATGCGGAGATGCGAGGTGGCTTCGATGGAGAGCCAGTGGTTGGAGACGAGGGCGGCTCGCGTCGGGGCAACGTCAGCGTCTTCTCCAGATCCAAATCGAGGCTGCTACTGCTTCTAGTATGAAAACCTACGACTAAATTGGCCGCCCCCGGGAGCAGAGATTGCTCCTCCCGGGGGCAACGGGCAGCAGAAGCAATCGGAGGCTAGGGTTTAGAACCTTGCTCTGATACTATGTTATGAATATTATATGTATTGAAAAGGCCCAATGGGCAATATATATAAGGTGTACAAGGGTGCATGCCATATACAGATAAAGCAGTACAAAAGGCAGATAAGGAAATACAAGAGTCCCTATTCTAACACCTATTCTAACAGAAGGGAGATCTTTTGATACTCAACATATTTTCTAAGAGCTGCATGCTACGACGACATTATCAAGACTCGGATTTTGGATTTTTCATATTTTAGTTTCAACCCTTTTCAAATGCAAGGCGTAAATGCAATGCTATTTCATACGCCTTGCATTTGAGGGGAGTTGTTAGAGATATGTTAAGATAAAGATAGGAATCATTTTGTATTTCCTTATCTGCCTTTTGTATTGTCTTATCTGTATATGGCATACACTCCTTGTACACACTATAAATATTGCCCACTGGGCCTCTTCAATACATTCACAATATTCATAACATATGTAAGGCGGAATGCTAATTTAGCTGCCCATCTATGCGCTTAAGTAGCTTCCCCACCTAGGCATTCCTCTTGTTGAATCAATGTCCAGAGTTCTTGCTGCAGGTTGTACAGCAAGATTGTAATGATGATGAGTGATGATTAATGAAGAGTATGTCTCTTGGTCAAAAAAAAACTATGTTTGGTGGCAAGATACATAAAAGTAGTAGCTCTGGAATGACTTGTTAAGTTTTGCTGAGTTTGACTTGACAATGGATCTGAAATAAGCCAACATGTCCACCCTTGAAACTTATGATAATACAGAAATTAACATATTTTCTAGTTACTGCACCATCTGATTTACAAATATAAATTAGTAACCAATATGGTACCCTCTAACGAATTGACATATAAATGCAAAAAAAATTAACAATCATGTGTAAAGAATAAGATGGACTGACGTTAACTATTTTACTCAACCTCGAAACAGAAAGATATACTTGTAACCTGCAAGTCATGTTTGGATCAGCACAAAGTAGCTATTTAGTAGATTCTAAAAAGAGTAGCTATTTAGTAGCAAATGTTTGACAACTAGCAACAACCCTAACAGTCGTTACAATGGAGTGCACTTTCATGAATCATCAGACACAGCAAATGCATCAATAATTATATGGATCTGCCAATGAAGATACAGGCAAAACAACAATCGTTCGGCCTCTGGCCACAATAATACTATCATCCATGATGAAGGATCACGGGCTCACGGCACAGCCCAACCATTCGGATGGCCAATGTAAATAGCTTGCACTTTCCAAAATTCGGCAAGTACAGTCTCCTAAAAACCGTTTTCTTCCTTTTAAGTTGGCACAGGCGGAACCTTGAGCTATAGTCCCCGAGCCAATTGTTTGCTTAAACATTTTTTGCTTCTTGCACATCCTCAGGATTGACCTTTCTGCTTTTAGTAAACTGAAGTTGCTAACTGTTGAAGTAGAGTATATCGCCCACCTTTCCTCGAAAGCTTAATATTTTTTGTGGACTTATTGGTGTATGAGACCTGAGTTAAAGACCTAGCTAGCGCAACAACAACAACAAAGCCTTTGGTTCCAAACAAGTTTGGGTAGACTAGGAATGAAACCTCCTCAAGGTCAGACCTGGCTAGCGCAATCGTAAGAAAAAAAATGCATCCCACTTTGAGTCCACATCTTAGGCATGAGGGAGCCTAGATGTGAGGGGGAGTTTTGAAGTGAGTATATTACCCAACTTGACTCAAAAGTTTAAGCTTTTGGATGAATTGGTTGATACATGAAACTCACTAAGTAGCTTCCCTGTTTGGTGTTTTACTACCAATACATGATATCATTATGTCAACACCAGTTCACCAGCATTGCTGGTGTTCTACTGTGCAAGAGGAATGCAAGTTGATGTATCAGCCATAGATTGATTGAACTCGTAGAACTCAGGAGCCAGTATATAGAAATCTAGTGTTTAGCTAACGGCAAAAGAACAGCAGGTGAATTGAAAACCATGCTCTAATCATCCTATCTATTCACCGCAAAAGAACAGCAGGTGAATTGAAAACCATGCTCTAATCATGCTATACTTGCCTATTCACCACTCTAGTTGACACAATCAGGATAAAGTGCTGTTTCCCGATAAATGCATGTTAGCCACTAGATTGACTGTTTGTTAGTAAACCAACACACCATTAATTTTTCATCTTTGACAAAAAATAACAGCTTTGGAAAAATGGACCTAGTCAATTGATCCCATGCTCGTTATGAGCTAGCCAACTCTTGCACATTAACCTAGCTGATTATCGCTCACCTGACAGGTGGATGTTTAGCACAAGTATAATTGTTGATTGATGGGGCTATTTATGTTGTCAAGATTATCAGATAAACCAAAAAAATAGGTTAGGGGCCTGATTGAACAAAACCAAATAACAAAGGGTGTTGATTGACCAAAAATTAACATGCCAAATACATGCTCTCCAAGAAGAGATGAATAGCTCACATAACGGTCCTTTGATAAACCAAGTAGTTGGTTATGTAATGTTTGTTCATTTGTTTCCATCCTCCAAACAAGTCAGTAGCTGGTACAAGTATCCCGCAATCACATACCAATGCAGCAGCAGTTTATACTTTACCAATTAACTAAATTATGGTTTTGATGGGCAAGATGCAAGTAACGGCTTTAACTACATGTTATGATGACATTTCATCAACAATGACTAAACAATCTATCCACCATCCATAGTAACATAAGATAACAAATTTGTTCACCATGAAAAATGGAAAATTTAGAACAAGTATATGTAACAGACCTCTCCAATGCGCCCCATAGCCTGTGAATCAGATGATATGATACTGATTGCTCCCATGTCATGCAAGATGTCCTCAGCAGCAATTGTTTCTGCTCGAATTCTAGACTCAGCAAATGCTACATCTTCCGGGATGTTTTTATCAAGGTGGTGGCAAACCATCTGCGGTACAACCACAATTAATGACGACCAAATTCTTAAGCAATATCCATAGCATTGGCATGAGATGTCAAGGGCTCAAGCAATATGTTTACCAGCATATCAAGGTGCTCATCTACAGTGTTCGAAGTAAATGGCCGGGTTGGATTTGTTGAAGAGGGCAATACATTTTTCACCCCACATACTTTAATGATGTCGGGGGCATGACCACCACCTGCACCTTCGCTGTTTATAAGACAATTAGTAGTATGTATCGAGGGTACTTGTGGTGTGTTTTAGGGTTTAGTCTTGTGTCTCATGTACTCTATATATTAGCCCATTGGGCTATTGCAATATATCCATCTATTCATTTGCACTTTGCAGTCCTCTTCACCTAACATGGTACCAAAGATCCAAAGTCTAGCCTCCATCCTCTTCTGCTGCCCCCCCCCCCCCACCCCACTTATAGCTTTCTCCCCCCTGCAGCAGCAGCAACACCGTCGTCGTCTATGTCATCTAGCAGCAACATCTTCTTTGCCTCGTTGTCAAGCAGCAGCACAGCACCAAGCTTCATCTCCAACTCCGTCAACGGAATCCTGCGCCGCCAAGCCATTCAAGGGCGAACGACACCTTCTCCTCCGACTCTGCCACCAATGTTATATGGTCAGGTCCTTCCAACACCGCTAAAGGCACTCCGTGGGTGCCTTAGTTGCGGAACATGGCAAGTACTCATTCACTGGACCGGTCAGCCAGCTTCAGCAGCTACTTGGGAGGACGTTCCATCCTTTCGTCAAAAGTACCCTACCTTCCAACTTGAGGACAAGCTGTTTCCAGAGGGAGGGAGAGATGTGATGGTCGGCATTACGTATAGGCCACGTGGGCCAAGGGCAGTCGACGGGCCCAAGGTGCCAGATGCGCTACAGTAGCCAGGCCTGGGACACTTGGAGCAAAAGGAAAGGGTAGCAGCCGAATTAGTTAAGAAATGATTTGATTAGATATCAATCCCTTAAGGATAGAAAGTTATGATTTGATTAAGATTCTAATCTCTTATAGATGGAATTAGTTATTTGTTTCCAAAATTGCTTAAGATCGGCTATATAAGGCTAAGCATTGTTATCAATTCAGCAAGCAAGAATTAGCAACCTATTCCTTTGTCTACTTGTTTCCCGTCACGGTGCTTGGGCGATCGAGGAGCCTGGGCCTCGACCATCTGCCACCGGCGGTAGCCACTGGTTTACCCGGCTGTGTTAGTCCAACTCTGGACGTTGCTCCTAAGAGCGTCCTTCCTAGTATTGTAATCCTTTATCCACCTCTCCTACTTTTAAAATTTCGGAAATGCTAATTATTATTCATAAAACATTTGGATATGTAGGTTCGTCCGATATGATCTTTATGTGTATTCGGAGGCCGCTACCGACTTGTGGATCAGAAAGGTATTTCCAGGTCACAGCCGAATATACATGAACCTACCCGGTTACACACAATGGGCTAGAACAAACCGGTTCAGATACGATCCGTTCATGTGGTATTTGCACCTTAATGGGCCTCTAGCATAGGGCTCCACTAAGGGGGCTCTTTATAAGGGCATGCATGGGGATTTTGGGAGGACGTCACATCTGTTAAGAGTCTTGCACATATTAGTCATTATTAGTCATCTCTTTCTCTTGGCCCACGTGGCCCATGTAGCGCATGAGGCCCAACTAATCATGTCTATATATATCTTCTCAATAATAAATAAGATGCACAGTTGTGAACAGCAAAATCCGATCCAAATTCTAACATACTATCAGAGCCTAGGGTTAGGTTTAGGTACTAGACAGGTCCAACCGCCGCCATCCTCGTCACCAGCGAGCCACCACCGACGTGCTACCTCTTTTCCTCCCTCTCCCGTGGTTCATCACTTTCCACATCCACGGGTATCGGGCTCTGTTTTGGCTCCTCTGGTCTGCTTCCATCGCCACAAACTCGCCTCCATCGTCGCCGGCCTCGGCTTTGCGACAGACCGGACTAGGCATCTCCTCCAAGCCTTGCTCTGCTCTCTCCGCCCGGGACGCCGCCGCCAAATCGACACCGCCACTGCTCCGCTCGGATCGACTCTGCACTCCACCCAAATTGACGCCGCCGCCGCCGCTCTGCCCGGGCTTGCTCTGCTCTCCGCACAAAGCACCATTGCCGCCACTACTGGCTTGCTCTACTCGGAGCCCTTCTACTCACGGTGGTGGTGGTCTTCTTCTTCTTCGAGGCGTTGTGACTTGTGCTCTGCTTCCCCGGGCTTGCTCTGCCGAGCTGGTTCTACTCATTGGTGGTGTTGCTACTCGCCCACAGTGCGGTGCCCGGTGGTGCAACTACTAGCCACCACAACCCGAAAGGCCCTGCCGTACGCGTTGGTACTAGCACACCGGCGCACAACATTCCACCCTAGACATGTGGATACCGTAGAGGTGTTGCTGCGGTTGCTGCTAAGCTAATCAAGAACGATCAATGATACGTGAGGAACGCTAAGGGCTGCTGGTCGAGATGATCATCAACCAAGGACGTTAGACCATCGGCTGCTTCCACTACATCGCTGCACGTGACATTGGACCGGGCTGCCCCAACTCTCTTTCCGATGAACTGCGTGTTTTGTGGTAATGATCTATGATCTATTACTCGTATGGCTTCCTGGTTTACACAGTAGGATTTTTTTTTTTCGCTAGCATAGCCTACCCGTATTCCTTCACGTTTTGTCTAGCAGCTCACTTGTTCCTTGCTCCAACAAATAGGGTAAATAAAAAACCTCTCAAGACCTCAAATCCAGGCCTATTGGTAGGAAATAAACCCAAAATCTCAATATCTTACAAAAATGTCAGGCTGCACTACTGGTGAAAAGTGCTCATAAACAATTTTGTATTTTCTAAAAAAAGAAGCAGAGCTGCAAAAGTGGAGCTTAATATAATCTGAAACTTGTCAAAATTTCATGATCTAACTCAATTCAGACAAGCAAATTAGAGAAGATACATTTACAAAAAATGGAGAAAATAAGGATATTGTTTTCTTGGTTTATATTCTTTGTTTCACTTGATCTAGATTCGAAATGAGGTTAGATCATGTATTTTGGCTACGCTGTGATCCAATGAAATTAGAAATTTAATAGAACATTTTAAGGGTATTTTCTACGACATCACAGACAATTGAGCTTTTCGCTGCATACCAATCCATATATAAATGACAGTAAATAAAACACCGCACTTAAATACAGTATATTGCATACCTGTGATATGTATGTATGGTCCTATCTTTAAAAGCTGCAATTGTATGCTCCACGCAACCTGATTCGTTTAAGGTATCTGTGTGGATATTGACCTGTCCAGATTACATAAGCATAACCATAAAGATGTGCAGGTATACCAGCATTACAAGATGATAATATAAGACAGCTTACCTGGATATCAAAAGCTTCTGCCACAGATAAACAGTTATTTATTGCAGCTGGGGTGCTTCCCCAATCCTCATGCAGCTTCAAACCCATTGCTCCTGCCTTAATGATCTCAGCCAATCCATCCGGTTTTGCAGTATTTCCCTGCACAGGTTCTCAAGAGGAATAAAAAATTCAGATTTTAAACAACGATAGAGAATCACTTTCTGGTACTCACTTCCGGTTGTGGTCCAAGATCCGTGGTGAGGTACTATATCATGTCAGTGGCAGCAGCGCTCAATCTTGGTGGCCAAGAAAATCCCCTCATCTATCCCTTAAGTTTAGGAATTGCTATCTTTAGTTATCTCCATATCTTGTTAGTTGCATATCTCATCATTGAGGATTGTTAGGATAATCTATTTCCTTAATCTAGAGATATGTTCCTTAGGCGTTGTCATGTACAGTATTTCGTATCAGCACCGCCGCCGGCCTCACGGAAACATCCCAACACAAGCGTAGAATCCTAGTCAGTTTCACAGAATTTCATTAGAAGGAAAGTTTACTTTAAGAAATAAGAGTTAGTCTTTATTAGGAGATAAGAGTTTGGTTTGTATTAGGGATGAAGAGTTTGAGATAGATACTATTGTTAGGGGCTATTTGCCTGGGAATAAAAGGCCGACCGAATCAGTTAATGAAATCAAACAAAAACTTATCAAATCTTCCTTCCTTTGTTCTCTGACTCAACCTGCTGCTTCTTCTCTATCCCGGCACCATCTACCTCTTGCGCCTGCTTCCTTCGACTACCGAACACGGCGCCTGGCCAAAGACACCGGCCAGTGCTCCCTGCCCAGCACAGTTACGATCTTCAGCCAAGGCCTAGCCATGACAGGGGTCAAGTCAAGCCATCTCATCGTTGTTAAGAGTCTTGTACATTCTCTCTCCTTCTCTTAGCCCATGTGGCCCTATAGCCCATGAGGCCCATGTAATTTGCTATATATACCCTCTCATTAAAGAATAAGATGCATAGTTGTGAATAGCAAAAACCCTAGTCTCTAATTTCTAACATGGTATCAGAGCCATTCCACCCAAATCCTTGTTAGATATATATATGTTGTGCTATTCTTCCCTAGTCTACGGGGTTTCTTGCATTTTGGTGTACTTGTATATATAGGCCTATTGGCCCCTTGCAATACAACAATTCTTCTACCAACATGATATCAGATTAGGTTTAGGGTTTCCTTCTCTCCAACCCATCTCCAGATCCACCACCGCCTCTTCTTTTCTATCGTGAGGCGAGCCGAGGCGGGCCATCCATCTCTCTCACGGCGCCGTTGGGCCTCCCCTACGGCGAGCCACCTCTACTTCCTCGCTCCACGCGCCACAGGCCTCTCTGGAGCTCTCTCTCTTGCCTTGGGCCTCCTCCAGCTCACTGCTGTGCCGCCTCAAGCCTCCTCCGGACCTCCCTGCTTGCCGTCAGGCCTCCTCCGGACCTCCCAGGCCAGCCGTGTCTCCTCAGGGCCTCCTCTGCTCCCTCGCCATGAATCCAGTGTCGCCGAGCTTCTCACCCGCTCCGGCGTCGCTCGCCTCCTCGGCCGGATCCGGCGCTCCTTCCTCGTCTTCTTGCCGCCACCGAGAACTCTCTCGCCTTGAGCCTCCTTTCTCATCTTCTTGTCTTGCCAGCTCTCTCTTCACGCCTTGGCTTGCCGCCGCCGAGCTACCACGCAGAGGAGACTGACTTCCTCTTCTTCTTACTACCGGAGCTCTCCTTGCCGTGAGCACCCTTGCCGTGGTCCTTCATCCGCCGAAACACACTGTGCCGTTGGGGCCGACAAGGGGCTATCGTCTTTCATTCTTGCGCCTCTCGTGCCACTCTGGCGTGCAACGGCCATCACACAAGATGGCATCCTCCGGAACCTCGAGCACGGGTACCGTCTCGGTTTCGAAGCCACCGGTCACCTTCAATGGCGTCAACTTCTGCGAGTTAAATCCGGCACATGCGGATTCACCTACGGGGCCAGCGCCTGTGGGTCTACCTCACCGGCGAGTGACCTTGCCCACCCCGTAATCCGCCAAAGGCAGTTTTCCTGCTTTGGTGCTCGAGGATGTTCAATGGTGCGGTTGCCGCCTTTGAGGACGCACTCGAGGAGTACCAGACGCAGCTCCACGCCTACGAGGTGTGGAATGATGGGGATGCTAAGGCATCTGCCATCGTGGTGGCCAGCATTGAGCCCGAGCATGCATTAGATGTGCTTGGGTTGTCTACCGCCAAGGAGATGTGGGATCATCTTCGTGCCGCTCTGGCCGGCGAGGCCTTGTTTGTACCTTCCCGCTCTCGGGAGGCGGTCTCTCGGCGACAAGAGCGCCCGCTGTGGGCGCCTTCTATCGGCAATTGGCGCGGCTTGGCGTCGGCTTGACTACGGGGGCGGGCGTCTGCGGTCTGACTTGCTATGTCGTCGGCAAGCTCACTCGCAGAACTAAATCGCCTCGCGAGTTCCTCGCCCGCCGTCCGGAGTATGAGGTGGCTCGCTCTCGATTCTTGATGAGCGGCCCGCCCTCCATATTGGAGGCTCTCGGCGCTATTGGTGGCGAGGCTCGTCTTCGCCTGGCGAGGATTCTACAATGACCATCTTGATCTTGGTGTTCACACCCCAAAGACCGGTGCCTCGCGCCTCGCCCCTGTGGTTCTTCTTTGCTACTTCCACCAAACCTTCATTTGTGACTCTTGTGGCCGTTCTGGGCACACTGCTGTTGATCTTGTCGTCGAAGCGAAGGCTCGCGAGTGGTCGCGCCGAGGAGAGGTGGCTCCTCCCGATCCGATTCACACGAGTTCCTTGGAGCAGATGCACTAGGAGATGCTCATCTTTGCTTCGACGCTTCTTCGCATACGCTCTGCGACTAGGTTACTGCTGCTAGGTCTTACGGCCTGCACCACCACCTCCTTCTTGGTATATCTTCTTGGATTACGGATTAGGTGCCTCCTTCCACATGACAGGACTCCGCTCATCTTTCTTCTGTGAGACCACGATCTTCCTCTCACGATTCAGATGCAGATGGGACATCTCATCCTGTTGCAGAACGAGGCACTCTTTCCACTTCATCTTTTTGTGTTCCTACTGTATCTCATGTTCCTAGTCTTACTATGCAGCTTATGTCAGCTGGTCAGATCACTGACCATGGTTGTATCATTCTTGATTCTAACTCTTGTTGTGTTTAGGATCGTCGTACGGGGACTCTGGTTGGGACTGGTCCTAGGCGCCATGATTCTCAGCGTCTTTGGGAGCTCGACTGGCTGCATCTTCCTTTGGCTTCCGCTGTTTCTTCCACCAGCCAGTCAGCCAGTACCACCGCCTCGGCTTCCGCTGCTTCTTCCACCACCACTTTTGTCCAGTGGCACTATCGGTTAGGTCACATTGGTGGTTCTTGTCTTTCGTCACTAGTAGGGAGTGGTGTCCTAGGTTACATTTACGATGACACTACTTTACCTTTATGACGGGTTGTAAGCAGCAGCATTTGTAGCTCCCTATCCTCTAGTGATTCTGAGTCTCAGCCTCCTTTTGATTTGATTCACTCTGATGTTTGGGGACCAACTCCCTTCACTTCAAAAGGGGGTCATACCTATTATGATCTTTATTGATGATTATTCGAGATACACCTGGCTCTATCTTATGTCTTCTCGCGGTTAGTTTCTTTCCATTTACCAGCAAATTACCACCATGGTTCGCACTCAGTTTGAGTTGACCATTCGTATTTTTCGTGCAGATTCTGCTGGTGAATCTCTCTACTTCACATCGTCGTTTTCTTCTTTGGCGGGGCACTCTCCTTGATATTCTTGTCACGGTGCTCATGTTGAGAATGGTGTCATTGGCGAAAGCAAATCATCTCCTTGAGACAACTTCGTGCTCTCATGCTTCTTGCTCATGTCCCGCCTCATTTTTGAAATTCGCTCTCTCTACTGCCCTTTTCTTATCAATCGTGACCTCTTACGCTCTCAAGGATGCACCCTTTTGCGCGTCTCACGGTTCGCCATCCGGTCTGATCACCATCGATGTTTCGGTTTTTATGCATTATGTGCTTCTTCCGCCTCGTGGCGCACCAAACCCCTTTCGATCGGTTGAGTGTGTTTTTCTTGGCTACAGCTCTGAGCATAAGGGTTATCGTTGCTATGATTATGTTGCTCGACGAATGAGGATCTCTCGCGACGTCACTTTTGATGAGTCTCGTCCTTACTATCCTCGTTCCTCTGCTACCAACTCTGCTTCTACTGAGTCACTTTCCTTTTTGATTTTTCCTGATTCTTCGCCTCCTCTAGTTCGAGTCTTACCACCCTCATCTCAGTCCCCACCGTGTCCTCCACCATAGTCTCCTTCGCCTCACTCTCTCTCGTCTCCTCCGGTTTCCTCACTCCCTCCGGAGGTCACTACCCGCTCTCCTATTGAGAGATCTCCTTTTCCGCTGCACTACTCTCGCCGTCCACGGCTTACTACTACTCCAGTTGAGCCTTCTACCTCGTCCTTGCTCCGTCGTGCTCCAGCCTCGCCTCCTAGGTATGATCTTCGATTAAATCGATCGAGGCCTCGAGGCGTCTGGCTTCTGGCATTGCTCTTGTTGAGCCTATGACTTACCGTCAGGCTGTTGATTCTTCTTCCAACAATCCTAACCCTAAATCTTCAAACCGCCACCACCATTGCTAGCTTCTCCTCCACTCGAGAAGGCGGGCCAGGAGCTGTTCCTCTGCCCCGATGGCAATTCCTCCTCGCTTCCTCTGCTCGAGCCTCAAATCCACTCCCAACGTCACCTCCTCCAATCCCGATGTCGCCTCCTCAGGATCCACGTCCTGACCTCGCCGCAACAGCTTTGTGAGATTGGAGCGTCGCCGCCTCGTCTTCATCACCCTACGCCACCTCCTTCGGATCCTCACCTTCTCTGGATCCATGCTCGATGCCGCCTCCTCCGGACCGGACATCGCCTGGAGCTCGACGCGCCATCGGGATCCACGCTCGACGCGCCATCGGATCCATGCTCGACACCGCCTCCTCCGGATCCACGCTCCTCTGGACCGGACATCCAACGGACGTAGCCTAGAACTCGACCTCTCCGTGAGATTGGAGCGTCGCCGCCTCATCTTCACTGGATCCACGGTCGACGCCACCGACGCTTCTCCAGACCAGACGTCACCTAGAGGTCACCCTCGCCTGGATATCGCCCCGAAGCAAAGGAGAGGTGCAGAGGGCGCCGCCGACTCTCCGCATCGAGCTCTCCTGGCGTCGTCGGCTCTGCACCTGCTCCGACGACCCCCTACAGTGGCTCTGCTATTCGGTATCATTGATCTTGCTCTACACTTGATCTTGCTCTACTCTTTATGCGGTTAATTGCTCTGACTTTGTTGTTTCTACTATTGTTGCTCGGCCTGTTGTTGTCTGCTGCTATTGACTGC
Organism: Phyllostachys edulis; assembly: GCA_036346405.1. Classification (NCBI taxonomy): domain Eukaryota; kingdom Viridiplantae; phylum Streptophyta; class Magnoliopsida; order Poales; family Poaceae; genus Phyllostachys; species Phyllostachys edulis. The sequence continues at coordinate 30,019,528 of CM070565.1, read as the reverse complement.
TCGGCCTAAGTGGTGCTGCTTGGTGATTACTCTGATTGCTATTGTGTGGCTGCTTGGTATCAGAGCTAGTTGTGTTGTGGATACAATCTCCTGCTATTGCCTGCAGTGTTGGTACTACTGAGGTTGTGCTTGTTGCTAGTGTACTTGATCCTATCATGGCTCTTGATGGCATTCTTGGTCCTCGACCTATTCGAGGTGATGATGTTATTGCTTGTTTTGTTCTTGCTAGTGCTATGGAGTCTTGTGCAACTCAGTTTGGTCAGATTTAGGCTCAGATGAGCAATCTTCAGGCCCAGTTGCGTCGACAGCAGGAATCTTTCGGTACATCCACCGGTTTGACTGCACCATCATGTCCTATGTCGGGTGCTTCACTCCCATTGCTGTTGGATTCAGGAGCTTCTTTCCACGTAACATCTGATTGCAACTCAGCCACATCATGTCGTCCTGCTGCACAAGGTATCAAGATTCAGACATCTGATGGAACGCCATGCACGGTCACTCATCATAAGACTCTTTCCACTTCTCACTTCGCAGTTTCAGATGTCTCATTTGTCCCCACACTCTCCATGAATCTCATCTCTGTCGGGCAGCTCGTAGATATCAATTGTTTTGTTGGGTTCGATGACAGCTCTTGCTTTGTGCAAGATTGTCGAACAAGAGTTGTCATCGGTACAGGTCATCGTCACAGAGGTTTTGCAGGGCTATGTTCTTGATCGTCTGAGTCTTCCTTTATTCTCCATTTTCTGGTACTGCTCCTGCTCCTATTCCTTCATCCGCTGTTGGTTCATCTACTCCTTGTTCTTCTGCATCTACTTTTGTTTGCAAGTCTTTTCCTCAATGACATCATCGCTTGGGGCACTTGTGTGGCTCACGCCTCTCTACCTTGATTCATCGAAGTGTTCTTGGTCATGTTTCTATTGACAGAAATTTTTAGTACAAGGGTTGTAGACTTGGCAAGCAAGTATAACTCCCTTATCGTTTCGGCTTTTCTCATTCCGATCGTCCCTTTGATTTGGTCCATTCAAATGTTTGGGGTCCTCCTTTTGCTTCGAATGGTGGTCATAGTTACTATGTCATTTTTATTGATGACCACACTCGATACACTTGGATCTACTTCATGAAACACCGTTCGCAATTGATTTCTATCTATTAGTCTTTTGCTCAGATAGTTCATACTCAATTCTCTTTTGCCATCCGTGTTTCTCGTTCTAACTCTGGAGGAGAGTATCTTTCATCAGTCTTTCATCAGTTCCTTAGTTCGGAGGGTACACTTCCTTAGCTCTGATGTACTGGTACTCATGCTCAAAATGGTGTTGTTGAGCGCAAGCATCGTCATATCATTGAGACTGCTCATACTCTTCTCATTTCCTCCTTCATTCCCTCTCACCTCTGGGGAAGCGATCTCTACGGCAGTCTATCTCATCAACCACCAGCCCTCTTCCAAGCTTCAGGGCTAGTGTCCTAGTGAGGTCATGTACAGAGCACGTGCTCGCTATGCTCATCTTCATGTCTTTGGTTATGTCTGTTATGTCCTTCTAGCACCTCGTGAGCGTACAAAGCTAAGCCCTCAGTCGGTTGAGTGTGTCTTTCTAGGTTATAGTCCTGAGCATAAGGGCTATCGTTACTATAATCCCTCAGCACGTCGCATTCGTATCTCTCGTGATGTGACCTTTGATGAGGGTTGACCTTCTTTTATCATCCTTCTACACATCCCACTCCTTCCACAGATTCCACCTCCTTTTTGTGTCTACCTCCTATTTCTTCACCAGACTTGTCTTATCCAAATACACCTTCTCCACCAATTTCACCTTCTAGTGTGTCTCCTCCACTAGCTCCACCGGTTTCACCTTCTAGTCTCTGCTCCAACAGGTCCACCAGTTTCTGACACTTCCACTTTTCTCTCTCACTATAGTTACCAACAGAGCTCCTTCTGAACCTCAGTCCTTCTCTCCTTCACTTGACCCTCCAACCTGTACCACAAACTTGAATGATCATCCTACTACATCACGGTATGTCCTACGTGATTGTTCCTCTTCAGGCACTGGAGAGATGGGGTTTTCCTCGTGCAAGTGTAGTATCTGAGCGGAATAACTATCAGAAGGCAGCCAGTATATCTGAGTGACAGTTGGCTATGACTGAGGAGCTTACAGCATTAGAGCCTACAGGCACTTGGGATCTTGTTCCACTTCCATCTGGAGCTAAGCTTATAACTCGCAAGTGGGTGTACAAAGTAAAGAACAAGTCAGATGGTTTAGTGGAGCGATATAAGGCTCGTCTTGTTGCAAGAGATTTTCAACAGGCTTATGATCGAGATTATGAGACATTTGCTCCAGTTGCTCATATGATTACAATCCTTACTCTCATTGCTGTTGCAGCGGTACGCTCATGGACTATATATCAGATGGATGTCAAGAATGCTTTTCTTCATGATGATCTATATGAGGAGGTCTATATGCATCCAACCGTCGGTGTTGAGACTCCTACAGGCTATGTTTGTCGTCTTAGGCGTGCTCTATATGGTCTTAAACAAGCTCCTCATGCTTGGTTCGAGTGTTTCAGTTCCATGATTCGAGCTGCTGGTTTTACTCCAAATGAACATGATCCTGCCTTGTTTATTCACACTTCTCAACAAAGTCGTACTTTGCTTCTGCTATATGTAGATGATATGCTGATCATAGGAGATGGCATGGACTATGTGGCTTTTGTTAAGAAGAAATTGAGTGAACAGTTTATGATGTCAGATTTTGGACCATTAAGCTATTTTCTAGGAATTGAAGTTCATTCTGATGGTGATGGCTACTACCTTTCTCAACATCGCTATGTTCAAGATTTGTTTGCTCGCTCTGGAATGACTGATACTCACAATGTTGCCACACCCATGGAGCTCCACTTGCAACTTCGATATACAGATGGTGTACCACTGACAGATCCTTCCCACTATCGTCAGCTCGTTGGAAGTCTTCTTATCTCACTGTCACCAAGCCAGACATTGCTCATGCTATTCATGTGCTCAGCCAGTTTGTTAGTGGTCCCACCTTAGTCCACTATGGTCATGTTCTTTGTGTGCTGAGATATTTGAGGGGGACTGCGTCCAGATGTCTGTTCTATGCCAGTTTGAGTCAGCTACAGCTCCACGCTTACTCTGACTCCACTTGGGCGAGTGATCCTACCAATCACCGATCTGTCACTGGCTACTGCATGTCTCTTGGTACTTCACTCATTGCTTGGAAGTCCAAAACGCAAAATGTGGTATCACGCTCTAGTGCAGAAGCTGAGCTTCAAGCGCTTGCCACCAAAGATCCAAAACCATTCTAGGGACAAATCCGCTCGTGACCCTCTTGGTAGCGGTTCTTTGAAATCGAAAAAACCGGACAAAATTCAAAATCTGAAGTTTGAATTGTAGAGTTTGAAAACTGGTAACCGGCCGGTTACCGGAAAAACCAGTCAGAAAAATCGAAAAAACCGGTCGGAATTTTAATTGACAAATTTTGAATTAGAAAGTGTTTAATGAAGTGCATATTTAGCTCATACAATACGTAATATAGCATATTTAGCTCATACAATATGTAATCTAACATATTTAGCTCATATGAAGTGCAAACCGACCAAAAACAATAATTCAAGCATATTTAGCTCATACAATACGTAATTTAGCATAAAATAGGCCTAAACCAACCTATGAAGTGATGAGAGAAGTTAAAATTCAAATTTTTGGCGGTTCTCGCTCACTTTGGATTAGACGCAGAAATCAGTTCTTGGTCGGGATTTTTTCCCTGCTTGCCACTACTACTTCAGAGATCATTTGGCTTCGATGGATCTTGGCTAATCTTGATGTCCATTGTGATAACCCTACACCTCTATTTTGTGACAATACAAGTGTCATTCAGATTGCTAGTGATCCAGTCAAGCATGAGTTGACAAAGCACATTGTTATTGATGCATCCTTCACATGGTCTCATTGTCAGTAGTCGACCATCGACCTCTAGTATGTACCCTCATAGCTTCAAGTTGCGGATATCTTCACTAAAGCTCATACTCGAGAACATCAAGTTCATCTACTCAAACTCAGTGCATTAGATCCTCCTGATCCACCTTGAGTTTGAAGGAGGGTGTTAAGAGTCTTATGCATTCTCTCTCCTCTTAGCCCATGTGGCCCATATAGCCCATGTAATCTGCTATAGTTGTGAAGAGCAAAAACCCTAGTCTCTAATTTCTAACAATCGTATACGTTATGATTAAGAAAGAAATAAAAGAAAAGTCTCTAGTCTCCCTCTCTTCTTCAACCAGGCCTCAGAGCCTTGGTGCAACATAGTTGGCCGATCAAGGGCGAGCGCCCTACCCTTGATCCTCGGATTGTACCCAACCAAGGACCACAACACAGAATTAGACGACCATTAGGCTAAATTCTAATAAATGAATTTAAGTTCCCACGGTATACAGGAATCAATTCATTTCACAACTAAAAGACTTGGTATAAAAACAAAATCTGATTTTGTAGATATAAAATATTGAACTGCGACATAATTGATGTTAATGACATGTAACATATATACCTTTCCTGTGAATCCCATATTGATTGGCAATTGATCAGTGGACTGCAACATTAGTTTCATTTGAGATGGTGCAGGGGTGCAAGTTGTGGCACAAGTTCCATGTGCTGGTCCTGTTCCACCTCCCACCAATGTTGTAATGCCTACAATTAATGTAGAGAGATAATTTAAAGTTCTCATGATTTATCATTGACTAATCCTGATCACATGGTACAAAAGACATCTCTTCAAAGTACAAAAAGAGACGAAAGCTCAAATCTTAAACAGAATGCTATTCTTCCAAGCATCCATTTGAGCAACAAATCAGAAACTTTTTGTATGTGTAATTAAAGCTCGTCAACCGTTAAGCATTTACAGACAATGCAAGCCGCTTGGAATGCTTTATGTCAGTATCAGCACCCTTTATTTAGGAAATGCTTTGAAATTATCAAGATATGAAGATAGTCCAAAGAAATGTAATTTACTTGTCCCTAATCTGTAGTAACTAGTGTAAGGAACCTAACCGCTTGCAATTGCCTCTTCTGCCAACTGAGGGCATATGAAGTGAACATGGCAATCTATGCCACCAGCAGTTACAATCATGCCTTGAGAAGCAATAACTTCAGTATTAACCTGCAATTGATTTTTGGGCAGATTTTTTTAAAAAATTGTACTCCTTTTATTTAATAAATTAATAGCAAAAAAATGCAGGAAATAAGTAGTTACCCCCACAATCATTTTGCTATGCACACCGTCCATGACATCAGGGTTTCCAGCCTTCCCAATAGCAATAATAAGCCCACCTTTTATACCAATGTCAGCCTTGTATATTCCTGTATAGTCAATCACGACAGCATTTGTTATTACTGTATCCAAGCAGGCAGATTGTGCATACCCTGCGGATTGTCCCATTCCATCTCGTAGAACTTTTCCACCACCAAATATGCACTCATCACCATAAACGGCAAAGTCCTTTTCAATCTCAGCAAAAAGATCAGTATCGCCAAGCCTGATCTTATCACCAGTTGTAGGTCCATACATGCTCGCATACTTCTCATGATCAACAGTGTAATCGAATGTACCATCACCAATAAGACCTTCACTGCAACCGAACATCAAAGGTAAACATCTAGGCAAAAATAAACAGAGCAAAATAAATTTGTCTTCTGGCGTCAGTAAAATGTGAAGGAAACAACCTTGCATCTGGATAATCTTCATGTCCAAAACCATTTGCTGCAACCTTTTCCATAACATTACTAAGCTGAGAACTGTCAACAGCACCATCAGCAATGCCATTTCCACCTCTGATTACTTTATGACCACCGATACTTACAAGAGTAACCCTTTTTGCATCCCCGGGCTGAAACAAATAAATAAGGTATCAGATTCTGGAGGATTTTAGAAGTAGGATCTGCAAATTATTTGTTAAACTAAGTAGGAGCCCTAGTACTTGAAATATACTGTTAGTTCATTTAAAGCAAAAATAATTCTAAAAGGATGGGTCAACTAAAAATACCTCAAACCGAACAGCTGTTCCAGCAGGTATGTTCAGTCTCAAGCCATAGGCTCTTTGTCTATCAAAAACCAGGTAAGGATTCGCCTCTATAAAGTGGTAATGGCTCCCAATCTGCAAAGTCAAAAACATATTTGGAATTTCTCTCATGAGTTCCAATAGCACCAGAATCTAAAAACTATAAAGGGGGCGCAGATTCCATCAAAAAGCGTGTGATTGTCAAATGCCATGTAAATTGTACTTATTATATGCAAGGTTGTGGATACTATTAACACACTATTTACAATGCATCCAAAAAGGCAATTGAATCATAACGACGTCGAGATAATGAATGTAAAAGGCAACAAAAATGCAACGTTAACCTGCAAAAGGACCATACAATATTTACACAGACTCGAGAAGGTTATGTGTATTGTATATAGTAGCATAACACTTCTCTCTCTTGGCCCTTGTGGCCCATGAGGCCCAACTAATCATGTACATATACCTAACACAATAATAAATAAGCTGAATAGTTATGCATAGCCAAAATATCTCACATCCTCTTATTTTAACATGGTACCTTCACGGTCTCAGTGTCATGTGCAGGGTCATCATCCCATTGTCCTATTGGTTCTTCCTTCAGATATTAGCATCACAGACTTGGTCATCTATGTGGATCTTATCTCACTACTAAGTTCATCAGGGTTCATTTCGTGTCACTGTCAAGTCTAGCTTGCATTGTACCGGTTGTAAGTTGCGGAAGCAGCTGCAAGCTTACAACTACCATATTCTAGTAGTACTTCTCGGTCTTGTCATCCTTTTGAATTGGTCCATTCTAATGTATGGGACTTCTCCTTGTGCTTCCAAGGGTGGTCACAGTTATTAATGTTGATGATCACTCTATATACTTGGATCTATTTTATGAAACATCTTTCTTAGTTGATTCCTATTTATCAGTCTGTTGCTAAGATGGTTCACACTCAATTTTCTTCTTCCATTCATGTTTTTCGTTGACTCTGGGGAGTAAATTTCATGAGCTTTTTGTTGGTTCCTTTCTTCTGAGGGTAGTCTTCCTCAGCTCTCGTGTCCTGGTGCTCATGCTCAAAATGGTGGTGTTGAACGCAAGCATTGTCACATCATTGAGACTGCCCATACCCTTCTCATTTCTGATGAATAAGTCTATGTACTTGTTGGATAAATCTTGTGTGTTTGCTTTTGCTGCCCTTCAAGGACAGCATCTTAGAGGACAGCATCTTAGACTGCTTTTAGGACTGACATCTTAGACTAGCATCTTAGCATATGCTTGGTGGTTAGCGACCTATAAATTTGTATCCCCAACCCCTCGAGTTGGCATGGCATTGTGTGAGAAATAAACAAAGAAAATTGCCCCCGTCTCCAAGTGTCATCCTCCCATGAGAGTAAGGATCTTGCTATCACCAAGTGCAAGAATCCGGCTGACTAACAAGTGGTATCGAGCAGTAGTATCCTGCAACTTTGAGCATCTCTGCTCAATCCCTTCTCGGCCTCGCCTCGGCCCTGAGCGGCCCAACCATGAGTGCGGCTCTCTCTCCACGCAGCAGTTCCGGTGGCGCGTCATGTCCATGAGGGCGATCTCAGCCTTCGATGCGCCTCGAGCCGCGGCGGCGTAAGAAGCCGAACTTCGGCGTGGCGGAACGCAGCAGCGGCTGACAGCAGGCCGGGCGGGCGAAAAAAGCGTCGGTAGCGGCAGCAAAGGAGCGGCAGCAGCGGCGGCGGAGGCGGAAGCGGCGGCGGAGATCGCGGCGGCAGCAGAGGTCGAGTTCTCTGGCGCGAATAAAGCAGCTCCATCTCTGCTGATGACAACGCCGAGCGGACCTTGAGCGGCGGAGAGGGAAGCGTAGCGAGGCGAGTGGCGCGATGAGCAGCTGCGCCGCCTATGAGCGCAATGGCGATTTCGACCGAGCGGACGCGTGGCGGCGCTCTGGAGGAGACGCACATGGCGGCGGCGTCTGGTCGGCGGAGAGCGCGGCCTTCACAGCGGCGGCGGCTCTCCTCCCGGTTGATGCGTGGTGGTCACCAGTACCAGTGTCGTCGAGGGCGTCGGCCCCGGCGGCGGTGGCCTACCTCGCCAAGACCAACTTCGTCGAGTGGGAAACGCGGTGATGAGGTAAGGCTCAGTCGCGGCATATGTGGGATCTTGATCCGATGCGGAGGCGTCGACTCGACCAAGATCGGACGGACGCTGGATGCTCTCATCGCTGCGATCACCGAGATGCGATTTCGCTTACCAACAAGCGGATCGCCAAAGAGGCTTGGGCGCCATCATTGCAAAGACGCGCGGCAGCGGCGGCGCGCCCGCAAGTCTACATTGCGGGCACTACGCGAGTGGGAGAACACGGCCTTCAAGCGGTGAGGGCGTTGATGACTTTGCTCTCGTCTCAACACTCTGTTGCGAAGTTAGTGCGATTCGGCGGCGACACCTACGGCGAGGAGAGAGCGTGGAGAAGCTCTTCCGCTGCGTCCTGAGAAGTACAAGCAGATGGCTCGCTCGTCGAGTCTCTGCTGAACCTCCACGATGACGATCGAGGCGCGCGGTCGCCTCAAGGTCGTTGGCGGCGATGAGCCCTGGCGTCTCGGGACCCGTCACCATTGGCGGAAGCTCCTCCTCGCTCGGGAAGCGGTGTCTTTGCCGGCCAAGGTGACGAGGAAGAAGGAGCCTTCTTCCACGACAAAGTGCATAAGCGTGGCAAGCAAAAGCAACGCGAAACAACTCTTGCCACAAGCTGCGGCAAGCGGTCATGGGCCAAGGATTGTCGCGACCACGGTGATGATAGTAGGCGCCCCGGCGGCTGGCGGCAAGCAAAAGCGGCGACGAGGCGACTCTTGCCACAAGCTGCGGCAAGCTTGGTCATTGGGCCAAGTTGTCGGCAACCACGACGCGGCGAGCCCGCGTCGCGCGGCGGAGGAGGAAGCGGCCGGCTCTGTTCATTGCTCATCGCGAGCATCGAACTACCTCCATTTGCCGGCCGTGACCTTTCCTCCACCTTGGCGAGCCAAAAGCACATGCCTCGCCGGCGACGGTTAAAACAGCGACAAGACCGGCGGGTGGTGCCTCGACACCGCGCCACCCACCACATGACCGGCGGCGGAGTTCTTCTCCGAGCTCGACTCAAGCGTTCGAGCTCCGTCAAGTTTGGGGCGCCTCGCGTGAAAATCAAGAGCGTCGGCTCCGTCATCTTCGCCCGTGTCTGGCGAAGCCACAGTACGCTCACCGGCGTCTACTACATCCCGATCTGCGAGAACTCCATCATCGGCTTGGGGCGGATTTGGATGAAACGGCTTCGCGATGTCGAGATCGAGCGCGAGTCTTCGCGATTTGGGATCTTCGCCCGCCTTCTTGCCAAGGTAACGAGCGCAAATAGACTCTACATCCTTCACGTGCGGTGGCACAACCCCTCTGTCTCATTGCTCGTCGGGGCGGCGAGGCGTGGCGATAACGCAGCGCTTTAGGCACCTTAGCCCGAGGCCCTGGCGGCTCGGTGCCGCGGAGATGGTGCGAGGCTGCCGTCCCTTGACCATGTGGAAGCGATTCTGCGGCGTCTGCGTGTTGGCGAAGCGAGGCGACTCCGCTTTCCCGCGGCGAGTTTAGAGGCCAAGGAAAACTTCGAGCTTCGTGCGGGACTTGTGTGGCCGGTGACACCGGCCACCGGAGACGGCGCTACTTCTGCTGCTCGTCAGCGACCTCTCCCGCTACATGTGGGTGATGGTCCTCGGCGGCAAGGAGAGTGCGGGCGCCATCAAGCGCCACCTTGCTGCGCGGAGGCAGTCGCGGCCGTAAAACTGCAGCGTCTTTGCGCAAGACAGATTTCTTGGCGGCGAATTCACGGCGGTGAATTCGCGTCGTCTTGTCTTGATGAGGGCATTGGCGCCACTACTCCGCTACCGTCTGACCCGCAGCGAAACAGCGTCGTCGGCAGCGCAACCCGAGCGGTTGTGGGGATGGCTCGGGCCCTCACCAGCGAGGATCTTGTACTTCTTACGGGGAAAGCGGTGGTAGCGGCGTCTACATCCTCAACGCTTTCGCCTACCAAGGCACTCGGCAGCGGGGCCGTCGAGGTTTAGCATAAGCGCAGCGGCGGTTTCGCTTGCGGGTCTTGGCTCCCTCGCGTTCGCCAAGGAGCTTGGCGCCGGCAAGCTTCGGCAGCAGGAGCACTCGGGAGTGTTCGCCGGCTCGCGGAGGCTCGAAGGCCTACGCATCCTCGACCACGACACGCGGCGCGTCGATCTCGCGTGGCGTTGTGTTCGGCGAAAGCGGTTGGACATAGGACAAAGCGGTGGGCGGCGATCGACCGATTCGGGGACTTCGTTGTCGACTCGTCCATTCGAGAAGCGAGAGCTAGCGGCTCGTCTTCGCGGCTTCGACATCTCGCTTCGCCGCCGGCTCCGGCGAGTGCTCCGCCCCGCCGGCACCAGCTTCGCCCGCTCTTCGCCCGCGGCCACTTGCGGCTCGCGCTCTCTGCGCGGCACCCACACCCCGGATCGGCCCCGGCAACCGGTCCACGACAAGCGCGCCGCGGTGGAGTTCGCTACTCACGTGTCCGCGGCGAGATCGCGTCGCGCCTACACGACAGCGAGCCTCTGCGCTACGTACCATGGATAACATCCTCCATGTTGCCGTCCCTGGTAGCGCGGCCACGACGATTTCAGCGGGCTGCGCTTGGCGTCGGCGGCGACGGCGAAGCCCCTTTCCTTTCTTTGGCGAGAGAGCGGCGTGGCGTGTCGCGATAAACAAAGATGGGCGCCGTCGGCGGAACCGGGCGTGGGGCTGGCGGATCTTCTGCCGATCACCCGCGATCACCCTTAAGTGGGTGTTCGTGAAGCGGGATAAGCGGCGCCATCGTCAAGCACAAGGCTCGCTTGGTGGCACGAGGCTTCATGCGGCGAGGAGGATCGACCGACGGCGCTTCGCGCCGTCGTCGCGCGCATGGAGTCCGTTCGTCTTCTCCTCGCGCTTGCGGCCCGGGAGGGTTAGCACGTCCATCACATGGACGTCAAGTCCGCCTTCCTCAGCGGCGACTTGAAGGAGGAGGTCTCGTCCGTCGGCCGTCGGGATTCGTCATCCCGGCAAGGAGGCAAGGTCCTCGCCTCGCAAAACCTCTACGGCTTGCGGCGAGCACCACGAGCACAGGCGCTAAGGTGGACTCCACCCTTATGCAAATGGGGTTCGGCGAGCGCCCGAGGTGCGGTCTCTGCGGCGGGGCAAGGCGGCAACGCCTGGCGGTGGCGTCTCGTCGGCGACTTAGTGATCACCGGCTCCAAGGAGGCCGAGGTCGAAGCGTTCAAAGCGGAGATGAAGACCGCCTTCGGATAAGCGACTTAGGGCTCTCTCCTTCTACACGGGGATCGAGGTCCGCGGGACAGCTCGATATTTCCCTTCGCTGCAGACCGCCTCGCCAAGCGCATCGTTGGTGGCGGGCTCGCCAGCCGCAACCCCCACGCTCTATGGAGAAAGTTGGCGGCCATGACAACCTGGCGGAGAGGTGGGCCTTGACCGCGTCTGCGGCGCGTATAGGCGACCGCCGCTACCTTGTCCGCCTGCGGCCGGACTTAGCGTTCGCCGTCGGCTCGTCGGTCGGTTCATGCGGCGGCAAGCAGCGAACATCAAGCGGCCGTGAAGGATCCTCGCTACGTTGCGGGCACCTCCGACTCGGCTTGCACTACGAGGTGTCGCGCGGCGCTTCATCGAATGCGGCGGCAGCGACCACCATGACGACATCGACACCGGCAAAAGCACTGGCGGGATTCTCTTCTTCCTCGGCAAGTGCCTCGTTAGGCGGCGGTCGATCAGCGGCGGTGGTAGCCTGTCGGTGTGGCCGAGTACATAGCGGCCTCCGCGCTTTGACTTCGAGCGCTCTGGCTCGTTCGGCCTTGGTGATCTCCTCGGCGACAACTTGAAGCGGTGGCGCTCGGGGTGGGCAACAAGTCGCTCTGGCTCGGCAAAACCCGTTTTCCATGAGCGAACAAGCACATCCGGGTGAAATACCACTTCATCAGAAACATTTGGATGAAGGCGACATCAAGGCGAGCTACATCAACACCACGGATCGACTTGCGGACGCTTTCGCCCAAGCCTCTTGGGAGGTCAAATTCCTCGAGCTCTGCTCGAGGATCGGGATAGTTCAACTCTCCCACAAGGCGGCGCACAAGACTTAGGGGAGAATGATGAATAAGTCTCTGTACTTGTTGGATAAGTCTTGTGTGTTTGCTTTTCTTGCCCTTCAAGAATGACATCTTAGAAGACTGACATCTTAGGCGCTTTTAGGAATGACATCTTAGGCGCTTTTAGGGCTGACATCTTAGGCGCTTTTAGGGCGACATCTTAGGCGGCATCTTAGCATATGCTTGGTGGTTAGCGACCTATAAATTTATATCCCCAACCCTCGGGTTGGCATGGCATTAATGTGAGAAATAACAAAAGAAAATTGCCCCGTCTCCAAGTGTCATCCTCCCGATGAGAGTAAGGATCTTGCTATCACCAAGTGCAAGAATCCAGCGACTAACAATTTCCTCTTTTTGTTCCCTCTCATTTTTTGGGTAGCTGTTTCTACAATAGTCTATTTCATCAATCGTCAACCTTCTTCCAAACTTCAGCACAAGTGTTCTGATGAGGTCCTATTTGGAGCATCTCCTTGCTATAATCCCATTCATATCTTTGGTTGTACGTGCTATATCGTTCTGGCACCTCGTGAGCATATCAAGCTTTGCACTTAGTTCGTTGAGTGTCTTTTTGGGTTTTAGTGTTGAGCATAAGGGCTATCATTGCTATGATCCTTCGGCACGTCGATTCGTATCTCTCGTGATGTGACCTTTGCTAAGGATCGACCCTTCTTTTATCGTTCTTCCTCGCATCCTTCATGTTACTCTTCCTTAGAGTCTACCTCCTTTTTGTGTCTATCTCCTATTTCTCCATTAGATTTGCCTCCCTCAATTCTGCCTCCAACTCCATTTTCTCCCTCACCAATCCCTCCTTCTCGTGTATCTTCTCCACCACCTCCTCCAATTTCTGGCATTCCTCCTTTGCCTTTTGACTATGTCCATCGACTGAGAATCCCTTCTGATCCTCCGGTTCCTTCTAATTCTCCATCTGATACTCTTACCAGTACAATCAACTTTGACGATCCTCCTACATCACCATGGTATGCTCTCCATGACCGTTCCTCTATTCAGGCCAAAAGAGGTTGGGTTTTCCTCATGCAGGTATTGTATCTGAGTCGATGATGTGGCAGGTTCTGTCTTTGCGTGAGAGGAGGAAGCGGCCGCTCATGTGCTTTTGGATGTGATCGCGAGGAGATAGCGGTGTTCGAACACGACAGGCGATCGCCTCCAACTCACGATCGAGATGGTTGGTAGTCGTGAAGGAGGCTCTGGTGCTCAATTCTCTTAGAATAAACTTTATTGATTGATTAGTTTTGTAATACAATGTCTCTGTATATAAAAACTGACTCGTAACTACTCGTAATCTATTACAAAAGGAAACTATTCATCGTAACATATCACGGACTACTAGTTTCGTTCGAGACTCTGCATGTGTTGTATTTCCATCCAAGTCGGCATTGTGGATTCGTTGCTTCGAATCTGGCTGGATATTGTCGCTAGACACGGAGTCGCTCTTCTTGCGAACGGAATTGGATATTCTTCTTGAACACAGAGTCCGTTGACTACGGTATGCGGTTGTCCCTAATATGAGTCCATAACATTTCCTCACTCTGGAGAATCGGCTCGTCCTCTGGTGGAATTGAAAACGATGGCGTAAGTGCAGGCGGTTCCCAAGTGGCGTCCTGGTAGGAGACCACCTTAGCGAACCAATAACTCACAAACACCGCGACGGAGCCTAGACTTGACCACCATCTCTAGAGTAGGAACAACTCGACCATGTACTATAGTCGGTAAAGACCTTTGGAAGCTCTGGAGGATCACCACGATGTGGTTTCAAAAGCGCCACATGAAACACATCATGGATCTGAGCTCGGCGAGCAATTCGGACAATAAGCAACCGACCCAATTCGTTCCAAAATAGGAAAAGGACCATAATACCGGGAGCAAGTTTTGACCGGGGTTGAGATGAAACCGATGAGATTGGTCGATGTTGTAATCTCAACCACACCCATTGTCCTACTGTAAAGGAAACGTTGCGATGTCCCAAATCATGCTGTTCCTTCATGCGTGTCTGAGCTTGTAAAAGACGGTCCCGAATCTCAGACAAAAATTCATCACGCTCTTGAAGTTGAGCATCCACAGCAGCCACACGAGCAACGCCGGATTCATAAGCAATCAAAGTTGGAGGCCGTATACGACACAAAAAGGAGTACTCTTCAAAGACGTTTGAAACGAAGAATTATAACAAAATTCGGCCCATGGTAACCATTGGACCCAACTCCTGGGTCTATCACCGGATAAACAGCGAAGATACATCGCAATCACGTGATTCACAACTTCTGTTTGGCCATCTGATTGTGGATGAAATGCTGAGCTCAAATGCAACTTAATGTCTGATAAACGAAACAGCTCGCTCCAAAAATTGCTTGTGAAGACGGAATCGCGATCACTTACAATGGAAGATGGTATACTATGTAAACGCACGATCTCATCAAAGAATGCTCGAGCCACAGAACTGGTCGTATATGGATGTCCCAAAGTAATGAAATGGGCGTACATGGAAAAACTATCCACCACTGAGAGAATAACAGACTTGCCATGCACCTTCGGAAGACCTTCGACAAAATCCATAGAAATATTTGCCCAAATAGTAGTAGAGTGCGGCCAATGGTTGTAGGAGACCCGGCGGGATGTAGATGTTACTGCTTTTTATTGCGTTGGCGAGCGAGTGCAACTAGCAACAAAATCTCATACCAATTTGGACAAAGCGAGGATTATGAAAAGAAGCTCGTAAGCGATGCAATGTCTTTTGTATACCTTCATGGCGACATTATGAGCATCGGCAATTAATTGATGCCATAGTGATGAAGAAGCCGATAAAAATATATTCCTTTGTAGACCAAGATCCCATCAACAAAGCTCCGACCATCCTCTCCTTGTCCCCAAAAGAATTTTATCCGTATGATGAGACAATTCTAGTGTCTCTTTTAACCTCATTCATGGTGATCAAAGCAATTGAATTGTGGAGAAGAAATTGCATGGGCGGAATCGCATTCATCACGGTGAGGAGGCGCATCTGCTGCGGTGTTTTGCTTGCGGTCGAAAAACCATAGTAAATCAAACCCAAACAACTTGCTTACCCAATGGTCTTGAGGTATCGTGGACGGCGTTGATCGAGCAAGAATTTGAGGCTATAATGGTCGATGCGGATGATGAAATCCGACCCCAAAGGTATGGTCGCCAATGACGTCTGGCTTTGATGAGACCAATAAGTTCCGCTCATATCTTGCCAATTTTGCATGATGGGGAGGTCTGCCGTCTGAAAAAAAGCAATTGGCGCTTCGCCTTGATGTAGAACGCGCCAACTCCGGTTCTGAGCGTCACAATCAACCATAAGCGGCGAAAAATCGGGTAATTGCGGCCACAGTGCGGAGGTAAGAGCTCATTTGAGAGCTTCAAACGCATTTGTAGCCTCCTAAGACCACCCAAACGATTCCTTTTTGAGCAATTTTGTTAAAGGAGCTGCAATGACGCCATAATTTTTGATGAACTTACGATAATAACCTGTAAGTCCTAGAAAGCCACGCAGTGCCTTGATAGATTTTGGCAAGGACCAATTGGATCCATAGCTACCCCTTGTCTGGAGATGACATGGCCTAAATAAGCCAATGACGCCATCCCAAAAAAACACTTAGAACGCTTAAGTACCAATTTGTGATGACGGAGGAGTTGAAAGATTGATCGGACATGCTGAAGATGCTCTACCCAAGATGTACTGTAGATCAAGATGTCATCAAAAAAACACAAGTACAAACTTCCAGAGATAGGGTTTCAGAACCTCGTTCATGAGGGATTGAAAGGTGGCTGAAGCGTTAGTTAATCCAAAAGCCATCACCAAGAATTCAAAGTGGCCATGATGAGTCTTGGCTTATTTGTTTTTCCATATCCTCCGGGCACATACGTACTTGATGATACCCACTGCGGAGGTCGAGCTTGGTAAAAATTTGGATCCTCTAGTTCATCAGAAGTTCATCAACAATAGGGACGGGGAATTTATCTTTGATAGTTAAGCTCATTGAGGGCCCGATAGTCCACATAAAATCGCCAAGATGCATCATGCTTCTTCACTAGCGGGGTGGTGATGAGAATCTTCGATGTCTTTGTCCTTATGATCCCTTGTGCAAGTATGTCTTCACATTGTTTCTCAATTTCATCTTTTTGCAATTGCGGGTATCGGTACGGGCAAACAGCTACTGCTTCTGTATTTGGCTTGAGGGGAATTCGGTGGTCTTGGCGTCTCGCGGTGGCGATCCACGAGGATTGAAGATCGGCGAACTTGTCTTGTAGTCGACCATGAGATCATCCCCGACCAAGCCGTGTGCATGCATTTGCTCTGGAGCCGCCATACCTTGCCACATGACGCGGTGATCCACTCGCCAGAACGACATGGAGAGGAGTTCAAATTCCCAGACGATCGGCCCCAACGTCCGCAGCCAATGGACGCCAAGAAGGCTTCATCATCGAGTGGTATTACAAAGAGATCAATACAGAAGGCTTCATCCTCGATGGTAAGTGTTACGCCGTTGCAACGACCCACGCACTTGATGCGATCGCCATTAGCGACAGCAACGCCGAGGCCATCACGGGCTGTGCCGGGCAATCCAAGTCAACACGCCGTTGCTGGGCAATGAAATTGTGGGTGGATCCTGAGTCCACCAGTGCTAGCACCGTTTGTCCAGCGATTTGGACTTGGAGTTGCATGGTGCAGCTTGCCCGAATCCCAGTGAGAGCATGCAACGAAATTTCTGCATGTTCGATTGGTTCATCTGTTGCATCCTCGCCCTCTATCTCCAACATGTAGATTCCTTTCATTGAGCAAGTATGATTTCGGTGAAACTTCTCTGGGCAATTGTAACACAACCCTTTGGCTCAGCAATCAGCCATCTCCTCTGTGGATAAGTGTCGGAATTTGGATCGTGGTGTCGTGGTGCGAATACCCGACGGTGGTGCTACTATCGTCTGCGGTGGTGGTCCTGGATTCGGCCGAGCGCTTGGGGTAGGAATTGGTGCCGACGTCCGATGGTTTACGCCTTATTTGGGAGTTTTGGTTCGTGAGCTCTTCTGGATTCTCACCGTAAGCCACAGCAAGACTCATGGCCGTCTGCAAATTTGTCGGGTGTTGTAATTCTACATCAGTACGCAACGGCTTCAAGAGACCTGTGGTGAAGAGCTGCACTTGCTGGATTGGTGAGAGGGGATCGGCGCGGCAAAGGAGAGCTAAAAACTGGTGTTGATAATCTTCTACTAACCCAGTACGTCGCAACTGTGCTAGTTCTCCCAATGGGTTACTGCGGATGGGAGGCCCAAAACGCATGTTAATAAAATCAGCAAATCTCGGCCAAGCTAGCACACCCTCGTCGCATTCCAGCTGGCAAAACCATTGCTGAGCAACGCCCGTGAGGTGATACGACGCAAGCCAAACTTTTTCTTCTTCCATTGTTCTCTGGCCGCGAAAAACCTGTTCGCATCTATTAAGCCACGGCAATGGGTCTTCTTCCCCGTCGTAGGTCGGAAAGTTGAGCTTATGGTAATGTGGTGCACCAGCACGCTCATCTTCTCTTCCTTCTCTGCCGGCAGTAGATCCGATCGGTTGGAACGACTTTCGTCTGGGAGATAACTTGGAGTGCTGCTATGGCCGCTGCGTTGGCAGCCTACTGACTGCGTAGCTCCTGAAGTTCTTCTCGTATTGCTTGTTTTTTGCCAAGAATTTGCTTGAGCATTTGATCCAGCTGTACGCTAAGATCGTTGATGGACTTGGCATCGCCCATGCTCGGTTGTGGACTCGAAGGCTGCGAGGTATGCGCGGTGGTAAGCTCTGATACCAAGTTGATGTGGCTTGGGTTCCTGTGCTGTGTGAGAGGAGGAAGCAGCCGCTCATGTGCTTTTGGATGTGATCGCGAGGAGATAATGGTGTTGAACAGCGGCGACGATCGCCTCCAACTCACGATCGAGGCGGTTGGCCGTCGTGAAGGAGGCTCTGTTGCTCAATTCTCTTAGAATAAACTTTATTGATTGATTAGTTCTATGATACAATGTCTCTCACGTATATAAAGCGACTCTGTAACTACTCGTAATCTATTACAAAAGGAAACTATTCATCGTAACATATCACGGACTACTAGTTTCGTTCGGACTCTGTATGTGATGTATTTCCATCCAAGTCGTATTACCGTTCGTTGCTTCGAATCTGAACTAGATATTGTCATTTGGACACTGGTCCGCGCTCTTCTTGCCGACAGGAATTGGATATTCTTCTTGAACACAGAGTCCGTTTTTGACTATCTGATTGTCCCCAATATGAGTCCATAACAGTCGAACACTTATCAGGAGGTAGCCAGTATACTTGAGTGGCAGTTCGTTATGACTAAGAAGCTTGCAGCAATCGAGCATACATGAACATAGGATCTTGTTCCATTACCGTCTCAGGCAGTTCCTATCACTTGCGAATGGGTGTATAAGGTGAAGACAAAATCAGATCGTTCATCTAAGCGATACAAGGCTCGTCTTGTTGCTAGAGGTTTTCAGTAGGACTATGAGTGATACAAGGCTCGTATTTGATCTAGTTGCTAACATGATCATAATTCGTACCCTCATTGTTGTTGCAACTATACGCTCATGGACTACATCTCAAATGGATGTCAAAAATGCTTTTCTCGATGGTGATTTACATGAGGTCAATATGCAGCCACCCTTGGAGTCGATGCTCCTACAGGTTATGTTTGTTGTCTTAGGTGTGTTCTATATGGTTTCAAGGAGGCTCCTCGTGCTTAGTTCGAACTGCTGGTTTCTCTCCGAGTGAGCATAGCCCTGCCTTGTCCATTCACACTTCTCAACGGGGTCATACTCTGTTTCTGCTATATGCAGATGATATGCTAATCACAAAAGATAACATGGACTGTAGCATTTGTCAAGAAATTGAGTGAACAGTTTATGATATCAGACTTGGGACCACTGAGCTACTTTCTGGGGATTGAGTTCATTCTGATGGTGATGGCTCGCTATGTTCTGGATCTGCTTGCTCATTCTGTTATGACTGATACTCACACCGCTGCTACACTCATGGAGCTCCACCTGTGACTTCGTCCTATAGACGGTGTACCATTGGTAGATCCTTCCCACTATCGTCAGCTTGTTGGAAGTCTTGTTTAGCTCACTCACGAGGTCAGACATTGGCCATGATGTACATGTTCTCAGTCAGATTTTCATCACACCCACATCAGTTCATTATGGTCATCTTCTTCGTGTGCGGAGATACTTGAGAGGGACTACATTTAGACACCTGTTCTATGCTAGTTCGAGTCAGTTCCAGCTTCATGCTTGCTCTTACTCCACTTGGGCAAGTAATCCTATTGATCGGTATTCTTTCACTGGCTACTGCATAGTCCTTGGTAACTCGATCATTGCATGGAAGTCTAAGAAGCAGACTGCAGTATCACGCTCTAGTGTTGAGGCTTAAGCTTCGAGCCCTTACCACCACTACCTCAAGGATTGTCTAGCTTCGATGGCTCTTGGTTGACCTTGGTGTCTCGTGTGATGCTCCTACACCGTTGTTCTGTGACAACACCAGCG
Source organism: Phyllostachys edulis (assembly GCA_036346405.1). Lineage (NCBI taxonomy): Eukaryota > Viridiplantae > Streptophyta > Magnoliopsida > Poales > Poaceae > Phyllostachys > Phyllostachys edulis. The sequence continues at coordinate 29,999,740 of CM070565.1, read as the reverse complement.
CCATTCAGATTGCAAACGATCCAATCAAGCATGAGCTAACTAAGCACATTGGTGTTAATGCATCATTCACTAGTTTGTCTTCAAATTTAATTCCAAAAAAGGACTTAGGAGCCGAAGTCATAGTGTTAGAGCCATTTAGCTAACTCCATCACCTATGCTGTTAGCTCAGAACACCCATACACGTTTAGCTATGATGCACCAATACACGATATCGGTATGGCGGTACTGATACGGTGATACCCCATTTCCCTCAAAAAAATCGATACGGCGATACGGATGTGTGTGTGTATAGTAAAAATATAAAATATGATACTTGATAATTTTCAGTCAAGAATTTACCTATGCATGAGTGTTAATTTCATTGAACATAACACTGAAGAATGTATTAGCTTTTCATGTACAATGACCAACAGCAGTAGTTCGAGAGTTATAGTGGAGATATCAATTCATTTTTCCCTCTTACCAATTTACTCATCTTTGTACAGGCAAGGACACTAAGCCCTCACTTGATTCTAAGAAGTATATCATCCACAACTTTTATCAACAGACAAAATCTAAAGAGTTCAAAAAACATTGTGCTGCGGACAAGATAGGGACTTCACTCCTGTTGATGGTTTGAGATCGAGGAAAGGGAATGTGGAACAAAATTTAGGATATAATGTTAGCAACACAAGTGTCAATCTTTATCAAGATCACTCTGGAAGTGATCCTGAACAAAATGATCACTCGTTTTCAATAAATTCAAGAAATCCTAAGAAAAGGCTGTCAAGTGAAATTGATTACACATATCAAAATTTGGAATCTGATGGATACTAGGTAACTCCTAATGAAGTTCGTTCTAATTATTTTGACAAACTTTGATAACACACACTAGCTCATAATTCATGTCTGAATTTAACAATTACATGCTAAAGTTGTGGGCTAGGGTTAGAATAAGTGGGCTAGGCTTGAATTGTGGGCTATATCAAGGTATCGGTAAGTATCGGGTTTTTTTTTCTTTTTTAAAAAACATAAATGTTTCCGATACTTCCCGATACGTATCAGAGCCGTACCCATATCCGATACGTATCGGGATACTGGTACGCTGTTGGTCAGGAGTATCGGTGCATCAGAGGCGTTCAGCCGAACATGGTGTGAGAGGACAGCTGTTTTCGTTGCCTTTAGTAGTGATATAACAACAGTATTACATAGCTGTGTTCACCATCATGTCATACTACAGGTGGATCAGGTTCTAAGACATTAGCCACAAGCAGTTGTCCCACGAGCAGTGGAATTAACATTTGGGTCCAATTTCGAAAATCAGTTGGGGCCAAGTCCATCTTTGGAAATGTAATTAAAACTATTATCTAATAAATTATTTCCTTTTGGCAGCAAAGGTCAATAAAAAGGAAGAATTTTGTAGATGTACACTCAGGCCCAAAAAATTATCCACAAGTGCTCACCTGAATAGGCCTGTCTGCCTTGTTAACAACCTTCAGAGTTAAAGCCCTGCGATGAAGGTTGAGGATTATGCGACCAGAGCTGAAATGTACTTCACCAGGAGAGTCGTCGGCATCACTCCCAGAAAACATTTCACATGATGGTACTGCAACAGTTTAATAATTTTTGCACTGTTACTTTTCACTTATTAACTGTTCTTGAACAATTGAATACTTCAGTAGATTCTCTGGTGCAGGCACAGGCAAATCACCAGAAACTCCATAAATTCATTATTTTAAGAATTTTACAATCATATAATTAAAAATGCAAACTTCTTTAAGTGAACCATGACAACCTGGGAGAAAAGAACCACGCAATGCTAGCTCCAAATTTCCATCATCAGAAGAAATAGGGTCATGTACAGTAATTAATTTTGTTCCATCCACAAATGTTCCTTCAACCTAGAAGAAATGATAACAATTGAGACAATATTTTTCGAAACTCTCTATGAACAAGCATGATTGTCAACTGTCAAGCAAACAAAGGTTCTGGGATGGAGGAAAATTATTAATATCATCTAGTATGAGCAAAGAAACGACCTGCACAGTGTCTAAAAGGTGTGGAACAGCTGGAAGAACTTGTCTCCTGATAAGCAAGGCAAAAAGAAAAATTATGAGAGCTTAAAAGTTATACCAAAATAAGGACATCACTAGGTGAAGACAGTAATTAGTCAAAGTACAACATAACTACTATAAGAGAATTGCGGTACGACATACTAATTTGTTTTTATGCAAAACGTCAACACGGTTAGAATAGGACTCTTTTGTCTTTCTTATCTGTACATGGCATACCCCCTTATACTCCCTATATATATTGCCCATCGGGCCCAATAGAATATACACACATTATTCATAAAATGGTATCGAAGCTTCGGGCACTAACCTAGCTTTCCGCTGCCGCCGCCCGACGCTCGATGTCGCCCGACTCAGGCCTTCACCGGGTCACATCTGGCCCGGCAACCACCCTCGCCTTCTTCTCCCGCGAGGCCAAGAAGGAGCGTCGCCGTTGTCACCCGCGCCACCCCCGCCTTCTTCTCCCGTCGAGGAAGCCGCCGCCACAACACCCCGTCGTTGCCGCTCGGCCCTCCACCGTGAAGGAGTGTGTCGCTCAACAGGTTCTGCCAAAGCCGCCGCCTCTGGAGCCAAAGGAACTCCGTCGATCGGGAGCCCGACGAGCCGCATCTCCGCCCGACGCGAGGAGGGCCGCCTTTCGTTAGCCGCTTCAGGCCAGCGTCGGCGCCACCGTGCATCTCCCGCCGTGTTCTCTGCTGGGCCGTCGAAGGCCCCCTTTTTAGTGTGAGCGGAGCGCAAACCGCCGTCACTGAAAAAAAATAAAAAAAAAAACTAAAAAGCGAAACAATCGTCGCTCGCTTAACCGCGCGCGTCGGCGCCGCTGTTAGACTTCGTTGCCTTAGTCCTTCTTGGCCGTCGGCGCCGCCTACTGATGGCTTCCATTCCATCCGCTGCGATCCCATTCTCGGAAACAAAGCTTAATGGGACGAACTACAGGTTGGGGTCTTCACTCATGGAGATCACGCTCGATGGTCTCCGCCTCTGGGGACATATTACTAGTGCCCGACTTTGTCCGCTGTTGCCGGTTCAGCCTCCTCCCAGACAGCCTACTTATGTAACTTCTGCAAAAGATGAGGCCGCCAAGGAGGCAGAGGCGTTCTTTGCGGCGATCTTGGCGATGAGCCCTTCGGTATACCATAGATACTTTTGGCTATGCATGTGATGAGGCCCGTGTTTGAGCCATCCTGGTGGTCAGCGTCGACGACTCCATCCAGCCAGACATTGTTGATCTGCATGCCACTCGTCAGATCTGGGAGTACTTGCGTGAGCATTACCAGTAGAGTAGTGATGCTCAGTTCTTTTCGCTTCAGCGTGAGTTAGAGACGCTTCGTCAGGAAGACTCCTCCGTCGACGACTTCTTCTGAGCTCTGGCTAGTCTCTGGCGCCAGCTGGACAAGCTGGCTTCTCCGCTCTACCAGGAGTGTCATAAAGTGCAAAAGGCGGATCGTGATCGCCTTCGCCTTTATGACTTCGTCTGCCATCTTCGCCTAGGGTTTGAGCCTGTCAAAGCTCAATTGCTAAGCCGCTTACCCCAACCGACGGTCATCGAGGCTCTTTCGACGTTTCATGCTGAGGAGCTTCGCCGCGGGTTAGCAACCTGATTTGTTCATTTGTGCTTGCTATCCCCTTCTTCGACTACACGAGCGGTTTACGCCGACTTCTGATCCCTCCTCAGGTGTCTATTTCCGCTCCTATTTTGTACCAACTGGGGTTCAATGCAATTATTGCAAAAACTTCGAGCACGACTATCAGCGTTGTGCGGTGCGAAAAAAACAGAACAAGGCGCGTGCATGATCCAGGGGGCAGGGAGGCCCTAACTCCTCGACAGAAGGACAGACCAACACGTCAGGATCTCAGCGAGGTGACTCTGTTCAGCAATTCTGTCAAACTCTACTTCAGCAGCTCTCTCATAGCTCAGCAGGTTCTGGCAGTCTAGCTCAGACGTCTCCTCTAAGTACATATTGGGTTCTGGATTCTGGTGCCTCTTTCCACATAACACCGGACTCCATATCTCTCACTTCAGTAGGATCTCCTATTTTTCCTATTTACGTTCGAGACGACAAGATACTCCTTTGTCTATTAGTTTGTCGGGGTACTCTTTGTCCTTGTTGTTGTATTCAATTGTTTCCCATGTTCCCCAGATTAACATGCAGCTTCCCTCGGTGGGTCGACTTCCGATCTCATTTGTATGGTTGGTTTTGACTCTCGCTCTGTTTTGTCGGGATCGACAAAGCGAGGGGCGGTATTAGGACTAGCCAAGCCAGTGAGATCGTCGAGGTCTCTACATCCTTGATCGCCTCCGCCTTCCGTCCACTTGATTGCTCTACCATATCTCGTCTACCTCCGCATCTGCTACCACCACCTCTGGAGTTTTTGCGCAGGGACATCACCGTTTATGTCACTTATATGGGTTCCATCTGTCTTCATTAATTCGTCAGGGTGTTCTAGGACATGTTACTGTTGACATGTCTATGTTTTGTTAGGGTTGCAAGCTCGGCAAGCAGCTACAACTTCCTTATTACTCATAACAAACACAATAACTAAACCAATGCCGCATTCATTCACATATCAAAAGAAAACCTTAGACAATGGATATAACTAACGAAGTCAATAAATCTGTCATAGCCCTAAAAATCTTCCATATGACAAGAAAGATGTGAGCATGTACGAATTAACACAGGAGCTGAACAGGTGGCACCCAACCTTCACATAACTTATGCATTTCAAAAAAAACCAAAAAATATCTTCTAGCTATTCTTCAATTATTAAAAGGCTTGTTAGCATTTTGTTGTGTTCATTATGAGCTAGTATGTCTCTGGTAAAGTCAGCGATAGTAAATTATTTGCAGCCAGTAAAGTAATTTTCAACAGCCTTGAGGGTTCAAAAATTCAAATCACTCAAGCCAGGGGGGTTGTCTATTTTTCATCTGGGCTAGGCAGTTCCAAATGTGTCGCTGCAGTTTGTGAGATAAACATAAGAGATCTCTAAAGATAATGTTGGAAAGTAAACTTTTTGAATAGATCAAAAGATCAGTTACTACACTTAGCGTAGAAACGAACCTGCCCAATAGCTGTTTTCCTAAATCCATCAAGTCTGTTACAGTTTTGTCTCCATCACGAACAAACTCAAGAATCTGTGTCAGAAAGCACAGAAAAGCTTAATTCAACCATATTAGCTGAAAATGGTAAGAAAGAATATGCAACAAAATTTCAATAGTTAGTAGGGCCTATTTAGATTCAAATCCTTATGATAATTTAGTTTTAACTAAATCCCAAAAATTCCCAAAGGGGGGATTTGGGTTTGCATCCTTAGGATTTAGTCCCAAAAATTCCCAAATAGGATCCGATTCCAAATCCCCCAATCCAGACAGGCTCTGAGTGGAGACTAAAACCAATTAGAATCTCCCCTTTGCACCGCAATTGTCCTGACTGCACAACTTTTCAGAAGAGCTTATTGACGTTGAGGACAGACCATGTAGTCACCAGAGCAATAGCCGTGTAGAAGAAACAAAATAGTACCAAGAATCTGAGCAGCCACACAGCAGGAAGGGAAATGTCTCTACATTGCTTTTGAGGACAAGTCCTTAAATTCATGCTACTTCCATCGAAATAAGTACTACACCGCGCTGGAAACAATGCATGAACCAGTCTTACAAAGACTCGCTACCTTTTGTTGCACGACCGTCGATTACAGCCTACAGAGAGCAGATAACGATTTGCACATTCTTCCTCTCAGTAAGTAATCGAAACATTCAAACCAAGAAATTTCCACATTGACATTGTATACACCAAATACGTTTCGTGGTGCGTGACTGATGATACGATGTGGTAGAGGAACTATGTTCGGCTCAAGCTAGATGCATATAAATTGACTCTGAGCAGCGTAGAAGCGCAACTGAAGGGGGCAAGAGCGTCATCACCTGCGCGGCGACGAGCGCGACGGTCTCCGTGTAGTTGAGGCGGAGCCCCCGGGCGAGGCGCTTCTGCGCCAAGAACCCGGCATTGTGCAGCGCTAACTTCTCCGCCTCCCTCGGCAACAGCTTCATCTCTCACACTGCAGCCCTACCTATCCTCACCACACCAAGAAAACCAGAATCTGCAAAGAAAGAAGGAAAAAAAGAACCGTGTGATAAAAATCCAATAGTTGTTAGCCGTGATTCGCGCCAAGAACCGCACACCAAAAGCTGCGCGTGGTTCGGCCTCACAGGTTTGATCTCCGAAAGGAAGGGAAATCGTTGGCAACCTGCTTGTCGTGGATGATTGGGGGATTGCAACTCCTCTTCTTGTTCTTGCAGGCCAGGAAAGGGAAATAGAGCGAGAGGGGCAGAAGTCGCCGCCGCTTGGGATTGGTGGGCCGGGGGAGCAGTTTGTTGGATTCTCTGATGACGAGGGAATCTATTGCCGCCCTGCCGTCACCGTGGGCCCGCCACGTAGCAAAAACCGCTTTCCGGAGTAGGGAATTTGGATTTGAAGTCGGAATCCAGCGAGCGAGGGGATAGTAATACTCCCTACTTTTTTTATTGAGTAAAGTCAATTCTGGGTCGTAAAGCTTTTTATCTTTGTGTAAATACCGATTCGTAAACTTTCAAAGTGTGTCGTCGGTCACTAAACACTGTTTGGGTCTCAAATTAGTCCTTAAACTTTTTATCTTTGTGTAAATCGGTCATAGACTTTCAAAGTGTGTCATTCTTGTGCTAAGCAAGAGAGGTATGTTTGAGACCCAAGCAGTGTTTAGGGATCGGGATGACACACTTTGAAAGTCTATGGACCGGGATGATTACTGACATAAAAAGTTTAAGAACGATAATAGACTTTACTCTTTTTATTTGATATTCTAGAATCTATGCGGTCAAATCTTTTAAAGTTAGACAACCGGTATGTTTAAAACTACATGGATTAGCTACATAAAAACTATACCATTAGATTTGTCGTCAAAAATACTTTCATAATATTATAATTTTATTGGTATGCTTTATTATAAAGTTATAAAAAAGTAACAGTCAAAGTTGCATCTCGGAGACTGTGAAGAGTCAAAAACGTCAAATAAAAAAGAACGGAGGGAGTAGTATCGATCCAATGCATTAATAGCTGTTTCATGCTTCCGCTGTTTCTTTATAAGACGTATTTTAGCTAGGTATAAGAAAAACGAAGGTTGCAAAATCAAGAGTAAGACCAGAAAATGGTCATGCTATTGATGTTGTAAATACATTGGGAATATAATAGAATAGTTTGTGAGATGGAACACTTATAAATATGTGTGAGAACCCGTATAATTAAACTAAGCTAATCAATATTAATCAGTAGTTAGTGGTAATTAAAATTCTTTAATTCGTAACAAGGTATAACCTCAAATGGGACATCCAACTCTCAATTCACACATCTGACAATATGAAGCATTGTAATAACAATATAATGTCATCTCAGTATATCTAAAAAAATATCAAAGTTACAACCTTGATTACATTTTAACAACTTAATTGTAAGTCGAATATAATATACTTACAAAACCGAGATTAGATACGATATTAATGCTACAACTAATGTACAGAACATTTACAGAAATGAATTAAACTACAATTCACTTCTTGCATTCATCTCTTCAAAGCCCTCCTTGTCATCCCATCCAATCTTCTTCCACCTTTCCAGTTCGTGCAACCAAAACCTTAGAAAATAATTAGCCAAATAACCTTTGGGCAAATAACTCCATAGTTCACAGTAAGAGCATCAGGAGTATAAGAGATAAGGGCATGGTAAAAATGAACAGGTAGTGGTAACTAGGGCATTGCACAGGCTAGGGATAAGCCAGCAGCACAAGTAATAGATAAACTCAATCGAAAGCACGTCCCCCAGCATGCCTATCTCCCTCACAAAGGCCACTACCTTTCACAAGCCTTACCAGACCACCCAGTCTCTTTCTTTCTCCAACCAGCCGAAAGGAAGGAGGGGCAGAGCCAAGGGCTTCCCCAACACTTCCATCTCACTGCCATCACCAGAGCACAAGCAGGAGGAGAAGCAAGGCATCAAAGCAGCAAGGGACCCAAGGCAAGCTCAACCTTCTCACCATCATAGCTTGCAAGCCACCCACGGCAGGGAGAAGAAGGGAGCACCAACACAAGTCGGCGCTGCAATCCTCTTCCCCCACCTCAAATCCCAACCAGAGGTAACCTCAGTACACCTCGGTATGCACTACACATACTCACCGTTCACAAGTAGAGCATCTCACATCAGCATCAACATGGAGCTCTCAGCACATCACATCATAGAGCAAGGGGTCAGGGAGGAAGGGAGGTACCTTAGGAACCCAGGATCAACCATCCCCCATTTCTATTTACAATCATCAAGCATCACCAGAACCCAGCCTCCAGTAGCCATCTCATCACCATACCATGCATATTAATGAAATAGCACATCAGTAAGCAACACAACATCAATCAATCAAATGAATCAATCTCAATAAGCAAATTAACATAGATCAACTTAGTGAACCAACACCAGTAGCAGAGCAAGTGTAGAGGGGAAGTTAGTAGGCAGCGGGCTAGTTTTAGGACCGAGCCAGGGAAGGGCTAGGAGGTAGAGGCAAGCCAAAGAGAGAGGCGAGCTAGAGAGGGAGCCTTGGCTGGCTGGCTCCGGCCTGGGGAGGTGGAGGCTGGAGGGGCGGCGTTTTAGGAGAGCCGGGAGGGCACTGGCGAGCCTGTGGCCAGGAGGCCAAGCCACCCGCCAAGCCGAGCCAGAAGCGGAGGCCGAGTCGAGCCGAGCCACCCAGACCAAGCGTGAGGCTAGAGGAGGCCGGGTGGAGGCGTCGGTGGGAGCCGTGAGCAAGCGAGGCGCATGGGGGTTAGGTGTGGCAACGCCACTGGTGAGGGAGAGAGGAGGAGAGAGAGGCGTGTGAGGAAGGGAGCAATGAGCGTGGCCGAGCCGTGTGGCGAACGTGGGCCTGAACCACTGGGGGGCGCAGGATGGAGGCGGCGGAGGGCGTGGCGGCCGTGGCGGATCCGGGACCAAGCAGCGTGGAGGAGGCAGGATCGGCAAACTCGGACTTGAGGGGCCGGGGAGTAGGGGTGGCGGCGCCAGGATGGGAGTGAGAGAGAGAGAGAGAGAGAGAGAGAGGAGAGGATGGAGGGTTGGGGAAGAAATGGGAATGGGAGCAGATAGGTATCAGCCAGTTAGGGTTAAGATAGAAAGAAATAATTAGAAAATGGGAAAAAGAAAATAGAGGAAGGGAATAAGGAAAATTTTGTAGAAATTATTGTAAAACTCGAAATAGGTAGAGACATTGAATTAGTAGTATAAATGCGATTTTCGTTGGAGTCGCCAGTAAGGTAGGTTATTTAATCCACGTTAGAATATTTAGCAGTAGATTGTTCAATAGGAGATAACGACGGAAAGTGCGTATAAATTAACTTGAGACCTCATATTCGAGTTAGTCGCCAATAAAACTCCCAAAGTAAGTAAATAAGTAATTTGGAGCGTTAGAGATAATTTATTTCAAGTAGATTTATTTATTTAGCATCGGCATAAAATCAAGTTAGTCGTTTAATTACCGCATAAATTTGATAGACTTAGTTATGCGCGAATAAATTTGATAGACTTAATAAGATGGGATCATGTATAGAATATTCTTCTCGTACGATAAAACGTGAGTATCGGCAATCCTAACCCTAGAGCCAAGATACGAGAACGACCGTGGCGAGGAGTGCTAACACAGCGAAGAACCTGAAAAATTGTTATTATTTAATCTGCTAAAAAGAATGACCAACTGACTACTGTACTTTAATAGCACCAAAATGACGCTAAGTTGATACAGCCTTCGTTAGAGACGATCTTTTCTACAGTTTTGAAGGCAAGCTACTCTCTTGTTCATTAACATAGCTATATTAAATGTAAACCGTATATTGATCTATCTTATATGTATTGCATCAAAATTATGTTTTTTTATAAAAAAAATCAAATCGAGTGAATGAGATTAAGACGAAAATGAGATGAAGATAAGAAATGAGAATGAGTAGAAAATAGATGAAATTACTAGAATTTGGTAAAGGGGGCCGGGCGAGGCAGCGATGATGATGAGGTAAGAGGTGGGCCCCTTTTTACGGGTGGTTATAATATAAGGACAAACAAAACTCTTACTCGGTCAGAGGCCGTAAATCAGTACCAACTATTTTCCCGTTTCGGTGGGCAGAAAGGTTACCTTTTTACGTAATCAAATTCTCCACAATGAGTCACATTGGAGTGTTGGGCACGGAAGAGAGCCGCCCCAAGGTGGAGTGTTGATCACAAACGATAGCCGCCTCAACCAATATTACTGGAACTCGGTGTATGATGAGATCAGCAGCGTGATTAAATCAACACCGACGGAAAGTAATGGGTGTAGACTTAATCACGTAACCTGAAAAACGTTCTGTATTCTGAACTTGAACCTGTATCAAAGGAAATGCAGGGACCCGACTTATTTAGAGTTCAGAATAACTATGGGTAAAGTGGTACAAGCCTGCGCAGTGCTATCAAATCATGAATTCATGCCAGTCTCCTGGATTGGGGTCTACGAGAATCGTCGGGGGGTCTATCTTCTCTCCGAGTAATCAAGTAGTCTTTTCAGAATTAAAATTGCAACATAAATTTTAATGACTATTTTCAGAATAAGAGATGAGGTAGGAATTTTGATAAGGACGGAAGTTAGAGTCATCAAATGCATTTTTTTAGCTATTAATACTTGCTGAGTACACTATAGTACTCACTCTTGCTATCTCTCCCTTGCTTAGATCCAAATCCGGCCGAGAATTATCCCGAGTGGGATGAGGAACTTGCAGGTACCAACGCAACCGTAGAAGGGGAAGGCGCGGATTATGAGGACCGGGGCGAGATGGATGCCATCTTTGACACGTGGGATGAATAGACGACCAGTACTTCAGTGCAGGTGAGAGAAGCATAGAAGTTCCCTTTTGTATTTATGTAATACTTGTAATCAGCACTATAGTCTTGTGTGGCTATCTCTGTAATAAAGATGTACAGTTTCTATCTTATTGTTCTGCTGCGTAACTCTGATAAATGGCTTACTATTCGTTGGAGCAGTGTTTTACTGGGCAAACGAATAGTAATCCATGTGCTTAAGTATGATTACCCTCGGGGTAATGACACGGGGCGTCGTAATATGTTTGGAATGTGAGAGAGAATAATTTGTGAGATGGAATACTCATAAATGCAGGAGTTAGAAGATGCAATAAATAAAAGCAAGGAAAGGAAAACATAAATAAATTTGTATGTAAGCAAGGAAGGGAAAACATAAATAAATTTGTATGTATATCTTATATTTTGAAACAAAAGTGTAAAAACTATATGTCTCGTACTTTTGAAACGGAGGAATACTAGAAACGTCAGCTGACTTAGAGCGTTCGATTGACAAGAACGGGGTGGCTGTGACCGCGGGCTGTGTGGCCTAACGTGAGAAGAACAGGGAAAAGACAGGCACTCTATGATGTTTTCTGAGAAATGGACTGTCAGCTCTTCAAAAGTTCTACACACATCAGAGAGCTGAAATTATGAAAATATTAGAAGAAGAATCATCTCAGTTGATCACTGTTGTTAGTGAGATTCAAGACAAGCTGAGTAAAATTTGTGTCAACCCTGAAATCATTGAAAGTCCTGTCAGGGAGATGCAATGCTGTGGCAGCAATTGTAAAGATGTGCATGTTACTATGGACATCGACCCTGGCACCAGCCCTAGGGTTTGTTCAGTACACAATCAACTTCCTCTAGTCTCTGCATTTATGCTGAACCTCTTCCATAATCTAGATTTATGCTCACGGTCACAGGTTACAACATATTTTCAGTGGAAATTGTTAAGTTACTTCATAAGGTATAGCCAAATCTTCTCTTTAGTATTTGTTTTCGTGGATAACTATATGCTACTGCAAAATTTAGAAATTTAGATGTACTACTGCAAATATGTGTTTCTATTTATGCCATTATGCTGCATAATTTATGCACATGCACACTCATTTTTTTTCGACTCTTAACGATATGGAATTGTAACGGCAGCAAGGGCATGTTTGGTTCAAATGGCCCACGGAGCATATAATTTAGCATTTGTTTCCTGTATGACTAACGTGGGTGGTGATCTACACTGCCACCGACAGCGGGTTCATTAAATGGTAGGACCGTCTGACCGTGCTGATCCACGCTCGCACCGAGAGATTGAAGAACTGAGCGTAAGGCACGCTGGCCTGCCCTAGTTTGGTTCACTACGGGTGTGTTTGGTTTCTGTATTCAGCTGACTCGTATCTATAGATACATGATCTACTGTGTTTGGTTGGCTGCCGTGATCCGAGCGGAGCCGCGGCGTGCAAATGGATCCTCGAGGCGGCGAGAAAGCGCCGATTCGAGCCGCTCGGTGGCGAACGACTGATCTGGCCTGGCGACTCCAGCGCATCATGGCGCCGACCTTCCCCATAACGCCGTCGCCACATCGCCCGTGCACCGCCGCGCAGCCCAGCGCCCCCTCGCCGCGTCGCCGCCTCGCCGACTCCGTGCCGCCACCTCGCGTCCCTGCCGGTCCCAACCCTAAGCGGCGGCGGCGGCGGCTGGCGGCGGGGGCGCCAGGCAGCGAGCACGCCACGCCGGCCGGCAGCGAAGCGGCGAAAGGCGAGGCCTTGGCGGCGGTGCGGCATGGGGCGTGGCGGTCTGGTGGCCAGCAGCAGCGTCATCATCTCTCTCTCGCCTCCCCCTTCCTTCTCCCGCCTTGCTTGGCTTCGGTCCGCCCTCTCTCTCGCCTCCTCTCTTCCTCCATGGGTAATACTCTGTCCCCGTCTCTCGTTGCTGGTTCTTTCGCGTGGTTCTTGGATCCCGACCGTTTCTTGGTTCTTGCGGTGGTTCGGCATGGTGGTCGTCGGCTCGGTGAGTCCTTCACTAGCATCCTCTCCAAGGTGCAAGGTCGGCGCGATTCCTCCTTCTCGTCGAAATTGCGATTGTTGTTAACCAATCGGTTTAACGGAAAACCTCAAACTTCACTTGTCGAGGTTGGATCCATTTGGATCCATTTTTATTTTAAGATTTTTAGCATTACGAATATTGAAGTTTGGGAGAAAGTTGTATTGAGGCAAAATTTTGTGTATACCCTTTCCTTAGTCTTTGGTTTAAAACTTGAAAAGTGAATGAAGTTAGCACCATTCTTCCTTTCTCGGGATCCTTTGGGAAAGTTACTTCAAAACTAAATTTATTTGGAAGTTCGACTAGATCATTTACCTTTGCTAACGTGGATATTCTGGTAATGATCCAGTAAATATAAGTGGGAGCGTAGGTGTTTGGCTTGGCACATTAACTAGATTTAAAGTTAGTCGTGTGTTCTTTGAACATGAAGAGTGTCCTTGCAATGGTGAGAACATTTCATAACATTTCTGTCAAAGCAGACCATTTTATAACTTGTTATAACAACGACATATTCTTGATTTCTGGAATGGGGTACTATTTGTTTGGAGTAGTCGGGTTTGTAGTCTTCACATATGTTTTACTTGGTGTTTGTCTCAATTTATGAGTTCCTATTCACATCTTGACATCCTTGTATACATGGCGGGGCATGCTATGGTGTTCTTAAGCTTTGTAGAATCTTCGCTCATGAGATAGCTTTGGTGAGCGTCCTTCTTGAGCTTACGGAAAGCAAGCAAGAGAACATTCATATTCTTCTGTCATTTTACGTAATTTTGTTCGAAAATTCAGTTACATTAACTACTACTATTATAAATTTATAATACATGCGGATCTGGAACATTCATACATTTTCTTGATTTTGATGAGGTAACTACAATCGGTTCTTTTTATGGCATTCTTGTGAGAATCAATTGGAAATTAAACTTGTTTACTTGAGTTCCAAATTGCTCAACACCTTGCTTGCTTGTTTGTACCGGAGTTTCTTGGGTAAACTTCACATTCATCACGAGGTAAACTTAGATGCCTTTTAATGTCGATGAAATACGGTTTTTCTCTTGTATATTGTAACTTAATCTTCTGTGCTACCTTATAAAATACTCTCTTCTTGATATATTTCTACCTATAACATGACAACATTTACTGTGATTTTCTTGGGTAGCGAGATGGAATTATGTCTGTGCTACTCTGCCTCTTGCGGCATTCTCTGAAACTTTTGGTGTTAAAATGGGGCGATGAGTGGAGATAGCTCCTCTCATTTGCTCACTTTTTGAAGTAGATACTTTACGGTGCCTTCGATTGATAACTTGAAAGCCCTTATTTGGCTAAAAACATTGCATATTTTACCTTGACCTTTACACGTTTTGTACAGATTATTGTAGTTATGTAATTGAGCAAAAACAATGTTTTGAGAATTGCCCGACATAACATGATCCGTAATATTGCTTTTCTTTGAATCTTGATGAGTTTTTGAAATTTGTCGAATTTAGAAATTAGATTGTATGTTTTGGTGCTTAGGCGCCTGCATTTGTATGATAAATACGAGAGAAGCGAGTTTGATAGGAAATCGGACGCGACAAATTGTAATCTTGCAACTTGAGTTCTAATTGTTTGCTCGAATAAATAAATTTTGATTTTATTCACCTTGAGTAGAAACGATTTCACTTCATTGGAATTCAAGTTTACAAAATTTTGATTTTATTAAACACTTGAAATTTTGGCCTATGAAGCGACCAACCAAACAACATCTCGGCCTGGCTGGCCCATGAAAGCTTGACCAACCAAACAACATCTCGGCCTGACTGGCCCAATGAAATAGCCAACCAAACACCCTATCTTGTATCTACTCATTTGGTGAACTTAGCACAGATGACTCGTGCGGAGACGAGCTAGCCTCATCTGAAGAACCAAACACACCCTACAGTGGGAGGCGCTCAGGAGGTTTATCGAGTGCTTTGCTTGCTTCTCGCTTTGGGCGTCGGGCACCAAAACAAGCGCTAGGAAATTGCACTGCCGAGCAAGATCAGCAAGATCATCCACCTTTGATTTCTTCAATCCAACGGTCTATTTTTCATTCACCAATTCCAGACACAGACTTCCAACCAAATAACTCATTTTCAGGTTTGCCTGGCCAGGCAAAAATCATCTACTTTCCAGATTACCTCCAGGCACCATTTTTTCTCAGGCATGAAATCCAGGGCACCAACCAAACAGACCCTAAATGCCGCTCCGGCTCTGCGAGAGTAGCTCGCCAACGGCAGTGGACGCAAGGCAAAGAAGCGCAAGGCAAAGCACCGGAACGACACGCGGCAAAACTGGATTAAAAGAAATTCTCGTGAAACGTAGGCAGGCCTCGAATTCTACCGTCCTCAATAAGAGTAATAATATTGGTTAGAGCTGTGAGTTTCAGCAGATATAGATTTTATTAAAACTAGATAGCAGCGGCGCTATTAAATTTTGGGGAGGGAATGTGGATTAGAGTATCTACAATAGTTTGTTTCTTAGCTTGTTACTAAGAGGAGAGAGAGTACTCAATCTAATAAAACGAAATAAGTCTTCCAATAGATTGTTTCTTGAACTTGTGTCTAAAACTTTAATTACTACAAGTGTGCATGATTCTTGACGATCAATAATGAAGTACAACTTTGTGGGCTACATGTTTTAGATCATTTATCATATCAATAATAAAGTCGGGCTGCACAAATGATCTGATGTATATTTTGCTTTAAGACAGCAGGATCCACAAAACACGTTTTTAGGTAACAAGTAAGTTTCCAATAGAGTATTTGGTTGTTTCTTATATCTTGGTATTAACAATTTGCTAGTTTCTTCATCTAGAAACAACTTCACCTTCTCTCCTCACCTTCTCTCCTCCACATCACCTAAATGCTGACGTGGCAATACCTTAGTAACAGCAGACGTGGATTGTTGTAGATGCTCTTAGAGATAACTAGTGAAGAGATAGATATTGAAGAACATCCAATAGTCACTGAGAAATCTGGAGACGGGGAAGTCCACTTTGACTCTTTGAATGCTCGTGGAGGTGGAGATTATCAGAAGGCCGACACTTGAGATCCAACGGATGGAAGGTATCCCCTTGGGAGGAGATGTGACTATACATTACGGGTTTTCTTACTGTTTCTCTTGGATGTAACGTAAGGAATTTAGCGTATCGTAATTCCTAAACTAGCCTCCTTAGCATCAGAATTTCATTTTTGGCCCCCTCCTAGCACCTGCTGCCGTCCGGGACGGCAACAACTCACTTACTGCGGCCCGATATCTGCTTGACACCTAAATCTTTGCCATCACGTCTGGCGACATCAAGATCTTGCCGTCGAACACAACGGCAACAAAGTCTTTGTCCTTGAGCACAGTAGCACCTTACTGCCCTACCACGCCACATGACTCCCCTTCGCGCCCGCCGCCCAGCCCGCACGCGTCGCAGCGCGCGCCACCGCGCCGCTCGAGCCCAGTGGCGTTGCCTTTGGCGCCCTCGCGCCGGTGATGCATAATCGGCGGAGCATAGCGAGCATTTCGGCGATGCCATTTTCGATTGCAAGCGAGAGAAGAAGAAAAGAGCGAGAGAAAAGATCTCGCGGAAGAGAAGGAGAAGGCAACGAGAGAAGTTGAAGTTCGCTCGATTCTGGAAGTTGTGCATCGTCTTGTGAGCACCTAGAAAAGGTAAGTGTCATTAGCATCCGGCTATAGTTTTAGCAATGCGATTAGGATATAATTAGATGATTTGTAGTTTCTTATTGTAACTTGGCGAGTAGTTATAGTTGTGTAGTCGGTGTATTTTGACTTAGTGTTGGGACATAAAATTAGAAGACTTAGTGTGACTATACGTAATTAGAAGACTTAGTAGTTAGCAATGTGATTAGCGATAAATAGTTGACTTAGCGGACTTATTATTGTTAGTGTTGTAAATTAAATAGAGTTAGCAATGTAACTTCGGTGAGGATATAACTCGGGGAGAAGCCTTGGAGGAGGAATGGGAAGGAAAGAACGATGGGGAAGGAAGGATGGCGACTAGGATATTTGGTGGTGAGGAGATAAGGAGAGATAAATGGAAGGATTAGGTGAGGAGAAGATTAGAGTAAGAGGATTAAGTAAAGGGAAGGATTAGGGAGGAGATTAGGTGAGAAGGGGAAATTTAGGAAGTAGCAAATTAGTAATACTATTAACAGTTTAGTAATAACAAATCTAATTAGGAACTAGTAAAATTAAATATCGACGCGGTGTATTTTTTTAGACCAACATATTTAATTAAGCCGCGTACGAGTCAAATAGCAGTAGGCCGACAATAGAGGATTAGTGCGGGATAAATAAAATGTAAAATTAATCATAGTATATATAAGAAAATTAATCGCCAATAAAACTCACTAGATTAATTAAATAATCGCGGGCATTAGGAAATATTTTAAGACTTAGTAGTTAGCAATGTAAAATTATTGACTTAGCAGACTTAGTAGTTAGCAATGTGATTAGCCAGTAATTAATTGAAATAGAGTCAATGACGGTCGGGTCCCACCGAGCGTGTGGTCCATGGACTCTTGACCAGGCATGTTGACCTTCGGTCCATGCACTATGCCATGGACCGAGTGAATGACAAACGGGCCCCACTGTCAGTAGGCTATTAATTTTGAAATTAAATGAAAAGAATACTATGCAGTAGACCCCGCATGTCAGTGGTAGAGACTAGGTACCTTGGGTATAAAAAGTTTTAAATGCATTAGGAAATTATGAAGTGATTTATTTTTGCACTTTAATTAGAACAAGTTAAAAAATTCACAACTATTTGAAATTAACTCCAATTTTAGTGAAACCAATTTTGTTGGTCTTCTTTTTTATTGTACTTTAGCTTAGAACAAGTTTGAAACTTGTTAGTACCCCAAAAAAATTCAGAATTGGAATTAAATTCGGTTAGGAATTATTTTTACACTAGAAATTAAATTAACTTCAATATTTCGTCGAAAATTCATATAAACTGCAATTGAGATGAATCAATTTTTGTTGGTCATGAAATTTTATTCCGTAGATAACCATGTAATTTTTATCTCCACTAGTATTCTGTAATTTTTCGCGAGATGTTTAAATAGAAATAGAATTGAACATGCAACAATGTAATTTTTTTATGTCCAGTACTATATTAGATTATGAACAAATTACAGAAGTGTCAGGAACTTGAACCTAAAATTTCAAAATATTCCGAGCATTGCATATTAGTGGTTTGATATGCACCTGTGTTAGGTATTTCATGGCGGAGATTCAAGATCTGTTCGTGTTCCACGGGGACGCTCTCGTACACGATGGGCCGTACGGGGCGGACCCGTCAAATTGTGGCCGGACCATGATCCGGGCGCCGGGTTTGAAGGACATGAGCCTCTCGGAGCTAAGGCGATGCGTGCGTTCCGCGTTCGATCGCGCCACTGCAAGGAAGAAGCTACGCATCGAGGTGTTGTATGCCTCAGTGGTGGGTGGTGCAGACGAGATAGTTTGGCAACTTATGAAGGTGACAAGTGACGCTTCATAGGCCTATTACATGGAGGCTGTTTGCAACCCTGCTGTTGTGATATATGCACGGTCGATGGTCTATGTTCGATTAAGTGGACGGCGTGGGGACATCTAGCATGTGTGGTTCGGTGAAAAGCTTTGGTGAGGAGAACTGCGTTGGTCTCGGTGTTGGAGGAGGCAGGCGAGGAAGTGGGTGATGGAGACCTAAGGCGTCGCCGACAACTTCGAGCCCAACGAAGGAGTGGAGAGATGGTGGGCGGCCGTATTGATTGCCACGAGTACTTGGCCGACCAGGCGGAAGAGGTGGAAAGTGAGGAGGAGGACGTGAAAACAACTAGTTCTGAAGACGACGAAGGCGGAGAAGCTGCACGAGAGGTGTAGTTGGTGGTGTTGTGACCACAGACATTTCTTATGTCTCCTCAAGATTGGGCGATGTTGCAGCGACCGTTGGTTACGCCTGACCAGAGGGGGCAGTAGGGGTTCAATGAGGACACCTGCTCCTAGGGCGGCGCTTCCTAACAAGGCGCCGCTTGACATACTATTGCTAGATCGCCATTAACATTGGTGGACGTATCGGTGCAGAGGTCAAACCCAACACCTACATCGTTAGGTGTGTTAATGAATCTGTCTTTGGCAAGTTCCGTGCTTGTGAATGTTCCTGGCCGCGACCACGGGCTACGGATAACAGTCTTTGAAGAACCACACATGCGAGCTAGTGAGCGCTTCAAAGGCATCGCAACATAGCGTCCTCGTATGTTGCCCGGCTGATAAGCCACCTAAATCCTTTGGAGATGTATCCATTTCGCCAAAGCTCCTCTTGGCGGAGGTTGCCAATATGGTAGGGTTAGCGATCGGCTACAAGGCGGCATGGCGGTAAAGCAGAAGGTCGTGGAGCAAATGTTGGCACATTCGAAGAGGCTTACAACTTAGTCCCAAGGATCTTGCATCAAATCGCACAACCAAACCACAGGACATACATAAACAAGTTTGATCGGGTGCACCGAGCGGAGGAGCCCAAATTGTTTTGTTCTTGAAAGGGTCTTCGGGCCTTGATCGAGCGATCGAAGGGTTCAAGCATTATCGTCCGTCTTGATGATGGGCGACACCTTCCTATGTGGGAAGTACAAGGTACCATCCTCACTAGATTTGCGGTGATCGAAACGACCGATTACTCCCGTGGCCTTTGCAATTGTTGAGAGTGAGAACAACGATGGTGGTGTGGTTCTGTCAATGTGAAGCGGCGGTGGTCCAAGACTACCGGATGTGTGTGTCATCTCGGACCGCAATCTTTGGAGTTCTTTGTCGCGTTGAGCATGATGCAAAACGGGACGCAACCGCTGTTCTAGTGGAATGATATGAAGAGCCGTTGGTGCATGAGGCATCTCGCGAACTTCCACACAAGGTTTGAACAGGACACGATGAAGATGTTCAAGAAGCTCTGCAAGCGAACCAAAGGCGAAAGTTCGATGCGGTGTGGGGACAGCTCGATGAGGAGAGCGGGAAGCATCTAAGGAACTCGGCAGACGCCGAGGCAGGGGCAGCGGCAGGAGGGTCCGTGAGAGTTGGAGAGTTCACACGATTGGGTTAACTTCGCCGCACCGACTTGGAGAAATGGTCCTCTTTGCCACGACACGGTGGTGCAAGGTGCGGGATCATGACGACCAACATGTCGAGGTGTACAGCGGTGTTCTCAAGGGTGTCCGATCCTTGCCGATCAACTGCGATCATGGAGGAGAGCTAGAACCGTCTTGTCGGGTACTTTGTTATGAGCCATGATGGCCAAGAAGCATTTGGAGGATGGGAAGCAATTCTCAAGTAATGCACGCGTACATGGAGAAGAAGATCAAGAAGGCTCGTTAGACGTTCGCATACCATGGATGGCGTCGGCGAAGTTCGAGATTATTTCGGGAGAAGTATGTGATGGGTCACGCTAGAGGGGATCGTAAGCAGGTCTGCACGATTGGTGACGAAGCATCGTGCACCTGCAACAAGCCATAACTTCTCCACAAACCATGCTCCCATGTGTACGCGGCGTGGCGCCAGGCCTCGGAGCGTTACATCTCCGAGTACTACGACATCCACCACCCATATGGCACTTGGAGTGCCGAGTTCTATTCGTATGGCCTAGACATGCACTATAGGGACCTCTGGCCGAGGCAGGTGAAGTGGGTGCCAAACGACGCACTAAAGCACCACGGCCTTGAAGACACCGATCCACGACGATTGAATGACATGGGCGACGGACCCAATCACGAACAGCAGGTTCGCCACCCGGATGCGGTATGCAAGATGGTTAGCCACTCCGGCGGCATTGCCGAACAGATCTAGCACAAGCAGTGCACCGTAGCGACCAAGATATAATTACTAAGTCGCGATGTTGCATACTTAGTTTAATGGCTTGTATGAGTTGTATCGTTGTCAAACTATGCCTTTCTGTACGGACGTAATGTTATGTTATCTAGGTCATATGTTAACTCATTATGGTCATATATACTGTTATGTTGTATGGGTGTGTATATGGTGTTATTCACTTTGTCTTACATTCTATTGTGATATGTTTCGCTTTCTTTTTTTCTGTGCCATACATTCTATTTTATATGCGGACTAACGTGTTGTTTCTCTCTCGGCAGGAGATGGCACAGCCTCTAGTTGATGGCCCGTATGAGCTACTCGACGCACGTTGGGTTGGGCGACACCGATGCCGAACCTGGTCGTCTGGCGTCGGCCCTTCGAGCCTGGTCCTGAGGGCCCCTAGAGAGAGGTGGCCTCTTGACGAACGGTATGTCCCAAGACTGCTGGACACCGGTCTCCTGCCCATTGCCCGCATGTTGGACGTACCGCACGTGTTTCAGTTTGACGCGGCACTCCTATCTGCACTCGTGGATCGTTGAAGACCAGAGACTCACACCTTCCACTTCCGGTGGGGGGAGATGACCGTAACTCTAGAGGACGTAGCTATGCTTACAGGTCTACCGCTGAGTGGTCTTCCAGTAGTGCCACCTCCAAGGCGACCAGACTGGAAGGTGTGTGTATGGTTGAGAGATTCGGTCACCCGATTGCAGACAACATATCGGGTGTGCCACATTCCTTACTGCGGGAGTACATGACTTGCCCCTTGTATGCGCCTGTCGAGGCAGTTAGGACACACTTCCTCGCGTACCTTTTGTTCCTGTTCGGATGGATCTTGTTTCCTACGACTCAGGGAGACTGCGTGTACCCAAGCTACATCCATCTCGCAGAGTCTTTGGTGGACGCTCATCCCGACGAGGTGCCACAATACAGTTGGGGCTCCGCAATGCTTTGTGCCACTTACCAAGGGTTGTGCAATGCCACTTAGTGCTGTACAGGTGGGGAGCCAGTCCTCGTGGTATGCTACACACTGCTGCAACTATGGTCACGGGAGCACTTTCTTGTTGGCCGGCCGTATTTCGGAGAAGGGTGCACCCTTTCGAGTTGAGCGCCGAGCTTTACGGTAATACTAGAGGCAACGACCCCGTCGATGGGCCTACAATGGGAATGCGTTGGACACACTTGCCACCCTAGGTTGGGCTAGAGAGAGACCGAGGCGTGTGCACCCTGAGTTCCACAACCTATTTGAGACTCTACACGAGGACGAGGTCATCTGGTGGCCATGGACTGCACAGTTCCTTGTGGAGACGGCCCCCTACAGATTATCCTCGCAGTGCACTCGGGGGCAGGCAGCGCCGGTTGACGACATGCCACCTGGTCTTCTCCCACATGGTCGAGCCGTATAATCCACAACGGGTCATGAGACAGTTTGGCCTTTACCAGGAGGTGCCACTGCCGCCAGGATGACCTCTCACTGAGAAGGCCCACTGGTATGTCGTTTTTCGGTATCATATTAGCCGCATGTCTGACTTACATTTTCTAACATCTGAATTCAATTGCAGGCAAATGAGGAGAGGCCGAAGGAGCGCGGATCGGAGGAACCGATGGCCAGTGGGCGGCGTTGTGGGGCGAGAGGCGGCGGCGAGCGTGGTGCCACGAGTTACGAGGCTACACCATCTAGACGTATGCTGCGTACTTGCAGTGGTACGTTCCGCGTTCTAGGTGTAGGCTTACTGGGCCAGCACCACAACGTCCAGTGGAGGTCATGCAAGATGCTATTGTACTAGCAGGTTCCAACCGTCATTGAGCGGTACGCCAGGACGAGACGGTAAAACATTCTTCGTACAAATTTCATCCAGCAACACGTTTCTAACTTACTATGGGTTTCCTTGCAGTACTACCGCCTTGATTGTATCAAACATGAGGGTTTAGAAGCTCTACGCCGTGGTCGCAATAGCACATTTGATCGCCTCCTACATGCGGTGCGCGCCATGACCGAGGACACGAGGGCTGCAATTAGGACCATAACTTGTGGTCGCCAAAGCGACGTTCATGTACAACATCGTGGACACCGAGGGCCACCCTCCACCCCCTCCACCCTCAGCACCTCCCTTGGCACCTCCCTCAATACCACCCTTCGTACGTCCGTCACACTCTGGAAGTCGTCCAGACTCTGATCGCTTCGACCTCGGCGCCTCGGGCCCTGAGTTGTTGTTATCAATACTTGTCCATGCACTCTTTTCGAACGTATCTGGCATAACCATTTGTTCTTGCAGCACTTGAGAGGGGACAACACTTTTGTTCAGCCGTCGTCGTCACGGAGGGAGGCGCAGCACTTGCAAGGGGACATCACTCCGCTTCAGCCGTCGTCATCACGGAGGGAGGTGCAGCATATGACTTCCTCGCCGACGCGACGCTGTTCCACTGTACACATCGACCCTTACTTGCCGTGGCCGAGGCAGCGAGTTGGGATCATTGCGCGTGGCATTGAAGAGCATGTGCGAGGCGCGACCGATGGCTCGGTGAGACGCGCAAGGGTACCGTGCGGACATTACGGCCGCAGGCGGCCAAGAGGATCCTCGTCCACACAACAACCTACTCAGGTACGCTTTAACGTAGTTACAGTAATTTTTCCATTACATAAACCAAGGACTAACTCACCAAGTGCCATTCCAGCAGGATGAGCACGAGTGGATCGACAGACTGCTCAGCTTTGAACAGGACACCTACACTACGACGCCTCCCACACAACACCCCTACTACGGCTTACGAGACGTATGCCACTCCCCTGACAGGTTCACCTTCCCTAAGGATCAGCTACGCCGTCCTGGCAAGCGACGGGACGATGTACCATAAGTAATGTCATGGTCGTATAATGCATGTTATGTAATATCATTGTGTATTGTGCCATTGTGATTTATGTAGTGCCGATTGTGCGATATGACATTGTGATTTATCGACACAAAATGTTCTCCGAAATATTCAGTACAAATGACAACTCGGGCCCGCTACCATGGACGCTGAAATTACCTTCAACGCTGCCACACGATTCCTCCTCGGGCCCGCTACCTCGTGGGCGCTAATTTTATTCAACAATTGCAATTGACCGCATGCTATATATGGATGCTTTGGTCGCCATTCACCTCACTCTTCATTTCCCCTCTCCTTTCTTCCGGTCTTAGATGGGATGTCTTGACCTCATCTAACTTTCGAGTGGCGGAACAATTACAATCACTGCGGCAAAGAATGGTTTGCCCTTGTTGCGATGATCCGGTGAATGTTTTCACCGCATACGCCAACTGAATCCATCCCGAGTGTTCATGAAGTTTTCAAATCTTACGGTAACTTGCACCTAATCAATTCCATTGAAGCTTGACATGTTGTTTTTTTTCACTTGAAGCCGCAATTCTTTTTGAGCACAACATATCGGTTTTGGCGTTGGGGGATGTGAAGCTGTCCTAGTGGTTCAAGATATTACAATGCAAATTGCAGCCTTGCAAGATGACTCTCGTGGTGTTCTTTGCATTTAGTCCGATAAGCTTGACCCTCGACCCTGTGAGAATGAAGAGAATAGACTTAAAAGACTAGATGAAAGGATGGAAAGAGTTGAGAACTTGCTTCAAAAATTAGTTAAGCTAGTTAGTTTTGCGGTCTTTCTTCTATTATTTCTTCTTGTTGCCAAGTAGAAGTTCAGTTGTAATGAGATTTAATGTCCACTCTTTATCTATGCATCGCAGTTCGTCATGAATGAGAATAAATCAGTAACATTATCTACCCATCAATGAGTTTGTTCAATGCATATCGACGCCTATAACTTAAAGCACACGACACATCGATACAACATGTCAACTCGATAAAAGGCAACCGCAATGACGCGTCCACCATTTAGTTACATGCTTTAGAATAATGAACATAAGTGCGTACAGAAGGGGAGACTACAGAGGTACAAGCTTCTCCGCCCGTGCCTAATGGTACAAGGTGCCTCTCGCTACCCACATAGAGTCTTCTCTAGTTGGGCGCCTCGGACGTGGCTGGCCGTCGTTGTAGTGGTACACACATATGCAGCTAGGGTTGGCGCAGCAGCATGTGGGATCATAGGAACTTTCTATGTTCACGACCTCCTCGTTGCCCCTCTCGTGCTGCATCTGTTGGCGGAGGTCATCATTTTGCTCCTTGAGATCGTCAATTTGCGCCTCCAAATCAAAGATTCAGTTCCACAATATATCCACGTGCATCTAAACATGTCGTTCATGGGGAGGATTGATTCAGCGGGTAAAGTTGCATTTCACCATCTGCTGGAAGGGACGGTTAGTATGGAGGATGTATTATCAGTAATATGAACAAAACTATTTACCCCAGAGTATGGGCATCGGAAGAAACGCTGTCCGCCATCGAAAGGGCCGTCTATAACCTGCACGATAGTGTCCTCCCTGTGTCCGCATTTCGGCCATACCAGTTGAGCACGCTTATTTGGCATCAACCGGTAGTTAGGGCCGAAGTCCTCCCTCCTTTCCAGGAGAAGGTCTGGCTTCGGCGACCTCGGTTGGACTGGTCCCTGGGCGTCTGCCATCGTATGTTACTGTACGACGGAGAAGGTTCTTCTTCGTACGGTTTCAAGGGTCAAGTGGTTCTACTTTCAGAGCGTGGGGCGTGTATTTTATAGCCCGCAGGGCTAACAAAGCGGGTAATGTATTACCTTGCTTTGCACAGTGACAAGACCACACAGGCTAGCTTTGCGCAGTGACAAGACCAAAGGAGACAGCAAGGCAGTGATAAGACCAAAGGAGACAACCTTGCGTAGTGACAAGACTAGACGAGGCAGCTTTGCGCAGTGACAAGACCACACGGGCCAACTTTGCGCGTTAATAAGACCACACGGGCGACTTTGCGCGATGATAAGACCATGAGCGCATAGTTTTGCGCGGTGACAAAACCACACAGGCAGCTTTATGCGATGACAAGACCACAGGCGGCTACGCACGGTGATAAGACCAAAGGAGAGCGACTTTGTGCAATGACAAGACGCGCGGGACGACTTTGCTTGTGATGATAAGACCAAAAAGAAACTGACCTTGCACGGTGACAAGACAGACGAGGCGCTTTGCGCGATGACAAGACCACACGGGTCGACTTTTATGCGATGATAAGACCAAAGGAGACGACTTTGCACAGTTTAGGGTTTAGGTTTAGGGTTAGGCTTTTCAGATCGACTTGCCAACCCTGACCGCCTGGCCAGTTTTTTAGACCGAAAAGACAAGACTCTGCAAAGAAAGACGTGACAACACTCTGCTTCACTAGCATTTCAGACCGATAAGACAACACTCTACAAAGCAAAACATGACTTCTCTTTGCAAAGTAAGACGTGATAACACTATGCCTCCTCAGCTTTTTAGATGGACATGACAACACTCTACCTCCTCAGCTTTTAAGAACTAAAAGACATGACTCTGCATGAAATTAACCACACCATGCCAACCATAGGGTTTATAAAAGGGGGTTGAACCAAACCCAACACTAAACAACACTACACAACAGATACCCAGCTATGGACTCTTCGGCAAACTTCTACGCGAGGATGTTGCAGAAGCGCAAGTGGCTTGCGCAGAAGAGGAAACAGCAACAATACCCAGATTTTTCAATGAAAGATGCTCAAGTACCACCACATTTTCTGATCCCGAAGTGTGTGTGCGGTGAACCGTAGAGATCATTGATCTACACCCGACACCGCCACGGGCGTACTACGTCGGGCACCACCTCGTAAGCATTTCTTTTTGGCGCATCGATTTTCCTCTCCTAACGTTGAATTCCTTAAATTTTAACTTCATCCCACGTAATGGCGGCCGAGATCGTTGCCACTTCTTCGATGGATCGGCGGTCGAAGATGTGCTGACGGGGCATTCATCAATGATACATCTTTGAACTACTCGGTGCGGGCGAGAACCGTGCGGTGAAAACCTTACGTGCAGACCTGTTGAGGAGGCACCGAAGGAGCCTAGTACTCGCCCGGGCGTAATCTATATCAACGACGTGAGTTATGAAGAATTTACATCCTTATTATGTTTTTCACTGTACGGTGTACTTACATCATAGAATCGAAGGACATGGATAACTTCGACATACCAGCCCGACGTGGACAGTCCCGTGACAAGGGCAAGGGAAAGGCTCATGTGGCTGAGCTCGGCTGCCACAGCGTATCTGGTCGCACGGGCGTAATCCGTATCCACAACGTGAGTTGTGAAGAATTTACATCATTCTTACGATTTTCACTATACGGTGCACTTACATAATAGAATCGTAGGACATGGACGACTTCGACATACCAGCCCGACGTGGGCGGTTCATAACAAGGGCAAGGAAAGACTCATGCGGTGAGCGGCCGCCCTGGCGTATCCGATGCGCCAGCGTAATCCGTATCGGCAGCGTGAGTTATGAAGAATTTACATCCTTCTTACGATTTTCACTATGCGGTGCACTTACATCATGGAATCGCGAGGACATGGGCGACTTGACATACCAGCCAGCGTGGGCGGTCCGTGACAAGGGAAGGGAAGGCCGACGAGGAGTTCAATCTTGAGCTAGCAAGGAAGGAAAATGGCCTCGGTCCACTTGATGAGGTCAGTCATTACGTAGTAGTCCCCGTCCTACCCCCATATTTTTACTATCCCTAAAGGCATGTATACTTATATGGTTGGGATGCTTGTGTCATGATGTACCATAGTAGTAGCGAGGATGACTAAAGCAATAAGCGAACCATCATGCCATGTCACTCGAGTAGCGATGCTTCTATCCGCGGACTCTAATGTAGTTACGGTTCCGTGTCTCGCTAAGCCATCAAAGCAAGCCTATATTGCAAGTATGCCTCTTCTAGTGGAATCCCGAAAGAACCATTCGCACCGACATCGAATCCTCCATGTTTTAGGGCATCTTCATAATCTGTGGCGTTCTCGGCCCTTCAATCATATTCTGTATAATCTTCATAAAGTACTTCATCGACTGCCTGGCTATATACGCGTATACGTTCAGACGACTTTATCGAGGAGAGACTCCAATGGTACTAGTGCCTTTTTATCCCACTTCTAAAAGACAACAAGTATTTCAGCAGCCAAAGTTTGCTTGGATGACATCCTCAAGGTTATACCTCGTTTGATATGCTTATCAATCATCCTTTCTCAGAACGAATAAAATAATACAAAAATTACAGAAGCAACAACACTATGACAGGAGGCTCCACAAAAAGTTTTGTAATTTTCTAAACTCATTTCCTATATTTTGAAATTACTACAAACAACGCTGAAACCGCGACAAAACCCTGATTTTGCAGAAAAGAAAACCCTAATTTACAAACCTCGGTGCCCATATTTCTTAATGAATGTTTTTTTTTACAAATATCAGTGCCTGTTGAAACCTTAATTGAAATGACTGAAAAAAATTTCGTATTCGTACAAGCGCTAACCCAAATTGGAAACCCTAATTCTATCCCGCTGGAAACCCTAATCTTTTTTTTTTCATTTCTAGAAACCCTAATCTTTTTTTGTTTTCTTCGAAGCAGCGCGGGGGGTGGCAAGGTGTTGCCGTCGTCGTCGGCAGCACCTTGCTATTGCTTTCAGGGCCGGCAGCACCTTGGCTGCTGCCAACGGCGACGACATTAGGTGAGTTGCTGCCGTCCCAGATGGCAGCAGGTGCTAGGAGGGGGCCAAAAATGGAATTCTGATGCTAAGGGGACTAGTTTAGGAATTACGGTGTGCTACAGGGCCAAAACAGTCCAAAATTCAAATTTTCATGACACACATCGACCAAGAAAGCACTAAATGATCGTATATAGACTCCTATTAAATGGAATGTCACAATCGCTTGATATCTTTCAAAGCATTTAACCAAGAGTAAAAAGGAAAAATTACAATAACTACATGCTAGATCCTTCGATGAACAAATATATTGAAACGAGTGCTCCGAGGCTATGAACAAATATAGCGAAACGAAGAGGCTATTGTTTTTTGAGTTTTGAGAGAATGACATAGTTTCTTAAAAGAGTAAAATGTATTTTAGGTCACTAAAGTTGTCCAGAGCAATCAAGTAGGCCCCTAAACATATAAATTGTTGTAGAATATGCGGTTTTAGCAAACTTTCAAAATTAATTCCAGCAAAATTAAATAACATTAGAGCATGATTCCAGCATAATATAAATGACCAAATTTGCATATAATCATGTAATTCTTCCAAGACATTTAAAACTAACAATATGCTCAAATCATACAACATGTGCACAAAAGAAATCAGCATAAAGCTAAGATTAGTCATATTGATATTGCTCTCAGAAAAAGAGATGCACAAAGATTTTAACCTTTGCCTTCTCAATACTTTAGTCTCTTCTCAATACTTTAGTCTATACTCTTTATTAATTAAACATGACCATACAGATTCAAAAATTTGAGCTCTAACCAATACTTTACTAAACTGTCAAATGACCTCAAAATCATAAGATCACAGAGTAAACTTTCGGTCAAACAAGGAACCAAAGTTGATCATACACAGAACTTCATGTTACCAACAGGACTTGAAAAAAACTTAGTGTAACTGAATACAATGCACAAGATTAGCAAGCCTGCTACTTGGACAATAGAAGAACAATCGAACAGGACTGCTAGTAATCACGAGAGCCAAAAAGCTATACAACTAGTTCCACTTAGAAATGATAGATTGACAACAAATCAAGATGATAGTAGTAAGAAACAAAGTAGAGCTAAAAAATGAATTGATTATCAGTTCAATTTCAGTATTAGACCATTATCATCACAGAGCAGAAAAACAAACCCACATATATTTCTTTGCAATATATCTTCTAGTACTAGCCACAATAATCAATCCAATCTCAAATCAAATATTTCAACTAGCACAACACATATATAAATGCAAAGTGAAATGAAAATGAGTAACAGAGATACTCAGTGAAAAATAAAGCCACTGGGAAGAACCGGCCAAGGCACGTCGATGAGATGCTGTCTCAGAAAACCTAGCGTCTTGCTGTGCCACGTAAAAAGACGAGGTTGACGGAGATACAATGCCAATCTTTGCACTTCGGGACACACCGACGCACAAAGTTGAGGTACAGGATATGCCACACAAGACAGCAAGAACACACTGGCCATGTGTGTCTCACCACCGAGCTCCAAAGAACTGAATACTCCCTTCCAGATCAGGATCAGCAAGAAACAGCCGAAAGCGAACTTCAAGTGCAACAATCAAATGCACAAGGAGAAGCTCCGACCTTGCCACCACCGGCAATGATTCAACTAGTCAGAGCAGTAGCTCCAGAAAATTCAAATCAAAGTCAAAAATTAGAAAAGGAACAATCAAGATTGGGAAAACTCTCTCAAAATTTTCAGGCCCAGAACTCAGGAAAAGACTCTGGCTTTTTAAGAGGAAGAGGAAGCGAACCAACGCCCGGTTGCCACGAATGGCCAAGCCCGAGATGCTCGGCCGCTTGCTTCTCCAGCCCGCCATCTCCTCCATCCTCCCCCCAAAATGCGCACACATGAGAGGAAAGAAACCCAGTCCACTCGGTAGGCACAAGCCAACTAGAGACAATGTCTACAGTCCTTATCTTCTTTTGCCTCACACTGAAAGGTGGGCCCATCCACTACCTTTTCTTTTTTCCATTCCTCAAATTGAGAAATGTAATACCCCGAATATCAATTAGGAGAATGTTATTCAGAGTGGGAAGTTTATTCAGTTTTTGTTAGCAAATGCATTAAAGATTAGAGAGAAACAACTTATATTGGAGAGACAATTACATAAAAATTCAGGAATTTGGAAGTGTGGGCCTTGGGCTCTCGGTCCTTTGCTTCTTGGCCCTAAGTGGGCCGGCCCACCAGGGTTAAAAAAGGGGGGGTGCCCTATTGCCCTAACGCTGGCTGCCTCCTCTTCATCCCCATGGAGCAGCCGCCGCCTTCCCATTTTTCTCCTCCTTGCGCCGCCGCACAAGGCCCCAGCCCAGCTCCATCGCCTGTGGCTCCTACCCGATCGCATCCCCCTGCCGCTGGCGTCGCCCCGGTTGCTCCCGCTTCCCCTACGGCATCTCCTCCCTCCCCTTCTCACCTAGTGTCGCCTCCATTTGCTCTCGGCATAGCCTAGGGCAGCCGACGCCAGCATTGCCAGTACCTGCGCGCCCTTTGTGTCTCTCCTGCGCACCACTTCTTGTGCCCTTGTGGCCCGGCGTCTTGCGCCTCGGTCGCGCTTGCTTCGCCTTGACTTTGCACCACCTCCACCGTGCGCCTCCCCAGCTCTTGCCTCCTATGGCTCGGCCGTTGTCGGTTCACCCACGACCGCGTCCTCCTTGGCGCGCACATGCCCGGCTTCGGTTTTGGTCGGCAGCGGCGCGCTGCTATGCTTCGACCCGACCGCGCTCCTCCTCGGCGGTTGGATTTAGCGCCTCCACGGCTCCCTCAGCGATAGCGGCAGCGTCTCCAGGCTTTGAGGCTTTGAGCAGTTTGGGGAATTGAGGCGAGGTAAATAGGCCTAACATGTCAAATTCTTCACTCAACTCACCCATGTCAGTCTTTTCCAGATTTCTTTGGCTGTCTTAGTGCGATGCATTAGGTAACAAGAATAAGGAAGTGATGTCATAAAATTATGTCAAGTAGTTAATTGATGAGATCGATTCATTAGCGAGAGATCTGATGATGTTATAAATTGTTGAAGCGAGAGATCTGATGATGATAAAGCAAATGATGTTATAATTGATAGCATAATTATGATTGTTTGATAGTGAGTGCTAGTATTTTGATACATGTTAGCTATGCATGATTGATAATGTGATATGTATGATTAAAGATGGTGAATGCTTGAAAGATGATTAAGTGTTATTCATGTATGTTGCTGTTGCTATACATGTTATTTAAAGTTTGAGAATCTTGTATGTTGATGTTGATATACCTGTTATTGAAAGATAGAGTAATGATGCATATGCACTTTGAGAGCATACTTGAGACTTGGTCACGTGGTGACCAGGTATGTGTATTTGAGGTCCCCGTCATGTAGATGACGGGCTTGTGGTCCCCACACTCATGGAGTGTGGGCATTGAGTAAAGGTCCCCATCATGAAGATGATGGGCTGTGGTCCCTATACTTGAGGAGTATAGGCTCTTGGTCCTTGTGCTAGAGGGCACATGCAAGGGTATACATCGACGGTTGTATACCTCGTATTACCGGTAAAATACGAAAAGAGTAAAAGAGAAAAAGAATGCATTGCACATTTGCATTACATAAAACATGTGAGATGTTTTAGAGTAAAGCTTTGGTATTGGATGTTGATGCTATAACTGTGAGTTTAATGTTTTGTTGTTGGTACTTGTTGAGTCTGTGGGCTCACTCTTGCTTTATTGCGCTTTTAGGTACCATTTGCAGGAACGACATGCATGGGAGGGAGTAGACTTGAGTTGGATTCACACACTGCCACTCATCTCTAAAGTTGATTAAATTGTAGTTCGTACCTTAATAAATGAGTAAATTGCCTAAAGATTGATTATGGTTATGATTCATGCATTGGATTATTTGTAATAATGATGAGTAGTATATTTTGGATATCTTTGGTTATACTTTAGTGGATTAGCATGTCTTGAATGCATGTTGATGATTCTGGATGTTGGAATATTTATTTATGACATATTTAATTGTTGGAACCTCGGTATAGTTAACTATACAAAGGAGGTTCTGCTGAAATTTGGTAAATTGTCTTAGTTTAGATTTTGTTTAATGTTATTTCTTAGTAGCATTCTAGGCTCATGTTGGGCTGGGGTGTTACAAGAAATTCCCAAGAAGGCCCACAAAATACAACATAAATTGCACATCTAGATCACTAATCTTGTTTATGTGTTTCATTATAGGTCTCAAGCATGCCATGTTTGGTTGAGCCTTGATGAGGATCTAATAATCCTCAATTAATTAAGCTATTTATCTGTAATATTTATTATAGATAATCTTTTTTTATACAACCTTCAAAGGTACCCCCTCATTATCAATAACGAGGTAGATTATAAATATCTAGTGGTCGTAAGCTATTCTACGACCACCATGTATGGTTGTAAGTCATCATACTGCCATCTTGTGGTCGTAAGATCTTTTACGAGTACATACTAATCGTAAGTTCTACTACGATCACCTTATAGTCGTAAGCCTGACTACTACCAGGTCAATCACGACCACCCTATGGTCGATAAGGAGCACGGACATGTGGACCAATTGACTAGGGACTACATACACTATGTTTAATTACACAAAGTAGATAATATGTGTCGTTATTCTCTGATATAACTGCACGTATTAATCTCTGTCTCTAGCATAACCGCAAAGCGAACATGGAGTGTTGTCTCTCTGAGAATAACTACCATCAATGTATGCTATTCTTCAACCGTTGAGGCATCTTCTAACATGGACAACTGTCACCCCCTCAAACGCTATATAAAGGATAAAGTCGGTGGACAGAGAAAGAGGAGCGACACAAGCAACAAAACAAACAGAAGTCATTAGTTCTAGCCTTCAGTGACTTCTCTTTTGGTTGTAAGCACAATCAATACAAGAATACATGACTAGGGTTGTTATTCTCCCAAGAGAAGGCCCGAACCTGTCTAAATCCATGTGTCTCATTCTTGTGTAGTCTCGACCAAGGAGGCCCCCTTTTAGCATTAATTTTATAAGTTCAATATTGAAACATCGATAGTTGGCACCGTCCGTAGGAAATTTCTCTCTCCTTTGTTCTTTCAGCAAATTTTCTTTATTCCCACTCTAATGCTACCATGGCTGGGGAGTGAAATGAGGAGAATTGGTTCAATCTGGTAGACTACGCATGACTCAACATGGATGCTTGCTATGACTACGAGCCAAGCATGGTTTCGTCCTATGACAATGCCGGTTCCAAGGATCTTGCACCAGACCCCAAAAATCGCATACCGGACAAGGTTGAGGAGGGAACATTTTCCCCCATAACTATACGCCCAGATGAGGAGGCAGAATCCTCACAGGGAAATGGTCCAAGTGATCATGATCGGAGCAGCCCTAAGGCAAGAACCGAACATGGCGAGGATTCATCCTCCAAATGTTCAACCTCGTCTGAGGCCAACCGATATGACGTGTCAAGTTCTGGAATCCATGATTTCGGGGCTTGACCATCACCCTACCAAGAGTGTGGTCGAACCTGCTGTAGTTGCAGATTCGACCATATCCCCGGAGGATTCACATTCACCTGGAGACGATTATAACCCAGATTCCCCTTCCTGGAGGGGATTGCTCCAAGTCGCAAGGCATTATCCTTCGACTACTCGTCCAGCCTGGAGGAATCGACTGCAAGCGAGGATACCAGCACTCAGGAGGTCTTTGTCCTCCCCTCAGATCCTGATTGTTCTCCAAGAAACGGGACTGGAGTTGCTTCCGATCGATCACCCACTTCAGGCTATTGTCACAATGGCAAGGATTCCTCCGACAACAACCAGGATCTCAACCTTCATGAGCGTGGCAGGCATCCTCGAGGTGATCACACTCTATTGAGGCATGCTCCAGCCAACTAGGATGTTGACGATCCTGATACCATTCGGCGAAGGAGGATTGCAGCCCATGATACGTTGCCTGGGCGCATCAACTACCAATCGAAAACCGCTCGAGAGCTTCAACAGATCAATGATTTGATCGTAAACCTAACTCTGGAGCTTGGCCAAGCACCAGGTTATGATCTCTTCGCGTAAGAGATCGCATAGAGGCTCCGGGTTACCATGACCAGAATCGAGTGCAACCAACAACGTTGCCCCGGAAGTCACACCGAGACCACACCTTTGAACGCCAGCCGTTCGAACAACTCTCCTCGTGGAGGACAACAAGACCATAGGTCCGGTAGATGTCCCAACCACTATGCTGGTCGAAGAAGAAACCCTCCAATAGCTGGTGATCAATGGACTCCTAGGGGAGATGGTCATTCATCGCTTCCTCAAAGAAATCTATGTCAAGAAATGGAGCAAGAGGAGTGTTACCCACGTAGGACTGAGATCTTTGATAGATCAGGCCCATTTACCGCTAGGTATTGTCAGGTACGATCACCTGGTGATGCTAACCCTTCTTTCCTGCTAAGGAGACGTTATGACACCATTACCTAATGTAGGGCGTTTTCATCTGATCTCTGAGTAGTTCGCTAGCCAACTAGATTTCGACTAGCCAACATGGAAAAATACGATGGGTCCCAAAATACTATCGAATTTCTGTAAATCTACACAATCACAGTCTGCGCTACTGGAGGAGACGAGCACGTTATGGCAAATTACTTGCCAACCGTACTCGAAGGCTCTACTCGATCATGGTTGTTAAACCAACTAGCAGAGTCAATCTACTTGTGGCAGCATTTATGTGATCTATTGTTGGAAAACTTACAGGGCACCTACAAGTATCCTAGAAAAGAAGACGACCTGCAACGAATTTGATAACATTTTCACGAGACTTTGGTTTATAAGACGCTTTAGTCAGGTTAGAAATTCAATTCCTAGAGTCTCTGATTCTTCTATTATTAGAGCATTCAAATAGGGAGTCCAGAATCGGATGATCACAGAGGACATTGTTCTCAACCCTCTGGATACTATTGCTAAGCTCTTCAAGATGGTAGACTGCTACTCGACCGCTTCTGAAGCACTTGAGTGGAACCACATGATCAATCATGAAGACAAAGGTACTCGAGGAGCAAGTGAAGGTACCAAGGAGAAGGACAAGCCGTCCAAGAAATCCAAGAGCAAGTCCAAAAACAAAACGTCACGGACGAAGAGCTCGAAGGTGGTCTTAGTTGTAAGTGATAAGGAGCCCTAAAGCTCCAAACTGTATTCCGATCGGGGCAAAGGTAAATGCTCTAAAAGGAAAACTAATAAGCCAAGGTGGTGTCCTTTCCATAAAAAGGAAGGCCATAACCTTTGCAATTGTTGGGTTTTCCAACAAAAACTCAAGAACTATTACTCTGGCAAAGGACCACTTTCTACCCTCAAAGAAGTAGGGAAGACAAGTGGTTGAAAGTAGTCAGAAGATGACGAGGAGATGCCGTACTAGGACCCCAAACACACAATCGATCACATCTACGGGGGGTCATCAGGATATAAGTCACAGTGGTCGAATGCAAGGTAAACTCTATCGACTCTCCTCTTGTCAATAAGTTACCAAAGTGGTCAAAGGTCACCATTTCTTTCGAGAAGGGTGATTGTCTGATCCCATCTGCTCGACCTGTTCATTTTTTGATCATGGTCAGGCCCACCATCAACAACTGTCAGGTTAATCGGCTGTTAGTTGATGGTGGAAGTTTATTGAATATAATCTTTACGAGTGCCCTGGATGAAATGCAAGTTCCTAGGATGAAAATAAGGCCTGTGAGGTACTCCTTTCATGGGATCATACCCTCTCTTCGGCCAAATCTATTGGCCAAGTTTCTCTTCCCATTGCGTTTGGGTCACCAAACAATTTCAAGACGAAGAAAATCTCTTTTGACATGGTCGACTTTGATACGGCATATAATGTCATTCTTGATCGACCAACTCTAGCACGGTTCCTAATGACTGCTCATTACGGTTACCAAGGCCTAAAGATGCCAGGTCCCAAAGGAGTCATCATAGTACGTTGTGATAAGAAGATGGCACTAATGTGCGACCGCAAGTCCCTTGAGATGGTTGGCTAGATACCAACTTGAGAAGCAAAAAATGTGCAACATTTGGCAAAGAACTTGAAGCCAAAAGTTGCACCGAAGCCGAACGACTAAGTCAAAGGCCCTGTTTGGGACAGCTTCGGCTTCGACTTTTTGCCTGAAAAAGCTGGAAGCCGTCCCAAATGGTAGGCTTTTCCGACTGACTTTCTCGAAAGCCAAAAGCCATCTTATATGTGAAAAAGCAAAAGCCGAAACTGCCACGGGGCAGGTTCCCGTGGCTTCCCACCACCCCCTTTCGAATTCCCCCCAACTTGCGTGGTATTTACCCGCTTTTGCCATTCAACAAAACCACCGATCTCCCCCCACACAGCCCCCCGCCTCCCTTCTTCCCTTCTCCCGAGCGCTGCCTGCCCGTCTCTCTTCTTCCCTCCTCCCGAGCGCCGCCCGCCTCCTCCCTGCTCCGGCGACGCCACCCTCCTCCTCCAGTTGCGCCACCGCCTCCCTCCTCCCTGGCTCCCTCCTCCTCCCTCAGCCTCGACCAGATCTGGCACCCACGGGCACGCCGCCCTCCTCCTCCCTCCTCCCCAGCTCCCTCCTCTGCCCGCCTCCCTCCTCTCTCCTCCCTCGGCCTCGGCCTCTTGACTGTTTGTTCATCTTTTTGGTATTTTTGGGTGCAAAGTTCATCCAATTTTGGGACCTGATTGAACGATTGATGGGCATGTTCTTGGATGTGGGTCGCATTCTTTCTAGATTTTGGGATTTTTACCATCCGAGCTATGCTTGCTTCTGTTGGCTCGGCTGTGTTCTGCCCACCTGGGATAAAGAAGTTAACTAGTCTCTTGTGCCAATTGGCATGCGCATTCGATGGCTTGGAATTGGATTGCCTACTTATGGAGTTCTGAGCCAATTCGTGTGTATGTTCATCAGGGCTGCTTGCATTTTCTAGCAATCTCTACCCCTTTTTGGTTCTGTTAAGCCAAAAGTTGTTCAGTTTAGGTGGAAATAGTGTCAGCATCCATTGTTTTTTGTTTCCTTTTTCAGCACTGGAGATTTAGGCACTCAAAGATGGGTTTTTTTAGAGTAAGACATGCCTCCGTTTGGATTCTGTTTGTGTAAAGTTGAGTGAATCTTCTAGCTACTTGCTTCCTGGGGTCTAGTGTGTTGTGTTTTATTGTTGGAGTAATCAGTATGTCTTGCATTTTGTGTCTCCTACAACTTTCGGATTTTCATTTTGAACTGCATCTCATTTGAGACTTGTTTCTGATTTTGAGTCGATTGATGGCTGCAGTGATGGAATCCGAACGTAGCCTACATTTTGCAAAACTCTGCTAACGTTTCTGAAAGTGCATTTCTCTTATTTTCTGGACAATATGTGTGTCCGTTGCGTACTTTGATACTAGTCTATATGGTGCACGTTTTCAAGAGATCTGATGGAGATTTCTTCAATTTCAGCTTGATGTGCAAAATAATTTATCACTTAACTATCAATTAGGTTACTGTGTACCATTAGCTCTCAGCAGTTTGGTTGCTTCACTGGTATTGTATACTTTCAGTTCTCAGTGAGAATGGCAACCACTAGATGAAAGAATGCCAAAATATTTTGGTTGCTTCCAACTAACCTTATCATATTAGTTAGGTTCTTTATTGCATTGCCATTAATCATTGGATTCTTATCCTGTGTATTCCAATTTGAATTTACAATATAGAACAATATGGAACACAAGGAAAGACATTGTTGACATTATGTAGCAAATGTTTTGGGTTGCTCATAATATGTCATTATTGCCAGAATTTTAGTGCTTCTATCCCCTCATCTACAAGAGAAAAGAAAGAAAATAAAAGCATATTGGTCATATTAAGATGCTGGTCGACGCACCGGTGATGGTGTACTCTCCGGCTTCTTACTTGCAGAACTACGTATCGCTGAATTGCTCTCGGCCGGAGTGCTCTTGTTTGGCTGGCTTTTGTTATATGGCTATCCCAGACTGGCTGAAGAACGTGAACGGGTAGCGAACCGTGCATCCTCAATCACTTGGCACTCGGCTTTGCGTGCTTGGTGCAGCAACTCAATCATATCATTGTAGGGATGGTGATTGACAATGCGCTTAACAGCATAATTCATGCCAGCTAGAAATCTCGCCACAGTATGTTCTTCATTCTCACGGATATCAGCATGTATCATGACAGTCTCCATTTTCTTATTATATTCATCAATTGATTTCAAACCTTGTCACAGAACTTTTCAAACAGTGAACGCTTGTAGTGGCGAGGTACAAAACGGGCACGCAAATGCTATTTCATTTGCTCCCAGGTGATAATCGGCAACTCATGGTGCTCCATACGCTTACGGATAAACTACTCCCACCAATGTGTGGCATAATCATCCAAACCATTGGACGCAAGTAATAGCTTCTTCTCATTGGAATAGTTGTTCATCCGAAACAACTTATCAACTTTCAGCTCCCAAGTGAGGTATTCTTCCACATCTGTACCACCTGAAAATATAGGAAGATTAAATTTGGGCTTAGCGACAAAATCCTCGGCGTCGTCGTGTTGACGATGATGCATGTTGTTGCGGTGGTGGGGCTGTCGGTCGTCGTAGTCGTCAACAGGGAAGTCGTCATCTCCCCAGAGCTCGGCCTCATCAGCCCAGCTACGAGGTGCACCGTGCACACCTCCTTGGGCACCCAGTGGTGCGCCTCCACCTTGGCCGTCGTTGCCTCGACCACGCCCATGTGCCTGAGGGCATGCCGTGGCTGCCACCCTAGCATTTGGTGGTACCGCCATGCGACGCGCTTGTCGCTATCGTCGCTCCTCGTCCACGCGAATAGCACGCTCCTCCTCGGTCTCATTGTGCAAAATGGCCAGAGGGCCATGCACACTCGTGTCATCAGCTTGTGTACCCCCACGTAAGTTGTGGTGTGCAAGCATGGTACGCAGCTCTAGGAAGTTATTGTTGATGGCCGTACACAGTTGGGTGACCTCCTCCCCGAGGGTGTTCAGTCCGGTCTGAACTTCTCCAAGCTCATCGTGCATGCCATTGTCACCATCCTTAAGTTGTTTTGTAGCATCTCGCGCAACCGAGTGTACTCTGTCCATGTAACCGGCACCTCCGGATTAGGAGGATTCTCCTCGTGACCTGACATAGCAACAACTCACAAACAACAAGCGAGATTATATGTGGGTTAGTAAAACAAAAATCTCTCTCTACGCTCGCAACTTACGGTCCTGAACACAAGACAAGCTTACCGCTCCAAAGTGAATCAAGGACGGCAAATCGACACTTGTGACAGTGAACGACCTCAACCCGGTAATGTATGAGCGTAACCAAGAGTAAGAGAGTACACAAACGGGTGTATATCTTATGCAAACTGATATTCAAGTTATTGTAAAGCTAAGTAATAATCCAAACTAGAGTATTTTGCCTATGTGCTGATCCAAAAGGTTTAAGCGAAGTGTATGAACGCACATGCAAAGATAAATATGACTTAATGCAAACAAAGGAATGAGCTAGTGGGATGCCATCAGAAATTGCGATGCAACAAGCTCATTTTGCACCAAGTACTAGGAGAGACGCTAGCCAATTGTAATTGAAAATAGTAGGGCACAATATTGCTCAAAGAAAAATGGCTACACAAGCTGAAATAAATATGGACGGGACTGTAGCAGCAAGTAATATGCGCGGTTACTATAGCAAAATCGATTTTAGATTTTTTTTTTCTTCTTTTTCTCTCTTTTCTTTCTCAAAATATGCGATTTTGCACTCTGTTTTTTTATGCTCTTTTTCAATGCCATGGCTCTTTCTATATGCGGTTGCCTTTTCCTTCTTTTCTTTCTCAAAGGCCGAAAGTGTTGTGCTACTTCCTTTGCTTTGCACGCCTCCAAAATTTCAGCAAGTGTAAACGAATAGCTAAGAGTAGCCCAAAGCAATATCAAAAACTAGTCTCAAGATGAAAGGATATAAGTGATGCACAAAGATACCAAAGTGGTTCGGCTGGGCGTGGTTAATTGGCTGAAACTTAATTGGTGTCAACCGGACTCGGAGACAAACTCCCCCAAGTAGAATTCAGATAGAACTTCTAGGAAAGTAATTTCAGACTACCGAATTAACCCAAAGGAAATTGGCCACGTAAACAGCAAGGACTCGGATTGTATCCCGAGAGTTTGTTTTAAGGTGCAACAAACAAGATGGCGACTAGAGTTCAACCAACCATGTTGTTCAGGCTAGGGTTTGCCACCTTCGGCCGGCCTTCTATTCTTCCCACGGCAAGATGCAAAGATGAAACTAGGGTTTCCAATCCGAGCCACACGGCGCACAGCAAGAGAACGGTGCAGCTAGGGTTGCCAAAAACCGAGCCGAACTCAAGCAATGCTTCAAGGAAGGATTCGATTATCTCTTTTTGGGTGCTAATTGAGGAGTTCAATCAGTGATTGTTTTTTTCACAAAGATTAAGCTACACAAAGGATCACACGGATCAGCACTAAAACAAGGACTCTAATGGACAAAAACTTAACTAAACTCACATGAAATAACAGATTGAACTATGGTTTTGGTGTTGCAATTTTCGATTTAATGGACTATAGGACAAAAAACGAATCTAACTACGGGTAAAGAAATTCTCACCTAGTAAACCTAGAATCTGATACCATATGATATGGGAGAGGCCCGATCTTCTCGGTGAGGAACCGTGGATAGTTGATGTGAAGTAGACGATGTCGCTAGCTAAATACTCGCGCCAATGCACGAACCCTCAACTCTTTGGAATACACCCAAAACACACCGGATAATTGTTCGTCGTGAGACCACGAACGACGAACGTCAAGTCCCCAATTCCCAATGGAACAACAGCTTGACCTTGAATTGCAAAAACGAATCAATGGATCGCCTAGTCCTCTCTCAAAGTCCTTGCATGAACTCTGGTTTAGAAAGAATAAACAATAGCTATGTTTCAATTCTTATGCATAAATTGGTCTAACCCAAAAGGCACAAAATACAAGAGTATATATGACCCCTAGGGCCAGCCATAAGTCCTCCAAACCAACTCCAACTCGTCCCTACATGTATTGGACTCAAACTCACACAAAAGGAAAACCTAAGTTTACAGCCATCAGATTGTTTTGGTCATTGTGGCACGACCGTAGGGTTTCTAAAACTGGGTCCTTACCCATTGTGTGAGCCTTGAAATAATCTTTCCAACAAGCATAAGAACACCCCAATCGGACTCTGTATGTGAAAGTTATGACCTTTTTATAATGGGCTTGTTGGGCTGTCCCGAACCGAATCCGAATTGAATTATGAGTTGATTCCGAGTTTGAATTTGGTTGGGCTTGTGGAAGCTCCGAATTGGGCTTGGATTGTTGAGCTTCTCTCCCCTTGCTTGACCCACATGAGCTTCTCCTCCATTGCTTTGGCTCCGGCCTCCCTCTCGGTTCCAAAGGCTTCATAATGTTCAAACCCGAGAATGCACAAAACATTTGCATGAGGTAGTACCCAATTCTCATCAATGACATTAGAAGGTTCATTAAGAAACAAAAGCACCTGTTGATTTAGAAGTTTATCTCTTGCTCTAGTCAGTGGACCAACATGCACTTTTGCACTTGTATTACTTGTAGCTTCACTTATGGCTTCCATCTCAGTATGTGCATCACCACCAATAGGAGAAGATTTATAAGTGTTAGGGATGCCCTCATCATCCTTAAGACATTATCTAATTTTTTTTATGGAGATCGAAACTCCAAAATAATTCAACTTCTATTTTTAATATACAGGTTTAAGCACGGTGACGGAACCCGACGAACTAATCAGACTGATAACTAACAAAAAATCATAACTTAATATTTACAACTCCAAAACTAACAAACCTTACAACTGCGAACATGTACAAAAAATTACCTACAACTTTGTAGTTATGGGTATTAACATATTCTCACATTAAGGAACCCTACTTTCCCCATTTCAAAAACTGCTGCAGGAGACAACCTAAATTCGCACAGCAGAGATCTAACAGCCATAGCTTTCTAACCGTTTATACAAATTACGTGATCAAGCAATCTACGGAAAGAACAAACAGTAACCTACATTTCTCAAGGAGACTAAATTCCCAATTTTCGCACCTACTTTGCCTAAAACTACAGTGCAATGAAACCAACATATTACCAATCTATCAAATAGATTCTACCGATCTACCAAACAGGTTCTACCGATTGCTAAAATAGAAAAGAAGTAAAAGAATTGTCACCCGTAGAGATCAAGATGACGAACAAAAGATCCCAGTGATCCCCCTCTCCTTCTTCCTCTCTTCCTTCTCCCTTTCCCCTCTTCTCTTCCTCCTTTCTTTGCTTCTGGTCGGTAGCACAAGGCAGCACATCAGCAATGCAGGGAGATGCAGTAGGGGCGTGCAAGGGGGAAGAGCTAGGGGTGGCAGCTGGATTAGGGGAGGAGAGGGGGTGGTGCAAGGGGAGGGGAGGGCTTAGGGTTTGGCTGCCCCTCCCTTGGCCGACTACCCTTCTTGGGCCAAACACCATGGGCCAAAAGCCCACGGTCCAAGTTCTCTCACTTACGCAAAATTCCCTTTGAAACTCTTGCTAAATCCATTTTCTAAATAAATCATCCTCTCTAAAACACCTTTCTCTCTTAATTATTTGGGATATTACATTCTACCCCCCTTAAATGGAATTCGACCCCGAATTCTACTCACTACTCTACGTGAAAGATCAACTACAATTGAAATTAACAACAGTTAACATGTACCCAACGTGAACAATTCTGGATATCGCTCACGCACGCGAGACTCCAGCTCCCAAGTTGCCTCTCTCTTGGACTGATGTGACCAAAGCACCTTGACACACTTCAACGTTTTGTTCCTTAGAACTCGCTCTGACTCCCCTAGAATTCGCACTGGTCAGGACTTGAAAGTAAGATCTTGCTCAATGATTAACAGCTCTAGCAGAATCGCATGCTCTAGATCTCTTAGATACTTCCTCAACATAGAGACATGAATACATTGTGTACACCGCGCATGGATTCTGGAAGGTCCAAGCGATAAGCCAGCTTACCAACACGTGCCACGATCTAGAATGGTCCAACGTATTTCGGGCTAAGATTTCTTTGGTACCAAAACACACAATGCCATTAGTAGGAGACACCATCAAGGGTACCTAGTCCCCCACTTCAAACTCTAAATCTCGCCTACTCACATCAACATAACTCTTTTGTCGGCTCTAAGTAGCTAGCAAATTCTGCCTAATCTTTGCTACTCTGTCAATAGTCTACTGAACCAAATTGGGACCCAGAACTTCCTGCTCACCGATGGCATCCCAACACAACGGAGACCTACACCTTCACCCATATAGGACCTCAAATGGTGCAGCTCGAATACTGGCATGATAACTGTTGTTGTAGGCGAACTCTGCTAGTGATAGGTGATCCTCCCAACTTCCCTTCCAAGACAAGACACATGACCTAAGTATGTCCTCTAGTGTCTGAATAGGGCAATCAGACTGTCCATCTGTCTGTCGGTGAAACGCAGTGCTAATATGAAGCTGCGTGCCCAAGGCACTATGCAAGCT
Source organism: Phyllostachys edulis (assembly GCA_036346405.1). Lineage (NCBI taxonomy): Eukaryota > Viridiplantae > Streptophyta > Magnoliopsida > Poales > Poaceae > Phyllostachys > Phyllostachys edulis. Next base: position 29,955,686 of record CM070565.1, on the reverse strand, counting down.
CTCCCAAAACTTGGAGAAAACTTGGCATCACGATCGGAAATAATAGTCTTAGGCACACCGTGTAACTGCACTACCTCTCGTACATAGATAGGAGCCAAATCGCTTGTCATATTCATCGTACGAATGGGAATGAAATACGCGGACTTGCTGAAACGGTCCACCACAACCCAAATAGCATCCTTCCCTTGCTGCGTGAGAGGTAAACCAACCACAAATCCATGGAGATATCATCCCACGACCACACTGGAACCTCCAAAGGCTGCAACAATCCCGCTGGATGCTTATGTTCCGCCTTCACTTGCTGGCAAACACCACAAGAAGCCACATACTGTGCAATGTCAACCCTCATTCTTTTCCACCAGACACTTTTCTTCAAGTCTTGATACATCTTGGTCTCACCAGGATGTACGGTGTATGAAGTACGATGAGCCTCCTTTAGAATATCATTTTTGACCTGGCCCTTTTGTGGCACACAAAGACGATCTTTAAACCGTAATGCACCAACCACATCAATGCTAAAATTCCCTTCCTTGCCCTCATCTAGAAGCTTCCTCACCTGCTGGAGCATCCGATCATGCTGTTGTGCCTCCTGCATGCGCTCTAGAATAGCAGACTCAAGAAGCAAACGGGTCTCAGCCTGAATGGTGCCCAGTGAGGACCCCGGCTTAGTTGGCTTGTAATGCTTAGTCATCCATTGGCCCTAGCATCACAAACAAAATAACCCGTGTCTTCGAGATATGTATACTTCCCAGAAATACAATATACACACCCCTTTACAAAATTATGCATCAATCTCATACAAGACATAGAACCAAAACACAGACTAGATTAAACAAAAGACATACATAATATAGAGTTATTACAAAAGGGTCCGGCCGGCCAAATAACAACTAAGGAAGATAAATAACAGCGGAAGCAAAAGCCATAAGATGGCGATAAACAAAAACCATACGGTTTGCCTAAAGCCCACAAGGCAACCGACCGCGCAAGCTAGTCGTCCCAACCACAAAGACATCTCACAAAAGTAGGGCCCTGAGGGCTCCACCTCCTCTGCAACAAAGTTATTAAGCAAAGCAAATGAGTACAAAATGTACGCAAATCTGATGTGTAGAAATGTGAGACCTATACATATGCTACATGCAAGCTCATTTAAGTGGAGGTTTGAGGTTGTTTTGACATAAAGCAAGTTTTCATTTGCAATAATTAAATAGATTCAAAGCAGTTTTGCAATTCATTTTTAATTTGCAATTAACAACGAGACAATAATATAATAACAAAAGATAGATGACAACAACAACCTGGAAGTGACTAACCCAATAGTCACCACAATAATAGCATGAATTACCCATTCATACCACCCATGTCAAGTTTTAATTAAAGGTTGTAATCTAATTCTTGCGGGAAATAACCAAGCGTCTCCATAACCTAGGACGAGGCTATTCGAATAGATTTAACCTGCGAGGGTGTACCAATGTACCCACATGCCGCATCACGCCTTTTGCCACATGATTAAGCACACTTCCTTTGGTATGCTTAGCACGGCTAAGTCCTCTGAGACATTTCCAATGGATGATGCTAATTAAGAGCGCGACAACCCAAAGGGTAGGATACACCGGCCCGGTGAAGCAATCATGGGTGCTCCCAATCCCTATAAAAACATTTTAACCACCATCGACTCATAATTAACAACCCCCAAAGTACTTAGCTAAAAGAGGTCTCATATCCCCCTCGTGTGGTTAGCACGCAAAATTGCTTGGATCAATGGCGCAAGTAATTCGGTCCTTGGGGACTTAGGCACCATTCCACACACCATGAGATCACACAAAACATCCATTGTGCCCAAGTCAAATAGTTTTCATTTTCAGTTTTGTTTGACTTTACAAATTAACAAAGCACAAGTGCCGGACATAATGGAATAATAATTAGATTTGTGTGATCAAGATCATCGACTAAGTTGATGACCGCCCAATCCTACCGTAATCTAAGCATTTCTAAGCAATACCAACACGTGATCTACTAAGCGATGAGAGCTCATCCAACGAGCTCTACATCACAGCAAGATATTCCTAAGCTTAGTAGTAGAGAATGAACATTTACCTGCAGAGTATGCATCTATAGGATCAACTAATCGATAATCATTTAACAACAAAATAGAGCATGCATACATACAAGTTAAACAAAGTATTAGACTTTAAAAATAATAGGATTAAACATGATCAAACTGCTTGCCTTACTGGAGCTATTCACTATGCTGCAAAGGGTCACTCACGGGATCAACGCACTCGTCAGCACCTAACGAAAAAGCGATAAGAACCGATAAGAACGACGAAAACTGAAAAGGCTTAACAGCAAACTTTCTCCAAATGCTCTGAAATTTTTACATCAGAAAGAGATTGATTTTTAAAGAATTTACCAACAAGAATCAATCGATTTGGATTCTCAATGCAAAAGTTATGGCCAAAACAATTCTGCTCAGCCTGGAAATTGCTGGAAAATAGAAATCGGTTACTGTTCATCCGAATTAAATTCTCTAGCACAATTTTCCAAAGAGGTGTTGCACCTGGGATTTTTATGGTAAGTCAAGCACCTCATGAGATGAATAACACCATTGAGTTCACCTCATTTGGAGCTATGATGCATGTTTTATGATTTTTCAAAGACATGCAAAAGAGCACAAGAAACATGCACCCACAATTCTTTTGAAAATAGTGACATGCCTAAATCCTATTCTACCATTTAGTACACTAATAGAGGAAGCCAAAAAAGTTGGATTCACTCAAAAAGCATCTATAGAGAATTACTTATGCATTTTACAAGTTAAATGCAAATTTTAAAGCAACATTAAAAGTCTATTTCTAAACTAATTTGCAAATCCATTTTCTGGAGCCAAACTGAGCTCACAACCATTTTTAGATTAAAGCTTAGTTCAAACCAGAGCTACCAAAATTTGAATCAACTCAATTGGAGCTAAAATGAAATAGTTATGCATTTTCAAAGTTCATTACCTTTTTCAGTTTGCAAATAAATCCACCGGGAGTTTTCTAAAACCAATACGACGTGGACGAACCTGGGCTGTTGATCCTGGATCGGACGGCCCAAGTCCTCCAGGCAACGTGCACTCGTCTGTGCGAGATCGACGAATGTGGGCCATCGATGCTGCATCCGACGGTCCAGGTTGAGTCGCGCGCGACGCGTTTGGAACTCGTGCGCGCGAACGGGGCGGAGGTCGTGGATAGTTGATCGCGAGATGGACGGCCCGCAACCAGCGCGACACAGTGCACGCGCACGACGCCGCGAGATCTCGCCCGCAGATCTAAAACTGGACGGCCCTAACGAGCTGCTACAGTTGTCAAACTCGTCTGACAACACACCCGACGGCGAAAATCTCCTCACCGCCGGCGACCTACGGCACGGCGGTGCGAATGGGTGCCAGCTACGGGTGCGCAATAGTAGTGCGCACCCACTGGTACCACTCACACCCGCGGTGGTGGACCAGAGCACCGGCGAGCCGGAGGAGAGCGGCGCGGTAGCACACGGCCAAAAGCAAAATGGAAGAAAAGCTCCGCAACAACCATTCAAGCGGGTGCCCTCGCATATATGGGCTACTAAGGAGGTACCTAGAGGTCGCGGAGGGACCGAGGAGGACAGGGGAGCTCCGGCGGCGGAGGACCTTGCCGACGCCGGAGAAGAAACTGAGGGGGTGACGGTCTGAGCAAAAAGGAGCCCAAAGGAGGGTAAGGTTAGCTCCACCATAGCTCACAGAGGGTATAAGAGTGAGAAATTGAAGAATGGAGGTCTTACCGGAGTTAAAGACGAAGAGGGGTGAATCACGACCGAAAAGGAGAAACTCCAAATTCAACTACTCCCTGAAGAGGTCAACCAAAATTGAGTTAGGGTTAAGGTCCACCGAGATGAGAGGTTCAAGCTGGAGCACAGAGAGGGGAGGAAAAGCCACTGGGACCCTTTTGCCACCAAGGAGCTTCAAGGTGCAACAATGGCGGCCGAGGGGCTTAGGGGTGATTTGAGCTCAAAACACCGAAAGCAAGAGGGGAAGTGTTTAAAGGAAGCCATGGAGGTACAGGGGAACCTTATAAAGCCGGGGAGCAGAGGCCATGAGCTAGGGTTAAGCTCCATGGTGAGCTTAGCCCACCGCTCGGTCCATGGCGCCACAAGGACGTGGAGGGGATGGGGGCAGGTCAGAGCAGGACCTAGGGGCGGAAGGTCGACCCGGCATTTAATCTTGGCGAGAAAAAGCGGTTGGGAGGTGACAGGGCACTGCTCCCCCTCTGCCATGGCGCACGTGCGTGAGCCCGAGGAAGGAGAAGAACAGGGGTGGATATCGACCGTTTGATAAGAGAAAGGGGAGGTCGTGACCCTCTGATCAGAACCGGGATGGTCTGCCAAGGAAAGGGGGAGGTCGCGACCACAAGATCTCAATTGGGGAGGTCGCAGCTGTTGGATTAAATGTCGGTGGTTCTTGAAACAAAGGGAGGTCATGTTGAAAGGAGAGAGAGAGTCGTGACCATTGGATTTGCATCCAATGGCGCGGAACAGAGGTGGGGAGGTCTTGACGGTTGGATTCTGATCCAACGGCGCACAACAACGAGGGGAGGTCGTGGCGGTTGCACACGACACAAAGGGAGGTCGTGGCCGTTGGATTGCGATCCAAGGGCACACAACATGGAGGGGAGGTCGTGGCTGTTGGATTTTCATCCAACGGAGCACGACATTGAGGGGAGGTCGTGGCTATTAGATTTACATCCAAGGGCGCACAACGGAGAGGGAGGTTAGGACCGTTGGATTTGTATCCAAAGGCGCTGAACAGAGGAGGGAGGTCATGGCCATTGCATACGGCGCTGAAACGGGGGAGGAGGTCGTGGCTGTTGGATCTCGATCCAATGGCGCACAACGGGGATGAGAGGTCGTGGCCAGTGGATCTCGATCCGATGGTGCACAACCTAGAGGGAGGTCGTGGCTATTGGATCTCGATCCAATGGCGCACAACGGGGATGAGAGGTCGTGGCCAGTGGATCTCGATCCGATGGTGCACAACCTAAAGGGAGGTCATGGCTGTTGGATTTTGATCCAACGGCGACGAACTGAGGTGCGGGAGGTCTAGGCCGTGGGCACGACACTGCAAAGAGAGGGGAGGTCGTGGCCGTGAGATCTGGATCTGACGGCGATGAGATGCGAGGGGAGGTCGTGGCCATTGATTTGGATCCAACGGAGCATGACCTCGCGTGGGGGAGGAGCTCGGCTGAGCTGGGAGGTGGGAGGTCTTGTGGCGGAGGTCGTGGCTGTTGGATTTTGATCCAACGGGCATGACCTCGCGCGGGAGGAGGAGCTCGAGGTGAGCTGGGGCGCGGTTGGGTTCGACCCACTTGGAAAGTGGCTCGGACCCAAGGAACAGTGCCAGATTTGAATTTAAATTTGAAGGCTGAGGTTGGAGGAATTTTTAGAGGTAGCAAACTAACTCCAAAAATTCCGAAATTTTAACTAGAGCTTCCTCACTCCAGGACTAACCTTACATAAAATTTCTAGAGGTTGTTATGCACTGTATTTTTCTCAGGAAATTCATCAAGGGCTGTTCTAGGGTTTGACCAATTGAAAAATTGGTTTGACTTACCTCCACAATTATCAAATAATTTCTAAAAATTATGAAATAATTCAGAGGGGTCACCCATCATTTCTAGACCCAAGGAAAAATATTTCCCGAAGTTTGGCACAGGATTTGTGACAAGTTGAATAAGGGTTTGACTTTAGTCAACAGGAGCTTTGTGTTTTTGAATTCCACAACTCTTGACAAGAATTCTAGAAGAGTTTCAAGATGTGAGAAAAAGTTTTAATTTCTACACATTTTCTTACATTTGAAACACACGCCCATTTATACATTTGGGATGTTACATGCCCGCAAAGCAAAAAGAGATATCCATACGCTCAAAATCAGCAACAAGACAACTGAGAGTAGGGGCTGTCGCCTTGTGACTGAGAGCATCTGCAACTACATTTGCCTTACCTGGATGGTACTGGATTATGTGGTCATAATGCTTGATCAATTCCAACCACCTCCTCTGCCTCAGGTTCAGGTCTTTCTGAGTGAAAATATACTTGGGGCTCTTGTGATCGGTGAAAATATCACAAGACTCACCATACAGAAAATGGCGCCAAATCAGTGCAAGAACTACTGTAGCCAGCTCTGAGTCATGGGTGGGATAGTTCTGCTCATGTTTCTTCAATTGCCACGACGCATAAGCAATCACTTTGCTATCCTGCATGAGCACACAACCAAGCCCAACTTGAGAAGCATCAGAATAAATTGTGAAGCACTTCCCAGGCTCAGAAAGAGTAAGAACAGGACCAGTCACCAACTTCTCCTTCAAGGTACAAAAACTGCGCTCACAATCATCTGTCCACTAGAATTTAATACCTTTTTGCGTTAGGTGAGACAACGGCTTGGCAATTATAGAAAAACCATCCACAAAACGTCGATAATAACCTGCTAAGCCCAAAAAACTCCTTACTTCCTTGACATTGGTTGGCCTTTTCCATTCCACTACTATCGAGATCTTGTTAGGATCAATAGAAATACCTTCCCGGTTAATCACATGACCCAGAAATCCAACTTCTGTAATCTAGAACTCACATTTCTTCAATTTGGCATAAAACTGATTCGTCTTTAGAGTTCAAGAACAAGCCTCAAATGCTGCTCATGCTCTACTTCGGCCATAAAGTAAATCAAAATATCGTCAATAAACACCACCACAAAGACATCAAGATACTGATGCAACATATTGTTCATTGCTTCCATAAAAACTGTAGGGGCATTAGTTAGTCCAAAAGACATAACCTTATACTTGTAAAGCCCATATCTCGTGGAGAAAGCTGTCTTTTCAATATCCTACTCCCACACACAGATTTGATTGAACCCAGACTGAAGGTCAATCTTAGAGAACACCTTAGCTCCCTTGATTTGATAAAAAAGATTCTCTTGATCATCGTCTGATTGAGAGCGCGATGTCCACACACATGTGCCAACTACCGTCTTTCTTCTTTGTGAAGAGAACAGGCGCTCCCTATGGCGACACACTACGCCGGATCATTCCTTTTGACAATAAATCACCCAAGTGCTTCTTCAACTCATCCTGAAAGGGTCGAGCCAATCGATATAGAGACAAGGAAATAGGATGAGTACTAGGAATAGGGTCAATCCATAATTCCATATCCCATTCTGGAGGCATTTCCAGAAGCTCTGGTAGAAAAAACATCAGGATAACCACTCACCACGGGAATCTCCTCGATGCATAGAGAAGAACTCGACTTTGCGTCAAGAGACCAAAGCAACCCAATTCTTGATGCCCATTGGCTAGGAAACAAACTAGCTAACACAAAGAGAGAATCTGACGGTGCACTACCCAGAAAAACCAACTCTTCTCTAGATGGAGATTCCAAAGACACGGTCTTCCAGAAACAACAAATCTTGGCACGATAACTGAACAACCAGTCCTTGCCAAGGATAACATGAAAATGCGCTAGTTGAATCACCATCAAGTTAGCAGTGAAATCCTCATCATTGATGGTGACATAACAGCCTGAACAAACTGTAGAACTAGAAATGAGAACTCCCGGAGAACTGACTAAAACAGATTGAGAAATATGTTGCATACCCAAGTTCGCTTTCTGAGAAAACTCTAGTGACACAAACGAGTAGGTAGCCCCTGAATAAATAAGAACAAAAGCTTCATAGGAATCCACAAGTAAAGTACCTATCACCATGTCAGGACAGCCTACTGTCTCAGGTGTAGGCATGGCGTAGACTCCAAATGGCGCTGGGGCAAAGGACGCCCCAACACTCGGTGAAGGAAGTGCAGGAATTGCCGGTGGTGTGGCGAACTAAGGCGGTGCAGACGGTCTAGGGTTCCAGTAGAACCCAATAGGAAGCGCTGAAGGAAACACTGCAGGAGAGCACAAGATGAAGGATACTGCAGCATTGGGGCACCTGCCAGCATCTGAATTGAACCTCGAGATGGTGTGGCCAAAGACGCCGCAGGAACTGGCTCCCACCTGATGATGCTCGAAGGATTCTGCTTGCATACTGTCATCTTGTGGCCTGTTAGGCCACACTGACGATAGATCCCCGTAAGGGAGCACTCAAAAGCACGGTGCCCATGACCACACTTGAAACAGGTCATGCCCTAGCCTCGAATAGGGTGCAATGCCTGCTGAGCTGAAGAAGTGCGTGGCGCTGAAGAAGTAGACTACCTCTGCTGAAAAGGTCGCATCGATGACTGAGGACGCTGACCTCCCTAGAACCTCTTGGGAATGAGTCGCTGAGAAGACCCGCCCCTGCCACCAAAACTCCTTTTCTGGCCACCACTAGAAGTATGCCTCTCTTTTGTGAGCTTTCTCTCTCTAACTCCATACCCTTGGCCTGATCGACCACAGAGTTGAAGTCACACAAACCAGTCGCCCCCAGGACGTGGCGATACTCCTGATTAAGTCCCCTATGGAACCTCTTTGCCTTCTCACGATCATTACCGACCATAGCTAGCACAAAACGGGCTAGGTTATTGAACCCCACCTCGTACTCTACAACAGATAACTTTCCCTGGATGAAGGTCAATAGGGAGTGCTCCATCCTCTCAAGGAAGGACTCTGGATAGAACTTTGCTCTGTGAAAAGCACCCACGTGATCGGTCCCTGGACTGAGGTCCTAGCTAACAGAACCCCCTCCCACCAAATGTCCTCCTAACCCTTCAACTAGAAGGCCACAAAGCGTGCCCTCTGTTGAGAGGTCATATCTAAGGGTGGAAAAAAAGCTCGAAACTCGCAAGCCAACTCGGCTCATTAAGGGCTCGGCTCGAACTCGGTCCCTTAATGAGCCGAGCCGAGCTGAGCCGTCAATTTAGCTCATTTTCTTAACGAGCCGAGTTCGAGCTGGCTCGCGAGTTGCTCGTTAAGCTCATTTAGCTCGTTAAAAAACTAGCACGGTTGAGCAGTAGTACCAGACCAGTCCAACCTAGTAACCCTTAAACAGTCCAAGGAGGCCCAAGCCCCAAGCTGTGATCTCATGACTTTCTAAAAAAAATTATTAGGCTGATTTTCTTTTTTTAGCGAGCTTAATGAGTCTAACGAGCTCCAAACTGTGATCTCTTGACTTTCTTAACGAGCCTAATGAGCCGAGTTCGAGCTTTTTAACAAGCCGAGGTGAGCCTGATATTCTACTCGTTAACTTAACGAGCCGAGCTGAGGCGAGCTCGTTTTCTTGACGAGCCGAGCTGGCTCGTTATCCACCCCTAGTCATATCTAAGCCAATATGCTGCTAGGACCGATGTGCTCGCTCCGTCGAAAGTGTCCAGATGGAGAGACATTCACTCACGAAGGCTCATCCTAGCCTCCTGTGGAACCAATGCAGCACCAGCAACAGGAACAGGTGCGACTGCAACAGGAGGGGCTACCTACACCTGCTGACGAAGCTCTTGGACCTCCCTTTGAAGGTCCTGCAACAGGACAACTAACGTCACCTGAGCACCAGCGGCTGGCTGAGCAGCCAAAGCGACCTCCTCACCCGCATCACAAACAACCTCCTCAGCTGGGGGTGATGACACCACCGGACCACATCCATGTCCACGACCACAGCCTCTATCTCTCACCATTACTCAATACCAAAAGAAAAACATCTAACAATTCAACTCAAGTACAACAGTAACTTCAGTACATAATGAAATCAATAACAATCGAATATCCATCATAATGAAACATACCAACGGAAATAGAAATGCAATGCATGACCCAAATCCCATCTTACTATGCACTGTGCGTCAAATTTTTGTTGATTAAACAGGTAAACTAATAATTCAATCACCACAGACCTAATGCCCACTCTGATACCAACTGTAACACCCCAACCCAATATTGAGCCTGGAATGACACTAAACTACCCTAACAATCTAATTTACGTCAACTTACAATAAAATTTCAGCAAACAACTCATAAACAAAACCGTTCTCGGGTCACAATAAAATATGATTAAGGATTGGACAACCCAAAATAATAAAACTAGAAGCATAGTAAGATAACAATCCACAATTTGCGCAAAACCAAAGGAATAAACACTATAGAATGAATAAACGAGGCCTAATCAGTCATATAGGATTAAACAATATCCATCAAGTCCTAAAAGTTATTCTATCACAATGAAGTAAAGGTTTCTCAATAATTATAAATTTTTCTCTAAATTTTGATAGAGTTTCACTTGAAACAATGACCAATGAAGGATTTCAAAGCAATCTAACATGTATGAGCATGATAACCATGTAACGAAAATTCAAAATGTCGTCAACAAACACCACCACAAAGACATCAAGATACTGATGCAACATACTATTCATTGCTTCCATAAAAATAGCAGGGACATTAGTTAGTCCAAAAGACATAAACTTATACTTATAATGCCCATACCTCGTGGAGAAAGCCGTCTTTTCGATATCCTGCTCTCGCACATGGATTTGATTGAACCCAAACTGAAGGTCAATCTTGGAGAACACCTTAGCTCTCTTCATTTGATAAAAAGATCCTCAATATTGGGTAAAGGATATTTATTCTTGATCATTGTATGATTGAGAGCATGATAATCCACACACATGCGCCAACTACTGTCTTTCTTCTTTGTGAAGAGAACAGGCGCTTCCCGTGGCGACACACTACGCCGGATCATTCCTTTGGACAGCAAATCATCCAAGTGCTTCTTCAACTCATCCTGAAAGGGTCGAGCCAATCGATATGGAGACAAGGAAATAGGACGAGTACCAGAAATAAGGTCAGTCCAAAATTCCACATCCCATTTTGAAGGCATTCTCGAAAATTCTGCAGGAAAAACATCAGGATAAACACTCACCATGGGAATCTCCTCGATGTGCAGAGAAGAACTCGGCTTTGCGTCAAGAGACCAAAGCAACCCAATTCTTGATGCCCATCGGGTAGGAAACAAACTGGCCAACACAAAGAGAGAATCTGACGGTGCACTACCCTGAAAAACCAACTCTTCTCTAGACAGAGCTTGCAAAGACACGGTCTTCCAAAAACAACAAATCTTGGCACGATAACTAAATAACCAGTCCATGCCAAGGATAACATGAAAAGGCGCTAGCTGAATCACCATCAAGTTAGCAGTGAAATCCTCATCATCGATGGTGACAGAACAGCCCAGACAAACCGTAGAACTAGAAATGAGACCCTCCGGAGAACTGACTAAAATAGATTGAGAAATATGTTGCATAGCCAAGTTCGCTTTCCTAGCAAGCTCTAGTGACACAAACGAGTAGGTAGCCCTTAAATCAAAAACAACAAAAGCTTCATAGGAATCCACAAGTAAAGTGCATGTCACCACGTTAGGACAGTCTACTGTCTCTGGTGTAGGCATGGTGTAGACTCCAGATGGCGCCGGGGCAGAGGACGCCCTGACACTCGGCGAAGGAAGTGTAGGAACAGCCGGTGGTGTGGCGAACTGAGGCGGCGTAGACGGTCCAGGGTTCCAGTAGAACCCAGGGTTCCAGGGTCACTTCCTCCGAGCAAACACATATGTCTTCGTGTGGCAAACATTTAACATGCCCAGAGTTCTCAGGGAAGTGATCGAGCACATGCTAGATTTATAGTCTGACAAAAGTCCCGTAAAACAAAAATTATGGCAATTTGCTCCTGGTCGGCGAGAAGCCATCCAGTCGGAATTGGACAAGTTGCTGAAGACAGGCTTTATAAGAGAAGTCGACCACCCAGAGTGGTTGACAATCCCTACAATGGTTAGAAAATCTAATGGTAAGTGGAGAATGTGTGTAGATTTCCCAGACTTGAATAACGTTTGTCCAAAAGATGACTTTCCACTTCCTTGTATCGATCAGTTAGTTGATTCTACTGCTGGTTGTGAAATTTTAAGTTTCCTAGATGCATATTCTGGTTATCATTAGATAGGTATGTGTTTAGATGATGAAGAAAAGACCATATTTATTACACCATTTGAAATATTTTGTTATATCAAAATATCATTTGGTCTACAAAATGTTGGTGCTTCCTTCCAACGTTTGATGCAAAAGACCTTCCTTCCTCAACTAGGCCGAAACTTGGAAGCCTATGTTGATGACCTGGTCGTAAAAAACATCCAATATCTTAATCATGTTTTCAACCTACAAGAAACATTCGACAACCTTAGGAAACATAAGTTAAAACTCAACCCTGATAAGTGTGTGTTCGGAGTCTCTTCTGAAAAATTGCTTGGATTCCTTGTCTCTGCTCGAGGAATTGAAGGAAATGCTGAAAAGATAAAGGTGATTGAACAAATGCATCCTTTGACCACAAAGAAAGAACTCTAGAAACTCATAGGATGCACGGTGGCTTTCAGTCGTTTTATCGCACGTCTGGGAGAAAAAAAAAGACTTCCTTTCTTTAAACCTCTTAGGAAACATGATGATTTTGAGTGGCCAGAAGAGGCAAACAAAACCTTTGAGGATGTCAAGAGATATCTTACGAGTGCTCCTATCTTGGTTTCTCCTAGACCAAACGAGACACTAATGTTGTATTTAGCTGCTACGCCACAAGCAGGGAGCGTAGTACTGGCCGCTGAACGTGAAAACATTCAACGACCAGTTTACTACATTAGTGAAGTTTTACATGGGCCTAAGGAGTTTACCCTTAGGTCCAAAAACTTCTATATGCCCTCCTCATGTCTCCAAGAAAATTGAGGCATTATTTCTAGCAGCACAAGTTAATTGTGTCGTCTAATTTTTCCTTAGGAGAAGTCCTCCAAAATAGGCAAAATGGTCAGTTGAACTTGGGGAGTTCTACCTCCATTTCGTGTCCTGAACGACATAATTTATCGCAAATGGACATATCCTGAACCTGTTCAAGGACCCTAGTATGAATCCCACTACCAGTGGATAGTGTACATCGATGGGTCACTTACATTAAGTGGCTCAGGGGCTGAGGTGTCTTGGTATCATATACCGGCGTAACACTCTATATATGCGGAAGCCAAGATGTTACCTAAAAAACTAACGTACAACAACAATACAGAATAATTTCAACTATTTTTCAAACAATAATATTTTAACCAATTAGAACTAAGACATTTCTCTAAAATTTAGCAAAATCTCCTTTGTATGGGTGATTATACAAAGGTTCTAACATTCTAACATAGAATCAATCAATATTTTCAATCATCCAATTTAAACATCAACACTATCACAGTCTATAAATTCTCAATAAAAGTGTATCACTTATCAATGGAGCATAAATCAATTAAGAAGTCTTCTCTTTAACAACTAAGTTAAAACAGTCCAACACTACTAAGCTCAAGCAGATAATGACCAAATAGCTACATCTAAAGCATCATTGACCAATCAGCAGCGAGGGCGATAAAATAATCGAAATCAAACCGTCTAATCCTTCGAATGGACTTAAATGAACTTAAATGGTGAAGAATTAAGAACTTAGATGGATCATCCTTGCTCATAGAAAAAAATCACCCACCACAAAGGATGGTCACAAATTGAATCTAAAGAAAACATAAATCCTGAGAATTTTAGATAGTTGAACTAATTTATTCGTTGTGGTTATATATGTGAAGTGCACCATGTCTACCCCTTCCCCATGCATGTCGCAGCCTCGATAGTTACCTAGAAAGCACGACACAGTAAGAGTGAGTCCACGACTCAGCAAAGTGCAATAGTAAATCAAACATAGCATCATAAGTAGTCAAAGGGAGTAAACAATCACATTATGAACAACATCATTATATACCACAAATCCATCTCTTATGATAGCATCGTAAGCAGTCAAAGGGAATTAACAATCACATCATGAACAACAGCATTATATACCACAAATACATCTCTTATGCAGAAATGCAATGAACATGTCATGAATGCATCTCTTCACTTCTTAGCAATTACCGGTAATACTGAGTAGTGTATCCGTCGATACATACTCTAGGCCTGTGCCCTCTAGGCACATGGATCCAAAGCCCACAGTCCACGAGTGTGGGGACCAAAGCCCGTCCAATGCATGACAGGGATCCAATACATACTCAAGGCCTGTGCCCTCAAGGCACAGGGATCCAATGCCATGATGCAAATGCACATGTCCAATGTCATTATCATGATTCATCATGGTCATCATTAACAAGGTAGCCTCATTGCTCACCTTGTCCCATCATTATTGCCATCACTCATGAAACCATTACCATGTAAATATCATCATTTAAACATTGCCATGTAAGCATCCTCATGTAAACACTACCATGTAAGCGTCATCACATAAACATTAGCATGCGTCGTCATGTAAACATTTCCATGTAAGCTTCATCACATAAGCATCATCATAAAACATCATCATTAAACTATGGCATTCATGCTCATTAACATTACCAAGCAGCAATCATCAACAATCAACTATGGCATTCATCAAGTATGAAATATAAAAACTCATTAATACTACTTGCACTTGCATCAAATGTAAGACGAAAGTCAACGACGGAAAACTCTAGCACCGGTGTTCACCACCATCAGGTAACCAAGAATGATACTAAGCATCAATCAAACTTGCTTAACAAGACATTACTCGCAGCACTTTACATCATCTCCTCTTAACCCAAGATTAAATACTTTATCTACCCAACTAGTCATCATGCTAACCGAAACCTATTCTGGACAGCAATAAAGAAACAATCATAACTTTTGAATGGGTTAACCAAAATCCACAATTCTTGTCATTCTGGAAAGCTAAGAACATAAACTACAATACTTGTTTTGGTGGACATCCCTGAATCGGCCAGTAAAGGAGGCTAATCTATCAGATAAAATTTCTGCTATGAATTAGCAGGTTTCAGGATAGCAGCCACGAGAAAGATCATAACTTTTAAACCGTAAATCGGAATTGAGTGAACTTTGAACCTATGGAAAGCTGAAACCATAACCTACAACTCTCTAGGAGATGAAATCATCAAATTCGGAATAGATCTACATCAAAACTGGCACACAAGAAAGGACAGAAATCTGATCTTAACAAAGCAGTTTGGTGGACCCTAATCAAAGCAAAACTATGCAACTAATTCATTCTAACCAGCAAGGAAAACAACTCATTACCCTTGAAGATCCTCAAGAACTTGCTGATGTCCCCCGCGAAGACGATCGCTTCTCTTCTCCTCCCTTCTCATTACTATTGCACAGCTCATGGATATGTGCAAAAGATAAAGCACAATATCTAATTGCAAAGCTGACAACCAAGAACACACGCACACAATGAAGAGCTCACTAGCGACACGCACACAACAAAGACTCACCAAAGACAAAACGCACTTTCGCCGGACACGACACAAGAAGCAATGACCAAAGAAGACACGCACACTGCAGCAAACAAATCGACAAAGCGCGCGCACGATCAAGAATCGGTACGCACACACACACACACGCAGAGCACCATGACAAAATGCCGGCCAAACAGCGGTGGCGGCGGGGTTGGGGGAGGCGGTTCTGTGAGGAGAGTAGGGAAAATAAAAACTAGGGTTTGGCTTCCTCCTTTTAAGCTTGTTTCCAATTGGGCCAAAGTGTTATGGGCCAAAGGCCCGGGTTCTAATACTTCACTTAAAATATGAATTTTTCCCTTTTTATCTCTATTTAATTTTCATTTTAGTTCCTTTAATCCCACTTATGAAATTTGGGATGTTACATTCTACCCCCTTAACAGAATTCGACCCCGAATTCTCACTAGGTACTCACTCAGCACCAGAACATAGCCGAAGTTGCGTACCTCGCATATGGACCCGTGACGGTCATAGCGATACGCCCACTTACTAATCCCCGCATGTGACGAAAACAACTAAGGTACCTCGGGCCAACCTTCCCTTTGGTACCAAAGCACAAACATGCACAACACACATGGGACACTTGTCCCACTTCTCAATCGGTTCCTTCATCTAACAAGGAGCACATCCTTAACCAAGATCACACAACAGTATTCGCAATAAACAACTCTTTCATAACCAGAATCCTAACTGAAAATAACATATTTTCATTGCAACCACAAAATGGCAACTTCGCACAAAAAGGGTCAAATTAGGAAGCAAAGATTCATCATGAAATCCCTTCCGTTTTCCAAGTAGACAATTTACAAATAAACACCGCATAAGCCGAAAGAGCAACCGCTCAAACACCAAATCAAATACTTCCTTTCTTCTTTCTGAATTGATAAGGACCACACATGCCATCAAAAAGCCAAGCTCAAAATTGCGAAAGACATCTGTCAACAACACAAAGCTCAAATGAAAAATAAGAAAACTCTTCACTACCCGAGAAAACATTTTTTTTCTCAGTTTCTCTTTTAGGAATAAAATTCCTCAAACCTTGGAATTCGAATTCATCACATACTACACGAGTTCAAATCTCTTAATTTAGCATCCTCAAAATTATGCTTAATCCAAAATACATCATCAACACCTTTGTGGAAAGGCTCTATCGATCCCACCAAAACACTCTAGACAACTCCTTCTACTAATGAAATTAATTTGACAGATGGCACCCAAAGCACCTCGAAATAGATTTCACGCCATCACATCACCTCAAACTTTTAAGAATAAACAATTCAGAATCCTCAATACACACGCTCATGTACTACATCAGAAGGGTTCTATCAATGATCATTATTCAGCTCAGAATACGCTATAATTCTATTTTCTCGACACACAATCATTGGCGACCAAAATTCTAGTACAAAAATGCAAAGCCCAAATTTAACCTCCAAGACCCCTACGACGAACTTCTCTTATAACCGATTGGGAAATCATCAGATTAACTCTCTAACATTCCCACAATTCCAACATACTCACTCATTAACATCATTATGGAAACATTTTTCTGACCAGATTACATCTACAAAGGTTATAATTCTCAGAGGGTTACTCAATAAGACCGAGTCATTCTTGACATTATCTCAACCTTTCCTTCTATCCCCTTAATTGCCACAACGATTAATTATTTTGTAATCCAGATCCCATTAAATCTCATCATCAAGAATCACATACACAACCTCGAAATACATCCCAATCGCGACTTTCTATAACTTGATCAAGATTTCTATACTTTCGATGATCCCAACATTTCAACATAAACTAAGGTTCTAGGACTACACTTTACCATAGGTTCTACTTGGTCGTAACACCAATCAATTGTACTTCAGAGACAATCATTCCATTTGCATCAAACTTTCTCTAAGAGGTACAGGTCAAGACAAATTCATCTTCTACTACTCCTCCAAATGCTTGGTAGCAAAATCTCACTACTACAATTACTTAACCACCACCAACCGTTGTCAATTTACGCTTTGTAAAACTTTGCAACACAAATATGTTAACCCCTTCTCAAAAGAACGAGGCGAACAAGAACAAGTTTCGTCACACAGGAAAACGTTGCTCCTCACAGCGAGCACGAAACCAAAAGAAATAATCCAATAACGATGATCTTGGAAAAACAAAACTGGGATCACAGTTGAAACTCGAAAAGAGAATATCAAATATCAACCAATAAGAATGCAACATTTCTAGTGAAACTCGACAAAGCTTGTGCGGAAGAAGAACAGAAATAATCCTTTATCTACCACAATACCTTGCCAACTCGAACAAGATAAGATCTTAAGACCAAACCACAAAAACCACTTAAGAACCAATAAAATTCTTCGACACGTCATTTTGCTCGAAACAGTTCAACTTCCACATAAATCATGAGATCCAAATAATCTCGGCCGCAAAACTCGAAACATTTTCATTTACGGGAGATCGCGAAAAGCAAGCAAATTATTCTGCTCTTAAAGGAAACAACAAATAATTGTTCTTTGATTGCAACCTCACGTTGCCAACTCAGACCAAAGAGACTTTAGGATTAAAATCACACAAATCTCTTAAGAACCAATAGATCATTTAAATACATCATTTTGTTTAAAATAACCTAAGCTACTACATAACTCATGAGTTCCAAAAGATCATGAAAGAAAAACTCGAAATATTCTCATTTAAGCAATATCACCATAGGTGATCAAATTACTACGAGGTTTAACATCAGTCTCACATTCTGACAATTTTAATAGCATCGTTATCATACATTAGTGCCATGAATCATCAAATTTTATTACCCCATTCTAAAGCTTTTTCAAAAGAAACACAAGCCATAAGGTTGAAACAAATTTATTTTAACATGATCATACTACGCAATAGCAATATCACAAGGCACACTATCGAAGACCACTTACGAAATTCATCTACTCAACTGTTAGTGTTGCTCAACCCCAACTTCAGCTCTCATTATCAATTGACGATTGTATTAATCATGTGTATAAATATGATGCTAATTCTATTTGTAAACACATAACCATTTATAAACATAGATTCAAAATTCCACCTTATGTTTAGAGATCAGTTCAAAACATGATTAAAAATTTACCAACATAATTTCTATAAAACAAGGTTTCACGAATCGATACACCCACCACTATCTAAATCTTTATACATGTTTCAACAGTTTTAGCATGTCAAGAATTAGGTAAATCTAGCATTTACGTAAGACCAGCAAATAGATGTTTACAAGATAGATTCATATCGACATTCACTCTCCTTAGTAACCCTGCTGATTCTAATTAGGAATAAAATATATTCTAAATCACATCTCGTCAAGCAATCAATACAAGGCAGCAATAAATTAACCGGCTACGCTACCGAGGACATCAGTTAAGGTTAATTATGCATCATGCCAAAGACCCAATTTGTTGTCATAAACATTATCAATTATCTTCTTTACTTACAACTTCTCGCTTAACACCACAAAACATTGCAAAGGGTTTTGACACCTTTTTGTTCCAAAGGAAAGGTTCTAAACCCCAACACTCCAACTACTCCAAAAGAAATGAATAGAGTCAACACTTTCTTCAATGAGGTTTGTAAAAGATAATTTTCATTATCTAAAATACCCAACGAATCACCGGATCACATTTTTCAACAAAAAAGGTAGGACTTTCATGAAAAAGAACATTCTCATAAATCAACTACGTTTATAATCAGCAAAACAACTCGGCATTCAGGAGACCAAGGGTTTGCTTTAAGAAAACCAACAAAGACCAATGAATTCCTCTCAACTGCAATGAACCACTAATCCAAGAAAACTCATCCACCGCATCTGAACGAGAATAACCATTCCAAACTCAAGGAAGACAATAGTTCTCCCAATGAAACTCATACTCAACACCTAGTTGATTCGAGGTAGACACTCCATTAATCGCATACCCCAAACGGTGGTGCAACCTGGCAACCCAAGGTTACAACCACGACCTCGATCTCTCGTCATCTACTATTATAACATATAATGATCATATAAGCATATCATAAGTATTCATAACCAAGTCATAACAACAATGCTCAGAGCGACATAACGAAAACGTAAATACAATGCTTGACCCATTCCCATCTTACCGTGCACAGGTTGTCAATTTAATTATTCAATTACCACGGGCCTAAAGCCTGCTCTAATACCAACTGTAACACCCTAGCTATGCGGAAGCCAAGATATTTACCTAAAAGACTAACGTACAATAACAATACGGAATAATTTCAACCATTTTTCAAACAATAATATTTTAACCAATTAGAACTAAAAAATTTCTCTAAAATTTAGCAGAATCTCCTTTGTATGGCATCAATCAATATTTTCAATCATCGAATTTAAACATCAACGCTATCACAGTCCATAAATTCTCAATAAAAGTGTATCACTTATCAATGGAGCATAAATCAATTTAAGAAGTCTTCTCTTTAACAACTAAGTTAAAACAGTCCAACACTACTAAGCTCAAGCAGATAATGACCAAATAGCTACATCTAAAACATCATTGACCAATCAGCAGCGAGGGCGATAAAATAATCGAAATCAAACCGTCTAATCCTTCGAATGGACTTAAATGAACTTAAATGGTGAAGAATTAAGAACTTAGATGGATCATCCTTGCTCATAGACAAAAATCACCCACCACAAAGGATGGTCACAAATTGAATCTAAAGAAAACATAAATCCTGAGAATTTTAGATACTTGAACTAATTTATTCGTTGTGGTTATATATGTGAAGTGCACCATGTCCACCCCTTCCCCATGCATGTCGCAGCCTCGATGGGTACCTAGAAAGCACAATACAGCAAGAGTGAGTCCATGACTCAGCAAAGTGCAATAGTAAATCAAATATAGCATCATAAGTAGTCAAAGGGAGTAAACAATCACATTATGAACAACATCATTATATACCACAAATTCATCTCTTATGATAGCATCGTAAGCAGTCAAAGGGAATTAACAATCACATCATGAACAACAGCATTATATACCACAAATACATCTCTTATGCAGAAATGCAATGAACATGTCATGAATGCATCTCTTCACTTCTTAGCAATTACTGGTAATACTGAGTAGTGTATCCGTCGATACATACTCTAGGCTTGTGCCCTCTAGGCATAGGGATCCAAAGCCCACAGTCCACGAGTGTGGGGACCAAAGCCCGTCCAATGCATGACAGGGATCCAATACATACTCAAGGCTGTGCCCTCAAGGCACAGGGATCCAATGCCATGATGCAAATACACATGTCCAATGTCATTATCATGATTCATCATGGTCATCATTAACAAGGTAGCCTTATTGCTCACCTTGTCCCATCATTATTGCCATCACTCATGAAACCATTACCATGTAAATATCATCATTTAAACATTGCCATGAAAAATAAAAACTCACTAATACTACTTGCACTTGCATCAACCGTGAGATGGAAGTCAACGACGGAAAACTCTAGCACCGGGGTTCACCACCAACAGGTAACCAAGAATGATACTAAGCGTCAATCAAACTTGCTTAACAAGATGTTACTCGTAGTGCTCTACATCGTCTCCTCTTAACCCAAGATTAAACAAATTATCTACCCAACTAGTCATCATGCTAACAGAAACCTATTCTGGACAGCAATAAAGAAACAATCATAACTTTTGATCGGATTAACCAAAATCCATGATTCTTGTCATTTTGGAAAGCTAATAACATAAACTACAATACTTGTTTTGGTGGACAGCCCTGAATCGGCTAGTAAAGGAGGCTAATCTATCAGATAAAAGTTCGCAGGTTTCAGGACAGCAGCCACGAGAAAGATCATAACTTTTAAACCGTAAATCAGAATTGAGTGAACTTTGAACCTATGGAAGCTGAAACCATAACCTACAACTCTCTAGAGACGAAATCCTCAAATTCGGAATAGATCTACATCAAAAATGGCGCACAAGAAAGGACAGAAATATGATCTTAACACAGCAGGCTGGTGAACCCTAATCAAAGCAAAACTATGCAACTAATTCATTCTAACCAGCAAGGAAAACAACTCGTTACCCCTTGAAGATCCTCAAGAACTTGCTGATGTCCCCCGCGAAGACGATCTCTTCTCTTCTCCTCCCTTCTCATTACTATTGCACAGCTCATGGATATGTGCAAAAGATAAAGCACAATATCTAATTGCAAGAGCGACCAAGAACACATGCACACAATGAAGAACTCACCAAAGAAGAAAACGCACTCGGCCGAGAGCACATGCACACAACAATGAAACTCACCAAAGAAGACACGACACAAAGAAGAAAGAATCTGCAACAAACGCACACGCAAGCAAAGAAATCGGCACACACACACACACACTGTGCAGCATCATGAAGCTGCACACTGACACGCTTGCGAAGAAGACAATGAAGAAGAAGCAATGCCAAGGCAAAGCGGCAGGCGAGGATTTGGGGAGGTGGTGACAGGAGAGTAGGGAAAATAAAAACTAGGGTTTGGCTTCCCCCTTTTAAGCTTGTTTCCAATTGGGCCAAAGGCCCGGGTTCTAATAGTTCACCTAAAATCTGAATTGTTTTTTTTATCTCTATTTAATTTTCATTTTAGTTCATTTAATCCCACTTATGAAATTTGGGATATTACAACCGGGGCAGCCTTCAAATATGCTATTCAATTAAACTTTCCTGCTACTAACAATGTAGCAGAATATGAAGATTTATTGGCTGGCATTCAAGCAGTGAAAACGCTTGGGGTTCGACGACTACTCATGAAAGGTGATTCTCAGTTAGTCATGAATCTGGTCGGAAAAGAGTATCAATACTCTAATACGACCATGGGGAATTATTTCTCAAAAGTTAGAAAGCTTGAAAAGCATTTTTTCGGTCTGGGGATACAATATATCCTTCGAAAATGATATTTTCCTCACAAACTAATTAGCACGAATGGCTTCTTCCCGATCCCCCATTCCAAAAGGAGTCTTCGTGGAATAGCTCTAGAAGTCGTCTCTAGTCGACGAACCAGTGACTACTCCAAGTGAGATAGCCTCTCCATAATACGAAGATACATGAATGAATCTCATCTACGAGTATCTTCTAGAGGGTACTATACCCGGCAATGATCTTGAGGCTGATCGTTTATCACGTAAGGCCAAAATATATATTTTTGTCGAAGGAGTCCTCTATAAACGAGGTACTCAAGGGGTACTCATGCGATGCATATCGTCGTAAGAAGGATTAACACTCTGTAACGACATACACGGAGGTATCTGTGAAAGTCATGCTTCCTACAAAACGCTGGTCGAAAAAGCTTTTTGACAAGGTTTTTATTGGCCAATAGCTCTCCATGACACAAAAGAGCTCATTAAGAAATGTTTACAATGTCAGTTTCACATAATGCAAATACACCAACCAGCTCAAGCGTTACAAACAATACCTCTTTCTTGGCCTTTTGCAACCTGGGGTTTAGATATCGTAGGGCCATTCCCCAAAGCACCCAAGGGCTTCGAATTCCTTTTTGTGGCTATTGATACGTTCACAAAATGGATTGAAGCCGGACTCGTTACTGGGATGACAACGAAAGCAACGAAGAAATTTATGATGAAAAGCGAGATCACTCAATATGGTGTTCCAAATCGGATCTTCACTGATAATGGTACTTAATTTTTTAGCACAAAATTTCAAGAATTTTGCGAGAAATTAGGTACTGAATTATGTCATGCCTATGTTTCCCATCCACAAAGTAATAGGGCAGTCGAAATGGCAAATGGTCAAATCATGCAAGGAATCAAAATTTGAGTTTTAGACCAGCTTATAAAGTTCTTGGGGGCTTGGGTGAAAGAATTACCCTCAGTTTTATGGGCGATTCGCACTACCGCTAGTCGGGCTACATGTGAAACACCCTTCTTTTTAGTCTTTGGTGTCGTAGCCATGCATCCACCAAAATTAAAAATTTAGTCTACAAGGGTCAAAAATTATAATGACCCTGACCAAGAACAACTTCGAGCTGACGATATCAATCTACTCGAAGGAAAGAGAAATCGAGTCTTAATTCGTTTAGCAATCTACCAACAAGCCCTATGCAAATACTACGACCGTAAGGTCCAGCCTCGTAGCCTTGCTGTAGGTGACTAATTTTGAAGAAAATTCAAACTCAGTCTAATCAGAATAAACTCTCCCCTAAATGGGAAAGTCCTTACACGGTGGTCTAAGTCAGGTGACCAGGTTCGGTACGACTAGCAATGGAATATGGTAGAATTCTCTCCAATTCATGGAATATCGACCAATTACAAAAAAATTATGTGTAAATTACTATACTCTCAATAAAGTTTATGATTTCTTCAATCTTTATTATGTCAAGAAGTTGATAAAAGAACGAAGACTTTTGTGTTCTTTCTTTCACTTTTTAATGATTAGTTTTTCTTACACTGGTCAGAGGAGGGTAACATCACCTTGTAGAAGGAGCTTCCTAGCGTTGACTAGACACTTATTCTCACTGCCAATACAAGGAATTAAGTTCATGTTATGTGGTAGAAACTAAGATATTAACTCAGCACTTCTTCTACTATTTCCTTAACCCAATTACTCCAACTAAGCAAACAGTCGGAGGCTAGGTTAAAGTTATAATCATGACTTTAATTCTCAGTCTATATTTCAATTCTATTTTTTTTCTGTCTTATGAGTTAGTAACTACCCGAAACGATCATTGCAGGAAATGAAGCTTTATATATACAAAAGACAAACATCATTTTTACAATTAACATCCTATTACAAACTGTTGGGATACGGGTAGGCTACGCTAGCAATAATTCAAAAATTCTACCACGTAAATTAGGATGCCAAGCAAGTAAATGATCACAGATCGTTACCACCAGACGCGCAGTGCAGCGGAAGAAGAGTTGGAGCAGCCTGGTCGAATGAAAAGCGCGTCGGTGAAGTGGTCGTAGGCGATCTTCCACCGTAGTCGATCGTCTCCTCCAGAAACCAATCTACTTCCTCGCCAAGGTTGCGGATCATCCTTAAGCGCAACAGCTACCGTAGTAAAGCTGCGCCTTTATGGTATCCACACGTCCAGGGCAGGAACGTCGTACGCCGGTGTGCTAGCACCAAGTCGCACAGAAGGCTTTCTCAAGAAGATGGCGGCTAGGGTTTTAGAGGAACAACTCAACTCACAACTTTCATGTGTCTTGTCTGTTTTTCTCGCCCACCTTCCCATGACCTCAAGTATCTCCTTATATAGTGCTTGTGACAGATCCTATCCAAACACGTTTGACGAATCATATCCGTACTGGTTTGTTCCAACCCGTTAAGTGTGTGACCCTATAGGTTCATGTGTGATCGGTTGTGATTCGTAAACCCTTACCGACCAGGAGTCGTTAGCGGTTCCTAGTAGCACATAACGATTCCCGAACACACATAGAATATATCGGACGAACCTTAATGCAATATGATCTATGACCAGGTCTTTATCACTTACGAATAGCTCGTAACTCCTTACAACTAGTTGGTGATTATGTTCTCTCCACGACCACCCAGGAGGTCTTCCAGGACTACCCCGGAGGTCTTCCAGGACTACCCCGGAGATCTTCCAGGACCACCTAGGAGGTCTTCCAGGACCACCCGGAGGTCTTCCAAGACCACCCGGAGGTATTTCACCACCACCCAAGAGGTCTTCCAGAACCACCCGGAGGTCTTCCAGGACCATCCAAGAGGTCTTCCACGACCTCCCAGGAGGTCTTCCAGGACCACCCGGAGGTCTTCCAGATGTGGAGAACAGATATCAGCCATACAACCTATTTGTGTATTATTCCTTTGCCTCACGACATCTAGTTGAACTCCAGATGAGATTATGTCATCCATGGACTATTCTGTACTTTCTCGATCAAGTGTCGAATAACTTCATGTGGACGACACTTCGACCACTAGTGGCATGGCCATGCACTTTCTTTATTCAACCACAACGAGGGGCCCAGAGACATCTCTCCTGTTATGTTAGGAGGGGCAAATCTCATATCCGACCAGTCACATTCCTCCCCATGTTTCATAGCATACCCAAAAGCTACCTTTATAACTACCCAGTTATGGTGCAGCGTTTGGCAACCCCTAAGAGTGCTATTACACATGCAGGAAACCATGCTGATCTCAGGTCTAAGGATTATACATCGTCATTGCTTGAGATTAACTGATGACATACGAAATCATAACAATCTCAACAGTGTCTCAAGGTGGGTCTTATCCAACACCATGTTCTCTAACATGTGTCCATATTATTGGTTTGATATCTCCATATCTATGACTCGTGAAACATAGTCATCAACCAATACATATGCTAGTCTATTCATATGTATCCTCATATGTTTCCGACCAGGGAACGTTTAAGAATAATCATCGCATAAATATAGAGTTTCACAAACAAGTCACATACTCGTTAATCTTCATAACTGATGATTCATTCAAAGAACAGAATAACACTTATTCAATAACACATAAATATAGACGTGATATCATCATCTCCTTGATTGTCTCTAGGGCATATCTCCAACAATCTCTCACTTGCACTAGAGTCAATCAAATAGGTATCAAATACCCATAGCTCTTGTGTGCACCTCATGCTTAGGTTGCGGGAGAGGCTTTGTCAACGGATCAGAAAAATCATGTTCGACCAGTCTACGACCAGCTCGTATCTCCATACGACTAGTTTGGAAGTGGTCGTATCACCATACGACTAGTCTGGATCCGGTCGTATCAACATACAACCAGTCCATACCTGGTCGAACTTAAATCCATGTGCACTTTGCATATCCGAATTCTTCGGCCTTTTCTCGTCGATCATTATCGACCGATACCGATCTCGATCGTGTCATTATATGACTAGTCCATACCTGCTCCTTTCATTCAAACAAAACACATACCTTGATTGCGATATGAAATCATCCTTGTCGATTTGAAAGTTTGCATTAGTGTAACTATTTACGACCAACTCTTCCTCACCACCATAAACAAGAAATGCAACCTTAGTCCTTCTCAAGTACTTAAGGATATTCTTGACTGCTATCCAGTGACCTTCACCTGGATCCGACTGATATCTACTCGTAACACTTAGAGCATACGACATATCTAGTCGTGTACATAGCATGGCATACATGATAGATCCAATAGCCGAAGCATATGGAATTCTACTCATTTTGTCTCGCTCATTAGTGGTCGAAAGACACTGATTCTTGCTAAGATTAATGCCATGCGCCATGAGCACCAGTCTCCGACCAGCTCGTATCTCCATATGACTAGTCTGAACCTAGTTGTATCACTATATGAGCCATGGGCACCAGTCTGGATCTGGTCGTATTGCTATACGACTAGTCTGGACCTGATCGTATCGCTATACAACTATGTACATATCCTGGCATAATCCAATTAGCCTTTTAGATCTATCTCTATAGATCCTTATATCAAGAATATATACTGCATCTCCTAAATCTTTCATTGAGAAACTATTTCTTAATGAAGTTTTAACAGATTCAAGCATAGGAATATCATTTCCGACTAGTAGTATGTCATCCACATACAAGATCAAAAACACAAGCTTGCTCCCACAAACCTTCTTGTAGACACAAGGTTCTTCTTCATATTTGATAAAGTCAAACCCTTTGACCACTTCATCAAAACGAATGTTCCAACTCCAAGATGCTTGCTTTAATCCACATATGGATTTCTTAAGCTTGCATACCTTTCTAGCTTCCTTTCGATCAACAAAACCCTCAGGCTGTGTCATGTACACATCCTCACTTAGGTTTCCATTTAGGAAAGCCGTTTTGACATCCATCTGTCATATCTCATAATCGAAATATGCAGCAATAGCTAGAATGATCCGGATAGACTTAAGCAATGCGACAGGTGAGAAGGTTTTATCAAAATCAATACCTTGAATTTGTTTCAAGCCCTTTACGACCAGTCGTGCCATATGAATGTGAAATTTCCATCCATATCTATCTTTTTCTTAAAAATCCATTCGCATGTAATGGTTGTATCACCATCAGGTGCATTAACCAAGTTCCAAACTTGATTGCCAACCAATCTACGACCAGCTGGTATCTCCACACGACTAGTCTAGACCTGGTCGTATCACCGTACGACTAGTCTAGATCTGGTCGTATGACATGAACACATGGATTTTATCTGGGATCCCATGGCTTCAAGTCATGACTCTGAGTCTGGGTCCACCATCGTTTCCGTATAAGTTTTAGGCTTATCATTATTCAGAAATAAAACGTCATGCCCATACCTTATAGGCAATTAACGTAACCTTTTGATCTATGTGGGGCTGATGCCTCCTCTATAGGTTCATCAATATTTTGTTCATCCTGTAGAGGTTTAGTAGGAGTTGAAACATTTTCATATGGTTCCCGAATTTCTTCGAGTTGCACTTTGCTCCCACTGACTCCTTTGGAAAGAAACTCTTTCTCCAAGAAGACACCATCTCGAGTAACAAACACTTTGTTATCAACCCGATTATAAAAATAATATCATTTAGTTTCCTTATGATACCCCCACAAAGAAACACTTACCTGACTTGGGTGTGAGTTTATCAGATGTCAAATGTTTGATATAAACCTCACAATCCCGTACCCTGAGAAAAGACAATACAGGACTCTTCCCGGTCCATATCTCTTATGGTGTCTTCTCTATAGTTTTCGATGGAACCCTATTTAAAGTGAAAGTAGCTGTTTCTAGAATGTATCCCCAGAGTTGCAATGGAAGATCATATTGGCTTATCATTGATCGAACCATGTCTAACAGTGTTCGATTCCGCCGTTCAGACACTCCATTCCATTGAGGCGTCCCCGGCGGAGTAAGCTGTGGAACAATTCCACACTTCTTTGGATGATCACCAAACTCATGGCTCAAATATTCACTTCCACGATCAGATCGTAGATATTTGATTGTCTTGCCAAGTTAATTCTGTACTTCATTCTGAAATTCTTTGAACTTTTCAAAAGGATTCTGACTTATGCCTCATCAAATAGACAGCCATATCTACTGAAATCATCAGTAAAAGTTATGAAGTACTGAAAACCACCTTTAGCCGAAGTGCTCATTGGTCCACATACATCCGAATGTATAATGACCAATAGATCACTCGTCCTCTCACCTCTGGTTGTGAAGGGCGCCTTTGTTATCTTGCCAAGTAAATAAGATTCACATGTTTCAAATGATTCGAAATCAAATGAGTTTATAAGACCATCTTTATGGAGCTTCATCATGCGCTTCTCATTTATATGACCTGGACGACAATGCCAAATTAAAGTGGGATTCATATCATTAGGTCAAAGTCTCTTAGCATTTATGTTATAGATAGGCTCATCCTCAAGATTCAAAATATACAATCCATTCACCAATGAAGCATGGCCATAAAGCATATCTTCAAAATAGATTGAACAACAATTGTTCTTTATTCTGAACTCATAACCTTCTGCTCCTAAACAGGAAGCAGAAATAATGTTTTTGCTCAAGGCTGGAACATAATAACAATTATTTAGTTCCATAACTAATCCTGAGGGTAGAGCTAATGGCAAAGTGCCAACAGTTAATGCAGCAACTCTTGCTCCATTGCCCACATGGAGATCAACATCTCCACTTGCCAAACTTCTACTCCTTATCAGTCCTTGCATCGAATTGCAAATATGAACAACCGATCTGGTATCAAATACCCAAGAACTGATCGGAGAAGTGGCGAGATTAATTTTTTTTAACATTTATACCTGAACTAGAAGTTCTACTTCCCTTGTTCTTATTCATCTCTGCTAATTACTTCTTGCAGTTTCTCTTCCAATGCCCACAAGAAAACAATGCCTTAGAGGTATTAAACCTCTCGCCCTTGCCCGACTTCTGAATCATACCTTTCGCACTCCACAATCATATTGTAAGCTGCCTCAGGGTCTCATATTGCTTCAAGCTCAAAGCTCATGGTCACATGCATTAGGCAGTGCATATCGATTGTGACATTGCAATGCTTCTCATAAGCATTCCTTTCAGTACGAGTAGCATCAGCATTCGATTCCTTGAGATAGGGACCCTCTAGAACATATTCCTTCTTTTCTTGTTTGGGAACAATTCTCAAAATACGAAACCAGCCAATAAAGTTTTCTTTCTCAAGAACAGATCACAAATTAAAGGCAGGTGCAAAAGAAGTAGGTGCTAAGATCTACAACAAAAATATATGCAAAGATTGAGCACTATGTTTATGTAAGATCTTCTATTTGACATTCATGTTGGTGGTTATGTTCGACCAATCTACGACCAGATCATATCTTTATACGACTAGTATTTTCCTAGTCTAACTTAATCATCAACAGTCAATAAAAGATACTCCCACTAAATTCCATATCCCTCTTATGACATTTAGTGATTCAAGACCCTCAATCAGTTAATCTACTAGTGAGCTTTGGCATCACTGCTAGAAGATTAGTGAAATTGGTAAGCAACCCTTTGCTAATCATATCTCTATATGACTTGTCGGTGTTTTAGGACCGAACGTACGTAAAGATTGTTTAATTCGGGGCTTCCTCTAGGCTCAAAATCACACAGAGATGGAGACACGGGGATTTTTATACAGGTTCGGGCCTTCTCCTGGGAGAATAACAACCC
This sequence comes from Phyllostachys edulis, assembly GCA_036346405.1. Classification (NCBI taxonomy): domain Eukaryota; kingdom Viridiplantae; phylum Streptophyta; class Magnoliopsida; order Poales; family Poaceae; genus Phyllostachys; species Phyllostachys edulis. The sequence continues at coordinate 29,925,654 of CM070565.1, read as the reverse complement.
TACTCTTGTGTGTATGTATTGAGTATGCTAGATTATAAGATGGAACCAAAGACTAGAGTAATGTGCTTCTAACGCTCTTCGGATCGCCCCCGATTGTCGTGATGATTCTACCTTTTATACAGTCCTCAAGGTGTACCGTCACGCCTCCAGATTAAAGACTGCCTTAATGTCCCAAATTATTGAGCCGTTACTGGAGGTTATTATGGGAGTAGTAACGTTCTCATGCTGCCAGGCAGTTATCACCATAACAAAGGAGTTAAAATCGTGCCATTATTCCAAAGAATAACCGCGTAGTTTACTACCTATGTCCTGAATATGGTGCAGAAGATTCCCTGATCGACTAGGCCCACATGTCTGTAAGCCCTGTCGATTAGGGACTGGTCGTAGAAGAGCTTACGACCAGGTGATGGTCGTAGAAGATCTTACGACCATAGACTGATCGTAGAAGAGCTTACGATCATAGGATAGTCGTAGAAGGACTTACAACCATGGGGTAGTTGTAAGGGGGCTTACGACTACTAGGTGGTCGTAGAAGAACTTACAACCTCCAGCTTCTCCCTAATGGCTATTAAGGGGTATACTCAAGAGTTATATGACATCATTATTACTCAAAATATGAATTATAGATAAATGATAAAATGAGGATTATTATATCATCATCATGACTCTTGTTGTTGAGCGACATCTTTATGCTCCGGTACCCAACCCTATGCCCCAAGGTTCATAACCGTTATGATAACCTTATCAAGTTAAACCAATGCTCAGCGTGTAAGAGTCTGACACAAACCCATCTAGTCAAGGAGAATAAATGGCACTCTGCTTTGGCAAGACCCACCATTAAAAATACATGACTTTAGATGGTGCAGCAAATTTGGAAGGGCATCAATTTAACTTAATATTATGTGAGGGGTTTTTAATTCTACCATGTTATAAGCATCTAATGATAAAACATGATCAAATAGCATGACAAGAATAAACATTCATAGATAATCAAATTAAATTGTGAAATAGTATAGCCCTAATAATGACGATCTCCATCACCATGCTTCCTGTCCTTCGATCATCATGCTTGAAATCTCCGTCCGCATTCATCTACTAAGCAATTACTCCTAAAAGCTAGTAATGAATTACAGACGATAATATCAAGCATCACATGTCGGTACGCAGACCTTTATACAATAATATGTAGCTCGATGGCTATCACACAGCATGACACACAGGCCATGTGAAATCCATTCATGCATCACATACACAATGGGCCATACTATTCACATCAATCCCTGAAAAACGAGTTATGCATAGAATCCAATTCTATCAGGCTACATGAACACATACTATTATACAATGCGGCTATGACCACGACGGTCCTTGGAAATCATCGGATCAATCATCTTAACCCTATTCCGAACCAATCTGATCACTACCTTGATATGACCACGCACTGCGGCACACTCCGATGGTGGAATTCCGACCGGTAGGAGTATCATGCAAGCTAGTCAAAAACAAGTTGAGTAAATCATCTGGTGCTCTTAACTTATACCTCTTCGCAAAACCCATCTACTACCGCCGAAACCTGATCGATATTATCGACTAGTGCCTAGATCGTTCCATCCATATGAACCGATCTAGGTTATCAGACCAAACCAGTAATAGATCCAATCTACTACTACCACATATCTAGTATATGCGACCGATCTAGATCAAAAACGATATAGGATGAGCTTTGATACCACTGTTAGGATACGGGTAGGCTACGCTAGCAACAATTCAAAAATTCTACCACGTAAACCAAGATGCCAAGCCAGTAAATGATCACAGATCATTACCAACAGACGCATGGTGCAGCGAAAGAAGAGTTGGAGCAGCCTAGTCCAATGAAAAGCGTGTCGGTGAAGTGGTCATAGATGATCTTTCACTGTAGTCGATCGTCTCCTCTAGAAACCAATCTACTTCCTCGCCAAGGTTGCGGATCATCCTTAAGCGCAACAGCTACCACAGAAATGTTACGCCTCTATGGTATCCACACGTCCAGGGCAGGAACACTGTACGCTGGTGTGCTAGCACCAAGTCGCACAGAAGGCTCTCTCAAGAAGATGGCGGCTAGGGTTTTAGAGGAACAACTCAACTCACGACTTTCACGTGTCTTGTCTGTTTTTCTCGCCCACCTTCCCTTGGCCTCAAGCATCTCCTTATATAGTGCTTGTGACGGATCCTATCCGAACACGTTTGATAAATCGTATCCGTACTGGTTTGTTCCAACTCGTTAAGTGTGTGACCCTATAGGTTCATGTGTGATCGGTTGTGATTCGGAAACCCTTTCCGACCACGAGTCGTTAGCGGTACCTAGCAGTACATAACGATTCCCGAACACACATAGAATATATCAAACGAATCTTAATGCAATATGATCTATGACCAGGTCTTTATTACTTACGAACAGCTCGTAACTCCTTACGACCAGTTGGTGATTATGTTCTCTCCACAACCACCCAGGAGGTCTTCCAGGACCACCCGGAGGTCTTCCTGGACCACCCAGGAGGTCTTCCATGACCACCCTGGAGGTCTTCCAGATGTGGAGAATAGATATCAGCCGTACGACCTGTTTCTGTATTATACCTTTGCCTCACGACATCTGGTTGAACTCTAGGTGAGATTATGTCATCCAAGGACTGTTCAATACTTTCTCAATCAAGTGTCGAATAACTTCATGTGGTCGACACTTCGACCACTAGTGGCATGGCCATGCACTTTCTTTATTCAACCACAACGAGGGGCCCAGAGACATCTCTACTGTTATGTTAGGTGGGGCAAATCCCATATCTGACCAGTCACATTCCTCCCCATGTTTCATAGCATACCCGAAAGCTACCTTTATAACTACCCAGTTACGGTGTAGCGTTTGGTAACCCCTAAGAGTGCTATTACACATGTAGGAAACCATGCTGATCTCAGATCTAAGGATTATACATCATCATTGCTTGAGACCAACTGATGACACACGAAATCATAACAATCTCAACAGTGTCTCAAGGTGGGTCTTATCCAACACCATGTTCTCTAACATGTGTCCATATTATTGGTTTGATATCTCCATATCTATGACTCGTGAAACATAGTCATCAACCAATACATATGCTAGTCTATTCATATGTGTCCTCATATGTTTCCGTCCAGGGAACGTTTAAGAATAATCATCGCATAAATATAGAGTTTCACAAACAAGCCACATACTCGTTAATCTTCATAACTGATGATTCAGTCAAGGAACAGAATAACACTTATTCAATAACACATAAACAAAGATGTGATATCATCATCTCCATGATTGCCTCTAGGGCATATCTCCAACACAAACTACTCAGAAGAAGAAGGAGATCCTAGCTGCATCTCCTCTGCAACCTTCTTTCCGACCGATTGAGCTTCTTCAACTAGCTGCTGGGCTTTTGCTTCAGGGCAGTCGAAATCAGCCTCAGATGGAGGAAGATTAAGAGTGCGGTCGTGGGCTTTGAGTTTTGCTAACACAAAGCTTACTCCATTTACGGCCGCCTACTTAATCGACTCATCTTGGTTGGTCTTCAGAGTGGTCACTAACTCCTGGAGTGTTCTGACTTGCTTCCTAATCATACTTGTATGTTCGACCACGGTGTCTTCAAGAGGAGTAACCGCCTCAGCACCTAGGCCTCCGAGCACATTGTTCAGGAGGGAAACGTTGTCTTGAAGATTGATCTTCGAGGCCTTCGTCTCCTGGGTATGAGTCAGAGCCTCCTTAAGTCATTTTATTTATGTCGCTCGGTATGAAAATAATGTAACAACCAGTTAATAAAACTTGGAGTTAAGACTAGTATTTTATACTGGTCGTAGGTAAAGAATTCTTACATGCCAAGTAGTTGTCAAGCTTCTTGATTTCTTCTTCATGAGAAGCAGCATCGTTCGAGCATTGCTCCTCCTATTTCTTTATTGCCTTGTCTTTCTCTTTGGTGACACGGGCATGCTCGTTGATCACCATACTCTTTGATTCGACCTCGGATCAAAGCTTTCCCATATATACTTCTTTATCTAAAAAAGAAAAGAAGTTAGAGAACGAAAGGAGGTAGTCAAAATGGAAAATAAAAGTAAGCTACTTACTTTTAATCACATTCTGTTACTCGTAAGCTGCAGAGTTAGCGTCCTACATATCCTTCAGCAGTCTTCTTTTTCAACCTTAACCTTTGTGACACGACTTTCTCGTAGTCGAGCAAATTGGCTAACGTCATTTCGTCACTTTTAAACCGACAAGGGAAAAGCGATATGAGTACTGAACAAGTGGTCGAAAGACTACTTGTTGTAGTGACTTACCATCTCTCTGCCTACTTGCAGAGTTCAGCCTTCTGCTTCCTCAGCAATACGAGTTTCCTTTGGTATTCACCAACTGTGGCAATTTGTTCAAGAGCTTTCTGAACGGAAAAGTATGCAATGAGGAAAAGAAGAAAAGAGAAAACATAAATATACAAATGTTTGATATCGAACACTTACGTCGATTGCTGATTGAGTGAAATTTGAGTATACGACCTTTGGATCCTCAAGTTGATTGAGTTCCTTAGCCTTCTCCCACCAATTCTCCTGGAGACGCTCATCGTTGAAGACGAATCCTCTACTAGGAATGTCCTTGGGGTGGGGGACTCGGTCACAGGACCTAAACGACAAGGTCCCAATGGTTGAAACTGCAAAGAATTCTAGAAGGAAGTGGAGATCATCTTCTTCTTCTTCATGGTCGTTGTGAGAAGAAGAAACTCCACCTTGAGACCTCGAAGGAATATCTTCGACGACCTTTTTTCCAGCACAGTGGTGGAGCTCTCCACAACCACCGGATCAGCCATCCTTGGCGATTGTAATGACAAGTCTCCTGTCCGTACATTGATGTTCTTGACAATTGACTCGATCATGATCATAGCTTCATCTTCAGTCGTCTTCATCTCTGCCTCCACGACCACTGGTGGTTCGATCACCTCAGTGGGCATGGCTGGGTTGAGGGCGAGCACCTCTTCTCCTGCCACCTTAGGGATGGTGGTCGAAGGCTCGACCACCTCTGCTTCTGTCTCTACGACCGGGGGGGACTAGCACTCCCACGGTTGTAGCCATGACACTGACAGATTTCTCTACAGAGATATCCCCAGGGGCTAGAGAGGCAGGACTGAAACTACAAAACATATGTTAACACATCAAATTGTGAAATGGAAGAGTAAGTACAATCACTTATTCTTTAAATTTTACATACCTAGGCTTCCTAGACACGATCTTGAAGCCTGAGGAAATCTTTCTGAGAGAAGACTTGATCTTCTTCTCCTTCTCTTCGGTCACCCCCGTCAGCTCTGCGATCTTAGCTTCTAGAAGGCTCCCCGCATTCCTAGTCTGGGCAACCATGTCCTGCACGACCTCGACTGGTCGTACATCAAGAGGAATGGTCAGAGTTTCTTGTACAACCTCCTCTTCTACGTGGTTGGACCTATGAGAGACCATGTGGAGGTCGTCCCGTGTGAGTGATGAGTAATTGACAAAGGTTTTAGGTCAGTCGAGTTTGGTTTGTGTGGTCGGACCTTGTCGTTGCGAGGTTCACGCGTTTGCGTGAAGTCAATCGTTGTCGGGATAATCGAACGACCGGCGTGTTATGGCGCACGATCATGAGGCGGTTGTACCGATTGGTAAATGGCGTTGAAGAATTCGAGAAGTTGTTTTTCGAGTTCGGTCTTCATTGGAAATCGGAACGACCGCAGTATTGGAGCGACGGCCGAGTGCGGTTGATCCGCCGGTAACATGGCGTTTACCGATTGTATTGTGAGGTTCGCCATTTTGGTGTTTTGAGTTTTGGGATAGGTCATATCCAGTGTGTTCATGCATATGTGTTGCATATTGCATGTTTGAGCTAACGTTAGGTCAAGTTGTGAAGAACTTGTTCCGGTTTCGTGTTTCTTGTCCGTGTGGTGCAGGACGCCGAGCGGAGTCGTGGCGAGACACGGTGGATCGGACTAGGCGCAGTGGCGCCGAGGTCGAACGGTCGGGATGTGTCAAGACGACGTGGACTCGAGGTGGTTGCGAGGCGTCGAGACAAGGAGGCCTGAAGCTTCGGAAGGTGAAGAAGGCGAATCGGAAATTCGCAAGGCCGCACAAGCGGGCGGGCTCCGTTGGACTTAGCGGGCGAACGGGAGGAGACCCGTTAGCCAAGGCTATATAAAGGATTGGAGGGGCTGCATGCCCTCTTGAGCACTTGGGTGGAATTAGGGTTTTAGAGTCAAAAGAGGCTTTGTGAGGTTGTTTCTCTTTTGCTCTTTAGTTGTTGAGAGTGGAGGTGTAGGCAGAGGTGTGCTCCTGCTTGTGCCCTTCTTGGTTTTGTGTTCTTCTCCCTCAAGAATGGATGAGTGTTTGTTCTTGAGTTGTGAGAGTGAGGAGATGGATTGAGCTTACATGTAATCATCCCTCTGGTTCTAATGTCCATGCGTATGGGGATGTATCTCTTTGTATTTCGCTCTTGATTCAATGAATGGAAATCAAGTTTTCTTCTTCGTGCTCTCTCGTTCTTCGTTCTCCTTTTTGTGATTTTTGGGGCTTTCTTCAATTCGGGAGTTTTTGCTTGGTTCTTCCTCTTGATCTTGCTTGCTGGGACATGTGAGAACCTATCTAAGGTCATCTAGATCATCATCCACCCACGAGCAAGTCGTTAGATCAAGTTTTGCTTTTTTGCGGTTTTGAACCCACCTTCGCTCAAATGCAAAAGGATAGGAACCTTGGCATGGATCTCTGAAATCGTTGCTTGGAATAGGTTCCTAATATCTTCGGAAGGTGTGGTTCAATTTTGGTCAAGTTTGGCCGCGTAGATCAAAAGTTACGTTGATTTTCGTTTTGAAACCCGGCGGATTTTGCTGTTCCAGACAATCGGATGAACTGGCTTAACTGCTGCGGTTAGACGATCTGCGGTACAACCGGTCATTTACTCGCGGTTGTCTTGGGATCAGCAGTACAACCGCCGCTTACTCGCGGTTGTACCGATTGTCCTGATTTGTTCGGCTCTTCCTCGCTTTTTGTTTCTTTGAGCTTTGGGGGTGAGTGGATTCAACATAAGACTTCCTCAGGCTTAATCATTGATCTTCATAGCTCTCATAGCTATTGGAGTGATTTATAAGTTGAATCCATTCTTTGCGAAAAAGATTAGGTGCTCCTATTCACCCCCTCTAGTCGCCTTTAGGTCCTTCAACCTAACTTCAACCATTCGAGGTTGTCGAGCGGTTAGCTCTTTTCAATAGATCTTAACCGGTCTCAAGAGCCGTGGCGATGGACAAGTACTCGACCAAGCCGCTTGTTTTGATGGCATCGACACCCCTCGGAAGAGCCGAATGGAGACATACATCCGGGCCTGTGGGTATGCCATCTGGCGAAAGGTCAAGGTTCGATTATTTGTTCTGCCGATGAGAACATCAATGTGGGAACATGGTTGATGTTGAGGCGAATGCAAAGGCAAGGAACATCATCATCCGTGGTTTGAGTCGTAGTGAGTTTGACCGATATCTCACTGTCGTCGCCCACGATATCTGGGTGACCCTCGACGATACCATGAGGGCACCACCAGATCAAGACGGTTCGGCAGACCGTTCAAACGAGAATACAACAAATTTGAGATGCTTTTTGGTGAGTCCCTAGATGAGTGCTTCAGACGTTTTCACAAGATCTTGAGCAACCTCCGAGCGGTCGGTCTCACATACCCGACTTCGGACAATGCTCGTCCGATGCTCACAGACTCGTCTGCGTGTTTGGGAGATGAAAGTGACCACCATCAAAGACACGACAGACCTCTCGACCTCGACTCTTGATCTGCCAGACTCGCGCCTCAAGACTCACGAGATTGACGTTGTCTCTCGTCGGTCGAAGTCACGATCGATGGCCTTAGTCACCAATCCGATTTCTTCTTAGGGCTTTCTCGATTCTTCTTATGTTTCTCCTTGTCGCTCTCGTGACATAACCGATGATCGGTTAGAGCAACTTCGCGGATGAGCGACTTGCCCTCCTTGCTCAAGATTCTCCCACGCTTACAAAGGAGGAGGGACGAGAAGAGAGGAGGACCGTGATTTGCTTCGAGTGTGGTGGCCCCAACCACATCCGAGCAAACCGCCCCAAGCCGAGAAGGGCAAGAACGACTACGGCGGTTCGGGCAAGAACGACTACACCGACAAGAACGCAACAAGAAGCCTCCACCAGGGCCCAAAGAAGAAGAAGTTCCGCAACCGGCAAAGCTAAGAAGCTCTTCCATCGCGTCCTCACCGCCTTCGACGACCTCGACCTCGGCGAGGTGGAGGGATGGAGCGACGATGACGGATGGGTGACCAAGAGCCCAAGGATGGCGGCGATGACTTCTCCCAAGATGTGCTTCATGGCCCTCGAGGGCGAACTTCAACGACAATGAACTGTACTCCGACTTCGGACGAGGTAGATCCCACCTCTGAACAGCTCAATCATGCTTTTCTTAAGCTAGGAGGTTTTCATGCTAAAGCTAAGGCTAGGTGTCTTTGAGTTAGAGAAGGAAATAGATAGGTGTCACTAGAGATTATTGCTCTTACATCCGCTCCTTCTAGTGATGATTGTGATACATGCTCGCTTTGTTGGTTGATATGGAGAAGTTAAGGACCTCACATGATAGTGTGTCCTCCAAACTTGATAGTGTTAAGGTGGAGAATGTTAGTGCGCTTCTTCGAGTTAGAGTTGAGTAGGATGGTCATTACCCTACTTATTCTTGATGAGACTACTTCTCCCACCTCATGTGAGGGTAAGGACATTGTGTTAGAGGATCTTATGCCATGCTCCTTGATCTGCCTGAGTCTTGTGAAAATTGCAATAACTTGAAGATGAACTTAAAGCAGGCAGATCATAAAATTCTTGAACTACAAGCTTCTTTACTTGAGCCGATTGTTTCATGCTTAAACCGTCCTAAGTTAATCTGAACTTGAGGTCGTCTCCAAACAGCTTCAAGATATGATTGATCATGAAAGGAAGATGGCTCGGTTTGCTTCTAAGGACCTGTTAGCTCACCATGCATTAAGTGTAACAAACTAAAATCGACTTGATTGCTTTGGATGAGAAATGTGTGAAGCTAACTAAGGACCTTCTAGAGAAGTCACATTGTGCTTGCAATATGATTGTGGAGAAGGGGAGAAGCCCTGTGGTAAGGATGAGACGCTTAGCAACGTGAACCAAGCGGCTAGCGATGGGGATCGTCCCTTCAGAGTCGGTGTGCGTGCACAAGCCATTCTTCCCTCTTTCTTTGGTTCTTCTTTTGCTCCCTTACCTTCTCTGTCTTTCTTCCCCCGCTCTTCTTGCACCTCTCTCTTTCGGAGTGTCAAGACCTTATGAACACTCTCGAGAGATTTGTAGGAGGCAAGAAGAAGCTCAATCTTATTCTAGACCAATCTAAGATCTCGCAGATTTAATCGGGGTCTAGGATATGACTTCTTTGAGGACATGAGGAAGCATCCACCGCCGTGCTCGCACCCATAGCACTGTGTGATCGAGATCGAGCCCAGACCGAGAAAGTCCATTTCAAGTCGGCGGGCTATGTCGAGGGATTTCGACAAGAAGGTAATTTCACATCTTGCTTCTACCTCTCGAAGGTGAAGTATCACCGCACCTTCGCGGAAGGATGGACACACAATCGATCGATGCTTCAGCGCGCCAAGATCGCGTAGAGACCATGTTGAGTCTCTTAGGCGCATTAGTGGTCGGCCCCGGACTTTGAGTGCACCTAAGACCAACACGAGGTCTAGGCTTGTTTCTTCGATGGGTTTGTGCAAAGATCGAGGACTTGGTTTTTCCGAAGTTTTCGGTTTTCGTCCTCATGTTGCTTTCGATCGTGACTTCGCCGTCCCGAGGGTAGATCTCGTTTTCCCCATCGAGATAGCTACCATGGCGTGTTCAAGATGTTGCGGGTGCTCCGACTCGCTTCCTTCAGCGGTCGAACCCAAAGAAACTTCGGTCTACTCTTAGACCTTACGCTTTGAGTTACAGAGAGCGAGGGTAGATAGAGGTCGATCGTGCTTGACTACTTCATCCGCCGACGTGTTATTCAAGATTGGGTGCCAAAATCATTGTTGATTTATCCCGAGATCGAGACTTTACTCTGCTTGACTCAGTTAGCGGTAGGGAAGGAGAAGGTTTGGCTTGTAGACTCGGTTGTTCTCGTCATATGACCGGAGACTCCGTTGGTTCTCCTCCCTAGCCCGCGCTCGGTGATGAGACGATCACCTTCGGAGACGCTTCGTGCGGCGCGTCATCGCCAAAAGGTCGCGTATTAATGCGCTTTTTTTTCTTAAGGATGTTGCCTTGGTTAGTAAGCTGCAGTACAATTTGCTTTCCGTTTCTCAGCTTACCGATGACGGTTTCGAGGTGAGCTTCAAGAAAAACGCTTGCAAAATTCTTGATTCTTCGGGTAGTCTGGTTTGCGGGATTTCTCGTTATGGGAGGATCTTTCGTGCTGAGTTCTCTGAGTCTTCTGGCGATCCTCTCAGGTGTTTAGTTGCTTCTGAGTCCCGCGATCTCTCCTTCTGGCATAGGAGACTTGGTCATATTGGATTTGACCATTTGACCCGAGTTAGCAGCCATGATCTCATTCGTGGTCTGCCGAAACTCAAGATGGTCAAAGATCTTGTTTGCACTCCATGCCAAGACACGCGGCAAGATGGTTGCCGCTTCTCATCCTCCCACACAAGCATTATGACCGATGCAGACATTTGCTCCACATGGACACAGCTTGGACCAAATGAGTCTGCAATCGGCGGGAGGAAGTGGTATGTTCTTGTTGTGGTCGATGACTTCTCGAGGTACTCTTGGGTGTTTTTCTTAGCCTCAAGGACGAGACATTTACACATTTCCGAGGTCTTTTAGTAGGTCGTCTGTTGAGCTCCGGGTGCCTTCTGAGCGATCCGATGACAATGGCACGGAGTTCAAGAATTCCTACTTTGAGAGTTTCTGCGGTGAGACAGTGTAGAGCACCGTTCTCTTCTCCATACGTCCCTCGGCAAAATGGCGCTAGGAGAGGAAGAACCGTACCTTGGTCGAGATGGCGGGCGATGCTTGATGAGTACTCTACACCGAGGAAGTTTTGGGTGAAGCCATTGCATTGCGTGCCATGTTTGAATCGAGTTTTCTTGGGCACTCTTGCACCGCACTTCTTATGAGTCGAGATCTGGTAAAAGCCCAGCGTCTCTCATTTTCGTGTGTTTGGTTGCAAGTGCTTTATCTTGAAGTGCGGGAACCTAGACAAGTTCGAGTCACGCCTCTGTGGCGGTATCTTTCTAGGCTACTCGACTTCTTCGGGCTTATAGGGTGCTGAGGCTGCGAGTCTAGCAAAATGGTAGAGACACTGCGAGGTGACTTTGACGAGGCGGTCCGGGACTAGGCCAGATATCTCGAGTTCTTTAGAGCGGTCCGAGACCATCTTTGTGGATGATGAGGGCGATGGAGATGACGGTTGTCTACGATCCCGTCCTCATCCACTCCTTGAGGTGCCGTCTTCCACCGCACCTCAAGGTGATCGACCCTGCCTTCGCTTCCTCCGAGCTAGTGGCTCTGTTCCTACCTCGTCACTCATGAGGTAGAGGCCACTTCTTCATCTCTCCCAGACCTCCTAGACACTTCGAGAAAGTTCATCCTTGAGAGCAGATCATTGGAGATCTTTTGAGCGTGTTACCCGCTCAAAATCGCTTATCTCAATTCTGTCTCCATTCGCCTTCATTGCCTCTTTTGAGCCCAAAGATGTTTCTCATGCTTTATCCGATGAGTCATGGGTCAATGCCATGCATGAGGAGTTAGAAAATTTCGAGAGGAACAAGGTCAGTCGCTTGTTGAGCCCCCACGAGGCCACAATATCATTGGAACCAAGTGGGTGTTCAAGAACAAGCAGAGTGAGGATGGGGTAATCATCCAAACAAGGCGAGATTGGTAGCTCGGGGTTTTCCTGTGTTGAGGGTCTAGACTTTGAGGAGACCTTTGCCCTCAGAGCTTGACTTGAAGCCATTAGAATCGCTTGCCTTTGCGGCTTCTAAGGGTTTCAAGCTTTACCAGATGGACGTGAAGAGTGCCTTCCTCAATGGCCTTATTGAGAAGGAAGTCTACGTCCGACTGACCTCGTGTTTCGAGAACCCCAAATACCCTAACCATGTTTTCAAGCTTTCCAAAAGCAGTATGGACTTAGCAGTTCCCGAGCTTGGTATGAGAGGCTTAAGTCCTACTTGATAAGTCATGGTTTTGAGATGGGTAAAGTTGACAAGACCTTGTTCATCCGCCAGGCATGGCATCGACTCTTTGCTCGTCAGATCTATGTCGATGACATTATCTTTGGCGGCTCTTCCCATACTCTGGTTTCCCGGTTCTCGGATGTCATGAGCACCGAGTTTGAGATGAGTATGATGGGTGAGTTGACCTTCTTCCTTGGCTTCCAAATCAAGCGGACTGGAGGGTACATTTCTTCATCAAGGAAAGTACACTCGTGACCTCTGAGCGTTCGACATGAGTGATGGTAAGCTGTCGACTCCCACTCCATGGCTCTCTGACCTATCTTGACCCAGATGAGGATGGCGAGCCGCTTGATCAAAAGGAGTTTCGCAAAGATGATTGGCTCCCTCTTGTACCTCAACGCCTCGAGACCGGACATACATTTTTACGTGTGTTTGTGCGCTCGTTTTGAGCTTCTCCTCGCGTTTCTCCGCCCGAGCGGTGAAGCGCATCTTCAGACCTGCGAGCTACCATTGACTATGGTATCGGTACTCTTCCTCATCTGTCTTTCCTTGAGAGCCTTCTCGGATCGAACTTCACGGTCAGAGGATAGATAGGAAGAGCACTTCGCACCGCCAATTTCTTGGCACTTCTCTTGTTTCTGGTCTTCAAGGAAGCGATGCAGTGTTGCTGATCCACCGCAGAGGCCGAGTATGTGCGGCCGATTCTTTGTAGTCAAGTGCTCGATGGCTTCGACCTGCGGGACTTTGGGTTAGTTATCGATGTTGTTCCACTCTTTTGTGATAACACTTGCGACTAACATTGCCAAGAACCCGTGCAAAGATTCCGGACCAAGCACATCGATATTCGCTTCCACTTCCTTAGAGACCATGTAGAGAAGGGCGATATAGTGCTCCGGCCAGGAGAGTGACCACCGGTTGGTGACATTTTCACCAAGCCATTGGATAGTTCGAGGTTTTCACTGCTGGGAGAGCTTGGGGTGGTTTGTCCTTATGGACTGTAGTGAGGGGAGCTTTGGGTTTCTATGCTTTACTATATTATTTATGCTCTTGCTCCTTACTATTGCATTGCATTTTGGGTGCATTTGGGATTAGTCCTCCTAGCATAGATTAGAGTGCTTCTTTTGTCTAGTTGTTTAGATTTGCTCTTATCTTGTGATTCTAGGATGTTGCTTATTAGTGTCTCTTCTCACTAGGTTGAGCTTATTCACTTCTTATAGGTTCTAGCAAGGGTTGGGCCACCCTTGGGTAGACAGGAACGTGTTTGCTCCTTAGTGTGTTAGCCAGGCGCTTGATAGTCCTAGAGTCATATGGGGTAGATGAGAGTCGATCGAGCCATAGTATTCTCTATATCTTATCTATGCTTTAAGGATCTTCTGTTTTATGTTTTCCTTGCCGACTTCTCGATTTATTGTTTTGGTTCAAGGGAGTTCATTTGGGAGCTTCGGAGCTTAATATTGAGTTAACTCAACTTGAACTAAAAGTTGCATCTAATGTTGAGGGGCTGGATCTTACGCTTTTCTAGCATTCTCGCATTGTCATATAACTACATTGAGCCTTGATTATTATCCCGCTATGATATGTTTACAATGCTTTACACCTTGTCATGACTTGTGCTTATTTGCTAGATTTATCATGACTTCATATGTGTAGCCTAGCTTTTGCCATGATAAGTTAATTAAAATTGCTCAACTTAAACTAAAACTTGTCATGTTAGCACTCGAGATTAGTCTTTCTTGAGATATCTTTTTATGATTCATGCCATGTCAAATAATTTGGGTAGAGTGATGAATCTATATTGAGCCTTAGATTGAGCTGTTTTAGTCTCTTGATGATGCATGAGTTAGTACAACTTGTTAAAAGGCAAAAAGATCTCTTTTGCGAAAAAACCGATCTCACCAATTCTCTCCTATGAGACGGCTTGCCATTGCACTTGGCATGAACTTAGGGGGAGTTTTGGGTGACCTAGACTATCTTCTTAAGCTTCTCGCTTGGAGTAGTCGCATAAGGCTTGAGACCTAGCACATGATAAAACAAAAATCTGGTTGGAAACCACCATGAATTTCAAAAGAAAATATGTTTCATGTGTTCAATGTGCTTAAAGCCACAAAAAGTATCATGTACTTTAACCAATGTTTCAATCTTGAGCATAGCACTCTATTTGGTCTCAATTTAAGCTTCTTAGTTCCGCTTAGCTTATTGACATGGCCTGCATCATCCTTGGATATCTCTAGCTAGACTTTGCTCATTGATGACTTGACTTGCTCACATAATGTACCTCATTTTCAGATTGTCATCTATGTGTTCTAGCTAGCTTATACATATCTTGTCATGATCTAGATAGCCTTTTTATTAAGTTATGGCTTGGTGTATTACATTATGGTCATTATGGATAATTCTCATGGCTCTAAATGCTTAGAATAATCAAACTTGACCATTTCATCCATTGACTTGTCATTTTCTCTCTTGAGCATTCTTGATGTGTTTATTGCCAAAAGGGGAGAATAGAGAAGAAAAGTCTATTGGGAGCAGTTTAGAGCTTTGGAGAACAATTTGCTCTTTTTGTTGTTGCTCTAATGTTCCTTCATCGACATGGTCATTGTTTCACTCTTCTTCTTTGGACCATGTTGATTCTTCAAACTCAAACTCAACTTTGCTTTTTTGGAGTTTGTCAATATACTCATCAAGGGGAGATTGAGAGACCATGTGGAGGTCGTCCGTGTGAGTGATGAGTAATTGACAAAGGTTTTAGGTCATCGAGTTTGGTTTGTGTGGTCGGACCTTGTCGCTATGAGGTTCACGCGTTTTCGTGAAGTCAATCGTATTGTCAGATAATCGGAACGACCGGCGTGTTATGGCGAGACGACCATGAGGCGGTTGTACCGATTGGTAAATGGCGGTTGAAGAATTCCAGAGAAGTTGTTTTTCGAGTTCGGTCTTCATTGGAAATCGAACGACCGCAGTATTGGGCAGACGACCGAGTCGCGGTTGATCCGCCGGTAACATGGCGGTTGTACCGATTGTATTGTGAGGTTCGCCATTTTGGTGTTTTGAGTTTTGGGATAGGTCATATCCGGTGTGTTCATGCATATGTGTTGCATATTGCATGTTTGAGCTAACGTTAGGTCAAGTTGTGAAGAACTTGTTCCGGTTTCGTGTTTCTTGTGCGTGTGGTCTGCAGGACGTCGAGCGGAGTCGTGGCGAGACACGGTGGACTGGACTAGGCGCAGGTGGCGCTGAGGTCAGAACGGTCAGGATGTGTCGAAGACGACGTGGACTCGAGGTGGTTGCGAGGCGTGCGAGACAAGGAGCGCTGAAGCTTCCCGGAAGGTGCAGAAGGGGCGAATCGGGAAATTCGCAAGGCTGCACAAGCGGGGGCGGGCTCCGTTGGACTTAGCGGGCGTAACGGGGAGGAGACCCGTTAGCCAAGGCTATATAAAGGATTGGAGGGGCTGCATGCCCTCTTGAGCACTTGGGTGGAATTAGGGTTTTAGAGTCAAAAGAGGCTTTGTGAGGTTGTTTCTCTTTTGCTCTTTAGTTGTTGAGAGTGGAGGTGTAGGCAGAGGTGTGCTCCCTGCTTGTGCCCTTCTTGGTTTTGTGTTCTTCTCCCCTCAAGAATGGATGAGTGTTTGTTCTTGAGTTGTGAGAGTGAGGAGATGGATTGAGCTTACATGTAATCATCCCTCTGGTTCTAATGTCCATGCGTATGGGGATGTATCTCTTTGTATTTCGCTCTTGATTCAATGAATGGAAATCTGAAGTTTTCTTCTTTCGTGCTCTCTGTTCTTCGTTCTCCCTTTTTGTGATTTTTGGGGCTTTCTTCAATTCGGGAGTTTTTGCTTGGTTCTTCCTCTTGATCTTGCTTGCTGGGACATGTGAGAACCTATCTAAGGTCATCTAGATCATCATCCACCTACGAGCAAGTCGTTAGATCAAGTTTTGCTTTTTGCGGCTTTTGAACCCACCTTCGCTCAAATGCAAAAGGATAGGAACCTTGGCATGGATCTCTGAAATCGTTGCTTGGAATAGGTTCCTAATATCTTCAGGAAGGTGTGGTTCAATTTTGGTCAAGTTTGGCCGCCGTAGATCAAAAGTTACGTTGATTTTCGTTTTGAAACCCGAGCGGATTTTGCTGTTCCAGACAATCGGATGAACAAGGGCTTAACATCTGCGGTTAGACGGACTGCGGTACAACCGGTCATTTGCTCATGGTTGTCTGGGACTGCGGTACAACCGCCGCTTACTCACGGTTGTACCGATTGTCCCGATTTGTTCGGCTCTTCCTCGCTTTTTGTTTCTTTGAGCTTTGGGGTGAGGTGGATTCAACATAAGACTTCCTCTCAGGCTTAATCATTGATCTTCATAGCTCTCATAGCTATTGGAGTGATTTATAAGTTGAATCCATTCTTTGCGAAAAAGATTCGGTGCTCCTATTCACCCCCCCTCTAGTCGCCTTTCCGGTCCTTCAACCTAACTTCAACCATCTGGAGGTTGTCATTTCTTTCGACCATAGGCTCTGCGGAACCGGCAGTAGCTGTCACAAAATAAATATAACTCTTCCAGTTTTTCTTTTTGATTCACTTGACAAGAGCAGAAGAAGGGGAAACTGAGAATGTCTTATCATCGTAATAGAAGGGTACCTTTGCTTTAGGTACTTTGTGTTTAAGGTCTTCAAGCACTTCCTGAGTCTCATTGGCAGTTAAATCTACCAAGAAGTGGCCTATAGTAGTGGTCGGAGGAGGAGTGGAACTCGAACTCCCAACATCCCTCTTCTTCTTGTCGGCCGCCTTCACAAAATGATGCCTCTTGCTCAGAGGGACTTTGTCATCCTCAGAGTTATCCTCAGCAAATCCCAAGTCAATCTCAGAGACATCTTGAGGGTCTGGTGCACCGACTTGCTACAAAAGGTAAAATAACAGGAATCAATAAGTGGTCAAAACTACAACTACTAATTCCTAAAGATGAAATCAGTACAAATATTGGTTACCTTTAGGTGTCTTGTTCTCTCATCTTCGAATACGACTGCCAATATCTGAGGAGCTCCCTCTGTGGTCGTAGGGGCCTTCTCACAAATGAGCTTGACCCGAGCGTCAACCTCTCTCTCTGGTAAATATACGAGTAGAAGAATATGATTAATCAATGCACTCGAATCAAAAATTGAAAGAAGCATATCGATTATAATATTACCATCACCGGCCCAGTCCACCTCTCTTCTCTCTCCCTCCTTCTCTTTCCCCTCCAGACAAACCCCACCCGTCAGCCACCCTCCCTCTCTTCTCTTTCCTCCCTTTCTTCCTCCTCCGGCCGCACGCAATAGCCGCCATTACTATGCGCGTAGAGTTCCAAATCCATTGTGATTCCCTCCCCTTTTCTCCACGTGAGCGTGCGCATCGAAGTCCTCTCATCATGCCACCCCCCATTCCTGGACATCTCCCTCTTTCACGCGCGGCCGTTTCATCGGAACACACTGTCACCATCGCGATCCCCGCCGCCTTGATCTCCTCGCCCGTTACTCCTTCGGCCCTATAAAGGAGAGCATCAAGAGCCCTCCTTCCTCCTACCCTCATCCCCCGAACCTCACCCCCTCCTCTCCCTCTCCTCTCACCGCAATCGGAGTTTTCTCCTCGCCAGCCAAGCTCCTCTCCGCCGCCATTTGCGCAGCCTCCGGTGGAGCTACTCCACCATCGACCTCACCATCAGCATCGCATGGCTACTTTCTACACTATGCGCATCTCCTAGCCACCGGAGCGCTGCCGGAACCACCGTGCCGTCTTCGACAGAACGCCGCCGCCGCTTTCTTCCGCGCCGACGGCCACCTCCTTGCGCCTCGCCACCACAACCAAGCACCCTAGGTTCGCATCTCTCTACTCTTTCTTCTGGTCCCTAAACCATCCCTAGCTGTGGCGAGTAGCACCGGCGAGCTCAACACCCGAGCGTCGCCGATCACCAGCATGACGTGGTTGTACACGCCAGCGCCATGTCAGCACCACCTAGAGCCACCTCAGCCATTTCCGCCCACATGGCTGCTTGCATGGCAAGGCACGCAATCACGCGCACTCGGTCCACCATGGACCAATCTCAATTTTGTGGACCCAGTCCACAAGACCCGGGCCCACATGTTAGTGGCACATTGCCTTTTTCTTTCGAAAAATAATGCGGCCCAATTCATAATTATTGTGCGGATGTCAGCATGACGCAATAATTGATTTTCCTTTAGAAAATCAATTCTGTAAATTCTGAAATTCCTAATTTCATCATTTCATGTGAATTTAAATCTTCCAAGAGCTCGTTCTCCTTCGTACGAGCTCCGATTTCGACGATTCAAATTTCTAAATTAATATAAAATCAAAGTATAGCTATCTAAACTAAAATTATTTAATTTGGAGTTTATTTTAATTTTATTTGAATTTGGCTTATTTTCGCGTGTAGATTTTGACGACTTCGGAGAACCAGATTTCGACACCGTTTGAGAACAACAACTAATTGAGCAAGGCAAGTTATATATTTGATCATGTTTGATCCTAATATTTTAAATTATTTAAATTATGTTTTAAATTATTAATGCATGCTTATTTCTATTCAATTTAATTTAAATTCTGTTTTAAAATTGTAGTTAATCCCAATACATTTGTATGGCCAAATGTTAACATTCAAATATTCATACCTTATAAACTTAGATAAAATCTAGTTGGTACAATAGTATGAACTAGAACATTTTGGAAAAATTATACTTAGACCTGAAATATTTGATTTGGGAATTTACATATAACAATCAAATATTATTTAAATTATATCCATGGCATAGGTGTGTCATGGAAGTTTACAAATGATTTGAAAAATAAAATTAAATTAAAAACTGGTATAGACTTGGGCGAAAATAGATAGTTGGTGGGTACAGGTTTATGCACGGGCTCAATTCAGGAATTGTTGAGGCTTAGGGGTTATTTTGAAAGTTGCCCAAGTTAATTAGGACCGGTCTTTGAGTCGCATCTTGTAAAGCTCCACTTTACTACCACAAGTGTGGAGTGGGATAGATCGAGCTAATTAATTTGCAACGTTCTATTGTTAGTTGTGTTGTTTTGATGTGTGAGTGTCGGTTAGACAATATTCCGACTTGGCGCAAGATGTTCCGATGGGTGGTTAGTCCAATGGAAGTGAAACCTTAGCGAGCATAATGACATTGGGATGGCACTTTGTAACGGCCTTGTGATAATCACATAGTCGCACACCTACATAAGTGTGTCAGACGGACATTATAAGATGATTATCTCTTGTGGGTAAAGTTGTACAACCTCTGTAGAGTGTCAAACTATTCGAATAGCTGTCTCCATGGTCGTGGACATGCTGAGCAAAGCCACTCAAAGTTAGACTCTGGTTTTATTTTCAAAATGTTTTACAAAATGGTTTATGTCATGGATGGGTGTCCATGAGAAAAATTGTTGGTTGAAACCCTAGGTTGGTGCCTGTGTTTAAGTTATTGTTATGTTGGTGCCTACACTAGCTTTATTAATTCAGTTAAAACTCAATTTTATATATTGTAAAATTTGAGCTTTTGAATTTAATATTGTATTTAAAATGTCAAATGTTGCTTTTCCACAAATGACCCTATAAGCCTTCCTTTGATAATATCCATGCAAGCATTAACTCTGTTATGGGTGTAATATATGGAGTACATTTTTGTGCTCATCCTTGCTTAATAAAATGTTGTTTAGAGGAGAAGGACTTCACTACCGGTGTGGATCTCGATGACTAGGCCGCTACCCTAGTTGATTGCCTGTGATAGATCAGCTAGACTCTACTACGTCTTCTTCGTCTTCCGCTGTATTTTTTATTGTTGGCTTGTAAGCCTTTCTTGTAATAAACTCTGATATTTATTAATAAAGTTGTGTGATTTATGGATGTTACTATATTTGTTTACTGTGTGAACTAGCTACTGATCATGGGAGTAGTTCAGAAATACATAGAGGATTTGTGGGTGTTACTCCCGGGTCCGACAGACAAGGTATCAAAGCCATATCGACTGTAGGTCGTGACCTAGTTAGAATGGTTGCTAGTTGAAAAACTTCAAAACTTATTTTATAAGAAAAAAAATGTTCTCTCCTCATCTTTGGTCATCTATCTATCTTTAGTTTCTTCATAGCAATTCTTTCTTACCTAATTCTTGTTTCACCATTTATAATGTTAAATGGATCCTCCTTCCCTTGAAACTTTCTATAGATAGTCAACATGATTCTTACCATTACGTTCAAGACCACAAGACATAAAAGCTATCAAGAGAGCATCGTCATACAAGAATAATCGAAGACCGTGAACCAAAGATCGCAATGTCATCCCAACCATATAGTTTAAGTTTCTCAAAGACTCATTCTGTGTGTTGAGACGTATCACCAGATTAAAAGTATCGATCGAGTAGAATGTTGTATTGTTTCCTAACTTGTATGGTATATTTTCTTTTGGTACGTCGTACGCAGATCTTTTCGACCTTGTGTGCAACGTTTGCTTAAATGGGCAGACTTCTCTCCTCATAGCTTTCTTTCTCATCCTTTACTTTTCCATCTTCTCCAACAATCCATTGGACACCCTAACCTTTTGATGCACAAGTGACTTGAAGGACGAATAGATACTTCAAAACTTTGCAGAACTCAAGACACCTGGACATAAAGCCAACTTGAAGATAGACTCCCTATCTCTTTCTAGCCACCCAATAGTGTCACCCTATACATGTTTGTCTCTCTAGCCTCTCCGATTCTCAGGGTCGAGATTCCTTTTAAGGGGGTATTTAGTAACATCCCAAAGTTCTGTTATCAAAAATAAAATTAATAAAGTTATTATTTTATTGGATTTTCTAAGATTTAAAAGAATTTTATTATTTTTCTTGAATTTCCTAAATTTTAAAAGTCAAAAATAGTTTTCTAGGGTTTTATTGGATTTAAATTTTAAAAGGAAATTTAATTATTTTCGTGAATTTTCTGGATTTTTAAAAGGTTTTCCTATTTTCTAGAAATTAAAAATAATTTATGTGCAAAAATAAAAGCCAAGTTTAAGTTGGAATTAATTTTGTTAAGTTCAAAATAATTCAAGGAATTTATGTGATTTTTTTCTAGGATTTTTGGACTTTATTTACTATTTTCTAAAAGCCTAAATGAACTACCTCAATTATAGAAATTTGAAAAATCATCAAAATCCAGAAATTCACTTTTGGGCCGAATCTCTCCGGCCCATTTTATTTTTTCCTGTGTCTGGCCCATTCCCAACCCACCCCAATGGCCCAGCCCGGCTCTCTTCTCTCTCTGTCCTTCTCTCTCACTTCTAGGCGGACCCCACCTGTCAGCCATCCTCTTTCTCTTCTCTTTCCTCCCTTTCTTCCTCCTCCGGCCGCACACAACAGCCACCATTACCACGCACGTAGAGCTCCAAATATGTCGTGATTCCCTCCCCTTTTCTCCACGTGAGCATGCGCTTTGAAGTCCTCTAATCACGCCTCCTCCATTCCCAGCCATCCCCTCTTTCACGCGTGCGCCGTTTCGTCGTAACTCACCGTCACCACCGCGATCCCCGCCACCTTGATCTCCTCACCCTATCCTCCTACGACCCTATAAAGGAGAGCCCTAGGAGCCCTCCTTCCCCTTCACCTCATTCCCCGAACCTTACTCCTCCTCTCCCTCTCCTCTCACCACAATCAGAGTTTTCTCCTCGCCGGCTGAGCTCCTCTCCGCCACCATTTGCGCCGCCTTTGGTGGAGCTACTCCACCATTGACCTCACCATCGGCACTGCATAGCTATGTTCTATGTCGTGCGCACATCATAGCCATCGAAGCGCCGTCGAAACCACCGCGTCGTCTTCAACCGAACGTCGTCGTCGCTTTCTTCCTCGCCGATGGCCACCTCCTCGCGCCTCGCCGCCGCAACCAAGCTCCGTAGGTTCATCCCTCTTGGCTCTTTCTTATGGTACCTAAACCGTCCTTCGCCGTGGCGCGTAGCGCCAGCGAGCTCAACGCCCGAGCACCACCGCTCACTGGCATGACGTGGCCGTACACGTCAGCGCCATATTAGCACCACCTGGCGCCACCTCAGCTATTTCCGCCCGTGTGTCAAACCCACGTGGCTGCTTGCAAAGCAAGCACGCAATCACATGCGCCCGGTCCACCATGGACCAATCTCGATATCGTGGACCCAGTCCACAAGACCCGGGCCCACATGTTAGTGGCACATTCCTTTTTTCTTTACAAAAATAATTTGGCCGAATCCATAATTCCTGTGTTCACATCAGCATGACGCAATAATTGATTTTACTTTAGAAAATCAATTCCGTAAATTTTGAAATTCCCAGTTTCATCATTTCATGTGAATTTAAATCTCCCGAGAGCTCATTCTCCTTCATACGAGCTCCTATTTCGATGATTCAAATTTCTAAATTTATCTAAAATCAAAATCTAGCTACGTAATTCAAAATTATTTAATTTGGAGGTTATTTATATTTTATTTGAATTTTGTTTATTTTTACGTATAGATTTCGACGCTGTTTGAGAACAACTACTAATTGAACAAGGCAACTTACATCTTTGATCATCTTTGGTCCCAGATTTTAAACTATTAAATTCTATTTTAAATTATTACTACATGCTTATTTCTATTCAACATAATTTAAATTCTTGTTTTTAAATTATAGTTAATCTCAATAGATTTGTATGGCCAAATGTTGACATTGAAATATTCATACCTTGTCACCTTAGATAAAATCTAGTTGGTACAATAGTATGAACTAGAACATTTTGAAAAGATTATGCTTAGACCTGAAATATTTGATTTGGGAATTTACAGCCAAAAATCAAATGTTGTTTAAATTGTATCCAAGGCATTTATGTATCATGGAAGTTTACAAATGATTTAAAAAATGAAATAGAATTTAAAACTGATTTGGACTTGGGTGAAAATGGATAGTTGGTGGGTGCATGTTTATGCACGGACTTAATTCGAGAATGGTTGAGGCCAAGGGGTTATTTTGGATGTTGCCCAAGTTAATTAAGGACCGGTCTTCGAGCCGCATTCTGCAAAGCTGCACCGTACTACCACAAGTTTGGAGTGGGACAGACCAGGCTAATTAATTTACAACGTTCTATTGTTAGTTGTGCCGTTTTGATGTGTGGGTGTTAGTTGGATAGTATTCCCACTTGGCATAAGAGGGGGCTTCCGGTGGGTGGTTAGCCCAATGGAAGTGAAACCTTAGCGGGCATAATAACATTAGGATAGCGCTTTGTAACGGCCTTGTGATAATCACTTATTCGCACACTTACAAAAGTATGTTAGACGGATATTATAAGATGATCATCTCTTATGGGTAAAGTTGTACAACCTCTGCAGAGTGTCAAACTATTCGAATAGCCGCGTCCACAGTCATGGACAAGCTGAGCAAAGCCACCCAAAGTTAGACTTTGGTCTTATTTTCAAAATGTTATACAAAATGGTTTATGTCATGGATGGGTGTCCACGAGAAAAATTGTGGATTGAAACCCCGAGTTGGTGCCAGTGTTTAAATTAGTGTTAGGTTGGTGCCTACACTAGCTTTATTAATTAAGTTAAAACTCAATTTTAGATATTGTAAAATTTAAAGTTTTGAACTTAATTTTATATTTAAAATGTTAAATGTTGCTTGTAATATCCCAAAATTTTATTTCTGGCAAAAAGAAATTTTAATTAATTTCCTTGGGTTTTTCTGGATTTTTTAAACTTTTTTCCAATTTATTTTAAGCCTTTTTCTCCCACGTCAGCCTGCTCGCGCTGCACCCATCCCTCCCTCTCTCTCTCTCACTCTCTCTCCCTCATCTCGCTGACACGCGGGCCCACCTCGTCATTCTCCTCCCTCTTTCTATCTCTCACACCCGACCCCACCTGTCATCCCGTACCTCTCGCCTTCATCTACCTCTCGCCCGAGCCAACGCTGTAACACCCTGGCTATTTGGAAACCAAGGTGTCACTTAAATACTCTAACATACAGCCACATTGCGGAAGAACCTGAATGATATAACATCTAAAGGCATAAATAAAACAACCTAACATGGAGAAGGTATCCTTCCTTCACCATTTAAATGTATTTATTATAGTTCATCGTTAAACAAGGTTCACAAGCAATAATAAATCAACCGTATCATGGAGAAGGTATCCTTCCTTCTCCATGTAAACTTATTTATTACAGTTCGTCAACAATAAGTGAAAGATAGAATTAATTTATAATCTTGAACTTGAATAGGATGTTGTGAATGAGTAGTGCGTGTCTACTCCCTCCCAAATGAGCCAACATCGGTGATTACCTAAAAAACAAACAACGCAAGAATGAGTCCAAGACTCAAGAAGCAAATACAAGTGAATAAATGGAACATACCACAAACACTAACAAGTCAACATCATTGAACCATATGAAAAAAATCACAGAACGAGTATTTGAATGTATGGAATGAATGTAGTGAATGGAATGGAGGGACTACACACATGCATATACGGTATTGCTAGTGACACACCCGTCGGTGTTCACTTAAGCCCAAGATCTTAACAAAAATGCGGATCCAAGTCCCGTATGAAGAACATTTCATACGGGTGTCCCAAAACGCCCACATTGAATAGTAGGGCCCACATTGGAATGGTGGGTCTTACGTGCCCATCCTGGAATTGATGGGTCTTTTTAATCCACTCCGTGGATGGAACATGAATAATGAATGCATGGAATGAAATATGTATATTGAAAAGACACGCCTCTAATCATGGAGATAACACACATATGGAAGGAACATGAACTTAAATATTATCATCTCCAATCATGGATTCAACACATATGAAAGACCATAGACAATCCAACTTCTCTTGAATCATAAGAACTCACAGTATAAACATAAAAGCATTCATCAATCACAATCATTAAGATAAGCAATGTACTTGCCTCCTGCGATGCGACGCGTTAGCAGGAAAAGTGGTGCTCCTAAACCCGAAGCTTCACCTCCTAAACAATTAAATAACTGAAATAAGGATACGATGAACATGACACTACTGACTAACGTTCTACAATGCTTCCCCGGTGAATCAAGATTTACTAGAACCCATAAACTGAAAACCAACGCATTCGGCCATAAACTGCCTTTGGACAGCAGCACGGTAATTAACATATCTCATGATCTGGAACTCGAAAAGAGATGAGCCCAGTTTCTATGGATTCTTAACTGACAAAACTACAATACTCTAGTTGACAAGCTAACCCAATTCGGCCAAATTAGTACGCTAACAGACAGATGAACTTTCTGCACAGAAACTGTCTAACAGAATAAACAGCAGCACTAAAACGATCATAACTTTTAATATATAACTCCGAATTGATCGTTCTTTAACAATCTGGAAAGGTTATCAAATTACCTATAATAACCTAGTTGGGTGAAAGCCCAGATTATTCTAATTACATTTTCATATTTTATGAAATAACAAAACAGATTAATCTCGTCAGAAATCTGGACAGCGGATACTAAATCTGTTATAACTTTTGACTCGAGCGATGGAATCAGGTGAAATCGGTGGCCACAGAAAGTTAAGAACATAATCTAGATATCTCTAGGAGATCAACACTTCTTATCCAGCCTCTAAGATGTCAAAACAGCCCGCGCAACATACTGGACAGATTTGATCTACTACAGATAGACTTTGATCCACTACAGATAGACTTTGATCCAATCAAATCTAATCAGTTTTGCATCTATTCTTAATTAAACAGCGAGGAACGACTCTCGTTACCCTTGAAGAACCTTAGGGAGACGCTGAATGATCCCCCACGAAGAAGACCCCTCGTCCCTCCTTTCGACCAACCAATCTGCAGTCCCTCCTTCTCCTTCCTTCGCGAACACTGGCAGCGGGAAGGAGCGGCTCCAAGAGGCAGGGCACTGTAGCACCGCGCACTGTAGCGCGGCTACTGTAGCTACAGTGCCATCCTAGGGTTTTCCCTTCTTTTATAGGTGGCTGGCCCCCCATGGGCCTCCTGGGCCAAGGCCCGAGGCTCAGGTTGCCGAAGACAAGCGAAAAACTCCTCTTTCTTAATTCTATTCTTCTCTTTTAAATGATTTCTTCTTTAGAATAAATCGGGGTATTACATTCTACCCCCCTTAACAGGATTCGACCCAGAATCTAAACGCCGATCTACACGAAAGAAAACTACGACTGGAAACTAACAACAAATACCAATGTGATCAACTCTTGTTAAAACTCGCTCACGCGAGTCTCCAACTCCCAAGTGGCCTCTCTCTCGGACTGAGGACCACAACACAATGACGCGAAACAACGTCTGTTCTAACGCTCAACCCCACATTTCCAGCTACACTCATCGGAAGAGACTCGAGGGTAAGATCCGACTCGATGGTCAACGTCTTTGACAAAATCTCAAACTTTGAATGACTCAATTACTCACTCAACACCAGAACAACCCAGACGTCGCGTACTCCGCGCATGGACCCAAGACAGTCCTAGCGATACGCCAACTAGCGAAAATAACCCAACGTACCTTGGGGTAACCTCCCCAATGGTACCGAACCACACAACAAGCGTATAGATCACGGAACTCTTGTTCCACCTCTCAATTGAACTCTTCACCGAACCAGGATCACCCTCTTTAACCAGAGACACACAACAGAACTCTCTTTAAGCAAACTCTTTTACCGACAAAACCCATATGAAAATGAAAGATTCACATCGCAACTATGCGTTAGCAGCTTGGTACTAAAGAGTCAAATCCAGAAATAGGAATTTCATCACGAAAACCTTTCCATTTTCCAAGTGGCAGATTGCGAATAAACGTCACGAAATCCAAAGGAGAAATCACTTAAATGCCCAAATCAAAAAAATTTCCTTTATCCTTCCTGAACCGATAAGAACCACCCATACCAATATCAAGTCAAACTCCATTTGCAAAAGACATCCGTCATAAACACATAGCTCAAACAAGAATCAAGAAAACGTGTCACTACTTGAGGAAGCATCAATTTCTCAATTTCTCTTTTAGGAATAAAATCTCTCTCAAACTTTGGAATTCCAATTAATCGCATAACACACTAACTCATCTCTCTTAACTTGGCATTCTCCACGCTACGCTCAAGTCGAAATACATCATCCACACCTCTGTATAAAGGCTCTATCGACTACACCAAAACTTTCTCTCAACAACTCCTCTACCGACATGATTAATTTGACAGATGACTTCCAGTGCATCTCAAAATAGATTGCACACGCAATCACATCACCTCAATCTTTTAAGAATAAACAACTTGGAATTCTCAGCTCACACATTCATATACTTCATCAAAAGGGTTCTATCAATGATCATCCCACTGTTCGAAATCCACCCTTAATCTACTTCCTCTACACATAATCATTGGGCGACCAAAGTCCTAGCATAAAAATGCGAAGCCCAAATTTTAAACTCCAAGACTCCTACAACGAACTTCTCGTATAGAAAATAGGGGAAACATCAGATTAAATCCCTAAAATTCTCACAATCCAAACATACTCGCGCATCAACATCAACACGAAAACATTTCCTCGACCCAATTATCTTTATAAAGATTCTAACTCTTAGAGAGTTACTTACTAAGTCCAAGTCATTACTGGTAATAATCCATCAATCCCGGCTATCTCATTAATCACTTTAACGATCAGATTACTTCGCTAATATTACTTTCATTACAACCCCATCATATTTCATCTGCACAACCGTGCAAGGTACTCAATCGCGACACCCTAATACCTTGATCAAGATTCCCATCCTTTCGAAAATTCTAATGTTCCACCTGTATTGAACAAAGGATCTTGGATCACAAATCTCCATAGGTTCTAATGCTTGCAGTAATGCAATCAGTTTAGCCTCAAAGGCAAACATTCGGTATAAATAAAATTCTCTCTAAGAATTATACACGAAAACAGTTCATCCTCCAATGCTCCTCAAATAACTTACAACCCAAGGTTTCACAACTACAATTAATAAACACCTCAAGAGACTCCGGTGAAACGAATAGGTTGATTCTTTCTCAAAAGAAAGAGCGAATGGAAACAATTTTCATCAACTAAGAAATCATGTGCCACCCGCAGTGAACACAGGACCAAGGAAAATAGTCACTTAGGCAAAGTACTCGGAAAACATAAGGGAAAGTCAACAATGAGAGCTCAAGCCCTCTTCGAAAGCTTAATACCAAACCACAAATGAGAAGAAGGTACTGCCCTTTGAAAATTGATAAACTCTTATGGAACAACTACATAAGGTTTAAGCATACTCAAATAAACTGCAAGATGCAAAACGTGACTTACATCTCAAATACTTATACTTCACTCCTTCTTTTAACAAAGAAAGACATTTTCTGTGATTACTACATCACTTTGCCAGCTTAAACAAGATAAGCTTTTAAAACTCAAATCACAGGATCCACTTAAGAACCAATAAAATCTTTCAACAAGTCACCTTGCTCGAAACAAACTCAATCACCACAATACTCAAGAGGTCCAAATGATCACAACCGCAGAACTCGAAACACCTTTACTAAATCAAAATTATGAAAGACGATCAAATTACTTTATTTCTAAATGAATCATCACCACACACCCAAGTCACAATCTCTTGCATATAATCTTACTAACATTAAGAATAATACACTCTGAACACGAATCTTTATCATCAACTATTCCATTAGAAAGCCCCAAAGTTCCACCAAATTGTTTCATACTACCTTTTCATCTCATCATCAAAACGAGAGTATACCAAAACCATACTACCTCACTACATCAACCTCTTAAGTTTAGAAGGGGTCTACTACACAAATGAAGAGGTCCTACCAAAACCCTTTCATCAAGGACACATTATCATCCGATGATTTCACAATCATGTGGGCATAAGCCCCCTATTATATCATATCAGTTCAACTTTTAGTGATGCTCAACATCAAACTTCAACACACAACAGTTATACTCCAACCATTGTTGTTATCAACTATCTTCATTATGAAATCTAGTTGCTACCTACTTTCCTCCCCAAATCACATGGATATTTACAAACACATATTCAACTGTTCCTCCTCATATTTGGATTTCGGCAAAGATACACTAAAACTTCAGAAATCGAAATCTTCTATCGATCAAAAGTCTCAACAATACTACAACCAAATTCATCGCGTCATTCTATATAGAGGAACTATATAGAACTCCTCTGATAAATTCTAGATCCACCGATATTCAATCCCTTCAACCGGTTGTACACAATTCCAATAATTAATCATACTAAGGAATATGTAAATCTAGCATTTCCTCTAGTTTCCCTTTCCACACATTTAAATTAATCCATTGGAACCAAAGAACCCAACAAGTTTAGCAACCTAAACAATTTTAATGACCAGACTAATTCGTCAATGTTCCATACTTCTTAATATCTCTTTTGACTCCAAATAGGTATGGACATACTCTCAGTCACTACTCATATATACAGTTCATCAAGAACTAGTAGAAGACAACATCAATTTAATCAATTTCTCCTCCAAGGTTACTAATTAATATTAATGATGCACCACACCAATGACTCAACTTGATACCCATACCATATCAAGTTATTTGATTACAATCTCTGACTTAACCATAACAAGGCATCACAAAAGGATTTTAACAATTTCCATCAGAAAATAGATGCATTAATCTTCAATACTCAGAATAATCCAAAGGAAATACATAGAGTCAAAGCTTTCTCATGCTAACAAACTTGCAACATTAAACTCTCATTACCCAAACTATCAAACGAATAAATGAGTCATTCTTTTCCAGCGAGAAAGAAGGAACAACCAAGGAATTATCAATATTGCCAACTGACGAAGATCGCAAGTAATAAAAGCAAATCAACAGTCGGAAAACAATAATTGTTTCAGAGAACGATTAGAGATCTATCGGAGCTTGCCCACTTCATTATAACCCCCATTCAAAAGAAGTTCATCAACTGCAAGAATCTACAACTAGGAAACCAAATTCAAACTCGAGGAAGACAACAACTTTATCAAAGAACTCATGCTCAACGCATAACTATGTAACGGGGGTAAGTACTCCTCTATTCCCCTACCACGAACGGTGGTGTAGCCTGGTGAATCCCAGGGCAACAACCACGACCTCAACTTCTTAACATCCTTTATCATCACACATAACCAATATAATCAATTATGAATATAAGGTCATCTCATAGTAATCATAGAATAATTTCATGGATATAGAAGATCATAGCAGATCATAGATTAACAACAAGAAAGATAGTACAGAAGCAATTCAACAATTGCTCAACGAATGAAACATAGTAATAGAAATGCGGAAGCAACGAATTACCCATCCCACCTACTGTGCACAATGTGTCATTTTAATATATTTCTATTAACCATGGACCTAAAGCCCGCTCTGATACCAACTGTAACACCCTGGCTATTTGGAAACCAAGGTGTCACTTAAATACTCTAACATACAGCCACATTGCGGAAGAACCTGAATGATATAACATCTAAAGGCATAAATAAAACAACCTAATATGGAGAAGGTATCCTTCCTTCACCATTTAAATGTATTTATTATAGTTCATCGTTAAACAAAGTTCACAAGCAATAATAAATCAACCGTATCATGGAGAAGGTATCCTTCCTTCTCCATGTAAACTTATTTATTATAGTTCGTCAACAATAAGTGAAAGATAGAACTAATTTATAATCTTGAACTTGAATAGGATGCTGTGAATGAGTAGTGCGTGTCTACTCCCTCCCAAATGATCCAACATCAGTGATTACCTAAAAAAATAAACAACGCAAGAATGAGTCCAAGACTCAGCAAGTACAGTGAATAAATGGAACATACCACAAACACTAACAAGTCAACATCATTGAACCATATGAAAAAATCACAGAACGAGTATTTGAATGTATGGAATGAATGTAGTGAATGGAATGGAGGGACTACACACATGCATATACCGATATTGCTAGTGACACACCCGTCGGTGTTCACTTAAGCCCGCATCTTAACAAAAATGCGGGGATCCAAGTCCTGTATGAAGAACATTTCATACGGGTATCCCAAAACGCCTACATTGGAATAGTGGGGCCCACATTGGAATGGTGGGTCTTACGTGCCCATCCTGGAATTGATGGGTATTTTTAATCCACTCCCATGGATGGAACATGAATAATGAATGCATGGAATGAAATATGTATATTGAAAAGACACGCTCTCTAATCATGGAGATAACACACATATGGAAGGAACATGAACTTAAATATTATCATCTCCAATCATGGATTCAACACATATGAAAGACCATAGACAATCCAACTTCTCTTGAATCATAAGAACTCACAGTATAAACATAAAAGCATTCATCAATCATAATCATTAAGATAAGCAATGTACTTGCCTCCTGCGATGCGACGCGTTAGCAGGAAAAGTGGTGCTCCTAAACCCGAAGCTTCACCTCCTAAACAATTAAATAACTGAAATAAGGATACGATGAACACGACACTACTGACTAACGTTCTACAATGCTTCCCCGGCGAATCAAGATTTACTAGAACCCATAAACTGAAAACCAACGCATTCAGCCATAAACTGCCTCTGGACAGCAGCACGGTAATTAACATATCTCATGATCTGGAACTCGAAAAGAGATGAGCCCAGTTTCTATGGATTCTTAACTGACAAAACTACAATACTCTAGTTGACAAGCTAACCCAATTCGGCAAATTAGTACGCTAACAGACAGATGAACTTTCTGCACAGAAACTGTCTAACAGAATAAACAGCAGCACTAAAATGATCATAACTTTTAATATATAACTCCGAATTGATCATTCTTTAACAATCTGGAAAGGTTATCAAATTACCTATAATAACCTAGTTGGGTGAAAACCCAGATTCTTCCAATTACATTTTCATATTTTATGAAATAACAAAACAGATTAATCTCGTCAGAAATCTGGACAGCGGATACTAAATCTGTTATAACTTTTCACTCGAGCGATGGAATCAGGTGAAATCAGTGGCCACAGAAAGTTAAGAACATAATCTAGATATCTCTAGGAGATCAACACTTTTTATTCGGCCTCTAAGACGTCAAAACAGCCCGCGCAACATACTGGACAGATTTGATCTACTACAGATAGACTTTGATCCAATCAAATCTAATCAGTTTTGCATCTATTCTTAATTAAACAGCGAGGAACGACTCTCGTTACCCTTGAAGAACCTTAGGGAGACGCTGAATGATCCCCCCACGAAGAAGACCCCTCGTCCCTCCTTTCGACCAACCAATCTGCAGTCCCTCCTTCTCCTTCCTTCGCGAACACTGGCAGCGGGAAGGAGCGGCTCCAAGAGGCAGGGCACTGTAGCACCGCGCACTGTAGCGGCGGCTACTGTAGCTACAGTGCCATCCTAGGGTTTTCGCTTCTTTTATAAGTGGCCGGCCCCCCATGGGCCTCCTGGGCCAAGGCTCGAGGCCCAGGTTGCCGAAGACAAGCGAAAAACTCCTCTTTCTTAATTCTATTCTTCTCTTTTGAATGATTTCTTCTTTAGAATAAATCGGGGTATTACAAACGCCGCCACCATTTCCGGTTGATTGCGCGTGTTAATGCATTCGTTCCTACTTGAGAGCATGTGCAATTATCACCACGATCACCTTCGACTCACTACCTCACTCAATCGCCTATTTCTTCACCATTTAACTTGCTTTTACTTCGCCGTCGTGCTGGCCCGAAATGCTCGTGCACGTCCTCGCCGCCTCGGCATCGCCCTCGCTGTAATATCACGTTCAGACAATAGAGAATTAAATGTTTTGGAGACGAAATTAATAGAATTATTTAGTTGAATATTAGGAATTTTGGGTTTGGAAAGAAAACCTGGGCCTTCGGCCCTTGGCCTTGTGGCCCATGTTGGGGGGGGCTGCCTAGCATTAACAGGACCAAGTGGAGGTGAAACCCTAGCTGCCCCTGTCCTTTTTCCCCTTATGCCCCCACTCCCTCTTGTTTCCCCAATCAGCTGCCGCCGCTACTATTTGGCTCCCGTGCGCAGCTCCCCCTCCCTCCATGGCGTCGTCGTCGCCTCTTGGCTCCACCCCCTCGGTTCGGGTCACCGCCACCGGTCTCGGTCCGCCTCCGGCCCGGGACCGCTTCCTCCCTGCCGGTCGCCCCCGGTCCGACACCGCTTCGTCCATGAGTGCAGTGCCCGGCTCACGCCTTGAGCTCAACCAACCAGCCGCCCCTCTGGCGCCTCTCTCCCTCTAGCCCAGTTCTGCCTGGTACCGCCACCGCTCTCTACCGCTTCCTATCTCCCTCGGCCGTGTGACACAGGGGCCATCGCCGCCACTCGGCCCACTCTCCGCCGCTGGCCTTGGGACGGTCCACTCTTTTGCCGTCGGCCCATCACATCGGCACGGCAAACGAAGAGGTCGCTTCGGTGTCAGCGCCACCATGAACGTCATACTGGTGTGCCTCGCCGACACCTCATTGCTCCATCCGAGGTATCTAGAGCTGTGGTAGACGAGAAGCATATCGTATTCACATGCCATTCTTCTGGGGGTTCAATCGCCACCCTTGCTACCATGCTCAACGTGTACTGCTAGTTGGACCTAGCCCCCGAGGCCCGGAGAGTGCTCGACGAAATGCCGCACCGGAACGCAGTGTCTTGGGGGGGTGCAGCTGCATGGGCTCTCTGTGAAGGATGGGCCAAAGGAGGCATCTGAGAGAGGTGCCATGAAAGAATTCATCTTTTTAGGACGGCTTGACAATCTTTGCATGTCATTTTGTTCGTTGAAGGTCCTAATAGACTCAACTTCTGCTGAACACTCCCTAGACCATGAATCCGGTGTGAGAATGGTGGCTCTATTTGACCTCGAGGGGGTTGGGTCTAATTCTTTTCAGGGGCTGGTTCTCCTGCTATGTTGGATGCTTTATCAAGAATCACAGGGTCTTTCTACCCTTCAAATTCGAAGGCAGACTGATGCTGCTATCAACCCTGGTAACAGCGGTGGTCCTCTTCTTAATAGTTCTAGAAATTCAATAGGTGTAAATACTGCTACATGCTCACCTTCTTCTTTATGCTTTAGTGCTTAATCACCTATTTTGCTAGACAAATGTTGTCCTTGATCTGCTTAAGGAAGATGGTGTCTCGGCTTCCATATTTGCTCCTGGATGGGTATATGCAACTAAGCAACCACCTGACTTTCAGAGTGCACAAAATCGGTGGTGGTGACCCCAGGGCTAGAGCGTTCTACTGTTGTCTTCCGTCTCACGGTTGAGGTAACTACAAGTATTATTAATGAGTTATTATATTATATACTTGATGAATACCATAGATGATTGATGTTGATTGTTGCTTGGTAATGATGATGGGCTTAAGTGCCATAGTTTAATTGATGATGCTCGTTGCTTGGTAAGGTTGATGAACAGGAAAGCCATATTTAATGATGATGCTTGATGCTTGGTAATGATGATGGGCCTAAGTGCCATAGTTTAATTGATGATGCTCATTGCTTGGTAAGGTTGACGAACAGGAAAGCCACAGTTTAATGATGACGCTTGCTGCTTGGTAATGTTGAAAGGCGTGAATGCCATAGTTGAATGATGATACTTTAAGTTGATATTGTTAATGAGCATTACTTTTCATGATGAGTTGATATCATGCTTTACATTCTGCATCATGGCATTGGATCCCTGTGCCTTGAGGGCACAGGCCTTAAATGTTTTTTGGATCCCCGTCATGCATTAGACGGGCCTGGTCCCCACACTCGTGGAGTGTGGGTTTTGGATCCCTGTGCCTAAAGGGCACAGGCCTAGAGTAGGTATCGACGGATACACTACTCGGCATTACCGGTAATTGCTAAAATGTGAAAAATGTGCATTCATGGCATGTCATTGCATTTCTGCATAAGATATGGATTTGTTTGTTTAGCATCTAATGTTGTTGTTCAGGATGAGATTGTTTAATCCCCTTTGACTGCTTTTGATGCCATCATAAGAGATGGGTTTGTGGTATATCATGCTGTTATTCATGATGGAATTGTTTATTCCCTTTGACTATTTATGATGCTATTGTTTGATTTGCTATTGCACTTTGCTGAGTCGTGGACTCACACTTGCTGTGTTGTGCTTGCTAGGTACCTCTCGAGGCAGCGACATGCATGGGATGGGGTAGACTTGGTGCACGTCACATAATCACTAATCACAATGAATAACCGAGTCCATTTAGCCACAATTCCTATTCTTGATAATTCCTCTAGATGGTGACCATCCTTCGTGGTGGTTGTTTTAATTGTGGTCATGGATGATCCATTTATGTTCTTATTCATTCGTTGATTGTGTTCATTTAATTCTCGTTGATGGATTAGAATGTTTGGTTGATGGTTTATTGAGTTGTTGAAATTAATTGGTTCAGTAGAGTCTCAATAATTTGTAATATGGTGGATTAGAAGATTATGGATGCCCTTTTGATTATGCTATAGTTGTTTAGCTTATCCTGGATGTCCTTTGATGATTCGTTAAATTGGATGATTTGATTGTGGAATGATG
The DNA here is from genome assembly GCA_036346405.1 of Phyllostachys edulis. Taxonomy (NCBI): domain Eukaryota; kingdom Viridiplantae; phylum Streptophyta; class Magnoliopsida; order Poales; family Poaceae; genus Phyllostachys; species Phyllostachys edulis. The sequence goes on along the minus strand of CM070565.1, from coordinate 29,889,821 downwards.
CTATATTAAACTGTTTGAACCCCCGGTATAGCCATCTATACAAAGGAGGTTCTGTCGAATTTTAAAGAAATGTCTTAGTTCTATTTGGTTAAAGTATTATTGTTTGACAAATGGTTGAAATTATTCCGTATTGCTGTTGTACGTTAGTCTTTTAGGTAACATCTTGGCTTCCGCATAGCTAGGGTGTTACAGTTGGTATCAGAGCGGGCTTCAGGTCCGTGGTAGTTGAAATTTTAAATTGACACACTGTGCACAATAAGATGGGAATGGGTCAAGCATTGCATTTACGCTTTTGTTATGTCACTTTGAGCACTGCTGATATGAATTGGTTGCGAATACTTACGATATGCCTATATGATTATTATATGTTATAATAGTAGATGACGAGAGATCGAGATCGTGGTTGTAACCTTGGGTTGCCAAGTTGCACCACTGTTTGTGGTACGAGATTAATGAAGCGTCTACCTCGAATCAACTAGTTCCAAGTGTTGAGTATGAGTTTCTTTGGGAGAATTATTGTCTTCTTTGAGTTTGGAATGATTATTCTTGTTTAGATGTGGTGGATGGGTTTCCTGGGGTTATTGGTTCGTCGCAGTTGAGAAGAGTTCATCGGTCTTTGTTGATTTCTTAAAGCAAACCTTTGATCTCCTGAATGACGAGTTGTTTTGCTGTTTATAACCATAGTTAATTTATAGGATTGATATCTTATTTGGAAGTTCTGTCCTTTTTGTTGGGAGGCACGACTCGTTAATCGCTTGGTACTTTGGTTATTGGAAGCTTTAATTTGTATGTTCTTAAATATGTGGAAGCTTTTGGCCCCAATGTATTCTTCCTGGGGTACTTTGAGTGCTGAGTTTTAAGGCTTCCCTTTCATAAGGGAAAGCATCAAAGTTCATTTGCATTGTCCTGCCTTGGTTAAGTTAGAGCAGCTGTTGTCTTTCCGACTAGTGGGCTATGTTTGCTACTTGCAAACGTTGTTATTGACAAGATTGTTCTTTTTTCATGAAAGTCCTACCTTTCTTGTTGAAAATTGTGATCCGGTGATTTGTTTGGTATTATGGATAATGGAAACTATCTTTTACAAACTTCATTGAAGAAAGTTTTGACTCTACTCATCTCTCTCGGAGTAGTTGGAGTGTTGGAGTTTAGAACCTTTTCTTTGAATCAAAAAGGTGTCAAAACCCTTCGCAAAGTTTTGTGGTGTTAAGTGAGAAGTTGTAAGTAAATAAGATAATTGATAATGTTTATGACCTCAAGTTGTGTCTTTGGCAGGAGGCAAAGTTAACCTTAACTGATGTCATCAGTAGCGTAGCCGGTTAATTTATTACTGCCTAGTAATGATTACTTGATGAGATGTGATTTAGAATATCTTTATTCCTGATTAGAATCAACAGGGTTACTAAGAAGAGTGAATAATGTTATGAAGCTACCTCGTAAACGTCTCCATGATGATTTTACATAAATGCTAGATTTACCTAATTCCTGATAGGCTAAAATTGTTGAAACCATGTATAAAGGACTAGACGGATGTTGGTGTATCAATTTGCGAAACCTTGTTTTATAGAAATTATGTTAGTAAATCTTTAATCATGTTTTGAATTGGTTTCTAAACATAAGGTGAAATGTTGAATCTATGTTTATAAATGGTTATGTGATTGCAAATAGAATTAGCATTATATTCACACACATGATTAGTACAATGGTCAATTGTTTATGAGAGCTAAAGTTGGTGTTGAACACACCAACCGTTGTGTAGATGAAATTCGTAAGTGGTCCTTGATAGCGTGCCTTGTGAAATTTGCTATTGCATAGTATGATCTTGTTAAAATAAATTTGTTTCAACCTTGTGGCTTGTGTTTCTCTTGGAAAGCCTTAGAATGGGGTAACAAAGTTTGATGATTCTTGGCACTAATGTGCAGTAGGAGTATTTGAGAATTGGAGTCAAGTTTTATAACTTGTGGTTATTTGAATCGTGCCTAAACTTTTTGCTCCGTTCGCTCAAGAGTTGTCGAGTTTCAATCGCATTGTCTTTATCTTATTGGTTGTTATTTGCTATTCCCTTTTTGAGGGGTGTGTGCCCTCAACCGCGGACTCAACTTTCATTTTCCAAGATCATCGTTATTAGGTTATTTCTTTTGGTTTCGTGCTCGCTGTGAGGAGCTACGTTTTCCTGTGTGATGAAACTTATCCTTGTTCGCCTCTTTCTTTTGAGAAAGGATCAGCAGATTTGTGCTGCAAAGTTTTACAAAGCGTTTTCTGGCAACGGTTTGGTGGTCAAGTACCTGTATTGGTGACATTTTGCTACCAAGCTATTGGAGGGGTAGTAGAAGATGAATTGGCTTTGATCTGTACCTCTTGGAGAAAATTTGATTCAAATGGTATGATTGTCGCTGAAGTGCAATTGATTGGTGTTGTGACCAAGTAGAACCTATGGTAAAGTGTAATTCCAGAACCTTAGTTTATGTGGAAATGTTGGGATCATCGAAAATATAGAAATCTTGATCAAGTTATAGAGTGTCGCGATTGGGTTGTTATTGCGAGGATGTGTTTGTGAATCATGATGATGAGATTTAATGGGATTTGGATTACAAAGTAACTTAATCGTTGTGGCAATTAATGGGATAGTGGGAGAGGTTGAATTGATGTCAAGGATGACTCGATCTTATTGAGTCACCCTCTGAGAGTTATAATCTTTGTAGAGATAATCTGGTCAGGAAAATGTTTCCATGATGATGTTATTGAGTATGTTGGAATTGTGGGAATGATTAGAGATTTAATCCGATGATTTCTCTATTTGTCATAAGAGAAGTTCGTTGTAGAAGTCTTGGAGGTTAAATTTGGGTTTTGCATTTTTATGCTACAACTTTGGTCGCCCAATGATTGCGTATAGAGAAAATAGAATAATGGCGTATCTTGAGCAGTGGAAATGATTATTGATAGAACCCTTTTGATGTAGTACATGAGCGTGTGTATTGAGGATTCTGAATTATTCATTCTTAAAAGTTTGAGGTGATGCGATTGCGTGAAACTTTTTTCGAGGTGCTCTCGGTGCCACCGGTCAAATTAATGTTGTCAGTAGAAGGAGTTGTCTAGAGTGTTCGGTGGGATCAATAGAGCCTTTCCACAAAGGTGAGGATGATGTATTTTAGATTGAACATAACTTTGAGGATGTTAATTCAAGAGATTTGAACTCTTGTAGTGTGTGATGGATTCGTATTCCAAGGTTGAGAGGAATTTTATTCCTAAAAGAGAAACTGAGAAAAAGAATGTTTCCTCGGGTAGTGAAGAGTTTTCTTGATTCTCGTTTGAGCTTTGTGTTGTTTACGGATGTCTTTCGCAATTTGAGCTTGGCTTTTTGATGGCCTATGTGGTCCTTATCAGTTTAGAAAGAAGAAAGGAAGTATTTGATTTGGTGGTTGGGCGGTTGCTCTTTCGGCTTATATGGTGTTTATTTGTGAACTGCCTACTTGAAAAGTGGAAGGGATTTCATGATGAATCTTCGCTTTTGAGTTAGCCCCTTTTTGGTGTAAAGTTCTTGTTTCGTAGTTGCGATGAGAACTCCTTATTTTTAGTTGGATTCTCTTCGTAAAACTGTTGTTTAAGAACGGGTTTTGTTGTGCATTCTTGAGTAAAGGAGGTGCTCCTTGTGAGATGAAGAGTTCGATTTTTGAGCTTGTTAATTGTTGTTTCATTACTGTGGCGTTTGTTCTTGTGTTCTTTTCGGCGAAGTAGAATTCAGAGTCGAATTCTGTTTAAGGGGGGTAGAATGTAATATCACGTTCAGACAATAGAGAATTAAATGTTTTGGAGATGAAATTAATAGAATTATTTAGTTGAATATTAGGAATTTTGGGTTTGGAAAGAAAACATGGGCCTTCGGCCCTTGGCCTTGTGGCCCATGTGGGGGGGCTGCCTAGCATTAATAGGACCAAGTGGAGGTGAAACCCTAGCAGCCCCTGTCCTTTTTTCCCCTTATGCCCCCACTCCCTCTTGTTTCCCCAATCACCGTCATGCTTGCTCTTTGTTTGGCTCCGTCTTGCAGCTCCCTCCCTCCATGGCATCGCCGCCGCCTCCTGGCTCCACCCCCTCGGCTCGAGTCGCCGCCTTGATCTCGGTCCGCCTCGCCCGGGACCGCTTCCTCCTGCCTGGTCCCCTTTGTCAGCGCCGCTTCGACCACGGTCAGCCGCCTGGCTCACGCCTTTTGGCCCGGCCGCCGCCTCTGGCGCCTCTCTCCCTCTAGCAGTTCTTTGGCGCCGCCCATCGCTCTCTCGCCGCCTCCTCTCTCCCTCGGCCGTATCGCAGGGGCCATCGCCGCCACTCGGCCCACCTCCGCGCGTCACCGCTTGGCCTTGGGCCTGGTCCACTCTTCGCCGCCGCTGGCCCATCACACTGGCACGGCAACCAGAAGAGGTCGCTTCCGGTGTCCAGCGCCACCATGAACGTCCACCCTGGTGTGCCCTGCTCGACACCTCGCTGCCCTAGTCTGAGGTATCTAGAGCTGTGGTAGAGGAGAAGCGTATCGTATTCACATGCCATTCTTCTGGGGGTTCAATCGCCACCCTTGCTGCCATGCTCAACGTGAACTGCTAGTTGGACCTGGCCCCCGAGGCCCGGAGAGTGCTCGACGAAATGCCGCACCGGAACGCAGTGTCTTGGGGGGTGCAACTGCATGGGCTCTCTGTGAAGGATGGGCCAAAGGAGGCATCTGAGAGAGGTGCCATGAAAGAATTCAGCTTTTCAGGACGGCTTGACAATCTTTGCATGTCATTTTGTTCGTTGAAGGCCCTAATATACTCAACTTCTGCTGAACACTCCCTAGACCATGAATCCGGTGTGAGAATGGTGGCTCTATTTGACCTCGAGGGGGTTGGGTCTAGTCGCCTTTAGTGGTTCTCCTGCCATGTTGCATGCTTTATCAAGAATCATAGGGTCTTTCTACCCTTCAAATTCGAAGGCAGACTGATGCTGCTATCAACCCTGGTAACAGCGGTGGTCCTCTTCTTGATAGTTCTAGAAATTCGATAGGTGTAAATACTGCTACATGCTCACCTTCTTCTTTATGCTTTAGTGCTTAATCACCTATTTTGCTAGACAAATGTTTCCCTTGATCTGCTTAAGGAAGATGGTGTCTCGGCTGCCATATTTGCTCCTGGGTGGGTATATGCAACTAAGCAACCACCTGTCTTTCAGAGTGCACAAAATCGATGGTGGTGACCCCGGGGCTAGAGCGTTCTGCTGTTGTCTTTCGTCTCACAATTGAGGCAACTACAAGTATTATTAATGAGTTATTATATTATATACTTGATGAATGTCATAGATGATTGATGTTGATTGTTGCTTGGTAATGATGATGGGCTTAAATGCCATAGTTTAATTGATGATGCTCGTTGCTTGGTAAGGTTGATGAACAGGAAAGCCATATTTAATGATGATGCTTGATGCTTGGTAATGATAATGGGCCTAAGTGCCATAGTTTAATTGATGATGCTCATTGCTTGGTAAGGTTGATGAACAGGAAAGCCACAGTTTAATGATGATGCTTGCTGCTTGGTAATGTTGAAAGGCGTGAATGCCATAGTTGAATGATGATACTTTAAGTTGATATTGTTAATGAGCATTACTTTTCATGATGAGTTGATATCATGCTTTACATTCTGCATCATGGCATTGGATTCCTGTGGCTTGAGGGCACATGCCTTAAATGTTTTTTGGATCCCCATCATGCATTAGACGGGCCTGGTCCCCACACTCGTGGAGTGTGGGCTTTGGATCCTTGTGCCTAAAGGGCACAGGCCTAGAGTATGTATCGACGGATACACTACTCGGCATTACCGATAATTACTAAAATGTGAAGAATGTGCATTCATGGCATGTCATTGCATTTCTGTATAAGATATGGATTTGTTTGTTTAGCATCTAATGTTGTTGTTCAGGATGAGATTGTTTAATCCCCTTTGACTGCTTTTGATGCCATAATAAGAGATGGGTTTGTGGTATATCATGCTGTTATTCATGATGGAATTATTTATTCCCTTTGACTATTTATGATGCAATTGTTTGATTTGCTATTGCACTTTGCTGAGTCGTGGACTCACACTTACTGTGTTGTGCTTGCTAGGTACCTCTCGATGCAGCGACATGCATGGGCAGGGGTAGACTTGGTGCACGTCACATAATCACTAATCACAATGAATAACCGAGTCCATTTAGCCACAATTCCTATTCTTGATAATTGCTCTAGATTCAGATGGTGACCATCCTTCGTGGTGGTTGTTTTAATTGTGGTCATGGATGATCCATTTATGTTCTTATTCATTCGTTGATTGTGTTCATTTAATTCTCGTTGATGGATTAGAATGTTTGGTTGATGGTTTATTGAGTTGTTGAAATTAATTGGTTCAGTAGAGTCTCAATAATTTGTAATATGGTGGATTAGAAGATTATGGATGCCCTTTTGATTATGCTATAGTTGTTTAGCTTATCCTGGATGTCCTTTGATGATTCGTTAAATTGGATGATTTGATTGTGGAATGATGCTATATTAAACTGTTTGAACCCCCGGTATAGCCATCTATACAAAGGAGGTTCTGCTGAATTTTAGAGAAATATCTTAGTTCTATTTGGTTAAAGTATTATTGTTTGACAAATGGTTGAAATTATTTCGTATTGCTGTTGTACGTTAGTCTTTTAGGTAACATCTTGGCTTCTGCATAGCTAGGGTGTTACACTCGCCCTATAAAATGGGGCATCACCATCGCCGTTCTCCCCGCATTCTATTCCCACAATCCACCTTGCCTCTCTTGCCCTAATTTTGTCAGAATCGAAGCTTGAAGCAGCTGGAGCCCTAGCCTCGCCACCGTTGATTGTGCCACTTCCATTGATGCTTTGTCGCCGTCTTCCTCACCCTGAGCTTCACAAGGCCGTGTTCTACTTCGTGCGCACCCTGTCTCTGTCGAAGCGCCGCCAGAACGTAGTTGCCGCCAGAATCTATGCCTTGCCGCCGCCCTATTCGTCTCACTCTCTCGCCACGAAGGTAAGCATCTGGTTCACCACGTTAATTCTGAATAATTGAATTTATGTTAATTTCTTTAGACATAAATCTTCCGAGGACTCGTTCTCCTTCATACGAGCTCCGATTCTGGTTATTCAAATTCATAAATTCATCTAAATTAATAATCTAGCTATCTAAACTAAAACTATTTAATTAGGAGTTCATTTGAATTTTATTTGAATTTGACTTATTTTCAGGTATAGACATCGACGATTCCGGAGAGCTAGAATTTCTCGACGAGTCCAACCATCAACAATTTGAGCAAGGCAAGTTACATCTTTGATCATGTTTGATCCCAATATTTTAAACTATTTAAATTCTATTTTAAATTATTATTGCATGCTTATTTATATTCAAGTTAATTTAAATTCATGTTTTAAATTTATAGTTATTCCCAATTCCATTGTACAGCCAATGTTGATGTTGGATCAAACATACCATTTTACCTTAGATGAAAATCTAGTTTATGCAATAGTATGAACTAGAACATTTTAGGAAAAATTATGCTTAGCCATGCTTAGACCTGAAATATTTGCTTTGGGAATTTTCAGCCAAAAATCAAATGTGGTTTAAATAATATCCGTGGCATTGGTATGCCATGGAAGCAAAATAAAAAGCTGGTTTAGACTTGGACGAAATGGATGTTTGGATGGTGCAAGTTGATGCACATGATCGATTCATTTGTAGGATCGAGGCCAGGGTTTTATTGAAAGTTGCCCAAGTCAATCAAGGACCGGTCTTTGAGCCATTTCTTGCAAAGCTCCATCATACTACCACAAGTCTGAAAAGAGACAGACCTGTCTAAATAATTTGCAACATTCCTCTGCTAGTTGTGCCATTTGGATGTGCGGGTGTCAGGTAGACATAAATTCCCACTTGACACAAGAGTGAGACTTCCAGCGGGCTGGTGGCCTAATGGAGGTGACACCTTAGTGGGCATAACTGTTTTGGGATGCAACATTGTAAAGGCCTTGTGATAATCACTTAGTCGCGCACCTACGGAAGCGTGTCAGACGGACATTAAAAGTTGATTATCTCTTGTGGGCAAAGTTGTACAACCTCTGCAGTGTGTAAAACTAATCGAATAGGTCCACGGTCATGGACATGCTGAGCAAAACCACTCAAAGTTAGAATTTGATTTTGATTTCAAAATGGTTTTGACACAAATAATTTTGGATGGTTTATCCAATTAGGAAATTGAGCGGTTAGCCATGTGATAAGAGGGTATCATTCACCATATTCTTGTAGGGAGGTTATCCTACTATAAAACTTGAGAATTTAGAAAATGATTTTTTTTGTTATAGATTAACTGCTTTGTTACTTAGTACGGATATTTAAAAGAAAACATCGCTTTAGGCAAATTCAACCCTATAAGCCTCCCCTTGACAAATCCATGCATGCATTATACTCTGTTATTGGGTCTAACTTGTAGAGTACATTTTTGTGCTCACCTTTGCTTAAAACATTGTTGCTCGGAGGAGTACTTCGTGGACGATGAGGATTTGGATGGCTAGGTTGCGCTCCAAACGATTGCCTGTGGCGTATCGTGTGGCCTACTACTATCTTTTGCTTTTCGTGTCAAGAAATAATGTCATATGTGTTGCATTAGAGGACAAGGTGGACGTATACAGTTTGCATCACCTATCGGGTATCTGATAAAACATCCATAGATCAATAGCACCCGTTTGGTCATGTTGTAACATGGCTGTTCAAATTGACACTGAACCAAAAAAAACCAAATCGAACCGAAACGGTCAACTCAGTTTGACCGATATTCGGTATTCAGTACGGTATCCAGAAATTTGGGTTTTTTTGTGAGTTTGGTTTTTCCGTAAAAACTGAAAAAACTGAACCTACCGATATAAAATAACCAGCCAGGCAGCCAGATCCCGATCCCCCTCCTAGAGCTGGCCAAATGGGTCGGGCCTACCGGGCCAGCACGAAGCACGATACTGTAGGCCCAGCCCAAGCACAGCACGGCCTGCACTATTCATGGGTCGTGCCGGCCAAGACGATACCGGCCGTGCTGGCTGCCACCAAGCGGTGGGCGGCGGCAAGACGGCACTAACAAAGGCTTGGCTGTACCGTGCACGACACGGCGGCAGACGGCAAACGAGCTGCAGCAGCAGGAGGCCGAGGCGGAGGCGGAGGGTCGAGCGGAGCCGACGGTCTTTGCGTCGGGCTTGAGCGTGAGCCGACGCAGACGGTGTCTACTGGAGCGGAGGGAGGAGGAGGGCGTCACGGCGCACAATGTTGCGTCAAAGCAGAGGCAGGAGGAGGTAGGCCAGGTGGCGGCGCGGTGCACGGTGCTACGCCTGCGCTGGAGCGGACGGAGGAGGAGGTGACAGGGTCGTCGAGGCGGTGCAGCGCACGGTGTCGCCGAGGCGGCGAGGTCGTCGAGGCGATGGTGTCGTCAGGCGGCGCCATGGGAGGTGAGGAGGTGGCGGGTCGCCGAGGCGGTGGGGCCGCAGGAGGCGAGGAGGCGGCGGGTCGAGTCGACGACGCACCATCGCGGGGAGACGAGGAGGCGGCGCCGCGGGGAGGCGAGAAGGCGTCATCGTGGGGAGGCGAGGACGCGCCGTCATGGGGAGGCGAGGAGGCGGCGCCGCGGGGAGGCGATGTCGTCGAGGCACTCTGGTAGATCCAAACCACTGTGAGAGACTCAAGACAGCATGTGATGAGGATCCTGATGCAGGTATAAGGGAATGAAGACGAGTCTCCTTTGCAATCAAACTAGAGAGCACCTCAGTCAAAGTCGATGGAGTGGGATAGTTGAGCAACTGAGTACGAACAAGCTCAAACTCTGATCGAAGCCCCATCACAACCTAATACATGAGCGTCTGCGGAGCATACTCATCTTTGGCAACACAAGACTGACAAGCAACACCAGCCTTCGGTGTCAGAGACTCTAGAGGGCTAATGATATTAGTGAAAGCACTGTAATACTCCTCCACTGACTGATCCGGCTGCTGCTGAATACTATGAATGTTCTTGAGCAATGTGAAATGAAGAGCACAACTGGACTAAAGATATCTCTTCTCAAAGTATATCCACATCTGCTTGGCTAAAGTATGATACTCAAGACTCATCCTCAAAGAGACATCAACACTCCGAACAAGACCAGTCATGACACGATCATCCTCTTTCTGCCAAGCCTTTACTGCCTCAACATCAACCTTTTTCGGATCAGGAGGATCGTCAGTCAAGTGAGAAGCCAAACCATAACCCCTAAGAGTAGTCTTGACGGAGAAAGCCCATGCTCGGTAATTCAACCCATCGAGCTTGTTGTCTGTGAACACTAGAGATGAACTGTCCCCAAACATCGAGTCAGACTTAGCCATCTTGACGGATCACAATCAACAATAGCAGCACAAGAGCATCAACAATAGCAAGACAAAAAAGCAATATCTCCCAATAGCATAGCAATAGCACCAAGCACCAAGCAATATCAAAACTCAAGTAGAGGAGATACCAGACATCAGATCAGAGGAGAGTTGGCCATCACCGAAAAAAAACAGAGAAGGCTCTGAAGAAGTCCACGCCTGGAGCAGAGGAGTCGGTCATGTAGACAACGACAGTTGTGCAGATCTGGTCGTGAGGACAGCGCTAGGGTTGAGGAGGCTTACGACCACTTCTAAACTTTTGACTCCTCTTGACCCCTTAGTACTTCTTGCTTGTGGTATCTCCAAGACTGCTATCTCCCCATGCTTATGTACCCTTACACTAATCGATTAAGACTCGGACTCAAACTCTTATATAATTTTGTACAAGATTACAATCTTAACAAAGACCACCCTCCTGGTCATAGCGTTCTCACGACCTCCCCTGGCTACAATGATTCCAGGACCTCCCAAGTCATTGTAGCTTCTACGACCACCACAGATCTGACGACCACTAAGTTTCCAATTGTGCTGGTCTAATATTTCTAATTTATGATTTGGCATTATTTGGAGTTCATTGCATATTGAAAACGATTTGAGTTTGAATTTATGCTTATTTGCCTTTTCGGTTGTGTTGCGATTATAGAAGCCGAGGCGACTGAAGAACCATTCGTTGATCAGGATCTCGATCAGCAGCACCCTGAACAAGGCGAGTCAACCCTTTGACCATGTTGCACCCACTTTTTGCAAATTATGTTGCTTTAAATTACGAAACTGCATTGCTATGTTTTATTAAACTAAATTGGTCTAGATCATAGTTAATGCCCTAACATATACTTGTGTATAAACTTCCAACCCTTGAACTTGGACGTTATCCATTCTCACCCTAGACTTAATGGATTGCATACTAGTTGATAGGTCTATATCTAAGTGTCATGCTTAGCCTTGCTTAGATACATTGTCATCAGGGCATTAAGTTGCCCAACCACAATCCTTAAAAACTTTGGAAAATGATTTGGGTAGTAAGGCTGGGAGCCTGGCTGGTATGTTGAAGTAAATGATATTTCCAAAAAAAAAACAATAAAACCTGAAAAATTGTTTTCGATTTGGTAATTTGGGAAGAATGGTCAGTCTTTGGAGGCACGAGAAGTGTTGGTATGTGGATGTACATACTCGGTCAATTAAGGACCGAATCTTGGAATGACCTCTCATGCAAAAACAGTGCAACCACAAGTCTATAATGGGTACAGGATGCCGGCAAATGAACTTGAGGAGCTGAAGAAGCAAATCCGAGAGTTACAGGACAAAGGGTTTGTTAGACCGAGCTCATCTCCATGGGGATCTCCAATGCTATTCGTGAAGAAGAAGGATGGCAGCATGAGGATGTGTGTAGACTATCGTTCCCTGAACGAAGTGACTATCAAAAATAAGTACCCATTACCCAGAATTGATGACCTATTCGATCAGCTCAAGGGGGCAACCAAGTTTTCCGAGATAGATCTACGTTCGGGGTATCACCAATTGAAGATTAGGGCTGAAGACATCCCCAAGACAGCCTTCTCTACCCGATATGGCCTTTATGAGTTCACTGTTATGCCATTTGGGCTAACCAATGCTCCGGCCTATTTCATGAACCTGATGAACAAGGTGTTCATGGAGTACTTGGACAGATTTGTAGTAGTATTCATTGATGACATCCTGGTCTATTCCAAGGATGCCGAAGAGCACGCACAACATCTGAGAGTGGTGCTAGATATCCTCAGGGAGCACCAACTGTATGCCAAGTACAATAAGTGCGAGTTCTGGCTATCCGATGTTAGTTTCTTAGGCCATGTCATATCTGCCAATGGAGTGGCCATGGATCCAACCAATGTGGAAGCTATCCTTGAGTGGCAACCACCTACCTCAGTGACTGAGGTTCGGAGCTTTCTCGGATTGGCGGGATACTACTGCCGATTCATTGAGGGATTCTCCAAAATTGCCTGACCTCTTACCCAGCTACTGAAGAAAGAAAGGAAATTTGAATGGACCGAATGGTGTGAGAAGAGTTTCCAAGCATTAAAAACTCACTTGACCTCTGCCCCAGTTTTGGTCCTCCCTAATATCCATAAGAACTTTGAGGTATATTGTGATACCTCTCGTCAAGGGCTAGGAAGTGTGCTAATGCAAGACAAGAAGGTGATCGCTTATGCATCCCGATAGCTTCGACCATATGAAGAGAACTACCCTATTCATGACCTAGAGTTGGCGTCACTGGTGCATGCACTAAAGATATGGCACCACTACCTTATTAGGAATCATTGCAACATATACACAGATCATAAAAGCCTCAAGTATATCTTCACCCAACCAGATCTTAACCTAAGGCAATGAAGATGGCTGGAACTCATCAAAGACTATGATTTGGACCTCCACTATCACCCGGGCAAGGCCAATGTGGTGGCTGATGCACTAAGCAGGAAGTCATATTGTAACCACATTGGGACGCACAAGTGGCAGCCTTCCCTAACTAAAGAACTTGAGAAGCTCAACCTAGAAATAGTACCACAGGGAAGCCTCTCTGCCTTGGAAGTCCATCCTACCTTGGAGGAAAGAATCAAGGCTACACAAGCAGGGAACTCAGGCACAGAAAGGCTCTGACAACTTATGGAGCAAGGGAAGGCCTCCAAAATGATGAAGGATGACCAAGGCATCCTACGTTACAGGAAGTGCCTTTTTGTACCCCATCAGCAGGATCTAAAGGAGTTGATCCTCAAAGAGGCTCATGAATCAGCATACTCGATTCATCCAGGTGGCACCAAAATGTACCAAGACTTGAAGCGACGATACTGGTGGCCACGAATGAAGAGGGATATTGTAGAGTACATAGCACGCTGCGATGTGTGCCAACGGATCAAGACCGAACATCAAAAGCCTGCTGGTCTGTTGCAGCCCCTACAAGTACCTGAATGGAAATGGGAAGAGATCAGCATGGATTTCATCACTAGTGTCTGCCCAAGACCAGGTCAGGGTACGAGGTCAGGGTACGATTCGGTCTAGGTCATAGTTGATAGGTTGACTAAGACTGCCCATTTCATACCAGTCAAGACTACCTACAAAGGTGATAAGCTAGCAGAGCTGTACATGTCCCGGATAGTCAGTTTGCATGGTGTGCCCAAGCGAATTGTCTCATATAGGGGTTCACAGTTCACCTCCTATTTCTGGGATAGTCTTCATGAGGCCTTGGGCACTTATCTGGCCTTTAGCACAACATATCACCCTCAGACCGATGGTCAAACCGAAAGGGTGAACCAAGTCCTTGAAGACATGCTTAGAGCTTATGCAATAGAGTTTGATGCTGACTGGGAGAAGTGTCAGCCATACGCTGAATTTGCTTACAACAATAGCTACCAGTCTAGCCTGAAGATGTCCCCTTTTGAGGCCATCTATGGAAGACAATGTCGTACACCTCTGTTGTGGTCAAAAGCTGGGGAAGGGTACCTTTTCGGACCAGATTGCTTAAAGAAAGCCGAAGACAAGGTACGTCTCATACGAGATCAGCTACTGGCAGCACAATCAAGACAGAAGAGCTATGCCGACTGTCGTTGCAGGGAGTTGGAGTTCAACATAAGAGACTTTGTCTACCTAAAGGTCTCTCCTCTCAGGGGAACTAGAAGGTTCAAGGTCAAAGGAAAGTTGGCACCGAGGTATATAGGGCTAGACCAGATCGTCGCCAAGATGGGAAAGGTGGCATATCAGCTAGAGTTGCCTGAGCAGTTGTCCGACATACACGTGTTTCACGTATCGCAGCTCAAGAAATGCCTTCGAGTGCCTGAAGAGCAAACTCGATTGGAGGACATTGAACTTGGCAAGGATTTGGCGTATGTCGAACATCCAGTCGAGATCTTAGAGGTAGTTGAGAAGCAGACAAGGAACCGGGTCTACCGCTTGTGCAAGGTTAGATGGAGCAACCATACAGAAGGCGAAGATACCTGGGAGCGTGAAAACTTGTTGAAAGCCAAGTACCCCCAACTGTTTAACAACTAACAAGGACCCAATAGACCTCCCACGACCAGTTCCTTGGTCGTAAGACCTCCTACGACCAGTACTGGTCGTAAGCTTCCCTACGACCAGTCCCTGATCATGGAGTTTGTAGCTCTGTTGGCCAGGTCTATTAGAGAAGCTGTAGCATTATCTGAATCTCAGTGTCGAGATTCTTTCTAAGGGGATAGGATTTGTAACAGCCCAAACATTCATAAATGTAAAAATATGGGATTTTAAAAAAAAATTCGTGTGATAACTATTGTTGAACCTCTTGAATGCATTGTCGAGCTTCCATGCTGGTTGCATCGTGTTTCTCTTGCTAGTATGCATGACACCAAGACTAGAAATCTCTAAGATATTAGCATACCAACACAATGAAAACCACTCTAGAGACTCCTAGTCTTTTTCTTTCCCATAGCACATTGTTCCCCTGACTGGCCGCTGGTCAAGCCGATGTAGCCAGACCTCTAGCCGTAGGTTGGAGCGGTTGGGTCTCCCCATTTCTAGCGCCAAGTGCGCCGGAGTACACTGAGGTAGAAGTCAATCCACCATTAATGACTATCACAACATCTACACTGTGCTGCCATTCCATCAACAGCACCAGCCATACCTCCCTGTCGGGCTGAGCAAAAGTGCTTATATCTAGCTACTCCGAGACCTCATGGCTTTTCTTCACCATTCCGGTGCTAACCTCATTCTCTTCTTCCTCCGAATGAACTTGAGCTCCAGACAAGCTCAAGAGCTAGTCTCTGTCGAGCGCCACCCCATCGCAGTCTTCACCATTGACGCCCATCGGATACTCCAAGACCTCCTTGACGGACCATCTATCTTCTTCCAGGGAGCAACCTTGAAGACCGAAGACCACCCGCCTTCCTCAATCTATTTGCAGCGCGGAGCTTCTCTCATAGTCAGGGTCCACGTCGCCAGCATCAGCTCCAACTAGCCCACTCCCCACTTCCGTACTGGTAAGTTCCTAGTGGTCAGATACTCTTCCTAGTTCGAGCCGCCTTGTTCTCTCTTGGATGTTCCTCTGGTTCATCCTTTGGTTGTTCCGCTGGTTCATTCGATTGCATCAATACCGTCAAACTTTATTTCTTTTGACCACTGCTATGTAGTCGAACATTTCTCTCGTTTGACTACGTACGGTTAACACTTCCACGACCCCCCCCCCTTGCACAGACCTCCCTTTTTACAGAGACCACCCTCGTGGTCCTGACATTCTATTTTGCAAAGACCACCCTCCTGATCAAGACCACCCATCTAGCCGCACCCTCACCTCTTATGGGCCGTCCCCACTTCACCGCGCTTTACCTCCTTGACCTCAGGACCTCTTTCTCAAGACCGCTCTCTTGGTGTTTTGCAAAGACTGTGAGGTTTACCACCCAAGACCAGGTGCCTTCGACCAGCCACTCGGATGAACAGCACTCGGATGAATAGTACTTGGATGAACAGTACTTAGATGAATAGTGCTTGGATGAACAGTACTAGGATGAATGGTGCTCGAGTGAACAGTGTCGTTATAAACAGTACTTGAAAAAAAAATCAGCAAACGAGACAGGGCTCTTTCGAGGTGTTGCAATCACAGTTTTTCTCACGATAACTCAACTTACGACCACTTCTAAACTTTCGACTCCTCTTGACCCCTTAGTACTTCTTGCTTGTGGTATCTCCAAGACTGCTATCTCCCCATGCTTATGTACCCTTACACTAATCGATTAAGACTCGGACTCAAACTCTTATATAATTTTGTACAAGATTACAATCTTAACAAAGACCACCCTCCTGGTCATAGCGTTCTCACGACCTCCCGGCTACAATGATTCGGGACCTCCCAAGTCATTGTAGCTTCTCGACCACCACAGATCGGCGACCACTGAGTTTCCAACTGTGCTGGTCTAATATTTCTAATTTATGATTTGGCATTATTTGGAGTTCATTGCATATTGAAAACGATTTGAGTTTGAATTTATGCTTATTTGCCTTTTCGGTTGTGTTGCGATTATAGAAGCCGAGGCGACTGAAGAACCGTTCGTTGATTAGGATCTCGATCAGCAGCACCCTGAACAAGGCGAGTCAACCCTTTGACCATGTTGCACCCACTTTTTACAAATTATGTTGCTTTAAATTACGAAACTACATTGCTATATTTTATCAAACTAAATTGGTCTAGATCATAGTTAATGCCCTAACATATACTTGTGTATAAACTTCCAACCCTTGAACTTAGACGTTATCCATCGTCACCCTAGGCTTAATGGATTACATACTAGTTGATAGGTCTGTATCTAAGTATCATGCTTAGCCTTGCTTAGATACATTGTCATCAGGGCATTAAGTTGCCCAACCACAATCCTTAAAAACTTTGGAAAATGATTTGGGTAGTAAGGCTGGGAGCCTGGCTGGTATGTTGAAGTAAATGATATTTCACAAAAAAAACAATAAAACCTTGTCGGTGTTTTAGAACCGAACTTACGTAAAGATTGTTTGATTCGGGGGGTCTTCTAGAATGGAATCACGCAGAGAGAGATTGACACGGGGATTTTTATACAGGTTCAGGCCTTCTCCGGAGAGAATAATAACCCTACTCCTGTGTGTGTATGGTATTGAGTGTATTCTGAACAATCAGGAGAAAAAGCTAAGACTATTACAGATGATAGTGCTAAACTGTCTTCCTGATGGCCCGATTCGATTCGCCCTTCCTTCTCTGATTGCCACCTTTATATAGTACGTGAAGGAGCGGCAGTTTCTCCAGGTGAAGCGGCGCCTGGCGCCTCATTACATCCCGTAACGGGCGCACGTTAGTAGTAATCACCGTATTAACTCCTTCGCCGCTAATGACAATATACCGAGATAATGGAGCATTACGTGCTATTACTTGCAGAGTAACAAACGTATGATGGTGTTTGAATTCCTTAATCAATTGGGCCCACTTGTGCGTAGGTTTAATTGATCATAAGGTGGTCGAGTGACCTAGTCGTAGAAGAACTTACGACCATGAGGTAGTCGTAGCAAGACTTACGACTATGGGGTAGTCGTAGCATAACTTACGACTATGGGGGTGGTCGTAGAAGAACTTCGACCACCCAAAGAGGCTCTTCCTTATAACATTAAGGGGTATACTCGGGGACCATATGGCGTCATATTTACCTTTAATAAGAAATATAGATAAAAGATAAAGTGAGGATTATTATATCCTCGTCAAACCTGAAAAATAGTTTTTAACTGGGGCAGCTGGGAAGAATGGCTGGTGCCGGAGACACGAGAAGCTGTTGGTATGTGGATATACCGCCTGGTCAATTAAGGACCGAATCTTGGAATGACCTCTCATGCAAAAACAGTGCAACCACAAGTCTATAATGGGTACGACTTGGCCAACTAATTTGCTCGCCTCGGCGTGGCCTCACCATTGGAGGAATGTGGTGTGGGTAAAGGGAAAAGGGAGCCACAGAGAAACCACTTGGCGCAAGAGGGGGCCTCCTGGAAGTGCTTGGTACCGGGCGGTGGAAACCTTAGCGGGTGGGGTTGTGTCGAGGAATGAACATTGTAAAGGCCTTGTGGTAATCTCCCCTTGATTCGCATGTCCAAGGAAATGTGTATGTATATCAAGGCGATTACCTCTTGTGGGTAAAGTGTGCGAACTCTGCAGAGTAAGAAAACTATCATGATAGCCGTGCTCACGGTCAAGAGCGATGCTGAGAACTTGCTGGATATAGCTTTCATTTTTACAAAACCATTTGTGATGAAAAGGGAAGGCTGGGGTGGGACCCTAGGGATTTGAAAAAGGCCTAGTCGGGGACCAGTGGTAATTACGGGATAGCCCGAGCATTTGGTGGATGGAGCCACTCAATGGTATAGGAAGTGGGATCTCCACTAGTACTTTTCAAATGAAAACTCATTTTGAAAACATATTTGTTAAAATGCTAGGTCTCAGGATTTTTCTAATTTAGTATAATTCAAACTTGGCTTTGTGCAAATAAAAGAACTCTGAACCTCCCTTGACTAGCCTTGCATCTATAAGAACTGCATTGTGGGTTGGCTCGCGAGTACGGTTGTGTACTCAGGCTCTGCCAATGTAATCTTTTCAGACCCGAATGACCAAGACCCCTACCAGCACTTCACAAAGGATGAACCAGATGGTGGTGAAGATAACGAAGCTTAGGCCGGGACCCCCAGTCACTTGCCTGTGGCAAAGTGAATGGATCCACCACAACTTATTTTGATTCCGTACTTGCTTTCTACTCTGTGTTCTTGACTTTTGTAAAACTCTCGCCTAAGGGGCGCTTTTGTAGAAACAAATGGCCACTCGGCCGGATATTTATGTAATATATCTTGGGCATGCACTGTTCATTTTGGGTTTTATTTACATTGAGCAAAGTTCACGATCAGTGGGCATACAAACTCTAAATGGATGACTCACGACCACCTCTAGATAGCTTAAGACCACTACCAGATGTCTCAGGATCACCTCCAGATGGTCTAAGACAACAACCAGATATCTCAGGACCACCTCCAGATGGTCTAAGACAACAACCAGATGTCTCACGACCTCCCCTAGATGGTATAAGACCACAACCAGGTGTCTCACGACCACCCCTAGATAGCCTAAGACCACTACCAGATGTCTCAGGACCACCTCCAGATGGTCTAAGGCAACAACCAGATGTCTCACGACCACCCCTAGATAGTCTAAGACCACTACCTGATGTCTCAGGATCACCTCCAAATGGTTTAAGACAACAACCAGATGTCTCACGACCACCCCTAGATAGTCTAAGACCACAACTAGATGTCTCACAACCACCCCTAGATGGTCCAAGACCACAACCAGCTGTCTCACAACACCCCTATATGGTCTAAAGATCACTTCCAGATGTCCCAAGACCTCCCCAGGACCACTTCAGGACCACCCTGGGCTCTCAGGACCTCGTCAGAAACCCCATTCAGGACCTCATTGGGATCACTATAGAACCATCACAGGACCTCTTCAAGACCTCCCCAGATGTCCTTCATGTTCAAATGTGGTCGCAATTATGAACCCAAAGGTGTGTTTGCTGTGAGCTTCCGTAGTTATGCGAGTGAACTTAAATGTAACTGTGCTTGTCAGCTACTGATCCAGGGAATAACATCTTATGCACAGTAGATCCCAAGCTCCAAATTTAGAGTCCGACACCAAGAGAGAGAGAGAGAACGTAGAATATACAGTACTCTTAGCAACATGTTCGAAAGTATTGCTTTTGGTTAATAACACAAGTCAGATACGAAGCCAATCTGTAAACAATACTTTAATCACCAATGTCACATAAGATGAGAGCTGGCATGCGTAAAGTGGAGGTGATGCATGGCAATATTGATTTGGTCAATACCCACTAATTAGAATATCAGTTGAGAAATGAAGTAATATATAACAGAGAATTTAAGAACGGAAAGAGGAGAGGAAAGCGAACGGAAGGGAATTGACTTCTGAGCTGAATACCTATTCTGATGCAGACTTGAATAGACCAGCTGGGTAGATGTTTCAGTTTTGTCCACAGATCCGGTTCCAATGTTTCATCGTTTCTATAGCAGAAACTACCTTGCGGTACTGACCTTAAAATTTAAGAGAGCATTACATAAGTATAAAAATGACAATTTGTAATTCACAACTATGTCCTGCATGAAGGATCTTTTTTTTCCTAAAAAAAGGGCACTTATTGAAAAAGAATTTACCGTGCTTTCACACCGTTTAGTATAGTAAATCATATAATAGAAAGTGATTTGTCCTACTTCCTCTTTTATGTTTCAGCTTTTTTGTGATACAGAAGTGGACCATTGTAGGGATTGGAACAGTAAGCGTCAAGATAAAGGAGAACCCTCATATGATAGTAATATGTAAGTCAGATATTTGATCTTTCTGGAGCTTGTTGACCCTGTGTCATGAACCTTAGTTTATAATGGGGTAAACATCCGTCAGATGGAGGTCGGACGGCGACGACTTGAGGTAGAACAGCGCTAGACGAAGAGGGCACTGGTTGGGGGAGAGATGGATCTAGAATAGCCGGCCTAGGGGAGAGACCAGAGCTAGACTTAGGGACTTGGAAAATATTTCTTTATTGCTGATTGCTTGCTTAAAGAAGATACAATATCATCTCTTTTATAGGGATAACTTGACTTGACCTTTAAGAAAGCATCTCTAAATTATAGAAAAAAAATTAACTAAAGATAAGCTTCCAAACTAACCAAATCAATCTAATCCCTAACAAAGGGAACTATTTGTGGGCAAACAGTAAATATGTGAACAGTACCATGACCATGACATTACATCCCTCGGTGAAACAGCTCGTCCTCGAGCTGCAACATAGGGCGATAAACTCCTCCAATGGGGTGGGCTAAATCTGTTGGAGCATCATCTTTAACGTCGTCTTCATTGACTCCATCAGGTTGTCTAGTAGGGATAGCTTGGCGGTAGAAGCCATGGTGTTGGCTTTGATACCAAGTTGTCATGAACCTGAGTTCATAATAGGGTAAACAACCGTCGAAGGGAGGTCGGACGGCGACGACTTGAGGTAGAACAGCGCTAGACGAAGAGGGCACCGGTTAGGGGAGAGATGGATCTAGAATAGCCGGCCTAGGGGAGAGACTAGAGCTAGACTTAGGGACTTGGGAAATACTTCTTCATTGCTGATTACTTGCTTAAAGAAGATACAATATCATTTCTTTTATAGGGATAACTTGACCTGACCTCTAAGAAAGAATTTCTAAATTATAGAAACAAACTAACTGAAGATAAGCTTCCAAACTAACCAAATTAATCTAATCCCTAATAAAGGAACTGAACAGTAAACACGTGAACACTACCACGACCATGACACCTGTCGTTTGCAAAGTTTTGTAGTTCATATGAGTAGATGCCGCATAGTTACGTAGTTTTGTTTAATTGACTACAGATATGTTATATATAGTTGGCATTCTGGTTTTAAATCACTGAAGTACTTCATAAGTTATGAAATCCTTTGCTATTGTATTGGGTTCCTGGGAAGAATAATGCAACCGTGTGTCTCCATCCATTTACTGCTGTACAGTCAGGTACCATTGGCCGGCTGCCCACTTATTAGCATTTCTATTGTGACAGATTTGAAGATCTGGTAAGGAGATTCGAGAAGCCAGATCGGCGAAATCGTTGGGCCTCCCCTCTTTTTGAATTGTTTCCATCTAGAGGTAATCTAATAGCTCTTGTTCTTCTAGTTAGTTAATTTTAACCGTATACTTTGATCTCAAAGTAGTACTTATCTCATTGTCTATCACAGATATCTAGTGCCTTATACACTAACGACACCATTTTATTTTATTTTATTTAACTATTCCGCATTCTACTGGTTGAACCTTAATTTGTTGCTTGTCACAACGGGCATGTTTGGTACGGCTATAGTTTTCCTAAAAAGCGGCTGAATGACTGCAGGGCTGAACGGCTGAGCTAAAAAGATTTGGTGTTTGGCTGTTTGGCTTTTAGGTATGCTGATTGCAGCTTCTGAAATGGAAAATGTTTGAAATGCCCCTGAGGCAAGTAATGGTTTGTTTGATGCCATTTAACAGCAATTAACGCAATTGACGTCAATTAATGACATTTAACGACAATTCTCAATTTTGACGGAAAATAACGCAATTGACGACAGCCACCGTAATTAACGACAATTAACGTTGCCCATGAATTATGCAGTAAACATCTAAACTAAGCACGAAATAGTGGATTCAACATGCTAAATTTAAATAGTATTTAAACTCAGGATTGTAATGTTGGAATTCCACTAATAGTTTAGAACAATTTCAAATGGCAACATCAGGTGCAGCCAACAAAATACAAAAATATGCTGTAATGATGAAGAAAACAGTGAATCAAGTCCCGATTCTAGTTAGCTAACTGGAAACAGGGGAGTTAGTTCCCTTTAGAAATAAAACGATCCAACACTGTTCATGGTCAGACAAGAACAAAACTGAAAAGCAAAACGGCAGCGCTGTGCATCCCAAAATTCGGAAAACATACAAGCTCTCAAGCGCAGTAGCCTACAACAATTTTTAAACTCCCACATACTTCATACATCAAGACATAAGACTGAAACATTGAATCTTTTTTCTCTAGACTTTCGAAGATGATAGCCTTCCATGCACTTCAGCTTTTTATATTGCAGTTGGCTCTTCTTCGGGCAGCACCACATGAATTATCTCCAAGCAATCCTCGGTAATTCTCGAGCCTTCAGCTCCAGCCAACCAGAATAGAGATTCATCAGGGGCAACGATGTATCCCGGCATAACAGCCGCCGGTTCATTAGATGGCGGGCAATTTTCCTACCAAAATACATGCAAACCAAACCATTTTGCATGCTGAAAACACATATGATTTCAAACTTTCCAAAAAGTTCACAACACAGTCTTGGTAATCATATTCACAATGCTATTCCTATCATTGCCAGCCACCACTTTGCTATTAACAGGGGAGTTATTCTTGTCACGAACAATCTAGATAATTTTGTTACAAGTGAGTTTCATTTCCTTGGGAACTTTTGAGGACCGAACATTTAAAATCAAGAAACATTGTAGATAATTACTGAAATTTTAAGATGTGGACATACATAGAAACTTCATATTTCATTTTGATCATAGGATTCTGGAGTAGTCGAGTGCATAATTAAATTCTAAAAGCACACTAAAAGCAACAAAACTAGTAGTGTAGAAAACAATATTATTTTCCTATTTTACTGTGGCATTCCTCTGCACTTGGCTGCCATTCTCCTTCCGTTGTATTTTGCAGTATGTATTTCCAACTTAGTGGCCGTCACTATTAAGAGAATGTATTTACTCCGACACTCACTATCGATTTGTCTGAATTTGGTGAACTCCGATATCTCAACATAGAAGACATTATGTAGAAAAAACAATTCCAAAGGAAAAAACATTAATGCATATTATATAAACTAATGGTTAAGTTAACATGTATAGTTTCATCTCATATGAATGCTTATATAGTGCTTCTCTGCTCTGATGCGGTCTACGGGGCATGGTCATAGTATTTCCATTTCATTTCCCACATAGAAGAAGTGTGAGTATCAGTAGTTGTCAGATCATTAATATGACTCATGTGTTGCTAAAATGTGTCCGTTAGCTGAAAAATGGAACACTTTTTTTTTCTTTTTTAGCAAAAGTTCATACAAAACAGAAGAAATCTCGCTGAAAAACTTAACCAACTATTGCCTATTTCAACTTTTTTTGGGCAGAAAATTGAATTACAAATGGCTAATAAAGCTATATTTTTCCTAAGCCAATAAATTTTATTTGGGTTGAAGTATCAATAAGAATCATTCCATTTGTCCTATAGAACTAGCTAGAATATATAGGTTGGTTATTTATGCACTATTTGCATGGACGCAAACACTACCATTAAGTTCATTTAGTCCTGGATGAATTCTCTAATTAACTAGTACTGACGCACAGCTCTCAAGCACAAGTACACTGCAAGAGCCACTTACAAAACTGACTTTAAGAGCTCTCATCTTGGCCATGAAAACCTTTAGCTTTATTGCCAAGGAAGAATAAAAGCACCACCCACCTTGTTGTCTAGATTTCTTTTAGTAAACTCAGTAATTATATAGCAGATGCATTTTGACAAGAGCATTTGTTACTCTTGCAACGCGCACTGAGCAAATTAGACATTTTTTTATTATGGGATACCCAAATGAAACAGTTTACATACAAGGAAATGTGCAGCAGAAAACAGGACTTGTGTCATACCTCAGGGATCTGAAGATATGTGGAGCTCAAGCCATGCTTGATTACATCACCTGGACATATAAAATATTACAGATACCTAAGTGACAGAAATCAGCAAGTAGTTCTATTCCATACGATTCACCGATCTAATCGAGCATGGCTGCTAGCTTCAACTCTGATCTAATGGAGCATGGTTGCTAGCTTCAATTCACTGATTCATCAACTTTATTTATTTCTGAAGCAAACATACACACACACACACACACACACACACAAAGACCTCACCCCTTCTTCCTCATCTATCTTAAGCCACCCCATCTCCAATCTCCTCTCTTTTGCGCTAATGGCTCAGCCAGGCTAAACTCAGTTCGCTGGCCGCAAGGCCTCGTCGTCGGTCGCGGGAACCTCTCCGCCTCTATCCCATCATCTCCCGCAACTATCTCTGTAAAACCATTGCCTTGATCTGACTCCATTGCTACGGGAGCTATGATGTTGGTCAAATCAAGGCGCCATGTTGGGCAGCGACAAGAACAAAGATGATGGGGGTGGTCACGAATGAGAGGAAGGCTTGCTTTGGTAAGATCATCAATCCAAAGCATTCTGGTCTTTACTTTCTTGATTCATCTAAGCAGAATAATTTGTTAGTGTCGTGAGCCACAGCTGCGGACGCAATGCTACCCTTCCACCTATAGGCTATAGCCAGCTGGCGCCCCCGTGAGCTAATCTCGAAACCATCCGCCTCACATCGTGTTCCACCACCTCCTCCCTCATATCCCTAAATTAATTCGAGTTTCATGCCCACAGCCGCTCGTAATTGAAGTTCTTCTTCGGCGCTGTTGAGCTTCTTCACTGTGGTTAGTTGCAACCGGTGAGGATTCGTCCGATTCCTTCGTACATAAGCATCTTACCTTCCTCCCCTATATTTTGACGCGCTTAGTTTTGCCTCTCTCCCACCATATTGTCGCCGCCTCCATGACCTAGCTACCACCGCCGCCTGCCTAGCATAGCGCGCCTATAGCTAAACCATCACCACTATGAGGTTCCTTACATCGCAATCATTCCATTTTGCCCCTCACCTATGCCTTGCCACCACTTCATCGCCGGCAGTGTGCCCAACCCGCCGCCTCCTATAGCTTTCCCTCTATTGTTCTCGTTGCAAGGAAGGAGATAGGGCTGACATATAGGGGTGCATATCTAGTGCACATAGTGCATTTGGTGCACATATGCATAAATTTTTTGTTTGGATATCAAACAAGCATAAAAAATTCTGAAAAAAATTCTAGATGTAGTTGATGGTGTTTTGTTCCACCCTTTAAAATTTCAAGTTCAAACTCAATGTATGTTAGAAGAAACAAAAAAGAGAAATGCACTAGATATGCACCCACATATAGAGCCCATGTATAAAAATTTACTTATTTTTATAACTCTACTGCTGATCAGGATGCCACTTAAGCCGCAACCAGTGATGTGACCAACATGGAAAAACCGCTAGTGAAACCAACTTAGGAGTGAAATGTGCATGGTTTTGATAATAGAAGAGTGACAAGTAACCGGTTTCAAAGTTAGAAGTTAAACATCAGATCGAGATTATAGTTGAAGGTTGTAAAATAGAATTTTTCGTTATTTATATCTTCTGCCTTTCGTAAGGAAGTGACTGCTGGTCCAGCTAGTGTCATTTCATGTGGAAAACATGAGGTTGAATGATCAAACGTAAAAGAAAACAGTAAATTCCACACAACTGCAATTGATAAGACTGTCTTTTTATACATTTTGCCAGCCTGACCAAGTTTACGAAGCTACCAGCTCGAATTACATGTCATGGACTAGCAAGTTGCGCCATGCAAACCACAAAGCCTTTGGTCCCAAATAAGTTAGAAGTAGATTATGAATGAAACATCCTCAAGGTAAAAAAGATGAGAGCCTTGTAAAAAAAATCTACAAAGCTAAAACCATAAGCTGTACATCCTGCTATCTGAGCCGAGAGCCTAAAACACCGCCTCTAAACCTTCTTATGGTTCGGTACGTAGATTGCTAACTTCCATACACTCCTATCTAAAGCTAATTCTTTAGCTACATTCCAATCCCTCAAATCTCTTTAACTGCTTCCTTCCACGTCAGTCTTGATCGACCTCTGCCTCTTCTTACGTTTTCAGTACGTCTTAAAATTCTACTATGTATCGGTGCCTCAGAAGACCTCTGTTGGAGATATCCAAACCATCTCAAGCGATATTGGACAATCTTCTCTTCAATTGGTGCTACCCCCACCCTATCACGTATACTATCATTGCGGATTCGATCATACCTTATGTGGCCACATATCCACCGCAGCATCCTCATCTCTGCTACACTCATCTTCTGTATATATTGTCTTTTAGTCGCCCAGCATTCTACTCCATATAGCATCGCAGGTCTGATCACCGTCCTATAAGACTTACCCTTTAACTTTTGAGGAACTTTTCTGTCACACAGGACACCCGATGTTTGGCGCCGTTTCACCCACCACGCTCTAATCCTATGACTCACGTCTTCATCAATCTCGCTGTCCCATTGTAGCACCGATCCCAAGTATCGAAATGTGTCCTTCTTAGACACTACTTGTCCGTCCAGACTAACATCTCCATCATCTGCCCTGGCACTATTGAAATCACACTTCATATACTCAGTTTTAGTCCTACTAAGTCTAAAACCCTTCAATTCTAAGGTCTTCCTCCATATCTTCATATTCCTATATCCTACTCTCTTCAACTAACACTACATCATCAGCGAAAAGCGTACACCAAGTAATATATCCTTGTATGTCCCACGTGACCTCGTCCATCACTAGGGCAAAAATGTATGGGCTCAACGCTGACTCTTGGTGTCGTCCAATCTTAATAAGGAAGTCACTAGTATCACCACCACATGTTCTGACATTAGTCACGACATCTTGGTGCATATCTTTAATTAGAGTAACATACTTTGTTAGGACTTTTTTCCTTTAGAGCGCCCACCACATGACCCTTTTTAGCACTTTGTCATAGGGTTTCTCCAAGTCGATAAAGACCATGTGAAGATCCTTCTTTTGCTTCCTATACATCTCCTTCAACTGTTGTGTCAAGAAAATCGTCTCTGTGGTCGACCTCCCAGGCGTAAAACCAAATTGGTTTGTTATCACGCTAGTCGCTCTTCTTAAACGGTGCTTGATCACTCACTCCCAAAGCTTCATTGTGTGGCTCATGAGCTTAATTCCTCTATAATTAGTACAACTTTGAATGCCTCCTTTATCTTTGAAAATTGATACTAATGTGCTCCTTCACCACTCGTTAAGCATCTTATTCAATCTAAAAATGCTATTGAACAAATTAGTTAGCCAAACGATCGTCACTTCTCTCAGACATTTCCACACCTCAATAAGAATGTTATCAGGCCCCAACACCTTACCCACTTTTATCCTTTTTAAAGCCTCTTTTACTTGACTTCGATTCTTCGAACAAACCACCTATCCGTGTCTTCAGAAAAGCCTCTTTTACTTCTGACTTCGATTCTTCGAACAAACCACCTATCCGTGTCTTCAAAAGCATCATCCAATTTAATCATATTATCATCATTGTCATCATCTAATTTAATTATACTATCGTCATTGTCACGATTGAACATGCAAACCGCAAACGATACTGCAAAACACGTTGAACTCTTAGATCTCGCAGTCTCCTACCAGGGCATCCGGATTCCTTGCCACTTGGTCTACAACTTGGCGACAGATACGCTATGACAAGCTATGACAAGAAAAAGAAGGTTGTTACTAAAGACAAGGCGCGGGCCTTCTCCAGGCAATTCATAACCACATCAAGAATCATGTAACAAGCAACCTGCCGTCAAAACTCAAGGGTGAACTCATTGTAACACAGTACAAAAAAAATCCTTCCATCATGCCAGAGAGATCATTGGAACTAAAAATCGGTGTGATACAATGCTCATCAAATCTGATTAGTGTCTGACGCAAAAAGGAAAGCAGTATAAACCTTGGCATGTAGTCAATATCAATTTGAACCTCAAACTCGGAAACAGGGTCTCAGTACATCTGCCGCAATTGATCTAAAAAATGGAGGTAGTTCACGAAAGGGCTTTCTGGACCTCAGCAGTAACTTCCTTAGGTGGCTTCTCTGCATGAAGATCCGCCACTAGGCCCTTCTTGGAGTAGTAGTCAATCACCTGATGGAAGCAAATCAATATTTAAGTAAAAATATTGGATCAACAAAAGCATCGACATAATCAAGTTAGAGAAGAGACCAGAAGATTCAACTATTCAAGACTTGCTATCAAAACACAAGTGGCAGCAGAATGCATATGAAACCATGTGATGTTGAAACGCTAACAGGAAAGATAGTGACATAAATGGCAGGCCGTCTACACCCTCATAAAACATAATGCAACAGAACAATCTCCCTGTATAAAAGGGCGCAGAAAGGAAGCGAGGAGAGGGTGGCCGCGTCGACGCGCTTTTCTTGGCCGTTCGATCTCCGCTCCGCACGTCCGCGCCGTCCGATCGAAACTGAGGCTTCGTCGGCGCGCTGGCTGCCTAGCTCCGCTCACCACACGTTGTCACACGTCTTCTTCTCTGGATTGTTCGGCCCCTCCGACCAGTCCAAGCTCCTCGACCAGGATGTAGTCGAGCCTCCGATCCGATAGTCGAAACCTTCTACGACCAGCTGCAGTCGTAGCTTTCTACGACTAGGTGCAGTCATAACTCCTTCGAGCACGCATAGTCGAAACTTCTGAATAGTATTGTTCAGAGGTTTCGACTACACGTGCTCGTAATGAACAGTGCTCAAGACGACAAAAAATACATGATTGGCTTCAGGAGCAATTGCTCTTCTTTT
Source organism: Phyllostachys edulis (assembly GCA_036346405.1). Taxonomy (NCBI): domain Eukaryota; kingdom Viridiplantae; phylum Streptophyta; class Magnoliopsida; order Poales; family Poaceae; genus Phyllostachys; species Phyllostachys edulis. The sequence goes on along the minus strand of CM070565.1, from coordinate 29,860,770 downwards.
GTTTTCTATTGCTTTTCTCAACTCACGACTTCTTACATCGATACAAGACTCAATGATGACTTATATAGGCTGAGTAAGAGGACTCAACATCAAACTTGGACAATACAACTCGGAGATGAGTTGATTTCTGCGAGTACGACTTGGTTGCACTGACTACTCTAACAGACTCTGATTGAACAAAAACTATTATAGGAAGGATTAATTCCAACAAACTCCCCCCTAATCCTGACTCTCATTAGTGAGAACATGAATACTAATTAAATCACACATCTTCTGAAATTGCATACGCGGCAAAGCTTTTGTCAGGATATCAACCTTCTGTTGATCTGATGGTACATGATGTACATCGACCAGTCCTTCCTCAACATATTCTCTTATAAAGTGAAAACGTGTATCAATATGTTTACTCCTTCCGTGGAATACAGGTTCTTCATTAACGTCAGTGCAGCCTAGTTGTCGACATACAACTCAAATGGTCCAGTATCTTCCCCTTGCAATTCTTGCAACAATCTCTTTAGCCAGATTCCTTGACCAGCTGCCAAGGTTGCTGCCATGAATTCAACCTCGCAACGGGATAATGCTACACTTTTTGTTTCTGAGAACACCACATTACCATGTTGCTATATAGAAAGAAGATAGTTCATGTGGTGCTTTTTCTGTCAACGAAATCTCCAGCCAAGTCATTGTCGCTATATCCAACTAGCAACGGCGTCTGTTCCTTCCTGGAATAAATCAACCCGTGATCAATAGAGTCAGCCACATACCTCATAATATGCTTCAACGCTTGTTCATGCGTCTTGGTCAGTTTCTCCATATATCGACTTACAACTCCTACTGCATAACTGAGGTTTGGTTGGGTGTGTAGTAAATAGCGAAACAACCAATCAAGCTTCTATAATTAGAAGCAACAACCGGTTCTGTATTATCATCATTTTCCAATATGATTTTTGATTCCATTGGATACTTGCATGAATTGCAACCTGCCATCTCAGCTTTATCAAGGATCATCCTTGCATAAGCTAACTGTTTGATTGAAATGTTGTGACTTCGTTGTTCTACCTCTAGACCTAGATAGAAACTGAGAAGTCACAAATCACTCATTTCGAACTCTTTCATCATCTGGTGTTTGAACGACTGAACCTTTGCAACATCAGTGCCTGTGACAATTAAGTCATCCACGTAAACACCAATTATGATTAAGTCTGAGCCTTCCTGTTTCTTATAAAGGGCTTGCTCCTGATTGCATATCTCAAAACCAAGTTTCTTCAAATTATCATCTAGCTTGCGGTTCCAGGCCCTAGACGCTTGTTTGAGCCCGTATAATACCTTTGACAACTTGTAAACCTTGTCTTCTTGGCCCTTTACAGTATAACCTTCAGGTTGATTGACATATACTTCTCGGTGAGATCACCATTTAAGAATGCCAACTTGACATCCATGTGATGGACTTCCCAACCGAAATGTGCAGCAAGTACAAGAAGTACTCTCACCGTTTCAATTCTTGTCACAGGTGCAAAAACCTCTTCATAATCAACTCCTTGTTTTTTATCATACCCTTTAGCAACCAGTCTCGCCTTATAGTGCACAATAATACCTTTGGTGTCTATTTTCAGTTTATATACCCACTTCAATCCAATGGATTTATGACCATGTAGGAGAGGAGTCAACTTCCAAGTGTTATTTTTCTCAATTACTTCCATTGCACTTCTCCAGTGCTCCCCCTTCGATGCCTCCTAAAAATCAGTAGGCTCTTCCACACCTATCATGTACAAGTCTCCCACAAGGTCCATCGGCTCAGTGTGCTCATAAATTTCCCTCAAACTTCTGTATTTAGGTGCTACAGTTCTGGAGTAGGCTCAGCCAAGCTTTCAGTTGCCCTAATATCATTGTCGGCGTCTACGATAGTTGTATCCAGAACTTGTGATTGCGACGCAGTTGGTGTTGTAGAGGCAATAGGTGAAGCGAGTTCATCATTATCTTCTCCATAGACAGTGAAAGTAACCCAACTTCGCTTTTCTTGACTTGCTTCTTGATTATCTTCCTACTGCCATTGTTGATCTTCTTGAAAGACAACATCTCTGGAGACAACAATCTTATAGTCAATAGGGTTAAACAACCGGTGGGCCTTGCTGCCTGGCTCAACGCCTAAGTATATCAACTTTTGGCTTTTATCGTCGAGTTTCTTCAAGTATGTGGTCACCTTAGCATATGCTAAGCAACCAAACACTTCTAAGTGCTCCAGGTTTGATTTTCTTCTACTCCATGCTTCATATGGTGTGATTCTATCCAATGCTTTTGTCGGAACTCGATTGAGAATATACACCGCATGTCTTACCGCCTCAGCCCAAAATTTGCACGGCATGGACTTGTTTTTCAACAGGCTTCGTGCCATGTCCATCACCGTCCTATTTCTCTGTTCCACCACTCCGTTTTGCTGAGGGCTGTAAGGAGCAGTGAAGAATCGGGTGATGCCCCTTTTTTCACAAATTGACTCAAATTCACTAGACAGAAATTCTCCTCAGTATGATCTCAAAGCTTTTTAGCTTGTGTTTAGTCTCAGTTTCAGCAAGATTGACAAACTTCTGGAACACATCTTTAGCCTCACTCTTCTTCTTAAGCATGTAAACCCACATTACTCTTGAATAATAGTCAACTAGGAGAAGGAAATACCTGTTTCCAGCATCGGTAGAGGGATTAATGGGTCTACAGATATCAATGTACACCAGCTCCAATGGTCGTGCTACTCTGTAATTCGCATGTGCTGGGAATGCAGTCCTTGTCTGTTTAGCAATGATACGACCTTCACAGACTTGAGTGGGATGATCAATGTGTGGCAGACCAATGACCGTCTTCTTGTCTGATATCTGTTTTAGAGACCGAAAGTTCACACACCCCAATCTCGCATACCATAGCCACGCAGGGTTTTCAAGACTTGCATTCAAACATATCGATTTGCATGTATCCAGTTGAATCTTATATAGCCTGTTTAGTGTACGAGGAACTTTTATCAGCAGTCTCGGTCATGTAGAAGCAGCAAAGAGCCTCGTAATGCTATATCACGACCATCCTCAGTTAATTGACCAAGGCTGATGATACTGTTGCAAAGTCTTGGGATGTACTAAACATCTGACAATAGTCTTTGCTCTCCATTATTGCATTGGAGTAGAATTGAGCCTTTGCCTTCTATGTATACAACATAACCATCTCCAAATTTAACCTGACCACGATACTCCTGATTGAGCTCTGAACTTCCCCATCTGACCCGTCATATGGTTGGAAGCTCCATTATCAAGATACCAGACATCTGAGTTGACTATCTCTTCACCAATTTTCAGCAGCTTCGGATGAATCCCTTCTTCAAGGATGACAAACCCAGATGATTTCTCTACACCAATAGTTAGCAGTAGAGCCGGATCTTTCTCCTCTTAAGCTTGTGACAAATTTACTTCCACCTTATCTTTCTTGTTTCGACAGTGAGAAGTATAGTGCCCAAACTTTTGACACTAAAGTATTTAATATGACTTCGGCACTCAGAAACAAAATGTCCAAATTTATCAAAAAGCATTTAATTTTCAACTTATCTTGCTTGAACTCACCGTTGCCATGACCAGGCTTATAGCTGCGCCCGGCAAAATCTCCACGACCACCTCGGCCACGACCATGACTACGACCTCCTCGGCCGCGCTAAGCAGAGCCATGACCACCTTGATTTAATAAAGAATCTCGCTGAGTCTGCTTGTTCTCTCCCTTTAGCTCCGCTTTCACAAATAAGGCTTGATCGTTGCGAGCCTTGCAACCTTTCAGTAGCCCATCATATGCTTTAAGAGAGCCAATTACCTCTTCCAGCTTCATGCTCTCAAGATCGCTGGAATACAAAAGAGTTGTAACCACAGGCACGTACTTCTCGGGTAGTACCCGCAAGTATTTCTCGATCACCTCAATTTCCTCCAGTTTATCGCCAAGAGCTCAAAGTTCAATGACCACCGCCGTCAATTTTCCTGCGAACTCATCCACTGATTGAGTTTCGCTCATATGCAATGTCTCATACTCCCCTCGGAGAGTTTGGAGATGAACTTTCTTCACTCGATCCACACTTCGTGCATAGTACGAAAAGCAAACCAGGCCTCCCGAGCTATATCTTTCCCGCTTCTTTTGGATCGATCTTTCCCTTTTGATCGACTGGATCGGCCACTGCGTCCTAGACCCCCTTTATCTTTCCCGCTTCTTTTGGATCGATCTTTCCCTTTTGATCGACTGGATCGGCCACTGCGTCCTAGACCCCCTGGGCACGCATATTGACCCGCATCTTCATAGCCCAAGCTAGGTAGTTCTCTGAAGTGAGAACCGGGTACGACAGCGAATTTGGGCCATCCTTCGATGTCAACGAAGATCCGTTGGGAGCCATTGGCCTCTTCTTTTCTGGAGTCGGAGAACTGATTTTCATACACTGTTCTGGTACCACGTGTAGTCGTACCACCTACAACTAGGTAGTCGGAACTCTCCGACCAGTCAAGCTCCTCGACCAGGATGTAGTCGAACCTCTGACCAGATAGTTGAAATCTTCTACGACCAGCTGCAGTCGTAGCTTTCTACGACCAGGTGCAGTCGTAGGTCGTAGCTTTCTACAACTCGGTGCAGTCGTAACTCCTTCGAGTACGCGTAGTCAAAACTTCTGAACAGTACTCGATAAATAGTGCTTGCAATGAACAGTGCTCGAGACGAAAAACACACGATTGGTTTCAGGAGCAATTGCTCCTCTTTTGTTTTCTATTGCTTCTCAACTCACGACTTCTTACATCGATACAAGACTTAATGGTGACTTATATAGACTGAGTACGAGGACTCAACATCAGACTCGGACAATACAACTCGGAGACGAGTTGATTTCTACGAGTGCGACTCGGTTACACTGACTACTCTAACAGACTCTGACTCAAACTCTAATTGAACAAAAACTATTATAGAAATGATTAATTCCAACAGGTGTTAGCAGAAAATGTGCAATAATACCAAAACCCGGGGGGGGGGGGGGTATCTACATTAGTCCAAATCAAGTGTTACTGAAGACTGTAGGAAAAACTATAATGCACTTGAAATAGTAGCATACTGGTTTAGTTTGTCTGTGGAAGGCTTCAAGTCTAGACTTCAAAACCTCAGCTGTGTCGTCTTTCCTTTGAATCAGTGGTTCTCCAGTGACCTTGGTGAAAAAGACAGCAAAAAGCACCAGTCAGGGGACAATGATTCACAGAATATTGACAGTGGAAGAAACATAATCTCACAGAAGAATCTTGGATAGTAGCTGCAACTCTTGTTTTTTTTAAAAAAAAAAAAAAAAAAAACTGTAGCATCTCAGTTGACTTGAATGCAATGGAAAGAAAACAGTAAACTACCTGCAATAATTTGTCTTATATTCTTGCTGAACAATGTGTGTTTTTTTAGAGTGAACAATGTGTATTATTCATATCTTACTAACATTTTTTATTGCTACGACATGGTCCTTCATTGACTGGAGAAATTATGCGACATCACACAAAGTCGCAAACATCCATGAAATAGTAATGAAAAGGGTGCATTAGTGACATAACATCTACATAAATGATGTATGTTAAGCCAAAACAATACAAATCAAACCAAATGCATTCAGAAAGAAAATAAAACTAACATTATTCACAGTTGTATCACTATGAATGTAGTTATAACAATATGCTTGGCAAACCAAAACTCTGATACTGCAATATAAGTATTTTGCAGAGTTGAAGATATAAATCATGTGAGATATTTATAAAGGTTTTACCATGCCATAGTTTTAGGAAAGCTGTCCAAAAGAATGATAGTAGATACACATAGAAAAATAACTTATCCAAATTGTTAGCGTGTGCTATACTAGGCAGGGCCCTTGCTATGTTAGGCAGGACCCTTGGGTTTAGGGTGGTGCGGCTGCACAGGCATGTTGCCTTGTGCGCCTCCCCCTGGTTTGGTTAGTTGGTTATAATAGGCAAGGATCTTCTCAGATAGGGTTATTTCCTATTCCCGTGAACATCCCTGCCTATATGTACTCGAGCCTTTGCTCCCATTAATTCATTCACAATTTCCCCAAAACCATTGTCTTTCATGGTATCACGAGTCCGGGATTCTCCTCGGATTTCCTCGCTTCCGCTCACCTAGCTTGGCCCCTCGCCGTCTGGCTACTTGTAGCCGGCTTCCTGCCGAAAGGCGTCTCTCCTCCTCAGCGACATGGCTCCCGAGTCGCCCAAGGCGGGTGACCTCCAGAAGAACGGCGACGGCGCTCTCACCGATCCGTCCGTCCCCTCTGCCTCCTCCGTCCAACAGGACGAGCTTGCCCGGCGGGCGGCCCTGGAGAAGGCCAACGCCCTCGCCACGCAGCACCAGGAGATGCACGATTCGGCCCTTGCTCGTGCGACCGAGGCTGACGAGGAAGCGACGGCTGCCGCTGCAGCCCGCGACGCCGCCATCGCCCGCTTCAACGCCGCCCATGAACAGCGGCCAAGGAGCGCGCGACGGCCGCCGCCGCAATCGCCACCTCCCAACCTTCCCGGCCGGCGGCTGCACCCGCAGCAGCACCGGTCGATCTGCACACCGCGATGCTCCTCCAGGAGGCCGCGGCCCTCCTGAACCTTCACGCTCAGGCGGTCGCCGTCTCCAACATCCGCAACCTCATCTCCATCGTTCTCGACGTCGACTCGGGTAACTACAATCGCTGGCGTGACCAATTCCTGCTGACTCTCGGCAAGTTCTCCCTCCAGGATCACGTACGCCTCAACAACCCGGTCCCTCACGGATGGGAGGCGGATGGACTGCGTGGTCCAATCCTGGATCCTCGGCACCCTCTCCGACGATCTCACCGAGATCATCTCCTCCCAGGGCTCCACCGCCAGGGACGCTTGGCTCGCCGTTGAGTCTCAGTTCCTCGGCAACCGGGAGATACGCGCCATCCAGCTCGAGACACGGTGCCCATAACCGTCGAGCGACCTCTCGTCGCCGAAGAAATCGCCGCCTCAAGAAGATGGTCGACGATCTCACCGCTCTCGGGGAAGTCGTCACCGACCGCACCCTCGTCCTCAACGTGATCCGAGGCCTCAACGAAGCGCCACCCACGCGTCGGCATCGCTTGTCGCGCCCGACTTCCTCCTCTTCTCGACAGCGTGACGACCTCACCTGGAGGAGCTTCGCCTCGAGTGTCGGCGACCTTCCCGCCTTGCCGCCCGCCGCCACCACCAAGTCCTCACGCCCCACGGCGATCCGATTCTAACTCGGGGGCGGCCACGAACGGACTACAAGAACAACGGCGCCAGAAGAAAGCGGCGGCGGCGGCGGAGGGTCGCTTAACGGCGCCAGCGACGGCAAGGCGAAGAAGAAGAAATAGCGCCTCGGCCGCAGTAGATCGGGCGCTAAGATCGCAGCGCCACCTGCCGCTCGCCGTCTGTTTACAACCCGTGGACGGGCACCATCCACATGTGGCCCGGCGCTCGTCCCCATCGGGCGCCGATTCTCGGCCTCGTTCAAAGAAGACGTTGTTGCAAGAAGAAGCAGCCACCTACGGTTCTCGCGGCACACCGAGGGTTTGCCATCTGGCGCCGCCAGGTACTACAACCCCATGGCGGGCGCCTCTGGGACACTCGACATCAACATCGCCTCCGCCAAAGACGCAACAACGTTGAATCACCCGTCCGCCGAGTGGACCTTTGACTCAGTGCTACTTTCACATGACATCCTCTTCCAAAGACAATCTTTCACATATTTTTTCTCGGCGGTATCCTACTCATTCATCCATTGTTGTCGATGTGCGGTGCCCATGCTTCCGTAGTTGGCATCGGCTCTCTTGAATTACCTCATTCTTTATTTCTTAATAATGTCCTTGTGTCTCCACAAATTATTAAGAATCTCATCTCGATTCCGATTTACTATCGATAACAATTGCTCTGTTGAGTTTGACCCTGCTGGTTGTTCTGTGAAGGATCTGCAAACTCGGAACGAGATCGTCAGGTGCAATAGCTCCGGGGCCTGCACTTTGGCGCCTCTCTCAAAGACAGCTCTCTTGTCGCCAAGGCTGCCTCCCCTTGTGGCATCGGTCGTCTCGGTCACCCTGGCCATGAAGCTCTGTCGAAGCTTGCGTCTAGTGTTTCCTTTCATATAGAGGATTGCTCCGATTTATGTCATGCTTGTCAGTTAGGGCGCCACGTTCGCTTGCCCTTCCATGCGTCCGCATCTCATGCGTCTAATAAGTTTGATCTTATACATTGTGATCTCTGGACATCCCCGGTCGTCAGTGTGTCCGGTTATAAATATTATTTGGTCATTCTTGATGATTGCACGCACTATCTGTGGACTTTTCCTCTACGTGTTAAATCTGACACTTTCAGCACGCTCGCCAACTTCATTGCCTACGCCTCCACCCAGTTCGGCGCCACCGTGAAGGCTGTTCAGTGCGACAACGGGCGCGAGTTTGACAACTCCAGCGCCCGTACTTTCTTCCTCACCCGGGGCATACATCTTCGCATGTCCTGCCCTTACACCTCGGCACAGAACGGTAAAGCTGAACGCATCATTCGATCGATCAATAATGTTGTTATTTCCCTCTTTGCTCCAAGCCTCCATGCCCCCCTCTTACTGGATTGAGGCGCTCTCCACCGCGACGGCTCTGCTTAACATCTTGCCCACCAAGACCCTCGCTTTCTCTACGCCGCATCTTGCTCTATATGGCACACCACCCACAGATGATCATCTACTTTTTTTGGTCGCAAGTGTTATCCGAACCAGTCTGCCACAGCTCCTCACAAACTCGCCCCTAGGTCTGTCCTATGTGTCTTCCTTGGCTATTCTCACCATCATAAAGGATACCGCTGTCTTGACCTCTCCTCCAATCGCATCATCATCTCAAGGCATGTTATCTTCGATGAAACTACCTTTCCGTTTGCTGATCGCGATGGACCCCACCCTCCTGCCGCCTTCGAGTTTCTTGATACTCCTGACGCTGTGCCTGTTCCTATTGGTCCATCGCACAAGTTTTTGCTCGAGAACACATCCCGCCGACCGGTGTCTTGGCGCCCGCAGTGTCTCACCATGCGGGTCTGCGCCAGAGGACCTGCGCTTTACGTTTCCGGGGCGACGACGCCTCGGGACCCCAAGACCATCCTCGCGCCACGCCTGCCCCGATTTCGCACGCACGCACGCGCGCCTTAACGTCATCGCCACCCGCACCACGCGCGGCCTCCTCCCCTACACCAGCGTCGCCGCGCCACGCCACGCAGACAGACGCCTTTTTCCCGTGCCGCACACGCTGCCACGCCATCATCGCCGCTGCGTCCCGCTCAGTGGCCGCCACTGCTTCCCGCCTCTTCCCGAGCGTGTCATCACTAACGCTCACGACGCCGAATGCCCGCCCATTGCTCGCGACCACCTTCGCTATCAAGACAACCGCTTCCGCCAAGGGTACTTCCCAAGAGTCTTGTTGCCCACCCGATGACCAACCAAAGACTCTATGGCGACGCAGCTAAAGCGGGTTCGCGTTCGGCGCTCTTCCATCCGCGCGCTCTGTCTCCGATCTTGAAGACCTATCGCAGCGCCCTCGCCGACCCGAGCTGGCGTGCTGCAATGGAAGACGAACACGCCGCCCTTCTGCAGAACCACACTTGGGATCTTGTGCCCCGTCCGCCACATGCCAATGTCGTGATTCGCAAATGGATCTTCAAGCATAAGTTCCATCCGACGGACCTTGAGCGGTACAAGGCGCTACTGGTTCTTGAGGTTTCACCCAATACTGGCGTGGATTTTTCAGAGACGTTCACCCGCAAGTGGTTAGCCACAACTCAAGACAAGATACTCTCTCGCTCTCTCGCATTCATCGTCCGTGCACCAACTTGATGTGAAGAATGCGTTCCTACATGGCACCTCTCGAGAAGCAGTATCACAGACATACCGTCCGGCCGAGGATCCCGCCACCCAGATTTTATTTGTCGTCTCGAACAAATCTCTACGGGTTGAAGCAGCCCCTCGCTGGTTCACCAGATCGCCACGATCCGACTTCCTTGGTTTCGCTGAGGCCAAGTCGACGTCGCTTCTTCGCTCACCGTCGCGGATCCGACCTCGCATATTCGCTACTTTATGTCGATGACATCGCCCCACTACCTCTTCATCAACACTCCGCCATTGGATCATTTCGCCCCGCAACAGAGTTCTCCATGAAGGACCTCGAAGTCGCACCACTTCCTCGGTATGCATGTTCGCTTCTGGCGATGGTCTTCTTCTTTCTCGTAGCGAGACATGATGGAGCTCCTTGATCGCTACGCAAGATGTCCGAAAGTGCAAACCGTGCTTGACGCCAGTGGACACCAGCCCCAAGGTTGCGGCTGCAGATGGTGCCCCAGTCTCCGATGTCTCTGACTTCCGCAGCCTCGCCGGTGCCTTGCAGTGGCTGACCTTCACTCGGCCAGACATCGCCTACGTTGTGCAGCAAGTATGCCTTCACATGCATGATCCCAGGGAGCCACACCTTTCTGCACTGAAGCGGATTCTTCGGTACATTCGTGGCACTCTTGACATGGGTCTTATGCTGCGACCATCCTCAGCGACGGATCTTGTGGTCTACACTGATGCTGATTGGGCTGGTTGTCCCGATACGCGCAAGTCCACCTCGGGCTATGCTGTGTTCCTCGGCGACAGTCTCGTCTCCTGGTCATCCAAACGTCAGAACACTGTCTCTCGGTCCAGTGCTGAAGCTGAGTATCGCGCAGTGGCTAATGGAGTTGCCGAGGCTACCTGGCTGCGCCAGCTCCTCCTGGAGCTTCACGCCCCCGGAGCTACTCTGGTGTGTATGCGACAACATCGTGCCGCTCTACATGTCTTCCAACCCCATCCAAAGATCAACGCACCAAGCACATCGAGATTGACCTCCATTTTGTCCGAGAACGAGTTGTCATTGGTCTTTGTTCGCGCCCTACATGTGCCTACTACATCACAAGATATCGGACGTCTTCACCAAGGGCCTACCTTCCACCATTTTTACAGACCAGACCGGCCTCAACGTGTGCGATGGTGACGACGATTCGATCATGTGGTGTTAGCGTGTGCTATACTAGGCGGGGCCCTTGCTATGTTAGGCAGACCCTTGTTTAGGGTGGTCGCGTACGCATGCATGTTGCCTTGTGCGCCTCCCCCGGTTTGGTTAGTTGGTTATAATAGGCAAGGATCTTCTCAGATAGGGTTATTTCCTATTCCCGTGAACATCCCTGCCTATATGTACTCGAGCCTTTGCTCCCATTAATTCATTCACAATTTCCCCAAAACCATTGTCTTTCACAAATTTTAACTAGACTGGTGAACCAAAACTCTATGGAAAAAGGCCTATAAAACGTATTTAGAAAACATGCTAAGTGGTCTGCATTCAACTTACATCATCAACTCCAGGAACCTTTGGAGGTGCAAATTTTGTGTGATAACTCCTACCACTGGAGGGATGGATCCAACGGCCAGTAATTCTTTCTTCCAAAATTGCATCATTGATGGCAAAGTTAAGGACCTTATCAACCTTAGTACCCTTCTTTTCCAGCATCTCATCAAGCTGAACAAAACATTTGATGAAACAGTAAGAAAAGATTACATTTCAAAACATAGCTTTACAGTCTATATTCTATAACTAAATATTGAGTCTGTTACTGAAAATCAATAATATAAGTACAGATTAAATGACAAATGGTTCAAATGCCTCACCTTCTGTGCTTGAACAACTGTGCGGGGGAATCCATCAAGAATGAAACCCTTTTGGCATGAAGGTTTCTTCATGGCTTCATCAATAATTCCAACAACCAAGTCATCGGAAACAAGCTCCCCCTAACAAACAGGACGTTAGCAAACGAAAGTCATGGAACATCTTCTTTACATCAGCTATTCATTTGCCCTTTAGTTCCTTTTTCTTGGTAGTTGAGTTCCAAAAGCAATACCTTGTCCATTGCTTCTTTCGCCTTAATTCCTAAAGGAGTCTTAGCAGCAACAGCAGCTCTCAACATATCACCGGTGGCCAAATGGCATAAGCAATACTCATCCTTGATAAGGGGCGACTGTGTTCCCTTTCCAGAGCCCGGTGGACCTACAGATCAGCAAAACTAGGAGTTGTAAACTCTCCAACAAAGAGCACACTAGAGTTGATATGAAGATCATAAAACTCAGTACACATGAATCCAAATAAATCCTCAGTTTCAAGAAGAAAGCACCACAAAGACTTTCTAATTATTCCACATACTAGTTGAAACTTGAAAGTAACTCTGGTGGAGTCAGCTAAGAGATTATCGGTTAAACTATGTTGGTAACAATCTGCCTATCTCGAAAAACTATTAACCATGCTTTGAAACTGACACAAAAAGACAATCCATTTTCTTCCTAAATCTGATTATCATATGGCATGTGAAATATCTTAAACATTTAGGATTGTGGGCACATATTTTTCGGCAGGTTTTTTTACATGCATAACACTTCAAGATTCACAAAACCCTGCCATATTTAATGTACTTCTTAACATACAACACACAAAAAACAGAGCGAAGTTAACAGCAGAAATATATGGAGGCACAACAATCACCAATATTGTCTATTATAGCATTTTACGGAGACATTTTTGTGTACACTTAAAATTACCAACTGTTTTTTTTCCCAACATAAGAAGGAACCGAGTCTTGCGTACATCAACATATTTAATGGTAAAAAATTTTGATGCCTTATTTACGATAAATATTGAAGGTTATTGAAACAGAACATTGAAGGGGGAAAATAAACTGCAGTACTCACACTTAGCACAAACTATTACTATAAACTGAATTCAAGAATTAAAATGTGTTTGAAATAAGTAAATCAGCTACATTACCCATTTTTCTAAGCTAGGCTACATTTCCTTTTGAACACAGAAATTGTAGTCACAGTCTAACAGGCAACCAAGGAACCTACTAAACTTCTTCCTATATGATATTGCATTGATGCAAGGCTACAATATTTCAGCCAAACGAAGTACATTTTAAATCCAAATAGGTAAACTATAAGCCTTGGACTACTTTTTATAGGGTTTATAACTCATGCATGGCAATGAAACAAACTATTGTGGACACAAGGTTATTGTTGAAATGAAACATTGACTAGGGTCAATTGGGATGTTGCTACTTTTGTGGATTTCCACCATTTGATCAGATACAAATGGATTCCCTCATGCAAATAGAGTCTAATGCCCAATTTTAGGGCAGATAAATAAAAAATCACAATACTGAGTACCAAACATCATTAACTTGTTCAATTCTAAAGACCAAAAAGACAAATTGAGTTGCTACTACCACAAAGTCACTGAGTTGCTATAAGAGTTTAATAAAGGAATTTAAATTTCTACTACAACAAAAACTAAATATCCACATAGTACATTGGCTCACAAAGAAAATGAAGAATAAAGGCCAGATTGCCCTTACCTTTTTTATAGCATGGCAGCTTTTAATATATACTAGAACAATCCTTGTATAACAAAAAAACATCCCTTTACATCATAAGGCAACAACAAAAAAATACCTTTCATGAGATTCTTATTAACACAAACTGAACAAGGATCAACTTGGATATGATTTACCCTCATTGGCACTTAAAAGAATATTGATTTCATCAAGGATCTTGCATACAGCTAACGATTGCATCTTTTCCATCATTAAGTCGAAAAGGCCTTCTTGAGCTCATATTTCATGACGTCATGAGAAATTACCTTCACCTTTTTCTCAATCCCATATTTGTACAAAAACAAGAAACATTCTTGAAAGAAAAAGAAATACAAGCCAAATTAGCTAAAAGGATAAGACTTTTTTTGTGTTCAAACAATTTGGATTTCATCGAGCATTTTACATGCATAAATTCATCAATAGGTCTAAAGAGACCTCTTTGCCTCAGATTTCACAAATGTCATAAGTAAAGAGCTATAAACTTCCTTTTTGAAAGAAGATTTTTCGTTTTTTCAGTGACTTCAATGTGCACAACATTTTTTTATCATTGGGCCTCAAAGAACAAGCCAACTTGACCCCCAAATTTATAGCTACCGTAAATACCATAAAGATTTTCTTCAAGATATCGTCAACCTCACTTGCATACCCAAACAAGAAATTAGAAGTAACATTCTCCAAAAATAAATCTGTGCCATTCAGCTTGAAAAAGATTAGATTTTTCTTGAGAACCACACACATTCTAGAAAAATTAACACTTTTCCCCGCAATTACCCATCAGTAAAGGCGAAAATCTATAAAAAGGATCAATTTTACTCGTGGGATTTTGCGCAAAGACACGCACTATGACCAGGATTACACAACACTACCTACGGCTTCTCCTTCTAGTTTATCTTTTACATGCACATGGAAAGAGAAAAAGAGATAAATTTGACCCATAGTTAAAGAACAAAGCACGCCGGGGGGGTAAGGAGAACGAAAGGAATCCAAGATTTGAACCACAAAGTTACGCGGATCTAGAGCCTAGACCAATGGCCGTCAACGATTGGGATCTCCTGCTTCCTAATCGGATCTAGCGTACGGTATGCGCAAAGAAAAGGGAAGGGAAATGTGGGACTGGAGGCAGCGTACGGACCGATGAGGATGAGGCGCTTGTCGGGCTTGGAGCTGCACTTCATGCGGCGGAGCAGCTCGTGCATCAGATCCAGGGACGGCACGTCCTCCAGGTTCGCCGACGAGGCCGCCATCGCCGCAGAAGCCCTCTCCTGCTCTCGTCTTCCTTTCCCTTGCGGGTGGGGGTTTGGTTTGTTCTGGCCTTCTGGGTGACACTGTATTGCGCTCGCGAATTATATTTAAAAAATAATATTAATTTAAAAGATAATAAAAAATAGTAAAAAATACAAAAATAGCTTACTGTCACCGGTTGAAACGAAATTTTCTTATCATTCCAATTAGTGAAGAGGTTCCTGTCGTCAATTGAAATAGTGCGAGAGGTTCCTATCGTCAATTATGTGTAGAGAATTCAGCCTAAAGATTTAGTGTATTTCACGAAGTTTTTTTTTGTAATACCTTAAAGTGTTCGCGTAGTTCGGAATCCGAAATTAGAGAAGACAACGAAGTGTGAAGTAGAGAATGCGAGACGCAATAGCATAAATAGCCCCCTTCGGAGCGAAATGAAAAAATATTTGGGTTTACGGTTGCCATGCGTGTTGTTATCCCGATTGTATTGTTCGTGGAAACGATTCCTTAGGGAAAAGATTACATAATATTTAATAGTCGAAATATTTGGGAAAAGAGATTTAAGTTTGAAAAACTTCATAATTTAATTGTGAAATACATGACGGACTGGGTTTGGTTACGTACATTAGAAACACCAACATGTATGAATCAACAAACTGAAATACACTTATGATACATGTGCGTCTTTTCAAAATCCGAAAAAAGGTTGATTGGAACCACGTACGTATTTATATACCTACAAAAATACATAGTACTATTTGTTGTGGCAACCAATCCATGCATGCATACATGTTAGCCTTTTAATTTGACTAGAGAAACATGTCACTAATCTGACTAGCAACAACACCCTTAACGTCTTTACTTGTGTACATATATTGGAGTTGTAAGGCCATGTACAAGGTATCTAAGGAGCAAGCCGTGAGGAGGCGCGTGGCGCTGGAGCGGGAGGAGGCGATGAAGTGGCTGGATAACGGCCGCTACCTCGCCGTCGTCAACCACCTGGCCGGCACTAGCAACCTGGAGGCCTACTTCATCAGTAGCCTCGCGATCGTCTTTGCGTACCAGGACATGCGGTGCAGCCTTGTTTTCCTCTAACGGGGGCTATCACCAGCCACAAGGCAGCGGCCTATGTGCTCGGCCTCCTCCTCTACACGTGATGCGGGGTATGCCCGATCTTCACGGAGGAGAAAATGCGAGGCGATGATAACTAGCGCCACCTGAGGGAGACGATGCAGTCCACCGATTCCAACCAACAGCACTCTTCGATAACTAGCTGCAAGCAGCCAAGATAGCAGTGCAACCCGATGATTCTTGAGGCCAACCACTGCCGATGCAATGACCTACAACAAGTATTCACCTAACCACACTCTAAGTTCCCAATCCACACAACCACGCACGAAGTTGGAAGCACAGAAAGGTTGCCGTCGAACGACCGCTTTTGCAATCTCACTAGGAAAATTACAAGAGCAAAGTTAATATTACTTAGTAGCAACAGACCTTATGGTCAAGGTTTATAAAGCTTGCCACGCAGGGCTTAAGACAAAAGGGTGAACTTGTAGTGGAATAAAACAGCTTGTGGTAGCCATCCGATATGCCCACAGGCAATCGAGTGGAGAACGCAGCCTTCGCATAGTCTTCGAAGTACACTTCGTAGAACTCAGTGTTCCCTGGTTCTTCCTCGGTGACTGATCAATAATGGCGCAAAGCCGTGAGTACATAAAATACTCAGCAAGTCATAGAAAAATGTAAGCAAATAGTATTCATGCAAGGCTTGAATAAGGATAGCTTTTATGGCTATTTTGCAGAAAGCAGTATTGAAAGTAAATACAGTAAATAGATTGAAAAGCACAATTTGAAAGATTAATTACATAAGTAAACAAGTACTTTGAAACAACTAGTGAACATCCGAACATTTTATGAAAAATCTACCCCTCGTGTGAAATTACCAAGCATTGTCCATAACCGGGGATACGGCTATTCGAATAGTTTTTAACACTCTACAGAAGTTTTACAGCTTGACCCACAAGAGATAATCAATTTATAATGTTAGCCAAGACACGTTTTCGAAGGCGTGCGACTAAACGATTATCACAAGGCTTTTTGTGGATATCATGGGGATATGCCCATGATCTTAGGAAGATGAGACAATTGGCAATGGCATTGAGGGTGAGCAGAAACACGCATTTTCGGTGAGGTTTCACCATCGAGCTCACGGCCTCGACCGCCATGGGGTGGTCGACCGCCATCCCCGTAGTTTTTCTGATATTTGCACTGGTGGTCAGACCGGCCTTCAGGAGGTGGTCAAACCGGCCAAGGGGCGGTCAGACCGGCCAATGTGGCGGTCTGACCGATTTTTGTGTTGTTCATTGACCATTTTGGAGTTTTGGCTTTTGGGATAGGTCAAGTTCATGGGTTTCATCGTATATGTGTTGCATGATGCATGTTTTCACTAACGTGGGTCAAGTTATGAAGAACTTGTTCTCGGATTCGATTTCTTTGTCTATTGTTGTGCAGGACGCTTGGAGGTCAACGGCGAGGATGATCGGAACTAAGCTTGGAGAGCTGAGGTCCAAAACAATCAAGGATGCCGGGTGAGGTCAATGGGCTCAAGCATGGCGTAGAATGGACAAAGGTGACCGAACGGGTAGTTCGGTGCGACTGGTTGGATCAAGCGGCGCGGGGGTCGGTGCAAGTGCCATGGTGGCTTCGGCGGGAGCCGGACGAGAGAGACTTGCCGACATGATGAGAGCCGTTGATCAACCTACACGTGGCGAAGCAGGCGAGTGCTTCACCAAGATTGGACTTAGTCTTTGGAGAAAGATCAAGAAGGGGTATTTTGGTAATTTCACCAAATACCGCCTTTGTGACCTTGGGCTAAACCGTGGCGCAAGACAGTGCGTGGAGAAGTGGTTTAGGTCAAGAGAAGATGAAGACAGCGCTTTAAGATACGTGCGTGTGTCCTGTTTGTGTGTGGGCTTAACGGGAGCCCATTAGGGTTAACTCTTCTAGAAGCTAGGCCTCTCTATAAATAGGAGGGGGTGCTGTCAAACAGTCTCCAAGTACTTCATTTGCAAAACCCTAGTTTGTCTTAGGGCTTAGAGAAGAAAGGAGAGGCTTAGGGTTTTAGAGAGATGAGTTGAGTGAGTGCTCATGGATTGAGCTCTTGTCCTCCATGGATGGAGTGGTTGTAAACCCTCTCAATCTCAAATCAATCTATGCATGATTTCTCAAAGATGAGTTCTCTTTGTGTTATTCCTCCTTATTTGGTGATTTTGAGCCCATCTTTGATCCTTTGGTTTTTGGTTGGTTTCTTGTCCTCATCTATCTTGCTGTGACGTGTGAGAATACATCTAGGATCATCTAGATCATTAATCTCCTACGAGCAAGTGTTTGGATCTTGTTTTCGTTTTTGCCCGGTTTTGAAACCACCTTCGTTCAAATGGAAAAAGATCAAGACTTTGGCATAGATCTGTACGATCGTTGCTTGCAATAGGTTCTTGATATCCTTAATAAGGTGTGTCTCAAGTTTGGTCAAGTTTCATCGTGTAGATCAAAAGTTAGATCAATTTTTGTTTTGGATTTCGGGCTGTCTGCACTATTTCTGGTCAGGGCTGGTCAATCCGACTTTATAACGCCGGTCAGACCGACCACGGCCCGACCGCTTATATGCTTGATCGACCGCTCCACCAGATCTCTTTGAGTCTTTTGGGTTCTGTGTTGGGGGTTTTGATTTGGGTTCAACACAAGTCCTCTGCAGTACTTGAATGTTGATCTTCATAGCTTCTGTAGCTATTGGAGTGATATTGATGTTGAATCTGATCAAGGTGAAAAATTAGGCGAGCTTCTATTCACCCCCCCTCTAGGCGCCTTTCGGTCCTACAAGTGGTATCAGAGCTCGGTTAGCTCTTCTCATGGATCTTAACTGGTCTGAGGAGCCATGGCGTCTGACAAGTATTCCACCAAATCTCCTGTGTTTGATGGAATCGATTTTGCTTACTGGAAGGCTCGCATGCATGCCTACATCGAGGCTCAAGGGCACACAATTTGGTTTTAAGTAAAAAAATCCTTATGTTGTGCCAGCCAATGACGATGTGATCACTCCAGATGTGGAGGCAAACAGCAAGGCTCGAAACTTCTTGATTCAAGGGCTTAGTCGATCTGAATTTGAGCGTGTCGCTCATTTGAGGTCTGCTCATGAGATCTAGAAGACCCTCTGTGATTACCACGAGGGATCTACTACGATCAAGGAAGTGAGACAGAACCAGCTTAAGAAAGAATACTCAAAGATCGAACAAAGGTCAGGTGAATCTTTGGATAAGTTGTGAGGAAGATTCTTAAAAATCCTTCATGATCTACGTGCTGTGGATCTTGTGTTCACTGAATCTAAGAATGCACGTCAGCTCTTGGGTGCTCTTGATGTGAAGGTTTGGGGGATGAAAATCACTTCCATCAATGACAATACTATCATGAGTGAGCTTACCATGGATAAGTTCTACTCGAGGTTGAAGACGCATGAGATTGACTTCATCTCGTGTCTCCCTAAGACAGAGTCGATGGCTTTAGTGGCTGATCCATCTAAGGGTAGTTCTTCTGATTCTTTGGATTTTGGCTCATCTGGGTTTTTATTGTCCGCTTTACACTCTTTGAGCGATGAGCAGCTAGAGAAGCTATCTGATGATGATTTAGCCCTCCTATCCACAAAATTTTCGAGAGTCTACAACAAGGTGAGGAGCAGAAGGAGAGGTGGCCCTGTCACTTGCTTTGAGTGTGGTGAGCCAAACCACATTCATGCCAGGTGCCCCAAGCTGAAGGGCAAGGAGGAGAAGGACTCCCGCGTCGTCAAGCTAGGGATGCAAAAGCCAAGAGCCTAACTATCGCAAGTTCGTCAGCCGCGTCCTTGCCACTCTTGAGAGTGTTGATATGAGCGATATGGACTCGGGGACAGAGGACAGCGACGACGATTCTCATGGCAAGAAGAAGACCTAGGATTTCACCGGTATGTGCTTCATGGCCAAGGACATGCACGACGACCCTTTTAGCGATCCCGATGAGGTATGCCCCTCACTCAATGAAATGAAACGTGCTTTGGTCGTTGCTGAACAAAAACTGAAAAAGCAAGCTAAAATGATTAAGAGACAGGACAACATGATTAGCATGATTGATAACTTGAACCTAGAAGTTGTTAGGATAAAATCCATTAACCCTGTTGATGTTTGTGATTCCTGCTCATAATGAATTGACCAATCTGAAATCTGCTCATTTCTCTGTTGTGAATCAATTTAAAGATGCTCTAGATGAACTAGAATCTCTCAAATCTAGTCCTGCTTGTATGGATGCTATTATTCTAGATGTGACTGCTGTAGATGCTATTCCTTCACCTTGCTCAAATTGTGCTTTGATTGAATTGAAGTTAGATAGTGCTACAAAAGAATTACTGAAATTTGATGCTAGTCACACTTGTTCTCATTGTGAGGATAATAAGATTAAAATGGAAGAAATGACTGAAATGGTTCTTCATTCTTAATCCGCATCATGTGAAAATTGCCTTAAACTCACAATGGAGAATGAAGCTCTAAACAAGACTCTAGAGGAGAAAGCTAAAATTGAACAATCCATGTCCATGACTGCATCCAAGAAAGTTGTTGATTCTGTTTCTTGTGCCTTTTGTACTAAAGTTGGGACAAATTTAGATGAGATACAAGAGGCATTTAGAGTCAAATTCAAAGAGCAAGTGAGTAGGATTGAGAATGCTTCTTGTGTGTCTTGTGAGGCTTTAAGGGTTGAGGTAGCTCTTGTTAAAGAAAAGCTTGCTGGACAATCAAGTCAAATAGGTGTGTCGCCTGTAAAGACCTAGCCAAAGAAAATGATTACCTCAAAAAGACCCTTGAGAGATATTCTAGTGGGAAGAAGAGCCTCAACATGATCCTCGACCAATCTAAGGTGAGTGTGAAGAAAAGTGGCCTAGGTTTTAATTCCCTAGAGCATTCCAAGAGCCATCCACCTAAAATTGTGAGAGCTGTTGAGAGTGACATGTTCGAGGTAGAACCCCCTGAGCCATCTAAGGTAGTCTTTAGATCTATAGGTTTTGCCCAAACCCCTTCAAGCAAGACATGTGCTTCTACTTCATCAGGTTAGATCCCTCAAAAGGTCAAGTACCATTGCACCTTCTACAAGACACACACACACACACACATCTATAAATGTTGCAACTCACATGATGATCCAAAAGCAGGCTGTGATCAATTTTCAAGGGCTTTCTACATTTGCAAAATCCCCTGGCCACTGCTACGCCTTCTTCTTCTACCCCCAATCACACCTTACACCCTCACTCTCACATCTCTCTCTCTTCTCACACCAAGCCGCCGCCATGGGAGGGATCCCTGGCTCGGCCCGGCCTGGATCCGCCACCCTCGGCGCCGGGCTCATGCGCCACGGCCGCTCATAAGCCGCCACGGCCTCGCTGCCCTCCATAGCCGTCGTCGACCCGCCCGTCTTCTTGTCCCCACTGCTTCAACCGCCGCCGCCTTGCCTCGGCCAGACTGCTGGCTCCGCCCACGGTCTCGCCCTCTCTCTCAAGCCGGTCGGCTCATTGCCCAAGCCATGCCGTGACCCGGCGCCTCACGCACCTCCGGCCGTGGCGACCCACCGATCCATTGCTACACCGCCACCGCCTCGGCGCTCTCCTCGGCCCTTCCTCTCCTACTCTAGCTCGTGGGGTGTGGCCTTCACCGTCGGCTCCGCTGTCGCCTCCTTCTCCCTCTCTGGCGCCCGCCCAAATTTCGGCCCGCTCCTGGCTGCATTGGGTCCCGACGCACCTAGCACCGGCTCCCTCTAGGCGGTAGAAGGCAAGGCCGCCATCGTTGTCGAGTCGGCTCATCCTTCCCAGGTTCGCGCTCACCTCAAGCTCATTGGCCAATTTCCTTTACCTGCTTCTTGGAGACTGAAAAGGATTTGGGTGAATGATTGCGAGGATGGTCGACGATGATCGAGATGGAGCTGGCGTCGCCGCTGATCTGCTGCCTCCTTGCGGCTGCTTGCTAGTCTTCTTGGCTCCTTGCTTGCTACTGCTAAGTGGAGGTGGAGGTAAGGAAATAAATGATAGGGGCTGAATGCTGCTAAGCTTCCATGGGGAGATGAATGTTTGAGTGATGCTGCCAGGGGAGATGCATGTTGCGGCTGGTGCTACCAAATGTTTGGGGGGATGAATGTTTGTGAGCTTGCTTTCCTTGTTTATGGGGCTAGGAGGGAATGAGGTGTTGTTGTGCTCGTGAGGTGAGGGGGGGATGAACTTGCATCGAGCTGCTGCTGCTATGCTGGGTTGAGGCTTTTGAGGGGTGAGAGAGGCAAAGGAATGCTCCAGGGGAGATGGTCATTGGAGTTGCTGCTTTGACCGAAAAATCAGAGAAGGGAGCAATGCATAGGGTTTAGATGATGGCCGCTATTGAATGCAGATGTTATGCAAGGCTGCCAATAGAGGATACTACTGTTCTCTAAACTGCGTTATGTAAAGATCCTATTGTAAACAATACTATTGCTGAAGGATGTACACTTGAATGTAGACCATGTATGCATGATGAGTTGATCAAATGAAAATGGAAATGCAAACTTGTTTATGAATTGATACTATTGTTGCAAGTGTTGACTAATGAATGCAAATGGTTACTTGTGATTGATTGCTGAGATTGAATGGATGATTGCAATGAATGAATGATGTAATGACGCTATACTGATTCTATTGACTAGAATTGCAATGCTCACTAAACGAACCCATTAACCAACATGCTGACTACAACCAATGGTTTAACGACGATCGCAAAACTATCAACAGCGTACCACTAATACGAGGTTAATTACCGCTAACTAACGATTACTGTTACGCGATTAGGTCTAATTACGCGGGTTCTCACAATGCGAGGTCCATCCTTCGCGCCACCGGCTCTCTGTGCTCCTTGCCCTCATCTGCGCATTTTCCCTGGCCGTGTTGTCCATCTGCGGCACCTGATCTCCCTCGGCGGCGGCTTTGATAGCGGCTTCTCCCCCGTGGCAGTGGCGGCTTCAGCAGTGGCTCAGTCGGTGGCGCCTCCACTCCATGAGGTGAGCTCCTGAGTCCTGAGTCCTGACCTCCCGAGTACTGCCTCCTCCTCTCCCTATCTCTCATCTTCTTCCTCTAACGTGGCTCCTCTCTTCTCCACTCGCTAGTCATCTTCTTCCTCTGACAGGGCTCCTCTCTTCTCCACTCGCTAGGGGCATGGACAGGGCTCCTGAGTCCCAACTCCCAACCTCTCGAGTCTGCGGCAGGGGTTGGAGCACAGATGGCCACGGCAACAACCTGGTCACTGGTGGCGGAAGCAGCAGAGGAAGTGGGAATGCTAGGAGTGGTGGCAGGCGGGGTGGCACGGATGGCGGAGGTGGCAGAGGAAGTGGCACTGATGGGGGTGCCGCAACGAGCACTGCCACAGCATAGGATTTGGGTAAATCGAGTGGATTTGGCTTTTGATTGTTGTTGACCGCTAGACCTGTTCACGGCGGCCCGGCCCGCCGGCCTGGCCCGAGCCTGATCATGTCTGGGCCGGGCTTGGGACTACAAGTCCGGTCCGAAGGAAGCCCGGCCCGGCCCGAAATTCCAAAAAAAAAATTGAAATGAAAACTATTATTTTAATCCTGAAAATGAATTTAAAAATACTTTTTTTATTCAAAAAAGATTAAAATAATATATTTTAATGAGAAAAACAACTTTTCGTCTAAGAGACACCTTAAATTTAGGCCAAGGCTTTTGAAGCTTACCGACATTTGAACACCTCTATTGACCGCCACCTGGCGGAGTACTCATTGATAGTTATTGATTGCATGAATTATAGATGATGGAAACATTGAGAATGTTTGGAATCATGGGCTGAGAGTTGGTGCTAGGTTCAAGTGTCGATACTGCTATTGGATGAAGAAAGGTGGAGGTGCGACTCAGCTGAGGGAGCACCTAGGCGGCATATCAGGGAATAGGGGTGAAAACGGATCGGATAGTTTTCGACTGATCCGGACGAAAAAGGATTTGGATTATCTCGGATCGGATTTTTCTCGGATAATTTTCGGATCTAAACGAATTCGGATTTTTTGTTTAAACGAAAACGAATACTGTGAGGCATCCTATCCGTGGATCTGAATACGGATTATCCGGATAAGGCCGAGTCCGGATATCCTGATTTCGGCCCAAAAGAGGATTTCATCCCAAAAGAAAAAGGAGATTTTAATTGATTTCGAATTTGGAAAATGCAACAAATCAAATAGCCTTTTAGAAAATAGCAAATAGAGTTAAAAATTCTAGAAAAATCACAGAAATTCCTTGAATTATTTTGAACTTAATAAAAGTAATTCCAACTTAAAGTTGGTTTTATTTTTGCACATAAATTATTTTAATTTCGAAATAGGAAAAACCTTTTAAAATCCATAAAATTCAAGAAATTAATTAAAATTTCCTTTTTCACTTTAAATTCAATAAAATCCCAGAAAACTCAATAAATTTTATTTTGACATTAAAAACTAGGAAATTAAATAATTGACTTTATTTTATTATTATTTTCCTTTTAACCAATAAAAACTCTTTTAAATCTCAAAAATCCAATAAAATAATAACTTTATTAATTTTATTTTTAGTAACATACTTTGGGATGTTACAAGTCATTTTGATATAGATTAACCATCCAAATTTGATCTATGTTAGTGTGAACTAAGTTAAATATATATGTGTGTGTGTGTGTGTGTGTGTGTATGTATGTATGTATATATATATACACACACACATGTATGTACATGTACATGTATGTATACATGTATATGTATGTATATATACATGTGTGTATATATACACATACATATATGTATATATACATGTATATATACTATATATACATGTATAGATGTGTGTGTGTGTACACTTTATGAGTTACGACTTATGAGCTAAATATGGTAAACTAAGTGTTATGTTTGTGATGAACTAGTTAATGCAGCCTGCTCGTGCTAATATTATGTGTGGTTACTGAAAATATGAACAATTCATGAATGTTTGCATCAAATAAACTAGTTATATGTTTTTGTTGATTTCTGGCGTACAATTTAAGAGGTTTTCATGTTCCGAAAAATATCCATGACCGTATTCGTTTCGATTCGCATTCGTTCCGTATTCGTATTCGATATTATTCATATCCGTATTTGTATCCGCTGGGTATTCGTATTCGTATCCGGATCCAGAAAAAAATGAAAATAAATATAGTAGAGCCATTATCCGTCCGTATCAGACCCGTTTTCACCCCTATCAGGGAATGTCATGTCATGCAATGTTGTGCCACTAGATGTTCGAGATGCAATGAGGAGAGCCATAAGGAAAGACAAACAAAAGAGAAGAGATGCAAAGGAGTGTAAACTCAGAATCGAGGATGAGCTTATGCAAGGGGTGGATCAGGGCGCACCAGTTGATGATGACGAAATGCAAATGGCATTGGGTGCTTCAATGAGGGATCTACACTTTCGCCAGGGATTGCAGGGGAGGAGTGGCACAGTCGAGCATGGCAGTGCAAGTGGTAGTGGTGCTGCTATGCAGGAGCTACCAGTAGAGTCTATGATGCAGATGTGTCACATAGTAGAACATCCGTGCAGGCTCGTGTGGACACAACGTTCAACAAGACAGCTAACGAGGACATTGGCAGAGCTTGGGCAAAGTGGTTTCATGCCAATGACATTCCTGAAAAGAAAGCCAACTATCTGTACTTCAGAGGTACAGTGAAGTTAACTCAGCAACTCGGTAAAGGTGCTCACATCCCTAAAGGGTCCGAAATTGATGGATGCAACCTACAAGGTAACTTTGATGAGCTAAAAAAAGTATGTGGAGCAATTCAAAAAAGATTGGGGCAAATTTGGTGTTACTATTATGTGTGATTCTTGGACAGGACCTACCTCAATGAGCATCATCAACTTTATGGTTTACTGCAATGGCCTCATGTTCTTCCACAAGTCTGTCAATGCAACTGGTCAAATTTAGAATGCTGATTTTTGTATGGTGGGATCAAAGAGGTGATTGTAGAAGAGATTGGCCATGAGTCGGTTGTCCAGATTATCACAGACAATGGTTCAAACTATAAGAAAATATGCTTGCATTTCACCAAGGAGTACCCCCACATTGTGTGGCAGCCATGTGATGCCCACACCGTGAACCTTATGCTCAAGGAGATATGTTGTTTCGATGAAATTGACAAAGTGGCCCATAGCGCCAAGAGGATTTGTAGATTCTTCTACAATCATGACAGGTTGCATGCGGAGATGAAAGCAGAGATTGGTGGAGAGTTGGTCTGACCCAATGCCATGCGGTTTGGGACTGTATTCATCTTCTTGGAGAGTTTCTGGGACATGAAAAATAAGTTCCGACAATGGGTTGTGTCAGAGGAGTGGAAGAACAGTGAATGTGTTGATGATCCGGACTATGACTACGGACGACTGTCTAACAAGCAGGACTTGGTGGAATGATGTCAAGTGGGTGAAAGATGAAGTGAAGCCACCCTATGGTGTGTTGCGATTCGCCGATCAACAAAAGAAAGGAACAATCTCTGGTTTTATTGCAAGGCTGATGGACGCTATGCATGAGTTGGAAGCTCATTTTGAGGATAGTCCAGGAGATTTGAAGAGGTTCACAAGTGTGGTCAAGAGGAGGGTCCAATATCTTTGCAAGAACACACTCATTTATGTAGGTAACATGACATACATTCCTTTATCATGAAGTTTTATATTTACAAACTATGCTTGCTGATTTCATACATTGATTCAGCCTGTCTTCTCAATCCTGAGAACAACTACAAATATGGATTAAGTGACAACTCAGCATATATGAAGGAACTCACGTTGACAGTAGAGAGGATTGCCGACTCCCAGGAAGAAGCAGTTGAGGCACTTGCTGAATTTGAGATGTTTCGTGCTCATATAGGGATGTTTGATGGTGGTACGGCATGGATTGTAGGAACACGCATGACTCCAAGTAAGTGAACACTAACCCGCATTACTTCTATTGTGCTTGAATGATTCTGGATGCTATTTGTTGCAGCTATGTGGTGGAGGACTTATGGAGGAGATGTGAAAGTTTTGCAAAAAATATGCATTGCGGATTGTGTCACAATGTGTGTCTTCAAGTGGGTGCAGGCGTAATTGGAGCACGTTTGCGTTGATTCATACGAAAGTGAGAAACCATCTCAGTTATGCCAAGCTGCACAAATTAGTCTATGTCCACTACAATTTGAAGCTTCGCATCCAATAAATGGAGGAGGACCGGCCAGAGACAGAGCTAGATGCTTGTGGAATATTGATGGAGACCGCACTTTTTGACAGCGAAAACCCAATCATGGATTGGTTGAGTAAATCCATTAGTGAGTATGAGCCCATTGTGGATGAAGGAATTGTTCCTCCCAAACCCTCTAAGGTCGTCATTGATGAAGTGCGACTTGAAAAATCCAATGATATCGTTCTCGATAAGCCCATCAACTTCTGGGCTTCAAAGAGGAAACATCCTACTTGTGCCAGTAAGCAAAAGAAGAAGAAAGGAAAGAAGGCGGTGGTGGACGAAGAGGAGGATATTGTGAGAAGTGATGATGACACGGATACTCCTCCCAATAGCCTTGATTATGCTGGGTCTCAAGACAGCAGTTCTCATAAAGATGATGGTGGTAACGACAATGACGGGCCAGATGGCAAGAGAGGAGTAAGAGGAGGAGAGCAATATGTCCAAGCAACTGAGTCTCAAGGTACTTGTGTTACTTTTGTGTCTTTCAAACTGAGTTCAACATATTGCTAATGGACTCCTATTTCACATTTGTAGCTGTTAACCTGCCACTTCGATTTAGCGAAGAGGATCACTTCACACATGCAACACAGGACGCAAATCATGGTTCTCATCCATCGAGGCTTGGTAAGAAGAAGGACCTCTCCAGCTTATACTAGTCATTAGGTACGCTATCACAAACTTCTCTTATACTAACTACTTGATTGTTCTATTGAAGCTAGTTCGATATCATTAATTATTTAATTTGACCCTGCTGTTAAATGCATTTCAGTAGGCTCTCTCTCTCTCTCATACTGGCCCTTTAAAAAGTATAACGTTGATGCATTAGAAGATGTATGAGCTGAACGAACAAACCAAGCAAAGCTAATCAATTAATTATATGGAGTTTTGCTTCATACACCATTAATTATTTAATTCGACCTTGCTAGACTAGTTCATTTTTCATTCTTCCAAGCTAAACTTAATTTAAAGGTTCTTCTGTTAAAAAAAGTTTGAAATAAGTCAACCTAGTTTAGGTTGACATCATGTGTGTTATATAAAAATCCATTCCTTTGATTAATATATTCTCTGGTTACAAGTCATTGACATTTTTTTTACTTTCCATGGCCTACAATACGCAACTTTATTCTTTGGTTTTTATCCCAGCATATTTGCAAAATTTATAAAATACAACTTTACATCCTGGTATTATTGGAAAGTAGCCACTTCAACTTTTTTTTCAACTGGGATGATGAATCATACATTTCTTGTTAACAGTTAACACCATAATAATAGTACTCCCTCCAGTCCAAAATATATGTTGATTTTGCTATATGCACATAAAACAAGGATGAGTTTATTCAGTTTTTTACCTAGTTTTGCCTCTATTAATTGTATACTCATCTATCTAACACCAGTACCAATCAACGTTTAATATTTGGTGGAAAAAGTTGCCTAGAAAAAAACTCAGCAATATTTACTTGTATGCATCTGTAGGGAACACCAATAGCAATCCCCTTTGCCCCATACCTTTCTGTGTGCATATCTTTTTATCTGTTGGTCTATTCAAAATAGGGAGGTGGAACTTTGGATCAGTCCATTTTAAGCTTATCAACTAGAGCTTGTGTATGTGTGACTAAGGGATAAGGGGGCATTACAAATCATAAATATTTTACTAAGTAGAATTTATGATCTTGGATAAATATAGTACTGTCTACTCTGGAATCTGCACGAATGCACATCTAATTTATAGCCTAAGGTCTCTACAATTTCTCTCGTGCTCTCTTTGTATTGCTGTCTAATGTGAATGTGCCTGTATGCATTAGAAGAAACTGGTGAACTAAGTTCATACTTTATATTTGAGTCATATGGTTGCATCTGCATTTGTACTGAAAGTTTTGACCTTTTTTTCATCTGAACTTGTTGTCTACTCGATGTTGATGAATTTCAGCAGACAATGCGTTGCGGAACCAGACTTGGATGCTGATTAGAGTATTGTAGAAGACAGCAACAAGCTCACCTGACAAATGAACAACACCAGTGCTTTGGACATCATACATGAAGTGACATCATTAGGATTTGTTCTGTTCTTTTAATACTACTTGGATGCTTGCTTCTTTTAGTACAAATGAAAAGGCAGTGTGTTGCCTTCTGGTTTTGCTTTGACCTCTCAATCAAGTGATCAGTAATAACTTTTGATACTCTGCTGCATGAAAATGGCAATGAGCAGCTGATGTTTTTAGTAAATGTTATTGATAAGTGAAAGATGTTGAGGCTGATGCGTGCATACATTTCTTCGTGTTTTGTCCTAACCATATCATTACAATTTTCGCTGAGATTTCACCAATTTTTCGGCCATTTTTCAGGTGGTTCCAGCTGGTAAAAAATGAAATTTTGAAGTTCGATTCGAAAATTTTTGGCCGAATTTTTTTTCGAAAATCCTGGTAACTTCCGATAACCGGGCCTATCGCTAGCCTCCGAAAATTTTCCCCAACCGGTAGCATTTTCCCTGTATGGAGCAGGGTGCCACAAATCTAGCGAGAAGTCATCTTCCTCAGGTCCATGAATATCAAGAGAGAGAGACTGAAGGTAGAATCTGCCTAGCTTGCTGAGAGAAATGGGCAGATTTTTCATGTAAATTCCTGCATCACCTTCAAAGTCAGCACCCTCAGATTGGTTAGTTGACCTAGTTCTTGCAGAAAGTTCGACGAGTACATGAAAATAGAGAAACCTATAAGCTCTTCTCTCCAAAGCACCGACACGGCAATCATGTGGCGTGTCCGTGTCGGACACCGTGTCGGACACGGACCGCAGCTCCGACATCGGCGCCGATATCGTATCCCGGCGTGTCGGAAATTCCAATCGCAAAAAAAAAAATCAAAATCCGATCACGACGGACACGCGAGAAGAACGTCGGACACGGCGGCCGGTTCAATTCGACCCAAAATGCACGGCCCAAAATTGGTTAACCCTACCTCCTGCCTTGTTTTGCTGCTGGCTGCCGCTTTACCTCGAGCTCGACGGGCCGACGTAGCCGCGATCTTGCGCTCCGGCGCCCGCCTTGCGCCGTCGCCAGATCCGGCGATCGACGGCCACCGCTTCTCCTCCGATGCCGCTTCGCCGCTTCCTCCTCCGATCTGCCGCCCGCTTCGCCGCTTCCTCCTCCGATCCTTGCGCTCAGCGACGCGCCGGCTCGCCGCTTCCTCCTCCAAAGGTTGCCGCCACGACTTCTTCCTGGTGAGCAATCGAAACACGTTCGCCCGCGTTGCCGGCCGTCGCCAGATCCGCGGATCGACTTCCACCGGAACCGCCGCTTCCTCCATTGCCGCCGCTGCCGACTTCTTCCCTGGTGAGCTTCTCCTGTGCTTCCCTCCTCGTGATTCTCTGTCTTCTTGTACGGTGCCGTGGTTCTCCATGGCTTCCCTTCCCTTTCCTGTCTTCTTGCCGCCGGTGGTTCGATTCCATCGTTCTTCACGGCTTACGCTTTCGCCTGACCCATGAAGCGCCGCCCTCTGTATTAATATAAAGTTATACTTTATGATTTATGAAGAACTGAAAAGACCAGGAGCCGAGGATCATCTTTGAGGTACATATTCCTAACATTGTACATTTTCTGTTTGATAAACACGTAGAAAAGCATTCAATAATACATATACTGATATACATTTATTATTATTATTATTATTATTATATATACAGCCGTGTCCCCGTGTCGCCATTTTTTAGAAAATGGCGTATCCCGTATCCGATACGTATCGTATCCGACACGCGTGTCCGTGTCCGTGCATCCTAGGCTCTTCTAATGCTTGCATATTGCCAATTCCATCTGGTAGTTTAACATGACAATCAACAAGCAGAGGTACCAATCGTTGAAGTCGAACAAGAGTTGAAGGTAATTCTTTCACATCAGTTGATCTGATGTCTAATGTCTCTAAATACTGAAGTTCTCCTATCTGTCTTGGGAGCGAGCTTATATTTGTTCCTTTGATGTTCAAATACCTCAACTGAATTAGTCTTTCTATATTTGTAAGATGATGGTTACTCAATGCACTACAATTTTCTAGGTCCAATAACCGCAACGCGTAAAAACCCAAAAGAGGAGGCATATGTCCAACATGCACAAATGCAGTGAGTGATCGAACATGACATCTAATCAGGTTTGTCGACGCAATAACACTCTGTTCATTGTTATTATGGAGAGAGCCGACGAATCTTGCCAATTGGAACAGATGTGAGCTTTGAAGAACCAAACAGAGTAACAAAATTTTCTTCAGTGGATCTAGATACGATGAAATCAAGAATGGTGTCATGCACTCGGCAAGCATTCACCTGACCGTCATCCTTTTTGTCTGCGGGTTGGATCAAGCTCCTGTTAATGAGCTCGTTGAAATAACTCTCTCCCACCTCATATAGACACTGTTCTTGTTTCCCATGAATAAACCCCTCAGCGATCCATCTACTTACCAGACGCTCCTTCTTTATCACATAATTTTCTGGGAATATACTCAAATACAGTAAACATGTTTTTAGATGGTGAGGAAGACCAAAGTAGCTGAGAGATAATACCCATCTCATGATACCAATATCAGGACTATTTTCATGTGTAGAATTAATTCGATTTTTCACCTTATCCCACTGGTCTCTTGATTTTGGTTTACTAGCCAATAAACTCGGTTTGGGAACAACCCCCGGATGCGGCGGTTTCGCCACCCCCTCGGCCTCCCCTCCTCGACTGCGGGCGGCAGTGACGGTGGCGAGGCGAGGGGTCAGCTGTGGCTTCGGCAAGACGATCGCGGCGGCGGCGAGGAAGGAGAAGGGGAACAAGGAAGCGCGACGGCCGGTAGGATGGGCGAGGAAGCGGAGCACCGGAGCGTCTGGCCAAGCTGAGAGAGAAAGCAAGGAGAAAGGGAAATGGGCCTTTGTTCGCTAATTGGGCTTCCAACTGGCAATCGTTTTCTATAGGGTGATCTGATTATTTTCTATTGTCAAACGTACAATTTAAGATTTATCAATTCAAGATTTATCATTTTATGTATCTACAGATATATAAAGTTGTAATGGTAAATTCTGAATTGCACATATTTAAAGTAACAAATTAAAGACCTACAATTTAAGATTTATCGCTATTAAGGATGTGTAATTCAAAATTTATTATTAATATATAATTCAGAATTTATCACTTTATGTATCTATAGATATATAAAATGGTAATAATAACTTTAAAATTACACATCTTTAAATGGCGGGTAATAAAATATTCCTTTTTCTCTACGTCGCCCCTGCCGGTTACGCTTACGGCTTACGTATCACGGCGCACAACACAACCACTCCTGCAATCCATTCCGCCGCAGTATTCTCTTCCTCGGTTCCTCCTCTTCGCCGGCCGCCGACCCGGATATCCTTCTCGCCAGGTTCGCCCGCTGCCATCTCCTCCCGCATCACCTCCACCTCCGTTTCTGCGTTGCCTCACCCTACCTATACCCCATCCCCTCCTCTCTCATCCTCTCGCAGATCTGCTACGCCGCCGCCCGGCGTTCTCGCCTCATAGGTGGCGGTGAAGCTGTCGCGGGGTTCGCGCTTATGAACTCTTAAAGTAGCGGTCAGGACCTAGGTTAATAATCTATTGCTGTATTTCTAACGCCGCGTGCAAGGGTGGGGTTCGCTCCGATCGGTGTCTGCCTTGCCAAGAACTCCGCCTGCTCTACACTCCTCCCTGCTCTTTCTTCCCCTCGTACTTGTCCAAAATTAGTTGTTTGTGTTCTTGGTTCTGTACTTCAGTTATGATCTGTGTTTGGTGAGCTGGGTCCACTGAATTCTGGTACGATCTTTTGCTGGTGAGGCGTTGCAATTTGGTAAAGGGAGTTTTTTTTTCGCCCTCATTTCGATACCTTGCGGTAGCTAGTGTGACCATTACACATCAGTTCTAGAGTCTAGAATTGATGAGATATGTTCCTAATTGCTAAGTACTGGAACTAGTTGTTATTAGAGCATCCATTGATGTAGTATTTTCGGGATCTGGTTAGGTGCATTGCTACTGTATGTTTTCTTACGAAATATTTATGTTTCTATCCTATGTTTAGTATCACTCACTACGAATAACACCGTTTCATTGGGTTGTTCTGGATTTATAAGCATGTACACTAGAACTAGAAGCATGAGCTTATTGATACGTTAATCACATATACTAATACTCCCTCTGTTCATCATTATATGACGTTTTAGCCTTTGGCACTAGGATTAAGGAGTTGGTTGAAATGACCACACTAACCCTATTAATTATTCCATAAGTACTTTTTTTGTGCTGAGTAAAGAGCCTAAAGTTCAATCCAAGTTAAGGCTGTACACAATACTCCATCTGCCCCTTTTCTCGTCAAACAATGCATGCATTCATAATAAAAGCACACCTCCCAGATTTGTTGAATGTGAATGCTCCAACCGAAGAAGACCTCCCATTTCAGTGTTAGTGTGACAATGGTGACAGTCATCGTTGGCCTCAGAAGCACGAGCATGGAGCCCACATCGCCGTGGTCGTTGGCTTGCTACCTTTGCCGTTCTCACCTCTCGCGCAGTTGTGCTGCTTCGCACGGGCAACAACACCGAGTCCAGCAGTCCGCGGCTCCTAGTTTAGGTTAGTTATGCTTATCCATGCAACAGGAGATGTCATATTAATGCACACAAAGAAGTCTCTTCAGCTCCTAGGCATATTACTACTCCATTGGTGCCTGAAGGAAAGATTAGTTTTTGGAGCCAAAACGAAACACCAAAATTTGGAATTTTACTCAAAACACTTCAGTATAAAGAGCTTGTCAGCAACATTACCTAAACGTTGGGTATTCATGGTTTCTAGTACTAGTTCAAAGCCACTTATTGACCCCAACCCACTTTTGATATCAGATCGTCCCCATCCGATAATATGAGTGTAGAGTCAATTCATGATGCTTAGCATCCATGGTTTGATCTAAATGTTGATCCTTTACAAGAAGATGCCGCTGATCTTTTACAAGAAGATGTTCAAGAGGCCACCAATCCTTTACAAGATGTTCAGGATGCTGAGCATCCACCAATCTAAATGCTAATCCTTCACAGCATCCGCCAATCTAAATGCTAATCCTTCACATGAAGATGCTGCTGGTGCTTTGAGTTCAGGTAAGAAAAGTAGGAGTAGGTTTTAGATGCCTTAATAACTTGAGTGGAATTCTGTGTAGTATCGGTAGGTAAGCTTGTGTTAACTCATTTCTGGAAGGCAAAGGCATAATAGGAAATGCCATGAAATATTATCCTCGAATAGTAAAACGTCAAATATTCTTGAACAAGAAAACAAGTCTAAAACGTCATATATTTACAAATGGAGGGAGTACATCGGAATATTAGATGTGGTGATATTTGTATGTATATATGCCGATGCGCTTCACGAGTTGATAGCTTGATATGCTAGCATCCAACTATTGTAAGTATCTATTCCATTCAATAGGAAGTTGACAGAAATGTGCATATATCACCATCGAGGCTGTTAATTTCGTTATTTGTGTTTCCAATTTTTAAAAGGGAAATGGCAGGAAAACACATGTGGATGTCCATATGTCCAGTTTTCCACACACAAGTTGACTGAAATCAGATATTTTAACCCCCCCCCCCCAAACCTTCATTTATTGATTGTGTGTGGTGCTTTTCTTGTTTGTTCTTTGATAACTATATTGCGAAATCATACTAGTGCTTCTACATGTCTTGATAAATGGTAAAGAGTTATTGGATTTAAAGCACAAAATATGTGCAAGTAACGTAAACAAATAATATTTGAATAGGCTGCTATTGCTTGGAAAGCAAGTTATTTAATTTTTAAGCATTTTATCTACTAGGGAAGAGAAACTTGTTTCTTTGTCATTACCACCTACTCACCTAGATGTATTGCATATGATGTGACTCCATTTCGTTCCTAAATTCCTGTAATTGTGATCCCTCAGTGATAGGACCAAAATAATTTGGTCAATATAGTAGCATGTTGTTCGTTGTTCTAGAGAACAGTTAAAATCCCTTCATATGAATGAATGACAAGATAGTCATTTTGGTTAAGGTTCTGTGCATGGTAAACAGTGCAGATGCTTGTCATATCAGTGTACCTTAACCCACCAACATTTGCTTGTTAACCCACCAACGTTTGCTTGTTTACTCTATTTAAAATTATCTTTAGATTTCCTTCCTGATCCTAGGATATTATTCCCCTATGGTAAATGATAATTTATATTTTCAAAAAATGATAAGTTATAATGTTATATTAATTATTTAGCTACCAGGGAGCAGCAACGCATCCATAGTTAATAGAATACCTCTGAATTTTTATTACCACAACTGAAATGTGATGCTGTGAATTTTTATTACCACAACTGAAATGTGATGCTGTGAATTCTGTATGCTTAATGCTTCGAAATTCTAGTTGGCGATTTTTTTAGGGAATAGTAGAGAGTTTGCATTGGATATGCATAACAGTAGCAACTGCAGAAATATTTGGATATTTCAATGCCTAAATTCAGGCGATAGAAGTTTGTACCGTGGCTCATCATAGTAAATTGGTGTACTACGCCAGTAAAAATACTATTGTTTTGTTTTAACTGTATTTTTCTTGTTGCTTTTACTTTCACTATAGTAAATTGCTAAAGCAGGCCTAGTAAGGGAGTGAATGCTAGCTCGCTCACCAACTTGCGCTTTTAAGAAAATTTGGGAACTTTTTTTATTAATTAATCTTTTTTTAATTTTTATTTTAAAGTTAACCTCGGCGCACTTTATTTCCAATTCTGACCTCTTTGGTCATGCCAACATTCGTGGCGTGACAAACCGACGCTGTCACGTCATAGAATAAGTCCGCTAAATAGCACTTTTAGTCACGCCACTGGTTGTGCGTGACCAAACAACACTGTCACGTCATGGGTAGTAGCGTGACAAGAGCTTGCCCAAGATATAGCCTAGCGTGACAGCGTTGTTTTGTCACACCACAGGTTGTAGCGTGATCAAAAGGGTCAGAATTGGAAATAAAGTGCGTCGGGAGTTAACTTTAAAATAAAATTTAAACAAGGATTGTTTAATAAAAAAATTCAAAATTTGGGGGTTTGACAGTCTAGTCTACTTTTTCCCACATTGGATTGTTTTGATGGTATTTTATTTGTGTGCAACTCCAACTTAATCGCCATTTGGTGCGGTTTCTCATGCAGTTTGCATTTGTGTGCATGCAGGGAGCTGGTTTTTGTATCCAAAATCAAGGTCAGATTTGGATAAATTTCTAGACAAATGGAATTAGGAGACAAGGCAGTTGGCTTTCTTTTGACCGTGATAAGTATGTCCATCTTTACATACTATACCTTCTGGGTCATCATCCTGGTTAGTAATTTTTAAGTGTTTACGTTTCAATTCAAATAAAACTTTTATGATATTATTTCTGGATGGTGATTTTGTTTCTCTTTTTTTTCCACCTAGCCATTTGTTGACAGCGATCACTTTGTCCACAAGTACTTCCTGCCTCAAGAGTATGCGATTTTGATCCCGTTGCTTGCCGGTGTAGTTCTCCTTTCTTTTTTAAGCGTGTTCGTGGGTCTTGTGATGCTCAAGTCAAAGAAAAAGAAGAAAACCACTTGATCGGGTCTTTGTTTCTTTGATGAGTTTCGTCAGTTCAAATTCTATACAATTATAAGAAGTTTGGTTTCATTATTCATATATGATCTCATTCTGGTGAATGGCGTTGTTGTAATTCAATTTTCTTTTTTCTTTTGCTTTTGGCACTTGTGTTGTTAATTAAATTTAAATATATATATATATATATATATATATATATATATATATATATATATATATATATATATATATATATATATATATATTCTTGTCTCTGGCTCATGGTTGGTCACAAGTGTGCATTCCTAACTGTCGTGCCCTGACGGGATCAGTGGGTTCAAGAACAAAGGCTTCAAGCTTAAAAAGGCCTACTCTTTTTTCTTCAACCTCATTCATCCAAACTGTTGACTGATGATCCAAGAGCGTAAAAGGGTTCGCACCCGAACTCCTGTTGTCAGCCACGGATGGTGACTGGAGATTGATGATCTGCTAATTGCAGCTGGGTCGATAATCCAACGGCGGATTCAATTCCAAGCTATGGCAATTGCATTGTCTCGTATGGAGATCGTATAATCACATTTGCGAACTGATCTACGTCTCTACGATGATCAATTGATTATGCACGTCATGCAGTTGTGTTGAGCCCTTTTGCATCACAGCAGGAAACGCCAGGAACATCATTATGTAAAGTCGTTATGATCCACAATGGTAACTTATTAGGATTCGCATCCGGAACAGTGTGCAATGCATCAGCCATTGAGTGGCTAAAAATGAATCAATAAAAGATACACAAGAGGCTTCACGCTTAAAATTGCTCCATATAAAAGTTCTTCAGCTTCTTCTAGGCTTTTTAGTTGTGGACTTGTGTTCCTTTGGGCAGTGATCCTGCTACTAGTTAAACAAAGCTCCAGCTTCCAGTGGCGGGCCCGCGAATAAAACGAAGGGGTGCTAACAGGATCCTTTTATTTTTACCTCTAGGCCGTACTCTCTTCTTAATGATCGATGGGTTGTGATGCTACGAAGGTATTCAGGGTCCAACCGACGGTAGAGCATGCTCCCACCCTGGTTGCCCTCTATTAGGTCCAGCCCTGCCTGCTTCGAGTCTGGAAAGAAGAAAACAAGGAACTTCTTTGGTCGCCAATAGTGAATAAGATAAAAGCAAATTTTTTTGTGTTTGTCTTCGCACGATGATTTTTTTTTGCCTTTACTTTAACACACTGCAGTTTTGTGACTCTTTGCTATAGGACGCTATCCAGCTAAGTCAGGAGATAGGATTGATGAAATGTCCAATATACCCTCCAACCTTCTCCCTTCTTCTGTTCGTTCATTCTTCACAAACAAATTAATATATAGGGGATCCCGTTGACAGTAAGTGACCAAATTGACAGTAACGAAAAGGGGGAGAGGCGTGGTCGTCATCTTCCTTCGGGATGAACAGAACGGAGGGAGAGAAAGAAACAGCGAAGTGTGAGGTCAAACTCGCTGGTGAGTAGGGAGGTCGCAGAGGCTTGGATAAGCTCAAAAACGGAACGAGGGAGGTGGACCGTGGCGGCCTGGTGGCAAGTTGCAGCGGCGGCCGGTAGTTATTTAAGGCTCCGTAGGTACTTCGCAGTTGCCGTTACCGCAAAACCGAAATGGAAACAAGAGATGCACCAGGACCTGACGCAAAATCACTTCAAACGTCCCTGGCACATGTTTCATACATGGCGCATCTAACAAGATATGCTTTCAATGATTTGGCCACTAGAGCTCAGTGAACGACTATTGTTTACCAGAAACGCCAGGAGTTCAACTGTACTATAACTAAGAAAAACCACACTGGTTCACGGAATTTAACATCTTGCCCAACCTTCCACTTAAATCAAGTACACCACCAACAATAGAGCATACCGACAAATCAAGTGATGGATGCGAACCGAAGATCATCGCACATAAGTGGGTCACACGGAAGCAACACCGGAGATGAAACTACTCAAAACTTTTAGCTTTGCTGCAGCCATAGGTACACACAAATATGATGCAGGGTCGAGCTCACCACTTGTGTTCATCAAACTAAACAGATACTATCGAAGGTAAAACAATAAAATTCATGTGCCACAACCAGTACATCCAAGAAGGTGAGCAAGAGCCACCACCAAATAATCTGGTCAGATTCACTGAATTAGAACTATTTGCAGAGACTTATTCAGTTTGGTCGACTTCCATGGCTTCAACAGAGTCCACAAGAATTTCTCTTAACTTTCGTCTCCTTTCTTTCGCCAAACTAATGCACTCCTGCAGAAATTATCGGTCATTAGCTCTTTTGGAACATCATTTCCAAACCATCTTTAGTCCATGACCACAAAATATTTTAACTTGCAGGACCAAATACAATTAACAACAATTAGCTAAAATATTCTTCATAGAGGAATACTTATACATGTGGTAAATTTGATAAAAGCATAACAGAAGGAGCCAACTCTCAGAAAACCAAATCAAATGTCAACGCGACATGAAAACCGCTTAATTTCTAACTTCTATTATGACAGCTGTCTTTTGACCTCAAATCAAATACTATATAAGGATAATATCTTTTTTATCGAATACATGAAGTTTGTCCCTGCCAATGACACAGCTGCAATACCTAAAAAGCACCATATTTGCCATAAGACGCAAAAAAAAAAATCCCTTTGTATATTCCACAAAATATTTTAGTAAGCACAGATTAACAAACAGACCTTAATAATTGCCATGGATGTCACTCCACCTCCAGGTTTTTGTATTGACACTATGCGGTCTGAAGAATCTAGAACAACAGTCACGGAGGTGTCTATTATTGATTCTTCCTCAGCGGTCGGGTCCGCCAGGACATTATCTTTGTGAAGTGCACACGTAAGGGAAAATGGAACGTCGCTAAGATTAAGCTTCCTCTTTTCTCTGTTTACCAATTCATATTTGGTTTTGCCTTCATTGCCTCTAACAGTAAATACTCTACCATCATCACCAACAGATACTAGAGGAATTTCCACTGCGAATACAACATAGTATTAGTAGTGAAAAATAACCACATCACCGACAGCCGTTATCATGAGCGTAGCGGAGATGTATAGAAGCAAACTTATTTAAAGAACAAAAATGGAGTAAATGAGCATAGCAGAGTTGAGAACCTGGCCAATAAACAAAGTATATTGCCTCCCTCAAATTTTCATGTCAAATATAACAAAACCTACCTTTGCCCAAGTGAATGTTTTGAACAAATAAACGCAACCATATGTTCTTTAGCAAAAAAAACCAAAAAGTAAACACAAAAATTCCTGAACTGTTATACACTTGGATACAGTTCAAGAGTGGTGCATGACCTCCAAATAATTGGTAAAAACCCAATCTAGAAAAAGGAAAATAACTTTTTCTAACTAGGGTTTTTTCACCCCTTTCTTGGTTGGTGATCAAACCCAGGACCACGTGCTCATGCACCCTTGCACTCCACCCAGAAATCATCCAGGTCACCGAGCAAAATAGATTCATGACCATTTTTTTCATATCTTCATTGATAGTAGAGGGTGTACTCATGACTTTCATGTACTGCTGGTCTTATGCACAGTTCAGAGCCAGTCGCAAAAAGGAGACCCTAATATTCATTTGACTACATAAAAAACTACTCTAGTATATCTCAATATGCCTCTTATTAGGAGGTTCACCAGGGCAAACCGCCATGAAACCGGCATTGAATTTTTCAAATGATTAGGATGGCCCTAATACCAATAAACCACCAATGGCCCCAGTGCCCCACTCAAAAAAACAAACTACCAATGGATGAGAAAATCAACTTAAAAGATTAATTGATTTCATTTGAAAGTTTCACGCAAAAAATACACTGAACCCCCAAGTTCAAGGATGAAAACGATACTTATTCCAAAAATAAAATGAAACCACCACAGTATTCTACCTGAAAAGAATAAGTTAGACATTATGTACCAAAGTTTCTCTACATTGAATCTTACGACATCAATCCCCTGTATAGCTATAATATTTCCAGTCCAAACAAAATAAGATCAAAAGTATTTTTAATTTAGATCCCCTGTATAGTTCAGGGCACAAGTCCCAGGTACAACAACTGTCAAGGGCTCCTGCTAACTTAATCCAAAACTAGGACGTTCAAATGTTTTCTATTTGTAATTAGTAATTTGTTTGTTCAGTGATTCTTACTTCTTAGCTTATCTTGGCAACAGATACAGAAAGTAAATATTTGAATTCCTTCAACTCCTGTAGGGGTATCAATTGTAGTACAAGTTGAAATCAGTCTGTACAAGTTTTCTAGAGATCAAATGATGCAAAAACAGACCATGGATCAGGCTATGTTGCAGCCTGCAGCCCTGCACCCTAACTCAAATAAGTCTCTGATTTCTTCATTTGTCCATTATAGGGGAGTATCATCTCCCATTGAAGTTTTTCCCTTCAAAAGAACTTTATGGCCTAAGAAGTTAGATAACTGGTATATGATTGTGGCCATGTAGCCATACATATGCATCCATTTGATGGCAGTAAAATATCATCAAATTCAATCATGACTTGAGGTCTTGCTCTAAGCCTCTAAAAGATCAATAGAAAATCAACAATCATGCACTACAATTTACAATATTGTGTTTTGAATGATTCTCATCATACATTATTTCAGAAGGTGCTATAAACTTTGTAACTTATAAACCAACCCGTATAATATTTAGATGATTAACAATCAACAATATCATGGCCAGATCTGACTACAGGATGTATCTACACTTACTTAATAAGTACATGTGTCGATTGTAATATACAAAAAAAAAAGGAAAGGGGAGATTAAATCAATAATAGAAATATAGAATTCATACTTTGTTGATAAAGTAACCACTACAAGAGTACTATAGCATATTGTTACTTCCAATTGTAGGGTAATGAAATAGTAGAAGGATATCAAGTCAATTAAAACAGTGAAAATAAGTGAACATACAATGTGTAAATGCAGCCACCGCTGAAATCAATGCAGCATCGAACAGAGATCCATCGGCATTCAAACAATAGACATCCTGTAAAACTGAAATGTCAAGAAACAAACAAAACACGTGCCTTTTTGCAATCTTATTTAGGATCGGCAACATCTCAACTTATTTTTTACGTCATTGCGTGAACACTGTACAAGCCCACATGACACATGCACGTGCAGCTTACGATCTAGTGAAAACAACCTATTTGGTGCTATCATGTGAAACTACCGGAAATGAATCTCAAATTAGAATAGAAATTCAGAAAAAAAAGTAGAGGTAAGCACTGCAATCATCCACAATCATATGAACTATTAAGTTCTAACTTGATCAGCACAGTATGACAGTAACAGAGAGACAGCGATAGAATTTTGTATCTTTGATCATTTTTGTTTACTTTTTATAGTGTTTTGTCTTATATTGTTTGATGCAATGGAGAGTGACATTGCCCTT
This sequence comes from Phyllostachys edulis, assembly GCA_036346405.1. Taxonomy (NCBI): domain Eukaryota; kingdom Viridiplantae; phylum Streptophyta; class Magnoliopsida; order Poales; family Poaceae; genus Phyllostachys; species Phyllostachys edulis. The sequence goes on along the minus strand of CM070565.1, from coordinate 29,818,714 downwards.
TCTTGTTCCAATGTAGTAATGTTTTCGCCCATTTGGTCTAATCTAGGTTTGATACACTGATTGTTGTCACCTTAAGAAAATAGCTTATGACATCATAAGGAAATGATAAAGCATACGTGTATTTGTAGTCCAGGACGAGTAAACATGATAAGGGAAGGATATTCTAAGCAAGTTGGTCTCTAAGACCTGGCCCTGTACATATCAACACATATCCTTAGATTCTCGCCTACAATCATACTAGTGTTGACCCTGAGTGAGCGAGCCCTTGGGTGCTTGGATAGGCCTTGCTCAATGCTCATCTTATTTAACTTATCACTATCATGTGTAGCCATTAATGGAACCATTAATAGAATGCTATCTACACTGAGAAGCCATCAATAGCAAAATCAGAGATGTATTACCAGGTATGCTAGCCAAGAAGCTTTTCCGCTGATCAAACAGAGCTCCTTCAAATTTAACATCCCAGAGCTGCATAAGAGGATAAAGCAAAGTTACATCAGTATATGCCATATAAGAAAAAGGATATAGAGGTGTTATAGCAAAATAATAAGTAGCGAGACTATGTGATTGAGAAGACCAAATCCACAGGCACACCACTTGCTGTTCTATCACTTTCATTCAAAATGATAAAACAATCAACATAGATTATTTAAGCAGTGAAAAAATGTAAATTAACCCCCTGATCTTTCAATTCACAGAAACAAAAATCTATGAAAAATAATGCATTGACTAGCTATCCTATATCAAGAACCATATATCAAACTTCCGTTACTTGGCTAGCTAAAAAGAGAATCAAGAGAAATTATTCAAATTGTGTTCATTTATGTTTCAGATGACTACTTTGCCGATTAAAAAGAATGTCTGGACCAAAACAATCCTCCCCACTATCTAAAGCCCAACTACTCCATCATAGTGAACTATTATGATTTGCTGGGAGAAAATAAATTAAATTCAATCCTGCAGAACACAATTATCCATCCATCCATCCATTCAGTCAGAGGTGAAGATACGCAAGAAATGGGGCAACAGCAAGACACAAGACACAACAGAAACCTCATGAGGACATCCTCCAGAGCCTTGGAGATGACAGGTGCTGCCTCTGCCGGCCGTCCTGGCCTCACGAGCGGGGAGCAGATAGGCGGCATGTGGAACTCCACAGCTGCAGAACACCACACCAGAACACAAACAAGATAAGTTTAGCCACATTACACAAAGCAAAAGCACCAACAGCAGCTATAGGGAGAGCAACGGCACACGAACCGACGGATCCTTCGTCGGGGGATTCCGCGGGGGGCGACATCACCTCGAGCTTGATCGACGCGAGCATGGCCTGCGGCAACAGAGGCGGAGGCATTTCGTCAAACAGGTGGCGTGCAACGCCGAAACTGGAATGGGAACCGCAGAGGGTTGTGAGAGTGGACGGGTTGCGTACGGTGTCGCCGAGGCGGACGAGGGCAGAGCCGTGGGCAGAGGAGACGGCGCCGAGGGCTACAGTGGTGGGGCGGGCCTCGGCGGGGCGGCGGGCGTCGGGGCGGACGGACTCGCGAAGGTGGCGCTCGAGGAAGGCGAGCGGGAAGAGGCGGCGGTACGCCTCCACCTCCATCTCGCCGGCGATCCCGCCGGCCGCCGTCGCGTCGGTCTCCGCCGCCATCTCACGGTCGGTAAGGGTCGCGGCGTCGCTTTGTCGGGAAGGGGTTTAAGCTTGTGTTGAAGGGGCGCGGCTAACAGGGGTTTATACCTTGCCCTAAAAAAAGTACTAAGGCTTTTTGGCGATGGCTCTGTACCAGCTGGCGTCATTATTTTTTCCCCTTTCAAATAAAGAACGGCTTGGGGAAATTTTTCTCGAAGAAAATAAAAGGAAATAAAAAATTACTCTTTGGCGAGGAGTAAATTGCAAACTTTAGCGAAATATCATTAAGGTCCCTAAAGTTGAAAACTAACATGGTAGGTCCCTAAAGTTGCAAATTTTGCTACTCTAGGTCATCTTATTTTAATTTAGTAAACATTCTAAGACAATCTCTAATGTTGTGTTTTAGCCAGTTCAAATGAGTAGAGAGAAGACATTGAACCGATTCAATACATTTGAGGGGTCGATTCCAACAAAAAAATGAATGAAACCAGACTCTACTTAGGAGTCGATTCAAAGCATTAAACAACTATATAGGAGAGAGTGCGGTTGAGAGATGATATTATTATTATTTGGTTTTTTAATGTAACGTGGATCCCAATTATTAGTAGAAATCAGTTCAATATATTAGAGAAAAAACAAACTCGGTTCCTAGAATGCTTACATGACATGACTTTGAATCGACATCAGTTCAATACACTAAAGATGCTCTAAGACAATGTAGAGGGTTATGTGGCACCATCTAGCATCAATTACATACCTTCATTTAACTGGCATCTCATCCATTTACGTTGCATTTAGTTCGGAATTAACACGTGGGTTGGGGTGGGGGTTCATCCGCCAAATACCTGTTTTTTATAGAGAAAAACAACCATGGGTTAGGGAGAGTTAATATAACGCAGTTGAAGTCTTTAAAACCCTAGGCAAGCTAATGCAACAAAAATGTGAAATAAACTAACTCACCTCAAATAACCCTCTAGTTATATTTTTTATTATTAACCTTGCCAATCCACTTAATCTAGCAGAAACAACATTTAGATATGATGCCAAACACAAAAAATCAGGTTAATTGAGATATATAAGTTAAGTTTAGCTATTTAAACCCGAATGAAACGTAACATAAGCCAATTAAGTCACGGTACACCCAAATTGACGCATGGATCATCCATTCATCCGTCTAAATGATTCATGTTAGTTTCACAACCAATAAATACTTGACACAAGAAGTCTGACAATCCAACTTCAAAGCCAAACAATTGAACAATGCAGTTTCGTCACTTCGATAATTCCAGGCCTATTTTCAAATCAATTTTGATAATCTCAACTCTGACTAAAGTTTCGAAAATCATGCCAACTGGGCTCCGTGACACTGATTAGACTCAGGGGTACTGACCTTGATCCCTTCTTTATAGCACCACCCTAACTACGGGTGATAATGACCTAGCAATCGGCAAGCCCCTACGTAGCGTGACCAGTAAAATACTACTCCCTCCGTTCGTAATTAATTGACATTCGGTGTACTCCCTTCGCGCTACACGACGTCATATAAAAGAAAATGGAGGGAGTACAAAATTGATCCTTGATCTTCAGTTTTACATTTGATGCAGTCATTATGTGGTTGAGGACCTTGAGATTATGCAAGCTTCGCCTTAGAGACTTGGGGTGGACACAGGTGAGGCTGGTAGTTTGGATATTCCGGCATCCAGGACATCCCCAGCCTCACCAAGGCATATTACTCTTTTTTTTTTTGAGATGGGATACTTACAAAAAAAATTAATGTTGCGGTGGCCGGCGATTTAGCTCGGACCAGGACAGATTACTGGTAACAATTAAGTGCAGAGGTGTTGTCGAGTATTTGGACCGTAGTGTATTCACTGTAATATCCTATTTAAAAATAAAACGTATAAGTGATTAGTACTTAAATTAAATATATTTAGGAAGAAAAAAAAATTAGAATTTAGGAGGACTATTAGAACTCGGACCTTTGGCCTAAGTGGGGAATCGGTTTAAGAGGGGGAAGCCAAACCCTAGACAACCCCGAGCACTGTAGCACCACCTCCCCTTGCAGCCCTTGCGCCACCCCTCTCCCCGCTGGCGCTGTCCTCCGCTATTGCTGGACAGAAGGAGGAAGAAGTAGAAGGAAGAGGGAAGAGAAGAGAAGGGGAAAGAGGAAAAAAATCGTGCTTTGGCTTTGTGTCTCTGATGGTAACGATCTAAACACATTAGATTTATTCTAGGTTAATCTTTATTCTGCTTTTAGAACGTTTGGTTAAGGGGAAGATGGATTTCTGTTCTGTCCAGATTCGTTAGGTTTAGGGCAGAATGTTGCGGGAATGATTAGCGGTATTTAGGCTCGGAATTGGAGTTCAGTGTAATTAGAGAAAATTTAGATTATCACATTAGCTTTCTAGGAAGGTATGGATCGTTAAAAACGGAGTAGCGAGCAAAAATATACAGCCTCCGTAAGGTGGCTGTCCCGATTCAGAATGTAGGAGGCAGACTTTGTGAAGTTGGGTTGATTTCGTGTAAAAATTGGTAAAAATAAATATTTGTATCAACTTGAATATTGTACGAAATATTATGTAGTTTTCAGAACTTTTTATTCATATATATATATATATATATTCAAATTGTAGAATTAAAGATATAAAATTATGAAACGGACTGTTCTAACAGAATCTAGAACGATCCTCGGGTAAAGGAACAAAATAGAAAATGGTAGAATAAGAGTTTCGTCGTAACTAGGAAAATGTAGGTTGTTTCGTGAGGATTTCAGAAAGTCTTGGATGGCCGAATTTGAAGTTTAGAGGAGTAAGATAGAGCTATTTTTCTACTGGGGCAGCGGGTAGTGTGTCCAGTAGTTTCGGGTTAAAATGGTCGGTTTGGTGTAGACGTGCGATGACGGTTAAATAAAGTGTCATTGCTGTAATGTATGATTTTTTTAGATGTGTTTTGAATTATTGTCTAGGGAGTGTGGCCTCTTGTGCATTGCCGCCACATCGCTATCCGGCGTCACAAGGATAAGGAGGCAAGTGTATGGTAGACAGTGATCATTAGTTGATCACTGTATACTTTACCATTTATTACCATTATATTGTTGTGCTTTTACTTATTTAATTGCAAGTAATATTAATGGTCATTATTTATTCCTTATGGTTGTATATGATATTGTTGGACAATGATAATGTGGATGAGACTGAATATTTGTGCATTCATAAACATCATTGCATATGAGAATGTGATCATGTCGATCACAACTCCACGAAAGTGGAGGACGTCCCCGATCCTTGAGGAGGACGGGCTTGAGAGTGTATCATCGATGGGTGAACACACATGCTATACCGGTATACGCAAAAGAAGTGCATGTAGACATGTAGTATAGAGATGCATGGAATGAAAGGTAGTCGATGATTGTGTATGTGAATAAAGAAAGATAATTGAATGATTGAGCATGAGAATAAAGAAAAGTGAACAATTGATGTTAATGATGATATTTTGTACTACTGTGTTAAGCAATGTTTATTGTTTATTATTGTACTTGCTGAGTCGTGAACTCACCCTTGCTCTACTGTTGTTTTTAGGTGATCGTTGACGACACTTCGCTTAGAAAGGGGTAGTACTTGGAACATGGCATACACTCAATTACTTGATCAATTGCCATGGGAAAACTTTACCTTAGCATAATGGTTTATTCCTTTAGGACATGATAGACATTGTAACATCTCGATTTTCGAGGCTTTTCGATTTTTTTTCAAATTAAAATTAACCATTTGGTTTATTGGATTGTTAAAGCTTAAACTTGAAATTTTAGAAAATAAAAACAACTTAATTTGAGTTAATCAAACTTCAATTAATTTAAAATTGTTTTATTTGAATTTTCTTGGGTTTTATTGGATTTAAAGTCAAAACGAGTACATTAAGTATTTTTTGTTTTTTCTGGAATTTAAAAAGGGTTTTTCTTTTCGCTCGAAAGCCAAAAATAATTTAATAGCAAAATTAAAAAGCTAAAGTTAAGTTATAAATAATTTTATTAAGTTCCAAATAATTCAAGATATTTCTGTGTATTTTTGTTGAAATTTTTGGACTTAATTTTCTATTTTCTAAAAAAGCCTTTTTGATTTCTTGTATTTCTTTAAATAAAAAATGCATTTGAAATTCCTCTTTTGCCTTCGGGCCGAATCTCGCTCGGCTCGATCCCTCTTTTCTCCTCCCACGGCCTTTTTTTCCCGGCTCGGCTCCTCCTACCAGTGAGCGCGCACACTCCGTGTCTCGTGACAGCGAGCCTCACTGTCAGCTTCCACTTCCTCCTCCCTTTTTCGCCCATGTCGAGCCGCTAATGCCTGCGTCACCGTCGCTCCGCCCATGCCCTCGCAGGGCCGCCTCGTCAACAGGGCATTGAATGCCCTGTCTCGCTGTTGTCACCCCATCCCGTCACCCTCCTCTCCCACCGCACCGCGCCATGCCCTGCACCCGAGCACACGACGCCCATGCCGAGCACTCTCCCTCCCCCTCCTCGGCCACTATAAATAAATGCCCCCAATGCCCCTTCTTCTCCTCTCTTTTCCCCCACCTCTCCCCCCCTCTCTCATCCTCACCTCGCCGTATTTCGCCGATGAAGTGCTCCGGCCAAAGCTTCTTCCACCGGCGATTCCGCCGTCGTCGAAGGTTGTCCACCACCGCCATCTCCACTCCTAGCATCGCCTTGTCGCGGCGCACCCCGTGCTTGCACCCATTCCCTCCGAGAGCCACCGGAGCCCTAGCACCGCCATGGCCCTATCCTCACCGCCGCTTCCTCCGCTCGACGCCGACCACCACCTTGTGCATCGCCGCCAAAGCCGTGCGCCCTAAAATCGCCTCACCTCCCTCTCCCTCTCGGAGCCCTCGCCGAGGCTCACCGCGGCGCGTAGCGCCGACGAGCCTGTGTGCCCGAGACCGCTAGAGTCCACCACGTCGACGTGGCCGCCATGTGGCCGAAACGTCAAGGCCACCTCAGCCGCCTTCGCTTGCGTGGCTGCCCACGTGGCACGGGCCTGTGCCACGAGCCTGGTCCACCGTGGACCCACGCACGCTCGTGGACCCAATCCACCGATCTGGGGCCCACCTGTTAGTGGCTCATCCCTTTTTCTTTTAGAAAATAAATCCAAAAATTCTGAAATTCCCCTTTTTCATCATTTCATGTATTTTCAAACTTCCGAGAGCCCGTTCTCATCCGTTCGAACTTCGATTCAAGCGATTCAAATTTCTAAATTCATCTAAATTCAAGATCTAGCTATCTACACTAAAATTATTTAATTTAGAGTTCATTTGAATTTATTATAATTTTATTTGAATTTGCTTCGTCTTCACGTGTAGATTTCGACGACTCCGGGGAACCCGAATTTTGCGGAGAAGTAGATCCTCAAGCAGTTGAGCAAGGCAAGTTACATATTTTATCATATTGAATCCCAATATTTCAAATTATTTAAATTCTATTTTAAGCTATTATTGTATGCGTATTTAAATTCAAGTAATTTAAATTCCTGTTTTAACTTTATAGTTATTCCTAATTCCTTTGTATATCCAAACTTGAATATTGATTTAACCACCCCTTGACACCATAGTAAAGGCTGGTTGGTATATTAGTATGAACTAGAACATGTTACAAAACTCCATGCTTAGTCAAAGTTTGCTCAAAAATATTTAATTTGGGGAATTTGGCCAAAAGTTCAACTATGATTTAAAAGGATATTATGGTATGTCTATACCATAGGAATTTAGGAAATGATCTAACTTGTTAAACAAAAGGAAAATTGGTTTAGACTTAGGCGAAATGAATGTTTGGATTGTTCACGTTGATGCACGGGATCGAGTCATTTCTATGAGCGAGGCCCATGGGTTTTATGGAAAGTCGTCCAAGTCAATTAAGGACCGGTCTTCAAGCGCATTTTGCTAAGCCACTTCGTACTACCACATGTTCTGAATGGGCATGACCTGGCTAACTAATTTGTAATATTTCACCATGGTCATGCCATCCGGTTGCGTGGGTGTCGTTATGTCCTACTTTTATGTATTTCCACCTGGCGTAGGAGGGGGTCTAAATTCGACGGGTTTCTATCTAAAGTGGGCGAAACCTTAGCAAGACGGGACTACGGTGGGATGGCGCATTGTAAAGGTTTTGACACATGCTCTAGACTGCTTACCTAAGGTAGTGATCGGTGGTATCGACAGATGCCAAACAAACTAGAGAAGTCATGTCATGTAGGTAAAGATGTACACCTCTGCAGAGTGTAAAACTATTCGAATATCCGTGTCCACGGTCATGGACATACTAGCAAAGACACTCCAAGTTAGATTTTTATTTTGTTTTTAAAAGACTTTATCAACTGTTGTTGGTTAGTTTATTCAATTAGAAAAATTGGGCGGGTAGCCATGTGATAGGAGGGTATCCTTCACCACTCATTGATGAATGTTACCTGACTATAAAACTTGAGATTTAGAAAATAAATTTTAGTTATAGAGTAAACTGCTTTAGAACTTAGTATGAATATTTAAATGCAAAAAGTGGCTTTATGCAAATTGAGCTATATAAGCCTCCCTTTGTTGAATCCTTGCATACATTATGATGAGACAATCGGGTCCTGATCTTCTGATAGGATGATAACTTTGATTTGGAGGAGAACAACTTTGACGATGCAGGCTTCTAACTGGTCACGACCAGAACACTAAGCAATCGCTAAACCACACTCCAAGTCGTTATCAATCATGCCAAGAACGAGGTTGACCTGACCACGAAGGTCTATTCCTGCATGCAATTGAAGAACACGTAAGAACAATATAATAAGCAATCTGAAATTGCAAATAGGATTGAAATATTTGATAAAGTTGGGATTCTATAGTGGTATTATGGTTGGTCTAATCTACACAAACCAATACACGAAGTTGCAATGAAGCTAACTTTTAACTAAACAAAATCCAAGAAAACTAGAGGGGTGCGGCCTCCTTAAATAGGGGAGGGGGAGCCGCACAAAGCTAAGAAATAGGGGGTTGGACTATTCATGGCACTGTTCATATATAAATAGTGCCTCATGAACAGTACGGGCCAGCTAGGGTGGCGTCTTCCCTTGTGCCCAAGCATTACAAGGCCCAATTTGGCCCAAACAGGTGATGTAGCACCTTCTTTTTGGTGATTTTGGTGTGCACAAAAGTAATTTGGAGGTGTGGCTGGATCCGTTGGAAAGAGAACGAGATAAGCTTTCCATCAAGTACTCGTGGACCTCAAATGGACTCTGTATATGAAAGTTATGCATATTTGAAGTCGGTGCCGTCTCTAGAGGCCGAATTGGATTCCATAATGTGTCCAGCTTGAACTCTTGTTTGGTACGTGAAGTAGCGGTTGTATTCGGAGGGTTGATATCCTCGTCATCCTCTGCTCCTTGCATTTGAGTCATCCTCGACTCCAGCTCATCATCCAGCTTGAAGAAAAGCTTGAAAACTTGTAGCAACGCATGCTCATCTTTCTGTAAAATATTAGCAACAGTAGATGGCAAAGAAATAGGGAACACTTAGCAAATTAAAGGTGAGTGTGCATGCATCAAATCAACAAAGATACATTTTCTCATAGTATTCAGTGTGCAACTCAATTTGCAAGTATAAGTGAAGTATATAGTAGAGTTATTCATCACACAAGAATTGTTGTTCAAAACAACAAACTTTAATTCATTTATGTGATCACAAGTTATGCATATTCGATATACCAGAAATTGATTGTCTGCACCATAATCTCCAATTAATTTAAAACAGTAGGTGTAGGTGCTCGAAAGAGAATTTAGAGATGAAATTTCAGAAACTTTCTCCATAGCATATTTCAAACTAACAGCCTCATTAAGCATGATATAGCACAAAGCTTCAACAAGGGATATTCTATCAAATACTTCTTTATGTGTAATTAATTCGACATGTGCAAAATTATGAGAATTCAGATCAGCACATGGTTCGTTCAAGTCAACACAAGGAATATCAAAAGATTGCACTACAACAGGTATATACTCACAAGGTTGCTCTATGTCTTGCAGTAGCACCAAATCAGTACCTTTGTCATTATCGTCCTCATCAGATACTATAGGTGCCTCAAACTTCTCCTCTAATGATATAAGATGCACCAGATTATCCTTCATCTCTTCAAGCGTCTTGGCGGTATCTGTGGATAGAGTAGGAGCCAAAACAATATCAGCATTTTCAGTTACCTTAGGTTGCTCCATGCTTGTGGCCGTGGGTGGTGGAGGTACAAAACGACATCAAAATTTCTTCTTCATCTCCTCCCATGTGTACACGTAGTGGTATTTGAGATTCAACCACCAATGTTGAACATCATCGATCAGCGTCGTCCTTGCCATGCTCATCTTCTCATAAGTATTAAGGTCCTATCTTTCAAAGTAGCTATCCATCATAGTAACCCATTGGAAGTAGTCCAACGACATACTCTCAGCGGTGAGTGGCAGAATGTATGCCAGTAGTTGTTTTCCTTTGAGTTCAAATCTGCCCATGATATCATCGTAATCTACCAACTTCAACCGACCTGTCATTGTTAGTAGAAAATAAGAAAACAAATCACAAGTATATGTTCCTATCGACTACTAGGAGGTGGAGTTTATCAAGTCACACACGCTCAAGCTCTTATCAAACTCTTGCAAGTTCTTACAAATGCAAACAGGTGGTGCAACCAGTGGCTGGTTCATGATAAACTTGACTCAAGTGATGAGTAGAGCAATTGCAAGGGCTGGTTCGACGTGATCTGGTCGGTTAGTAGAAAGTGGAGCTTGGACAAGCTTAATATTAGGTAGCAAGGAGAACAATCAGTAATTTCAGAAATTGCACATAATTGAATTATAGTTCGTATCTAGCACTTAGCCTATGTTGCTGATCAACCAAGGATGGATGAAGGCTAAAACAAGTGTATAACAATGTATAGGAGTGGTAGACACAAGATAATTCAATAGAATGCAATTGGGAGTGAATAGCATAAGCCTTGACCCAACACTGAAAACTGTAGTTTTCTGTCAACTGGACAGTACGTCAGTATTTTGGCCGTAACTTTTTGTAAGTTGCTTCTTTTTCAATGATTATTATTTTTATCCATTTCCTGACGGCTTTTTTTACAATTTTTCTTTTGGGGCCACTTTCTTAATACCGACGAATAAATTCGCAGAAAAATCACAAGTGCAGATAGTTTCAGATTCAAACAGAAAATTGGGTACTCAAATTCTTGATCTAATGGTGGTGGTTTCACTCAAAAAGGATGAAGGAATCAAAAGTTATGGCGATTTTCGTGGCAGCGACATAAAAGGGGGTCTTCTGGCTGAAATTGGAAATTTGGGTTTAAGGTGTTCTAGATGGATTTAGATGTGGGGAATTTCTTTTGGAGCTTATTTTTGGGTTTAGGACGTGATGGATGGGCTAGGGTTTAATTTTTGTTTTTTGTTTGGATTTTATTGGACAAAAGATATGATCAGCAATTAGACAAAGCTAAAACGGACACAAATTCAATTTAGCAAACCAAAACTAACAGATGGAAAGGCACAACGGGGTTTGGATAGTGAAGATTAATTCTTTTTGTAGGGACAATTTTTCTGGACTATAGGTATTAAAAACCGAAACAAAACTAAAGATACAAGAATTCCTACTGGTCAACTTTAGCTCTAATACCACTGATGAGACAATCGGGTCCTGATCTTCCGATAGGATGATAACTTTGATTTGGAAGAGAACGATGCAATATCCTAATTTTCTGGGCTTTTTTGAGATTTTTGAAAATAAAAATAACCAGTTGGTTTTGTTGAAGTTCTAAAGCTTAACTTGAGATTTTTGAATTAAAGGTGTTTAAAATGACTAAATCAAACTACAATTAATTTGAGTTTGTTTGCTTTGAGTTTGTTGGAGTTCTTCGGTGTTGTTTTCTCTTTCTCTGTTCGTTCCGTTCTCCCCAACTGAACGTGCCAACAAGATCGGGCCGTCCAACTTGAACCGCCGTATCAAAATCGGACGGCCCCACTTCGCCACGCTTCTCTTCGCCCCGCACCTCCCTCTCGTATTGGACCTCCCCCTCTGCCCAGACCTCCTAGATGGTCCTAGGAGACCTCCTGGGTGTTCCTGGAGACCGGTCATGACCACCCCTTTGGATCACGACCAACCCCTTGGGCCACGACCACCCCTTTGGTCACGACCATCCCTTGGGTCACGACCACCCCTTTGGGTCACGACCACCCCTTTTGTAACACCCTAGCCCAACATGAGCCTGAAATGCTACTAAAAATAACATAGTAACAAAATAAAACTAAGTTTTTTTATTAAATTTCGGCAGAACCTCCTTTGTATAGGTGACCATACCGGAGGTTCTAACAAATTAATATAACATCATTCAATAATCCAAACATCCAATTTAAACGAATCATAAAGACATCCATATTATACTAATCAACTAACGCATAAACAAAAGGCATCCATAATATGTTAATCAACTCTATTACAATTTATCCAAAGCATAAGGCATAATCATAACAAATCCTTTAAGCAGTTTGCTCAATTATTAATACATGTTCCAAATTTAACCAACTATAAAAGGTTCGTGGCAGTGTGTATCCAAACTTATGACTATTCCTGTAACATCCCAAAATTCTTGAGTTTTTGAAATTTTCAAAACTTTCAAAATTAACCATTTGGTTTTATTAATTTGCCAAAGCTTAATTTGTAATTTAGAATTTTAAAAGCAATTTAATTTGAATTAATTAAAACTTCAACTAATTCAAGTTGGTTTAATTGAGTTTTCTGGATCTTAATTGGTTTTTCGTTTTGCCCTAAGTTAAAAATAATTAATTGCAAAAATTAAAAGCAATAGTTAAGCCGAAAATATTTTTATTAAGTTCTAAATAATTCAAGAGATTTCTGTGAATTTTTCTTGAATTTTCGGACGGCTTAAGCTATTTTCTAAAAAAGGTTTTCGCTACGGTATTTTCTAAAATAAAAAAAATCCTCAAAACCCCTATACTGTTTGGGCGAATTTCTTGACCCATTCTCCTTCCCTCATGCCCACGTCGGCCAGCTTTCTCAAGAAGACAGCGCCTCCCCTCGATCGGCTATCGTCCGATCAAAATCGAACTACCAACTTCCACCGCGCTTTTTTCGCTTCGCTCCCATTGCCGTGACCGATGGGCTCACATTGTACCAGACGCCCGGTCGTCTTCAACCTCCGGCGATCTAATATTTATGCCGCCCGTGAATCCCGCCGTTGTGTCACTTCGCCATGCCGTCGCCCACTCCCTCGAATCATGCCGACGCCGCGTCGCCTTTCGCCTTCGCCGCACCCGCTGCCGCCCCCACCCCTTTCCCCCATGCCCTGCTAGCCCATGCCGCTGCCCATGTCCGAAGCCGCCATTAAAGCCGAAGTGACCTCCACGATGTTCTCGCTCCTCCGGACCTCTCCGCGTCTATTTAAGGAGAGCACCGGCAAGCCCTCCCTCCTCTTGCTTCCCCAACCACTCACTCTCCCTCTCTCGCCTTCTCGTGGCCGGATCTCGCGAAGAAGCACCGCCGGCCGTGGAGCTTTCCGCCACGTCCGCCGCCGCCGTCGAGCCTCCTCTGGCGCCATCGACCTCGCCTCTGGAATCGCCAAGACGAAGGCTACCCCGTGCGCACCACCCTGTCCCCGAAGCCCTATCGGAGTGCCGCCGCCTTCCTCGCTCGCCGCCGGTCTCCCTGTGCTGTCGCATCCTCGAAACTGTGCACATCAGGATCCTCTTGCTCTCCTCTTCGTGTTGGTGTCCTCGCTATCGAGCCATGCGCTAATCGCCGGGCGACCATTGGGCCGAAGCCTTGCATTGCCGATGGCGAGGTGGCGCTGCCACGTGGCGCCAGGTCACGCCCAGTCAGCAGCCACCTCAGCCCTTCATTGACATGGCTGCCTCGTCAGCAAGCCCGAGTCATTTTTCTCTGATTTTCCTATTGAAAAATAATTCGGAAAATCTGAAAAATCCCCAAATCTATCATTTCATGTGTTTTTCAAACTTCCTTTGGCCACAACTTCTTCATTCGAACTCTGATTCGAGTGATTCAAATTTCTAAATTCATCTAAATTCCTTGTCTTCCTACTAGTATTTATTTAGTATTTATTTGGATTTTATTTGGAGTTGTTTTATTTATTTAGCTTTGTTCGCACGTATAGATTCCGGTGTTTCGGAAGACTTTGTGGACGCGACGACCGAAGCATCTCTACTCTTCAACGAAGGCAAGTCGTAGACTTTTGATCATATTGAACCCATCTTTATAAAAGTATATTGTTTGATATAAACATGCATCACTAATTTTATAATAAATGGTTTCGGGAATTAGTTAATTACCTAATTGCCATTATGCCTCCTTGATAATTTGTGAATGACATGTATCCTTGAATGACATAATCCTTGGACACCTTAGGATGGTTAATTATTGGTTGGACATTATTGCAATACCAACATGGGTGCGTATTATGCTTAGCCATGCTTTAGTTATGCGATGGTCTCATGATCACATACTCAAAAATGATTGAACTTGACTTAATGATATATGGAACTATGGTGCGATACCACTGTTGTGCAACTGTGGTGCGAGATCACTGTTGTGTCAATTGTGGTGCGATGTCGTTGCTATTAAAATTTGTTGTGCCATGACCAGGGTTGTCACTTGGCCAGGTTGAACGAAAATGATTTAAGCTCGGGCGAATGGTTGGATGGAAAAGGAGGAATGCGCGAGGCATATTATTAGGGTACGGGAGGTACTTAGGTGCGCGACTCACATGGAATGCGGAAAGCCTCGCCTGAGCAACCACTAAGGACTTAACCTTGAACCATTGATCTGGGCCTTAACCGTACAACCACATGTCTAGACTGGGATAGACTTGGCCAACTAATTAGCAATGCTTTGATTCGGTTTTATTTTGGTTGGGAATGGCGCAAGAGGGGGCCCGTAACGGTAACCCCTTAGCGAGCATAACCGAGTCAAAACAGAACTTTGTAAAGGCCTTGTCACGTACTCTAGAATACTTACCTAAGGTAGTGAGCGGTGGCATAGATATATGCCGAACAAACTAGAGAATTCGTGTCTTGTGGGTCAAGCTGTACAACCTCTGCAGAGTGTAAAACTATTCGAATAGACGTGTCCCCGGTTATGGACATGCCCGGTGATTTCACGCAAGGGGTAGACTTTTGTCGAAAATGTTGGAATGGGTTGGTCGAATCTTGTAGATGGTTGTTGGTTGGGAAGTGAACAGGGTATTCACTAGTTGTTTCAAAGAAAATTGTTTACTTATGTATTAACCTTTTAAATTGTGCCTTCCAATCTACTTACCGTATTTAAGGTCAAATACTACTTTCTGCAAAATAACCATAAAGCTGTCCTTGTCCAACCTTGCATAAATACTATTTGCATACATTTCCCTATGACTTGCTGAGTACATTCAAAGTACTCACAGCTTTATGCCCTCTGGTTAATCAGTCGCTGAAGAAGAACCTGGAAGCACCGAGTTCTACGAGGAAGACTACTTCGAAGACTATGCGATTAGGTCGCGTTCTCCACTCGATTGCCTGTGGGCATGTCGGATGGCTTCCACGAGTTTGTTTATTTTCCGCCGCAGGTTTACTCTGTTATCTTTAGCCCTGGGTGGCACCCTTTGTAAAAATTGACCATAAGGTCCTTTTTGCTATTAAATATTACTTTGCCTGCTTCATCTGTAGTTTGGTGTACGGTTTTGATTACACCAATGTTATGACTGTGTGCACTAGCTACTGATCCAGGGAATAGTGCAAATATACACAGAGGGTCCTGGATCCGGAGATCCGGGGTCCCGACAATTCCCTCCCATGCATGCCGTTCTTGTAAGGGGGTACCTAAAACACAAACATAAGCAAGAGTGAATCCAAAGACTCAGCAAAGTACAAATAATAAGACATTACAATACACAATTATAACATCAACATCCATCCCCAAATCTTTACAATAAAACAAATCACATGTTATGCAATGCAAATACGCAATGCATCTTTTCCTTTTTCTCTTTGCATTTACCGGCAATGTGGAGTATGCAACCGTCGATGCATACCCATGTCTGTGCCTTCTAGCACAGGGACCATAAGCCTACACTCCACAAGTGTGGGGACCACAAGCCCACACTTCATAAGTGTGGGGACCACAAGCCCGTCATATACATGACGGGGGCCTCAAATCAATGCTTGGTCACCAAGTGACCAAGCCTCAAAGATGATAACATGATGCACATGAACAATTATTTTATCCATCATAACCAAGTATTAGCAGCAACATCATGCACGGAAAAAACTTACTCATACTTCTAGCATTCATGATTATTGACATACATATCATTCTAGCATCCATGAATATTGAATGTATACATAATACTTGCAAACAAGAACAATCTCTTCTAAGTAATCCATTACTAACTGTACTTGCCTCAACCGTGCGAAGATGGAGGACGCGAAGAGGACGCTACCCCTGGTACCAAACCCCCACCTAAATTAATTTAACAAGTACTCTAAGATAGCAATTCTGGACAAAAACAAAGCTAGAAGCAAATACGAATTCGCTACACTCTCCAGCGCAATCCCAACTCTAAAATCCTAAACATCAGTCTGTCCCCTCAACAGACTGTCCTCTTCAAAAATCCACAACTTTTCGTACAGAGATCCAAATGTGGCGTTCTTAGACTTTCTGGAAATCTTATGAAATTCCCCACCTAAACCTAGTTGGTAATATTTCCAGTTTCGGCCATATTCTACCCTTACCAAACTGATTAAAAGAACCTCTAAACCTCGTCAGGAGTTCTGGATAGCGACACTAAATATAACGCAACTTTCAGTACACAAGGCCAAATTTTATGTTCTTTAGCTTTCTAGAAATCTTAACAAAATACCTATGACTTTTGTTATAGTGAGATCTTCCAAATAATCCATTAACTATTTGCTATTGACCGATTAATATTAATTGTCAGAATTATGACAGAACTATGGAACAACAGCGCTACGAAATTCATATCTCCTAGTCCGCTCATCCAAACGACGTGATCCAATACTCTACGAAAAGCTAGCGACGTCGCCCACAACTCTCTAGGAGGCGTCCAGGACAGAATCTGCAATTAACTTCCACAAAACCGTTGGTCAACACTGACTGCACTAAATAGATCTAATACTGACATCGCCTAATTACATGATTTCACTACTAATCGAATGGGGATCGAGATTACCCTTGTAGAACCACTGAAGAACGACGAAATCACCTCGTGATCCCTCTCCCCTCCCTTCTTCCCCTTCCTTCTTCTTCCTTCTTCTTGGTTGACAGCAATGGGAAAGCACCACCAAGAGGGAGCGGAATAGCAATGGAGTGTAAGGGGGAGGGTACTGTAGCAGGGCACTGTAGTGGCGGCAGCTACTATAGATACAGTGTGGGTTAGGGTTTTCCCCTTCCTTTTATTGGTGGCCGGCCCCTCATGGGCCTCCTAGGCCAAGGCCTGAGGCCCAGGTTGCCGAAGAACTGCAGAAACCTCCTTTTTCTTATGTCTAAGTTCTCTTTTGAATGCTTTTTTTCTTAGAATAAATCAGAGTATTACATTCTACCCCCTTAGCAGGATTCGACTCCGAATCTATGCAAAAGAAAATTGCGATTAGAATCTAACAACAGTAGAACAAGTACCCGAGGTGAACAAATTTGGATACTGCTCGCATGCGATACTCCAGTTCCCATGTCGATTCTCACTCATACTGATGCGACCATGGCACCTCGACGGATATCAACGTATTATGCCTCAATGCTCGTTCCGACCTCTCCAGTATACGTACCGGACAAGACTCGGGCGTGAGATCTTACTCGCTGATCAACGGCTCTAACAAAACCTCAAAACTCCAGATCTCCCAGGTACTCATTCAGCACTAGAACGTACCAGACATTGCGTACTCTACATATGGACTCCAAGGCGGTCCTAGCTATACACCATCTTCCAAAATTCCCTGCAACTATCGAAAACAACCAATGTACTTTAGGCCAACTTCCCCTCGGCTACCAAAACACACAACATGCACAAAACACACAGAACTCTCGTCCCACTTCTCAATTGATCTCTTCGTCTAACAAGGAGCACCTCCTTTAACCAGGAATGCACAATAGAACTCGTTTTTAAACAATAGTTTTACAATGAGAACCCAACTAAAAAATAAAGAGTTCTCAACAAAACCGCGCATTACCAACTCCCGACCAAAAGGGACAAATCCAAAATCGAAGATTCATCACAAAAACTTTTCCACTTTCTAATTAGGCAGGTTGCAAATAAACACCACGTACGCCGAAAGAGAAGTCGATCGAATGTCTAAATCAAACACTTCTTTTGTTTTCCTGAACCAGAAAGAACCATCATGCCAACTCAAATTGCAAATGGCCTTTGTCACAAACACACAGCTCAAACAAGAATCAAGAGAGCGTTTCATTACCCGAGGAAACATTCTTTTCTCAATTTCTCTTTTAGGAATAAAACTTCTCCAAACTTATGGAATTCCAATCATCACATAACACACTAACTTATTTCTCTTAAATTGGTAACCCCAACACCATACTCAAACTGAAGTACATCATCCACAGCTCTGTAGACATGCTCTATTGACTCCACAAAACATACTCTAGCCAACTCCTCTATCGACGGAATTACTTTGACAGATGACTCCCAATGCATCTCAAAATAGATTTCACACGCAATCACATCACTTCAATCCTTTAAGAATAAACAACTCGGAATTCACATCACACTCTCATGTACTACATCAGAAGGGTGCTATCAATGATCATCTCACTGTTCGGAATCCACCCTTATTCTACTTCCTCTACACATAATCATTGGGCGACTAAAGTCCTAGCATAAAAAAATGTGAAGCCTAAATTTAATCCCCAAGACTCCACAATGAACTTCTGGTGTAAATGATAGGTAAATCCTCAGATTCGATGACTAAAATTCCCACAATCTAACCATACTCCATCATTAATGTCAATAGATAAATATATTCTTGACCAAATTATCCTTTGAAAGATTCTAACTACAAGAGAGTTACTCATTGAAACCAAGTCATACTTGACAATAACTCTACATTCCCTACTATCCTAATAATTGTCATAATGATTAGGTTTCTTCACGATTCTACTCCAATTAAACTACACCGTCAAAAATCACCAACACAATCTTGCAAATGACACAATTGCAACACTCTAATAAATTGATCAATATTTTCATACTTCGATAATTCTAATGTTTCACCCAATATGAACAAAAGATCTTGGACCACAAATCATTGTAGGTTCTACTAGTTGCATCAATGCAATCAGTTTAGCTCCAAAGAACGACATTCTATTTAAATCAAATCCTCTCAAAGGAGTATTCCAGGGAATCATTTTATCACCCAATACGTCTCAAACAACTTCACACCGCAAGTTTCACAAATTCATTCACTTGATCACCACCAACCAGTTGCCACTAAACACTCTATGAGGTTTTGTAAAACAAATCGATTATTCCTTTCTCAAAAGAAGAGGCAAATAAGAAAAATCTTCAGCACAAAGGAAGCGTTTACCACTCGCAGTACACAAGACCAAGAGAGATGGTCAAATAGTAATGATCTCAGAAGGTAAAAGATGACACCATAGTTAAGGGCACAAGTCCCACAAGAAGAGAATACCAATCCTCAATCAATAAGAATAAAACATTACGTTTGAATTTTGAGAAACTCTTATGCAGCCAAACAACCAAGTTAAGCATGCTTCAATAAGCTGTAAGCTACAAAACTTGAGTCCCACCTCAAATACTTCTACTATACTCTTTCTTTTAACAAAGAAAACAATTTCTTTGATTATAACTTCACTTTGCCATCTCAAACAAAATAGTCTTTAAGATCAAATCAAATGAATCACTCAAGAACCAAATATAACTTTCAAATACGTCGCTTTGCTCAACAATTTCTGCTGCTACAAAAATTGCAACTCCAAAAGATCATGAATGCAAAACTCTAACCTTTTTCATTTAACTGATATTACAAATGGCGATTAAATTACTTTCTTTCTAAAAGAATCATCACCACTCCCACAAGTCACAATCCCTTGCAGACTATCTTACTAACATCAAGAATAATTCGCTCTTAACACGAATCGCCAGCGTCTACTCTTCCATTATAAAGCTCCCAAGGACTCACCAAATTGTTACATACCAGTTTATCATCTCCTCCTCAAATTGAGAGTATACCAAAATTTTACAACCTCACTATAACAACCACTTATTTTAGAGGGAATCTACTACACAATTTAAAAGGTTATACCAAAACCCTTTCATCATGGACATGCTATCATCCGACTATTCTACAATCATGTAAGCATAAGCCACCTATTAAATCACGTCAGTTCAACTCAAATAGATGCTCAACACCAAGGTCAACACACAACAGTTGCACCCCAACTAGTGTTGCTATCAATTGGCTTCATTATGAAGTCAAGTTGTTACCTACTTTCCTTTGCGAATCACACAAATATTTATAAACACATACTCAACTGTTCCTTCTCATGTTTAGATTTCGGCAAAATCGCACTAAAACTTCAAGAATCGAAACCTTTTGTACATAATTCCAATAATTAATCATACTAAGGAATTTGTAAATCTAGTATTTCCTCCAGTTTTCTCTTTCCACACATTTAAATTAATCCATTGGGACCAAAGAATCCAACAAGTTTAGCAACCTAAACAATTTTAATGACTAGACTAGTTCATCAATGTTCCATACTTCTTAAGAACTCTTTTGACTCCAATTAGGTATGGACATACTCTTAGTCACTACTCATAATTACAATTCATCAGGAACTAGTAGAAGACGATATCAACTTAATCAATTTCACTTCCATGGTTACTAATTAATATTGATCATGCATCACACCAATGACTCAACTTGTTACCTATACCATATCAATTTATTTGATTACAATCTCTAACTTAACCATAACAAGACATCGCAAAAGGATTTTAACACCTTCCTTTAGAAAAGAGATGCATTAAACTTCAACACTCAGAATAATCTAAAAGAAATACATAGAGCCAAAGCTTTCTCATGTTAATGAACTTGCAACAGAAAACTTTCATTATCCAAAATATCAAACGAATAAATGAGTCATATTTTCCAATAAGAAAGATGGAACAACCATGAAAATATCAATCTCGCCAATTAAGAATGATCACGAGTAGCAAAAGCAACTCAACAGTCGAAAAACAATAATTGTTTCAGAGAATAATTAAAGAACTATTAAAACCCATCAATTACAATGAACCACTAACCCAAGAAAAATTCATCAACCACCACTGGACAAGAATTGACCAATTTCAAAATCAAGGAAAAGAACAACTTTTCTAAAGAAACTCACGCTCAACACCTGTAACTATGGTACTCGGGGTAACTACTCCCATATTCCTATACCACGAATGGTGGTGTAACCTGGCAAAGCCTAGGGCCACAACCACGACCTCAACCTCTCAACATCTACTATCATCACACATAACCAATATAATCATTTATGAGTATACAAGATCATCGCGTAACAATCATAGAATAAATTCATAGGTGTAGAAGATCATATCATATCATAGATTAACAGTGCAACATAACGGAAACGAAAATGTATTCCTTGACCCATCCCATCCTACTGTGCACCAGTGTGTCAAGTTTTAGGTTAATTAACCAATAACAAATTTTAGCAAATTAAGTTACCTAAGTTGTTAACTTATTCACCACGGGCCTAAAACCCGCTCTGATACCAACTGTAACACCCCAGCCCAGTATCAGCCTGGAATGCTACTAAAAATAACATAGTAACAAAATAAAACTAACTCAATAACATAGTAACAAAATAAAACTAAGTCTTTTTATTAAATTTCGGCAAAATCTCCTATGTATAAGTGACCATACCGGAGGTTCTAACAGATTAATATAATATCATTCAATAATCCAAACATCCAATTTAAACGAATCATAAAGACATCCATATTATACTAATCAACTAAAGCATAAATAAAAGGCATCCATAATATGCTAATCAACTCTATTACAATTTATCCAAAGCATAAGGTATAATCATAAAAAATCCTTTAAATAGTTTGCTCAATTATTAAGGCATGTTCTAAATTTAACCAACTATAAAAGGTTCGTGGCAGTGTGTATCCAAACTTATGACTATTCCCTTTCATGCATGCCGTTCTTGTGAGGGGGTACCTAAAAACACAAACATCAGCAAGAGTGAGTCCAAAGACACAACAAAATACAAATAATAAGACATTATAATACACAATTATAACATCAACATCTATCCCCAAATCTTTACAATAAAACAAATTAGATGCTTATGCAATGCAAATGCACAATGCATCTTTTCCTTTTTCTCTTTGCATTTAGTGGTAATGCGGAGTATGCAACCATCGATGCATACCCATACCAGTGCCTTCTAGCACAAGGACCATAAGCCCACACTTCGCAAGTGTGGGGACCACAAGCCCACACTCCACAAGTGTGGGGACCACAAGCCCGTCATATACATGACGGGAACCTCAAATCAATACTTGGTCACCAAGTGACCAAGCCTCAAATATGATAACATGATGCACATGAACAATTCTTTTATCCATCATAACCAAGTATTAGCAGCAACATCATGCATGAATAAAAACTTACTCATACTTCTAGCATTCATGATCATTGACATACATATCATTCTAGCATCCATGAATATCTAATGTATACATGATACTTGAAAACAAGAACAATCACTTCTGAGTAATCCATCAAATATAAATTCGCTACATTCTCTAGCGCAATCCCAACTCCAAAATCCTAAACATCAGTGTGTCCCCTCAACAAATAGTCCCCTTCAAAAATCCATAACTTTTCGTACAGAGATCCAAATGTGGTGTTCTTAGACTTTCTGGAAAGCTTATCAAATTCCGCACCTAAACCTAGTTGGTGAGATTTCCAGTTTCGGCCATATTCTACCCTTACCAAACTGATTAAAAGAACCTCTAAACCTCGTCAGGAGTTCTGGACAGTGACACTAAATATAACGCAACTTTCAGTACACAAGGTCAAATTTTTATGTTCTTTAGCTTTATAGAAATATTAACAAAATATCTACAACTTTCATTATAGTGAGATCTTCCAAATAATCCATTAACTATTTGCTATTGACCGATTAATATTAACTGTCAGAATTATGACAGAACTATAGAACAACAGCGCTACGAAATTCATATCTCCTAGTCCGCTCATCCAAACGATGGGATCCAATACTCTACGGAAAGCTAGCGATGTTGCCCACAACTCTCTAGGAGGCGTCTAGGACAGAATCCGCAATTAACTTCCTCAAAACCGTCGGCCAACACTGACTGCACTAAACAGAACTAATAACAACATCACCTAATTACATGATTTCACTACTAATCGAATGGGGATCAAGATTACCCTTGTAGAACCGCTGAAGAATGATGAAATCACCTCGTGATCCCTCTCCCCTCCCTTCTTCCCCTTCCTTCTTCTTCCTTCTTCTTGGCCGACAGCAATGGGAGAGCACCACCAAGAGGGAGGGGAAGAGCAATGGAGTGCAAGGGGAGGGTACTATAGCAGGGCACTGTAGCGGCAGCGTCTACTGTAGATACAGTGAGGGTTAGGGTTTTCCCCCTCCTTTTATTGGTGGTCGGCCCCTCATGGGCCTCCTAGGCCAAGGCCCGAGGCCTAGGTTGCCGAAGAACTACAGAAACCCCCTTTTTCTTATGTCCAATTTCTCTTTTGAATGCTTTCTTTCTTAGAATAAATCGGAGTATTACACCTTTGGTCAAGACCGCCCCTTGGGACACGACCACCCCTTTGGTTAAGACCACCCCTTGGGTCACGACCACCACCTTGGTCACGACCTCTCCTTTGGTTGACCACCCTCCCAAGTTTTGACTGGTCCCACCTGTCAGTCCTGCTCACCTTCTTCTTCCTCTCATCACGTCACTTCTGACGCAAAGGTTCGTGCGCATTAAATGCTGTTGTGTCGCATTAAATGTGTCCTTCTGCAGTACCTGCTTTCCCCTCTTGTCTCCTCCCCTACTCGCCCCTATCTTCTCCTTCACCTACCCTTGACCTCGTGTGCTTCTGAGTTTCCTAGCAGCTCTTCCAATCTCCCCTGGCTATAAAAGCCTGAGCAGCCCTCTTTTATCTCCCTTTTTCCTCACCCAGCACTCAACTCTCTCTTGCTCTCACCCAGTTTCACCGTGCATAAAGCTTCACCAGTATCCGTTGAAGCCACGTCGTCTTCATCAACCTCACTGTCGAAGAGTTCGCCAGAGCGCCCGCGCTGGTCATCCTCCTCCTGTCATCTCCGGTCTCTCTCTCTCTCTCTATCTGGGTGAGTTTCTCCGTGCCCTGTCCTCCTTTTTTCTCTCTCCCAACCACGTTGCGTAGTTGTATCTTTCTCACAACCACATTGCGCAGTCGTATCCTCTTTGTATCCCTTTCTGTATTCTCGTACGACCACATTGAGTAGTCGTATCTTTCGTTGGACCTCAAGACCTCCTCCCTTGACCTCCTCAGGATCTCCTCCTCAGGACCTCCACCCTCTTAGTTGGACATCCTCCCGAGAGCCCATTTCTAGTTCTTCTGTTCCTGTGCTTTTCTTTTAGTTCTAGTTTGGTAGTTTTTGGTTTTTATTTGAATTCGTTGTATTTATTTGGCTCTTTTCGCACGTGTAGATTCTGGCTTCTCTGAAGAGTTCTTGAACCCGATGACCTCTACCGAAGAACCTCAGCTCTTCAACGAAGGTAAGTCATAGACCTTTGACCATGTCGTTCTCAGTTTGCAAAATTATATTGTTTTATACCAACATGCATGGCTTTTTGTATAAAAATGGTTTGGGAATTAGTTAAACACCTACTCGTCAGTATGACTCCTTGAATACTTGTGTTCGACATGTTGACATGTACCTTTGGACACCATAGGTGGGTAATCTTAGTTGGACATTCTTATTGTGATAACTAGCAAGGGTGCGTATATTGCTTAGACCTGCTTTAGTTATGCATTGTCTCTTGATCACTTGTTTTAATGATGATAAATTTGACTAAGAGATTATGGAATTGTGGTATGTGTTGCCTTGGCATGTGTTTCCCTGACACGCATTGCCCTGGCAAGTGTTGCCGCTAATAAAATTTGTTGCGCCATGACTAGGGTGGTCATTTGGCTAGGTTGAACCCAAAGTGTTTTATACTCGGGCGAGCGATCGTGCAGTAAAAGGAGTGCATGAAGCACATTGGGATGTGGATGTCTCGCCTGAGTAGTCCCTAAGGACTTAACCTTGTAAGCCTTTGATCCGGGCCATACCGCGCAACCACAAGACCATTATGGGGTGGTCCTGGCCAATTAATTGGCAATACTTTGATTCGGTTCCGTTTTGATGGAAGTGTATAAGACATGGGATGGACACGCACACTTGGCGCAAGAGGGGGCCAGGAAGGTGAAACCTTAGCGAGTGGAACCGAGTCAAAACAGAACCTTGTAAAGGCCTTGTCACGTGCTCTAGCCTGCTTACCTAAGATAGTGAGCAAGGGCATCGACGGGTGCCAAACAAACTAGAGAGGTTGTGTCTTGTAGGTAAAGCTGTACAACCTCTATAAAGTATAAATCTATTCGAATAGCCGTGTCCCCGGTTATGGATAAGCCTAGTGATTTCGCTCAAGGGGTAGACTGTAACACCCCAGTCCAACAAGGGCCTGGAATGCTACTAAACTAACATGTTAACAAAATTAAAACAGAAGACAAAATTCTAAATTTTGGCAGAACCTCCCCTGTATAGTTAACTATACCGGAGGTTCCAACATTCATAAATGTCAAGACAAAATAAGAATCAACCATTATCAGAACCATCACAGGAGTATAACTTGAACTCAAGCAATTATATCAAAAGGATGAACTAAGTTCACACGCAGTACTTATCAATCTTAACGGAGAAGGGTTATCAACCACAGTCAACATTATTTATTACAGTTCATCATTAATGAATGATTAAATCGAACTAAAATGTAATCCTGGACTTGATTAAGGTGAAGTGAATGAGTAGCGCGTGTCTACTCCCTCCCAATGGAACCAACCTCAAAGATCACCTAAAAGAAACAAACAACGCAAGAGTGAGTCCGAGACTCAAAGAAGTACGATAAATAATTAATACATAACAACCATGATCATGATAACACCATTGAAGAATATGAAATAAGCACAGGACGAACATTTGAATGAATGGAATGAATGATTTGGATGAAATGAAGGGACTACACACATGCATATACCGGTATTGCTGGTGACACATCCGTCGGTGTTCACCTAAGCCCGCATTTAACAAAATGCGGGGATCCAAGCCCCGTATGAAAAACGTTTCATACGGGTGTACCAAACTGCCTACATTGGAATGGTGGGTCTTACGTGCCCATACTAGAATTGATGGGTCTTATATATTGATCCACTCCCGTGGATGAAACATGAATCGTGGATGCATGGTATGACATATGAATATTGAAAAGACATGCTCTCTAATCATGGAGGTAACACATATGGATTGAATACGAACATTTAAATATTAACATGGATCTTAGAAACACAATACCAACAACAGGCATTCAACATTTTATAATCATAGGAATATTAAAGTACTTGCCTCAACCGTGAGACGGAAGACAACGACGGAAACCTCTAGCCCCGGGGGTCACCACCACCTGGCAACCGTGAATTATACTAAAAATCAACCAAACTTGCACAACATTGCATTGGAACAAAATGAGAGCAATTGTTCCTAAACGAAACCCGAACATTAACAGATATACTCCCAAAATCCAAATCTGTCCAAATAGACATCTATTAAATAAAAATCCATAACTTTTGAGTCAAAATTCCAAAAGTCATGAATCCAATTTTAATGGAATCTACATAATCTTAGCTACAACTTCTCAGGTGACCAAAAGGTCAAAATACCACATCTAATGCTTTGTTTTTAATCCCGAAGACCATTCTGTCATCCTCGGTATCTTTGACTTGGGAAAATCATAACTTTTGTTTGGCACAGCCAAACTCATTGTTCTAAGACTCTCTGGAAACTACAAAAACCATCTATCTCAATAAAATTATAAAAAAAAATATTCCCACTATGCAACAATGGTTTCAAACAGCCAACCTTTCACCTCTGTCCACAATAGAAGGACAGATTACAGTAATAATTTTAAAAATTCATAACTTTTGATCTATCCGTCCAAAATTTATGAACTTTACCTTCCTGGAATCAGCATAAAGTTATCTAAATATTTCATGGAGATCATCGGACCAAATTCGGCCATCTCCAAACTCTAATGTACAGAACTACGACCGCAGCACAAATCCTGAGGCTGAATTAGCACCCAGTCTTGCAAAATTCGTAACTAATTCATCCTTTATCCAATAATTATGATTTAATACTTTCTAGAAAGCTAACGAAATTACCCATCTATCTCCAGGAGACCTTAAACACTTAATCTGCTTGGAACTAACCCAATCTCACGAATCAACAGAACTGCAGTACTACCGATCTACGACAGCAGGATACTACAATGATTAATCGGTAGCAAAACACATCTATAGAACCGAACTAGTTATTGAGAATCACAATCTTACCCACGAAATCCCCCGCTGGACCACGTTGTAGTCCTCGTGAAGATCACCCCCACCTTCTTCTTCTTCCTCTCCCTCCTCCTCTCTTCTTCCCTCTCCTTCCTCTTCCTTATGGCCAGCCAATCTGCAGGGGAAGCACCAGAGGAGAGGGGAGCGCTACAGTAGCGCCATGCTACAGTGACGGTGGCGCTATAGTACCGTGCTACAGTAATTAGGGTGCTAGGGTTTAGTTCCCCCCACATGGGCCCAAAGAGCTATGGGCCAAAGGCCCGAGTTCTAAAACTCCTCCAAAATTCTGAATTTTTCTTTTTCTAATTACTTTTAATTTTAGAACTAGTCACTTATATGTTTTATATTTGAACGGGATATTACATAGACTTTCTCAAAAAAAATGTTGGTCTTGGTTGGTTCCGAGTGGTTTGGGCAGTGACCAGGATGGTCACGAGTGGTCCGAAAAGTGAACAGGGTGTTCACGAGTTGTTTTCAAAGAAACTTGGTTACTTATGTATTAATCTTTCTGTGGATATCATGGGGATATGCTCATGATCCTAGGATGCTGTTATAGTTGGCAATGTCGTTAAAGGTTTATCGAAACACGCGTTTTCGTCAAAGTGTGGAATTTGTCGAGTCAAGTGCGATCATCAAGCATTCATATGCGCGGTCGACCGGCCATTGAATGGCGGTCTAACCGATTTCTTGCTGATCATCGGCCAAAAGTGGCGATGAGTGTTGGGTTAGGTCAAGTTCATGGTTTTCATGGCATTTGTGTTGCATGATGCATGTTTTGACTAACGTGGGTTAGGTTGTGAAGAACTTGTTCCCAGAATCGATTTCTTTGTCTATTGTTGTGCAGGTTGCTTGGAGGTCAATGACGGTCAACGGCGAGGATGATCGGGACTAAGCTTGGAGAGCTGAGGTCCAGAACGATCGGGGATGCCGGGTAAAGTCAATGGAGTCAAGCATGGCGCAAGAGGGACAAAGATGACCGAACGGGCAGTTCGGTGTGACGGGTTGGATCAAGCGGCGTAGGGGTCGGTGTAAGTGCCATGGTAGTTTCATTAGGAGCTGGATGGGAGAGACTTGCCAACATGATAAGAGCCACTGGATCAACCTACACGTGGCGAAGCATGGAAGTGCTTCACGCAGTTTGGACTCGGTCTTCGAAAAAGATCGAGAAGGGGTATTTTGGTAATTTTACCAAATACCGCCTTGGTGACCTTTTGCTAACCCACGGCGCAAGACGGTGCGTGGAGAAGCAGATTAGGTCAAGAGGAGATAAAGACGACACTTTAAAATACGTACGTGTGTGACCCATTTGTGTGTGGGCCTTAACGGGAGCCTATTAGGGTTCAATCTTCTAGAAACTCTAAGCCTCCACTATAAATAGAGAAGGGAGGTGGCTGCACCCCCTTCAACCCTTTCATTATTGAAAACCCTAGTTTTGCTTTTGTGCTTAGGGAGAAGATAGTTGGAGGTTAGGGTTCTAGAGAGTTGGATTTGATTTTGTGCTCATGTATTGAGTCTTTGTCCTCCATTGATGGAGTGGCTGTAAACCAATACCATATCAAATCAATCCAAGAAAAGTTTCTCAAAGATGTGTCTCTTTGCTTTCCTTCTCTCTATTTGGTGATTTTGAGTCTTTCTTTGATCCATGAGTTTTTGCATGGTTTCTTGCCTTGATCTAACTTGCTGTGACATATGGGAACCCATCTAGGATCATCTTGATCATCAATCACCCACGAGCAAGTCTCTAGATCATATTTCATTTTTGACTCGTTTTGGAGACACCTTCGTTCAAACTGAAAAATATAGGAACTTTGGCATGGATCGTGGACACATCTAAATCTCATTATAAGAAACAATTAAAGGTAAGAAACAATTAAACATGATTGTGGACACATCTAAATCTCCTTATAAGAAGCAAGGGTTAGGATACAACTCTGCCCAGGACAAATCCAAGCCTAATGTCATTTAGGTCTTGGAAAAATGGCTTAGTTGAATTCACAACCCAACCTGTAAAAATAATTTTCAAATCTGCAGGTTTTGTCCAACCTTCTTTTGAGCCAAAAGGTGCTTCTCCCAGTGACACTAAATACCATTGCACCTATTGCAAGAAGAGTGGACATTTGGTTGAGTTCTGTTGGCGTAGGTTGAAAAATGCTAAGAAAAATCTGCTAGAATTTCATCTCATCAACCTAGAGCTCTTATGAGACATGGTCATTTAGAAAGGAAGAAATCTGGACTAGGATTTGTTTCACATGCTCATCATCATAATGTTCTTAGATAGGATGCTTCTTATATTTGTGTAACTATTGCTCATAACAGAACTTCAAATAAAATCAAGAATATCACTTATGCTTTGCATACTACTCGCAGACGTGTGTCTCAGTACTGGATTCCCAAGTCGCTTTTAACTAACCCCAGTATTGAGACACATCGAACTTTTGTGCCTTGATTTTCAGGATCGCCACGGAAGGAGGAAGAACACGTGGCTCGTCGACTCTGGCTGTTCACGCCACATGACCGGAGACTCAAGATGGTTCACTTTCTTCACGCAGTCGACGGTGATGACTTCATCACCTTTGGAGATGATACACAAGGGTGAATTGAAGGAACGAGATCAATCAAGGTGAATGACAGATTCATCTTGAAGGATGTCGCCCTTGTGGACAAGCTAAGGTACAATTTGCTTTCTGTCTCGCAGCTTCTTGATGATGGCTACGAAACTTGTTTTAAGAAAAATGCCTGTCGTGTGCTTGATTCTGCTGGTGAGCTTGTTTTTGGGATTTCTAGAGTTGGTAGAATCTTTGGAGCTGATTTTTCTGAATCTCTTGCCGGATCTCCTAAGTGTTTAATTGCATCTTCTTCTGATGTCTGGCTTTGGCACCGACGTTTGGGGCACATTGGTTTTAATCATCTGACACGAGTTAGCGGTCTTGATTTCATGAGAGGTTTGCCTAAACTCAAAGCTGTCAAGGATGCTGTATGTGTGCCCTGTAGGCATGGCAAGCAAGTTGCCGCCTCACACCCTTCATTGACTGTGGTCATGACTGACGGACCAAGTCAGTTGCTTCATATGGATATTGTTGGTCCTGCTAGGATTCGGTCAGTCGGTGGCAAATGGTACATTCTTGTCATAGTCGATAATTTTTCAAGATACTCTTGGGTGTTCTTTCTTGCTTCGAATGATGAGGCTTTTGATCATTATCATGATCTTGTTCTTCGTTTAGCTTCTGAACTTGCTGGTGCCTTGAGAGCGATCCGTAGTGACAATGGCACGGAGTTCAAGAATGCTTCTTTTGCCTCTTTTTGTGCTGAGCGCGGTATTGAGCATCAGTTCTCTTCTCCACATGTCCCTCAACAAAATAGCGTTGTGGAAAGGAAGAACAGAACCTTAGTCGAGATGGCTAGGACGATGCTAGATGAGTATAGCATACCGAGGAGGTTTTGGGCCGAAGCTATTGCTACAGCTTGCCATATTTCAAACCGTGTCTTCTTGAGACCGTCCTTGGGCAAGACTTCTTATGAGCTTCGATTTGGTAGAAAATCCTCTGTCTCTCACTTTCGAGTCTTTGGATCAAAGTGTTTTATTCTCAAGACAGGAAACCTAGATAAATTTGAATGAAGGACTTGTGATTGTTTATTTCTAGGTTATCCTGCTCATTTGAGGGGTTTTCGAGACTTTAATGTTGAAACTAACATTGTCTAGGAGACATGCAATGTTACTTTTGATGAGACTAGCCCTAGAGCTAGATCCGATGTTTCAGGTGACATACAGGTGACAGAGAGCATTTTTGTTGAAGAAGATGAGGGTGATTTCGATATTGCTCCTTCACCTGCTGCTGATGTTCCCGTCCAAGCTTCAGAACCTGCTACAACTGCTTCACCTCCAATTGAGGCTCCTACTGCTTCTTCTTCATCAGCAGTACCTACGGAGGTTGAGGAGATGCTATCTCCCCCAGGTGCTCCACTGCACATTCAGAAGCAACACCCTCCAGATCAGATGATTGGTAATCTTCATGAGCGAGTCACTCGCTCCAGGTATCATGATCCGAGTCTCTTCTCTTATTATGCATTTGTAGCTTCTTTTGAACCCCACGATATATCATATGCTTTATCTGATTCTAGCTGGGTCAATGCCATGCATGAGGAGTTAGAGAATTTTGAGAGAAACAAGGCCTGGAACCTAGTAGAGCCTCCTAGTGGTCATAATGTGATAGGAACCCATTGGGTGTTCAAAAATAAACAAAATGAGGATGGTTCTGTGGTTAAAAACAAGGCTAGGTTGGTAACTTAGGGTTTTAGACAAGTTGAGGGGTTAGATTTTGATGAGACCTTCGCTCCTCTTGCTAGACTAGAAGCCATTCACATTCTGCTTGCATTTGCTGCATCTAAAGGTTTTAAGTTGCATTAAATGGATGTTAAGAGTGCCTTTCTGAATGGTTTTATAGAGGAGAAAGTGTATGTTAGGCAACCCCCTAGCTTTGAGAATCCCAAGCACCCTGATCGTGTTTTCAAGTTATCCAAAGCCTTGTATGGTCTTAAGCAAGCCCCTAGAGCCTGGTATTATAGACTTAAGACCTTCTTGCTTAAGAATGGTTTTGAAATGGGAAAGATAGATAAGACTCTTTTCATTCTTAGGCATGGCAATGACTTCCTGCTTTTCAGATTTATGCAGATGATATTATCTTTGATGGTTCTTCTCATGCTCTTGTTTCCAGTTTTTCTGAGACCATGTCTAGGGAATTTGAGATGAGTATGATGGGAGAGCTCAACTGCTTTCTAGGACTTCAAATCAAGCAATGCAAGGAAAGGATCTTCATCCATCAAATGAAGTACAGCAAAGATCTGCTCAAGTGCTTCGAGATGGGTGACTGCAAGCCGATCGCCACTCCTATGGCGACTTCGACTACTTTGGATTCAGATGAGGAAGGAGAAGCCGTGGATCAATGCGAGTACCGCAGCATGATCGGCTCCCTTCTGTACTTGACGGCCTCAAGACCGGACATCCACTTCGCGGCCTACCTCTGTGCTAGGTTTCAGGCGTCTCCGAGGACTTCACATCGCCAATCCGTTAAGCGCATCTTTAGATATTTATACTCTACTCTCCAGTGTGGCATTTGGTTTTCCTGCTCTTCTTCGCTGTCCATTCGGGGGTTTTCTGATTCTGATTTTGCGGGCTGTTGGCTAGATAGGAAGAGTACCTCTAGTATTTCTTAGGCACTTCTCTTATCTCTTGGTCGTCTAGGAAGCAGTCTTCTGTTGCACAATCCTTCTTTGAAGTTGAATATGTAGTCTAGCCGCTAGTTCTTTGTAGTCGATTTTGTGAATGGTGTCCACTCTTAAGGACTTTGGGTTAAACTTTGCTAGTGTTCCTCTTTTCTGTGATAACACTTCTGCTATTAACATTGCTAAGAACCCAGTGCAACACTCTAGGACCAAGCACATAGACATTCGCTATCACTTCCTTAGAGACCATGTTGAGAAGGGTGATATTGTACTGCATTTTGTGGAATCCGAGGCTCAGTTAGCTGATATCCTCACCAAGACTTTAGACCCAACAAGGTTTGCCACCTTGAGGAGCGAGTTAGGGGTAATTTATCCCTATGCGTTGGTTTGAGGGGGAGTTGGATCTTTTCTGATCTTACCTTGTTCATCTGATCTTTTCTTGATCTTCTTTTGAACTTTTTGATCATTTTTTATCTTTTTAGGCTTCTTGAGTTTTTCTCGCATCTCATTGTATCATATTACATTCATATGAAAAATCCAAAAAGATGCATTGTAATATAAGCTTTTCTGCTTATCTTTTAAAATTGATGAAGCTTTGCTTATTACCCTTTGGAGCTTTAGTATTTCAATTCTTACTCAATACCATGTCTAGTTGTTTGACTTGTTAGAATTATCATGCTTTCACATATGTAGCTAAGTCTTTGCTAAAATGAGCTAGAACTTTAAAACAACTTGAACTAAAAACTGCAATCTGTGGATGTTTTAGCTAATTGTGCAATTAGTGCTCCTTTTGTGACATTGGCCTTATCAAAATTGCTTTGTTAGCTCTTGAATCTAAAATTGATCATTACTTGAGCTTCTTGTTCTTCTGATAATCTAAAACTGCTCTTGTGCAAAATTAAAAATGAAAAATCAATTTCAAGATTGTCTTGTGCTTAAATTGTGCCAAACTACTCTCACGAGACTGCATGTCAAAGACATGAACTTGGACATAGTTTGATGATCCAGACGATCTCATGGGGACTGCTTGTCAAAACTGACAAGAACCTCAAGATTTGTCGCCCTAGTAGAAGCTTAGAAAGAGTTAGTGGATGACTCCTAGTACAGGATCTTCTTCACTAAGATATACCTATGATCAACTTTTGGTCGAAGCTTAGAAAGAGTTTGTGGATGACTCCTAGTCCAAGATCTTCTTCACTAAGTTAGGCCATTAGTCAACTTCAATATTCATTGTAAATGAAAATTTGTTGAAAAATGGGCGTTTGAGAAAATTTGAGCAAAATGATTCAATTTAGGACCTGTTTGTCTCTTAATGCGGTCTTTGTTAGCTTTTTGATCTCACATTGACATTTTGACATGGCCAGTATCATTTTAGGATCCCTGTTGATGAACTTGCTAAATTTGAAGTTTTGCTTAAATTGTTAAAATTCATTACTTTACATTGAGCCTTCTAGCTTAGCTTCGATATATATGTCTTAACATGATCTTGCTAGCGCTTTCAGGCTTGATAGGTCTTGTGCAATATTAGAAATGCTAGCTTGTTCTTTTGGGTAATCTCCAAAGCTTTTTGTACTCAAAAATTGAAAAATACAAAAATGAAGCCACTCCATTGCATTTCATGCATGCTCCTTCTTATACTTTTTTCTCATTCTGCATTTATCATCTCTGGACAAGAGGAAGGCGTGATTCCTTGATGACTCCATTGTCAAAGGGGGAGAAGATATATCAAAGTTGTATAAAGGGGAGAAGATATAAAAATGTTATAAAGGGGGAGCCTCTTGGAGAAAAATAGAAAATTTTGAGATTTTCTAAAATTTGAGGATCATAGTGAGGGGGAGTTTCTTATTTGTACTCTTATGGTCTTATTGCTACTTCTTGACTTGAATTGCAATTCTTGATCCTCAACGATGATCAAAGGTCATATCGAACAATTGTTCTTTCATATGGACCTTAAGTGAGATTTTGACTCTTTTATGGAAAATGAAGCTTTCTAGCTTTGTTTTGTCTTATCTCACTTGCCTATGCTATTCTGAAGCCAACTTGGTCATTTCCATTGCTTTCTCTTGCTTTTGGACCGAGTTGTGCCTTTGTGCGAAAATGCCGAGTTTTTTACTTTTCAAACCTCAAAATTTGCATTTGTTGGAAATTGCCAATGTGTTCATCACGGGGGAGATTGTGGATATCATGGGGATATGCTCATGATCTTAGGATGATGTTACAATTGGCAATGTCGTTAAAGGTTTGTCGAAACACACATATTCGTCAAAGTGTGGAATGCTGTTAGGTCAAGTCTTGATCGACCGGCGTTCAAGGCGCTGATCGGACCGGAGTTCAAGTCTTGATCGAGACGAGCTGCGGTCGGTGGCCATTGAATGGCGGTCTGACTGATTTCTTGTTGATCATCGGCCAAAAGTGGCGATTAGTGTTGGGTTAGGTGAAGTTCATGGTTTTCATAGCATATGTGTTGCATGATGCATGTTTTGACTAACGTGGGTCAGGTTGTGAAGAACTTGTTCCCGGAATCGATTTCTTTGTCTATTGTTGTGCAGGTTGTTTGGAGGTCAATGACGGTCAAACTAAAAAAGATAGGAACTTTGGCATGGATCTTTGCGATCTTTGATTGGAATAGGTTCCTAATATCCTTTAGAAGGTGTGTCGCAAGTTTCGTGGAGTTTGGTCGCATAGTTCAAAAGTTAGACCGATTTGAGTTTTTGTTTTCGGGCTGTTTTCACTGTTCTGCGTCAGGTGCGGTTAGACCACCCCTTCAATGCCGGTCAGACCAGGCTGCGGTCAAACCGTGGTTTACACACCGGTCAGACCGCCCGCCGGTCCGACTGCGCAATCAACACCGGTCTGACCGCCCCTCTAGGGTTTGAGCTCCGTGCTGGTCTTTTGCTTTGGGGGTTTTGGTTTGGATTCAATACAAGTCTTCCGCTGTACTTGTAGATTGATCTTCATAGCTTCCGTAGCTACTGAAGTGAAATTGGTGTTGAATCCATTCAAAGTGAAAAAGTGAGCGTGCTCCTATTCACCTCCCTCTAGTCGCCTTTTTCGGTCCAACACTTTCAACTTGTGCTTTGCAATCTACTTATTATATTTCCAGTCAATATTGCTTTCTGCAAAGTAACCATAAAGACATCCTTGTCAAGCCTTGCATGAATATTGTTTGCATACATTTCCCTACGGCTTGCTGAGTACATTCAAAGTACTCACGGCTTGTGCCCTCTGGTTAATCAGCAGATGAAGAAGACCTAGGGAGCTCCGCCCTCTTTGAAGAGGAGGTCTTTGAAGACCTTGCGTGCTAGGGACGTCCTCCACTCGATTGTATGTGGGCATGTCGAATGGCCTCCACGTGTGTTTTGTTTTTCTGCTGCGAGCTCTTTTGTTGTAAGCCTTGCGTGGCAACTCTGTAACAACCTTGACCACAAGGTCTTTTGCTTATATTAATGCTAATTTGTTTGCTTCTTCTTTGGTTTGTGGTATGGCTGTGATCACATCGTTGTTGAAATTGTACGGACTAGCTACTTATCTTGGGACTAGTCCGGAATGCACAATGGGTCCCGAGGATTACAAGACATACCAGTGGTGCAAGAATACCCGGATGTATTTCCTGAGGAATTACCTGGAATGCCACCAGATAGGGACATCATGTTCCTAATTTACTTAGTCCTAGGGACTGCTCCAATTTCAAAGAGACCCTACAGAATGCCTGCGAACGAGTTAGCAGAATTGAAGAAACAGATCGACGAATTACAGGACAAGGGTTACATTCAACCAAGTTCATCACCATGGGGAGCACTGGTACTGTTTGTCAAAAAGAAAGATAACATTATGAGGATGTGTGTGGATTATAGATCACTCAATGAAGTCATAATAAAAAACAAGTATTCGTTACCCAAGATCGACGACCACTTTGATTAGTTGAAAGGAGCGAGTGTTTTCTCCTAGATTGATTTAATATCCGGTTATCATTAGTTGAAGATCAGACCAGAAGACGTACCAAAGTCTGCTTTCACCACGAGATATGGGCTGCACGAATTTACAGTAATGTCATTCGGTTTGACGAATGCACCAGCTTATTTCATGAATATGATGAATAAAGTATTCATGGAATTCTTGGATAAGTTTGTGGTTGTATTTATTGACGACATTCTCATCTACACAAAGGATAAAGAAGAGCATGAGAAGCATCTCAAGACAGTTTTGGAAAGACTCAGGGAGCAACAGCTCTATGCCAAATTTAGTAAGAGTGAATTTTGGCTAAGCCAAGTAGCTTTTCTCGGACATATTGTGTCGACATGAGGAGTTGCAGTAGATCCGCCAAGGTTGAAGACGTAATGGATTGGAAGCAACCCAAGTCTGTCAACGAAGTAAGGAGTTGTAGTAGAATCCATTACCATCCGGGCAAAGAAAATGTAGTGGCAGGTGCCCTAAGTCGAAAAGGGTATTGCAACACTATAATGGTTCAGGAAAGTCAGCCAAGCATGTATGAAGAGTTGATGTATCTGAATTTAGAGATTGTTAACCATAGTTGTGTAAACACTTTAGAAGTTCAACCAACTATTCAGAGTCAAATCAGATAAAATCAGAAAGAAGATGAAGACATCAAAGAAATCAAGAAGAACAGGAGAAGAGGCAAAGCCCTACGATTTTCTAAGGATGAGCAAGGCATAGTTTGGTTCGGTAACCGCATCTGTGTACCTGATCACCAAAAAACAAAGCAGTTGATTCTGAAGGAAGTCCATGAATCACCTTACTCCATTCATTCGGGAAGTACTAAGATGTACCAGGATCTGAAGGAAAAGTATTGGTGGGTCAGTATGAAGCAACAGATTGCTGAATTTGTTGTATGCTGTGATCTATGCCAAAGAGTCAAAGCAGAACATCAAAAGCCAGCTGGATTGTTGCAGCCTTTACCAATTCCCGAGTGGAAGTGGGAACAAATCGGTATGGACTTTATCACCGGATTGCCTAGGACCCAATCAGGATATGATTCCATCTGGGTCGTGATTGACCGTTTGACTATAGTGGCACACTTTATACCAATCAAGACCACTTACCAAAGTAATAAACTAGCAGAGTTGTACATAGCCAGGATCGTCTGTTTATATGGAGTACCCAAAAAGATAGTTCCGACAGAGGTTCACAATTCACATCTAGATTTTGGAAGAGCTTGCATGAAGCACTAGGGACCAGACTCAACTTTAGTATAGCATATCACCCCCAGACAGATGGACAAATAGAACGAGTAAATCAGATTTTGGAAGACATGCTTCGATCCTATGCCATAGACTATGAAAAGAGTTGGGAACAGAATCTTCCTTATGCAGAGTTCTCGTACAACAATAGCTATCAAGCCAGCCTACAAATGTCACCCATCGAAGCATTGTACGGTAGACAGTATAGAACACCTCTCCTTTGGAATCAAGTCGAAGAACACCAGTTCTTTGGACCTGAGTTAATTAAGGATGCTGAAAGTAAAGTAAGAATGATAAGAGAACGATTGAGAGTGGCTCAATCTCGACAGAAGAGTTATGCTGACAATCATCGTAGAGAATTGTCCTTTGAGACAGGAGATTTTGTCTATCTCAGAGTAACTCCACTCAGAGGAGTAAGAAGATTTCAGACCAAAGGAAAGCTCGTACCAAGATTTGTTGGACCATACAAGATTTTGGGAAGAAGAGGCGGAGTCGCCCATCAATTAGAGCTACCTGCATCTTTATTCGCAATTCATAACGTCTTCCACGTGTCACAACTGAAGAAGTGTCTTCGAGTTCCAACAGAGCAAACACCGCTGGAGAGCATTGATCTTCAAGAGGATCTCACCTATGTGGAGCAGCCTATCAAGATACTTGACGTCGCAGAGCGCGTTACCATAAGTAAGATCATCCGTTCGTGCAAAGTCCAACGAAGTAACCACTCAGAAGAGGAAGCCACCTGGGAACGAGCAGAAGATCTGAAAGTAGAGTACCCCCACATTTTGGCTAACCAAGTCTGAATCTCGGGGTCGAGATTCCCATAAGGGGGGTAAGTTTGTAACATCCCGATTTTCGAGGCTTTTCATTTGTTTTTTTCAAATTAAAATTAACCATTTGGTTTATTGGATTGTTAAATCTTAAACTTGAAATTTTTGAAAATAAAAATAATTTAATTTGAGTTAATCAAACTTCAATTAATTCAAAATTGGTTTATTTGAATTTTCTTGGGTTTTATTGGATTTAAAGTCAAAAGGAGTACGTTAAGTATTTTCTTGTTTTTTTTCTGGAATTTAAAAAGGGTTTTTCTTTTCGCCCGAAAGCCAAAAATAATTTAATTGCAAAATTAAAAGCTAAAGTTAAGTTATAAATAATTTTATTATGTTCCAAATAATTCAAGGAATTTCTGGACTTAATTTTCTATTTTCTAAAAAAGCCTTTTTGATTTCTTGTATTTCTTTAAATCAAAAATGCATTTGAAATTCCTCTTTTGCCTTCGGGCCGAATCTCGCTCGGCCCGCTCCCTCTTTTCTCCTTGCACGACCTTTTTTCAATTTGGCTCCGCTCCGGCCCAGTAGAGCTGCGCGCCTTTCAGCGTCTCTGACAAAGTGGCCCTCACTGTCAGCTTCCTCTTCCTCCTCCCCTTTCCACCCGTTGAAGTGCTCCGGCCAAAGCTTCTTCCACTAGCGATTTCGTCACCATCGGAGGTTGTCCACCACCACCGTGTCCACTCCTAGCATCGCCTCGTCGTGGCCCACCACGTGCTCGCACCCATTCCCTCCGAGAGCCACCGGAGCCCTAGCGCCGCCGTGGCCCTATCCTCACCGCCGACCACCACCTTGTGCATCACCGCCAAAGCCATGTGCCCTGAAATCCCCTCGCCTCCCTCTCCCTCTCGGTGCCCTGTGCGCCCGACACCGCCAGAGTCCACCGCGCCGACGTGGCCAGCACGTCAAGGCCACCTTAGCTGCCTCCACTTGCGTGGCTGCCCGCTTGGCCCAGCCCGTGTGGCACGACCCTATGCCATGAGCCGGGTCCACCATGGACCCGCGCACGCTTGTGGACCCAGTCCACCGATCTGGGGCCCACCTGTCAGTGGCTCATGCCTTTTTATTTTAGAAAATAAATCCAAAAATTTTGAAATTCCCTTTTTTTCATCATTTCATGTATTTTCAAACTTCCGAGAGCCTGTTCTCCTCCGTTCGAACTCTGATTCGAGCGATTCAAATTTCTAAATTCATCTAAATTCAAGATCTAGCTATCTATTCTAAAATTATTTAATCTGGAGTTCATTGAATTTATTAGAATTTTATTTGAATTTGCTTTGTCTTCACGTGTAGATTTCGACGACTCCGGGGAACCCGAATTTTGTGGAGAAGTAGATCCTCAAGCATTTGAGCAAAGCAAGTTACATCTTTGATCATATTGAATCCCAATATTTCAAATTATTTAAATTCTGTTTTAAGTTATTATTGCATGCGTATTTAAATTCAAGTAATTTAAATCCCTGTTTTAACTTTATAGTTATTCCTAATTCCTTTGTATATCCAAACTTGAATATTGATTTAACCACCCCTTGACACCATAGTAAAGGCTAGTTGGTACATTAGTATGAACTAGAACATGTTACAAAACTCCATGCTTAGTCAAAGCTTAGCTCAAAAATATTTAATTTGGGGAATTTGGCTAAAAGTTCTACTATGATTTAAAAGGATGCTATGGTATGTCTATACCATAGAAATTTATGAAATAATTTAACTTGTTAAACAAAAG
Source organism: Phyllostachys edulis (assembly GCA_036346405.1). Classification (NCBI taxonomy): domain Eukaryota; kingdom Viridiplantae; phylum Streptophyta; class Magnoliopsida; order Poales; family Poaceae; genus Phyllostachys; species Phyllostachys edulis. Next base: position 29,778,365 of record CM070565.1, on the reverse strand, counting down.
GAAAATTGGTTTGGACTTAGGCGAAATGGATGTTTGGATGGTGGACATTGATGCATGGGATTGTCATTTCTATGAGCGAGGCCCATGGGTTTTGTGGAAAGTCGCCCAAGTCAATTAAGGACCGGTCTTCGAGCGCATTTTGCTAAGACACTTCATACTACCACATGTTTTGAATGGGCAGGACCTGGCTAACTAATTTACAATATTTCACCATGGTCGTGCCATCTAGTTGCGTGGGTGTCGTTATGTCCTGCTTTTATGTATTCCCACCTGGCGAAAAAGGGGGCCTGAACCCAGCGGGTTTCTATCCAAAGGGTGCAAAACCTTAGCGAGACGGGACTATGGTGGGATGGCGCATTGTAAAGGCTTTGACACGTGCTCTAGACTGCTTATCTATGGTAGTGAGCGGTGGTATCGACTGATGCCAAACAAACTTGAGAAGTCATGTTATGTGGGTAAAGCTGTACACCTCTGCAGAGTGTAAAACTATTCGAATAGTCGTGTCCATGGTCATGGACATGCTAGTAATGCTGCTCCAAGTTAGATTTTTATTTTGTTTTTAAAAGACTTTATCAACTATCGTTGGTTAGTTTATTCAATTGGGAAAATTGGGCAGGTAGCCATGTGATAGGAGGGTATCCTTCACCAATTGTTGATGAATATTATCTTACTATAAAACTTGAGATTTAGAAAATGAATTTTAGTTATAGAGTAAACTGCTTTAGAACTTAGTATGGATATTTAAATGCAAAATGTCGCTTTATGCAAATTGAGCCATATAAGCCTCCCTTTGTTGAATCCTTGCATACTTTATAATCCTGTTAATTGGGTGTAATTTGAGGAGTACATTCATTTGTACTCACCTTGTTGAATAAATTGTTGATCAGGAGAAGAGTACTACGAGGAGAATGAGAACTTGGACGACTTGGCTATGCCCCTAGACGATTGCTTGTGGCGAATCGTGTGGTCTACCTTACTACTTTTGTTTTCACTGTACTTTGCTTATTGGCTTTATGCCCATTTTGTAACAGACTTTAATTATTATCTTTGAATGACGTTTTATGGTTATGCTATCCACTTTTGTTGACTGTGTACACTAGCTGTTCCTAGACTGGTGTATGAAACACAGAGAATCCGGAATCCTTCGTTCCTGGGTTCGACAACGTTGAATAATTCTAAATGATTGGTTGGAACTCATTTATTCATTCAATAGCCTTCGTTTGATTGGTATTACTTGATTCTTGAACTATTGTTCTGCCTTACTACCTAGAGTTTAGTTATCTGTGCTTGCCATGTCATTATTCATATGTTATTGTGACCCGCTGACCGGTTTTAATACTGAATTGTTTGCTGGAATTTTTATTATTAATTGATGTAAAATTAATTGTTAGGGTAGTTTAGTGGTATTTTGGGCTCAGTGTTGGGCTGGGGTGTGACAGTTGGTATCAGAGCGAGCTTTAGGTCCATAGTGAATAGATTAACAATTTAGATAACCTAAAATTGCTAAAATTTATTTTAGGACTAGTAAAATCAACTAAAATTTGCTAATGGTTAAAATTTGACATTCTAGTGCACAGTAGGATGGGTATGGGACGAGTATTGCTTTTACACTTCCGATATGTTGTATTATTGATGTATGAGTTGATATTGGTTCTTTGAACTTATTGTGTGTTGCTGATTGTGGTTGATAGTCGATGTCGAGAGGTAGAGATTGTGGTTGTGGCCATGGGCATGACCAGGTTGTACCACCATTTGTGGTATGGGAAAAGTGAAGTGTTTACCCTAGGTAATTTAGTTACAAATGTTGGGGATGAGTTTCTTTAAAAAGTTGTTGTTTTCCTTGAGTTTGTATTTGGTTATTATGATTACATCCGCTTGCGGTTGATGACTATTCTTTGGATAGTGATTACAATGCAGTTGATGGGTTTCAATTGGTTACTATTTATTTTATAGAGCAATTATTGTCTTTTTTGGCTGTTGAGCTATTCTTGCTACTTGTAAATGTTGTTATTGGAAATATTGTTCTTTTTCATGAGAGTTCTATCTTCTTGTTGGCAAACGTGACCCGTTTATTTGCTTGGTGTTTTAGATAATGGAAATTATCTTTTACAAACATCATTGAAGGAAGTTCTCATTTGGTGTTTTAGATAATGGAAATTATCTTTTACAAACTTTATTGAAGGAAGTTTTGACTCTACGCATTTGTTTTGGAGTAGTTGAACTTTACCTTTTAATTTATGTAGTAGATCTCCTCTATAATAAAGTGGTTGTTGTAGTGAGGTTGTAAAGTTTTGGTAGACTCTCAATTTGAGGATGGGATGATAAAGTAGTATGGGACGATTTGGTGAGTTTTAGAGAGCTTTATAGTGGAAGAGTAGACTATGACGATTCTTGTTAAGAGTGTATTATTCTTGATGTTAGTAAGATTGTTTACAAGAGATTGTGACTTGTGAGTGTGTTGTCGATTCTTATAGAAAGAGAATAAATTTGATTGTCTTTCGTGGCATAGCTCAAATGAAATGTTTTGAGCTTTGCATTCGTGATCTTTTGGAGTTTATAATTTATGTGGTATCTGAAATTTGTTGAGCAAAGTGACGTGTTGGAAAGTTCTATTGGTTCTTAAGTGATTAATGTGATTTGGTCTTGAAAGCTCTTTTGTTTGAGTTGTCAAAGTAATGTTGTAATCAAAGAAAAAAATATTTTCTTTGTTAAAGGAAAGAGTGTAGTAGAAATATTTGAGAGTGGAGTTACTCTTTGTAACTTGCAACTTATTGAAGTTCGTTTGACTTTTCTGTTTCAAAAGTAATACTTTATTCTTATTAGTTGAGGTTTGATATTCTATTCTTGTGTGACTTGTGCCCTCAACTGTGGTCTCCTCTTTTGCTTTGTTGAGATCCTTGTTATTTGACGATTTCTCTTGGTCTTGTGTTTACTGCGAAAGGTAAACGTTTTTCTGTGTGCTGAAAATTATTTTTATTTGCCTCTTCTTTTGAAAAATGAATAATCGATTTGTTTTACAAAACCTTATAGAGTATATAGTGGCAACTGGTTAGTAGTGGTCAAGTATAGGAGGTTGTGAGACCTTCGGTTGCAAGTTATTTGAGGAGCATCGGAGGATGAATTGATTTCGTGATATAATTATTGGAGGGAATTTGATTTAAATGCAATTATTATCGTTGAAATAAAATGTATTATTGTTACAACTAGTATAACCTATAGTGAATGGTGATCCAAGAACATTTGTTCATGTTGGTGGAATATTGGAATTGCTAAAAGTTTGAATATTGGTCAATTAGTTAAGGTGTTGCGATTGTGTAATTTGCAAGGTTGTGTAGGTGAAATTAAATGATGTGGTTTAGTGAGTCTCCAAGATTAGTGAAATTAATTGTTTTGGGCAGTCAACTGATTAGTGATGATTGTTGATTTTAATGATTGAGGATATTGTTTGGATTGTGGGAATTTTAGTAATCAAATCTGATGATTTTCCTATTAATTATGCCAGAGGTTCATTGTAGTTCATTGTAGGAGTCTTGGATGTTGAAATCGAGCTTGTGATTTACGCTGGAACCTTGGTTGCCCAATGATTATGTGAAGAAGTAGTAGAATAAAAGTGGATTCCGAATAGCATGATAATCATTTATAGAATCCTTTGGTTGTAGTAAATGAGTGTTTGTGTTTTGAATTTCAAGTTGATTATCCTTAAAGGATTGAGTTGATGTGATTGTGGGTGAAATATATATTGAGGTGCATTGGAAATTATTTGTCAAAGTAATTCATTTGGTAGAGGAGTAGACTAGAGTATCTTTTTGGTGGATTAGTAGAGCCCTTTAGATGAATGCGGTTGTTGCTTTCAGGTTGAGTATTGCTCTGAGTTTACCGATTAAGAGGAAGGAGTTAGTGTGATGATTTGGAATCCTATGATTTGGGAGAATGTTTATTTTCTAAAAAGAACAGTTGAGAAAAGAATATTTTCTCGGGTAGTTAAATACTCTCTTGATTCTTGTTTAAGTTGTGTGTTTATGATGGAAGTTGATTTGGCTTTATGATGGCATGGCGGTTCTTTCCTGTTTAGGAAAATAAAGGAAGTGTTTGATTTGGGCATTCGAGTGATTTCTCCTTTGGCTTACGTGATGTTTATTTGCAAACTGCCTAATTGGAAAGCGAAAAGTTTTTGTGATGAATCTTCGATTTTAGATTTGACTCTTTTGGTAGGGAGTTGGTAATGCGTGGTTGCGATGAGAATCCTTTATTTTCAGTTGGGCTCTGTTTGTGAAAGAGTTTGTTTAAAACGAGTCCTGTTGTGCGTCCCTAGTTAAAAGAGATGCTCCTTGTTAAGGTGAAAAGATTGATTGAGAGATGAAACAAGAGTTTCGTGTGTTATGTGAAGGTTGTGTGGTTTAGTACCAAAAGGGAAGGTTGGCCCAAGGTACATTGGTTTGTTTCTAGAAGTTGCGGGGATTTTGGAAGATAGCGTATCGCTAGGACTGTCTCGAGTCCAAGCGCGGGGTACACAACGTTTTGTATGACCCAGTGTCGAGGGAGTACCTGAGAGGTCGAAGGCTTGAGATTTCGTTAAAAGCCTTGACAAACGAGTAAGACCGTACCTTCGAGTCCCATCTGATGCGTGTACTGGAGAGGTCAGAGATAGTGTTGAGGTATAGATGTTGGTATCCATCAAGGTGATGTGGTCCCATAAGTCCAAGAGGGCAGCGACTTGGGAGTTGGAATCTCGCATGCGCGAGCAGAATCCAGAGTTGTTCACTTCGGGTACATGTTAATTGTGATTGATTTCAGTTGTGGTGTTCTTGCGAATAGAACGACAAGTAGAATTCGGGGTCGAATTCTGTTTAAGGGGGGTAGAATGTAATATCCCATTTAAAAATAAAATAAATAAGTGATTGATACTGAAATTAAATAGAATTAGAAAGGAAAAATTCAGAATTTAGAAGGAGTGTTAGAACTCGGGCCTTCGGCATATAGCCCTTTGGCCCAATTGGGGAACCGGCTTAAGAGGGGGTAAGCCAAACCCTAGCCACCCTGAGTACTGTAGCAGCACCCCTTCTTCTGTAGCACCACCTCCTCCTGCAGCCCTTGCGCCACCCCTCTCCCTGCTGGCGCTGCCCTTCATTGTTGTTGGCCAGAAGGACTTAGAGGTAGAAGGAAGAGGGAAGAGAAGAGAAGGGCAAAGAGGGAAAAATCGTGTTTTGGCTTCGTGTCTCCGAGGGTAACAATCTGAACCTATTAGATCTATTCCAAGTTAATAATTATTCTGTTTTTAGAACGTTTGGTCAAGGGGAAGTTGGAATTCTATTCTGTCCATATCCATTAGGTTTAGAGCAGAACGTTGCGGGGATGATTATGGGTATTTAGGCTCGGAATTAGAGTTCGATGTAATTAGATAAAAGTTAGATTATCACGTTAGCTTTTCAGGAAGGTATGGATCGTTAAAAACGGAGTAGCAAGCGAAAAGATATAGCCTCCGGAAGGTGGCTGTCCAGATTCCGAACGTAGGAGGCAGACTTTGTGAAGTTGGGTTGATTTTGTGTAGAAATTGGTAAAAATAAATATTTGTGTCAACTTGAATATTATAGAAAATATTGTGTAGTTTCCAGAACTCATATTATTCATATATGTTCAAGTTGTAGAATTAAAGATATAAAATTGTAAAACAGACTGTTCTGAAAGTTAGAACGGTCTTCAGGTAAAGGAACAGAATAGAAAACAGTAGAATCAGAGTTTCTTCATAACTAGAAAAATGTAGGTTGTTCCATGAGGATTCTAGAAAGTCTTGGATGACCAAATTTGGAGTTATGAGGAGTAAGATATGGCCATTTTTCTACTGAGGCAGCGGGTAGTGTGTCCGGTAGTTTCGGGTTAAAAGGGTGTAAACGAGCGATGGCAGTTAGAATAAAGTGTCATTGCTGTAATGTAAGATTTTTTAGATATGTTTTGAATTGTTACCCAGGGAGTGTGGCATCTTGTGCATTGCCGCTGCATCACTGTCCGGCGTCACAGGGATAAGGAGGCAAGTGCATAGTAGACGGTGGTCATTGGTTGATCACTGTATGCTTTACCATTTATTACCATTATATTGTTGTGCTTTTACTTATTTAATTGCAAGTAATTTTAATGGTCATTATTTATTCCTTATGGTTGGATATGATATTGTTGAACAATGATAGTGTGGATGAGACTATGAATATTTGTGCATTCATAAACATCATTGCATTTGAGAAGGTGGTCATGTTGATCATAATTCCATGGGAGTGGAGGTCTCCGATCCTTGAGGAGGACGAGATATCATCAACGGGTGAACACTCATGCTATACCGGTATACGCAAAAGAAGTACATGTGGGCATGTTGTATAGAGATGCTTGGATTGAAAGGTAGTTGATGATTGTGTATGTGAATAAAGAAAGAGAATTGAATAATTGAGCTTGAGAATAAAGAAAAGTGAACAATTGATGTTAATGATGATATTGTGTATTATTGTTTAAGCAATGTTCATTGTTTATTACTGTACTTGCTGAGTCGTGGACTCACCCTTGCTCTACTGTTGTTTTTAGGTGATCGTTGACAACACTTCACTTGGGAAGGGATAGCACTTAAAACACAGCATACACTCAATTATTTGATCAATTGTCATGGATAAACTTTACCTTAGCGTGATGGTTTATTTCTTTCGGACATGATGGACATTGAATAATTCTAAATGATTGGTTAGAACTTGTTTATTCATTCAATAGCCTTCGTTTGATCGGTATTACTTGATTCATGAACTATTATTCTGCTTTACTACCTAGAGTTTAGTTATATGTGCTTGCCATGCCATTATTCATAAGTTTTTATGACTCGTTGATTGGTTTTAATACCGAATTGCTTGCTAAAAATTTTATTGTTAATTGATGTAAAATCATTGACGGATTTTAATACTGAATTGCTTGCTGAAATTTTTATTGTTAATTAATGTAAAATTAATTGTTAGGATAGCTTACTAACACTCCGGGTTTAATGTTGAGCTGGAAGGTTACATTCGCATACTAACCGTCCCACACTCAGCATCGAGGCGTTGATAACGAAGAGGAAGTGCTTGATGAGGGCACGGTTGCTCCAAAACCACAACAGACAGCTTCACTGTTCATTTTCTTCATTTTTCTTTGTTTTCTCCATCCGGTTAACAATTATTTTCCTCGCAGGGTGGCCTGAAACCGCATGGAGACATCATGTTACTGCTCTCGCCAAACCTTCAGGGTGTGCTCTGCAATGTTTGTTAACTATATGTATTCTATTGTTCAATTTGACTGAAAAAGGTTATCCTCTCATCCCATTCTGAATGTTCTATACAAGTTGTCCGCTCTATAGGGTACAGGACCACAGCATCATTCACAGGGGTGCATTTAGGTGCAGCAAGTGCTGATCTGCCATGGGATCAATACTCGGTAATCAGAATACAATGGCATCCATTAGTATACATGGAAAAATGAAGTCTGCTCCCGAATGGTGCTCATTGGACCGCCTAAGTATGCTTCACTTTCTTGACAAGAACAGTCAGGCAAGCATGAATTTCTTCCAGAAAAGCCTTCAACTGCCCGGAAGGATGTTCGCTAAGCAGATAACTGTGTCATTTCTTGCCTTTTCTGGTGAGGTAGCGCTCTCGAGCTGCCTGGATTTTACTATCCACATCAGATTGCTTAATATCCGTAGCTTTTATTGGAGAGCTTACTTGCTTGTCCTCTAGAGGTTCAGAATCTATCGATTCACTGGAACCGCCACTGCAATGAGATACTTGAGGTTACTACTGTAGCAGCACAACATTTTGCTACCCAAGAATATTCATTTTGAATCAATAAATTCCATATAGTGTTCCCTTAGGCGCTAAGGCGGCTACGCACAGCCCTCCCGCCTAGCCGATTTATCCCGCCTAGGCGGCGATTAGACGCTAGGTGCTTGTCTGCCACCCGACTAGCGCCTAGGGGAACACTGATTCCATACCTTAATTTTTTTATGTCCAATTTCTCAAGCTTCTTCAAGATGGGTTTAACCCAAGCCTGCTCGACCGCACAAACATTTCTCATGAAAGGGCGAGTAGTATTTATTAGCTCATGATAGACAACATATACAGGCAATTTCCCATATTCATCATCTTCCAGTACGGAAGATGGATGCACCTGCAAAACAAAAAAATGCACTCAGCAAGCTGTAATTGGAGTTACGCAAATAAATTTGCAAACTACACAATGTGATCAAGATCGCAATGATACAGTTCTACCCGAGGAGCTTAAATATGTCACTGCAAACTTCTTTAGTTCTTATTGCACGACACACAGGACTATTCTTCACAGATAATTTTTGGCGTATCTTAACTAGTGTTTCCAAATTGGCGCAACACAAACTGGCCCCCCAGACCAAGCATACTAAGCATCTCTAAGAAACAATTCAAGTGGCAACTGGCAGTTTCACTGGCTTTGATGTCCAGTCAAAAAATTAGGCACAAAATAAACATATAGGCACAAAAGAGACATGCTAGTTGTTACCTTCAGTTCGGTTATGCTGATTCTAGAATTTAATTGACCATGTCTATATGACTATTTCACTCAGTGGTGGACCCCACAGCTCTTCGAAAACCCGCTTTGTTTTTGTTCATTTTACATATTAATATCTGGAAGTTTAAAGGATTGACCCCACAGGTAACACAGATTTCACTCTTCCTTACTTTTAAATAGCTCTAACATTACAACTAACTAAATCTAACCAATCTAAAAAAACTAAATCTGACAGACAGACCACACAAGTTGATACCTGCACAAGTTGTGTCCTGTATCCAACTGTATGGTAACCATTGTGATGCAGCATCCTCTCAGCTAGCTGGTTACCATATCCTACACACAGAGCTCTCCTCAATTTTCTATAGTCAGGATCACTCTTCCGCCCTTTCCTTGCTTGCACATCTGTCGGACCTGAATTTTACAAAATTGCAAGTTGGCTTGAAAAATTCAGTTAAATGCATCCAGTTTCAAGAAATCCTGGCTAGTACCAGGATTGCTATACCAGACATAAGTAGGGTTATGTTTTGTAGTTTTGCTATTTTGACATAATCACATAATAGAGGCAATTGATGATGATTCAACACTTATGAAACACATAAACTTGAAGAAAAAAACAGAAGAAAAATTCCGTCCAATTTCCAGCAACCGGTGGGGGAGCAGAATTTCAACGTTTCCGATAATTGGAACTGACAACACGGTGTAGCTGTCACAATCTCTCATTTTTGTGTATACATTCTAATTAATTGATATGCTACGCTCAGGGAAAAAAAATCCTGGTCGGTTACCGCCGGTAACCAGATTTCCAAGTGGCGACCGGATGAACAGTAACCAGCCGAAAATTTTCAATTTTAAATTTGAATTTTTAACTCCATAAAACACTCCCTAGGTTGGTTTAGGTCTATTTTGTGCTAGATTACATATTGTATGAGCTAAATATGCTTAAATTATTGTTTTTGGCCGGTTTGCACTTCATTTCTTCATATGAGCTAAATATGCTAGATTACGTATTGCATGAGCTAAATATGCACTTTATTAAACACTTTCTAATTCAAAATTCCGGCCGGTTTTTCCGGTTTTTTAAACCGGTTTTCCGGTTTTCGGGCGGTAACCGGTCCGGTTACCGGTTTTCAAAAACGGCAATTCAAAATTCAGTTTCTAAAAACGGCCGGTTTTTTTCCGATGGCGGAATCGCTCATATTTGCAGATCGCCACGAGCGGATTTGTCCCAGAACGGTTTTGGATCCTTGGCTGTGCTTATATTTCAGCAATAGGCAGCCCTAATTTAAGGACAAAATCACAAAAAAGCAGAGGACATATACAACTAAGATTAGTTATGTGCGTACAAGGACAAATTCTATAGTACCGTCTTCAAAAATAACTTGTTCTATTTTGTTTAGTTACTATTTCCATAAGTCCATATCAGGGATCAAAAAACCGCTGGTTACCGGTACCAGAGGGTGGCTGGGAGGAGGAATCCCGGCGTTTTTTTTCAATTTTCGAATGAATTTCAATTGAATTTAAACGAATTTCACCGAATTTGACGAAGAATCGAGTTCTGCAGATCTTAGGAGGGGCCGGATTCAAACCCGGTCCGGTATATATTGACTTATGTTTTTTAAGTAAATATTAAAATTAATATATAATGAATAGACTCTATAAAGAAGAATATTTTTTGTGAACAGCCTCTTTAGGAATTAATCAAAATTACTCAACGACAAAATTATCAAGTACTAATAGAGCAGAGAGTATCTAACCCTATATAAATTTGGTCTTCAGCTTTGCAACCATTTTAAGGTAATTCTTAGAAATCAAAACTGATGAAATAGAGGCAAAAAGCAGCTCTACAAGAGAGATGTCTCAGGCAAGGAAAAAAACTGGCCGGTAACCGGAAAAACCAGGAGGAAAAAAACCAGCTGAAAATTTCCTAATTTATATTAATATTTATAACTGCATAATGCACTTCCTAGGTTGGTTTAGGCCTCTTTTTTTGCTAGATTACCTATTGTATGAGCTAAATATGCTTAAATTATTATACTCCCAAGTCCCAACATTTTTAGACAATCTAGCCTATCTAGTACATGCTAGTTGGAATCTTAGAAAGGGCCTTGAGCAGCATGAGTAGTAGGGAATCCTGGTATCAGGATTGTTACTTTATTAAATACTTTCTAATTAATATTTGTATTATTCAATTGCTAATTACCCATAACCGGTTTTGGTTCCGGTTTTTTGAAGCGTTTTTTCCGGTTTTGGGCGGTAACCGTCCCGGTAATCGGTTTTAAAACATCCTCAATTCAAATATCAGTTTTCGAATTTCATTCGCTTTTTCCGTAGGCGATATCACATTCGGCCTCGTGCTTTTTTCCACCCGATTAAGATTTGTATCCTTGGTCCCAGGAATGGCAGAAGCAGGTGAGCATTTTTAAAGGGGTATACATTCTCACATATTTTGAGGATCGGAACATAAAAACAAGAGCTAGAAACTGACCTTTTGCAATTTTCTGAATAATCTGACTCAATTGGTTCCTCACATCTTTGCTGAATTTCATGCCCCGCACCTGCAAAAGATAGTCTTGTGATCAATATATCATGGTTCTACAAGACGAAGTAGGAATGCAAAGTCTTTCACATATTAATTTAATGCACGGCGACTCAATCAACTTGCTTAATAAAGCCAACCTATTATCTTTGACTAAATGCAAGCATAATGACATGATAATCACACGGTGTTTTAGTTTCTGCATGCTTCAAGTTGCAGTTTATTGCTATATATGATAGCTGTAAATAGAAGTCCCAAGGGGTGAGGGAAAAAACCACAATTGAGCAAAACACCAAACAGTAAATGATAGGTATAGGCGTAGCTGTGAATAAAAACACGCCCAGAGGTTACCGGTACAAATGGCACGGATACTGGAATCCCAGCCAATTTTCCCGGGTTTTGTAAGTTCAAATTCTAATTTTCGAATTTGGATGGTTTTTAATCAAATTCGCGTTTAATTTTATCGAGAAAAAACCCAGAATTCCTAAGAACTCCACGGTTACCATTCTCGATGGTGGTCGAAACCGCCTCTCCATTTATGTGATCCCTGGGCGTAGCCACGCATTGGCAAATCCGCAAATGGTATTATTCAAAAAGAGAGAGAATCCCCAAGCTCAAGAACTTCATTTAATTTAGACAACTACATGACTTATTTTTTAACAAATAATTGATAAAATCATATTACATTTGAGCTTCGTACATATTCATTTCCATCGAGCAAAGTATCATTTCCCATTTATCCTCTTGAGAAATTCAAATAAAAGTTGTGGGAATAATTTGAATCATTAAACTTCATGATGACAAAGGTCGCTGGGGGCATTTTTTTCTAGAAAAATCAGGTATTATCTTATGCTTCTTGATACAGCTTGACTCTGTGCCGGGAGCCCGGGAGGCCCAATACATTACTTTGACAACCTTAAGACTACTTACTAATTCTAAAATTTTCTTCTGAACATATTAAAATCACAATGTTATTTTCAGTCACCTGCAAAGCATGATCTGAGCACCATCTTGGATCATAACCTGTTTGATCCCAGCTTTCAAATATTTGAAGCAATTGTATATGGTCACCCCAGCCAGAACCATCAGGAAGCTCTTGTCTTTTCCTCTTTCCCTCCATGTCCTTGCTGTATATAAGAAGCAATAAGTTCATCACATGATTGGTGATGATTGGTGAATGAATTATAATAGCCTAGATGAACTACCAAAAAAAGAAAGAAAGAAATGGTCACCTTCTAGTTGCCCGCAATGTGATTTCAGCTGACAAAATTGCAGCAACAGTTAATGCCTGAGACAGACATCCCAATTCGTTCGCTTCAATCAAGGTCCTTGAAAGAGAAGGCTCAAGAGGGAGCTCTGCACAAAATTTTCACGGCTTATTCCTTAGACAACCAAATTAGAAGATTCGACGAAGGTGTCATCAGAATTGTCATGATTAGAGGTTCTACGAGCTTATGATGGTTACGCAGATGTGGCAAGCAAGGATTGAAATCCCGCCGGTAACCGGGCCGGTTACCGGTACCGGAGGGTGGCCGGGAAAAAAAACCGGCATTTTTTTTCAATTTTCGAATGAATTTCAATTGAATTCAAACAAATTTGACCGAGATTTACGCAGAATCGCCGATTCGCAGACTGCCCTCCCGAAATGCTATCCAAATAGGTTATCTAAACCTTGGTGGCAAGTAATGTATTGCAAATGGCAAAAGCACTGACATTTTGTAACTACTTCACAGAAATGGTCCTTGCTCATCACTGTATTCAACTCTACGAACAGAAAAGTCCCCAACTAAAATGCTGCCATTTGGACGCCTAACTCTTTGAGCTCTGATGAACTTCCTATTACTTCAATCTTTGTGTAGTTATCATGGTAACCTCTTTGCAAGATACAGTTACGTTATGCTATAAGCTCTGATGCACCGATACTCCTGACCTACAACGTACTAGTATCCTGATACGTATCGGATGCGGGTACGGCTCCGATACGTATCGGATGCGGGTACGGCTCCGATATGTATCAGGAAGTATCGGAAATATTTATGTTTTTATAAAAAAGGAAACAAAAACCCGATACTTCCCGATACCTCGATACGGCCCATAATTCAAGCTCAGCTCACTTATTCTAACCCTAGCCCACAACCTTAGCAAGGACCGAAGGGGTCCCTCCTCCCTGCGCCTCCCTCTTTGTTGGTCCTGTGAGCCTTTGGCCCTGTCTCAGCCCCTCCCATGTGCCTCCATCTTCCCCAAGCTACCGGCGACCAACGGCCGATGGCCGACAGCGCTCCATCCTCTCCAACGCCCAATGGCGCTCCATCATCTCCACCTACAGTGGCTAGCGGGCTCCATCCTCTCCACCTCCAGCGGCGCCCACTCCAACTCCAGCATCCAACGGGGCTCCGGCCACTCCAGCTTCAGCGGGGCTCCGGCCAGGTGCTTCCTCTTGTGCCCTTTTTGCTTATTTGTTGGATTCCCTCTCATATCTGACTTTGGATTAGATTCCCTCATCTTCTCCTTACTCTGTTCAGCTACCAATGCTTATACTTTTGTGGAGTTCCTTTTCTGATTCAATAAAGCATAGGTCATTAGGTTGCAATGGCAGCTGCTATGTGTAGCAACACAATGTTTCTTGAACTCTTTTTAGGTGGTCTGTTGATAAAAGTTGTGGATGACATAGAGATGCTTAGAATCAAGTGAGGGCTTAGTGTCCTTGGCTCCTTGCCTGTACAAAGATGAGTAAATTGGTAAGAGGGAAAAATGAATTGATCTCCACTATAACTCTCGAACTACTGCTGTTGGTCATAGTACAGGATAAGCTAATAAATTCTTCGGTGTTATGTTCAATGAGATTAACACTCATGCATAGGTAAATTCTTCACTGAAACTTATCAAGTATCGTATTTTATATTTTTACTATTTTTAATATATATATATATATATATATATATATACACACATCCGTATCTCCGTATCGTTTTTTGGGGGAAATGGGGCATCACCGTATTTGTACCGCCGTACCGGTATCTCGTATCGGTGCATCATAGGCTATAAGCAATTGCAGCATACTAAGTGCAAAAGAACAACGTACCACATGTAGTCTGAAAATAGTGTCATATTATTACTACTAGGTATCACAGGAATTAGTACAATAGATTGTCTAGCACAGAAACCTAGTCACAGAATTTAACAAATTGTGGGTTGCCCACTTGCCAGTGAAAATCTTGTCATAGTTTTTTATATGCCACTGTTCCGTTAGGGTATGGCCCAAGGATAAAAAACCCGAAACCGGTAGAAAAACCGGTCGGTGGCCGGTAACGGTAACCAACTGGTTACCGGAAAAACTCGGATGAAGTTCGAAAACTGGATTTTGAATTGAAGATTTTGAAAACCGGTTACCGCCCAAAAACCAGAAAAAACAGAGAAAACCGGTTATGGGTCATTAGCAATTGGAATAATGCAAATATTAATTAGAAACTGTTTAATGCTAGCTTCACTCTCTAGGGCAGCCCTTTTCTCTAAGTGTTCTAAAGCATCTAAACCAACTTAGGAAGTGCATCCAAGTCGCAACAAGGGGGGAGAGCATCCAATGTGCTTTCCAAGTCCAAAAAACCTCCCGGGACTTGCTTATACAATAATTCAAGCATATTTAGCTCGTACAATACGTAATCTAGCACAAAAAAAAGGCCTAAACTAACCTAGGAAGTGCATTATGCAGTCTTAAATTCAAATTTGAATTTGAAAATCCCGGCGGTTATTGTTCATCTCGGTGCCCACTAGGTTTTCCGGTAACCGCTGGGATTTTGATCCTTGGTATGGCCTAATGGAATAGTGACATATATAAAGACTTAAAGAGTGACTCTTTCAAAATCATGATTGATATTAGACAAGCTATTAATGGCAAATACAAAAGTTTGCCCTAAACATATATACAGAAACAGACTATATAAAATTGTGGAAACTTTCAAATCATTATATTATGCCGCATGTGGGAGCTTGTCCACAAGAAGCAGCTGACGAAGACAATTGCCCTTGCACAGGGGCACAGGGGACAAATCTTCAAAAATCACACAAACTAACCTCATATGTGAAAAGCTAAATAGTTGATTCTTGTCATAATTCAAAAGTTCCTGACTAAAATTATTGAAAGCATGGAATTAGCAATTAAACAGCAATATCAATATGAAATGCCTGATGCTCTAGACAAAAAACATGAAATAACTTTCCATACTATAGCGGAGACAACAGACAAAGCATTTCCTGTATCAAGATATAATAATATTGCCAGGTATGAACATCTGGTCTTACATACTAATATACTATCCATGTTGCTGGTACGCAAACTCGTGCACTATCAGCAACAATTTCAAGTACATAGTACTATAGTAGTAAAAGCAACCACCAAAAAGTTGAGACTGCAGAGACCAGCTTAGTTGGTAAACGTGACCGGAATTTTTGTTCTTCTAAATAAACAATTTTTTAAATTGTTTTGCAAAAATAATCCACATTTTATTTTTGTAATTTACAAAAAAATACTCAGTCGCCGGCCCACCAATCGACTAGGCCCAATCGCATGATGGGCCAGCGACTAGTTGACTTGGAGGCTCACTTGTGCGATGGAACCACGACTGAGGCCTTGGTCTGCCACGTGTCTCGGTCGCGAGCTGGTGGCACGACTTGGTGGTGCGACTGAGGCTCGTGCCAGGCATAGTCGCCAGTCCAGAAAGCGACTAAGCACAGCCGTGTTCTCAACTATCGACACGAGGCTAATTTTTTAAAGAAATGATTTATATAAAATTAGCTCAGATGTTTCAGACCACTCTGGAGGAAGACGCTGAGCAGGATGTTGCCTCGGGGGTGGACGACGTTGAACAGTCCCGGCGCTTCCCTTTCAATTGCTTGCTCATTCACTGCTCTAGTGGACCGTTGGCGGCCGGAGAAACACTTTCCACCTGCCGTGCGGTGAGACAGTGCCCACTCTACAAGATGTGGGCATGCTCACCAGGCTACCGATCCACGGCCTCCTAGTAGTGCCAGAGGAGCCTAGGGACGACTAGCGGGCTGATTTGCTGCAGATGTTCCACAAAGTTCTTTCACCGCCGCACGAGGGGGAGGCACCCTACATCTTCACGCAAAGTCAAAAGCATAGGCAGATGCAGAGGTGGCTACACAGTACAGGGTTAGTGCTTTTACAATTTTGTAACGCTTTCGTCCACATTTGTATCGATCTAATACGCATTATTCTTCATGCAGGTTGAGGATGGCACCCAACGCGCATGACTACCAGGTGGCGCATCACCTAGAGGCGTACCTGCTGTGGCTATTCGGTTGGGTGATGTTCATGAGTGCCCATGGCAACAGCGTCGACGTTTGATTCATCCAATTTGCCCTACGGACATCGAGACGGTACCACAGTATCGATGTAGATGACATGATTGCAGTACTACTGCATGCTTTAAAATTTGGCATGTTAAGCCGTTTCTTCTGGTGCTTGGGTCTTCATCCTACCTCCTCCAATAAGCATCATGACAGATGGGCATGCTACTCATTTCCAGCTCCTTCCCCTCTAGTCAGTGTTAGATATGTATATAGCTTAGAGCTCAAGATTATACATGTATATTTATATTGGCTTTTGGCCCATTCGAATATACAAAGGTTCATTCCAACAAGGTATCAGAGCCATAGAAACCCTAACCCTAGACCCTTAGACCACTTTGACAACTGTGTCATTGCGCCATCTCTCACGGAGCCCCTTCACAAGATGCATCCTCCGCCTAGTGCCACTCGCCTCCTCTGTTCTCCACACCGTGCGCCACCCGAGCCCCTCCGCCGGATCCCGCCGTCCCCACCATCAGAGCTTCGTGCTGCCACCGCCCGAGCCAAATCCCGCTGAGCTCTGCTCCGTGCTGCCCCCTCGTGAGCTCTGCTTCGCACTGGATCTTGCCGCCACTCAATCATCGTCGACATCGCGCCGCCACCGCCGCCAGAGCTTCGTGCTGCCGCCTCCTGAGCATGGCTCCTCCCCTCCTGAGCGCCACCTCTGCTTTGGGGATGCCAGCCGCCCGAGCTCAGCTCCCCTGCTCTGGTCCTGCACTCTAGTGTTGTTCTTGAGTCTGACTCTTGTTGTGTCTAGGACCGCCGCACGAGGACTCTGCTTGGTACTGGCCCTCGGCACCGTGATTCGCAGCGTCTTTGGGTGTTCGACTAGCCATATCTTCCTTCTGATGTCTCCACTAGCCAGTCAGCCACTACACATCCTCTGGTTTTGTTGCGTTTTCTACTACTTACTTCGCTCAGTGGCACCATCGTTTGGATCAACTCTACGGATCTCGTCTATCGTCATTAGTAGGTTGTGGTGTTCTTGGGTCTGTTTCTGGGGACCCCTCTTTACATTGTATGGGTTGCCTGTCAGCACCGCGACAGAGGGGCATGCTACTTATTTCCAGCTGTTCCCCCCTAGTCAGCACCGCAACATAAGGGGCTTGCTATATGAATCTCGCTAATACTAGTAGATATCCTCCCCTACTTAGTTTGAATTGACAACAGCAAGCCACCTCCGTTTGACGTTGAATAGACAACACTTCGACTAGCGCTTTTCAGACTGAAGTACAACACTACCATCTAATTTACAGACCGAAATAAACAGACCCTGGCTCAAGCTTTTCAGTCTTAGTTGACAACACACTAGTTTTTCCTTATGAATTGACAATTCTCTGACCTATGTTGTACCCAAAGATTCCTTCTAGCAGACGCGAGTGACTTCCATTCACCACAATTTACTCCCTCAACACTACACCCTAACCGCCTATAAAACCAGGGCATACTCCAACACTACAGGCAAGTCTCCACTCGAGCTAGTTTGGTAAATAGGGAGAAGGGAGGGAGAAGAAACGTACAGGAAGAGAGAGGTACAAGAGGTCACGCCGCTCAGTTTGGGGATGTAGGACTACGAGTCGATGCTTCGGAAGTAGAAATGGGCTGGCAAGAAGGCTCGGACGTACCCTGATTGTTCTTGCAAGGATGCTCTGCATCACCGTGAGTTTCTACGCCAAGAAGATGATGCGGTAACCCCATACGCGCATCGACGGACCATCCATTCTCCTTGTTTGATGATCTGCCTCAGGAAGTCGCTTCGTCCGCCGAATTGCAAGCACTCTGCACCCAATTAAAGACAGGCAGACAGGCGAACTGGGCGTGATGTGGTCCATGTCCAACGGCCTGCTACTCCGGAGTGGCTGCATCTTTGTGCCGGCCTCCTCGCCATCCTTGCCGACCATCCTGGCCGCGGCACACGCCGGTCATGAGGGCATCCAGAAGACCCTCCATCGGCTGCGCACAGATTTATGTATCCCTCGCGCTCGATAGGAGGTCCAAGATTTTGTACACGCTTGCGTGATCTGTCAGCGTAACAAAACTGAGCATCTTCATCCAACTGGCTTGCTTCAACCCCTGGAGGTCCCTACTACAGTTTGGGTCGATATCTCTATGGACTTCGTCGAAGGACTACCCTGCGTACACGGCAAATTGGTCATCCTTTCTGTCATCGACCGTTTTCCAAATACGCACACTTTGTTCCTTTGGGGCATCCGTACACCGTCATCTCCGTCGCACGCGCCTTCTTCCACGATATTGTGCGTCTACACGGGATCCCTCATTCGATTGTCAGTGATCACGACCTAGTCTTCACGAGCAATTTTTGGCAAGAGTTATTTCGTCTCGCTGTGGTCCGCCTGCACATGAGCTTAGCTTTCCATCCCCAGTTGGATGGCCAGACAAAGGTAGTCAATAAGGCAATTGCCATGTATCTCCGTTGCCTGACCTGGGATCGTCCACACCAATGGCTCAAGTGGTTGCCTTGTGCCGAATATTGCTACAACACCTCCTACCATACGATGCTTAGCGATACACCCTTCAAAGTGGTCTATGGTCGACCCCCTCCATCATTGATGACCTATGACACAGGCACGACCAAGGTGGTAGCAGTTGGCGCTTAGCTCTGTGATCGTGATCAGTTCCTTAGCGATATTCGCGATCATCACCTTCAGGCTCAAGCAATACGATCATCTCCTTCAGGCTCAGCAATATGCCAAGCACTACTTGACCAACGCCATCGTGACATTGCCTTTGCAGTCGGCGATTAGTTGTGGCTGCGTCTTCTTCATCGGCAGGCTGCTTCCCTTCCTGGCCGTAGTATAGGCAAGTTAGGTCCACGATACTATGGACCTTACCAAATAATGGAATGCATTGGTACGGTGGCGTATCGCCTTCACCTGCCTGAGGGCGCCCGTCTACACAATGTGTTTCACATCGGGTTTTGAAGAAGTGTCACAGTGACCTACCACCTTTGAGTACACCGCCTGCTTTACCGCCCATCGAGCATGGACGAGCACTCCCTGTTCCGGCCAAAGTGCTGAAAGCTTTCCTCCACCGTGACGTTTGGCATGTGCTCGTACAATGGGTGGGTCTTGATGCCTCGGAAGCGTCTGGGAACCAGTCGAAGACTTCAAACGATCTTATCCTACATTTCAGCTCGAGGACGAGATGTTTCTCGAGGCCGGGAGAGATGTCATATGGGGAATTTCGTATCGTCGACATGGTGTCAACCGTGTGCATGGTGGGGCCGAAGCCAAGGATCGGCCGGCACAATGATATCCCAGATAAGGGATCTTATCTTTATTTAGAAAGTTATCTCCAATTAGAAAGTTATCTTTTAGGATTGTTTATTTAAGCAAGAGATCAATTCGTGATCCAATTAGTTAATTGCTTCTTAGGAAAGCAATCGTTTAGAGATTGATTTGTTAGGGCCGACCATGGCTATAAGTGGCGCACGACAGCCTCTATTTTGGCAAGCAATCAATTAAGAAAACTCCAAATCCCAGTCTCCTTTGATTTCCCTAACCTCCCTCTACTCCTTACCGCGCGACAGGCTGCCATCACGACGCTGGGTTGCCAGAGTTACCGGCCGAAACCCCCTATTAGCCACCACTATCCCCTACGCAATTTTAGGCTATACCACATACTGTTCAATGTTTGTCATGCTAGACTAAAGGGCGGAATGTTAGAAACTACTCCCCCCGTCCCACAATATAAGTCTAAGCCGTCATACACACAGACCAAGGAGGCACTAAATATAGGAAAAAGTTAATATCATTGGACCATACATACCTCATATTAAATGCCATACTACAGCTACTCGTCCATTTTGTCATCATTAAAGCAGAGGTATAAAGTGGAAATATTGCAATAACTACACCTTTGATTTCCTCAAGGGACATATCGTGGGACAACGCTTCCCAAGAAAATGAGCTTATATTGCGGGACGGAGGGGGTATTTAAAAGAAAACCCAAAAAATAGCAACCGACCAAAAGGAAATAACAAACATGGAAAATAATCATCATAATTCTTAATTTAATGCTGGCTCCCATATGCGCTGTGCCGCTGTAGTGCGTGGGTACCACCTATGAACAGTACCCCCATGCATTTTTGAACTCAAGATACAACACAATATTATATTGGTAGTAGCCTAGTAGGCAACTTATCAAATTTGATTCTTCGAAATTCAAACAAGAGTAAGACATTAGATTTGATTGCAATTTGGTAAAAAAACAATTTGCCTACACACATCATTGAAGACGGCTTTGAAAAACATTTTGATGTCAATAGTAACAAGACAAGCTGAAAGGTGTACCTGCCATAATTCGTCCAACATCTGTTATTTGCCCATTTTCATCAATTGCATCAATGAGGTACAATTGCCTCAAAGCATCTTCTAATGATTCACCTGCAGGTCATTGGTGCATTAACAATGAGACAAAGACAGTTGATAATTTCAAATTTTATTCATTGGATTACTACAGGCACACAACTAATTGGGGATTCCAAGAGGATCTCCTGATACCGAGCAGCAGTGGTAGAAAATTTCTATAATTCAATATTACACAATGGAACATGTCCAGTTAAAACAACAATGAACTGAACAAGGAACATGAACTTTTCTTGTGAACTTCCCTCAAACTCTGGGTCCTTCAGAAATAATACATTAGGCTTTGTCTTAGGCCCAGAGCCCCAGACAAACACAACACAATTAGCGTTATTGGGCTGGCCCAACCTGCCACCAGGAAGCTAAATTTTCCAGTCAAGGCTGGGCCCAGCACAAGAAATGTGACTTTTAGGGCATGCCTGAACCAAGACTAGCCCAACAACTGCTTACTGCACATAGGACTAAGTAAACAGAAGAAAAGTGTTAAAAAGTGGGTGCAGAAGGATAATCAAGACTAGAAGGTTCTGGAGCTCTATCTTACGTGATGGTGGGTCAAGGAAATCAAACTTCAGGATGTTGATATCAGGAAGATTTAATGATTTCAGATACAGAACACTTCCAGCAAGAGAAGATCGTTGAATTTCTGGAATTGTAGCCTCAAGAAACTCCTTTTGATAGATGGAACTTGGGTATAGCCTATAACACTTGCCAGGCCGAGTTCTTCCAGCTCGTCCAGCTCGCTGGTCAGCCTGCACTCTAGTTATTCATAAAAACAGCTTCAGTAAATATTGTGGATTATGGCTAGACATCTCTCAATGGAAGTAATATGATAGTTAAACCAGATGCAGACAGACAACCAGAGTGCATGTTCCAAATTATTTACCTGCTAATCTGAACTACATCAAGTGAATACATTCCAGTTGACGGATTATACTGCCGTTGCTTTACATAACCACAATCTATCACAAACCTAGTGAAAAAAGAAATAGTATCATTAATATATAGTGCACACATTCTTAAAAAAATAATTACATCTCCAGGAACAAAAAATGGCAGATGGTTTGAGTTCTCAGCTAGCCATAGAAAAGATTGCAAATTTGTATAGTTCAGTATCAGTTAGGTAGTTGCTCCTGTATTAGCACAACAGCTAAATTTTCCTAAACCATCTCCAGCATCCAAAGTAACATCATGTTTCTAATGCAAATACTTAATTATTAATTATAATCAGTAAAATATACTTTAGTTAACAAGTGGATGACTCATCGATTGTTAACAATGCCGCAGGCATTCGCAAGTCATTTTTCAAGTTTATTTTGGTATTTAAACTGTAACACTAATTTCTCAGGATGCAACACCATTACATCAATCACAAATTCACAAGGTTATACTAACACCGTCAAGTGAAAGTGGTACAAGTTACATGAAAATTATGGCTTCAAAGACAAGTGTATGCCATCTCCGATTTACATGTCAATCTTCAAAATAAATTCAAATAGGCTAGTATTGCAGGCTAGCAAAGCAGTTGATGTAAATCCTACGAACTAAATGATACACATACACTAGTTCATTAAAAAATAATTGTAGCAATTTGCTTGCTCATATATTTCCACAAAACCACAATGTCAGAGATATAGACTCACTACTTTAGAAACCCAACATTTCTGTCACCAAAATTAAATATAAGAACAGGAGTCCGGAGATGGAAACTGAAAGTATGTGCACTTTAACTCATTATGTTTGCTGCTTACACAACACCATCCACAGTGAGAGAAGTTTCAGCTACATTTGTTGCAACAATGAACCGTCGACAGTTTGGAGGTGCTGGAGCAAATACCCGAACCTATTATGAAAAGTGAATAAATCAGCAAAAGCCCTATAGGTCATCAAATGCTTATCACCAAAATGAAAGAGTCAAATCACACATACAGAAAACAAATGAAGGCTGCTTACAAAAGAGGAAAGAGAGCAGGATCGAGTGTATAATACTATAATTAACACAGAACCTTGAATAAGTAATAACTAATAATGATAACAATCACAAAGCTCACTAAAAACAACAAAAGGATTCACAAATTTTTTCTATCAAGTAGCAAGAATTTATCTCACTAGAGCAACAAATTGCAGTACAAGCCAATGTAACATGCTCCAGAAAAAGAAAATGTAACATGAAAAAATCTTATTAACCAATTATCATAGGCGAAAGAAGAACCAGCTTCTCATACTCAAATAAAATAACACATTCGAAAAAATTTAAAAGCAGTAAGAAAATATTGATGCAAGAAACCATGCTCTATGTTGTCTCAATTTGAATGTACTTCATATAGACCCCCAAACAAAGTCAAACTTAAGTTCCAGGAACTTATTTGATGAATTTCCAAAAGAACATATCATAATACCCTTTTTAGCTGGTAGGTTTAAGTGATTTGAATATAGGTGTGCTGAAAATGGATTACAAAAGCCCTACTTACAGGACCCCTAAGTTATCAAAATGAAAGGATTGGAGAATTGCCCATATTTTTAATCTATAGGAAGCACAGGTTCTAGTAAAATATCCAGTAGGCTTGTAATTAGCACACATTAGAAAAATAAAGAAGCTAGTACTAGTTGAAAACTTGATATGAAGTATGCTATTCATCCTGGAAATGCTCCCAAGTAACCTATGTTTTTCAAAAAAGAAAACCCACTGTCCAAAACCTGAGCAAACCTGGTCCGGCCCAGCCTGAGCCCAGTTTTAGGGCCGGGCCAAACTTGGAAATTTAGCTCAGTGTACCAGGCCTATCCCACTGTGTTCTGATTTCAGCACAGTTATGTAACATAGTGAGTGGGCCAGCTCAGTCTGAAGAGGCCTGGCCTAGATGGCCCATTGGGCTGGGTCCAGGCTTAGCCTGGCCAACCAAGATGTAACCATCCTTTCAGGCAGTCCAACCAAGAATACAATAAGACATTCAGTCCTATGCAGCAACAATTTCTCATGTCATCCTAATTTTTTTTTACAGAAATAACCCCCCACAAGGTCTAGTGAACCGACCCAACTATAGAAAAAAAAAGCACATTTAAGAGTATGCCATGGAACTTATTGAAATTATAGCCAGGTGTTTGAGAGGGACCATGGAGCTCTTGCCTCTTGAGCATATATGTCATTAAAGAAATCATATTGGAATGTCCAAAAAAAAGCTCCATTTTAATTTGAAGTAGTTAGTAATACAAGGTAGTATGCAAACCCATCTCTAGGTGCAATCATGCAAACTCACACGTGCCATTGGATGGATTCAGATTTATAGAAACTTGATGTGGTAGGATGCCTCATACACAATCAGTCCGAGGGGATTATTCGCAAAATGTTCATTCTATGTGGCAATCAAGTCCCCTCAAACTAGTCCATCAAAATCCTTTCCAATAGCCCATATAGATATAGTGAGTTTGCGTAACACCCCCTAGATATGGATTTGCACTGGATATTCCCCATGGTAATACAAACAATGAAAGCTACAAAAATAAATATAAAAGCTCCAAATTTAAAATTTCATAACTGACGTCACAAAAGAAATCTTACGTTTTACTTTGCTGTGGCCTAAACAAGTAATAAAAGGTACTGTTCAGAAGACTTGTTTGCTAGGCCTTTTTACTAATTTTGCTTGAGCAGCAAGAAACTTAGGAAACAATATGTTTGCCAAGCTTCACGAGCGATTAGAAAAAGAAGAAACAGGGCCAGACACATAATCATTAGGTTCAATAGCTCTACATCACCAGACAACCTGATCAAGAAATATTGGCCTGGTTCCAAAAAAAAAATGAAAGCAAGGTAAAATTCATGAGGGGGTGATTCAAGGAGCAAATCTAGTATACAATAAAAGGTTAACAAATTGCCTGCTGTTCAGGTGGCAAAGAACCATGAAGCGGAAGGACAAGAGCATCGATACAAGAACCTTCCTCGAGATTTTGAATTCTTTCCTCCAATTTTGACACCATCTTATCAATGTCGTCCTGAAAAAAAATCCTATAAATCAAGAAATTTATATAAGTATGACCAAAAATTAGAAAAGGCTTGGCATCTAATGCAAAGCACCTTGATATCCAAAGTTATGCAACATACCTCCAAATGTTTTAAAAACATATTGACGATAACATTTGAATGTTCTACAGCTACAGAAAAATTCATGTTCTCAACTATTCTAGACTAGAATAAAAATGAAAATTTCAAATTTCAAAAGGAACTAGACAAGATGATCAAAAGAAATTATTTTTCTGATTTTTGTCAAGTCTTATAAGAATAATTTGGGCACAAATTATGGCCAAGTTGTAGCAGGTGTCAAAAATTATCTCTGGAATTTTTTCATATAGGACCTGCTTGGAAGCCAGGTTTTGGGCCTAAAACCAGTGTAAAATACAGGACCGAAAGAATATTCTCACTAGGTTCGAAAAGACTGCTTGGGTCGGCCAGTTTCCGTATTAAAAGTCACCTTGTTTGCCCATTTACAACCGGAAAAAAAAATGTCGTGAGGTCCCATTTTTTCGAGCGATATAGGGATAGCAGGCCGCGACTCTATCGGCATTGCCACATCGGGCTCACTCGTCAGCAGAGAGAAGGGAACCTGGCAGCCCAAAACCCCGACGAGTTCATCAATGGTGAGCTCCACCTCCACCGCCATGTCCACCGCAGGCTTCGGCTCCCCATCATGAGATCCTCCTTCATCAGTTTGGTTGCTGTGAGCAGCGAGGCTGCCGCATGCTCCACTTCAATCGCAAGATCCGATCTGTCCAGGTGGTAGAGAGAAGAGATGGGTGCAGACCTATTTTGATGATTTGGTCCGAATTTCTTATCAATTTCTACAGATTTGTAGCTTCAGTTTGATGTTTTGATATGAAAGTTTGAGGGATAATGCAGTGGTCGCACAAATTTTGATGAAGCTGCAGACCTATATTGATGATTTGGTCCGAATTTTCTTATCCATTTGTCAAGTTTTGTAGCTTGGATTTGATGTTCTGATCTGGAATTTTGATCATAATGTGATGGTCACACTCACTTGATGAATTGTAAGGAATCCCAGTTCTCAAATCATAGAGGTAGCACTTGTTTATCTTCTTCTCCCAAACGGACTAATCTATGGGGGACTTTAATTTCACTGGTAATTTTGTGTAACGAAAAGTTACAGCTGTTTTTCCTTTATCAGTGATTTTTTTTCAGAACTCCCAAGCAGGCCCTTAAGGATTGTTCAATGGAAAAATTGCAAAAGGACTTCCTGCATTAGACACCAAACATGAAGAAATGAAATAAAAGAGGAAAAGTTGCAATAATTAAATATATTAAGAAGCAGGTCTGCATATATCCTTAGTGTCAAAGCTTACGGAAATGTCCTTCAAAGTTGCAGAAAAGTGCATGAACAATGGCAAATTTTGACAAACTGACCTTTCCTGTCATAAATATTAAGACATCCCCCGGGGGCTCCTTAATATGGATATCTGTTGAAGAAAAAAATATTGGTATTGTTAAGAAAAGGAAAAAAAAGATTTCAAATGGTTTAAAAAGATACAAAACATCATGACCCAAAATTTTAACGGAACATGAAAACATAATTATATTATTTCCATATAATTTATATGTGATTTTCCAACATAAAATAACCATAAACCATCTACAAATCATACTCTCTGACCCTAAATATGTGTAGTTTCAGAATTTTTCACAATCTCAAGGATATAGCTTTGACCATCAATTTCAGTGACATGTTCGTAAAAACAAGTATTGTAAGTAACATTGTAGACCTTGGGAGCCATCAGATTCAGACCCATCGCAGATGAGTGACACACATCAGAGCTTGAGATGGGTTATTTGTAGGTAGTAGGTACGATTTTTTATATCTTTACCCATTTTTGCAAAATCGGCGGCACAATCATTGCTGATCATCATATATTCACATATGTTTTTCTGTGTTAAGACTTGAGAGTTACCACTCTTCCATCCTTTACCCAAACTTTTTGCATGGTAGCTAAAAAAACTTTTTGCATCGGTAACAACAGGAAAGTTAACAAAACGAAAAAATGGATTCAAAAGTTACATGAAAGAGAACAAGTCGGGGATAATAATTCTGACAGCATCTTGAATCTCCTGATAGGAGTAAAACTTTTGAGCCAAGATTTGCTTTCCATTTCCTTTTCAGTTCCTATATGCAAACTAACAACAAGAGTACTTCACTAGATATAACTATATAAAAACATATGCAATGATGTATGATCTGTTGGAATGAAACTTGATCTATTTCAATGGGCCAAAAGGCCAATATATCATATGCAGGGTCGGTCAAAATGCAAAGAATACCCTAAGCTATATACATATCTAACATGATCCATCAATGGTTCAAAAGGATATTCTTGATAACCAATGTGAAACGCATATAATTCATTGACTCGAAACTGGTTACAAACCAATTATGGAGCTACACCTACAACATAGTTTGGAAGCACTAGACTTTAGTTGGGAATGTTAAGAGTCTTGTACACACTCTCTCTCTTGTACCATGTAGCCCATGACGCCCATGTAACACTATGTCTATATACTCTCTCAATAATTAATAAAGATGCACAGTTGTGAACAGCAAAATCCTTCTCTCCTTCTACCATGGTATCAAAGCAACTGCATCCAAACCCAAACTCTATTTCTCCTTGTCATTGTTGTCACGATCTCCTCTACTCGACGAGGGCGGCGACCCAATGGGCCCCAAGCCCCATCAGTGCCCAGGATTAAAGAACAGGACCGAGCTATTTCATTGGTGGCGGGACCCAGAATCGGCCGGTACATCGGTCAAACCGTTTTTCCGGATAAAATTCATTCAAATTTGATTAAAAACCATTCGAAATCTGAAATTTAGAATTTGAATTTGAAAAACCCGGGATTACCGGCCGGGATCCCGTATCCCGGCCCCTCATCAATAAGCGATTTGCGTGGGATTTTAATCCTGGTCAGGCTCGCCTCGCCTCCATCCTCTGCCTCCTCCTATTGCTCCCATATCGGCGCCACCCCGAGCGCATCCACCGAGCACCGCCACCCCAAGCATCCTCTGCCTCCGGATCGGCGTCACCCCGAGCGCCGCCACCCCGACTTGATCGCCGACCTCCTCGACGCCCTCCTCGCCTCCAGCTCCCTCCTCTGCTCCGGATCGGCGCCGCCCCGAGCTGCTCCTCCACCGAGCGCCGCCGCCCCAAGTTCGCCTCCGGCTCCCTCCTATACTTCGGACCGGCGCCGCCCCAAGCTTGCTCTAGTGCAGAGGCTGAGCTTCGAGCCCTTGCCGCTACCACCTCAGAGATTGTTTGGCTCCAATGGCTTTTAGTTGATCTTGGTGTTTTTTGTGATAATCCTACACCTTTGTTTTGTGACAATACAAGTGTCATTCAGATTGCTAGTGATCCAGTCAAGCATGAGTTGACAAAGCACATTAGTATTGATGCCATTGTCAGCAATCAACCATCGACCTCCAGCATGTACCTTCAGAGCTTCAAGTTGTAGATTTTTTCACTAAAGCTCAGACTCGAGAACAATATCGACTTCATCTACTCAAACTCAATGTATCAAATCCTCCTGATCCACCTTGAGTTTGAAGGGGGTATTAAGAGTCTTGCACATTCTCTCTCTCTCTCTCTCTTGGCCCATGTAGCCCATAACTCCATAAGGCCCATGTAATCCTATGTCTATATATACCCTTTCAATAATGAATAAAATGCACAGTTATGAATAGCAAAATCCTTCTCTCCTTCTAACAGGGAACATGCAAATCACATTGTTCTGTTAAAATAATAAAGATCGAGTTGTACGCTTGTATTGTTACAACTGAGTTTGTTGAATTACTAGGCCTAGGCCTAGTATTTATTCTGCAGCTTCAGATTGTATCACTGTTAGCTAGCAAAAAATGAAGGAAAAAAATTCTCCCTTGACTCTTCCCTCTCCATCCAACTTGACCAACACAGTAGGATGAAGAGTATCTGACATAAGACTTAAGGGCAACTGCCCATTTACCCATTACCACTATAATGCCCGCTCATTTTCACGGGCAAATATCAAAACCATCCATGCGATTTGTCAAAATCTTATATCTGCTCACAATGAATCAGTTTCTGATTGATGTAATGCAGAAGTGGAAAAAACATATAGCCACCTTAGGGACGATCAATATGACATGTCTATCGTCAAAGTTTAAACTGCGACAGTTACACACAAAAAATTTGGTTCTTACCTATAGCTGTTCTGAGAGAAGATTCTATATAATTTGTTGGGCGCTCTGTGCTGTAAAACTTCTCCACAGGGAATAAGGTTCCAGGGATGTTCAACACAGGACATCCCGAGAAGAATTTTGACACTTTCAAACCATCAAGAGTCGCAGAAGTGATGAGAACTTTTAAATCTGAAGCTCGAATCTTGATCAATCTTTTCATTAAACCTAAAAGGATATCACTGTAACAAAAAAAAAACAAATGAATCGCTACAAGCAAGTTCAACAAATAGCTACAAGATTCATCCATCACCAACACAAAACTAAAAAGAGGAAGAAATCAGTACAAGTCTCTTATCGTTTCAAAACTACAATAGCTACTTTACATTTGCAGGTTCCAGAAACCAGCTCAGTGGTCCTAATACATTTAATGTGCAAACTATGGAGATTGGAGAATGAGAACCACAGAAAGATGCATCCTAGAGCTGCTAGTTACTTTGCATTTGCAATCAGAGGCCCTCTCATTTGAAGGGTATCCAGGTAAGCAGCTACTGTAGAGAACTATGGATAATATTAATGTGTTTATATATGTTATTTTAAAGACATATACTAGTGAGTGATAATATTTGGTATGCCCTAAATTTCCTACTAGTAGAGAAAGAAGGCATCAGCAAGAAAATTAAATTAAATTCATTATAATCCAAATTCAAAACTCAAGTTTTATTATATGGAATAGGTATAGAAAGGTCAAATTGCTTCAATGAATTTATGTCGAATCCCAGTTTCATGGCTCACAGACTGGCTTACTGGCATGCCAAACTGTCTTTTTACTACAACAGGTTAGGAGTTAGGACTGAGTTAGTCAATAGTCAATACTCAGCATGACAAAAACTGTTGAAACAACAGAATTTGGCCAACAAATGGTTTGATTGGCCCAAAGTTCTTACTCTATTATGCTATGCATTTATGCTAGTGCCTAGCAAGCTGTACTTCAACAAAAAAATCACCATACGTGTTCAAACTACGCTCATGAGCTTCATCCAAGATAATTACTGAGTATTGCTTTAACTCAGGATTTGAAAGGCTTTCACGCAGAAGAACACCATCTGTCAGGTACCTACGAATTAAGAAAAAATATTAAATCCACAAATTCAGGACATAGTTATATTACAAGAAATTCAAGTTATGTTCAAGATTTCTGAGGCTTACTTTATGCAAGTTTTCTCCGAAGTTCTATCTTCAAATCGAATAGCATAACCAACTTCTTCCCCAAGTGGGACACCAAGCTCCTGTGCCACCCTCCTGCAAATAATTAAAATTGCTCTCAGTTCTTGAGATTTGAAGACCGTGCAATACCGCTGCAACTGAAATAATTCTTCTTAGAGAGTAAAAGGCAAATAAAATAGTATCATGTGCTGTAAATTTGGAGCAGCTGGTAAACCAGGAAGGACCCCTTAAAACAATTCTTACCAAACAGTTTCTTCTAAATTTTTCTTTACTTAATTTTTTTTTCTTAACAACAAATGGATATCCAACAAATAGCTCCATTTGTAACAGATGAGGTTTGGGTATCCCCACGGCCATACAGCCGTCCATGGTTCCCAAAAAACGCCCAATGCCAATTACATCCTCCTTTACTAATCCTGCCAATTGCCCTAGCTGCACCCTCACAATTCACAAGCAAGACAAACATAATCCAAGTCATATGATAGTATGATACATCAGAAAGCATAACCATAGTCTCCCTAAATTTCAGTCGCACGCAAGCCCTGTTAAATAGAAACCGATAAAATGCAAGCTGTAGTGAACTCCATGGTGCCTACCTCACACGCAACTAACCCACACAATAGCAAATAACCATGCGCGCGCGCGCGCGAGTGAGAGAGCAAGAGAGAGCGGGGACCTGGAAACGGATACAGCCGCGACACGGCGGGGCTGGGTGACGGCGACTGCGCCGCGGCTGGTGTAGCCGCGGCGGTGGAGGATTTTGGAGAGCTGGGTGCTCTTGCCGGATCCGGTCTCGCCAATCACCACCACCACCGGGTTCGCCTCCACGGCCGCCACGATTTCGTCCTCGTGCTCCGAGATTGGCAGCGCCAGCGGCCGCGACGGCGACGGCATGGCCGGACGAGGCGGGTGCTTAGGGTTTAGTTTTTTTTCCTCTTCTTTTTTTACCTGTTGTGCTGCCTGGAGGGGACATGCCCCCTATTGGGCTCATATACTTCTCTTTCGAATAAATGTGCTATGGGGCCGTATGCTGCGGGATGCTATTGAGGTTTTGCGTTCCTCGTTGGCCCAAAATATTAATCTAGATTTACTGAATTGGATCGTGCTAGCGCAGGGTATCCCGTCCATGCTCCATCCACGGGATAGGAATAGGGAACCCTAGCCGCCAGGGAGAGCAACGCCGCTGATCCGCCGTCGGCCCCTCTCCCCACTTCTATGGAGTTCTTGCCGATATTGAGTGGGCGGAGGACCGTTGATTCCTAGAAGTAATCTTCTTTTTAGTTTTTTACGTTTTGTTACTATATCAAAATTTTCTAGTATATTCTTCTCTAGCGAGTTCTTACTCAGACTTTCGGTAATACCCCGGTCTATTCGTAGTGCGGCTCATGTAGATCATGTGAAGTTGTATGGTGAGATTAGTCCTACATTGATTGTCTAAAGTGAGTTGTGGTAGTATATAATGTCTGCTGGGTCCAAACATAAGACATTCGGGTTAACCCTTTTACACAAAATGAGGACGAAAGTGTAAGTAGAGTGCTATGCGTGCGCGGGTCGGTCGCACGGTGGGCTGGGCATTGAGTCGATTTTGGGCCAGAGTGTTACAGATGGTATCAGAGTCTCAACCTTCGTTTCACGGGTGCATGCGAGACAAGGGCACAGGCATATGGCGTATGGCACGTGTGGTCTGGAGCGGACACATGGCATGGCATATGTGTTGGCATTGTGGCGTCAGCCCTTAAGTATATGAATGCAATTGTAATACCCCGGTCTACTCGTAGCGCGGCCTATGTGGCCTATATGGAGTTGTGTAGTGGGATTAGTCTCATATTGCTTGTCTAAAGTGAGTTGTAGTTAGGGCTGTACATTTTTAAACCGGACCGAATAAACCGAACCGAAAATACCGAACCGTACCGGTCAATTCGGTTTGACCGGTATTCGGTATTCGGTACGGTATTCAGAGTTTTGTTTTTTCGGTATTTCGGTTTTTTCGGTAAAAACCGGTCGAAAACCGAAAAAAACCGAAAATACCGAACTCTCAACTCTAGCTCGGGACGTCGCCGTTGCGTGCGCTGGTCGGCTCGGCCCATTTCCCCCATCAGTCATCACGGTCCACCGCTGCTGCTGGCCTGCTGCCGTAATGCTGTTGGTCTGTCGAGTCGGGCCAAGTTCGGAACACATGCAGGCATGCAGATGCAGCAGCCTTGTCAAGTCTTGCAAGACGTGGGACCCCACCACCAGTCCACCATCACATGCATGCATGGCGTAGCCGCGTAGGACAGGACAGCATGCAGCCATGCACCATGCACAATTGCACATGCAGCAGGCATATGAGCAGGGAGGAGCGCCCAAGCCCAACTGCAGACTGCTAAGCTAACTCCTTTCTGTTTTTTGGCTTAATTAGTTAATTTATTGCAAACGTCGTTGTTTGCAATTCGCGTCAACTTTGGTAAATATGGTATTTACCGATACCGTACCGAAAAAAATAGGAATTTACCGAAACCGAACCGTATTTTGAAAAACACCGTATTTACCGAACTAACAATACCATATTTACCGCATATACCGTATTTACCGAACCGAAAATACCGAACGAACACCCCTAGTTGTAGTAGTATATAATGCTTGTTGGGTCCAAATATAGCACCTCCGAATTAACCTTTTTACACAAGCGATGATGAAAGTGTAAGTAGGGTGCTATGTGTGCGTGGATCCGCCCCCACAGTGGGCTAGACATTGAGCGGATTTTAGACCATGGTTAGACCTGTTCAAATGCCGAGCCAAAGAAGCTTTGAAATTTGAGCTTGAAGCCCACCAAAAATCAAGAGTTCGAGCAGGCTTGTTCGACCCTAAAACCGATTTTTCAGTTTAAAAGTATTATTTTAATCATTTTTGGAATAAAAAACTAATATTTAATTCATTTCCAGCATTAAATAAATAGATTTTCGCTTTTTTAATTGTTTTTTTGGGATTTGGTAGGGCAAAGCTTCATCGGCCAGATTTCGATTCTAAGCTTGACCAGCATACAAGGTCGAGCTCGGTAGAGCCACCCATGAACAGGTCTAACTATGGTGTTACATTTTCTTTACCCATTATGGATTTTATCGGACCGACTCACCTGAACGACAATGACGACGCCTACACCGGAGATTGAAACAGGATCGAGTTTGGTATAAATAAATCTCATCTAATTTTCTTCTGACGGACAATGACGCAACCGAGACGTAGGTCCTACACATCCATGAATATCAGCATTGACGATATCGTTGCAAGATCTAGAGTCTTGGGCGAGGAAGATAAAGTAGTCAATGATTTGATGGTGACATGTTGCTCATCTAAACTATTCAATATAAGAGTGTTTGTGTACTTTATCCGTGAGTTATTACTAATATAAATTGGAGAATTTTTCTAATAAAACTATCATGTAGCTATTGAAGGATTGCAATCAGTTAGAAGAAAATCGTTTAATTCATAGTTTTCGAGAAATAAAATAGTTTTTCCAATGTTGCAGGGTATCTACGAGAATTTTTACGAAAACGTTTCATTTGCTTCTCTTCCATGGAAGTTTCATTTTCCAAGAATGTATCCTAATTTTTGGTCTAATTCTTCTTTTAATGGTCGACTCAACCTCTAATAAAAAAAGATAGACATTGGTTCTATTTCTTCTCTTCAACAAGTTTAGTAATTACTAAACTTAATTCTCGGTAGAAAGGGCCTCCAGCCGTGTACACATCCCTAAGAAAACGGCACCCGTCTGATCTCGCTCGCTGCCACTGTGGAAGGTCGGATTCGCGCCTGGGTTCTTCGTGGCCACGCGCGGCCTCGCGCGAGCCACGTCGCCTCGCCAGCGCGTCTTCTTCGCGAGTCTTCCTCTCGCTTCTCGCTATCCCCCTTTTTCACCAGCCCCGCTGCTCTCTCCCTCTCCCTCCTCTACCGCCTCTTCGATCTTCTTCACCGACCGCCACCTTCCCTCTCGCTCATCTGCTCTCCGTCGTCCCTCTCGGCCAGCGCCTCCCTTCCCGGTCGCCGCATCGGTGCTTCCCCACCCATCTGTCTCCCTCCCCGGCCACCGCCTCGGCGCCCTCTCCTTTTCCCTTCCATCGCCCTTCTCGGCCAGCACCGCCGCTCTCCTCCCTCCCCGGTCGCCGCGTCGGTGCTTCCCCACCCGTCTGTCTACCTCCCCAGCCACCGCCAGGCCATCGCCTCGGCGCCCTCTCCGTTTCCCCTCCATCACCCTTCTCGGCGAGCGCCGCCGCTCCCCTCCGTCGTCCCTCTCAGCCAGCGTCGCCGCTTCCTCCCTCTTCTCCCCCGCAACCCCCTCGATCTCCCTTCCCAAGGGCCGCGTCGGTGCTTCCCCACCCATCCATCTCCCTCCCCGGCCACCGCCTTGGCGCCCTCTCCTTTTCCTCTCCATCGCTCGTCCATCCCCTCCTTTTCCCCTCCCCCACCCTTCTCCACCGGCATCGCCGCTCACTCCCTCTTCCTCCCATGCCGCCTACTCGAGCTGCCAACCTGGCCGCCTACTCGGCGCCTCCCCTCATGTCCACCCTCTATGGCGACTTCCTTTCAGGGGACGACGAGCAAGTACATGGCCTACGACAAGATGCTATGCCTGGTCGACAACCTCACCGCCGACAACCGGGTCTACCACAAGGTTCACTTCAAGTGCCGCCATTGCAAGTACTTCAGGTGCTGCCATTGCAAAGGCACCCTCAAGGTACCTACCGCCCTCCCCATACGCCATTGACTGGGATTTGGAAACCGGGGGTTCTTTAACTCTAATGTCTACCATTCTAGGCTCAGCAATAAGTTGTTCGTCAACTTCTCTAAGAATCATAGCATTTTCTTTAAGTAAAAAAGGATATTTTTTTAGAAGATCAAAGGATCATTACATTGCTGGAAGAAGTTAATTGATGTAAAGTGACAACACTTACAAATATGTATGGTGATGTTTCTGCTGCAGCTTGCATATTACAACTCCTTTGAAGGAGTGCTCTACTGCTAACCTCACTTTGATCCGCTGTTCAAAAGGACTAAATCTGTTAAATTGGTTTCCTTCTATAGCTATGGTTATTCATGATGCAGATCCTCTATAGGAACAGTGAGAACCCGAACTACTAAGCAATTTTTAGATCCCACATGTGATTATCTTATTGATTAGGTTTGCTGTCATATTTTCTTTTGGATATACATTGTGCATAACACATCTACTTTGTCAATATAAGTAAGCAAATACCTACCTAAATTGATAGTGTCTTCAAATTCCTAGCCAATATCTTTTATTAATGTCATATCTTATATTGGTTCAAAAAAAAGTATTATTAACTGCCATTAACAAGAGTGTTACATTTGTAATGGGACGACCACAAAGTTACTGAACAGACATTGGGCAAACGCACCATAGCACAGTTTTCATTAATATGAATTGTTGCTGGATCACATATGGTTTTTTAATGAACTATGGCAGGCTTTGCAGACAATGTTAAGGCATTAAAAAGTTTTAAACCTTTTTGCACCTAAAATATATACGTGCTTGCAGATTATAACTCCTTTGAAGGAGTGCTCTACTGCAAACCTCACTTTGATCCGCTGTTCAAAAGGACTAAATCTGTTAAATTGGTTTCCTTCTATAGATATGGTTATTCATGATGCAGATCCTCTATAGGAACAGTGAGAACCCGAACTACTAAGCAATTTTTAGATCCCACATGTGATTATCTTATTGATTAGGTTTGCTGTCATATTTTCTTTTGGATATACATTGTGCATAGCACATCTACTTTGTCAATATAAGTAAGCAAATACCTACCTAAATTGACAGTGTCTTCAAATTCCTAGCCAATATCTTTTATTAATGCCATATCTTATATTGGTTCAAAAAAAAGTATTATTAACTGCCACTAACAAGAGTGTTACATTTGTAATGGGACGACCACAAATTTACTGAACAGACATTGGGCAAACACACCATAGCACAGTTTTCATTACTATGTATTGTTGCTGGATCACATATGGTTTTTTAATGAACTATGGCAGGCTTTGCAAACAATGTTGAGGCATTAAAAAGTTTTAAGCCTTTTCGCACCTAAAATATATACGTACCATGTCCATCACCTTAAGGTTTCCTTGATTCGATAATTTTTTTCCGCATTCATCTGTCCTTAATATTTAAAGCTTGGCTAACCATGCTAAGTCTTTATTTAGCTTCTTCCTTCTATCCTGCCTTATATTGCTTTGCATATATTTATGGTCCTATGCTATGAATGCTCCAAATTAATGCTATTCATGGAGCTTTGATGTTGCAATTCTATCTAACTTCCTTCACATGCACGTTATAGGGTTAGGACTAACACTAATACCATTATATGTAAGGTTGTCGCTAGCTATTTCATTTTTTTTTTCTGAATTAACAATCACTAATTGTTTCCTCAGGTTACATGGAGATCTCATTTATATTGATGTTGCGACATTAAAAAAAAATACTGCATCACAGGAAGTTCCAAGTCTTTTCATGTCAACACTAGCAATGGAAGATTTTTTGATCCAAGATCTTCAGAACAAACTCAAGAAGCCAGCACTCTATTCGGTTTGCTAAAAAGAAGGTTTAAAACAGATTTTTAGTTACTCTGAAATGTATTTGTAGTGCGTTATAGTTCTCAATAATAACATGTAAGATTACATATGACTATCCCAGTAGAACGAACAATACCATGTAAGGCTATATTGTCAAAACCGACATGTAAGATTACATGCTATTGTCCTAGTAGAAGCTCTTCATTCCTAATTTACTTCATCCTCTGAAATGTAGAAATATGCGCTGCTTTGATACTTACAAACTGTTAGCAACCTACAAACTGCACATTAATTATAAGTTTGTTAGGCTACAATCGCTAGATTCTTTTATGTTCTACCAAAGTTATTCGTTTATTCCAATCACTCCTGCTGTTTAGCTAACATGGTAAATTACCTAAACTTAAATGCTTGATCGTGTCTTGCGTACTTTACAAGAAAAATGGTTGCTTCTTGACAGTGAATTAGCGGACGCATGTCATGGAAAGAATTCCTGTCGCTACTGATGTTTATTTTCCTTTCAAAATGATAGCGATAGATAGATAGCATCGTGTGTCATAAATCAGCAACAAAAAAGAGGTTGCTTCTTGACACTTATGAATTTGCAATGAGCATGCGGCTATAGAGGCCAACATCTTATGTCATGGTTTCTTAGCTATAAAATTACCTAAGCATTTCTTTTCAGTTTACAGAGGATATGAATCATTCGGGTTTTTTGTATTACCAAGTTTATATAGCTTATTCTTTTATACCTTGTGTTGAGATAGACGTTGTGATGGCCTCTGTTTTGATTTTATGTTGAATGATTACATGCTGTTTAGATTATTTATCGTTCAGTTTTTGTGTATTACCAGCTTGATATATCTTATTCTTTTACACCTTGTGTTGAGATAGACGCTGTGATGGTCTCTGTTTTGATTTTTGCTGAATGCTTACAGGTTGTTGAGATAATTGCTCGGTACGATGATGCGTGTGTGCAAGTTAGCATGAATGATAGCAAACTTGCCTACATCTAGAACTGGGGCATATCCAAAGAGTGCATAGGAACTCTCACGGTAATACGCTTAATTTCCTAAGGATTTGCTCATAATGTTTAAGATTCGAGTCTATTAGAGGCAGCAATGTAATAGATAGATTTGTGAAAGATTATTTGGAGTGTATAACATGTTTAAAGATTTTCATTGAGCATGCGGTTATAAAAGCCAAAGCCAACATCTTCTGCAACAGTTTCGAAGCTGATTTTGAAATCTGATTTTGTATCTTTCCTGTTACACCATTTGAACACGTGTGATGCCCTTTTAGTACATAACAATAGATTTTATCTATTGGGATGGATTATGTATTTTCCTTTGTCACTAACAAGCAAGCATTCATAACCATACACCAGAATCATAAGAGGTATGTTCCTATTTGAGCTTTTCAGCCACTCGGTTAAATATTTTATCATTCTCGCACAATTTGGTAGCTACTCAGTATCCTGTTTCCTTTACAGATTGCTAATATGTATGATGCGTTTATAGATGAAAGTACATCGTCTCTCTGAACAGCAGCAACGTGGCGCATACACACACGGTTTATACATCAACATTCACTTTGTCCAAGCATAGCTTTCTTTGTTCTTTTTGTTTTCCCCGTATTTATTTCATCCTTTCATCTGTTTTCTTACCAGTTCGTATCTAATTATTTTGTTACCATAGGTTACGTGGAGATGTGAGCTGCAATAAGCCGAGCCTCAATTGCTTCGACACGATGAAAAGAATATCGCTCCTACAAAAGCAGTTATACTGCTTCCGGTGAGATTTACTTCCAAAGAGCGCAAAATTATGTTGTTGAATCGCTAATTCCTCCCGTTCTATTTAGAATATGTAGGATTTTTTTATTTTGAAATCTGATTTTGTATCTTTCCTGTTACACAATTTTAACACGTGTGATATCCTTTTAGTGAAAAAGCTTCTGTTTGCTATTTGCTTCAGTGAAAAAGACAACCCTCCATCATGGTCTATTCATAGAAACCTCTTTACTAATTATGGAGATACAACCAGCCACGTTAATGCAGAGGTATGTCTAAAAAAAACAGAATTTTACAATCGTCTTAACTAAATAGCGTTGTTCCTCATATTCTCGTGCTAATATATGTTATTCATAGCGGTTTCCATCTACACAAACATCTTTAATATCACCTGCATACATTTATTTATTGCAGCCTTACGGTATCGAAAAACAAAGCCTGTTTTATGGTACATCTAATCATTGAACATAGCTAGATACAGCTATCTGGTATACCACTACTATCTAACTTACAAATTGTCCATATGTTAACATAGGAAAGTCCTAAACAAAACTACGTGCATACTATTACCTATACATATGCATGTTGTATGTTCATTAGCATCCAGGACTTTCGGCTATTTACCTACACTACGGTACCATTCCATTTTTTTATTTTTAAGAACAACTATTATGGCTCTCCTTTTTGCATCTACAACGTCACAAAACACAAACTGCAAAATCTATGTTAACAAAGATCTCAATCGCATGCATAAAGGTCTCATGCAACATCTTAGATTATGTATAGCATTTCATAAATTTACTGCTTGATTTCCTGCACCATAATACTGACATTAACATCGCCAGCTCAGTTACATATCAACAAATATCTTACACAACGACTTAGCTTATGCATAACATTCCATGAATTTCCATCTGGATTTCCTTCATCATAGTACTCAAGCATATTTGCCTACACAGATCTTTGCCGCCCCCCTACCCGCACTGGAACCAAACCACCTACAAAGAAAACACGCTCAGCTACAAAAAAAGCCTGCCGAATGATGAGCGTGCTCTGCACACCAACATAGCCTCAGGTATACTTCAGTGCCATTCACAGATACAGAAAAAAAACGCTTCTAACTCACTGCTACTTTATGCAGACTTTGTATACAACTTTTATGGTCACCACAGTAGCCGCTACTTCCTCGGGAACAACTCCTTGCTTTTGTTGCTACTCTCTATCGATGTTGTACATTACACCACCCATCTGATCTAGCCTATTACTCCTGCAAGCCCTATTTTGTAAACGTTTAGAGCTCACTTATGTTCGTAAACAGCTACAATTTATATGTCCAAATGCTTTCAACTCTTCATATGTGATCAGCTGCGCTACAAATGATGTGATCTCCTGTCTTAGGTAACACTGTGTCTTAGATAAAACTGTTTCTGCTTGCGATCTTATTAATCACGTCTTCTAATACTAATAGATTGAAACACTCTTTACTAATAAACTCCCAAGCTATCAACACCCGCACCATTTGGTGCGAGTTATCTTCTAGTAAGCATAACGACCCTATTGTTCTGATGGAGAGAAGAACCTACAATTAGCTTTTTGAGAAATTTCCAAACAAACAATTTCAACGAAATATTTCAATTTCTTATTTTATTATGTTCAACTTTATGTATTCCTCTATCCATAGAGTACATTGAATGTATAGAAAATGGCTATAACATAGTTTTTGTTATTTGTATTAATAGCTACTCTAGGGGGGAAAGTTTTTATGTGGTGCTAACGATTTAATAACTATCTTTGTAGCTCCAGAATGTTTTAGTTTATGTTCCTACCCATTATCTGGATATACTAAGAGATGTCTACGGTCTAATGAGGCTACTATGAAATATTTACTCATGGGTTGGGGCACGCTCTTCTATTCTAGTTCATGGTTTCTCTTGGCTATATGGTTCATCTGGGGGAGATCGAACTTCAAGAAATTGTGAACGGTCTTATCAATACACAAATGTATAACTCCCTAGGAATTTCAATTGTGCTTATATCCATCACTATAGGACTTGGGTTCAAGCTTTCCCCAACCCCTTTTCATCAATGGACTCCTGACGTCTACTAAGGAGTGTGGTTCGTTCGACAAATTCCTACCTCTATATCTATCTCTAAGGTGTTTGGGTTTTACAAAACTCCATAGACATGCATAAGAGAAATGCTATCCCCACTCTGACCAAGATAGGACTTTTACCAAAAGTTTATTGTGAACTTTTTGTTCAAATAACAATTAAGGTGAAGCAGGGTCAAGAACAACGAATCTCTTTATGATAAATAGATCCATTTTGCAAGCTCGTTGTTACAGGTAGTTCCTACAAAGAGTCAGACTAATGACATATGCAATGCTTGAATTGTCAATGTAGATGATGCATAGTGGGTTCTCATCGTTCAGAGACTACAAGTGTAATAGTAGCATCCGTTGACAAAAAGGATCACCCTAAGATAATCATCTCATGGCTATTGGGAATGAATCAAATCAGATGGTTCTTTCTCAACCTTTCTGACTTGCTCCTTCGGAACTAGAGTCGAAAGCATTGAAAAAGTTAGTCGTTCACAACCACTAATGAAGGATTCCTCGAAAAGTTAAGGATTAGTAGTTCTTTTTCGAAATCAATTTTGAAAAAGAATGGATTGGGTCTTATACATACGCGAGGAAGGTAATAAAAAAAGAAACAAGACGAGTTCTTCTTTCTTTTATCACTTAGGAGCCGTGCGAGATGAAAGTCTCATGCACGGTTTTGCATGAGAGAGAAGCAAGGAATCCTCTTTTCGACTCTGACTCCCCTACTCCAATGTTGCTTTTCTTTCTGATACTTCGAAAGTAGCTGCTTCGGTTTCAGCCACGCGAATTCTCGATATTCATTTTTATTTCTCATCAAACGAATGACATCTTTTTCTAAAAATCCTAGCTATTCTTAGCATGATATTCGGGAATCTCTTTGGTATTATGCAAACAAGCATGAAACGTATGCTTGCATATTCGTCCATAGGGCAAATCAGATACGTAATTATTGGAATAATTGTTGGAGACTCAAATGATGGATATGCAAGCATGATAACTTATATGTTGTTTCGAGAAATCTCCTCTGAATTACAGGCAACGACGCAACCGAGACGTAGGTCCCTACACATCAATGAAGACTAGCATTGATGATGCCGTTGCAAGATCCAGATTCTCGGGCGAGAAAGATAAAGAAGTCAAGGACATGATGGTGACATGTTGCTCATCTAGAATATTCAATATAAGAGTGGTTGTGTACTTTATCCGTGAGTTATTATTAATATAAATCGGAGAGACTTTCTAATAAAACTACGGGATAGGCGTCTCAAAAAAATTCTAACGGAGTCGATAGTAGTGATTAGATTCTAGTGGTGAGACAACCGAGTTTTTGGCTCATTTAGCATTGTTTGGTGTCGAAATAGCAATTCTAGCCTCTCCAGAGAGAAAAGACAAAAAATGACATCATGGACATACCGGCAGGTGACACATGCCCCCTGTCACTCCCCACCACGTGACATGCGGCTACCACACGCC
This sequence comes from Phyllostachys edulis, assembly GCA_036346405.1. Lineage (NCBI taxonomy): Eukaryota > Viridiplantae > Streptophyta > Magnoliopsida > Poales > Poaceae > Phyllostachys > Phyllostachys edulis. The sequence continues at coordinate 29,736,172 of CM070565.1, read as the reverse complement.
CACCGCCCGGCAACAAAATAGGCACAACACGCACCATAGTTCTGCGAACAGCGTTCGACAGTGAAATTGGCACAATGACTCAAACAGTGCTACTACTATTCGACACTGTTCAATCTATTTTTTTTGTTCCGTTTGGTGGCCGCAGGACAAGCTCTATGCAGGCACTGTTTGGCATTTGTTCACGCGATTTTGTTCGTGGCCGCATGACAAGCACTGTTCAAGCCGGTTTTCGTTCCATGCGGTGGCCGCGCGGCAGGGGTATCTGGGCGGTGGTGGCACGGCAGGAGGCATGTGTCGCCTAATAAAACGTCTGTAATGTCATTTTTGCCAATTCATTTGCGGGTGACTATTTTTACCATTTCGTTGTGCACCTGTACCTTTTAGCCGATATGTCCCGACGTCCCTCAAAACACTCGCATGCACACTGCGTGACCTCACCATCTTCCTTCGTGAGCTGGTGAGAACAACGTGGTTCTCCTTGACGCTCGTTTGACATCATTGTCCTCCTCCTTGTGTGCGCAATGTCACTTCTCATTTCAGCAAGTTTGAGGTTCGATGTTCCAAGTCTCAAGAAGGTTTGTGTTTGAAGTTTCAACAAGTTTCAGGATTCAAGACAAGTTCCAAAGTTTGAGGCTTCCAGGACTTGTTTGAACAAAGTTTCATGTGTGATGTTTCCAAAGTTTCAACGAGTTCCAGGAAGTTTAACGTTCGGATGACTTTAGGATTAAAGTTTCAAAATGTTTTAAGTTTGATGTTTCGAAAGTTTCAGGATTCAAGATTCTTTAGGATTCAATTTTCAGGTTCGACATAAAACATCCGTGACTCCCGTGTCGCTCCTTTAGGGTGACCCGAGAGGCGACGCCGCCACCCCAGCGTACCCCCGCCACCAGCCCCCCCGGCGGCCATCGCCGGTGCTCTGGCCCCCAAACACCCTCCCGTACCTCCTCCTTCCTCCACCCCTCCCCCTCTCTCTTCCTGTTCTCGTCGAGGGAGCCTTCTTGGCAGCGTCGCCACCCGTGTCGTTGCGGTGGCGGAGTGCCTCTGGTGGACCTCCGGTGTCACGGAATGGCCCTTCCCCCTTGGCCGGAGCTCTTGGGTCGTTGGCGTCCCCCCTCAAGGCTGGATCTAGATCCAGCCCCCCTGGTCGCCGACAATCTTGGGTCGCCAGCACCACCCACTGAGGCAGCCACCGGGCGTGGGCTCAGGGGTGCCGATGCCGAGGATCTTCGTCGTGCGGGGAGTCGCCGTCTTCGCACAGACCGGGAGGACCCATGTCGCGCAGGGAGCGGCCATCATTTTCGCTCGTGGCAGGTGGGTCTCAGCCCTCGGCTCCATGTCGGAGAGGTCCACCCCCTACTGATGTTGCCATCAGCCGGCCGGAGTGGCCGCAACGGTCGTGGGCTCGATGAGCGTCGGTGTTGTAGGAGATTGTTGTCCGTCACGGCTCTGTGTCGACGAGCACGACGGTGGACTGCGATGAGGGCTCCATGTCGGCGCTCAACAACCGGTTCTTCGGCAACCTGCTGGACGGGTGGGGCTTGCTGTGCATGGACGCCGTGCTAGTGCAGAACGCCACGACGAGGACCAAGGTGGCATCGTCAGGCTCACCGGCCCCGGCGTCAAGGCCGGCACCGTCGATGAGTGGAGTTGGCACTGTCGAAACCTTCGTGAGTGGAGTTGGCGTGTCGACTATTTTTACTATTTCATCGTGCACATGTACCTTTTAGCCGATATGTCTCGACATCCCTTGAAACACTCGCAAGCACACCGCGCGACCTCGCCATCTTTCTTCGCGAGCTGGTGAGAACAACATGGTTCTCCCCGACGCTCGTTTGACATCATTGTCCTCCTCCTTGTGTGCACAATGTCACTTCTCGTTTCAGCAAGTTTATGGTTCGATGTTCCAAGTCTCAAGAAGGTTTGTGTTTGAAGTTTCAACAAGTTTCAGGATTCAAGACAAGTTCCAAAGTTTGAGGCTTCCAAGACTTGTTTGAACAAAGTTTCATGTGTGATGTTTCCAAAGTTTCAACGAGTTTCAGGAAGTTCTTGTCGCTGTGTCGTGCTGTCCCGTGCTCACCACTGCCCGGCTGCAAGGGCACGTCCATCGTCAAGTTAATCCAAAGCTCATGCTGCCATAGCCAGAGAAGTCTCCTCACCCCTAGCCCCAGAACCCCCGTCCTGGGAGCTCGTTGTGCGCTTGCTGGGTTTAGGTGAGGCAGAGAAGAGAAGGTTAGCCTCAACTAGGAGGGGGGCGCTGTTGCTGGTGGAAGAGCCCGAGTAGGGGGCTGTTGTCGTTGAAATGAAGTGTTGTCCTCGAGACGCAAGATGATTGTCCTGGAGGCCCAACCATTAGTAGTTGGTTCGGTCCACCTTGTTTGAGCCGCACGAGTGGAGGGGGAGAGGAGTTGGAGTTGTCGTCCTTTGGCTCTACTTTCGTACACTGTTATCGTCGAGAGGAAGAAACGCTTCCCCACCTAATTCATTTGAAGCTCCTCGCTGGTGTCACTGTTAGCGTGTGGACCAACCTGCACCTGCTTCTATTCTTCTCTCTCAAGTCGGTGTTAGGGCGATCCTCTTCGTTGTCTGGTTTCAACCAGTTTGAAGCTCCTGTGAGTTGGTTGGGAGGTGTTGTTTTCTCCCTTAGCTTTGATGTGTGTGCGATAGAGCTGGTTGGTGTTAGTGCGTGGTTTAGAGTTTGCTAGCTGGTGTCTCTAGCTCTGGTGTTGTCGATAGAGTGTTGTAAGGCGTGCCCAGTCGTGGGTTCCCTCCCGCAAGGGATACGTTTCTTATCGGGGTGTATCTTTTTTATCTTGTTTTCTCCTACTTTATCAGTGCAAAGGGCAGCTCTCCTGCCTCTTCATTCAAAAAAAAATTCAGGTTCGATGTTTTAAAAATTCTAACGAGTTTTAGGATTCTATTAAAGTTTCAGCCTTCAGGATTCTGGTTTCAACAAGTTTCAGACTTGATATTTTGAGACTATCAACGAATTTCATGATTTAGGATTCAAGTTCTAAAATTTCACATTTTACACAACAAAAGATTAAAAGTTTGTACAACAAAAGATTAAAAGCACAATACTTTCAAATTAGACCATAAATCACCCCAAAAATCAAATCAATGAACACAAAACCTCCAAAATTGAATCACGGATCACCCCCAACCATCCCGAACCTTATTGGTGGTAGTGCGCTTGTCTTCGCTATTGACTTTCTGTATTCGTCGCACCACGCCTTCCCCTACCGAGCGCTCACCCTCGCTGCAACCTTCCAATGTCATCGCGCCATCGCCGCCCGCACCCCCTCGCCGTGGCTAAGGGCAAGGCTCCTCATGTTGTTCTCATCCGAGCCATGGCGAACATGTCGTCGTTCCTCAACTAGTTGCTGCTGGAGGCAGACTGAGTGGTGAGATTTGCGGATAGTAAGACCGGTTGTCGTTTTTGGCTCATATGATACTATTCACTGCACTAAAAGCAATTTTGGCTCTCACCCTACGTAAAGACAAAAAAGTGCACCCTCCACCGTGCCCAAGGGGGTGGGACTCCCCACCGCACGTCACGTGTGAAATCTGGGCCCCTAGGCCACGGACTAGGCCGAGTACAGTCTCCAAGGGCACGACAGAGCGCACTGCCGTGCCACGGAGCCACGGATGGCACCACTGCATGCCTCCTTGGCACGGAGGAGGCAAGCCATCGCGAGAGGCGTGAGGGAATTAAAAAAAACAAATTAAAAAATCATTTCATATACTATTTGATACTATTTAAAATACTATTTGAAACATTATTTAAAAATATATTTTTTCTTTGGATTTTTTATTCTTATTTTATACCTCACACTCGCAACTTCAAATGTATTATCACATGTACCAGAAAAAATCACAATTTTTTCACATGAAATCACGGTGTAGCACAGCACACGTAGCTTCAAACATGGGTGTTAGTCGTCGCCGTCGCCACTCTGCGCAGCCCTCGGTGGCTCGGTGAGTCGATGGATGGTGCATGTGAAATACTATTTGACGGCGTGACGACAAGCAGTAGTACACCGTCACCATACACGGCGGTAGGCAGTAGTACACCATCACTGGTCACAGCAGCGAGTAGTAATACACGACCGCAATCAGTCACTGTGTGCTACTGCCCGCCGCCACGTCCGGTGACGGTACTATTGCCAGCCATCACGACCGGTGACAGTGTACTACTACCCGCCGTCGCGTTCGGTGATGGTGTACTACTACCCGTCGCCGCGTCGTCAAATAGTATTTCACATGCACCGTCTGTCGACTCACCTAGCCACCGAGGGCTGTGAAGGGTGGCGATGGTGATAGTTGACACCCATGTTTGAAGCTGCGTGTGCTGTACTACGCCGTGATTTTATGTGAAAAAAATTATGAATTTTTTCTGGTACATGTGATAATACATTTGAAGCTACGAGTGCGAGGTAAAAAACAAGAATAAAAATCCAAACAAAAAATATTTTTAAAATTTTTAAATAGTATTTCAAATAGTATCAAATAGTGTGAGAAATGATTTTTTTATTTGTTTTTTCAATCCTCTCGCGCTTCTCATGGTGGCTCACCTCCTTCGTGCTAGGGAGGCATGGTCTGGCACCGTTCGTGGCTCCAGGGCACGGCAGTCCCCTCTGCCGTGCCGCTGGGGACCGGACTCGGCCTAATCCGTGCCTTAGGGGCCCAAATTTCACACGTAGCGCGTGGTGGGGAGTCCGCCCCCTGAGGCACGGTGGAGGGTGCCATTTTTGGCATTTACGTAGGGAGAGAGCTAGAATTGCTATTACCACGGTGAATAGTACCATATGAGCCCAAAACTCCCAATTGTTGGGGGAGAGAGATGCAATGGAGAAGGAAGGATTTGGGGAAGTTAGTTTACACGATAGTGGACAAGAAAGGATTTTGGGGAGTTGGTTGGCTCGATCGTAGGCATCGTGGTGAGAAAAGATTGCACGATGGAGGGAATCAGACGGTGGTGGGATGTCCCCTTAGATATTTTGACCGAATAGCGTTTCTTGCATCCACAGACAACAGGTGGCCAAATGGGCGGTTTAACTGCCCGTCACGGGACAGTTTAGGCACGCCACACCACCCCGGCTAACTAAACGGACCGTGCCATCCTGACTCGTGGGCTCAACCACCAACCCAAGCACGGCAAGCCGAGCTCATGGGACATGTCATGCCAGCCCGAGCACGATTAGCCCAAAGGGCCGACAGACGCCCATCGTGCACCGCAGCGCTCCACCACCGCCGCGCTCCTCCTCCTCGGTCGCCGCCGTCGCGCACCCCTGGTTGCCCGACTTGGCAAAGGGGAGGAGCCGAGGAGGCGTGTTTGTCTTTTGCCCAACACCGTGGCGGTTGCTTTGTGGTGGTTCATTGGGCTAGGGTGCCGACCCAAGCATGGCACATCTTGTCAGGTCGTGCCGGCCCAGCCTGACTACAATGTCGTGCTTGGGCCGGGCCAACAGTCCCGTGTCAATGGTCGGTCCAGGCCATCTGGACATCTCTACCACAAACTTTATGTACTAAGGTCGTCGATATCGGGATCCTAGGTAAGATTGTTTTTTTGCCTTGCAAGATGTTGGTTCATAGGGTCACATAGGATTGCACAAATCTTGAAAATGGTAATTCTTAAAATTATTAGGTATGAAACGTTATCTTTGTTAGTGATATGCTCTAGAGGCGATCGTGGATGTGATTGTATTGCTTTTATTTTCATGAACTTTTGAATAATATATTTTATTTTGTCCCTTAAATGAACTATGTTGATCAGTAGGTATGTGAATTGCTCCGCTGTTCGTGAGACTCTTTATTCATGTTATGGTGTTATTTTAAACATTCATGCCCTTGTATTATTATGTGCAACACTAATGATTTATAGATCAGCACATGTATTAATTGATGTTCACGTTTCACAAATCATGGATATGAGATATCAAATCAATAATGTGAATATATGTTGGAGAATATGATGTTGGATTGACACACCTTGAGACACTACGGGAATTTCTATATTTGTAGGTGTCATCACTTGGTCTCAAACATAGTGTACATGGGATCCTTAGACCTGAGTTCGTCATGGTTTCCTACATGTGTAATAGTTTACTTAGGGGTTGTCAAACGCTAATCCGTAACTGAGCAGTCATAAGGTAACTTTCGGGTTTACTATAAAACATGCAGAGGAATATGAGCGATTAAGATGGAATTCGCCCCTCCTCTTTAATGGGAGAGATATTTCTGGCCCCTCGATGTGGTTGGATTAGGAAAGCGCATGGCCACGCCGAATGTGATTAAAGAGTTAACTACAATTAAGTAATCAACTGCAAGATAGAGTGAATGATCGAGCTATCATAGGATGGCACGCATCGCGCCTTGAGTTCGCTCTGGTATCGTGAGGCAAAGGAATCGACACATTAACACTATATAGATTCGTCCTTGATGATCCTTATGTATATTCAGGGTCACTACGTCCTGCTAAGGACCGCTATCGACTTGTGGATCGGAAAAGGGTTCTCGGGTCACGGCCGAGTAGACATGAACCTACAGAGTCACATACTTAATTGGTTGGAACACACCGCTTTGAATATGATCCGTTCATGCGGGCCTTGCACCTTATTGAGCCTCTAGCATAGGGTTCCATCAAAACGCTAGCCACCATCTATGAAGGCTCTACTATCTGTGCTGGTGCTAGCACATCGGCGCATGGAGTTCTACCTCTAGATGTATGGAGTCTGGTAGAGGTGCTGTTGTGGTTGCGACGTTGATCGAGACGATTGCAAAGAGAAGAAAACTCGTGGAGATCGATCGGCTACCGCTGGGGAGTCTATCGACATCACCAAATAAGACAATCGGTTGTTGCTGATGCTGGACGATCAACTACTACAACCACGTTGGCGTGCTTCCTTGGATCAGCTATTCCGACGAGACACGAGCTTGGTGCTTTGTTGGGCAGCGTGCCTACAATCAATCATACTGGGTTCTCGCTTTCCTTGGTTTCAAATCTCTGTACATATTCGTGTGTTCCTTTTTAACTTCCTTCTTATCTTAATCAATTCGGTAGTTAAAAAAAAACTATTCCGACTTTTCAATGGCTGCACTGCACGTCTAGAATTTTTATTTTTATTTTAGGCTAGTGTAGTCTACCTGTATTTGTATTTCGATGGTACGGTACAAAGCAGTTGCAGTTAGCTACAAACATGGCGAGCCATTTGGAACAAGCGGGCGGCTGCTCAGGTCTCCCAGCGCGCCCGCCGGTGCCAGCGCCCGGCTAAACCTCCATCACCATCATGGCCCAAGCCAACAACCCTAAAGGAGGTAACTCAGCAAGGAACTAAACCCTAATCCCCAATTCCCCATTTCAGATTTGGCATTTCGATTTCTTCCCCAATCCTTTTCTTGGTTCTTCCTCTTCCTCACGTCAGGCGTCGAGTCGAGGCTGGCGTCACAATGTACAAGAGGTTAGGGCGCCAGCGCCGGCAGGGGAGTCTTGTGAGGCTGCACGCCGACGCAGTGGGCAACAGCAAGAATTGCACAGAAGTACAGTAGGGCAGTGCCACAGTGTGGCGGCATGGCGGCAGTTTCAAGACGTAAGCAGACTCGGCGAGGGCAGTAAGCAAGGGCAAGGCGGCAGAAGACACCGAGCCGGCAAGGGCGAGCCACAGGCCGCCACAGTCACAGAGTGACGGAGGTGACGAGGTCCGAGACGACAACAAATGCTAATGCTATGCTTGATTGTTTGAATGCTTATGCTCAGCTTAGTAGATGATTCGTTTGTTTGGATTCTGAACTAGTCTATTCAATACAACTTACAAGCATGGCTTCGAATTTTGTACAATGCTCCTGATGCTGATCATGATGCAAATACTTTGCAGGATCCCCGCAACCTTGGAACATTGATAAGATCGGCTTGCGCTTTCAAATGGGTATGCCATTTTCTCTTTTAACTTTAGTTGTTGAAGCATGCTTAATTGTGTTACAACTGACAACACATAGTACCTCAACAATTGTTCATGCTTTTTGGAATTTACAAGATTCACACATCACACTGTTCTTGTTGCGTATAAAAGCTATTATGAGAACTTTCATTTTATTCCTGTCATGGGAAATTGCTGTCAGGGCGCGAGGGGGTCAGTAGGCGGCGGGCAAAGATGGGGTCATGCTGTGGCGAAAAGGGCTGGCCGTGTGGCACGAGGGGGCTGACTGCATGGGGCTCTTGAGGTGCGAGGTGGCGCAAGACGGGTCTGCATGGCAAGCAAGCGGGGTTCTTGCCGGCGGCAAGGCTTGGAGGCCGAAGCCACCGTCCAGGCGTGAGGCGTCCATGGTCCACCGAGATATTTTTTACAGTACATATTCGCTCTGGGTCGATCAAATTCCTGGCTCCGCCACTGGCCACAAACATATTACATCATCATCCGAAACTACACGTTGGCTTGCATGCTGCTTGGTTGCTTTGCCATCTTGCCCCTGGCCCTGGGAGATGTTACTGCCAGCTACGGCAGGCAGAGGAAGCCCCATGCATGCATATCCATCAATTCTCAGATTTGCTTCGTGGTCTCCCTGCTTGTTACTGTTCCTATCGTCCCGAATCATCTGCTCTTTCACTGAGGTCATGACGTGTTTGGTACCTCTTGGTGTCCGTTTCCTCTGAGATGATATGCGCATGCACATGGCAGTGTTGGAGACTTGGACCCACCATGTCCTGGAACCAAACTAGTAAGAGCTTTCAGCTCGCCAGATAGTGCACTAGTCCAGTACTGTATGTAACGCAGCAATACTGGACTGACACTAGTCATCTAATAATATGGGGAAGCGTGCACGTCAGCACGTGCCACAGTAGCAACTCAGATCCGAATCCGACCGCGCCGTCCGTCAGGTTAACAGTAAAAAGGCTGAAATTTCTATAGGCACTATACGTAGGTAAAAATTTCGGTATTGTTATTGGACTTTTTTTTCACCGATTGTTAGAACTTGTTTTCCTAGGAAGCGCCCCAGACAAGCGGCTCGAGCAAGGAGTGCATGGAACTAGAAGAAAGACGCGCTTGCCATCACGCTACGAAAGTAGTTCGTGAAGGAATTATTCTTTTTACCGAGTCCAATTGAGAAGGTCTTATGCGTGCTAGGCTTTCCAAAAGAACGAGTCAAAGAGGAGTTGTACTTCTCCATAGGAGCGGATTTGGACCTCAGGCAAGGTAGGCTATAGCCCGAGATCTAGCAAAAATAGTAACGGAAAAAAAAAAATTCAGATACATGCCCCAACAAAAAAGTAGCAGCAACAGCCTGAGGCTTACCCGACAGCCCAAGGCTCCCTCCCATGTTGGCCCAACGCCCACGCCTCCCTCCCACGCCGACCCACATCTGACGACTCCACGCCCACCGCTCTAGTTCCAGCACCGAAGCAGAGAGAGAGCTAAGATGTAGCAGTCTAGCAGACCTAATCCCATCCACCTGCACGGCTCCACGCCCTAGACGCTTGCTCGCCTTGCCGCCGCGGCCGCTCCTCCCCAGCTCCCCTGGCTGTGCTTTCCTCACGCCAAGATCCTTTGGCCGCGCCTCGGCCCTCCCTCCACGGCTCCACACACGGCGGTCAGTGCCGCGCCCTCGCCGCGCCCTCGCCTCGCCTCTATGGCTCCGTTGGTCCGACCGTCCCCATCCAACTCCGCGCCGGCGGCCTTCGTCTCCGACTCTCCATCCCCCGCCCGTCGCCATCTCGGGATCTTCTTCAATCTTCATTCTACAAGACTACAACAGAGAGGACGAGAGGTGCTCTCACAATCTCACTACTGTGCTCAGTGTTCAGCTTGTGGATATCATGGGGATATGTGCATGATCTTAAGATGATGAAACAATTGGCAATGGCATTGATGGTTTGACGAATCACGCGTTTTCGACGAAGTTAAAAGAGTTGTTAGACAGAGGCAGTCAGACCCGCGGTCAATGATCGTCAATCCGGCTGTCAGGCGGCCTCGACCTATAGCTTGAAGCTATGATCAACCGCTTAATCTGTTCATTGTCCAATTGTTTGCGATGTTTTTTTGGTAAGGTCATATTCATGGTTATTAGTGCATATATGTTGCATGATGTATGTTTTCACTAACGTGGGTCAAGTTGTGAAGAACTTATTCCCGGATTCGATTTCTTTATCTATTGTTGTGCAGGACGCTTGGAGGTTAATGACGGACAACGGCGAGGATGATCGAGACTAAGCTTGGAGAGCGGAGGTCCAGAACGATCAAGGATGCCGGTTGAGGTCAATGGACTCAAGCATGGCGCAGAATGGACAAAGATGACCGAAGCGGTAGTTGATCTTGTTGGTTGGATCTGCGACGCTGGGTGGTGCAAGTGCTATGGTGGTTTTTACGAGAGCCGGACGGAGAGACTTGCCGACACGATGAGAGCCGTTGATCAACCCACACGCATGAAGCGGTGAGTGCTTCACCAAGATTGGACTTGGTCTTCGGAGAAAGATCAAGAAAGGGTATTTTGGTAATTTCGCCAAATACCGCCTTTGTGACCTTGGACTAAACCGCGGCGCAAGACAGTGTGTGGAGAAGCGGTTGGTCAAGAGAAGATGAAGACGGCGCTTTAAGATGCGTGCGTGTGTCCCGTTTGTGTTGGGCCTTAACGGGAGCCCATTAGGGTTAACTCTTCTAGAAGCTAGGCCTCACTATAAATAGGAGGGGGTACTTTCAAACAGCATCCAAGCACTTCATTTGCAAAATCCTAGTTTGTCTTAGGGCTTAGAGAGAAAGGAGAGACTTAGGGTTTTAGAGAGTTGGATTGATTTAAGTTCTCATGTTGTGAATTTTGTCCTCCACAAGGGAGTGGCTGTAATCCAGTAACAACCACGAATCAATCTATGCATGATTTCTCAAAGATGAGTTCTCTTTGTGTTCTTCCTCCTTATTTTGTGATTTTGAGTTCATCTTTGATCTTTCGGTCTTTGGTTGGTTTCTTGCCCTCATCTACCTTGCTGTGACATGTGGGAATACATCTAGGATCATCTAGATCATCATTCAACCACGAGCAAGTTTCTAGATCGCGTTTTCGTTTTTGCCTGGTTTTGAAACCACCTTTGTTCAAATGGAAAAAGGTCAGGACCTTGGCATAGATCTGGACGATCGTTGCTTGCAATAGGTTCCTGATATCCTTAGGAAGGTGTGTCTCAAGTTTGGTCAAATTTCATCGTGTAGATCAAAAGTTAGTCCGATTTTCGTTTTGGATTTCAGGCTGTCGCACTGTTTCTGGTCAGGGCCGGTCAGTCCGACTTTATAACGCCGGTTAGACCGACCTCCGGTCTGACCGCTCATATGTCGCCAGTCTAATCACTCCACCAGAACACTTTGAACTTTTTGTGTTTTGCTTTGGGGGTTTTTGATTTGGGTTCAACACAAGTCCTCTGTAGTACTTGAATATTGATCTTCATAGCTTCTTTAGCTATTGGAGTGATATTGAGTTGAATCTGATCGAGTTGAAAATTTAGGCGAACTCCTATTCACCCCCCCTCTAGGCGCCTTTCCGGTCCTACAAGTGGTATCAGAGCACGGTTAGCTCTTCTCATAGATCTTAACTGGTTTGAGGAGCCATGGTGTCTGACAAGTATTCCACCAAACCATATGTGTTTGATGGAGTTGATTTTGCTTACTGGAAGGCTCGCATGCATGCCTACGTCGAGGCTCAAGGGCACGCAATTTGGCTTAAAGTCAAAAATTCTTATGTTGTGCCAGCCAATGACGATGTGATCACTCCAGATGTGGAGGCAAATAGCAAGGCTCGAAACTTCTTGATTCAAGGACTTAGTCGATCTCAGTTTGAGCGTGTCGCTCATTTGAGGTCTGCTCACGAGATCTGGAAGACCCTCTGTGATTACCACGAGAGATCTACTGCGATCAAGGAAGTGAGACAGAATCAGCTTAAGAAAGAATACGCAAAGATCGAACAAAGGCCTAGTGAATCTTTGGATGAGTTGTGGGGAAGGTTTTCCAAAATCCTTCATGACTTGTGTGCTGTGGATCTTGTGTTTACTGAGTCTGAGAATGCACGTCAGCTCTTGGGTGCTCTTGATGTGAAGGTCTGGGGATGAAAATCACTTCCATCAATGACAACACTGTCATGAGTGAGCTTACCATCGGTAAGCTCTACTCGAGGTTGAAGACGCATGAGATTGACTTCATCTCGCGTCTCCCTAAGACAGAGTCGATAGCTTTAGTGGTTGATCCATCTAAGGGTAGTTCTTCTGATTATTTGGATTTTGGCTCATTTGGGTTTTCATTGTCCGCTTTACACTCTTTGAGCGATGAGCAGCTAGAGAAGCTACCTGAGGATGATTTAGCCCTCCTATCCACAAAATTTTTGAGAGTCTACAACAAGGTGAGGAGCAGAAGGAGAGGTGGCTCTGTCACTTGCTTTGAGTGTGGTGAGCCAAACCACATTCGTGCCAAGTACCCCAAGCTGAAGGGCAAGGAGGAGAAGGACTCCTAGAGGCGTCCTCAAGCTAGGGATGCAAAAGTCAAGAAGCCCAATTATCGCAAGTTCGTCAGCTGGGTCCTTACCGCTCTTGAGAGTGTTGATATGACCGATGTGGACTCGGGGACGGAGGACGACGACTATGATTCTCATGGAAAGAAGAAGGCCCAGGATTTCACTAGCATGTGCTTCATAGGCAAGGACTTGCACGACGTCGACTCCTCCAACGACGACGACCCTTTCAGCGATCTCGATGAGGTATGTCCTTCACTCAATGAAATGAAACGTGCTTTGGTCGTTGCTGAACAAAAACTGAAAAAGCAAGCTAAAATGATTAAGAGACATGACAGCATGATTGATAACTTGAACCTAGAAGTTGTTAGGCTAAAATCCATTAATCCTGTTGATGTTTGTGATTCTTGCTCTAGCTTGCATAATGAATTGACCAATCTGAAATTTGCTCATTCCTCTGTTGTGAATCAATTTAAAGATGCTCTTGATGAATTAGAATCTCTTAAGTCTAGTCCTGTGTGCATGAATGCTATTACTCTAGATGTGACTGCTATAGATGCTATTTCTTTACCTTGCTCAAATTGTGCTTTGCTTGAATTAAATTTGGATAGCGCTACAAAAGAATTGCTGAAATTTGATGCCACTCACACTTGTTCTCATTGTGAGGATAATAAGATTAAAATGAAAGAAATGACTGAAATTGTTCTTCATTCTAAATCTGCATCATGTGAAAATTGCCTTAAACTCACAATGAAAAATGAAGCTCTAAATAAGACTTTAGAGGAGAAAGCTAAAATTGAACAATCCATGTCCTTGACTGCATCCAAGAAAGTTGTTGATTCTGCATCTTGTGCTTTTTGTACTGAAGTTGGGACAAATTTAGATGAGATATGTTGACGATCGAGTCGCCGATCTTACGAAATAAAAAGAGGAAAATGACGGAGGATCCCGAAGAGAATGAAATTGCTCTTTATTAATATGAACTGGGATTACAAGACCTGACTAGGGACTATCTCTAATTACACCAAAATATATTGAATGCTGCTGCTTTGGCTTCTAAGTTGCCTTGCTTTGTGTGTCTTCTGTTGTTCGTTGTCTGTCTCTCCTCGTCTTCTGCGTTCCACCATTAAATAACTCCCGAAGAGGTGGCAGTTACTCTTGGAGAAGACGTCCCTGATGAAACGTTACGACTGGTCGGAGGTTTAAGGTAGTTAACAACGTGTTAACTACATTGCGGTTAAGTGCTTGTGAGAAGCTTAACCATAAGGTGGTTTATTGTCAGTGTCTTGTATATCATCGCATGGTATGGAACGTTTTGGACGTGTTCCATTCATCATACGGTTAAGGGTGCCTGTTCATAGCTTTTCCGAGCAGTTACCCGGTCGAAGCCTAGTCTGACCAGGGTACCCATCGTGTAACCTCTGGAATCCTTATGACCAGCGAGGTCATTAGCCTTAGGGGTTACGACCGTGAAGACATGTGGTCTTTTATGTATTAAATTAATACATAGAGGTTTTAATCTTCGTCAGCTAGCCCCCGAACTTTAAATGAACAGGTTGTGTGAACACCTTCTTCCGATGAAATCAGATTAAGTGCAGACCCCCATTTAATGCCGTGACATTCGAGGTGGTTTGTGTTCATTTTAAAGTTGAGAACTTGCCTTGGGAACTCAAGAGTTCCTCCGTCTGCTGGGCTTAAAAAGAAGCTTTTTGTCGCTCGGACTTTTGTGGATAACCTCTGATCGTAATTTAAAGATCTGAGGCTATAAAATCCCCATCGCTAGACCTTTTGGAGTTTTTATGCTTCCAGATCTCCTTTCTGATCTCCTTTGCCGAGAAAAAAATCTTTAGCCCTCTTTTCTTGTTCTTCCGACCACAAAATCTCATAAGTCCACTACTCATCCTTGAGGATTTTCATCATGTCGGAGCAAATCACGAAGTGGTTGCCTTCGGAATTGAGCAAGAAAAAACTTGAGGCGTTGGAGAGGATCGGGATGCTTCCAAATAAGAATCTGATTAAATGGAGATCGGCATTTGGAGAGCATTGTCCGAGCCGCGAAGATGGGAAAATTCCTGTTTTCCTCGCCTACATCGAATACGGGCTGAGGTTGCCGGTACACAAATTCCTTCTCCGTGTTCTTGAGTTCTACGGGGTGGAATTGGTAAATTTGGCCCCAAATTCCATCGCCAATATCAGCATCTTCACATATTTGTGTGAAGCATACCTGGGAGTGCCTCCGAGTTTGAGGCTCTTCAGGTATTTCTACCGAATGGTGATGGGGAAAACCACGGAAACTCCCAGAGAATGTACATTGCGCCTTCACGACGGGAAGGCCAATGAGTACATTCATATGTACTTGAAATCCTCGTGGTCGTCATGGAAGAAGAACTGGTTTTACATGACGGTTACGAGGGATGATGGCCTCTACTTTGCCGGGATGAGAGCGAATGAAAATCTCAAGTGGAGGACCGTGGAGAAGACAGGGGTGGTCGGACGATGGGTGGATGCCATCTACGACCTACGAGTCAAGGGCTTGACTACTTGGCATGTGGTGAGGGACTTCACCAAGCGCCAGATTAGTCCGCTGAATCTTCGGACTCACTCCCTGGTTTGGTCCATTGGTCGTGATGAAGCTATCTCAGGAGGTGGTAAGTCTTTGAGATAAACTCCGACCAGTATTTTTATTTTATTAATGTACTACCTTAAAACATGTTCATGTTTTGTTTTCTCTCCTTTTTCTTTTAAAGCTCTTTCCCCTGAGGAAATTAGAGAGTGGATCAGGCTGATCTGTGCAGGGGAGCCTCGAGAAAAGGCTGGATTCCCCAAGATCTTGGCCATAGTTCCTGCTGAAGAGAGACTAACAAGGCTTAAGGTAAACAATCAAAAATTTCTTTTATCATGCGTACATATTCTCCGATCAGATTATTGATCATGTTCTGTTTCTGTAGTTGGTCGAGTTGCGAATCGCACAAACTGGTGAGGCTAAACATCCCACCGTTGTTCCGACCGATTCGTGCCCAGATACATTGGAAGAAGATGAATCTCCCGAGGTAACAGAACATTTCAGAGTAATATATATGTAATTTAGATAAAGGTTTCATCACCTAACCAAATTCATTTATTGGTTCAGGTGGAGAAGGTTGAAGGCCGTGATGCTTGCGACTGCGGAGGTCGTGAACCTCGACGATCGTTGATTTAACGGACATTCTCTATCGAACAACTAGTCCGAGGTCGGTTAAACCACTCCACCCGACCAGATGGTCAAGGACGTAATCCTCGACGAGCTGATCGAGGGCATCGCTTCCAACATCTTGTTGGATGATGCAACGGATTTGGCCAATTCTGCCGGTTCGGAACCGGCAAGATCAGAAGAAAAGAAAAGGAAGAGTGACGGCACAGAGTTTACTCTTCCGCGCTTCAAAGTCAAATCTCGGAAACTAACTAGGTATGCACAAATGAAAGTGGTCGTATAAACGCATACCTCTAATAATTTCTTGATGATTTGATGTTTTTTTAACTTCCCTTCTTTGCTTTGTATAGGTCCTCTAGTGTTCCGGTCGTTTCCGACCAAACTCCTTCTGAGGACCAGGTACTTGAAGAGGTCCATGAGCAGACCATTTCCCAGGACAGAGTTCCTGAGAAAACAGTGGTCGGAGAAGCCCCTGAGTAGGCGTCAGGGCCAACAGTCGAGTTGGAACCATTGGTGGTTCTAACTCCTTCTACGGAGGTAGATGCCCCTAGAGGCCCTCAACATGTTCTGACCATTATTGGTAATTCTCCTCAACCTGACAAGTTCCCTTTTCACCCCCGATTCATCGAGGATAAGGAGCTTGACGAGGCATGGGGAAAAATATCAGATCATCAAATCAAAATGCATCCCGATTCAATATTTGGCGGATATAATGATTTGGCGATCCGTAAGTATCACGATCAGCTTCATAGTCTCTAAAAACAAAATCTTTTATAGAGAATTTTCTAAAGAGGAAAATGCTTTGTTTGAGCAAAGACATGGTCGAGAATTTTTCGTGGTCGAGGATCCACCCAAATGGGTTAAAGACTTGGAGCAGAAACACTTCGAATTAGAAAGTAAGGACTTTCCCCTTAACCTTTTTCTTTCTTCAACGCTTCGCCATTTGCTAATTATTCTCTCTTATCGTATTCGATAGATTTGGAGAAAATAAAAGAGGAGATCCTGGCTGAGAAAGCCAAGACAGCTCTACTTGAAGAAGAAATCAAAGCTAAAGACCGGTCGATCGCCGAAGCGATGACCAGCAAGGAAGAACTTAACAAGAGAATTGAAGGTAACAGGTCGTAAACTTGACTTATTATCTTCCTCCAATTATTTTTGTGCTTATCACCTGTTTTACTCTTGTAGAGCAAAAACAAGCTTTGGGCAGAGTAGAAAAGACTCTGAAATTTGAGCAAGACAAGGAGGCGGCTCTCGTTCAAAGCCTAGATGAAAAGACTCTATTTTTGAACAAGATGTTCTTTGATATGGGATCAGGATCAAGCCTGCCTACCTTAAGAGATCCAGTAGAGAAAATGAACTACTTGGGTCAACTTCTAGAGGAGATGACTTGAACTGCCAACCTGAGGAGGTGACCAAGTTCACGGAAGAACTCAAGCCACTCGGAGATAAAGTTGTAGAGGAGATGGAGGTCGGATCTCCATCAAGCAGTAATTAGTCTGGGAATATTTCTAGAGTAGGCTCCTGCAAAAAATGTAAAAGTATTGAATATGTATAAAACTTACCTTTTATGTCATTAACAATGCCTTTGTTTATCCTGTTTGACTCTCTTTTTTTTAAAAAAATTCTCATACACTTCCTAGCCCCCGACTGCTTTATAGTAGAAGAACTTTATTATACAAGCAGGTAACCAAGAAAGAGAACGAAAGTCGAAACCATTGTTTTGAAGGTATGTGCCGATATGAAGTCAAAAGCGATCGTAGTAATACTAGGAAATCATTGTGGTCTGAATCAAATTTATGACTTCGTCTAGTTATAGATCTTTGTTTGTCATGATCGAAATACCAATCAAAAGTTGTACATGGTCGGATAAAAGACCTTGTTATTTGACATAAGAAGAAATGCAAAAATGAAACTTTGTTTATATCTATTATCCTAAAGTCTGGTCGGAAGGAATGCTTAGATCTGAAATCATATAACGTATTTCGTGAAACGTATTCAAGCTCTCTATCCGACTGGTAGCGAGGATCGTAAGAAAAGAACCGTCGCTATAAAGCTCCTTCCAGTGGGTAGTACCACGTGTGAAAAAGGAGAGACTTCAACTAGGAGGCTTTCCCGACCAGTAGCCAGACAAGAGCAGAGCAGAATCTTGAAATAATGAAATATAAATTTCATAATCTTAGGCATATCAATCAGTATGGAAAGTTATTTGTATGATGCTATGATTACTCATATATTTCCTTAAGGAAAGAGTGTTGTCGTGCGTGGTAAAATGCTCACGACTAGGACCAATACGACGTATGACATAGAAGTCGTTGCCATAGAGTAACAGAGATCCTTGGAAAGGATATCGGAGAGAAAATTATCTTCTCCGACCAGTTTAAATTAACAATCATGAACGATCAAATTTATAGGTATATATATATATATATATATATATAAGGTTACTTTTCTTAATGAATAAATGAATTTATTGAAATTGAAAGAATTGAAAGAATGTAAACAATAATTAAACATAGAACTTACATAATTGATCAATGTTCCAAGAATTTGACAAAACTTACCCATCAGACATAGCTAGTCGTACGGAACCTGGTCAGGTTACTTCGACCACAGTGTAAGGACCTTCCCACTTGGGAGAAAGTTTATTGCGATTTACTTGGTTCTGAATTTTTCTGAGAACCAGATCACCTATAGCAAGGCTGCGAGGTTGCACCTTACGACTATGGTACCTTCGCATGGCTTATTGGTAGACTACTGATCGTACAAGGGCTTGGTTTCGTTGTTCTTCAAGGAAATTGATATCGTCGAGTCTTCATTCATTCTGATCGTTTTCATTAAAGCGATCAGTTCGATCAGAGCCAATTTTGAGTTCTGGAGGAAGCATGGCTTCAGCCCCGTAAACCAAAAAGAATGGTGTTTCACCGGTCGCACGACTGTTCGTGGTTTGAACGGCCCATAATACAGACGGGAGTTCTTGAGCCCAAGCTCCTGACCGTTTGATTAACTGGTCGAATACTCGGCGTTTGATCCCTTGCATAATAATACCATTAGCTCGCTCAACTACTCCATTGCTCTACGGATGAGCAACAGAATCAAAATGAACTTTGACACCAAGTTCATCGCATTCTTGGAATTGATCGCCGGAGAAGCTGGCGCCATTATCTCGTGATTATACGATCGGGTACACCAAATCGTGTGATCACATTTTTCATGAGGAATCTCTTTGTCGCCTCGCTTGTTGTTTTAACAATGGCTCGCCTCAATCCATTTTGTAAACGTGTTAATCATGACGAAAAGGAATTGAAGCCCTGTGTGCTCTTGGGAAATGTCCCAGAATATCCAGTCTCTAGGTTGCAAAAGGCCAAGAAAGATGAATTGTTTGTAAGGCTTGTGCTTACCGATGTACTTGTCGACTATGAAACCGACATTTACGACTTCATCACATGTCCTTTTGCATCATGAAGGGCGATTGGCAAGAGTATCCTTGATCAAGGCTTTACCGACCGGTGTTCTCAGAGGAATGATGTGCTCCATGACTCCTTCATGGATTTTGGTCAAGAACTTAATGCCATCCGCTTGAGATATGCATCTCATCAACACTCCATGAGATCCTCGTTTATACAAGGTACGTTCGATTAGAGTGTATGATTTGGCTTTTCGTGCTATACGATCGGCCTTTACATCATCTTCCGGAATTATGTCATGCTGAAGATAATTGTAGATCGATGTTATCCAATCTCTACCTTGATCGTGACAGTGCCAACCGTCAAGGACTTGTGGAGCATCCATGTTTCTTTGATCAGTTTGTTCGACCTGTAAAGAATCATGTATGTTATCGGAAGGCTCGACTACCGAGGGTGAATCGAGTTGCTCGAGAAAAACTCCGGGTGGGACGGTTGACCTCGTGGAGGCCATCCATGCCAACTGGTCTGCCAGAAAGTTTTCCTTTCGGGAATATGTTGATCCGAAACCAAGAAGTGCTTTTCGAAGTTTCCGTATTTCCTCCGAGATAAGATGACATCTTGGTACTCGAGCATTGATACTCTTTCCCTACTTGATTCGCTATTTGTTGAGAATCGCCTTCACTAGTAATCTCATAATCCGAGTTTAACGAGCCGCCGAGTCCCGCCAAGAACCTTCATATTTTGCCACATTATTTGTGGTCGAAAATTTAGCTAAATGGCGTACTTGATGTGTTCGCCAGTAGGGGATATCAGGATCACTCCAGCCCCCGATCCTTTTAACATCAAGGAACCGTCAAAGTACATTGTCCACTCATCGTGGTGTTCGTACTCGGGCCCTTGGGTGGGTTCAGGGTTTGTCCATTCGGCAATGAATTCTGCTATTGCCTAGGACTTTATTGCTGTTCGTGAAATGAAATGGAGGTCAAACGCCCCTAGCTCAACCGCCCATTTTGCTATTCGTCCTAATGATTCCCTGTTTCCAAGGACTTGACCAAGGGGATATCCAATCGGTACGACCACTTTGTGGGCCTGAAAGTAGTGCCTTAGCTTCTTTGAAGACATAAGGAGACCATAGAGCAACTTTTGTACCTGTGAGTATCTTTCCTTTGGTCTATGTAAGACTTCGCTTACGTAATAAATTGGTCGTTGGATGTTATCCCTTTCTACAACCAAGACACCACTTCATCGCTTGTGGTGTTCTTCGCCACGCACATTAGCAAGAGTTTCTCCTGGTCTCAGAGAGACTAAGAACGGGGCACTTGTAAGGTACTTTTTAAGTTTTTCAAAGGCATCGTTTGCCTCTCTAGTCCACTCGAAACTCCCATGTTTCCAAAGAAGTTTAAAGAAAGGTAACTCTTCTTCCCCTAACCTTGCTATGAAACGACTTAGCGCTGCCATACAACCGGTTAGTTTTTGGACTTCCTTCTTCGTGGTCGGAGGACGCATCTGGTCGATGGCCGCTATTTTTACTGGGTTTGCGTCAATACCTCTAGCCGAGACTAGGAAACCGAGCAATTTTCTAGCGTAAACTCCGAACACACACTTTTAGGATTCAACTTGAGGTTATGCCTTCTCAAGTTGTTGAAAGTTTCTTGTAAGTCGAGATGTGATTGCGGCAAGCAGGTCTTTACGACTGATCGTCAACGTAAGCTTCAAGATTCCGACCTATTTATGGACTAAAGGTTTTTTTTGCATCAACCTTTGAAAAGTTGCACCAGCGTTTTTGAGACCAAATGGCATCTTAACATAACAATAAGTGCCATATGGAGTGATGAAGGAAGTTTTCTCCTCATCCTCTTTACACATACTAATCTGGTGGTACTCTAAATACGCATTTAGAAAACTTAGTAATTCGCACCTAGAGGTAGAATCTACCAGTTGATCAATGCGTGGAAGGGGAAAATCATCCTTCGGACAAACTTTATTAAGATCTGTAAAGTCGATACACATTCGCCATTTCCCATTATTCTTCCTAACCATTACAGGATTGGAGAACCATTGAGGGTGGTTGACTTCACGGATGAATCCAACTTGAGAAGCTTGTCAATCTCCGACTGGATTGCCTCCTTTCGATCAGGTGCAAAACGCCGTAGCTTCGCTTGATCGGTTTCTTATCGGCCGAGAGCTAGCCTTGTGCTCGATCACCTCGGGGACTCCGCATATCGGACGCCGCCAGTGAATACGTCCTGATTTGCTCGGAGGAAGGAGACGAGCAACTCTTCCTATTTAGGATCGAGTCTTGTTCACCAGACCTTATGCAGGTGTGGGCCAAGATTTTCGCCCTGTAGTGACTGGCGCCGTCCGAGAAACGCTTTGTCGAAAGTGATACCTCTTTTGACCGGGTCGAGGGTTTGGGTGTCACCTTCGGTCTCGAGTGTTTGGCCTGCATGGTAGATGGATTTGCCTCTCTGGTCGGAAGTTCATCGACCAGTTCAAAGGATTTTCGATCACATACGTAAGCCATTTTTCGATCTCCCCGAATAGTGATGACTCGCTTTGGCCCTAGCATTTTCAAACTTTGATAACCGTAATGCGTGGCTATCAAGATCTTTGCTAATGCCGATCGACCAAGAATTCTGTTGTATGCGGATTCAAAATTTACCACATCAAATGAAATTTTTTCGTTCGAAAGTTATCGGGCCTTCCGAATGTAACCTGTAGGGAAACTTGTCCTATCGGTTTAGCGGTGGAGCCAGGAACTATGCCATGAAAAACATATTTCACTGGTTTCACTATTGACATGGGGACCTGCATTTCCTCTAAAGCTCCCGAAAATAATATATTTAAAGAACTACCCCCATCTACTAAGACTTGATTAACCCTACAATTATTAATGGTTGGTTCGACAACAATAGGGAACCTACCTGGTCGAGTCGAAGGAATGGGGCAGTCGTCTTTGCTGAAGGAAATTGCCATGTCCGACCACTTCGATTGCTTGATAATGGTCGAAGATTCGACGAGGTTGACCTCCCGCTCCATGGTCTTCAGATGACGTTTGGATTCGTATGAAGAAGATCCTCCAAAAATTATGTTGACTGTGTGTTGGGGATCCTGGTTCTCCATCTCTTTGTCGCCATCCTTGTCCTTTTTGGAGCTCGTTTCTCCGGGTTCTTGTATTGCGGGAAATGGTCCTTCACCTGCATAGTAATCCTCCAGTTTCTTTTGCTAGACTCGACAGGTGCGCAGATCATGCCCTGCCTGCTGGTGAAGTGGACACCACTTCTTCTTTTTCTGGAATCCCTCGGTCGGAGCTTTCGTCTTGCCCCGACCGGTGTAGTCCTTCTTACCCTTCATGAATTTATCAGGAATGGCTAGGACCTCTTTGTCGTCAGGTCTGCGGTTCTTTTTCTTCTTGAGAGATTTCTTATTCTTTTTCTCTGGTTTGTCCAGGCCGGACTGAGGAATCTTGTCTTTCCGATCAATGGCTTCGCACCACTCGATTGCTTCGCTAGCGGTGGCATACTTGTCGGCCATGTCAAAAAGCTCAACGGTTGTTCTTGGAGGGTTCATTACTATGTCCTCCGTAAACCGCCGATTTCTCAGACCTGTTTTGAAAGCCTGAATAACAGATGACTCTGTGACCTCGGGTATAGAATTGCGAACTTGGCTGAACCTCTTGATGTATTGATGTAAAGTCTCATCAGAACCCTACCGGATTCGGTGGAGATCATCCTCCTTCCTGTAGGCAGACGCACGTCTGAAAATTTGCAATTAGAAGATCACAGAGTTGCTCCCCACGTATAGATTGATCCGACCGGTTGGTTCAACAACCACGACCGGGCAGACCCTTCGAGCACGGTGGGTAGATAGTTGGCCATCACATTCTCATCGCCTCCAGCAGCTCTGATGGCGGTGGTATATATTTAGAGAAATTCTAATGGATTTTGAGTTCCATTGAACTTGTCCAAGTTGGCCGGTCGGAACTGGTTAGGCCAACGCACAGCTTGGAGCCCTACAGAGAAGGCTCGACAACCTGTGATTGATTCATGGGGCCTTCTCTGGGAGAGTGCCGGATTGTAATCGGTCGGAGACCGGTTCCTAAGATTGGAACGCTGGAACTCTGGTGTGCCTCGTCAGGTCCAAACGGTGGTTCTTCTCGACGTGATGGGGGAGTGGCTTCCTGAAATAACCTCCTCCTCTCGTGACTCCTTGGTCGGAATCATCGAGGAGGCCTTGGTATCGATTGTTCCCGAGCATGACCATGTTGTCCCCTGCTGAGGGAGGAACGCTGGGATGAAGTCATAGTTTGACTCCCTGAAACCCTTTGCTCCCAATACGCTTTCGTGCACTGCATGGTCTGTTGGAGAATTTTGGATACTTGACTTACGAACTGTACAAAACCTGGAGTTTCTGCTAAAGTAGGATCAGAATTATTTAACATATCTTGAACACGTCGCAAGTTTTGTACAGTTACTGAAGGTCTCAGGGGGTTCATACTGGTCGTAGGTGTACGCAGACCTGAACCTTCCCTCGACCTTCAGATTTGATCTGTCCTATCAGTTACTCTAGGTGGGGCAACGCCAGGCGAGTTAACTAGTGGACGTTGATCAGCTCCGTGGACTTCGGAAGTTGGTGCCTGATGGCCCGGATCATCCCTAACAATACGTGATGGCGTGGTAGAGAATGTAGGACCGTGCAGGGTATCTTGATTTTCATCTCCGATTCCGTTGACTTCGTGCCTCCAGTACCAATCTTCCGATGAGCTTCCATCGTAACTAATGGAGAGCTTCTCAGTGCTTCTGCCAAAAGATTCCACGACAGAGAGCGGTCGAAAATGAGCACCTCCTGAGGTCTCCTTAGCCTGATTCGGCGAACTGCCGATCGTATGTTGAGCGTGATCATCCCCACATGGCCTATGACCAGTGGAGGCTTCATCGACACCGTTACCAGATGTCGGTTGACTCCTGGAATTGCCAGAAGCCGTAGGAGAATATCTTTTAGCCATGATTTCATCGAGGGTATAGAGATTTTCGAGTGGTGGTGCTGAAATTTCTTCACTGCTTTTGCTTGGTCGGAAGACCGCTTGAAGAGGTCCCCTGACATTCCGAGCTGATCGAATGGCTGGTTCTTCTGATTGCGCCACCGGTAATGGTGGCGCATCCTCGTCCATCCGGTCGACCTTGCTATCGTCGGCGACGTGCGAGCCGGCGGAGGAGGAAGAGGAGGATGATCTGCCATTTTCCTCCATGGCACGGATGCATCCTTCCATATCGAGGTCGGTGTAGTCCGCCAAGTCGAACCAATTCTCCTCATTCCAAACTCCGGGCATACTTGCATTTAGTGATTGCAGGAATTTGGGCGAGGGTTTGTATGAGCGAAGAGTTTCTTCAGGAAACTTACGTCTTCTTCCCCACGGACGGCGCCAGCTGTCGACGATCGAGTCGCCGATCTTACGAAATAAAAAGAGGAAAATGACGTGGAGGATCCTGGAAGAGAATGGGGGCTGCTCTTTATTAATATGAACTAGGATAACAAGACCTGACCAGGGACTATCTCTAATTACACCAAAATGTATTGAATGCTACTGCTTTGGCTTCTGAGTTGCATTGCTTTGTGTGTCTTCTGTTGTTCGTTGTCTGTCTCTCCTCGTCTTCTGCGTTCCACCATTAAATAACTCCCGAAGAGGCGGCAGTTACTCCAGGAGAAGGCGTCCCTGATGAAACGTTACGACTGGTCGAAGGTTTAAGGTAGTTAATAATGTGTTAACTACCTTCATGTTAATGCTTGTGAGAAGCTTAACCGTAAGGTGGTTTATTGTCGTTGTCTTGTATATCATCGCATGGTATGGAACGTTTTGCACGTGTTCCATTCATCATACTGTTAAGGGTGCTGCTCATAGCTTTTTCGAAAGAAGCCATCTACGGCCGAAGCCTAGTCCGACCAGGGTACCCATCGTGTAATCTCTAGAATCCTTAGGACCAGCGAGGTCGTTAGCCTTACGGGTTACGACTATGAAGACATATGGTCTTTTATGTATTAAATTAATACATAGAGGTTTTAATCCTCGTCAAGATACAAGAGGCGTTTAGAGTCAAATTCAAAGAGCAAGTGAGTAGGATTGAGAATGTTTCTTATGTGTCTTGTGAAGCTTTAAGGGTCGAGGTAGCTTTTGTTAAAGAAAAGTTTGGTAGGACAATCAAGTCAAATAGGTGTGTCACATGTAAGGACCTAGCCAAAGAAAATGATTACCTCAAAAAGACCCTTGAGAGATTTTCTAGTGGGAAGAAGAACCTCAACATGATCCTCGACCAATCTAAGGTGAGTGTGAAGAAAAGTGGCCTTGGATTTAATTCCCTAGAGCATTCCAAGAACCATCCACCTAAGGTTGTGAGAGTTGTTGAGAGTGGTATGTTTGAGGTAGAACCTTCTAAGCCATCTAAGGTAGTTTTTAGATCTGCAAGTTTTGCCCAAACCCGTTTTAGCAAGATAGGTGCTTCTACTTCAACAGGTCAGACCCCTCAAAAGGTCAAGTACCATTGCACCTTCTGCAAGAAGGATGGCCACACCATTGAGTTCTGCTTCCGTAGAGCCAAGATTGAGAGGAAAGAGAGGATGAGTGCCTTGAGGACCATTAGAAGAGTTCCCTCATCTGTGATAGTCTCTAGAGCCAGGCAGCCTGTTTTTCCTGCTAGACATAGGCCTAGGTTCGTTGATGACTTCTTTGACTCTTTTGGTGGCTCTAGGCAGCATTTTGGGTTAGGATATCGTGAGGAGAGACCACGGGTAGCATCTAGACATGGGGAGTACCGACCTTTTGGTAGGTCGATTCAGAGAGGTCTAGGTGGTTCTCATGTGCATTCTTATGATTATTCCTCTAACCATTTTATTGCTGCTTCTACTGCTTTGCCTAAACATCGTGTGACTTAGTACTGGATTCCTAAGTCTTTTATCACTAACCCTAGTACTGAGGCACATATGTTTCCTGTTCGTGCTCTGTAGGCCTGTCGTGCGAGGAAGGAGGACATATGGCTTGTTGACTCTGGATGTTCTCGACACATGACTGGAGATTCTAGATGGTTCTCCTCCCTCACACGTGCATCCGACAATGAGTTGATCACATTCGGGGATGCTTCTACTAGGACCGTGACAGCTAAGGGCACAGTGCGTGTCGATGACAACTTCATGCTTAAGGACGTCGCTTTGGTAAGTATGATGAGTTATAATTTGCTATCTGTTTCTCAGCTTCTTGACGAGGGTCTGAAGGTGAGGTTTAAGAGTGGTGAGTGCAAAGTTCTAGCCTCCTCGGGTGAGCATGTTTTTGGGATCTCTAAGTTTGAGATGATCTTTTGTGCTGATTTCAGTGTCTCTTCTGCTTCCAGTCCTAGATGTCTTGTGGCTTCTGTCTCTCATGATCTAGTATTGTGGCATTGTAGGCTTGGACACATAGGCTTTGACCATTTGACTAGGGTCAGTTGCAAGGATTTGATTAGAGGTTTGCCTAAGCTAAAGGCTGTTAGAGATCTTGTGTGCACACCCTGTAGACATGGTAAGATAGTTTCTGCTTCTCATCCACCTCTTACTTTAGTGATGACTGATGGACCTGGTCAGCTCTTGCACTTAGATACTGTTGGCCCTTCTAGAGTCCAGTCTGCAGGTGGGAAATGGTATGTGCTTGTGATTGTGGATGATTTCTCCAGGTATTCATGGGTTTATTTTCTGGTTTATAAGGATGAGGCTTTTGGCTATTTTAAAGAATTGGTCCTTAGACTAACTATTGATCTTCCTAGAGCTTTGAGAGCCATTAGGAGTGACAATAGGACAGAATTTAAGAACTCTTCCTTTGCCATTTTCTGCACTGATAGGGGACTTGAGCACCATTTGTCTTCTTCTAGAGTTCCCCAGCAGAATG
Organism: Phyllostachys edulis; assembly: GCA_036346405.1. NCBI lineage: Eukaryota > Viridiplantae > Streptophyta > Magnoliopsida > Poales > Poaceae > Phyllostachys > Phyllostachys edulis. Next base: position 29,709,195 of record CM070565.1, on the reverse strand, counting down.
ATGTTGTAGAGAGGAAGAACAGGACCCTTGTAGAGATGGCTAGGATCATACTAGATGAGCATAGTACACCTAGGAGGTTTTGGGTTGAGGCGATCTCTACTGCTTGTTATGTGTCAAATAGGGTTTTCTTGAGATCTGTGATTGGCAAGACTTCTTTTGAGTTTAGATTTGGTCATAGGCCTAAAGTCTCTCATTTCAAGGTTTTTGGTTGCAAGTGCTTCATTCTTAAATATAGCAACTTGGATAAATTTGAATCAAGGTGTTCTGATGGCATATTTCTTGGATATCCTGCTCATTCTCGTGGCTATCATGTATTTAATTTGGATACTAACAAAATTGTTGAGACTTGCGAAGTCACTTTTGATGAGGCTAGTCCTGGTACTAGACCCGATGATGCAGGTTCACAGGGTTCTGAGAGTATCTTCGTCGATGACGACTCTGAGGATGAGGACCCAATCCATCCTCCAGTCACTTCTGAGATGGTTGGAGATCCTGCTTCTACTTCTCTAGTTTTAGCAGAGCAACCTCCTCCTACCTTCACCGACGATGTGAGTGGCTCTGTTCCTACCTCCACAGCTCATGAGGTAGAGGCCACTTCTGCACCAGGACCTCCTCTTCACATTCAGCGACAGCATCCATCTGAGCAGATGATTGGGGATCTTCATGAGCGAGTCACTCGCTCCAGGTTTATCTCTCCAGATTCTCATGTACATTCTGCTTTTGTTGCATCTTTTGAACCCCGAGATGTCACTCATGCTTTATCTGATTCCTTTTGAGTCAATGCCATGCATGAAGAGCTTGAAATTTTTGAAAGAAACAAAGTCTGGACCTTAGTTGAACCTCCACCTAATCATAATGTAATTGGAACAAAATGGGTTTTCAAAAATAAACAAAGTGAGGATGGGTTGGTAGTTCGCAATAAGGCTAGGCTTGTAGCTCAAGGTTATTCCCAAGTAGAAGGCTTAGACTTTGAAGAGACCTTTGCTACTGTAGCTAGATTAGAAGCCATTCGCATATTGCTAACTTTTGTGACATCTAAGCGCTTTAAGCTTTTTCAAATGGATGTCAAGAGTGCTTTCCTTAATGGTTTTATAGAAGAAGAGGTCTTTGTCGAGCAACCCCTGATTTTGAAAATCCCAAATTCCCAAACCATGTGTTTAAGCTCTCCAAAGCCTTGTGTGGATTGAAGCAAGCCCCTACAGCTTGGTATGATAGGCTTAAGAGTTTCCTGGTTAAAAATGATTTTAAAATGGGAATGGTTGATAAAACCTTGTTCACTCTCAGGCATAGCAGTGACTTTTTATTAGTTCAGATTTATGTGGATGATATCATATTCGGTGGTTCTTCTCATGCCTTAGTGTCCAGATTTTCAGATTCTGTGAGCAGGGAATTCGAGATGAGCATGATTGGAGAATTGACCTTCTCCTTGGTCTTCAAGTCAAGCAATTGAAAGAAGACACCTTCATTCATCAAAGCAAGTGCACAAAAGACCTTCTTCGGCGCTTCGACATGGGGAGCAGTAGGCCAATGTCTACTCCCATTGCCACATCCACCGTACTGGACCCTGATGAGGATGGAGAGCCCATATACCAGAAGGAGTACCGCAGCATGATTGGCTCTCTCCTCTACCTCACGACGTCGAGGCCGGACATACAATTCGCTGTGTGTTTGTGTGCTCGATTTCAGGCTTTCCCTCGTGCCACTCATCGTCAAGCAGTGCGTCGCATTTTCAGGTTCCTCCAGGACACTCTTGACTTTGGATTTTGGTATTTTTTTGATTCTGCTCTCTCTATTCGGGCTTTTTCTGATGCTGATTTTGCGAGGTGTAGAGTGGATAGGAAGAGTACTTCTGGCACTTGTTATTTTCTAGGCACATCTCTTATCTCTTGGTCATTTAGGAAACAGTCCTCTGTTGCACAGTCCACCGCCGAGGCCGAGTATGTAGCTGCAGCCAGTAGTTGCTCTCAGGTTCTCTGGATCTTGTCTACTCTGCGGGACTATGGGTTATCTCTGGGTAGTGTTCCTCTTTTCTATGACAACACTTCTGCCATTAACATTGCCAAAAACCTAGTGCAACACTCACGGACCAAGCACATTGACATTCGATATCATTTCCTTAGAGACCATGTAGAGAAGGGTGATGTTGTGCTTCACTTTGTAGAATCTGAGCAACAGGTTGCTGATATTTTCACTAAGGCTCTTGATTCTTCTTGTTTTGCTTCTTTGCGGGGAGATTTGGGGGTTATTAGTCCTTTTGGCCTGTTTTAAAGGGGAGTTGGCTCTTTTGCATTCATTGTACCATAATGCATTTTAAATTCAGCAACTTGCATTGTAATATAATCTTGTGGAGCTTTTATTATTATTCTTGTATGACATGGTTTCATATTTTATACCCTGCCATGTCTTGTGTTAGTTTGCTAGATTTCTTTTAATGGCTTTTCATGTATAGCTTAGCTTTTGCCATGCTAGCTTTATTATCTGTGAGAAAATTGAATCAAAACATGACTTGTTGATCTTGTGACTAGTTTTGCCATAGTAATCCTTTCATGATTCACGCCATGTCATATAGGTTAAATTGAGTCTTGAACTTACTTTGAGCTTTAAATTGAGCTATGATAGTTCTTAAGTCAAGCAAATGAAACCAAAAAATTTCAGCGAAATGCTCAATATGCTAACTTCCAAATGCTTGAACAAATTGATTCATAATTGAACACATAGCGCTCAACATTGACTCTTCTAGTTTCTGGGCTCCATTTTGCTTATAGACATGGCTTGACTCATTTTTGGATACCTTTAGTTAAAATATGATCTTGCGCACCTTGTCATGCTACCAATTCATTTAATTTCAGATTATTGCTATTTTGGCCTTGGCTTTACTGTACATGTTTTGCTATGATAGAAAATAGCTTCTTCACATAATATGGCTTGGTGTAATACTTGTACAATCCTCATGGATAATTTTCATGACTCCCTATGCTAAAAATTGAATAAATTGCAACCATTTCATGTCATTCTTGCTCTATCTTCCTCTATGCACCTTGATGAATCCATTGTCAAAAGGGGAGAAATGATAAAAATGAAGATGGAGAAAATGAAATTTTTCATGAGGTTATGAGGATCATAGTGAGGGGGAACATCTCATATGCATTTTTGAGATCTTATTGTTATTTCTGAATTTGAATTGCATTTCTTGCTTCCTCACAATGATCAAAGATCAAATTGAACAATTGTTCTTTCATATGGACCTTAAGTGAGATTTTTGGCTATTCTCTGAAATTTGAAGCTTTCTTGCTTTCTTTTGCCTTGTCTCACTTGCCTATGCTATTTTGGAGCCAGCTTGGTCATTTCCATTGCTTTCTTTTGCATTTGGACCAAGTTGTGCCTTTGTGCGAAAACATCAAGTATTTTACTTTTCAAACCACAAACTTTACATTTTTGAAAAATTGCCAATGTGTTCATCAAGGGGGAGATTGTGGATATCATGGGGATATGTGCATGATCTTAGGATGATGAAACAATTGGCAATGGCTTTGATGGTTTGACGAATCACGCATTTTCGACGAAGTTAAAAGAGCTGTCAGGTAGAGGCGGTCAGACCGGCCTGGTGCGGTCTGACCGGTTAATCCTGTTCATCGTCAAATTGTTTGCGATGTTTTTTTGTAAGGTCATATTCATGGTTATTAGTGCATATGTGTTGCATGATGCATGTTTTCACTAACGTGTGTGAAGTTGTGAAGAACTTGTTCCCGGATTCGATTTCTTTATCTATTATTGTGCAGGACGCTTGGAGGTCAACGACGGTCAACGGCAAGGATGATCGGGACTAAGCTTGGAGAGCGGAGGTCCAGAACGATCTAGGTTGCCGAGTGAGGTCAATGGACTCAAGCATGGCGCAGAATGGACAAAGGTGACCGAACGGGCAATTCGGTGTGACGGGTTGATCAAGCAGCGCGAGGGTCGGTGCAAATGCCATGGTGGTTTCGGTGGGAGCCGGACGGGAGAGACTTGCCAACACGATGAGAGCCGTTGATCAACCTACACGTGGCGAAGCAGGCGAGTGCTTCACCAAGATTGGACTTGGTCTTCGGAGAAAGATCAAGAAGGGATATTTTGGTAATTTTACCAACTACCGTCTTTGTGACCTTGGACTAAACCGCGGCGCAATACGGTGCGTGGAGAAGTGGTTTAGGTCAAGAGAAGATCAAGACGACGCTTTAAGATGTGTGCGTGTGTCCCGTTTGTGTTGGGCCTTAACAGGAGCCCATTAGGGTTAACTCTTCTAGAAACTAGGCCTCACTATAAACAGGAGGGGGTGCTGTCAAACAGCCTCCAAGCACTTCATTTGCAAAACCCTAGTTTGTCTTATGGCTTAGAGAGGAAAGGAGAGGCTTAGGGTTTTAGAGAGTTGGATTGATTTAAGTGCTCATGTTGTGAGTTTTGTCCTCCACTGTGGAGTGGTCAGAATCCAAAGAACAACCACTTAATCAATCTATGCATGATTTCTCAAAGATGAGTTCTCTTTGTGTTCTTCCTCCTTATTTTGTGATTTTGCGTGCATCTTTGATTTTTTGGTCTTTGGTTGGTTTCTTGCCCTCATCTACCTTGCTGTGACGTGTGGGAATACATTTAGGATCATCTAGATCATCATTCAACCACGAGCAAGTTTCTAGATCGCGTTTTCGTTTTTGCCCGGTTTTAAAACCACCTTTGTTCAAATGGAAAAAGGTTAGGACTTTGGCATAGATCTGGACGATCATTGCTTGCAATAGGTTCCTGATATCCTTAGGAAGATGTGTCTCAAGTTTGGTCAAGTTTCATCGTGTAGATCAAAAGTTAGGCCGATTTTTGTTTTGGATTTCAGGCTATCGCACTGTTTCTGGTCAGGGCCGGTCAATCCGACTTTATAACGCCGGTCAGACCGACCTCTAGTCTGACCGCTCAAATGCCGCCGATCTGACCGCTCCACCAGAACACTTTGAGCTTTTTGTGTTTTGCTTTGGGGGTTTTTGATTTGAGTTCAACCCAAGTCCTCTGTAGTACTTGAATATTGATCTTCATAGCTTTTTTAGCTGTTGGAGTGATATTGTGTTGAATCTGATTGAGGTGAAAATTTTGGCGAGCTCCTATTCACCCCCCCTCTAAGCGCCTTTCCGGTCCTACATAGCTCAGCGCCTCATCCGCTTGCCTGCTCAGGTAGTTCTTGCCTTCTTGGCTTCTTGCAATCTTTCCTTCGTGGACTCTGCTACTTCATGGCTTGATAACGCTCTGCCTCGTTTGCATGCCCCACTTGCCTTGATCTTGGGATCCGCTCTCGGTCGCACTCAGACTCGCTCTGGCGTCGGCGACCGCCAAGGAGAAAGAGGTGCGTATCCATGCTCGAAATCTTCTTCTTTGTTAACGGTGACGGGAGTTGCGATTTTCTCATGCACTCGATTTTGGCTTGGTGAACAAAGATCGCGTTGTATGTTGTGTTTGTGGACCCTTTGATCTCGCCCGAGAGGATGCAGAGGATAAAATGAGGTGAGATGAGATGAGATGTGTGAGGAGAGATCTCTAGCAAGAAAGGTTCCTACAACAAGAAGATTAATACTACATCCTCTCAGACGAGATCAAAGGGTCCCCCAAACACAACATGGAACGCGATGCTATTCACCAAGCCAAAAATTGAGTGCATGAGAAAAACTACAACTCCCCGCTGTTAACTGCAGCAAGATTTCAGGCATGGATATGCACCCTCTTACTCCTTGGTGAAGTCGTCGACGTTGTAGCGAAGTCGGAGTGCGACCGGGAGCGGGATCCCGGCGTTGAGTGCGATGGGGGCGCAAACGAGGTGGAGCGTTCGCCTGCGGCGGCGAAGTAGCAGAGTCCGCGAAGGAAAGATTGCAAGAAGCCAAGAATGCAAGAACTACCTGAGCGAGCGAGTGGCTGAGGCGCTGAGCTGAACACTGAGCACAGAAGTGAGATTGTGAGAACACCTCTCGTCCTCTCTATTGTAGTCTTGTAGAATGAAGATTGAAGAAGGTCCCGAGATGGCGACAGATGGAGGACGGAGAGTCGGAGACGGAGGCCGCCGGTGCGGAGTTGGATGGGGACGGTCGGACCGACAGAGCCACGGAGGCGAGACGAGGCGAGGGCGTGGCACCGGCCGTGGAGCCATGGAAGGAGGGCCAAGGGCGCTTCTGGCCGGGCGTGAAGGAGGGGTGCAGAGGGAGCGGGAGGGCGGCGGAGGCGGGCCGGCGGGCGAGGGCACCAAGGGCGTGGAGCCGTGCAGGTGGATGGGATTAGGTCTGCTAGACTGCTACATCTCAGCTCTCTCTCCGCTTCTGCGCTAGAACTAGAGCGGTAGGTGTGAAGGCGTTTCGCGTGAGCCGGCGTGGGAGGGAGGCGTGGCCGTTGGGCTGGCGTGGGAGGGAGCCTCGGGCTACTGCTGCTACTTTTTTGTTGGGGCATGTATCTGAAATTTTTTTCACTATTTTTGCTAGACCTTGGACTATAGCCTACCATGTTTGAGACCCAGATCCGCTCATGTTTGACATCATTACTCGGAAGATTTTCAGAAAGCAGACTAGCTAGGAGGAGCTAACGAGGAGAGGCAGCACATGATTTAGTCAAAAAAGGGAAAAGCGAGACCTATGACACTTTGCTCAAGAGGCGGTCACGTCGTCCTTTAAAGACCAAAAGATGTCGGTCCTGTTGTGTATGGATAAGAAGCTACCTAGTGCATGTGGCTAAGGGCACGTCGTTAGAGTGGTTTCATACTTCAGCTGGACACAAAGTCACTTAAGATATCATCTAAGCTTTCACCCTCTAAGCTTTCTCCCATCCAATGTACGGTGGCTTCACTCGACCTACAATAATATTTATATTTTAGTCCCTATAATTTTTATGTGCAAACCATTGAACATATTTTTATTTAATAGTTTACACTATCATTGGACCCGAATTTACACATCCGAAACCCTCTGTGTATTTTGAACTAGTCCCAGATCAGTCGCTAGCTCACACAAAAAACATTGATGAAATATCATCTATTTATCGATTTTAAGTAAAAAGATCTCAAAATAACAAATAGTAATAATAACTGAACCTCACGGTCAACGTTTACTTAACTTGCCACGCAGAGTTAAAGAAACAAATAAACTCATGCAGCGGAACGAGAAACTTGGAAATGCCAATCAACATGGCCACAGGCAATAGAGTGGAGAACGCATCCTAATTCGCAAAGCCTTCAAAGGATTCCTTTTCGTAGAACTCTTGAACAGCTTGATACTCTTCAGCTGAGCAGCAAAGTTTAAAGCCGTGAATACATAAATTACAAAACAAGTCGTAGGGAACAATAGGCAATTAATATTCATGTAAGGCTTGAACAAAAGAACAATTGCATGGTTCTTTTGCAGAAAACGGTATTGACGGTAAATACAGTAAATAGAATGAAAAACGTAATTTAAAGGAATAATAAATAAATAAACAATTACTTTGAAACAACCAGTGAACCTCCCGTTCACTTCCCAACCAAATCACCATGTGAACATCCCACCCGCTAAGCGAACATCACATTCACCAAGTGAATCTCCCATTCACCTTCTGACACATTTTTATAATGAAACTCTACATCTCGTGTCAAATCCCAAAGCATTGTCCATAACTAGGGACACGACTGTTTAAATAGTTTTAACTCTGTGGAGGTTGTACAACTTTACCCACATGAGATAAATCAATTTATAATATCCATTCACACACTTCCGTAGGTGTGCGACTAAGTGATTACCACAAGAACTTTATAAAGCTCCTTCTTAACCCAGTTCTGCCCGCTAAGGTTTCAGCACTAAATGTCATCACGACCAAACAGGACCCCCTCTTATGCCATTGTGTGTATCCATCTCGGAACTCACGCTTCCAAAAACAGAACTAAACTAAGACATTGCTAATTAGTTAGCCAGGTCCATCCCATACTGGATATGTGGTTGTATAATATGGCCTAGTTCAATGACGCATAGGATTAAGTCCATGACAAGTTACCCAAGCAAGACTACCTCATCCAAAACAATGTGTCTCACACACCCCCTTTACTGCATAATCACTTGCTTGAGCATAAATCATTTTATTCAACTAAAACAATGACAATCCCTATCATGGCACAAAATTTTACAATAGTGGCATTGCACCACAATTGATACAACAGTGACATCACACCACAGTTGCACAACAGTGACATCGCACCATAATTCCATATATCAATAAGTCAAATTATCAGTATTGAACATGGGATCATGAGGCCATTGTAACTAAGCATGTCTAAGCATCTCTATGATAACCCATGTTGGTGATACAAATGTGTCCAACTAGTAATGACCATCCTATAGTGACAAATGATTAATGGTATTCAAATAATGAATGGTGTCAAAATGACAAATAGGTGATTAACTATTATCAAAACAGTTGATATAAAGATAGCATGCAATTTGATATAAAACAACATAATTTCAAAATCACAGGTTCAATATGATCAAAGGACTACAACTTGCCTTGGCTTTACTCAGTTACCACACTTGCATCTCCAAAACTTGCTCCTACTTCTGCTCCTTTAAACAGATCGTCTAAACGAGATAGAAAACAATAAGCGAAGCACAAATAAATCCAAAATAAATTAAAATAAAATCCAAAAACAGAAAAACCAACTCTAAAATAAAGAGCTCGATTTTAGATGAATTTAGGAATTTGAACGAACTGAATTGGAGTACGGACTAAAGAGAATGGATTCTCGAAAGATTTGTCAAAAAAGGAAAAAGTGAGGGAAAAGAATATTCCAGGGAATATTCTCTCGGACGAAAAGAAAAAATAAAATAAAAAGGACACTAACAAGTGGGGTCCACCTGTAAGTGAGAGAGAGAGAGAGGAAGAAAGATATTGACATGTAGGACCGGGTTGAAAGAGACAGAAAGAAAGAGAGAGGCTAACGAGGGGTCCCACATGTAAAAGAGAGAGAGAGAGCAGCTTAGCAGAACATAGGAAGGAGGCGGTGCTATTTTGCGCATGGCGGCGGCAGCGCATGGCGGTGAGGGAGTGGCGGCCAAGGGGTAAAACGGGTTCCCCGGATCGTGAGGGTTCTTTGGGTGGTGGTGGCACATCGACGAGGTGGCGGCGGCGGCGGCAGCGATGACGGCGAGAGAGGCTTGGGCTTACGATGGAAACAATGAAGCAAAGGTGCCTGAGGAGAAAGGAGAGGCTCATAGGTTGGCGGCGACGAGAGGGACACAATGCGAGGCTTGGGTTGGATAGAGGATGACCGGAGCAACGGTGAGATGAAGACTAGCGGTGGAGAAGAACATCAACGATGGCGGGGCATCTCGGCGATGGAGAGACAAAAAGGAAGGAAGGGATTAGACGAGGACGCTTGGGAACGTGGTGTGATGCGCACGAAAGGCGAAAGGCTCACCGGTGAGGAGATCAAACGTAGGTGGCTCAGCTGGAGATGGAGAAGAAAAGGGCAACGATGGCTTGGGGATGCTTGGGCGATGAGGAAGCAAGCACCAGCTAGAACATGGCGAGGCGAAGTGAATGACGATGGAGGCACGACCAGAGGGGCTTCGACGACGGCGGAACGGGCGATGGAAACCTTTGGTGGCTGGCAACTTTAAAGGTGAAATCTGGCGAAGTGAAGACGACAACAGGCATGGTTTCTTGGGGCTTCTGGAGAGGGCCTCAATGCGGAGAAAAGGACGCGGAAGGCGGCACTTATATAGGCTCGAGAAGGGAGTATCTGGGTGAAGACTGGTGGCGTCGTCATGTCTGGCTCGGACATGACAAAGAAACCAGAGCCGGTAGGAAGAAGGAAGGAGGAGGCTAACAAGGCGGTCCCTCTGGGCAGAGAGAGGAAGGGAGGAAGCGGGCTGACGCTGGCGCTGGCATGGAGGGAAAGCAGAGGTGGGCCAAAAATAAAATGGGTCGGTGAAGCGGTGAAAGGAAATGGACTGGGAAGGATTGAGCCCGAGAAGAAAATTAGAATTAAAAGGATTTCCAATTTTTGGAAAAGAGATTAAAGCAAACCGAGCTCAATGAAATAGCAAATAAACTCCAAACATTTCTAGAAAATTCTAGAAAATATTCTAGAACTCAAGGAACTCAAATAAAATAGCTTTGAACTTAATTGAAGTTTAGATTAATCACATTAAATTGTTTTGATTTCTAAAAATTCAAATTAAGCTTTGACTTAACCAGGAAAATTCAAATTGTTATTTTTATTTTTAAATGCTTCAAATGAACTCCAGATTTGGGATGTTACAACTACGAACCCTAAAAAAGATATTACATAGGCCACCCCGGTCCACCCGTCAGCCAAACCTCCCCTTTTTCTTCCCCATCCCCTCTTCCCCCACAGCTGACACGATGACGCCTTACTACCTGATCTTCCTCTCATCTTACCGCCCGACCGCCACCACCTCGAATCGCCGGTGGCGTCATTACCCCCCGATGCGAAGATGCCCCCTCGCTTTCCCCTTCTTTGCACACTCCAACGCGGGGACGCCTCCTCCCTCGCTTTCGCCTCCCTCTTCACTCGGATCTGTCTAGATTAGGTCGCCACCATTCAGATCCGGCCGAAGACTAGATCTAACCATCGTCACCTGGCTCGACAAACCCCACCGCCTCCACGGGTCATCTTCCTTAACACCGAGCGGAAGCCATTGTTTCCATGCTCGCTCGGCACTATCATCTTCATTCCTAGTTGCAACGCTGTTGCCATCATGCCGGGCCTGGCGACCTCACCCAGCCCTAGTCTTGTGTAGTGCTTGTTGTCCCTATTGAGCGGAGCACATGGTGAGTAGACCATGTGCACCCCCCCTTCTCTCTCGCTGGACCACTCTTTTCTCCCCAAGCTCCCACAACCAGTAGAAGTTCCTCTAACACCCTGGAAGAGCCCACCTCCTCTCCAAGGTGGTATCCTAACCTAGTTGGCATTGCAAGGCACCCACTTCAAACCTCATGTTATACATACTACTACAAAAGGCTAATATTGGACGCCTCATCACAGACGGTTGACCAAAAACGTCTGTATTAAAGACAATCACAGACGGTTTTGGTTAGCGACCGTCTTTGTTACTTTCTACGCTAAGAACTGTATGTGAAGAGGTAATATCACAGACGGTTTATTTTGAAAATCATATGTGGTGCTTCACAGACGGTTTTTTAACATGAACCATCTGACTTCCCACCCTCTTCACAGACGGGTTGTATTAAAAAACGTCTATGATAATCTCATTTATTGCAGACTCGACCCTCACAGGTCGATCTGTCTTAAATTCTTGCTCTGTTCTCGCTGCTGCTGCTGGAGGTGGGGCTTTGAGGCGATTTGGTGAAAGGAGACTGCGCGGATTTGGTAATTTGTACTTGACTATTAATGGCTAGTATGTAATTAATTTGTTCCTTGCATTATATTCTAGATCTAGCTCGGGAAAAAGAGAATTGAAGATAGTTTAGATCGGTAAAGAGAGAATTGAAGATGGTTTAGATCTAACTTTTTGTGTTGTTTTGCAAGTGTTGCATGGCTAGCTTCTTGCCATTTGAAGTTGAGCATGGGCTATCTATAATGTGTTTGTGATGAACAACCTTCCCCTAGAGTGCATTGGTGTTTTTTCAGTTCATTAGAAATACATATTTCAAATGACATATCAAAAGTTGCATCTATAGTATACTAATTATTTAATTCAATATTTAACACCAAATTGTTATATGCATCGTGTAGATGGACCGAAGCTGGATGTACGTTGGCAACCATGTGAGTGAAGAGTACATTAATGACGTGTCTACTTTTACAAGAGCTGCTGAGGAGGATATATTGAATAAGGGGGTGGAATATATGTACTGTTCATGCATTGACTACGAGAATTTGAAGATGTTTAAGAACCGAGGGCAGATCGAAGCACACTTGATTCAAAGGGGTTTCAAAAAGAGCTATACACGTTGGGCCAGTCACGGTGAAGAGCATATTATACAGGAAGGTAGTAATAACAACATCGCCGACAAAGTCAACGATATGCCGCCGGATGATGTTGATTGTGGTTCCGATTTGGATAGGCTGCCTGATGACAAATTAGATCAGATGCTTCGCGATGCAGAAGAGAACTGTGATGAGAGTATGTTAAATTCTGGGGCTTGATGGAGGACTCGGAGAAACCTTAGTTCCCAGGCTGCAAGCTGGAATACATAAGTTTGTTATCCATGCTTGAACTACTGAAATTGAAGGCAAGCAATGTGTAGATATCATGGGGATATGCTCACGATCTTAGGATGATAATACAATTGGCAATGACGTTGAAGGTTTGTCAAATCACTCGTTTTCGGCGGAGTTCAAGTGCTGTCAGGCTTCAAGCGGTCTGACCGGCCTTTGTTTAGCGGTCTGATTGGCCTGTGTGGTGGTCAGACCGGCAATGCTTCGGGTGAACTGGCTGGCGGTCAGACCGGCCTTTGGGCAGCGGTCTGACCGGCCATTAAGAGATTTTGGATTTTGGAGCAGGGCCAAAAATAGAGGGTGTAGGCAAGAGAGGAGATTCTACTACACTTGGTCTCATAATGTTTGGAGCTTCGAGTCAAAAGTTCTATTGGTTTGAAAATTCTAGTAGGTTTCGGATTTCCAGGGAGGAAATTTGGCTAAGTCCCAACTAGACGGTCAGACTAGCCAACAGGTGGCGGTCAGACTGGCCAGGGGGCGGTCAGACCGGCCAAGGGTGGTGGTCAGACCAGTTTTGACTTGTTCATTGGCCAACTCGGTGGCGATGTTTGTTTGGTTAGGTCATATTCACGGGTTTTAGTGCATATGTGTTGCATGATGCATGTTTTGACTAACGTGGGTCATATTACGAAGAACTTGTTCCTGGAATTGATTTCTTTGTCTATTATTGTGCAGGTTGCTTGGAGGTCAACGACGGTCAACGGTGAGGATGATCGGGACTAAGCTTGGAGAGCTGAGGTCCAGAACGATCGGGGGATGCCGGGTGAAGTCAATGGAGTCAAGCATGGCACAAAAGGGACAAAGGTGACCGAATGGGCAGTTCGATGCGACTAGTTGGATCAAGCGGCGCGGGGGTCGGTGCAAGTGCCATGGTGGTTTCGGTGGGAGCCAGATGGAAGAGACTTGCCGACATGAAGAGAGCCATTGATCAACCTACACGTGGCGAAGCATGGACGTGCTTCACGAAGATTGGTCTCGGTCTTTGAAAAAGATCGAGAAGGGGTATTTTGGTAATTTCACCTAAATACCGCCTTGATGACCTTTTGCCAACCCGCGGCGCAAGACGGCGCAAGGAGAAGCGGATTAGGTCAAGAGGAGATGAAGACAACGCTTTAAAATACGTGCGTAAGTGAAACCCGTTTGTGTGTGGATTTAACGGGTGCCCATTAGGGTTTACTCTTCTAGAAGCTCGCTTCCACTATAAATAGGAGAGGGTGCTGGCCAGCACCTCTCAACCCTTTCTTTTGTGAAACCCTAGTTTGCATTTGGTGCTTAGGGAGAGGATAGTGGGAGGTTAGGGTTCTAGAGAGTTTGATTTGATTTCATGCTCATGTGTTGAGTCTTTGTCCTCTTGGATGGAGTGGCTGTAAATCAACATCATATCAAATCAATCTAAGGAAAGATTTTACAAGATGAGTCTCTTTGTGTTCTTGCTCTCTATTTTGTGATTTTGGGTCTTTCTTTGATCCGCGAGTTTTCCTTTGGTTTCTGGCCTAGATTTAGCTTGTTGTAACATGTGGGAATACATCTAGGATCATCTTGATCATCAATCCCCCACGAGCAAGTTTCTAGATCATAGTTTGGTGTTTTGCTCGGTTTTGGAGCAACCTTCACTCAAACGGAGAAAGGTCGAAACTTTGGCAACGATCTTCACGATCGTTGATTGGAATAGGTTCCTGACATCCTTAGGAAGGTATGTTTCAAATTTAGTAAGGTTTGGAGTCACGGATCAAAAGTTAGACCAATTTGTGATTTTGAGTTTGGGCTGATTTTACTGTTCATTGGCCTGAGGGTCTGACCACCATGTATTGAGAGGTCAGACCGATTTCTAAAGGTCAGACCGATTTCTAGTTACAGGTCAGACTGCCCAACTCATTTAGGTTTTGAGTTTTTATGTTTTTGGTCTATTTGGTTCGAGGTTTTGATTAGATTCAATACAAGTCTTCCACTGTGCTTGTATATTGATCTTCATAGCTTTTATAGCTATTGGAGTGAAAATCGTATTGAATTCGATCAAGGTGAAAAAGAGATTGTGCTCCTATTCACCCCCTCTAGTTGCCTTTTCGGTCAAATAAGTGGTATCAGAGCCCGGTTAGTTCAATCTTGATCTTAACCGGTCACTGAACTTGGCAATAGATAAGTACTCGATCAAGCCGTGTATCTTCGATGGGCTCGACTATGCCTATTGGAAGAATAACATGCGAGTCTTTCTTCAGAGCGAAAGACAAGCTATATGAGAGGTTGTTCGAGCTCCGCTCGTTTTGCCTGAGGTTACTTCATCGTCTTCAGCAGCCCTCTTGGCAAACAACCATAAGACTAAGAATTTCCTATATGCTGGGCTTGGTAGACAGTAGTATGATAGGATTTGCAACCTTGAGACAGCACATGAGATTTGGCACACCCTTGAAACTTATTATGAGGGATCGTCCTAGATCAAGCAAGTGCGCCAGATGGTCTACAAGCGAGAGTATAACAAATTCGAGATGCGTCCTAGCGAGTGCATCGATGACATTTTTACTCGCTTTAACAAGGTGATCAATCAGATGAGAGCTGTTGACATTGAGTACTCTCAATCTAATAATGCCACCCACCTCTTGGCTGCAATCAACACCAAGGAGTGGGAGATGAATGCTACAGTCATTGAGGAGAACGTCGATCTCTCTAGTCTCACTTTGGAGCTGCTTTATAGCAAGCTCAAGACTCATGAGATCAAGAGAGGCGGTCTTCCTAAGAAGGATAATATGGCTTTGGTAGCTGATCCTCTGAAAAGAACTTTTGATGGTTCTTCTGAGTCTTCTTCTGGATTTTCTCTTGCGTGTTTACCTACAATTCAAGAAGAAGAGTTTGAGAGTCTTCCTGAGGCTGATTTAGCTCTTTTAGCCAAGAAAGTCACATGGGCCTATAACAATGTTAGAAACAAGAAGAGAGGTAGCCCTGTGACGTGCTATGAGTGTGGAGAGCTATATCATATCCGGGCAAACTGTCCCAAGCTGAAAGGTAACGGCAACTACAAGGATGACAAGCCTGCCTGGAAGAAGCCTCAGGGGAGCAAGCCCAAGTATGATGCTGCCAAGCTCATGAAGACTGCTTATTGGTTCCCTGCCACTTTTGAAGAGCAATCCATGAGCGATGTGGACTCCGGGAGCGAGGAGGATAAGGAGGAGGAGCTCCCTCAAGACAAGAAAGGGAAGGCTAAGGACTTCGCCAGCATGTGCTTCATGGCCGACTTCGTCGACGCCGATGACAATGATGAGGTACCTCCTTCCTATGATGTTCTTTCTACTAGATGCGACACCATGTTTGAGCAACTCATGAGTCAGGATAAGGCCTTAGAGTTTACCATGGCTAGGAACAAGGACTTAGAGTCACAAGTAGATAATTTGACTTTAGAACTTGTAAATGCTAAGACTCTTAAATCTGATGAATGTTCATCTTGCTATGTTCTACACTCTGAATTGGCTAAACTGCAATCTGCTCATGATATTGCTTTGCACCAACTTGAAAATGCTAGGACTGATCTAATTGATGTTAAATCTGCTCTCTGTGAAAAATGCTTAGAGTCTAGTAAGTTGGATGCCTCTAGTAATGTTAAATCTAGCTTTTGCTCTTTCTGCTTAGAACGTGAACATGAAGTTAAAGACATTCTAGAAGCAGTTAAAACTAAATATGCCAAGCTTATGGACACAATTGAGTCTACACCTTGTGCCTCATGTGCAGCCTATAAGCTTGA
The DNA here is from genome assembly GCA_036346405.1 of Phyllostachys edulis. Taxonomy (NCBI): domain Eukaryota; kingdom Viridiplantae; phylum Streptophyta; class Magnoliopsida; order Poales; family Poaceae; genus Phyllostachys; species Phyllostachys edulis. The sequence continues at coordinate 29,693,239 of CM070565.1, read as the reverse complement.
AGTTGCTTATCTTAAAGAGAAACATGCTAGAACCATTAAGGCAAAGACTTGTGATTCATGTGTTAACTTTGGAAAAGAAAATGCTTACCTTAAGGACACATTAGAAAAATTATCTAAAGGTGAGAAACAATTAAACATGATTCTGGACACGTCTAAAACTCCTTATAAGAAGCAAGAGTTAGGATACAACTCTGTCCAGGACAAATCCAAGCCTAATGTCATTCAGATCTTGGAAAATGACTTAGATGAATTCGCAACCCAAGCTGTAAAAACAATTTTCATGTGAGGACCCCGGTTTATTAGGCTTGTAATACTTAGTCATCCATTGACCCTAGCATCACAAACATAATAATCCGTGTCTTCGAGATATTTATACTTCCCAGAATGCAGTATACACACCCCTTTACAAAATCATGCATCAATTCCATTCGAGACATAGAACCAAAGCACGACTAGAATAAAAGACATACAATATAAAGAGTTATTACAAAAAGGGCCGACCGGCCAAATACAACAATAAAGATAACACAGCGGAAGCAAAAGCCATAAGATGGCGATAAACAAAAGAGAGCCACAAGGTTTGCCTTTAGCCCACAAGGCAACCAACCAAGACGCCTAGCTCGATTCCCAACCGCAGCACATCTCACAAAAGTAAAGCCCTTTGGGCCCTACCTCCTCTGCAACAAAGTTATTAAGAAAGAAAATGAGTACAAAATGTACTGCAAGACCGACGTAGTATAATGTAACTATAGTTTAACTACATGCGGGCTTTATTTAAGTGGATGAGGCTTTGGACTTATTTTAGCATAAAGCAAGTTTTCATTTGCAATATATAAATAGATTCCAAAGCAGTTTTGCAATTCATTTTTAATTTGTAAGTAACAACGAGACAAGTAACATAACAATAGATAGATGACAACAACAATCCTGGAAGTGACTAACCCAATAGCCACCACAACAATAGTATGAACATCCATTCATACCAACCCATCAAGTTTTAATTAAATGTTGTAGTCTAGTTCTTGCACGACCTTACCAAGCATGTCCATAACCTAGGACGAGGCTATTCGAATAGTTTTAACCCTGCAGGGGTGTACCAATGTACCCACACGTCAGACCGCCTTTTCGCCAAGCTATTTAGCACACTTCCTTTGGTATGCCAGCACGGCTAAGTCCTACAAGGCATTTCCAATGAGCGATGCTAATTAAGAGTCGCGACAACCCGAAGGAATTGGACACACTGGCCCAGCCTAAGCAACTGCGGGTGCTCTTACCTTATAAAAACAGTTTTAACCACCTGCGACCCCCAATTAACACCTCCCAAAGTACTTAGCCAAGAGGGGTTCCCAATACCCTCGTGTGGTTAACACGCATAAGCGCTTGGCTTAGTGACACAAGTAACTCGGTCCTTGGGGACCAAGGCACCATTCCATTCACACCCAACATATCACACCAACATCCATTATGCCCAAGTCAATAACAGTTTTGTTTTCATTTTTATTTTGTTTGTTTACAAAGTAACAAAGCACAAGAGGGACATAATGGAATAATAATTTTAGTGTGATCACGGTCATCGACATAATGTCGACAACCGCCCATTTCTACCGTTATCTAAGCATTTCTAAGCATTATCAACGCAACTACTAAGTGATAAGAGTCCATCCATCGAACTCTACATCACAGCAAGAAAATCCTAGGCTTAGTAGTAGAGAATGAACATTTATCTACAGGATATGCATCTATAGGATCACTAACGATATCATTTAACAACAAAGTAGCAATGCATACATATAAGTAAAACAATATATTAGACTTTAAAGTAATGGGACATAATGGATATGATCAAACTGCTTGCCTTACTGTGGCTGGTCACTATGCTACAGAGATTCTCTCACGGGATCAACACACTCGTCAACACCTAAACAAAAAGGCGAAAAGAATCGATAAGAACGACGAAAACCACAAAGACAGCACAGCAAACAACCTCCAAATGCTCTGAAATTTCTACAGCAGCAAGAGGATGATTTTTAGGGAATTTAGCAATAAGAACCAATTGATTTGGATTCTCAATGCAAAAGATATGAGCAAAACAAATCTGCTCAGCCCTAAAAATCAAAACTACCACTATTCACTAATTTAATTAATTGGCAACAATTTCTAGAGAGGTGGTGCAACTGAGATTTTTACTGTAAAACCAGCAACTCATGAGATGAATAACACAGTTGAGTTCATCTCATTTGGAGCTATTATGCATGTTTTATGATTTTTCCAAGATATAATAATGAGCACAACTAAAATGTACTCACAATCCTTTTGAAAACAGTGACATGCCTAAATCCTATTTTAACATTTAGTGCATTAACAGACGAAGCCAACAAAGTTGGATTCACCCAAAAATACTCTACAGAGAATTACTTATGCATTTTACAAGTTAAATGAATTTTTAATAAAACATTTAAAGTTAGTTTTGGAATCTAATCGCAAAACCAATTTCTGGAGCTGAACTGGGCTCATAACCAATTTTTAGATTAGAGCCCAGGTCAAACCAGAGCTAACGCAATTTGAATCACTTCATTTGGATTTAAAATGAAATAGTTATGCATTTTTGAAGTTATTACCTTTTTCGTTTATGATAAAGAGCTCCTTGGATTTCCTAAAACCCAAAAAGGCAGGGGAGGACATGAGCCATAGATCACGGATCCGACGGCTCAAGACCTCCCAGTGATAACGCCAGACGCTGCAGCGCAAGGAAGGTCCAGAGGACATGGGCCATTGATCTTGGATCCAACGGTCCATGTCCTCCCAGCAACACGCACGCGCGAGCGAGAGGGGAGGTCGTGGCCGTTGATGCTGCATCCAACGGACCACAACGAAAGAGGGAGGACCGAAACGGCCCATATTTAGCAAGGGAGGTCCTCAATGGCTGAGATGACCTCGAGGAGGTCCTACGCGGAGGTCTTAACGGCTCAGACCTCCAGGGGAGGTCTGGACGGCTAAGATTCAACGGAGGAGGTCCTAGACGTTCAAGATCTCACCAGAGGGGAGGTCTTGAACGCCCGCATCTAGAAACCCTGGCGGCCAAGACTTGTATGCATGGCAAGGAGTTAAGGCGCGGGACAATGAGGAGGTCCAGGGCGTTAAGACAAAGCGATAGAATGCTCCCAATGATGGAGCATTTATCGCCTAAATCTATGTCTTAACAAGACGCTTGGCCGACACGCTCCGACAAGAACTTCACCAAAAGACATGGTCAATGCGGCGATGCAGACCGGCATGGCGACAACTAAGGGTACCATTGAGTGCGCAATAGTGTTGCAAGACACGATGGACCTCCTCTCAACGGCGGCGGCGGCCTTGAACGCCGACGAGCCGGAGAGGAGCACGATTTGACCTCTATGGCCAACATGACAACAGCTATATTTGAGCTCCGCAGCGACATACAAGCATGGTGCCCAGCCTAAGGACTATCAGGAGGTTACCTGGAGGTCCTAAGGAGCTGAGGAGGTCGTGGGAGAGGAGGACCGGCGCTGGAGAAGATGAGGAGCTCCACGGACAAAAGCTCCAGCTCCAGCTCCAAGTGATGCCAACTCTGAAAGTGTCCCAACCAGTAAGTTAGGACTTGTCACAGAGGGTAATGGCACAAATAAAAGTGAGGAATGGAGAGGAGAAACCCAGGGACTCTTTTCCACCGAGGAGCTCCAAGCTCCAACAATGGCTGCCAAGGAGAGCTCACGGTGACATGAGCTCACAAGCACAGATCCGAGAGGAAAAGGTGAGGTGTGGAAAAGAAGCCTAGGGCAATAGTGGGGAGGTCTGATACTCCAGGACATGGAGGTCGTGAGCCAAGGGTTAAGCTCATGGTGAGCTTAGCCCATGGCGTGGTCCATGGCTTGGACAAGATGGAGAGGACAGGGTAGGTAGGTCAGGGAATGGCCTAGGGGGCGGAAAGCTCTGCCACACATTTAATGCGCACAGAGCAGAGCCGTTGGGACAAGACCCGGCTCTGACCTTCTCCACTGCTATGGCTCTTGCACGCTTGCCCAAGCTAGGAGAAGAACAGGGCAAAGCCTCCACCGCTGGATAAAGAGGATGGGGAAGTCCTGGCCCTCGGATGTGTTTTTAAAACGGTAAGTTTTAAGTGAAAGCCAAGGGAGGAGGTCATAGCCACACGGTTTGGACTGGGGAGGTCGTGACCCTCCGATTTTCATTGCGCGGATGCGCAAAGGAAAAGGGGACATGAGGTCCAAGGCATTGGATCTGAATCCAACGGTGCGGACCTGATGGGAGGACTTAACCGCGCACGATACAGCCAAAGATGTGGAGGTCATGGCCTTTGGATTGAAATCCAAGGGCGCATAACAGATGGGGAGGTCCTAGGCGCTGCGCAAAGCGCAGAGGAGGTCAGGACCCTTGGATTGGTATCCAATGGTGTTGATCAAGTGAGGGGAGGTCCTGAGCCTTGCGCGTAGTGCAAAGGAGGTCATGGCCTTTGGATTTAGATCTAAGGGCTCACAGGAGTGGTCTGAACGGCCAACTCAACAGAGACCGCACGATCTAAATCTAAAGGCTTAAAAGGGGTGGTCCGAACAGCCCATAGATCTCGTGCGTTGAAACGAGATCCAATGGCAAGGAGAGGACAAGGGAGGTCATGGCCGTGAGATTTACATCTAACGGCTACGACCTCACGTGGGTGGGAGGTCTGATGCGCACAAAGCAAGGGGAGGTCGTGGCTGTGGATTTCGAATCCAACGGCGCACAACACAAGATGGGGGAGGTCAGTGCGCTTGATATTGAGGGAGGTCGGGTCGTTGGATCTCGATCCAACGGCCACGACCTCAATTAGGTGGGAGGTTTGAATGATTTAACAGCGAGGGGAGGTCATGGCCATGGATCTTTGATCCAACAGCACAAGACCTCGATGGGGTGGAGGACTTGGGCGTTTGATAACAAAGGGAGGTCATGGCTGTTGGATTTGATCCAACGGCTATGACCTCAATGAGGTGGGAGGATCTCGCTGTGATGGTTTGCAGCGGAGGTCGTGGTCTTTGGATCTGAATCCAACGGCTACGACCTCAACAAGGTGGAAAGGAGGTCTGCTAAGCCAGGGATGTGGTTGGGTTCAACCCAAATAGAAAATGGCTCAGCCCAAGGAACAGTGCATTGTTTTGAATCCAATTTTAACAACTGAGACTTTGCAGAATTATTTGAGATAGCAAAACAACTCCAAAATTTATGAAATTTTAACTGGAGCTTGCTGACATAAGGATTAACCTTACATAAAATTTCCAGAGGTTTTTATGTAATGTATTTTTCTCAAGAAATTCATTAAGGCTGTTCAAGGGTTTGTTTTACCTCCAAAAAATTATCAAACAAGTTTAAGAACTTATGATATTTTTAAGAGGGGTCCCACAATAACTCTAGGACCAAGGAAAAATATTTCCAAAGGTTTGGCACAGGAGTTGTCACAAGTGGAATAAGGGTTGGACTTTAGTCCAAGGAGGTTTAGGTTTTTGAACTCCACCACTTTTGATAAGAATTATAGAGGAGTTCAAGAGTTTCAAGATGTGAGAAAAAGTTTTTATTTCTACATATTTTCTTACATTTGAAACACACACCTGTTTATACAGTTGGGATGTTACATTTCAAATCTGCAGGTTTTGTCCAACCTTCTTTTGAGTCAAAATATGCTTCTCCCAGTGGTACCAAATACCATTGCACCTATTGCAAGACGAGTGGACATTTGGTTGAGTTCTGTTGGCGTAGGTTGAATAACGCTAAGAAAAATATTGCTAGAATTTCATCTAATTAACCTAGAGCTTTTATGAGGTATGATCATTTAGAAAGGAAGAAACCTGGACTAAGATTTGTTTCGCATGCTCATCATCATAAGGTTCCTAGACAGGATGCTTCTCATGTTTGTGTAACCATTGCTCGTAACAGAACTTCAAATAAAATCAAGGATAGCACTTCTGCTTTGCATACTACTCGCAGACGTGTGTCTCAGTACTGGGTTTCTAAGTCATGTTTAACTAACCCCAGTATTGAGACACATCGATCTTTTGTGCCTTGATTTTCAGGATCGCCGCGGAAGGAGGAAGAACACGTGGCTCGTCGACTCCGGCTGTTGACGCCACATAACCGGAGTCTCAAGATGGTTCACTTTCTTCACACGATCGATGGGTGATGACTTCATCACCTTTGGAGATGATACACAAGGGCGAATCGAAGGAACGAGATCAATCAAGGTGAATGACAGATTCATCTTGAAGGACGTCGCCCTTGTGGACAAGCTAAGGTACAACTTGCTTTATGTTTCGCAGCTTCTTGATGATGGCTACGAAACTCGTTTTAAGAAAAATACCTGTCGTGTGCTTGATTCTGCCGGTGAGTTTGTTTTTGGAATTTCTAGAGTTGGTAGAATCTTTGGACCTAATTTTTTTGAATCTCTTGCTGGATCTCTCAAATGTTTAATTGCATCTTCTTGTGATATCTGGCTTTGGCATCGATGTTTGGGGCATATTGGTTTTGATCATCTGACGCGAGTTAGCGGCCTTGATCTCGTGAGAGGTTTGTCTAAACTCAAAGCCGTCAAGGATGCTATATGTGCGCCCTATAGGCGTGGCAAACAAGTTGCTGCCTCACACCCTTCATTGACTATGGTCATGGTCGATGGACGTGGGCGCTTGCTTCACATGGATCTTGCTGGTCCGCTAGGGTTCTTCGGTCGGTGGCAAATGGTATATTCTTGTCATAGTTGATGTTTTTTTGAGATACTCTTGGGTGTTCTTTCTTGCTTCGAAGGATGAGGCTTTTGATCAGTATGATGATTTTGTTCTTCGTTTGGCTTCTGGACTTCCTGGTGCCTTGAGAGCGATCCGTAGTGACAATGGCACAGAGTTCAAGCATGCTTCTTTTGCCCTCCTGGATGGAGTGGCTGTAAACCAACATCATATCAAATCAATCCAAGGAAAGATTTCACAAGATGAGTCTCTTTGTGTTTCTTTGATCCACGAGTTTTCCTTTGGTTCCTGGCCTAGATTTAGCTTTCTACAACATGTAGGAATACATCTAGGATCATCTTGATCATCAATTCCCCACGAGCAAGTTTCTAGATCATATTTTGGTTTTTGCTTGGTTTTGGAGCAACCTTCACTCAAACGGAGAAAGGTCGAAACTTTGGCAATGATCTTCACGATCGTTGATTGGAATAGGTTCATAACATCCTTAGGAAGGTATGTTTCAAATTTGGTAAGGTTTGGAGTCACGGATCAAAAGTTACACCAATTTGTGATTTTGAGTTTGGGCTAATTTTACTGTTCATTGGCCTAGAGGTCTGACAGCCATGTATTGAGAGGTCAGACCGATTTCCAAAGGTCAGACCGATTCTAGTTGGAGGTCAGACCGCCCAACTCATTTAGGTTTTGAGTTTTTATATTTTTGGTCTATTTGCTTCAGGCTTTTGATTGGATTCAATACAAGTCTTTCACTGTGCTTGTATATTGATCTTCATAGCTTTTATAGCTATTGGAGTGAAAATCATATTGAATTCGATCAAGGTGAAAAAGAGATCGTGCTCCTATTCACCCCCCTCAAGTCACCTTTTTGGTCCAACACATTGGTCAGATGTTGTGTCATCCATGGACTGTTCAATACTTTCTCGATCGAGTGTCGGATTACTTCACGTGGTCCAATAGTCTCCCACTTGCACTAGAGTCAATCATTTAGGTATCTAATACCGATAGCTCTTGTGTGTGCCTCATGCTTTGGCTGTGTGAGAGGCTTTGTCAACGGATCAGCAACATTCAAATCCGTATGCACTTTGCATATCTTAACATTTCCTCTATCCACCAATTCGCGAATAAGATGATAGTGTCTGAGTATATGCTTGGACTTCTGATGGGATCTAGGCTCCTTAGCCTGCGCAATGGCTCCATTGTTGTCATAATAGAGATCCATTGGGCTCGAGGCACTCGGAACCACACCCAACTCAGCAATGAAATTTCTTATCCAAACACCTTCTTTCGCGGCTTCAGAAGCCACAATGTACTCGGCCTCCGTCGTGGAATCAACAACCGTCTCTTGCTTGGAACTTTTCTAGCTCACTGCTCCTCCATTCAAAATGAATACAAAACCAGATTGCGAACGATAATCATCTTTGTCGGTTTGAAAGCTTGCATCGGTATAACCATTTACAACGAGCTCTTCATCACCGCCATAAACTAGGAACACATCCTTAGTCCTTCTTAAGTACTTAAGAATATTTTTCACAGCTGTCCAGTGACTTTCACCGGGATCAGCTTGGTATCTGCTCGTAACACTTAGAGCATATGATACATCTGGTCATGTACATATCATGGCGTACGTGATAGATCCAATGGCCGAAGCATATAGAATATCACTCATTTTGTCTCGCTCATCAGTGGTCGTAGGACACTGATTCTTGCTAAGATTAATGCCATGTGCCATGGGCAAGAATCCTCTCTTGGAATCTTGCATGTTGAATCGATTCAACACTTTATCTATGTACTTATCCTGGCTTAATCCAATTAGCGTCTTAGATATATCTCTATAGATCTTTATTCCCAAGATATATGCTGCCTCCCCTAGGTCTTTCATGGAAAAACTATTTTTCAATGATGACTTAGTGGATTCTAACATAGGAATGTCATTTCCGACCAGTAGTATGTCATCTACATACAAGATCAGAATAGTAAACGCGCTCCCACTAACCTTCATGTAAACACAAGGTTCTTCTTTGTTCTTGACGAAACCAAACCTTTTGATCTCCTCATCAAAACGTAAATTCCAACTCCGAGATGCTTGCTTCAACCCATAAATGGACTTTTGAAGTTTGCATACTTTACTAGCAGTCTTTGGATTGACAAAACCTTTAGGTTGTGTCATGTACACATCCTCGTCTAGGTTTCCATTAAGGAAAGCTGTTTTGACATCCATTTGCCATATCTCATAGTCGAAATATGCAAAGAATTGCTAGAATGATCCGAATAGATTTAAGCATCGCTACTGGGTGAGAAAGTCTCATCGTAGTCAACTCCTTGAACTTGTCGAAAACCTTTTGCGACTAGTTGAGCCTTATGAATGTGAACATTTCCATCCATATCAATCTTTTTCTTATAGATCCATTTGCACTCAATGGTTTTAACACTTTCAAGTGGATAGACCAGGTTCCAAACCTGATTTTCTCTCATGGAATCTATTTCGGATTTCATGGCTCCAAGCGATTTCTCAGAGTCTGGGTCCATCATCGCTTCCTCATAAGTCTTAGGCTCATCATTATTCAATAATAATACGTCATGCCCATACCTTGTGTGTAATTGACGTGGCCTTTTAGATCTACGTGAAATTTGGTGCCTCATCTCTGTGTTCAACAACATTTTGTTCATCCAAGAGAGGTTCAAGAGGAGTTGAAACACTTTCAGATGTTTCCGAATTTCTTCGAAGTTGCACCTTTCTCCCACTGACTCCTTTTGAAAGAAACTCTTTCTCCAAAAAGACACCATTTCGGGCAACAAAAACTTTGCATTCTTCTTGGTTGTAGAAATAATATCCTTTGGTTTCCCTAGGATATCCTATAAAGAAGCATTTATCTGACTTGGGTGTGAGTTTGTCAGACGTCAAACGTTTAACATAGACTTCACATCCCCAAATCCTTAGAAAAGACAAATTAGGACTTTTCCCAGTCCACATCTCATATGGTGTCTTATCGACTGATTTAGATGGTACCTTATTTAAAATGAAAGCGACAGTTTCTAGAGCGTAACCCCAAAAATACAATGGCAGATCTGATTGGCTCATCATTGATCGAACCATATCCAACAAGGTCTTGTTGCGCCGATCGGACACCCCATTCCATTGTGGTGTGCCCGGTGGTGTAAGCAATGGAACAATTCCACATTGTTTCAAATGATTACCAAACTCATGGCTCAAAAACTCACCTCTACGATCAGATCGTAAAGATTTGATTGTCTTACCAAGTTGATTCTGTACCTCATTCTGGAACTCCTTGAACTTTTCAAAGGATTCCGACTTGTACCTCATTAAGTAGATGTATCCATATCTACTATATTCATCGGTAAAAGTAATGAAGTACTGAAAACCACCTCTTGCTGTCGTGCTCATTGGTCCACACACATCAAGATGTATGAGTGCTAATCGGTGGACGCCCTTTCACTCGACAAAGTGAAAGGTGTCTTGGTCATCTTTCCGACTGTGCAAGACTCACATGTTTCAAATGATTCCAAATCAAATGAGTTTAGAGTTGTTGGAGATATGCCCTAGAGGCAATCATAGAGATGATGATATTCGTTGTATCCATGATTTAATAAATGTTCCTTGAATATTGCCTTTGTGTTGATTAACAAGTATGTGACTTGTTTGTGAAACTCTTTACTTATATGGTTATTCTAAAGTTGTCCCTAGTCGGAGTTCATGTGAGGACACACGTGAATGACGGATTAGCACATGTATCGGTTGATGACCATGTTTCACAGGTCATAGACATGGAGATGTCAAACCAATAATGTGGACACATGTTTAGAACATGGGGTTGGACCGACCCAACATGAGACATAACAATTATACTTATGTTTCTCTCTACACAATGGGTACGCCTTGTCCTTAGACCTGAGATTGTCGCATGTACTTGAGATGTGAATCGACCTACTTAGGGGCTATCAAACGCTACTCCGTGAATCGGGTAGTTATAAAGGTAGCTTCGTGTTTGTCATGAAGCATCTTTGCGAGGCATGGTCGGTCGAGATGGAATTTGCCCTCTCTACGAGAGAGATATCTCTGCCCCTTGAGTGATCGGATCCGAAATGCATGGCCATGCTACTTAAGGTTAAGAGTTAACCTAGTAAGGGATTAGGATCACGGGATCGAGATAGAGTGGTCACTTGGAGCTCAATCAATATCGTGAGGCAAAGGGATTGGCATGTACATAACGCTGTGATGGTTCGTCCGATATGATCTTTGTGTACGTTTAGGAGTTGGCACATCTTGCTAGAGGCCGCTACCAACTATTGACCAAGTATGTATACTCGCGTCATGTCTAAACAGACGTGAACCTATAGGGTCACACACTTAAGGGGCTGAAGCCTAATTCGGTTTGGATCCGAATTAGATCGGGCATTGAGTCCTAATGGGCCTCTATTAGTAGAAGCCCATTGTAAGGACGTCTATAAAAGGAGGGCAAGGGCGCACAGGATTGGTGATGAGTTTTTCGTGACATCCTCAAACCCCGCCGCCACCCTCCCACGCCCTAGTCGCTCGCGCGGATCTAGTAGTCCGCGGCGCCGCTTCCTCCGTGACGTGTGGATACCTTTGAGGCGCCAGATATGTAGCGTTTGGACGAACCGCAAGAGAGGAGTCAGACGTGGACGCCGCGACGAGGACGAGGAAGTAGTACGACTACTCGCCTCGACGTGCTACATCAATTTCACGCACTCGCTGGCCTAGTGGTAAGACCGTGATCTATAACTGCAGTGATCTTGGTTTACGGGTAGAATTTTTATTAATTTACGCTAGTGTAGCCTACCCGTAGCCCTTCAAGAGTTCCATCATTATGGAGCTTTTTCATGCGTTTCTTACTTATGTGACCTAAACGACAATGCCAAATGAAAGTGGAATTCATTTCATTAGGTCAAGCCTTTTCGCATTAATATTATAGAGCGACGCATCAACAAGATTTAAAATAAACAACCCATTCAAAACAGTGCATAGCCATAAAACACTTCATTCAAAAATATAGAACAACTATTGTTCTCAATAATGAATTTATAACCCTCGCCATCAAACATGAGGCGAGATAATGTTTCTACTAATGGTCGAACGTAATAACAATTATTCAATTCCATAATAAATCCTAAAGGCAAAAGTAATGGCAAAGTCCCGACGGCTAATGCAAAGAACCCTTACTTTATTCCCGATGTGAAGATCCATCTCGCCTTTGTAATTCTCCTACTCTTTGTTAGACTCTGATCGAATTGCGATATGAGCAACCGATCCCAGATCAAATACCCATGAGTTAACGGAAGAGTCGACAAGAAAAACATCTATAAAATTAATACTGTGAGTGAAAGTTTTAGTCCCACCATTCCTTTTCTCGATCGGCCGGTATTTCTTGCGTTCCTCTTCCAATGGCCTAGCTCTTTGCAAGAAAAGCATTCATTCTCTTGAGTCGGGCCGACTTAGTCTTGGGCTTAGGCATGTCGCTTTTGATCTCATCTCAAACTTTAGCCTTGCCCTTTCTTGACCTAAGTCTTAGCCCTCTTCTTGAAGCTTGTACTCTTTTGCACCATCATCACATGATTGTTGCTTTTCTTAATCTTGCCCTCATTGCCTTAAGCATCATATCTGATTTGGTGAGATTCTTGTCTAAGCCATTCATATGGAAGTTCAAAATGAACTGGTCATAGCTTGTAGGAAGCGAAGCAAGAATCAAATCTGTAGCAAACTCTTGACTAAGTAGAAAACCCAGTTTTTTCCAAGCTCTGTGTATAACCAACCATTTTGATCATATGAGGGCTCACCGGACTACCCTCAGCTAGCCTACATCCAAACAAGTTCTTTGAGATCTCATATCTCTCAATTATTGCTTGTGTCTCAAATATTCCTTTGAGCGCCACGATCATATCGTAGGCCTGAATGTTCTCAAACTGCTTCTGAAGGTCTGAGTTCATCGCTGCAAGCATGAGATAGCTAACATCAAGGGATTCATCACATGCCTTTTTATAAGCGGTTTTAAGAGCAGTAGCAGCATTCTCTGTAGGCACATCTGGAATTGGTTCCTCTAGAACATATTCCTTTTTATCTTGCCTAAGAACAAGTCTTAGGATGCGAGACCAATCCGCAAAATTTGTTCCATTCAGTTTTTCCTTTTCAAGTATCAAACGTAAAGCAAAACTGGATGTAGGTACAGCAGTTGGTGCCATGATCTACAACATAAATTATGCAAAACTAAGAAATATGTTCAATCAAAGTAACTTCTACTAAACAATTTAACAAAGATACTCCCACTAAATACCATATCCCTCTTATGACATTTAATGATTCAAGATCCATAATTATTTAATCTACTAGTGAGCTTTGGCATCACCGCTAGAAGACTAGTGAAAATGGTAAGCAACCTTGCTAATCATATCTCTATATGACTCTTGTTGTTGGGCAAAGATCTCTATGCTTCTAAGACCCAACCTTTATGCCCCAAGGTCCACAACTGTTATGATAACCTTGTTAAGTTAAACCAATGCCGCGTGTAAGTGTTAACACAAACCCATCTAGTCAAGTAGAGTTAATGGTACTCTTTGGCAAGACCTACCATTAAAATACATGACTTTGGATGGTGAAAAGATATTTGGGAGGGCATCAATTTAACTTAATATTATGTGAGGGAATTTTACTTCTACCATATCAAAAGCATTTAAAGCAAAAAAACATGTATAGAAATAAATGAACAGGAATATAAAGGCATTCACAGACAATCAAATTGCATTGTGATATAGTATGACCCTTCTCCATGGTGATCCCCATCGCCATGCATCCTGTTCGCCGTGTCTCCGAGTGGTCGACTCCTCTAAGCACTCCCACTAAGCCATTGTCAATTGTTTCATCATCCTAAGATCGTGAGCATATCCCCATGATATCCACACTTCATTCAATGGAGATGGCCATAGAGTTCATTTTCAGCGTAAAGCCATATTTTATTTGCAATAGTGTAATAGATTGAAGGCAATTTGTTAAAATAATTTTTAATTTTTCAAATAACAGTGACAACAATTAATTATAGACATAATCAACATCCTAGAGGTGACTTCCCAAGCCACCACAATAGCACGAATTACCCATTCGTACCACCCATTCTCAAGTTTTATCAAAATATTATAGTCTAACTCTTGAAAGACCTCCCCAAGTGTGTCCATTACCAAGGATATGGCTATTCGAATAGATTAGACCTTGCAGGGGTGTACAACTTTACCCACATGTCAGACCACTTCTTTTACCACCGGATAAAGAACACTTCTGAAGGCATGCCGACAGAGCTAAGTCCTACGAGTCGTTTTCCAATATTGTGTATTAACTACGAGTTGCCCGTATGGATAGACACCCATACGTTATGTCGGAGTCATTGTAAAGCCGAAAGTCAACTTCCCTATGGGGTAAAGCCTCAGACAACTATAATGCTCCTCGGTGTGGAGAACCTAGACAGGATTCCACTCCCGCACACCCAATACACATAGACACATTTCTTCTTTTTAACACAACACACGCACCCACCTCCTGCGACTCGGAGCTAACACACACCAAAGTACTAAGTCAAGAGGGGACCCATATGACCCTCATGTGGATGCACATAATAATGCTTGGTTTACTGGGACAAGATGTTCGGTCCATGTTGACTCGAGTACCAAGCACACACCCAATAGCACACTATCCAACCAATGTGTCCAAGTCTAAAATATTTTATTTTTATTTTCAGTTTTTCCAAATATGATACATACATAAGTACCCTAACTCAAATATTAAAGTGATGTTGTAATGACCATCGCCGAAGCGATGATCCCCAGACTACCGTTCTAAGCATGGCTAAGCGACAAAAACTCGTACACTAGATATAAAGTGACTAAAGCCTATCCAGCGAGCTCTAAATCACAGCGGATATAAACTTAGGCTTAGTAGTAAAGGATGGATATTTACCTACAATTCATTTAACTAATCAGGTAAACTATCGCGACTGAGAAATAATTTGTCAACATAACATGCATACATACAGTTGAAACATTTGAAATATTAGCATGCGCAAATAATAGGATCAACGTACTTCAAAGGAAAACTTCTTGCCTTTGCTTGCTGACAATCTGGACATTCTCACGAACTTCTCAATTACACTCTCGAATCATCATCATCTAACGGTAAGAACTGACAAATCAAAAGCATCAAATAAACACCAGAATTCCAAAAGTCTCCAAAAATTAAGAAACTAATATGAAAGGTAGAGAATGATTTTAGATGCATTTAGGTGAATTTTTTTTAAAAAAAGAGGCTTAGGACGGAGGAGGAGGGGAGCGCTCTGGCGACTTCTCTGGCGACTAGCGCTCTCTATTCGATCTCCTCGCCGGTGCCTTTCGGGCACCGGCGGACAACACTCGAGGTGCATCTTCCTTCTCTCTAGATGGCTCTAGAGCTCGACATCAACCCTGGACTAGATCTCCAACAACATATCTGGAAGCATTTTGGCTCTTCGGTGGTCTTCTGGCTGGGATGTGGCCTTCGAGAGTTCTACTTAGTGGCCTCCTTTGGTAGATCTTGCTTTCGTCTGGTTGAGGAGAAGGTTAGTGTTGCCCTTCAAGCTTGCCTGGGTGGCAATGCCAGGGACTTCAAGGTAAGCAAGCTTTACTCCTCGGGCTTTAAGTTCTTTGTAGCTTCCAAGGATGTTGGTATGTTTATCTACAATCTTAGAAGCTATTCGTGCAAAGAATTTGCGGTTTTCTTCAGCCTTTGGGGCAATGGAGGGGCAAATTGGCGGAGAGAATTTCGCTTGTGGTCGGAGGAACAAAAGAACGTATGGACCACGGTTCAGGGTAAGAAGAGAACATTTGCGGAGGTAGTGTGTTCGGGCCATAGAAAGGAGTCTTCTATCCGCTCGGGCGCAAATTTAACTCCTTTGAACGCCTTGTGGAGTTCCAAGCAGGCTCCAATCTCTTCTGATTGAACCACCAAGGAAACTATTCCGACCGCTCAGGTCTTTAATCGTCTTAAAGCCCCTTTTAAAAAAATCCTACCTTAGCAGGATGCTCTGAAGAAGACTAATGGCCAAGAGTCCAGGTCAGGCGTCAGACGGAGATTTGGAGTGCCATATCATCAGTTTCAACTGGCTCTCCAGAATCTGACCATGAACTTCCTCGCCAGTAATAACTCACACAACAGATCCGTGTTTTCTACCGGCATGCCAACGCGAATCGCAGAAATGCCATCAGTTGTCACAGTTGCAAAGCTCCAGGTCATGTGGCAAATTCTTGTCCTAAGAGTTTTTCTAGCCCTGGATTCATCCCTAAGCCTTTCTTCTCCCCGTCAGTTAGAGATTGGGACTGGTCAGGCCAAAATTGCAATGCTTGGTTCAAAGGTGCGGACCAGACCACCTTGGCACACATCTCGGAGCCATTATCGTTTCATCCTCACGGACCTCGGTACATTTTTTGGGCTTCCTGACGCTTGCCTCCCCGAGGCAAAAAAATACCCAGCCGCTCCATCTCCGCTGCCTCCTAGGCGCCCACACGAGCACCTTTCTCACCTACCACAGACTGGGCGATCGTCCCCTATGACCCCATGGCCAATTTCGAAGGTGACTTCCGGCCCCTGTTGCCACGAGGATATGATCTGCAGCACGTGGAGGGAAGACCCAGCCATGCTCGGGTGATCAGCGGACGAGCTCCATCCAAGAATGAGGACTAGGCTATAGCAAGAATTGATCCCATGCCGCCAGGTCAGGTCCCCTTTGCCAATGTGGAAGAAATCCTCTCAGAATTTCTTGTGGATATTCAGAGACTTCGCATTCGCGGCATTCAACCATGCCCCTTCGGGGCAGCTTATGTGAGATTTAACAGTGTCCACTCGCGTGAGGCGATGATCCAAGCTAGCCCTCACCAATTTCAAGATGTCCAAGTTTCTTTTCTAAAACACAATGAGGGATTAAACTAGAAAGGTATAAACTTCAACAGAGAATGCTGGCTCATGCTAGTTGGTTTTCCATTGGATTACTAGAGCTTGTCCTATATCCAAGACGCCATTAAAAGCTTTGGTAGATTACTTGTATGGGAGAAAGATTTGACCAACCTTTCTCAGATTATCATCAAAGCGAGAGTTATTGATTTAGAATTTGTACCAAGAAGTATTCAGATTACTGATGGAGATGATTTTCTTAGTGAGTCCTGGACGGTCCCTTGTGAGATCATTACTCAGAAGTTATTGGGAGCAGGACCCCCTGATGAAGATGCTCCACCTGATGATGGTGGAAACCCTCACCCTCTCCCCATCCAACCTTGGAACCAGCCTCTGCTAGAACCTGCTCTAGATAATACCAACAATGGAGATGTAGGGCATCAGGCTGCAGTGGGAGGCGCCCCCAACGAGTTGGCTCCTCATCAAGATCACCCGATGCACAATGCAGACAATTGGATGCCTTGGCCTCAACCAATGCCACATTTACCACTTGAGGAGGATCAGATGGAGATGGGGGACCACAATCCACCAGGAATTTTGGATCCAAACGCTGATCTACCTGCTATTGCTCAAATTAGCATGGAGCTCTCTGATCAAGCCCCATCTACTACCACTTCGGCCTCACGGAACTTTTGTGTTGAGCAGGGCACCTCTGTCACCAATTCCTCACCAAAGATCGATTCTCGATCTCAATCAACTCACAACCTTGTCGAAGGGGGCCTGAATGATCAACCAATGGTAGACAACTTTCCATTGGTGAATCCGGGTCATGTTAAACTAGACTTGCAGCTGGGAATGGTTCTGGTACCAGGTTTGGAGTTTCATGTAAGCGATGCTGATGTGGCCAATCCCCCTTTTGCCCGCCCAAAATTTGAATCTCTGGCCTGGGCCAAACACTTTGTTCCACAGGCCGACCAACAAAGGCAAGCAGTGGTGGACATGCCCATTGAATGGGCCGATTTCATCTCTTCATTGATTTTGTCACCAGACAACTTTCCCATTGCTAAGAATATTCTGTCTTCTGGCATGTGGTCAACTATCTCTAAATCTGAAGAGCAACAAGGTAAAAGCAAGCCATTTGTTATTCCTGATAGTTGTCTTGGGCCTTCAGAAGTGTCACAAGATCAATCAGCCGAGATGGAGTATCCGGTTACTACCTCCTCAAGCTCAGGAAAACTACCAACAGAGGAAGAAGAAGTGGCAGATGACTCTCTGGTTCTACAAGCTCCCTCTACTCCGTTAGCACCAGAAAAGTGGTTTCATCTATTGGTTCCGCCTTGGATATCCACCTCAAAAAGAAACTCACCAAAAGGTCTATTCCTTTGGTGGAAACTGAGGTCTGTAGAAGCACTACATTGAAAGCTCTAAAAGGTGGCTTCATGCACAAGCCTAGCTCGGACAAGCTTCATTCGTTTGGGGGAGAGACTCCACCCTATCTCTCGACCAGAATCATCAAGAACCTTTGCTTGAACTACTGCCAAGTGCCTCCAGAACAAGTCTCGGATGACAGACTTCGGAAAGTACCACCTAAGGCCAAGAAGAATGAAGAGAAGGTACCAGATTTTGATGATGGCATGAAGAACTAATGGCAGAAGGGAGATGGACTGTAGAAGCTTTTGGACTGGTGTTGTCTGTAGCAGCACTTATTCTACTAGGATTCTTCTATTTTGTGTTGCATGTTTTCCCACTAGTTGTACTTGCTCAAGTTGTGTTTTTCAACCTAATCTGCCTGGTGCGACAATGCTTCACTCCAGTGTATCTGGTATATGCTGGATTAAACAGATTTCTTTTGTTGGTTATGAATAGACAATGGAAGATCATGTCCTGGAATGTTAGAGGCCTTAACTCTAACAACAAATGGAGGGTCATTCGTAACAAAATTGAAGAAAGCAAGTGCAGTATTCTGTGTTGTCAAGAAACTAAGATTCAAAACCTAGAGTTGGTATTTTTGGCTAATTTCTGTCCCAGACATTTCAATTGTTTTTCTTATCTTCCCTCGGTAGGAGCCTCGGGAGGCCTTCTTATTGCGTGGCCAAGTTCCTTGTTCTTGGGCCATACTACAATCACTAATGAGTTCTCTATCACGGTTGAATTGACTTCGGTGCACTCGGGTCTTACCTGGTCTCTCACCAATCTCTATGTCCCTCCTAGATCTGATGCTAAAAGAAGATTCCTGGACTGGTTCGCAAACATTGTTATTCAACCTAATCAAGATTGGCTTTTTATGGGAGATTTTAATTTCATCAGAGCTCCCTCAGACAGGAATAAGCCGGGAGGAAGTGTTAATGACATGCTTCTTTTTAATGCTACCATCAGTGATCTGGATCTTGTGGAATTGCCATTAAAAGGCAGATCCTTTACCTGGAGCAATATGCAAGGCGATCCTTTGCTGGAAAACCTGGACTGGGTTTTCACATCCTACTCCTGGACTCTCAGGTTCCCAAATACCTAGGTCATTCCTCTGGCCAAATCGATTTCGGACCATGTACCCTGCGTTGTGCAAATCAACTCTTCCATCCCTAAATCTACCATCTTCAGATTTGAAAATCACTAGATGGAGCATAAGGACTTTGAGAACCTGGTGCATCACGTTTGGCATACTTCTGTTCAAGCTAATGATCCGGGCAGACGGATCAATCTGAAATTCAAGGCTCTTCGGCGGGCACTTAAAATTTGGTCTAAACACCTATCTAACCTCCGGGCAGCCATTTCCAATTCGAATGAGGTGATCCTGCTCCTGGATACATTAGAAGAGTACAGAGTGTTGTCCACAGAAGAATGGAATGCAAGGGATATCTTAAAGGATCACCTCAACCACCTCTTAAAACAGTATCATATTTACTGGAAACAGCGTGGTGCCATCAATTGGGCTAAGCTTGGTGATGAAAACACCAAATTTTTCCATGCCAGAGCAACCATCCGATTTAGATCTAACTTCATCACTGTTCTGCAAGATGCCTTTGGGAATGAAATCAAAGAACACCACGATAAAGCATCACTTATTTGGGAGGCCTATAAAGAAAGATTAGGCACCTCCCTAGATCCTATCATGCACTTCAACCTTGCAGACCTTATATTGCCCCATTCTAACTTAGAATGGTTGGAAGAAACATTTGATCATCAGGAGATCGATGAAGTTATTAAGCTCCTTCCTCCGGACAAATCCCTGAGACCAGATGGCTTTAATGGACAATTTGTTAAGAAATGTTAGAGTATCATCAAACAAGACTTCTACGACTTTTATGATGCCTTCTTTAGGAATGAGCTCAACCTCCAAACCATCAAATCAGCCCACATAGCTCTTATTCCAAAGAAGGACGATCCGGTGGGGATTAATGACTATAGACCAATCTCCTTGCTGAACACTTCCTTCAAAATCCTAAGCTCCTGACCAACAGACTTCAAATGGTTATTTTAGACCTTGTACATGCTAATCAATATGGGTTCTTGAAATCGCGGACTATTTAAGACTATTTGGCTTGGGCTTTTGAGTTTCTTCACATCAGCCACTCTTCGAAGAAGGAGATTATTGTACTCAAATTGGACTTTGAGAAGGCTTTTGACAAAGTTGAGCATAGAACCATCCTAGCTATCTTGGAGCATAAGGGCTTCCGAACTAAATGGATGTCATGGATTGCCAATATCCTTAACACTGGAACTTCATCCGTTCTTCTTAACGGGGTACCTAGCAAAATGATTCATCGCAGAAGGGGTGTTAGGCAAGGGGATCCACTTTCTCCGCTATTATTTGTCTTGGCAGCTGACTTTTTGCAGTCGCTTCTCAATAGGGCGAGGGACCTGGGGCTTCTGATATCCCCGGTGCATTATCAGGCTTGCCCGGATTTCCCAATAGTGCAATATGCTGATGACAAGCTCATCATCATGTAGGCCTGTGCGAAACAACTGTTCTTCCTTAAGGGGATTCTTAACTCCTTTTCAGAATCTACTGGTCTCAAGGTGAATTTTGACAAATCATTCATGACCCCTATCAATGTTCACCCAGATAAGATGGATATCCTCTCTCGCACGCTTGGGTGCCAATTGGGCTCCCTCCCAAGGGCGGCCCCAGTAGTAGGGCAAGGCTGGGCGGCCGCCCGAGGTCCGGCGTCGGCGACCCCCCAATCTCGGCCACTGCAGTCTGCAACAGGTGAGGTCCAGCCGTCCAGAGCAGTTGAGCAGGAGGCTATGTCCAGAGGAGGAGGTCACAGCCCAAAGCGTCTACAGCCCACGCCCAGCCCAGCTAAGCCCATGTGCATGAGTGCATCTCATATTCTCATTACCTCTCCCCGGTTCCCCCAAATCTGAAATCCCCAATTTGCAAAAACTCAAATTCTCCAAATCTTCAACCCTACCTACTAGGCGGCGGCAGCTACTCTGGCGATCTTGGCACCACGGGAGGAGCGAGGAGGCACAAGGCGGGCGGAGGCACAGAGCTTGGGAGGAGCTCCAGTCCAACTGAGCCGAGCGGGTGGCCACGGGTCATGGACTACGGACTCTGGACTGGTCACCGGGAGGAGTGAGGAGCGGGCGCCGGCCGAGGCGGGCACGGGAGGAGGAGCGTGGCGCCAGGCCACCAGTCGGGGAGGAGCCCGGAGGCGGCGCCGGGCTGGTCGGCCGGAGGTAGCAGGGAGGGGACAGGGGAGGAGGTCAGGAGGAGCCGGCCCGCTGCCCGTGAGTGAGGAGGTGGTCAGGTCTTCAAGAGGTGAGCTGGTATGGTGAATATGAATTTGAGAAAATAGAGATCCTCAGAGCCGTGAGTGAGGGAAATTTTTTTTTTTTGCTTCCGTGAGTGAGGAGGTGAGCTGTTGAATTTGAGAAAATAGAAATTGAAGATGGCTCATCCTAAGTCTAAAGAAAAAGGTAAGAATTGGATTGTGAATGCCTGAATGATGAATACTGTGAATTTGTGATGTGTCATGTGTGATACTCACAGTGATTATAATTTATAAATTATGAATGATTATTGATGAATGAATATGATGATTTGTGAATTTGATAGTGTCATCGTGCTCTGAATTTGCTAGATTTGAAGAGCTATTTTACCATTGCATTGTCAAGTGGGTCGACCCCAAGAACAAGTGCAAGCGGGAATGTTGTGGTAGCTACAGAAGAGCAAGTACTAACGGTTGAAGCTGTCAATGTTGAAGATGCACAAGTAGAACAACAACCACAACCGCAGGAAGAAACTGAAGGTATTAAGGATTTAAACCCGAATGTTCTTATTGTTGCCAATCCAGCACTTCGTATACCAATTGAGGAATTCCATCCGGATATTAGAGATCTAGTGATTAGTACTTTAATGGTATGTCTTTCTGTTTGTTATGTTCAATAATTTTTTATGATTTATGATGGATTAATCTGAATACTCACCATCCATCTACTTTTGACAGCTTGTTACTAGTAATTTAATAATTTGGTATTTTGGTGGCAAATTGTTCTGTAAACTTCATTGATGAGGTATATTTTCTACATTTTTTCTGTCTTTGTATGTTCATATTATGCGGATTGTAGTTTTGAGATCCATTTAGTGTCATATGCGATATTGAAAGTGATTGCAATGTGTATTATATATGACTTGCTTTGTTATCGGATAATAGTATTAGTTCATTCCACCCAACCTAAATTTTAATCCTAGGTCTGCCACTGCTCCCTCCCGTTCACCTACCTGGGCCTTCCTCTGGGAACGAGCAAACCTAAAATCAAAGACTTCCTCCCGCTCATTCAGAGAGTTGACAGAAGGTTAGCCAACTGTGCATCATTCCTCTCCATTGGAGGTAGACTAACTTTGGTGAATTCAGTCTTCTCACAACTGCCTACTTTCTTCATGTGCCTTCTCAAACTCTCGAAGGGAGTCATCAGACAAATTGATAGATACCGAAGGAATTGTCTTTGGAGAAGCACATCAATGGATGCCTGTGGAAAATCTCTAATCTCATGGAAAGAGGTCTGCAAGCCAAAAAAGCAAGGGGGCTTAGGAGTTTTAAACTTGGACACTCAAAAACAGGCTCTTTTGCTTAAGAATCTTCACAAACTTTTTAACCATGTCAATCTTCCTTGGGTTAACCTTTTGTGGGAAGCATATATACTACCATAGTTCTCTACCTTAGCTCATGCGAGAATTGGCTCCTTCTGGTGGAGAGATATCCTCAAGATGCTTCCCCAGTGTAAGGGTCTAGCAACCTGCACTGTAGGCAATGGGCGATCAACGCTCTTCTGGAAGGACCTGTGGAATGGGAATTTATTTTGTCAACAGCATCCTGAACTTCATTCTTTTGCCAAGTCAGACCTCATTACGGTCGCATCAGTTAAACAAGTGGAGGATTTCCAGTCCCAATTTCACCTTCCGTTGTTGACTCAAGCTCACCAACAATTTCAGCAGGTGCTACATCTCACTCAAGAACTAGTTCTCACAGCGCAAGAGGATTCTTGGCATTACATTTGGAATTCTTCGCGGTACTCTTCAGTCAAAACCTATCATGTGCTCATGGGCCATCTCCCGGCACCAATCTGCTTCAAGTGGTTGTGGTCTTGCGCTTGTCAAAGACATCATAAAGTTTTTTTCTGGCTCTTGCTCAAAGATAGGCTCAACACTAGGAACCTCCTCCGATGCAAGAACTGCCCACTGGATGATTTCTCTTGCATCCTGTGTGATCTAGGAACTGAAGAATCAGCTCAGCATCTCTTCTAGACCTGCTCATTTGCACAACCATGTTGGGACATAGTCTGTCCTCAAAGGTCGTCACTCATCTCGGCCCATTAAGCGTTATTTCATCTCAAAGGCAAGATCAACCAAAGTTTTTTTATGGAACTTATAGTGTTAGCTGCTTGGGCCCTTTGGATCGCAAGAAATAAGTGGATCTTCAAACACCAAACCCCAAGCATCACAAGTTGATGTGTCATTTTTACCCAAGAATTAGCTCTGCTGATTCACCGATCCAAACCTTCCATTAAGCCCTTGCTTTATATATGCCTGGCTATCCAACTTGCTTTAGCTGGTTTCCCTGAAGTCATCAGGGATTTGAGGGATCACGAAGGTTTGTATTTCTTAAGGATAGGGTGTGTTTTTCGTTGGTACCAGGTCTACGGAGGTGCAAGTAGAAGTCTCTGGAATGCCAGATCGGTGGTGGATCTTTTTATCGCTTGTTTGTACTTGTAACCTGTCTGTGTTTTACTGCTAGGGACCTCTGTTCCCTAGATCGGCCTATTTGTGAGGTCTGGCTCTTTTCCTTTTTCCTTCTTTTCTCCTACCCTCTTCTTGTTTTTCACTGTTTTTGTATATCTATTTATTCATTTAATATATACAGTAGGGCTCTCTCTACTGTTTTCGGTCAAAAAAAAAGGTGAAAATTTTAGTTCAATGGGAGTTCATAAGAAAAACTTATGAATTTTTGAAGTTAATTTAATTTCCAGTGTAAAAGTAATTCTTTTCTCAAATTTTCTGTGACCGTAACAAGTGTCAAACCTATTCCATTTAAAAGTACATTAAAAATGAGAACCAACAAAATTGGTCTCAGTCAATTTCGAGTTGTTTTGAATTAGTTATGAATTTTTGGTTTATTCAATTTTTAGTGCAAAGTTAATTCGTTTCGGATTTTTGGAATTAAAAAAAACTACTCTTTATACCGACTTGAATCTAACTCTGGTCTATGACACGTGGGGACCAGGTCTAAAGTTGGCTTGGTCCACGGCTGGGCTCGGCTACGGCCGATGTCGAAGACGTCTTTCTCTTGAATACATCTTCCACATGGAAAGCGTAAACCTAGCCTGGCTTAAGTCAAAATGCATTTTCGTAGTTTGGAAATGTATTCTTCAGATGGTTAAGGCTCTGGTCAAATTTTAATTCACTGAGGTGGGTCCCAAACGTTAGGGACTCGGTGCGGTGACGAGCCCATTAATCCCCTTGCTTTCTGTTCGTGGGGCCCACAAGGCATAGAAAGAAACTTAGTAGTAATTAAACCGGTCATTTAAGTCAGCTAATCATTGATTTAGTCCTAAACAACCGGAACTTGATTACTAAAGGTCAGCTACAGACACGGTCGGCTTTCAGAGCAATTAAAGTCAGAGGGACCCATGTGTAAGCGAAACGAAGCAACAATTAAAGCAGTTATTTAATTCAGCTAACTAATAATTAAAACTAATGACCGTGATTCTGGTATTGATTACGTGCTACAGTTGCTGTCCGTGCTTCCGACAGCAGGGGAGCTCCTCGGGGCTTTCCTTCCCGTGCTCGGCGTCGGCGGTTGTAGGATTAAGGATAACCGACTAGAGGGAGGTGAATAGAAGGTTTTTAAACTTTTTGACTAATAACAATTTAAGCCAATTATGAGCTAAGTTTATACTAGATACAATTCTAACTAAGCAATTTAACACAAGATAAATACTAGAATTATAAATGCGAAATAAGTAAAGACAAGAAATAACCACAATTGAGACAATGAAGTTTTTCCCGTGGTATCGAAGACTTGCCGGTCTTCACTAGTCTACGTTGAGGAAGCTTAAACAAATCAAGTCGGCATCACGAATTAAGCCTTCCCTCGATTACTAGTGGTTGTTCTTCCCCCGCTCCGGAGATGGTGAACACTAAACCACTCACAATTTTGGCACCGGGCCTCTTCACAATCTTCTTAAAGAGATCACCGTGCTAACACCGCCAAGCCATCTAGGTGTTTGGCAAAACACCAAGAGTAATGAATCAACGACCTTTGCTTGACGACACTCAAGTGTAATGGATCAATCTAGAATGGATGCACTTGAATTTTGGCTCAATTACCTCACAATGAATGCACAAATGTATTTGAGGTGTTGAATGAATGCTCAAGGCTCTAAGGATGTTAAATGTGGTCTAGCACTATGTCCTTGAGTAGGTGGAGGGGTATTTATATCCTCCACCAACAAATATGATCGTTGGGGAGGAAATCCCCAACTTTCAGCGAAATGCGGTACTACCGCCATGTATCAAGTGGTACTACCGCATTTCACCTACCGCTCCGTAACGGCTATAATAGAGCCATTAACTCCCTTTGACATAACCGTTTAAACCACGGCGCGGTACTACCGCCAACCATCATGCGATACTACCGCTGGCCGGTCATACCGCTCAACAAGGGCGGTACTACCGTTTCTCAAAGGACCCAAAAAGGATGCTTACTAGAAAAAAACATGCCGCTCAAAATTTTGGAATTACTGGGATGCAATAGTTCCGCTTGAACAACGGCGGTACTACCGTTCATAGGGTTTGCACCTTAAGCCGAAAAATGTGTCTCTTTGGAAATTACATACCGCCAACTAAAAATCGGAACAACCGGGTTGCGGTAGTAATGCACCACGAGCCCGGTCATACCGCTAAGCCAGAGTATCGCCGACTTAACATCAGATTATCGATTGTTTCGACAAAGCAGAGTTGGCTTTCCAAAACAAAATCCAAATGCATGCATGATCCTAAATTGATCCAATTGGCACAAGAACATGCTATCAAGCTACTAGTCATGATCCCAATTAATAGTACGGCGTTTAACCTAAAATTCGGTCTTCCAACCATTTCTCTTAAGACCGGTAAAACATAAAAAAGGATCCTAGACTACTTGTACCTTGTCTTTAAACAATATTGATCTTCATGTTGTCCTTTAGCATGCATCTTCAAGTTATCAAACTCACCATTGGGACTTAACCTTGTAAATACTCAATAAACATGTTAGTCCCGTATTCATATATTACCATTAATTACCAAAACAATTTTTAGGGGCCTAGATGCTTTCAATCTCCCCCTTTTTGGTAATTGATGACAACTCAATTAATATGTGAGAAAGATTGTTTTGAATATACTAGTTGATGTGAAATGAGTGTATATTCTTTTGGTGCCTTAACAACAAAATAATTCTTACAATAAGCTTGAATGAGTTTTGAGAATTATTTTCTTATTAAAGGCAAAATAAAGAAAGCTCCCCCTAAACATGTGCATAAATGATAGAGAATCCTTGCAAGCATATGTAGATTTTTAGAAATTTTGGCGGAGTTTCTTTTATTTGTTGGAACTTGAGGAATAATTGCAACAATATAGAATGACCATAATAAAGATTGCAATTTAGAGAAGAACATAAGCATAATATTAACCATCAAGTTCAACCAAATAACAATAAAACCATAACAAAGTAAACTATTACAAGCACATAAGCATTCAACCATAACAAGTTTAACATACCAAGTTCAACATCAAAACATAACAATCCCCAAAACACATAGAGTAAATAATAATAATAGCATAAGTCTTGCTTGCTCCCCCTAAATCTTTCTCCTATACTTCTCTTCTGGCAAGCTTCTCTTCTACTTCTCCCCCTTGGGCATCAAAGTACCAAAAACATCATGCAGCTGGATCCTGAGGGGGAAGAGTCGCTGGGTCCTGAGGAGCTGGAGCCTGAGTAGCTGGGGCCAAAGGAAGAACAATTGCTAGGGCCTGAGGAATAGTAGCTAGAGCAGATGAAGTAGAAGCCCCTGGGGGTGTGTTAGGGCGACGACGAGTGTAGCACTGAGGAGTAGTCAAAAACTGCTCTATAGAAAAGACACACTCTGACAGGGCAGCCATCCTGTTGTGGGTTTCATTCTGGAACTCTATCTGTGTTGTCTTCATCTCCAGCTGAGTGTCCTTTAGCTCTTGCTAATTAATCATGACTAATTGCAGATTGTTGAGAATCTGAGCAAGAGTGACCTGACCCTGAGCAACATTTGCAGCTGCCTTCTCTAGAGCATCATCTCTTTAATGACCTTGCTGACCCTAAATAGGAGGACCTTCTCATGGCTTGTATGCCTTATGGGGAGAGCCCAATCCTCCATGATACTCTATCTTGCTGAGGACCAAAGCCATAATATATGGAGCATAGTAAATCCTTTTGACCCTATCATTCTTTGAAGAAGCTATGCCCCTAATTATGACATCCACCACATCAAATTTCTTCTCATGCATAATGTTATCAATAATGTTCCATGCATGTCCTCTCACAGCATCAAAATTCCCACTTTTGGGAAGAATGATATGATTAATAATTCTATTAATCAGACTAGGAAAGGGTTGAAGACCATGAATCTTCCCTGGTGTATACCTGACATTCCGATTATAGAAATTTTTCCAAGCTGGGAATAGCAGAGCAGGCCTGTCATACAACTTCTCCCACTTGCTAGATGATGTTCTCAGGACACGCTCAAAATCTGTCTTGCTGCTCTCCACATATTGGGTCACTGTCATCCATTTTAGTTTGGAGAAATCTGGAGAAACATGCACTGTGGCATAGAACTGTCTCACGATCTCCTCATCATAGTCATTCTTTAGTGTTACGAGATCATGAAGACCGACTTTTTTGAAAAAGCTGGTACACACCATTATACTTGTCCAATGTATTGATGTGCTGCCACTTGATCTACTTATGATCTGCAAATTTTCTGTTTGGTCCATAAAGCTGCTCATAAACTCTTTCTTGAAACTTAGTGTGAAACCTTGGATTTATGGAATCTGATGGATAAAGATACTGATCATTGTATCTCAAGATAGCATAATCATCAGCTGGAATTGTCCTTAAATCAACGTGAGGCTCTTCTGGTTCTCCCATTTCCTCATCTGATTGAGCCTGAACTTTTGTTTCTGTCTCAGAGTCAGACTCAGATCCTAACTCAGCTTGTGAGGACCTTTCCTCACTTTCAGACTTGCTAGCTGCTGGTCCTTTGCCCTGATCATGAGTGTCTTTCTGGCGAACTTCTTGAGTTCCTTGAACTGGAGCTGTAGGAGGTTTAGAGGAAGAAGATTATCCTCTAGGAGGGCCATAAGACTTGCGAGTCAAGATTCTTGTTCTTGGCATCTTCACAAGGAGAGGATAAGTTACAAAGAATACAAATGATCAAACAAAATAGAATTAATTTGAATGGAATGATCTTTGCTGTTCTATCAGTAAAATCGGTAGTACCGTGATCCGGTAGTACTGCCGTTGTTAAGTTGGTACAACCGCATCGTGGTATTTCTGTGCTCAAGGGAGCGGTAGTACCGCTTTCACAGACAAGGGTCTAGGGCAAGGAATTGAATAAAAATTTTGATGTTTCTTATGGATTGATTCTATAGAATAGACGTATAATCATCATAAAACATCAACTTTGTTAATTAGCCCAACAAGAACCTCATAAAATCATTCACATTCTAAATTAACCCTAAATGTGACCTGGGGTTTCAAACTTGGGTAAAACGAGGATGAAAAAGAGTTTTACCTTGAGGATTGAGGGAGTAAAACCCTAAAGATGCAAGGAATCAACAAACAGCCGAAGAACTTTGAGGATTTGCAAGGGGATTTTGGGTTCTTCGGTGAGAGAGAGAGAGAGAGAGAGAGAGAGAGAGAGAGAGAGAGAGAGAGGCCGAGAGAGAAAGTGAAACGGTGCAGAGGAAGTGGTCGAACCGTTCAGGAGTAAAAGGGCACGAAGTGAAAACTACCAGGTAGTTAATGCCTTTTTACTAACCAACACGGTAGTTCCGCCTCTTGACCACTGGTAGTACCGCCAAGTGGTAGTACCGTGGTTATAGCACCGGTAGTACCGCACTGTGGTCATACCGCGCTTAACCCGCCGGTAGTTCCGATTATCCTGGAATTTCAAGAAATGACTTTGGATTTGAGAATTATGCAAATGATTCTTAGTTTTGCATACAAATAAATATCATTTAGGATCATTATGCATTGAATAGACTAATGTCTATCTAAGAACATAATTTTTATGAACATAGAGATCTTTAATAAAAATATTTTGAAATACTTTCATAAAAGGCTTCAAATAACACCAAATAAAGTAAAATGCACGAGGCAAGAGTTCAACCAACATTTGAATAGTCTATAACATTTAATTCATTCCTCAATTTGCAAAAGCGGCCTTCATCTAATGGTTTGGTGAAAATGTCCGCTAATTGATCTTCGGTCCGGATGTGGCTAATTTCAATATCTCCCTTGCTCACATGATCTCTCAAGAAATGGTGACGAATATCTATATGCTTGGTTCTTGAGTGTTGGACAGGATTACTGGCTATTTTCACCGCACTATTATTATCACACAAGAGAGGTATTTTATCAATTTTAATTCTATAATCCATCAAAGTTTGCTACATCCATAGCAATTGAGCACAACAACTACCCTATCAGCTTCGGCGGTGGACAATGCTACGAAATTTTGTTTCTTGGATGACCGTGATACCAAAAATTTTTCTAAGAATTGACAACTGCCCGAGGTGCTTTTTCTATCCACTTTACAGCCCGCATAATCGAAATTTGAATATCCAATTGAATCAAATTTAGCACATTTGGGAAACCACATGCCAATGCTAGAGGAATGCTTTAAATATCTTAGTATTCTTTTTACGGCCATCAAATGACACTCTTTTGGAGTTACTTGAAAGCGTGCACACATGCAAACACTAAACATAATATCAGGCCTAGATGCGGTAAGATAAAGCAAATTACCAATCATAGACCTATAAAACTTTAAATCTACTGATTTACCACCCTCATTTAAGTCAAGATGACTGTTGGTTGCCATGGGAGTCTTAATGGGTTTTGCATCCTCCATGTCAAATCTCTTGATCAAATCTTTTGTGTACTTCATTTGGCTCACGAAGGTTCCATATTTAAGTTGCTTGATTTGAAGTCCAAGGAAATAGCTTAATTCTCCGATCATGGACATTTCAAATTCCCTAGACATCATATCACCAATTTTTTTTGCAAAAGTCTTGATTAGTAGACCCGAAAATAATGTCATCAACATAAATTTGACAAACAAAGAAATCATCATCTAAAACTTTAGTAAATAAAGTTGAATCAATTTTCCCGATTTTGAATCCTTTTGATACTAGAAAATCTCTAAGGTGTTCATACCATGCTCTAGGAGCTTATTTAAGACCATAGAGCGCCTTGGAGAGTTTATAAATATGATTTGGATTTTTAGGTTCTTCAAAACCAAAGACAAGTTCAACAAAGACAAGTTCGGATATTTTACCATTTAGGAAGGTACTTTTAACATCCATTTGAAATAATTTAATATCAAAGCATGATGCAAAAGCAAGTAATATCCGAATTGACTCAAGTCTAGCTACAGGAGCAAAGGTTTCACCAAAATCCAAACCTTCGACTTGTGAATATCCTTGAGCGACCAACCTTACTTTGTTTCTTACAACCATACCATTTTTATCTTGTTTATTTCTAAAGATCCATTTTTTACCAATGACGTTGTGTTCCTTGGGCCTATCCACCAACGTCCAAACTTCATTCCGGGTGAAGTTATTGAGTTCTTCATGCATTGCATTCACCCAATCCATATCATCAAGTGCTTCTTCTACATGTTTTGGCTCAATAGAAGAGACAAAAAAGTAATGTTCACAAAAAGAAGCAATACGAGATCGAGTTTGGACACCCTTACTTACATCACCCAATATTTGATCTGTTGGATGATCTTTTGCAATTGCATTGTGGATTCTTGGTGGTAAGTTGGATGGTTGATCATCTTCCTTATTGTCCTCTTCATCAATTTGAATTTGATTTATGGAAGAGGTAGGAGGTTCAACTTGAGTAGAAGATGATGGATTATTCTTGGGCTTGATGTCGCCAATTTGCATGTTCTCCATAGCTTTTCTTAAGGCTTCATCACCTACATCATCCAAATTCTCGTGCTCTTCTTTAGAACCATTAGTTTCATCAAATTGTACATCATACCTTTCTTCAACTAAACCGGAGTTTTTGTTAAAGACATGACAAGCTTTGCTATTTGAAGAATAACAAAGCAAGAAACCAACATCACAACGACTTGCAAATTTTGAAAGACGAACACCCTTTTTCAAAATATAACATTTGCAACAAAAAACGCAAAAGTAAGAGATGTTCGGTTTTCTTCCAACAAGAAGCTCATAAGAAGTCTTTTTCAAAAGACGATGCAAATAAAGACGATTTATGGCATGACAAGCAGTGTTAATTGCTTCGGCCCAAAAGCTATCAGAAGTATTATACTCATCAAGTATTGTCCTAGCTATTTCAATTAATGTACGATTTTTCCTTTCTACAACTCCATTTTGCTCCAGAGTCAATGACCACACTGAAGATGATCATCTCCGCGACCAAGATATTCTCAAGGACCAATCACGAGAAGACGTGCTAAACAAATACTTGATCAGGCGAACGCTAACTTAGGACTTATTGCAGATCTCAATAACTTAGTAGTGCTTCCAATGTCCTCTTCTTTGATTGAACTCAGGTGCATTGAAGAGGAACAAGGAGGTCCAGAAAACCAATGAGTTTTGCAATCATTATCTGCATGAATTATAATGATTCCAGCCAGCATACACCATACCAATGGATAGCTTATCATGTCTATTTTCCTACGCTTCAAACCGTGCATCATTTGGAGTTATGTAATGAAAGTTATGGTCATTTTAGTAACAGCTGCACATGCTGATAAATGCTGCATGAAAACTGAAGAGTCAGAGGCGCACCAACCTGTCACGTTTCACTGTGCATAACCTATATGGATGGAAAGATAATCAAGTCTATTTTCACCTTCAACAAACAGCTCATCATTTGGACTTCCGAGGAGAGAATTATTGCTGTTTTACTGAAGACTGCGCAGAAGTTGAGTAAACGCACGAGAATTCGAGAAGACTCCTTGAATGCTTCAACCAGTTGGCCTTCCACCTTCCAACGTGGTGACTTATGTTCATACCCAGCTAGGAGGGTTGTTTCTAGTATATATACCCCTCTACCCCCATCCGTGGAGGTACTTTTGAGATTTGGACAAACCAATATATGAAATTGCAGCAAGACTGCTGAGTGCCTTGCTCCTTTTGTTCTTGTGAGTTCTCTTGGATTCGCAAGAAGATTCCTCTAGGATCCCCTAATTTGTGCTCTATGCTTCTAGGCGTTTTGTGTGGATTAGTTCCGGATTGTGGTTCTGTGATTGTTCAAATAGCGGGTCGGAGTCCAGAAGGCTTCGGAGCGTCTCTCCCCAACGCTTGATCACATCCAACCTTGGCAGGTTAAAGCTAGTTACCCTTTTCCGCTGCTCACAACTAGTTATCCCCGCTGTCCATAGCAAGATTCGCTTTGTTCTTCAACCTACGCCGTGAAGATCGGGCCACTCCTAGCGTGTACGCATCATATGGTATCAGAGCTTTCGTTGACACGGTAGGTTTCACCATCCACATATTAACCCTACGTTTCTTTGTGTGTTCTTGTTATTTTTTTTCCCTTCCTAGAGTACACAAATCACCTACACAAAAAATTTACCAAGCCTTTGTTTAGTACTGCTAATCTTGTGCCGTTCGTGCTCATCTTGTTTCTAGTCACCATCGATATCTTGCACCGTGTTTGTTTTTAGTTGTTGATCTTGCTGTTTAGTGTCAAAAAAAAGAGGAAAAAAACAAGAGAGAAAAGAAAAAGAGAACAAAAAAATATAGAAGAAGAAAACGAAGGGTTGTGTTGCGGTTGTCAAATTGCAAGTTTCAGATTCATGTTTTGAATTTTTCGGTGTTTTGGACCGGTGACATTCACGTATCCATTGCATGGTTTACGACAATTGATTCCAGTACTACAACCCTCCTTGTTTAGCCCACCAAGCCCCACTAAAACCCGAAGCCAGTTGTTTCGATTCGTGTCCTTTCAATCGCTTGACCACATTCAAGGTACTACCACTCTAGCACTCTTGTTGTCCATTGAGAACGCATAAGAACATTGGTGAGTAAGAGGTGAGGTTGTGTGATTCCACAACTATTACCTATTCCACTTTCTCTTCGCTAACATGGCAGGTTTCAACTCAAGTGTACATGGGGGAAATCATGAAGGAGATGAACAACCAATCACACGAGCCGAGATGCAACAATTACATGATCTGGTTCAGGCCATGGGACAGATGCTCAATGAACGCCTTCCCGCCGCTGGTGGTGGGGGTCTACATCAACCTACCCCTGCTGTTAATCAGGGTGAAGCCGCTGATGAGAACTCAGTGGGAGCTGCTGCTAATGATGGCTTCCACGACCAGCAAGATCTTGGCCGGGGTGGTGGACGAGGGGGCGGTGCCCATCGTGGTCGAGGTGCAGCTGCACATATTCTGCAGCATGGGGGAGGTGCTCACGGTCGTCGTTTTGGCCACCGTGTGCGCTTCAACGACCAATATATGCATGACAGTCATAGGTATGGAGAATAATATGATGACAACGATGAAGCTTTTGCATATCATGATGGCTACGGACAGCATCCACCCCCACATCGTGGTGCTGCCCATGGTGAGGGAGGACAGCCTCGAGGTCACCGTGAAAGGGATGATCTGGATAATATTGCTCGAATCAAGTTAAGCATCCCTAAATTCAAGGGAATAGAAGACCCTGATGCTCATCTTGACTGGGAAGAGCAATGTGATCAGATTTTTCATGTCCATAATCTCTCCGATCAAAGGTGGGTAAATCTTGCCTCAGTTGAATTCTAAAATTATGCTCTCACTTGGTAGAATCAAATGCAACAAAATCAGCTACAATCGGGGCGTGCTCATATCAATACTTGGGCTGAAATGAAGCAAGTGATGAGAAGGCGCTTTGTGCCTTCAAGCTACCAACGTGACCTTCGCAATAGGTTGCAGGCGTTAAGACAAGGGTCTAAAACGGTGGATGAGTACTATAAAGAAATGGAAATACTCTTGATCCATACTGGAATTAGAGAGGATGCTGAATCCAAGATGGCAAGATTTTTGCATGGTCTAAATTATGAAATTTCAGGTTTTGTTGAGATGTTTCCTTATAACAATCTGCAAGATCTTGTTGCCCAGGCTATGCGCACGGAGAGAAAGATCCGACAAGAAGGACGTGGTCAGTCATTTGGGAACCGTTCTTTTTCAGCTCCATGGCTTCGCCAATAGCTGAATACATCCTCTGCTGGTCGTCGTTCTCAAGGTGCCCCTGCTGAGACGTCTCCATCTACTCCTGCTGCCAAGCCTACACCCTCGTCGGCTTCTTCACCTGCAGGACACCAAGATAATCGACGCCCTACTGGAAAAATAGGAGCATCATCTGCCACATCAGCAGCATCATCCACATCTCGCAACCGCGAAATTAGTACCATAAGTGCCAAGGGCGTGGGCACATTGCCTCTAAGTGCCCTAGCAGAAGAAACATGCTTGTTAATGAACAAGGAGAATGGGAATCTGAGAGTGAGCCAGAGGAGGATGGGCTACTTGAAGAAGCATCGGATGGTGATGGTATTCCAGCTGATGATGGAGACAACAATTGTTTTATCTCTCGACGTGTGCTTAGTGTTATTGTTGTGAAAGGAGAAAATGGTTAGCGACATAGCCTATTTCACACTCGAGGCACCATCAAGAGCAAGGTATGCAACATTATTGTTGATAATGGTAGCTGCAATAACATTGCAAGTCTAGAATTGGTAGAACAATTGGGACTAAAACTACGACGTCATCCTGCCCCATATAAGATGCAATGGTTCAATGATTGTGGAGAACTGTGAGTGAACAACATTGTGATTGTCCAATTCTCAATTAGAAAATACCAAGATCAGGTGGAGTGTGATATGGTTCCAATGCAAGCATGCTAGTTACTTTTGGGGCGACCTTAGTTATATGATTGTGATGTTCAGATTAGTTGCCGAGCCAATACCCTTGTTTTTATGTATAAAGGGGAGCGTATTACTTTGCTTCCTTTAACACCGGAGGAGATAATGACAGATGAACTGAAAAAGAAACAGCGAGAGAGTGAGAAACACTTGAGTGAGAACCACAAACATAGTGAGCGAGTGAAACGAAAGCCAAATAAAAATCCACAGCCGTAAAATACCAAGACACGGGGAAAAGAGGGATTAGTGATGATGGCTAGGAAAGGGGATATAAAAGAATTGAGAGAACCCAATGCCATGTTCTTTGTACTCATGTACAAGGAAAGATTTTGATCAACTAACGACTTACCCTCTACTTTACCGAGTGTTGTGTTGAATCTCTTACAGGGTTACGATGAAGTGTTTCCTGACGAAGTACCACCGGGGCTACCACCAAAAAGAGGCATTAAACATCAAATTGACCTTGTTCCTGGCGCCCCACTTCCTAATCGACCAGCATACCGCACAAATCCGGAGGAGACCAAAGAAATTCAACGCCAAGTTCAAGACCTACTCAACAAAGGGTATGTAAAGGAAAGTCTCTCATTCTGTGCCGTACCGGTTCTTTTAGTCCCAAAGAAAGATGGATCATGGAGAATGTGTGTAGATTGCTGAGCCATTAATAACATAACAGTGAGGTATAGGCATGCAATACCTAGACTTGATGACATGCTTGATGAGCTTAGTGGCACAACCATCTTTTCTAAGATTGATCTGCGAAGCGGCTACCACCAAATTTGAATGAGAGAGAGTGATGAGTGGAAAACTGCATTCAAAACAAAATTTGGGTTGTATGAATGGTTGGTCATGTCGTTTGGATTGACAAGTGCACCAAGTACTTTCATGAGATTAATGAATCATGTGCTTAGAGCTTTTATTGTCAAATTTGTTGTTGTTTACTTTGATGATATCTTAATTTACAGAAAGTCTCTTGAAGAACATATTGAACATCTAGAATATGTGCTATGTGTCTTGAGAAAGGAAAAGTTATACGCTAACCTTGCCAAGGGCACCTTTTGCACCGACAAGGTAGTTTTTCTTGGCTTTGTTGTTTCAGGTCAAGGAGTGGAGGTGGATGAGGAGAAGATAAAGGCTGTTCGTGAGTGGTTACCTCCACAAAATGTGAGCCAAGTGAGGAGCTTCCTTGGCCTTGCTGGTTTTTATCGTCGGTTTGTGAAGGATTTCAACACCATTGCTGCCCCAATCAACGAATTGACAAAGAAAGCAGTACCTTTTCAATAGGGTGAGATACAAGAGAAGGCATTTGAAGAGCTAAAAGCTAAGTTGACATCAGCACCACTCCTTGTACTCCCGGATTTTAGTAAGACTTCTGAAATTGAATATGATGCAAGTGGTATAGGGATAGGAGGAGTACTCATGCAGGAAGGTAGGCCAATTTCTTATTTTAGTGAAAAGTTTAGTGGTCCAACTCTCAATTACTCTGTTTATGATAAAGAATTGTATGCCCTCATGAGAGCTTTGGAAACTTGGCAACACTACTTGTGGCCTAAGGAATTTGTGATACACTCAGACCATGAATCTTTGAAACATCTTAAGGGTCAACTAAAACCGAATTGCCGACATGCAAAATGGAGTGAATTCATTGAATCTTTTCCTTACATTGTCAAGTACAAGAAAAGGAAGGATAATGTTGTAGCAGAAGCCTTGTCTAGATGTCATGCTTTACTTTCTCAACTTGATGCTAAAGTTCTTGGGTTAGAAAGTGTCAAAGAATTGTATGTTCATGACTCATATTTTTCCGAACCATTTTCCAAATGTGGTAATGGAAAGGGCTGGGACAAGTTTTATTTGCATGATGGCCTTTTATTTCGCACTAATAAGCTTTGCATTCCAGATTGCTCTGCTCGCCTATTGCTTTTGCAGGAAGCTCATTCTGGAGGACTTATGGGCCATTTTGGTGCCAAGAAAACTGAGAGTGTGTTGGCTGACCATTTCTTTTGGCCAGAGTTGAGGCACGACGTTGAGAGATATATATTGCGATGTGAGACATGCCATAAAGCTAAGTCCCGTTTGAACCCTCATGGATTGTACATTCCTTTACCTATTCCTAATGTTCCATGGGAGGATATTTCAATGGATTTTGTTATTGGTTTACCTCGAACAAAGAGGGGAAGGGACTCAATTTTTGTTGTGGTTGATAGGTTTAGCAAGATGGCTCATTTTATTCCCTCGTCAGAAGAGTGATGATGCTTCACATATTGTGAATTGTTTTTCGTGGAGATTGTGCGATTACATGGCGTGCCACGCACCATTGTATCGCATCGAGACACCAAGTTTTTGAGCTATTTTGGAAAACCTTGTGGGAAAGCTTGGGACCAAGTCGTTGTTCTCACAACATGCTATCCTCAAACTGATGGACAAACTGAAGTCGTAAACCGAACATTGTCCATGTCGCTTCGAGCTGTTCTGAAGAAAAATTTGAAGATGTGGGAAGTTCCTGTTTTTCTAGTAAGACTTTTGATTCTCTCGTTTGACCCGTTGTTTTGAAATAGCAATTTAGTTCTTAAAATGGTGAAATTTTGTAGGTGAGTTTATAAGGTGTGAGAGAACCTAGGAAAAATATTTTCAGGTACTATTCACAAGATTTGTTTGTATTTTAAATTCAAATCTAAAATTGAGCATGCAAATTAAATAGGAACCAAATAACCCCCAAAAATTCCAGAAAAATTACAACCAAGCAATAGAGCATATAAAATCCAAATACAATAATCCCAGCTATGGGTCTTACTATATTATCATAATAATATTCAGTTTACAATTCTGAAAATAACGAAATATACTTTCAAGTTTAAAATTGAGATTCCTTGTAAACATTACCT
The DNA here is from genome assembly GCA_036346405.1 of Phyllostachys edulis. Classification (NCBI taxonomy): domain Eukaryota; kingdom Viridiplantae; phylum Streptophyta; class Magnoliopsida; order Poales; family Poaceae; genus Phyllostachys; species Phyllostachys edulis. The sequence goes on along the minus strand of CM070565.1, from coordinate 29,655,006 downwards.
CAAGTATTTTAGGAGCATTTGGGGTATTACTATTTTTAAGTTGAATTCCAAAATACACTCCTACACTTGAAACCTTTTTTAGTTTTGCTCCAAATTCAAATTGGACTTTTGAATTAGAGAAGAAGTATTGGATTACTAAGTTTTAACACATTTGCTTTGCAATAAAAAATTTAAAAAGTCTAAAAATTTCACAAATGCTCATTAAATGCTTAACTAATCCAACTTAGGGATTTTGGGCTGTTACACAACCATTTGCCGGGTCGGTAAACATCTTCAGATTATCGCAATCAATGCATGGACAATACATAAATTTTATCTCCTTCAACATATCCTACTTGACAGCTCTTTTAAAAGCAGACATGCTATCAATGTACTCTTCACTCATACGGTTCTCAACGTACATCCAGCTTCGGTCCATTTGCACTATGCACGTAACAAATTAGATTAATGCACACAACTACTCTTCCTATTGACCAAACATACTACAAATTGAATAGCAATCAACCTAGGGAAAATATACATTTAAGGATTACAGATCGTCATAACTGAGGCTCACTATGATGTAAACAATATTATTTTACACAATACAAGACAAGTGAATGTATATATACATGCTGCTCATTGTTCTATTGTAAATCTTAATTGCCAATAACCTCCTTGGATGATCAACCTAGCTATCATCCATGCATCTCTCTAGATTATAATGCATATAATTAGAAGCAAATACTAACCTCAAATCACCAAGAATAAATAGATCTACAAGCACACTTGCAAATCTATAGTATTTAATTCTTTCACCAAACGCCCCAGAGTAGGCCGCCTCCTTCAAAGCAGCCGCATATCAGAGATAGATCTGTCTGGAGTCGGGACGACAAGATATTTAATTGCGAATAACACGGACCATTCTTAAAAAAAACCATCTGTGATACGTAACACAAACAATTTTAAATAACCACCGTCTGTGATAATCGTAGGTTCCCACGGTTCTTGTGAAGAACCTTCACAGACTATTCTATTTAAGAACCGTTTGTGATGAGTATCACAGACGGTTCTTAACAAGAATAGTCTGTGACATTCGGAGACCTCACTTATCACAGACGGTTTTTAACAATAACCATCTGTGGTATTCGCCATTAAATATCTGGTTGTTCCTTCAGATCTAGATATATCAGAAGTGAGAAATGTCTCTGATATGTGTGACTACTTTGAAGGAGACGGCCAGCTCTTGGGCGCATTTGGTGAAAGAAATACTGTAGATTTGGTGAAAGAAATACCGTAGATTTTTTAGTGTACTTGTATTTCTATTTGTTCTTACTGATCTAAGGTTAGTATTCCTTTGTCTCTAATGCTGCTGCTTTGAAGAAGATGACGAGTATGGCTAAGAAAGCAACCAAGCCCACCACGAAGCATGATCTTTTTTTCGGCTGTCATCCACGCAACATGAGGTGATGCAATAGTAGCCACAGCCTACATCATCGAAGTTGACACACTCTCCTTGCAACCATGCTTCTTGAATTTGCAAGGGCTGGTCATACCGTGGTTGTATTCATTAGCATTCTCTGGCTGATCGGTATGATCAACCCCTGCGAGTTTAAGAAGCATGGCTGCCTGGAGAGTGTGTGTTCGATGAGGTTGGCCGTGGCTGCTGTCTCACCCTCATGCTACGTGGACATCCCCAAAAAAATCATGCCTTTTCATGGACTTGGTTGCTTTCTTAGGCGTACTTGCTGTCTTCTTCAAAGCAACCGACCTTATCACAGACGGTTCTTGTTAATAACAATCTGTGATACACATTGCAGACGATTCTAATTAAAAACCATCTGTGATAAATAAACATCACATACTGTTCGTGTTAACAACCGTTTGTGATATTTATCACAGACGGTTTATTCCACTAAACCGCTTGTGATAGTTCTATAGCCAAAAAATGTTCACACACCAGCATAATTAGGCCCAATCTTGAGCTTTCTCATCTTCTTGAGTTGAGCTCAACTCTTTCTCCTTCTGGTCTCACCTCGCCTTATCTCCTCCTCTTGAGTGAGGGCCATATGTCTTAGGCGTCGAGCTCATTGAATCGGAGGGCCCTAGCGCTAGCCACTGCTAGGCAGGTGGATTGCCCTAATTGCCGTGTGCAAGCAAATGTGTTCTACGCCAACACCAAGGGAAATACTGGTCGGGTGTTTTACAAATGTCCTTATTTCTCAGTAAGTAAACTTGAGTTTGATTTCTTGCGGTTTGGATGTTTCTCCAGCAGCTATGAAATGTGTGTGTTATTTTAGCGTTTGTACGGTTCTGTAGACCGGAGGTTGTCAATATTTCCAGTGGATGGACACCATGGATAGAGCAAGGGAGCGCAGCAATACAGGGCAAAGGATAGATTCTGGGCTGGAGCAGAGAATGTAAGTTGTGCTGGAGTAGAGACTAAACATGCTAGAGTTGAAGATGGAGCGCATTTTGGACCATATTAAGTGGCTGGAGAAGATTTTGTGTGTGTGTGTATCATTGTTGTAATTTATGGCATATTTATGAAGTAGCTGGTTTCTCGTAGTAGTAGTAGTAAAAAATATCACAAACGGTTCTAACCACAAACCGTCGGTGATACATATCACAGACGGTTATTAATAAAAAAACCGTTTGTGAAGTATTCATTATCACAGACGGTTGTTGTTAATAACCGTCTGTGATAATTATATATCACATACGGTTTTTTCCATTAAACCGCCTGTCATAATAAACAAGTTCAGCATAGATAGCAACTCAACTTCAAACTGGATTTTTTGTATTTACATATGACCAAACAGCGTGGCCATTCGCTTCTTACAAAAGACTTAAAAAAGTAGAAATAATAAAAGAACAAGTTTTCTAGTGGCCCAAGTAGCCTACTATCTCCGTTATCAAAGCTTTGTAGGCGACGCCATCAGCATTGGAGGGTTCAGGATCAGCGTAGGTAGCCTGAAACACTTCCAACCGTTGACGTGATCATTCCATACTCGCCCAAAGAAGCTCCTCTTGAGGAGCCAAATAGAAAAGCGCCCATAAGCCCTCTTCTCTTGCTTGAGGGGTCTCGGCTTGGTCGACTCGGTCGCTCGCTGCCTCAATGTCGCATTCCAAGCGACGGTAATCCTCCTGCAGACGTGTAACCTCTTGCTCGAGGACTACACCGATGGCGAGGTTAGCTCGCCGGAAGCTGCAGACCACCTAGAAGACACGGCACAGGAGGTCGTCTAGACGGAGCAACGTTGTCGTCACATGTCCCGGCATAACGTCCGCTGGAGGAGATAGGACACTGTGATTACAGTGTCCTTTTGCAGCTTCCGCCAGTGTACGACCGGCGAGGTGCTTGTACAGGATGGCTAGGTAGGCCATCAATGCCGGTGTTAGGGGAGAAGAGTGGGGAGCCATTCTGCTTTTGCTTGAGAGTAGCTAGAATGATGTGTGAGGAGTACAGTGGCAGATGATTATTCTTATAAAACATACAAGGAGTAACATCGGCACGGGAGACGAAGAGACGCATCACGCGGGAGGCGATGCGACAATGAACATATCATAGACACTTCCAACCACAAACCATCTGAGATACAAAATTATCACAGACGGTTCAGATTCAAAACCGTCTGTGATATTTCACAGACAGTTTTAAACATGCACCGTTTGTGATATTAATAACTATCACAAACAGTTTTTAATACAAATCATTATCATAGACGATTTGAAACATGAACCGTCTGTGATATCACATCTTCACAGATGGTTTTTACCGTAGCCAGTAGTACAGACGTGCGCTAAACCAAAATTGTCTGTGATTGTATTTAATACAGACGGTTCCGAGGAACCATCTGTGATGAGGCATCCAGGATAGCCCCTTTTGTAGTAGTTCCTACTCGTAATCAAAGTTCTTCTCTTGCGCCGTCGAGCTTTTCCAACTGTGGTTTGTCGTGATCGGTGAAACTTCGCCGTTTTCACATGAGCAACTTCTCTTCCTCTACTTTCTTTTGACGTGCTCCATTTTGCCTCTCCCACTATAGCTTCGTCGCCTCCATGACTCGGCTACCACCGCCGCCTACCCAACAAATTGTGCCTCTACCCAAACCACCACAACCATAAGGTTCCTTATGTCGCGAGCATTCTGTTTTACTCCTCACCAATGCCTTGCCACCACTCCATCGCTGACGCTGTGCCCAGCCCACCACCTCCAGTAGGTTGTACTTCTCTACCTCCCCCTCTCCATGGTTAGCCTTGCAACAAAGGAACGGGATAGGGAGACATTGTGGGTCCTGTGGGCCCATGTATAAATATTTACCTTTTTCTGTAATACTGCTGGGCTGCTACTGATTTGGATGTCACTTAAGCCAAAAATCGATGATGTGGCCACCAACATGGCAAAAATCACTTATGAGACTAACTAAGGTTGAAAAGTGAACGACTTTGATAGTTGAAAGGTGAAAAGTAAACGATTTCGATGTTAAAGGTTGAAAGTCGGACCAATGCCATAGTTGAAAGTTGTAAAATCCACTTTTTCCTAACTTAAAAATATTTACCTCCACCCCCACCTTTGCCCCTTTGGATTCTTGCTGCTCTCTGCCTCCGTGCCAACCAACCATCCCCTGCACCAACGCCGCTCGTGTTGGTGTTAGCTAACAATTAAACTTATCAATATAGTTATGATATGGACAATATGTACCGTTTTGCCACCTAAAACGGTACAAATTAGCCATGCATTCCATTCCGGCCATATCGGCTCGACACCGGTCAATACCGGCTTGATACCGGCCATACCAGCTCAATACTAGTTATACTAGCTTTGATACCGAACAATGCCGGCCATAACGGAGAATTGAAAATACTATCTATTGAACTCATTGAAGTATATGTTATATTTGATCCTACTACTATGTATTTGGAGTAATAGTGCAAGTAAAATTTAATGTAAATATAATTAATCCAATATATATACTTATAAATATATATTATTATATTAAAATCCGAAATAGTATAGGTCGGTACTGAAATGTATTTTAAGGGTCGAACTGGAGAATGATATCGACAAGAATGGTAAAAATGGAGGGTGCGTTTATGTTTTTTCTGTGGTGAAGGTAGCCGTAGTAGCATTGGCTTTGCCCACCGGTCACCGTCCAGGGGCCACTAATAGCGTGCAGGACCGCGCCTGTCTGCCTGCTTGCTGCTGGGGGGGTGTGAGTGAGAGATCCCATGAGCATTGGGGCACCCTCCCTTCCCTGTTGGTCCTGAGTCCCGACTCTTGAGCTGCATCTCTCACAGACTCACCTGCTCCACCTCTTGCTCCCTTGGTTCTTCGCTGCCGCTGGGTGGTGGGGAAGAAGGGAGCTGGGAAGACTGAAGAGTGGTGGGGATGTTGGGGGGGTTCTTGGATGCATTTGGGTGGAGGTTTAATTGTGGACTGACTGGTCGTTGCGTCTGAGCTGTGGTGGTGTTTCTTGGCTGGATGCATTCAGGTTAGGAATTCTTATTTCTGCAATGGGATTCCAAATGTCGTCGGTACTCTGCTAATTTGGCTCTTGTTACCTTCTTACCCTCTGTCAGTCTCTCTGTTTGTGTGTGTGTGATTTGGACAGAAGATTACGCATTTTCCAAAATTTTATTTTATTTGCGTTTCCCCTCCAGCTCTAGCCCTTTTCTTCTCTCTCTTTCTTTGTCTCTGTCTCTCGCCTGTGCTCAATGCGAGTCTTTTTTTAGAAGTGCAATATGCTCAATGTGAGTTGTTTCTTTCTGGAAACTTGGAATTGCTTAGGTTCAACACTCTTAGCATGCTAGGACCTTGTTTCCCCTTTAAGTTCGATGCATTTTCTTTTCCCTTGTAGCATTTTTTTGTTTTGCCGTCAAGTTTGCTGCGTTTCTTGGTAGGTTCTCTCAAGTTTTTGCCTGCAAGCTCAAATTTGTTTCTTGTTCACCATTTTTTTATCAAGTTTTTCTGTCAGGGTTATCTACAAACGATAGTTTTTTTTAAAAGATTTTAACCAACAAGCTGTTTTTATGAGGCATTTGCATTTGCAGTAGACTATGCTCAATTTACTGTAGTTGTGCTCTTATTGCATATTAATGCTTTGCCCTGTTGCCCTAGTGTGTCATTTTCTTGGTCGGGTCCGAACATATTAAGGCTGCAGCTTCAAATATTTTTTTATGACAAGAAAGGAAAACTATTGCCTTGTTTTCTCTTGTTCAATCTGAAGTACAACTTGTTCCATAGTTCTTGCTTCCTGTCTCCAAAGTGTAGTTTATTGTAAGACAAGAAGTATGAATCGGTTTAGTGACATACTTGCATCTTGCCTTCATTATTTTTGTTTCTGTATTATTTGAGCTAAAATTGCAACCTTTTCTTTTGCAGGAAAATGTAATCTGGGAACAATCAAGGCAGGAGTTTTTTAGGCACCCTGGTGCTGCTACATTGATCCACCTTGCTTTTCTCCATCATTGGTTATCCCATCTTTGCTGAAATTTTGAATCTTTTGGGTGGGAAGTGATACAGTTTACCAAGATACGCAGCTATTGAAACAAGATACAGTTGTGGTCACTAAGTTGAGCTCCAATGGCGTGGCGGTTTAGTGTCCTTTTTATGGCTACAACCTGTTTGATGTTATTCCCAACAAGCGAGCAGTCTTCACAGAGCGAACTGCTGCAGCAGCTCAGGAAGCAGCTGGAGTACCCCAGGAAGCTGGATGTATGGAATAACCCAAACAGTGATCCCTGTTACACTCAGCCCACTTCAGTGGTTACCGTGACATGCGAGGGGAATGCTATCACGGAGCTTAAAATCGTCGGTGATAAGATCACCAAGCCATCAAAGTTCAGTGGCTATCCTGTTCCCAATGTTACCCTCTCTGAAGCCTTTGTTCTTGATTCGTTTGTTACTACACTGGCAAGGTTGACTACCTTGCGGATTGTTATCCTGGTGTCTTTGGGCCTATGGGGTCCTCTCCCTGACAAGATACACCGGTTGTCTTCGCTTGAAGTGCTTGATTTAAGCTCCAATTTTCTGTATGGATCGATCCCTCCGAAGCTGTCAGCCCTGTCGAAGCTCCACACCGTGACGCTGGATGGTAACTACTTCAATGGAAGTGTGCCAGACTGGCTTGACTCGTTCTCGAACCTCACCGTTCTTCGCTTGCAGGGTAACCGGTTGAAGGGGTCCATACCAGCATCAATTGGTAAAGCTACTATGCTTATAGAGCTTGCTCTCGCTGGTAACATCATCTCAGGTGAGGTTCCACATTTGGGCAATTTAAATAAACTTGAGATGTTGGATTTGAGGGACAACGAGTTAGATGGAGAGCTTCCAGATATGCCTACAGCGTTGGTAACAATCTTACTCAGCAAGAACTCATTCAAGGGTGAAATTCCTGAGCAGTTTGGTCAATTGAACAGGCTTCAACACCTCGATCTCTCGTTCAACTTTCTTCTGGGAAATCCTCCTGAAAACCTCTTTGCTCTCCCAAACATTAGCTATCTGAACTTGGCAGCAAACATGCTCAGCGGAACACTCCCGAGTAGTTTAACATGCAGCAGCACCCTGGGTTTTTTGGATTTGTCTACCAACCGACTCACAGGTGATCTGCCTGCCTGTCTGAATGGTAATTTAAATAACAGGGTTGTTAAGTTCGATGGGAATTGCTTTAGTGCTGATCCTGAACATCAGCATGGAGCTAAATATTGTCAACAATCTCATAAGGGGAGAGGATCAAACAAGGATGTTGGACTTGTGGTCACTGTTGTCGGGATAGTGTTTATTGTGCTTGTGCTTTCTCTTGTACTAGTGGTTTCAAACAAAAGAAGCTGTCAGAGAGTTTTAGCAGAACAACAGTTACTGCAAAAGCAAATGCAAGATAATTCAACTCCAGGAATGTCCTCTGAACTGCTAGTAAATGCAAGTAAGACTTGTTCTCAAGTAATGTTGAATTATATATGTGGCAAATCCCTTACCATCCATAGAAACACCTGTCGTGCAAGATGTTGATCATGTGTGCATCCCATGTTTTGCAGTTCGTTCAGTTGATTGTTGGTCATTTATAATCTATGTTAAGAATTGTTTTGCATTTAGGAAGTTGTGTAATTAGCTAGTCCATTTCTTGTTTAGAAGAAGCAAATGAGGCATAGTTAGAGGAGTGTACATACTGTTACATGTAAACTATCCTATCCTAGTTTTCATTATGTACACACTTTTCATTACGCTCTACCTAGTAACATGTATGTAAATATGCTTCAAGTGAATGATATAATGATGGTACTCTAAAACTTAGATGAAATTCTTACTTCACAAGGAAGTAGAGATAATTTTACCACCTTCTTTTGGTGTCTATTAAAATAATCTTCTCCCTCTCTTCATTGCAGGGTACATATCTCAAGCTGTCAAATTAGGAACGCAAATAATGCCCACATATCATGTATTTTCTTTAGAAGAGCTCAAGGAAGCAACAAAAAGCTTTGAACGGTCGGCATTTTTAGGCGAAGGGTCAATTGGAAAGGTTTGGTGATTTGTTCTTATATTTGTCATATTTAGATTTGATTTTACACCAAATATGAGATATAAATAAATGTACTATTTCTTAAGTATTAATTGTAGAATTAGTCATTTTTGTTAGTGCTGTAAATAGTAATTTGAAGTATTTTTTTTTGGCGAGGGATAGTATTTTCAAGTTGCATATCTTATAGCTTAGTTTAACAATTTCATACACTCTTTTTCTTGATTTTCAGCTATACAAGGGAAAACTAGAGAATGGAACCCTGATTGCCATAAGATGTTTGGCATTGCACCATCGATATTCAATAAGGAATCTAAAGCTTCGCTTAGATCTCCTTGCGAAGCTTCACCACCCGAATTTAGTTTGCCTCTTGGGGCACTGCATTGATGGCGCAGTTGATGAATTAAGTGCAAAAAGGGTTTTTCTTGTTTATGAATATTTACCTAATGTAACTCTTTCTTCTCATCTTTCTGGTAAGAAACTAGACCTAAATATGGAGAATTGAGGTTATCTGAACTGATAACAATTCCATTATGTAATTAGTTATTTATGCATGCCTTTCTTGACAGGCTCTAGTCCAGAGAAGACTCTGAAGTGGTGTGATAGGCTACAAGTGCTGATTGGCATTGCTAAGGCTGTTCATTTCTTACATACAGGAATAATTCCTGGTTCCTTATATAATCGTTTGAAAACTTCTAGTATTTTGCTTGATGAACACCTGATGGCAAAACTGAGTGACTATGGGTTGTCCATAATCACAGAGGAGATATACAAACATGAGGTTAGCTTTGTCATTTTAATGGAATGATCCTCCTCTTCCACTATTTATTAATAAAGGAGCTTCAAGGAAAGAGCGTACTTTATTTTTGACATGAATATTCCTCTGGGTTTACAGGCAGTAGGAGAAGGGCTATACATACAAAACAACTCTGTAGAAATGTAAGTCCCTTCAGAGCAACATGTAGAAGAGTATGATTTCATATACATAGTTGCATATAACAACTAAATGAGAAGTTCAGCACTTCAGATTTAGTTGCATGTAATCACATCTAGCCATCTACCAATGCACCAAATTCATTGGAATAGAAAAGGACATCTGGTTACAGAGTTCAAGCATGTTATAGCTGATGCTCAGCTTTTATGTATGTTTTTGTAGGGAAAATTTGGATGATGTATATTGTTTTGGCTGTATTGTACTTGAAGTACTTATGGGCCCAAAACTACATAGAAAAGGAGATCCTTTCATTCTAAGTGAACTGGTATGTTCCCTTTCATCTTTGTAGTAGTGATAATAAGATTTGGGTGATACTTAGATATGGATACCTTCCTGAAGAAGATGAAGTTTATGATTTATTGGCCTATGTAACAGCTTAACATACCTATTTTCTTTGTTGGGTATGACCTGATTCTAATCGTGCCATCGTTAACCTTTTCCCCTTGTTTATCATATCACGGTGCTATAGTGGTAGCATATATACGTAATACCTATAATGGTCAATAGAGTTTGATCTCATCATTTTCCAAAAAGGATGAGGAGTCTGACTCAATGGTCATCCAATCATTTATCGTAGAAAGTTTTAAATGTTCCGACATGACACTTGTTTGAGAACTTCTATAAATGTAATTTCAGGGCATTTAGGACTTTAGTGTTATGATCCTTAGATTATAAGGGTAAACATCACCAGGAGGATAGCTGGGTGGCGTCGGCTACTAAGGGGAGATAGAAGACTATAGATTGGGGGAGACGAAAGGGATTAGGACTTAGACTATTGTATTCTCATTGTTTAATACCAACGATTACAATAAGCCTCCTTATACAGATGACTCTTCTAACAATTATAGATAAAATCAATCTAAATGATGACCTTCCTAACTAATAGATTATTTTCCTAACTAATGGATAACCTTTCCGATTAACTAATACCTATATAAAGAAATTAATAAACTATTTAGGAAAATAAATATTCTCATTGAGAAAGGTAATCCCTTCCTTGAACGTGAACAGTAACCTGCCCCATGACACTACTCCCCCTTTCGCGACAACTCGTCCTCAAGCTATGGTGGCGATCATGGCTGAAGCCGTAGGAGACTCCATGTTGACGAGAGGTCGTGGCGTCGGCGGAACATTGCATGAAAGATGACCGTCAACGCTCCAATAGACAATAGTGAGGACTGTGGTCCCTTGGCGTGTCTTGACGTTGCAGGAGGCGTCGGTGGCATGGACAAGCTGCGCGGGGCAGCAACGCAACGTTGTCGTGGTCCCGACACCTGCCACGCCCCGCACCTCTGAAGGCACAACGTCGGCCGGGCGCGGCGCGTGGAGAAGACAGCCGTTGGGCAACGACCTTCTTCCTCGGCGAGGGTACCATTGGTGCAACCACGGGCAGCGAAGTCGACGATGCGGAAGTCATTGGCCCAATCAGAGACACCTCGGTGGTGCGGATCGCGCAGTAGTTGCTGCCCGTGCATTCTTCTTTTCCATCAGCTTGATGACCATATCCGCCATGTCTACCAAGATAGTTTTCATGTCGTCTACGCTGACACTCATCTCGTTGAGGGTGACTCTTATGGCCTTGAAATTCTCGGCAGCAGAAACCATGATGTTGGCTCTGATAACAAGCTGTTATGATCCTTAGATTATGGAGTAAACATCACCAGGAGGATAGCTAAGTGGTGTCGGCTGCTAGAAGATAGGGAAGACTATAGATTGGGGAGATGAAAGGGATTGAGACTTAGACTATTGTATTCTCAATTCTTAATGCCAACGATTACAATAAGTCTTCTTATATAGAGAACTCTTCTAAGATTTATGGATAAAATCAATATAAATGATGACTTTTCTAACTAATAGATAACCTTTCTAACTAATAGATAACCTTTCCAATTAATTAATCCATATATGAGGAAACTAATCAATTATTTAGGAAAATAGGTATTCTTATTGGGGAAGGTAATCCCTTCCTAATCCTGTTAGTACAGTACCTGTGGCACTGTTCACGAACGTGAACAGTAGCCCGGCCCATGACATTAGCTTCAGGCAAGTCGTTGTAATACAATGATTTAGGCTATTCCTGTTATTTTGTTCTTCTTTTGGGAAACTAAAGTAAATGAAGACTGGCAGTTTTTATGGTCTATCACAATCGATATACACTATTTTTATGACATGGTCATAGCACAGTTGTTGTTCCCGACAGCCAAGTCTAATTCATTTTCTTATTTCGCATGTTCTGCAAGCCATTACGTAAATAAGAGTGCTAGCATCGATACACTCAACAAAGAACTTTTTCATTCATAAATTTTCTGATTCATGTTGCTTATAGAGAAACTAGTACAAAATTCAGTATCCTAATGAATTGGTCGCAACCAAAGTTTCAGCTTACATGCTCCATATCTGTCTGAAGCCCAACATGGCCGTGTTCTGGTCTAATAGACCAATTACTGCCTGGGTAAAAAGAATAAACTATCTAAGAAATCTTCTGCTTGTATCTACAGGTCGTGTCAATATCAAGCCAGGAACAGCGTGAGCAAGTTCTGGATCCGGTTGTACTTGGCACCTCTTCACAAGATTCGTTGTCGATGGTGGTCTCGATTACGATCAAATGCTTATCCGTTGAATCTTCGACCCGACCTTCCATCGAAGAGGTTCTCTGGAATCTGCAGTACGCTGCGCAGGTCCAGGCGACAGCTGACGGTGATCAGAGATCAGAAGTTTCCTCGCATGCTTGTTAGCATTATTGAACAAGCAGCATGGAAATTATGATCTACAGAACGGAGCAAAGATGATAAGGTGTAAGGACCATATGTTCAACTTAATATGGCCTTGATGTGCAGACGCGGAAATGACTAAGCTAACTGTTCGTCTTGGGAGTAATTCTGCATTTCCTGCCTCAGCAGCATCTTTATATCAATACGAATTAATTAGCATGTCAAATGCTGTAAGTTAAACACAGATGTGGTCACTTGGTTTCGTCCTGTAAAGATTTTCGCTTTTTCTGGTTACGGTGAAAGCATCAACATCTCTTGATGAGGAGAAATTCTTTTATGCCATTGTAGTTTCGAGTTAAATTTTCTTCTAACATTAGGCACTACGACAATTTGGAACGCTTCAACATCCATCATTCATTCGGTCATGACTCATGAGTGGCTTGCTGCGCTGCTCACAATTGGAAAAACAGAGCAAATATAACCTCTTATTATAGCAAAGTAGATTGCCGCCCTCTCGCAGCGGCCACGTCGTCCAGAAATGGGCAGCCCTCCGATCGCGCGCGCGCCTGCCTCCGCGCCCTCCGATTGCCGCTCCTCTCTCGCATTATCCCTTGCTGGCTTCTCCCCCTTTCCTCTTCCTCCTATGCCCTCCCCAATCTCCCTCACCCGCCGCCGTAGACTCCTCCCTCTTCCTCCGTCCCGCCCCCTCTTCCTTCCTACCCAGCTGCTGCTCAATCTTCCTCCCTCCCACCCCCTTGGCCATGGCTCCGGTCACCGGCTCTCCTCTGGCCCACGCCGCCTGCGCTCGGCCTCCCTCGCTGGCTTCTACCCCTTTCCTCTTCCTCATGTGCCCTCCCCGATCTCCCTCACCCGTCGCCGGAGACGCCTTCCTCTTCCTCCGCCCTGCCCCCTCTTCCTTCCTACCCAGCTGCTGCTCCCTTTTCCTCCCTCCTGCCCCCTCGGCCATGGCACCGCCTCTCTCTCTCTCGGCCGACTCTTGGTGCCACCGCCTCCGGCTTCGCTCGACGTCGCTCCACCGGCTCGCCTCTGGCCCGCGCCGCCTACGCTCGGCCTCCCTCGCTCCCCTGCGACCTGACCTGGTCTCGGCTCCTCCGACTCTACCCCGGTTTCGGCTCGGTCCCGGCCCGTACCTGCTTACCAAGCTCGGCCCTACTCGGCCTCCCACGTCTCCCTGCGCTGCCGTGACTCCCGCGCCTCCCTGCGCCGCCCCTGGCCCTCAGCTCGACTCCTCTTGCGCCGCGCCTCTGGCTCACCTGGTGCTTGGCCAGCCGGACTTAGGGGTGGTAGCCCGAGTCCGGCTTCCTCCTCCCTGGACTAAAACCCCCCTTTTCCCCCACTTTTCTGTTGCTTTGGTTTTTTCATGTTTGTGGGATGGTTCATTTACTGATTTTGTTGCTTGGTGTTCCCTGATGGTGAAGATGCTGGGGTTGGTTGCCGTGGCTACCTACGGCGGGGCTTGAGGCTCTTGGTGGCCGTCGACCGTGCATGATTATGCCCATGGTTGTGCTGCCACCGTTGCCACGCACTGAGGTATACTCCCCTCTTCTACTCCTCTACCTCTCTCTACTCCTCCCTTTTGCTCTGTGATGGCTATGTGATGCTGTGATTATTGATGTATGTGCACTCTCTGTGCAATGGATAGTTCATATTTGCATCCAAACGTACAAGGGTTATATGGGTTTGCTTCCTGTTGGGAAGTCTTGATTGTTCATTTGTATACAACATATAAAAAGAAAGAAATAGTCTTAGTTGTTTAGCTACTAGTTTCAGGTTGCAATTGGTATATGTGAGTACATTGTTGCTTATTCAAATGTCTTATTGAAATGATTGTTCTTGTTTTTTTTTTGTCAAATGTCAATAGGTTCTGCTTTATCCCTCATGGTATGTTTAATGCATCCATCCATATCATGCTCTATCTTTTCCTCCATAACTTACTGTGCCAACATAATGTTCATGCATAGATCGCTACTCAACCAAACTGCTGGATCTAATGGTGTCTCACCATCTTTCCCATCCAGGCGCCATTACAAAGGTTCTGGTCTACAAAATATCATTGCTGAAATCAAATCTGTAAACATATGCAGGGTATTAGCTACATTGTGGACATAGTGGTCAAAAGCATTGTTCCGCATGAAAACTAGTGGTACATGGGTTGTGGTTCTTGCAAAAAGAACAGCTGATCGAACTGATGATGGATGTGGTTGCCCATGCTGTCCGGGTGCAGCAGCAAAACCAAGGTTTGCTTTATCCCTCATGGTATGTTTAATGAATCCATCCATATCATGCTCTATCTTTTCCTCCATAACTTACTGTGCCAACATAATGTTCATGCATAGATCGCTACTCAACCAAACTGCTGGATCTAATGGTGTCTCACCATCTTTCCCGTCCAGGCGCCATTACAAATGTTCTGGTCTACAAAATATCATTGCTGAAATCAAATCTGTAAACATATGCAGGGTATTAGCTACATTGTGGACATAGCGGTCAAAAGCATTGTTCCGCATGAAAACTAGTGGTACATGGGTTGTGGTTCTTGCAAAAGAACAGCTAATCGAACTGATGATGGATGTGGTTGCCCATGTTGTCCAGGTGCAGCAGCAGAACCAAGGTACTTCCCTACCTCAATTGGGGTTGTTATCCATCAAACTATATTGCCTACCATATAAAAAAATATCTTGCTTCATATTGGACCAGAAATACAATCATCGCAGATCGATACATCGTGCTCCTTGACAAAATACTTGCATGCAGCCTATATTACTTTTGTATACTCTATGATGCGTACCATGTTATTGGCACTAAAATTCGCACCGTACAAATCATGCTGTCCAAACAAAACTACTTCCTACCATCGCTATGTGGTGTCTAAAAACGTTTGCCAATACCCATATGTTCGCTATAACTGAATCATGCTTTTTATGATTTGCAAGGTCATTCGGTAGTATTATGGGCATGTGCAAGATGCGAGTAAAAGAAAACCGATGTCATTTGAGATCGATTCTTCGTCTAAGTTCTATTATGCTATTTCCTATTAACATGTGATTGGTTGCATCCTTTTCTTTTCTGGAATATCAGATTGCTTAGATTCCTTTGTACGGTTATTTCCTTGATGTTAAAAAAATGTCATGCCTCTCACCTGTTTGCTGAAATGCCCCAGCGGTTGTGATATTTGGCAGTTGGATTGGATGGTAAAATAGGAAACATATAATATATGACCGAAAAAGACATTTGACAATTGGATTAGATGATATAAATTATTTAAAGACAATCTGCAGATAACAAGATGAGAAAATTGGCTGATTTCGCAAACGACGTATTTTTAGCATTTCCGAAGAAAGATAATCAAATGCATTATGTGTTATCATGTCTCGATAGCTCATGTGTTTGTCAGACTGATTTGCTTCAATTTCACGATTTGATACATTTTAGTTCTGTTATTTAGACTAGACCTCTGAACGCTTTTGAGGGTTCCTATGTTTGCTAATAAGGTCTTCTCTTCGTTTATTAATGCAGCTAACAGGATCGATACACCTTCTTTGTTTTTCACTGAAGGAGATGCAGTTTGGTGCTTCCTGAGAAAATGTGGCAATATAAGAGTTTCCTACTGGTGAGATAAAAAATGTTGAAACATTAAAGGTGGTGATCTCTTCCGATCTATGCAATGGGTTAGCGGTAACACATTTTGGCTTTATGATGGTTTTAGTTGCTGTAGGTTAAACACTCTTTTTCCATGTATACTCATATACACAAATTTGAAATGCAGGTTGGTGCATCCTGCATCCTGAAAAAAGTGACAATATAATAGTTTTCTACCAGAGAGATAAGAAATGTTGAAAAATTAAAGGTCGTGATCTCTTCCGATATAGAAGCATTGGGTTATCAGTAATGCATTTTTGCTTCACGATGACTTTAGTTGCTGTAGGTTAAACACTATTTTTCCATGTATGCTCATATACACTAATTTGAAAAGTGTTATTATCACTACTACAATCATCAGAGGTCAACTTGTTCTGCGTGTTCCAAACTCAGCTGGCTTATTTCATTTATGTTACCAATTTGATATCAGGTCCGTCCTTTCTTATAGTCAATTGGAAATCGGGTATCCAAAAAAAGAAGGTTAGTTCGTATGGAACTTTTTTTATTAAATAATCTTTTTTTAACTTTTATTTTAAAAGTAACCTCCCAAGACTTTATTTTTTAAAATAACCCTTTGGTCACGCCACCACCCATGGCGTGACTAAACAACACCGCCACGCTTAGGGCAAACTCTTGTCACGCCATAGGATAAGTCATAAAAAACCTCTTTGGTCACGCCATTCACTTATGGCGTGATTAAATAACACTGCCACGCCACCACCCATGACGTGACAAGAGTTTGCCTAGAAACGAGTGGCGTGGCGGTGTTGTTTGGTCACGCCATGGGTGGTGGCGTGACCAAAGGGGTTATTTTTAAAAATAAAGTGCGCCGGAGGTTACTTTTAAAATAAAAGTTAAAAAAAGATTATTTAATAAAAAAAATTCGTTCGTATGTGTTTCCTGTGTTGTGGCAATTAAACACTACAAAACATTGAATGAGTTCTCATTCTAGCCAAAGGAAAAAGTAGCTTGTAAGTATCATCTAGAGCTTTCTCTCTTTCACTAAAATAACGAACTGCTTATGTTGGTTTTGCCCCTATTTTCTGCAAACCTATTGCTTGGCTGTCAATGGTAGACACCGAATATTGTCTTTTCCATGATACCTATTTTCTATTTTGGCCCTCCTCACAATTTGCTTGAATGCATGCAGCATAATTATGATTTCGTTGATGACGTAAATCGCTACCATCATATTTTAAGTCCCCCTCCCCAATTTGTTTGGTTGCGTTGATGACACTTTGTATCATAAATGATTATGCTATCCGTGATAAATAAAACTGAATAAAAATTTATTTGCCTCGCCAATATATTAACTAGCTTATGCCGTTCTAAGCGTTGTTACATTTTTTTGTTCCACCATGGTTCTATGTATATTCGGAAAAAAATTATCGAACTCCGCTACAATCGCTGGCGCGGCGTAGCGCTCTTTTAGCCTAGTATCCTATATAGTCTGCTGCCTGAAAGCATTATAACACACTTCCTTGTGCATATTGGAGAGCTATTTTGTTGCTAATAAGAACGGTGAAGGGACAACAATGTCACAAACATCTTCTGAAAAAACACCAATGCAATTTAGTATACCTTTTTTATGTGTCACTAGTATATATACCTTCAGCAAACAGCAATACAAGGCTTCCCAATCTAAAGATTACTAATGATACAAAGCATCCACAACAAAGCACCAAAAGTGCTCTTGCCTGGAGCAGACCAACATGATAGATACATAGGAAATGCTCGGTAAGTATATACTACCATTACTCACAGAGATCTCCCTTATATATTATTCTAAAAGAAATTTGCACAAACAACGATTAAAGTAACCGAGGTTAATGTGACAATTTAACTCCTCGGCTGCTTTAATATTTGGAAGCGACTAGAGAACGCCATAACATTGCAACGGTATAGCAGTAAGTTTCATAATGTTTTAAGAAATTTGGTGAGAACATTTTAAAAGTTTTAGGTTTCAGCGAGTTTCACGTGTTTCTAGAAGATTCTAAGAAAAGTTTCAAACCAAGAGTCAACGAGTTTCAGAATTTGGAACACAAGTTTCAGTCGGAGAATTTCGAGAAGTTTCAACAAGTTTCAAAACAAAAGTCACAGAACCACCCAACACCGTCTGTCGCCGATGCATCCTCTTCTCCGGCTCCGACCCCAACTACCATCGCTATCAAGACTCTGACCAACATCACCCGCCGCCGAATCCGTGCTCGAGTGATGTGGACATCCTTAGCTATGTTGTTCTATATAGTATTTAATTCATCAAGTATCTTAGAACAACATGAGCTTACTAAAAGAGTTGAAGAGCAAGAGAAGCTTATGGGTGAAGCTTGTGCTATTCTTGAAGTTCACGACGATCTCTGCAACAACTTGAAAGGATCCAACATGTACAATACATATATTTGAAAAGTTTATCAAGTTTCCTTTCTAACGGATCAAACGGTATATGATTTGGTGCTCTCTACAAAGAGTTATGGCTATTAGAGCAAACCGCATGCAATGCAGAAATTCCAATCCGAATTGAATACTGATTTTGAATCTGAACTGAAAGAGGATTTCAAATCCGAATTGAAAGCAACTTGTAATCGGAATTAGAGTACGTTTTTAGGAATAAGATTAGCTTTTTATTTCATAAATTAGATTAGGAAGGTCACTTGGCCAAAATACCATGTGGGCTGCCCTTTTTGACCAAATCGGAATGGGAGTTGGACCCAAATCCGAGTCCCACTAAGAGTAGGGTCCCTGGGCCGAATTAGAGAAGCAGGAGATCTCATTGGCTGGCCATGAGGAGGAGAGGAGACCCTATATATTCAGGGGTAGATCCCCATTGTAAATCTCATATCATGATTAAATATATTTTTTAGAATTACACTCTTGTTTCCTAGGTTAGCCAAGTACACTTTTGAGGGAATTGGGAGTTTCTCACCGTTGTTCTTGTGAATCCTTGGGCTTTGCAGGAGCATTGTCACGTCTACCTTCGCGTGGTTCGTAGACATTGATCAAAGCGTGTGATTGGGCGAATTCTTTTGCCGCAGGTTGCTGTTTTGATAGTGGTTGGCGCCATCGGTTCGTCAGGTTGTATGGATTCAAAGTTATCATTGATCCTACATCGTGAGGATCGGGCACCCCATATCATCTTGGTATCAGAGCTTCGGTTGACACTGTAGGATTATTTACCCTTAGTCATAGATTTATCATTTTCATTCCTAGACACAAAAGGCCAAAAATTTCTTCGCTTAACCGTAGATTTCAATCAATTATTTTAGTGAGTTTTGTTAAGTTTTTGTCCATTAGATTCAAGTTTAGTTTTTTGATCTTGAATTTCTTTTGCGAGCTTAGTTTGATCTTAGTTTAGATTTTTCTAGTAGTGATTATACCAAAACAATAATACAAAAGAAGTGGAATATCATGTTTTATCCTTTGTGAATCTGTCTATCCTTTGTGAATACTTTGAACGTAGTAAGACTAGCTAAATCGTTGCTTAGGGCTGCATATTAATATTTGTGTTCTTGCAATTGTTCAAAAATCAAAAGGTGGGAAATAATTTTTTTTCTCCTTTAGCTGAAACAAGTGTTTTGGCCATAGCAAAAAAAAAAAAGGGAAGGAAAAAGAGGAGAGAAAGGAAAGCAAAAGACCGAACCATAAATTGAGCACAAATCCCCACTTCCAATTGATACAATTGTGTGCATACCTATATTATTTATGCAATATTGTGCCCTAGTTTCATTTAATTGCAACTAGCTAGCATCTTTCTTTAACTTATGCAATACGAGCTATTTTGTTCTTTACTTATATTTTGCATAGCTCATTCATTGATTGTATTAAGTTCCAATGTCTTTGTGTGTGAGTTGATTTGATTTTCACTTATATCTTTGTCGAATATTTACTTAGCTTTACAATACCTATAATTTTATATTGAGTAGGTATCCATACCAAGCTCTACAAAAACAACCATTTTTCTTTGTTACTAACCATGATAGATGGCAAGTATATGGAACTTCCCTTCTATGGTAGTGCTGATCCAGAGGAGTACCTTGAGTGGGTACAAAACATGGAGATGGAGCTTGAATCCTAGAAGTTCTCAAAAGCCAAGGAAGTGATATGAGCCACCATGGACTTTGAAGATTATGCTTACAATTGGTGGAGACGATATCTTGAAAAGCACTATGTCACATCTTGGCAAGAACTAAAGGAGGTCACAAGAAGGGAGTTTGTACCATCAGATTATGAGCTGGAGTTATTTCATCATATGAGGAACATCTGATAAGGACGTCGATATGTCCAATCTTACTATGACGTGTTGGATATGGCTATGCGTCGTGCTAACATTAAAAAGGCATCCGAAGCAAGGGAATACTTCAAAAGAGGTTTGAATTATGATATTGATGCTACTGTTCGTTTGAAATATAATGGTAGTATGTAGGATCTTGCGATTTACGCCATGGAGGAAGAGAAGAGAATTAAGGAGCAGCGTACACCTCGGTTCAATTTGGGCCGAAACGTTACTCCATCTACTACATTAGCTAGGTTTAGTCTTGGGTTACCTAGAGCTAATAAGAGAGAAGCCCTTGCTATGGTGTCATCAAAGGAGGTTGTCGGGACCCAAAAATGCAATTCTGGACCCTCTGTGTATAATGCACTAGTCTAGGATCACGCTAGTACACATAGTGGCAACATCAGTGAAATATCATTTTCATATACAAAGATGACTAATAAATAGGCAAATAATAATAAATATCAGAGTAAAGACCTTAATGTCAAAGCTTACAATTATTGCCTCTGAAGGCGAATAGCTCAATTAAGCTGCAGCGGAACGTAACGGAATAACTTCAGTGAAGCCCATCCATATGCCCACAGGCAATCGGCTGGGGTAGCGTTACCTAGTTCTCCACGATCCTTGAAGTAGACCTTACTGATTGATGATTCCTTCACTTCTGTTGATTGATTATAGCAAGCATGAGTACACAACTGTACTCGCAAGTCATACCACAGAATGCAATGTAAAGATGATGACTTATTCTAAAGGAATGGCTTCTGTAGTTATTTTGTAGAAATGCAACATTTGCATTTGAACATGAATAATAGATTGAAAGCATAATTTAAAACAAATAGATAATAATAATTTATCAGTTGTTTTCACAAAGACACATAACCTAATCAAGTTATTCACACAGCCATATGACTTAGATCACACAGCTGTCCCTTCCCAATTGTTTTATGAAAATCTACCCCTTGTGTGAAATCCCCGAGCATGTCCATGACCACGAACGCGGCTATTCGAATAGATTGTTTAACACTCTACAGAGGTTGTACACTTTACCCACAAGATACAATTAACTCACCATGTCTGCCATGACTCGCCATACAGAAGTATGAGATTGAGCAATCATAACAAAACCTTTCAGAAACATCATCTCAAGCATTGACACTCCCAGTATGCTTTGTCCTCATACCAACCCTAACACAATGCTTTGGCACAACACACACTGTTGGACAGGGAAGCGGCGAACCATCCCGCGATGCGACTACTTGGTAGCACACCTCCACCCATCACTGAGCTCCTAACCTACAACCTGAGTAATCAACGTCGAGATTCCATAACTTACTAAGTTAGGCCCGTCCCCTACCAGGCATGTGGTCATACAGTAAGGCTCAGTTCAATGGCGTACAAAGTTAAGTCCTTAATTGACCAAAGCAAGACTTCCAATTTCTAACTAAGACACACAGATTATCATTCCCATTCACACAGCCACCATATCACACAGTATCCACCACTTGCCTCAGTCTAAATCCTTTACCACCTAGTTGGTTAAGTGCAACATATGCCATCAACGAGTAATATCACACAGTACACACAGTTTTATCACATAGTTCCATTTTCACTTAGTTAGGTTTATATTTGGAACTCACATGAGATGATGTCTCGTAGCATGGCTAAGTAGACTAATCATATCTAACCAACCCATGTTGGTGCTACAATAATACCAACTAAATAATGAACCAATATAGGGTGATAAAAGATTATGACATAACAATAGACAAGGTGGATATAACAAATAGGATTAATAACTACACCCAAAAGCATTTAAATAAATACTTAAAGTAAATGCAATAATTTGAATCAAAGTATTTTTGAAAACTGGGTTCAATATGATCAAAGGTATAACTTGCCTTGCTATAGCAATGATGATCTTATTTATCTTTGATCTTCTACCTCCTTGACCTTTTGCTCCCGGACGATTCTAGGACTTCAACGTCTAACGAGAAAGAAAGCACAAAACAAATAAAATTAAAAAAGACAAATCAAATAAACTCCAAATTTAGATACTAGAATATAGATATTGAATTTAGAAACTTGAATGGACTCAATCGGAGTTCGGATGCAAAAGATATGGCTTACGAAGAATCACATAAAATGATGAAATTGAGACAGAAAGGAATATTCAGAGAATATTCAGAGAATATTCCTTCGGATAAAAAAATAAGTAAAAAGAATTGGAGACTTACAAGTGGGGACCACTGGTAAGTGAGAGAGAATAAAGGCAGTGAATGACATGTGGGACCAACTTGATAATTGAATTTCAGAAATTAAATTAATTTCTGAAAAGGAACAGTGGATGACAGGTGGGTCATTGGTCCATAGAACAAGTCCATGGGCTAGGGTTTGGGTTCATGGTAGATTGGGTCCATGGAAAAATGTAATGGCAAGTGGGGTCCATAGGTCATAGGCTTGGTTCACGATGAATCGAGTCTACACGGTGTGGTTTAGGGTTAGGATGTGATGGCGCTTACGTGGCATGCACATGGCGTCCACATGTGCGCGGTTGATGACGTAGCACTAAGGTGGCGGGTGACTAGAGGACAACTCGGCATGAGGTGGCGAGGCTGACGTGGTTGGGCACGGAAGCACGGCGACTCAGGCTTGCTGGCTTGCCGGAGCTACGGACCACTGCGGCTCG
Organism: Phyllostachys edulis; assembly: GCA_036346405.1. Lineage (NCBI taxonomy): Eukaryota > Viridiplantae > Streptophyta > Magnoliopsida > Poales > Poaceae > Phyllostachys > Phyllostachys edulis. The sequence goes on along the minus strand of CM070565.1, from coordinate 29,632,193 downwards.
AATGGATGGCCAAAGCAGAACGAGGAGGTGAAGGCGGTCGTGGTGACACGACCGTGGCGACAGGAGGCCGTGGTAGTCGCTGGCGGTGAGTCATGAAGCGGCGGCGGCGGGTCGAAAATAATGGTGACGACAGTGCAGTGGAGCTCCGGTGAAAGGGAGTGGGGCATTCGGTAGATCGTAACTCGGGCAAGGCGATGGTGGCGTCGATGCGTAGAGAAGATCACCGGAGAAGGCTCAATCGGTCGGTGAAGGGGCGACAGCCGAAGAAGAAAGAAGCGAAGAGATCTCGGGCTACGAAGGACGAAACCCGAAATTGAAAGTTGAGTTGGGTAGTTTGGAAGATTTGGCATATGGTGACGTGATTGGTTTTGAGAGAATCTCACCGAGGAAGCGAGGGACGCGGTGAGGACTTGTTCGGGTGCACGGGCGTGACCGAAGGTGTTGAAGACGAAGATGGCGACGAAGATAGAAGGCGAGGGAGCTCTGGATGATGCGCACAATTGGTGGAGGAGACCAAGGTAGTTGCGGTGACACAGACACGACGGCTTGGGGGAACCTTGACTGCAGAGAACTGATGAGGACATCACTCCTTCGGATACACGCACTACACAAAATCCTCCAGATCCGGTTGCTGAACTACAAGGTCCTATTGACAAGAGCTCGAGCATGTCACTTAAATTATGAGGTGAGCTCGTTTCTAGTTGCTAATAATTCATCTATGCAGAATGGTATACTACCTAATAATTGTGATCTTTTGTTACTTAGGAATAATGGGGAGGATCCATCAAGTCTCAGTCATCTCTGTTGATTGCCCAAGAAAAGGAAGTCCTCCGATTATACTGAGAAAAGGAAGTCCATCAACACAAGATCTCCTCCCCGCGTTTTCAGCTTGGTCACAAGTTAAGGTGCTGCGTCACCATTTTGGGCCTAATAGGGCCTTGTAAGTGTGTCGAGGTCGGAGCCCAGGTTGTGTACACCTCTTCCCACGGCCGCATTCTAGGTCGACCTCCTCACGTCCCCCTATATATATACAATAGCCGTCATAGTTTAGGGCTGGGTTTTTCTTAGATTATTCTGCCACTTTGCAGTTTCGCCGATTGTTCAGTTTGAGGAACCCCACTTTGTGAACTTCATCCATATTCGCAATACAATTCAGATTGCATCTTCCTTGTTCTTGTAAGTTGCTTTGATTGCTTGCAGGAACAATAACCCTCGTGGTAAGGTCAATCGCGTGCAAGCGTGGTCGATAATGACAGTCGGCGGGTGTAGCGAATTGTGAGGTGACAGTCTGCGGGTTGGAAGCCTGAAAGCGTCAACGTCCTCACGATAAAATCAATCGAACCTATCGGAAGATCGGGCCGCCGTACCTCATCAAGTGGTATCAGAGCAAAGATTGCCCGTTAGGTAATCTCGTTTATCCCTTTTTGTTAGTTGTGTTCCATCACCTAGAGTCCAGAAAATTGCCCCACAAAAAGTTTTAGATCTTAGTTCTTCCGCTGTCCAAACCACTTTGTGCCTTTCGCAATTGTGTTTTCAATTTTGACGTTGTTGAGTTCGAGTCCATTGTCGGTGTCTTTGTTGCTGGTCTAGTCGTCGTGATCTAGTTTCTAGCGTCGAGTCTTTGCTGTTTTGGTCATCGTGTATCTCGGCTTGCCCTTGGTTGCATCTGTTGCAGTTAGGGTCTGTCTACTATAGCCGAGATCGTGACACCACCCCCATACGACCACCTACTCAGAATCGGCTTCTCCACCCAATTCAGAATCGACCACCTATTCGAGCAACACCTATTCAACCACCCACTCGGGATCTACCACCTGGTCGGATTCGACCATCTACTCGGGTTCGATCACCAACTCGGATTCAACCATCCACTCGTCTCCGCCCCGACAAACCTATCTGTTTCTGGTTGCTCTCGGACACCCCACGCACTCATCATATTGTGTCCTACCAAACAAAGGCCGAGAAGATTTTCCATAGCCGAAACAGAGCTAGCCAAAGTTCAGAGAGAGAGAGAGAGAGAGTATCTTTTTTTACCTTTATACCCCTGCTCTCCGGAAAAAGTTTGTGACCCACTCACCTCATTGGACCCAGAAAAGGTAGCAGAAGAGTTTTGAGCTCGGGTCACGTTCGAAAAAAAGAGAGAGAGAAAAAAAAAGAAAAAAAGAAAGAAAAAAGCAAAGAGTGCAAAAAAGAAGAAGAAGAAGAAGGAGAAAACAGTTGCTTTGCGAATTTTGTTCCGTTGTGCTTGTATCCACCCTATTTTTTAGCTTGCTTGAGCTAGTTCTAGGAACGCGTTTGGACCAGCCACTATGACGAGTACTGTGGACTTTGATTCAGCTTTACTAATCTGATTTCATTATTGCTATTCCTTGCTACTAAACATTGCCTGTCCGAGCTCCACATACTTTTGGCCCTCAGATTTGGATCCTTGCATTCGCCTCCACCGTGGTCATACATCCCACCTTCTCCGATCATACCACCTGCTGCAATTTGGTAAGAAACTCATAAGAGCTTGGTAAGACGCTTGAGAGTGTGTGTTTCCACCTTCCACCACCTAGTAGTTGATAGGGATAATACATTTGTGTTGTCTTTTGTCTCCTACTAACCATGGCAGGTGAAGAATTGGATGCGCAAGAGTGTGTTTTGAGGGAAGAGCTCACGAGGGTGTTGGATGAGCACCGCCAAGCTATTAATGATGACATTGATAGGAAGCTTGCGGAAACAAATACTACACTACGACAACTCAATGATAGTATTGCAATGCTCAATGCACGCATTGATGGTTTGGCCAATCAACGACTGAACAATGGGCGTGTGGAACCTCATGGTGCAGCCCATGACCATGAGTTTGACAATGATAATGAGATGCGCAACCACGACGCCTTTGATGCACGACAATGGAACCGGCTGAACTTCAACCGTCAAGGTATGAGAGGTAATAACTTTCAGCAACATAATGCATGTGTTAATGATGATCCATATGCTAAAGTCATGTTCACTATACCATCTTTTGCGGGTGCTTATGATGATGAAATATATCTAGATTGGGAGATGACGGCAGAACAGAAATTTAATGCTCACTTAGTTCCTGAAGTGCATAGAGTTAAGCAAGCCACAAGTGAATTTAAAAACTTTGCCATCATTTGGTGGAATAGGGTATGCAACGTTGGATTAGCGCCTACTACGTGGGATGCTTTAAAGGTTGCTATGCGTAACAGATTTGTTCCACCTTCTTTTAAACGTGACTTGCGTAATAAATTGCAGCGCTTAAACTAAGGTAATAGATCCGTAGAAGAATATTATCAGGAGCTACAAATTAGTATGTTGCGTTGTGATATTATTGAGGACGAAGAGGCTGCTATGGCATGTTTTTATGGGGGATTAAGACATGAAATTCAGGACATAGTTGATTACAAAGAATATGATAGTGTCCCTAGATTGTTCCAACTTGCATGTTTGGTAGAAAAGGAATTGCACGGACGACAGCAGAGGCCAAGGAACAATTTTGGAAGCACGTCTACACCAAGATCAATGCCGGGGCAAGTTAAAACAACCCCACCTTTAGCTACATGGTCTGCTGCCCCCTCCTCGAGTAGGGCGCGTTCAGCAGCACCTCCGACAACATTACATGCACTTGAGGTAAGCAAATCTACTAGTATGCAGGCCCCAGCCAAGAGTTCTTCTTTGGTTGCTTCCACGGGCCGTACCACTGGGATTGTTTGTCACCGTTGCAAGGGAATGGGACACGTCATGAAGGACTGCCCAAGTCAGCGAGCATACCTTGCCACCGAAGATGGTGGTTATGTAAGTTCTAGTGATATTGAGGATGGATATGTACTTGCAGCTAACCTTGCAGGTGGAGGAGACGAGATAGACAGTGATGTTGATGATATAGAGGAACAAGTAGCTGCCATTGACACAGGGAGTCATGTGAGCCTTGTTGCACAACGAGTGCTGAGCGCACAAGTGGAGAAAGCAGAGCAAAATCAGCGGCACGGCTTATTTCAATCCAGATTTCTCATGAAGGACAGAGCCTGCAGAGTCATCATTGATGGAGGGAGCTGCAATAACCTTGCAAGCTCCGAGATGGTCGAGAAGCTTGGCTTGGCCACACAACCACACCCACGTCCCTACTACATCCAATGGTTCAATTCGTGTGGTAAGTTAAAGGTAAACAAAGTTGTGAGAGTGCAATTTTCAGCTGGTAATTACAAAGATAGTACCGACTTTGATGTAGTGCCTATGCAAGCATGCTCTTTGTTGCTAGGTAGGCCTTGGATATATGATAATGATATTTTGCACCATGGTAGAGCTAATACCTACTCGTTCTCACATAAGGGTAAGAAGATTAAGTTGTTACCTTTGACACCCACTGAAATTTTGAAAGATGAAGAAGAGCGCGCTGAAAATGAAAGAAACACCAATAAGCATGATTCTGAAAATCAGCAAGTAGCAAAACGTGTTTTTCCACCTAAAGGGGAGAAAGTGGCGTCTAGTTCTAAGTCCAAGGGAATTAAATTGAAGGGGTGTGTTATGCTTGCCACTAAATCTGAACTTGCTGAAATTTGTGATAATGAGCTGCCATGCTATGCTTTGATATGCAAAAATGCTTTATATTCACTTGAGGATATATCTAGCTCTTTGCCTCCTGCTGTTGCTAACCTTTTGCAGGAGTATGTGGATGTATTTCCAGCTGAGATACCCCCGGGATTACGACCTATTCGAGGGATTGAGCATCAAATTGATTTGATCCCGGGAGCGACTTTGCCAAACCGTGCTGCATATAGGACCAATCCGGAGGAGACTAAGGAAATTTAGCGACAAGTCTAAGATCTTTTGGACTGTGGGTACGTAAGAGAAGGCCTTAGTCCTTGTGCTGTTCCTGTTCTTTTGGTTCCTAAGAAAGACAGTAGTTGGCGTATGTGTGTTGATTGCAGAGCCATTAATAATATTACCATAAGGTATCGTCATCCTATTCCTAGGCTAGACGACATGCTTGATGAGTTGAGTGGTTCTATTATTTTCACAAAGATTGACTTGCGGAGTGGTTACCACCAGATTAGAATGAAATTGGGAGATCAATGGAAAACCGCTTTTAAAACTAAGTTCGGACTATATGAGTGGTTAGTGATGCCTTTCGGTCTAACTAATGCACCTAGTACTTTTATGCGATTGATGAACAAGGTTCTATGTCCTTTCACTGAAAAATTTGTGGTGGTTTACTTTGATGATATCTTGATCTATAGCAAGTCACATGAGCTACACTTGAATCATATACACGTGTTGTTTTTAATGCTTTGAGAGATGCACGTTTGTTTGGTAACCTCGAGAAGTGCACCTTTTGCACCGATCGAGTTGCGTTTCTTGGTTATATTGTGACACCACAGGGAATTGAGGTGGATGAGACAAAGATTGCAGCCATCCAAAGCTGGCCGACGCCTACCACTATGTCACAGGTGCGGAGCTTCCACGGCCTTGCTGGATTCTATCGACGTTTTGTGCGGGATTTCAGCACCATTGCCGCACCATTGAATGAATTGACAAAGAAAGGAGTGCCTTTCCAATGGGGACCTGCGCAAGAGAAGGCATTCAACTTGTTGAAAGAGAAGCTCACCCAAGCACCCCTACTACAACTCCCTGATTTTGGTAAGACTTTTGAAATTGAATGTGACGCTAGCGGGATTGGGATAGGTGGTGTATTGATTCAAGAAGGTAAACCAGTTGCATATTTCAGCGAGAAACTAAATGGGCCTAGTCTGAATTATTCCACCTATGACAAAGAATTGTATACTTTAGTTCGTGTGCTTCAAACTTGGCAACATTATCTATGGCCCAAAGAATTTGTTATACATTCTTATTATGAATCGCTAAAACATATTAGAAGTCAAGCTAAACTGAATAAACGACATACTAAATGGGTGGTATTTATTGAGTCGTTTCCATATGTCATAAAGCATAAGAAAGGTAAGGACAATGTGATTGCTGATACGCTCTCTAGATGTTATACCATGTTATCTCAACTTGATTATAAGATTTTTGGTTTGGAGGCCATTAAGGATTTATATGCTACTGATTTGGACTTTAAGGAAGTGCTTGAACATTGTAAAGGAGGGAAAACATGGAATAAATATGTGCTGAATGATGGTTTGGTCTATCGTGCTAACAAGCTATGCATTCCAGCTAGCTCCGTTCGTCTTTTGTTGTTGCTAGAGGCGCATGGAGGAGGTTTGATGGCGCATTTCAGAGCAAAGAAGACAGAAGATGTGCTAGCCACCCACTTCTTTTTTGGCCAAAGATGAGGCGCGATGTCGAGCGCTACGTGGCTCGTTGCACTACATGTAACAAAGCTAAGTCCCGTCTCAATCCACATGGACTTTATATGCCTCTTCCTATTCCTAGCACCCATTGGGAGGATATTTCTATCGATTTTGTTTTAGGATTGCCTAGGACAAAGAGGGGGGGGGGGACAATATATTTGTAGTAGTGGATCGATTTTCTAAAATGGCACATTTTATATCTTGTCACAAGAGCAATGATGCTACAAACATAGCTAATTTGTTTTTCAGGGAAATCATTCGCTTACATGGAGTGCCCAATACTATTGTCTCGGATCGCGATGCGAAGTTTTTGAGCCACTGTTGGAGATCACTTTGGAATAAATTGGGGACAAAGCTGCTGTTTTCTACTACGTGCCATCCCCAAATTGATGGACAAACGGAGGTTGTCAACCGCACGTTATCGACCACGTTGCGGGCTGTTTTAAAGAAGAATTTGAAGATGTGGGAAGAGTATTTACCGCATATTGAGTTTGCTTACAATAGGTCAGTACACTCCACCACCAAGGTAAGTCCGTTTCAGGTAGTGTATGGTTTTAACCCATGTGCTCCTATTGATCTACTACCTTTGCCTACCTCTAAAAAAATTAATTTAGATGCTAAGAAGTGTGCTGAATTTATTCTTAAGTTGCATAAAACAACTAAAGAGAATATAGAGCGTATGACTGAAAAGTATAGGGTTGCTAGAAGTAAAGGTAGGAAAGCTGTAAAATTTGAACCGGGTGATTTAGTTTGGGTTCATTTGAGAAAGGATAGGTTTCCGGAATTAAGAAAATCAAAGTTGATGCCTAGAGCTGATGGACTGTTTAAGATAATTAAGAAGATAAATGATAATGCATATCAATTGGAGTTACCTGCAGATTTTGGGGTTAGCCCCACATTTAACATTTCAGATTTGAAACCATATGTGGAAGAAGAAGATGAGCTTGAGTCGAGGACGACTCCAATTCAAGAGGGGGAGGATGATGAGGACATCACTCCTTTAGATACACGCACTACACAAAATCCTCGAAATCCGGTTGCTGAACTACAAGGTCCTATGACAAGAGCTCGAGCACGTCACTTAAATTATGAGGTGAGCTCGTTTCTAGGTGCTAATAATTTATCTATGCAGAATGATATACTACCTAATAATTGTGATCTTTTGTTACTTAGGAATAATGGAGAGGATCTATCAAGTCCTGGTCATCTGCGCTGATTGCGTCCAAGAAAAGGAAGTCCCTCTAATTGCGCTGAGAAAAGGAAGTCCATCAACACAAGATCTCCTCCCTACGTTTTCAGCTCGGTCACAAGTTAAGGTGCTGTGTCACCGTTTTGGGCCTAATAGGGCCTTGTAAGCGTGTCGAGGTCGGAGCCCAGGTTGTGTACACCTCTTCCCACGGCCGTACAACCCTAGGTCGACCTCCTCACATCCCCCTATATATATACTGTAGTCGTCATAGTTTAGGGCTAGGTTTTTCTTAGATTATTCTGCCACTTTGTAGTTTCGCTGATTGTTCGGTTTGAGGAACCCCACTTTGTGAACTTCATCCATATTCGCAATACAATTTAGATTGCATCTGCCTTGTTCTTGTGAGTTGCTTCGATTGCTTGCAGGAACAATAACCCTCGTGGTAAGGTCGATCGCGTGCAAGCGTGGTCGATAACGACAGTCGTGCGGGTGTAGCGAATTGCGAGGTGACGGTCTACGGGTCGGAAGCCTCAAAGCGTCAACATCCTCACGACGAAATCAATCGAACCTATCGGAAGATCGGGCCGCCGTACCTCATCAAGGACGACGTTGTGGGCACAACGTCGAACTTGGAGAAGATGACTTCGGGGCAGTGGTTCTTGGAGGCTCTCCAAGCGGCAGCGGCTAGGGCACAGTGGCGGTGGCACGAGGCGAGGCAGAGGCTCGTAGGGCAGCGCTATTTATAGCATGGGGTGGTGTGTGGGCACGAACGGCAATGGCAGCGGTGGCTCTGCCTATATCGACATCTTGGGCTTAGCAACATGGGGCGGCACAGAATCATCTTGAGCCCAGCGCCCTAGGGTTTTAGCGGATGGAAGCAATGTCGGGCCAAGCGACGAGTGGGCGAAGAGGGGTGGCGGCGGGGACGGCCGGGGGTTGGGCCAGACTAGAGAGGAGGTGAGGTGGGTCGATCCAATTCGGCCCACGAAGGAAATTGAAATAGAAATTGAATTTCCGATTTAAGAAATGGATGGAAATTCAAAAGAGGTCAAATAAATAGCAAATAAATTCAGAAAAATCCAAGAAAATACACAAAAATTCCTTGGAGCACAAGGAACCCAACTACTCAAAAGATTAGTCAAAATTGTTTCTTTAAATTGATGTTTAGATTAGTCAAATTAAATATTTTTAATTTAGGAAATTCCCAATTAAGCTTTATTAATTCAAATAAAATTGGTGAAATTTTCCAGGGGCCTAAACTACTCAAAAGATTTTTGAAAAGCCAAATTTTTGGATGTTACAGAGGTCACACATTTAATTCAGCGAGAAGCAGAATGTCCAGTCTTAGAAGAGACACCTCCTGTGGTTGTTACTAGTATCTACATGCAAAGTGCTCTTGTGTCACCAATGGAGCATCGAAGAGAGTGTAAGGAGATGGTTGAGCATGGGACTGTCCCTTCGATTGAGGAGCCATGTAGTGCTGCTCCGTCGCTACCAACAACAAGTTAGGAGGTCATGGTTGATAGTTATTGCACCATTGCTGGCCCACGGTTAGAGGATGAGGCATCAACAACCATGTGAGGATGAGAGCCATATAGCCAAATTATGTGAGAGAGAGGAGTGAGCTGTGTCATTCCACCATAAGTGAGGACGAGACCATCCAAATTGAGTGTGAGAGAGATACACCAAAACAAACGAGAGAGGTAGAAGATAAGAAAATTGAGGTTATTTTTGAGACTAACAATTTACCCTCTGCTTCTACTGTTGTTTTTCACATTGAGCAGGTTAATAATGAAGACGAGGGCAGTACTACAGAAAAGGTCTTCACAGACGGTTCAAAAATGTCATCATTGACGGTTTCGTGAGCCGTTTGAGTTTATGGGTCAGTAATGACATGAGGTCATCACAGACGGTTTTTGAGCCATTTGTGAAAAAAAGTTATCACAGGCGGCTCTAAATAAGAACCGTCTGTGATAGTTTTTTCTATTACAAAAAAAATCGGATTTTGAGCCAAACCAATCAATTGCTGGACAATAGTTTCCATATGCAACCTCTAGCAAGACAACTAAAATCCAATTAAAATTCTGATGGTAAACACATTGTAGGAGAGACCTATCTAGCAAAAGAGAAACAAAAAGGTTTCATAACATCCCATTTGAATGGGAAAAAAGAATAAAATTATAAAGTTAAACTAGCTAGAAACCATCTATTCCTTTAAGCTCATGAAGAACTCATCGGCTTCTTGGATTGGTCTTGTGAGCTCCTCTATGTACCTCACCAGCATATCATAAACTGTTCTTGCCTGTCATCCGAATTCGACTCAAGCTCGTCGGCAAGGAAAAGAAGAGACGACCAAAAACCTCTGACGGCGCTCCAACCTTAGGTAACACAAAATTAAGATCATTTTTTATGGACATTAAATCATAAAAGGTACAAATAAAATAAGAACCACCAAACAACCAACAAATTGTGTATGTTTTGGGGATATACATGTACCTTCCGGCAGTCTACCTCCTACGGCAGACATGGAGCTCTTGTGCGTCTCTCCTCCTCTTTGTCATCGACTGCGTCTCCTCACTGAACTACGCAAGGTAATCGAGGGCGGTCGTTGGAGCTCAGCGTGGGGAGGGGAGAGGGAGAGACTGATGGAATACAAGACAGGGGTGGGTATAATATATAAGGACAGCGCCAAAACATTACGCCTCCCACGTAAGTGTTCAAAAATTTTCGTGAATCACTGACAGTTTCAAACAAAAACCGTTTGTGATGAGCTAGTATCACAGACGGTTCATATTAAAAACTGCATGTGATAAGTATCTCCTAATTTTACCTGACTCTCTGACTTGAAATGCCTAATTCTGTGATTTTACCATGGCTTGAAATCACTAACACTATGATTTTACCATGGCTTGAAATCACTAACGCTGTGATTTTACCATGACTTAAAATCTCTAACACTCTGATTTTACCATGACTTGAAATCACTAACTCTATGATACCATGACTTGAAATCACTAACTCTATGATAAAATCTCTAATTTTACCATGAGTTGAAATCACTAACTCTATGACAAATTCAGAGAGAGTTAGTAATTTCAAGCCATGGTAAAATCATAGAGCTAGTGATTTCAAGTAGTCATGGTAAAATCAGAGATTTTATCATAGAGTTAGTGATTTCAAGTCATGGTAAAATCAGAGTGTTAGTGATTTCAAGCCATGGTAAATTCATAGAGTTAGGTCAATCAAGGTAATAATATTGGTGCTGAATTGGTAGTTCATCAAGAAAAGGTACATAAAACTGAGAAATCTACTTTCGTTTAATGATTCATTGTTCTGAATTTGATATGCTTAATTTGCATAATGTGGAATTGATTACTCACAAAGAAGTTCTTACTAGAATATCCCCTAATGATTCTTTGTGCTATATCATATTTGATAAATCATCTTTTGAGCAATGTTATAATCACTTAGAGATGAGTTTCAATATAAGTGCCTACAATTTATAACAAAAAATGATGCCTACTTGTTCATTTCTTCTATGTAAAAGTAATCAAAGTAGCGCAGTTGAAGCATAAAAGGCATTAAATTTATTCTCATCCATGTTACATGGATTTGATACTAGGAGGGTGAAATATGATCATATGCGTGAGTTGTGCAATCTGAAACATGATTTGAGGCTGTCCGTGGTGCAAAACAACGAGACAAATATAATAATTGATTCATACATATACCATGCATATATATTGTTCTCTTTGTTTAGTACACGTCCAGGTTATCAAAAGCCGAGGACGACTTTTTCTTGAAGAAGGGGAGGATGATGCGGACATCCTTAGCTATATTGTTCCATATAGTGTTTTCAATTCACCAAGAATCTTAGAACAACATGAGCTTGCTAAAAGAGTTGAAGAGCAAGAGAAGCTTGTGGGTGAAACTTGTGCACTTCTTGTTCTTTAAGTTCACAACAATCTCAACAACAACTCGAAAGGATCCAACATGTACAATACATATATTTGGAAAGCTTATCAAGTCTACTTGCCAACGGATCAAACGACATGATGAGGATTGTAACACCCCGATTTTCAGAATCGGGATGCTAATATTTAATTTGGCGATAAAATAAATATTTGACTGTGTTTTAAAATTTTCCCGTGTTTAAATAAAAGATTGCTTTAAAAATCAAATCGAATTAATTAAAATGTTGCATAAAAATATTAATTAATTGAATCGAATTGTTTGAAGATGTGGCAAAAATTTAATTATTTTGATTTTATGTTTTTGCATGCATTTAAAAAAGAGAGTCATCAAGCATTCATTCGTATTGTCGTTTTCTCTTCCAGTTCGACTAGCAGCAGACAAAATGCCCGCGTGCCCCTTTTCTCCATTTTTCCCTTCACTACCATCTCCTCCAACAGTCCAACCCCATTGCCATCCCCATGCCACCTTCCCCTTTTTATTTACCTCACTGTCATTTTCTTTCCCCAACAACCGAAGCCCCCACAACCATTTCTTCTTCACCCTCCCAACACAACCATCCAACCACTCCATCCTCCCCACTGCCATTCTTCTAAGGAATATTTGATTATTTGCCACTCCAAAGATGTGCAATTCAGGATTTGCCACTCCATGTGTCTATGACATGTGGGTTTTGGGGCCACATGTCATAGACACATGAGTGGTAAATCCTGAATTGCAGATCTTTGGCAGTGGCAAATAATCAGATCTCTCTTCTTCTACCCGAACAGAACTTCCCAGAAAACATGAACTCAAGTTCATCCAAATTCTCTCTTCCCAATCCCAATCAACACCCAAAAATTCCCCAATGCATGTCATACCACCGCGATCATCATCGCACGAGCAACCCATTTTTGCGATTTGTTAACGCATGCGAGATCGTTTGAGCGAGATGAAAAAGGGAAAAAGAAGTGGCAGAAACTGTGATCGTGGCACTGTCGGCCAGTGTTCGGTATACCGTGGCTCGTTGCAGTTGAGGGAGAAGAGAGAAAAGAGATGGCACGGTGGCTGGTGGCTCGCTACAGCCGTGGCCCAAGTGAGGTGGAGCCAGCCTGGTGCACAGCCGATGCGACCGGAGCCGTGCATGCATGCAATGGCTCAACGAACATGCATGCATGCAACGGCTTGGCGGACATGCATGCAGCGCATGCTTGCGTCTGCGAGGCACCGAGTGCGACGGTGCTGAGGCAGAGCTGGCATGGCGTGGCGCGCCAGAGTGCAGCGACGGCATGGCGGTGCGGCAGCCTAGTGCGTGGCACTGCGCTAGCAGCCTGTGGAAACACATGCAATGGCAGGCGCTTGGCCATGGCAACCGAGAACCGAGGCGAGGATGTGATAAAGCGGTGCTACGGGCGGAGCCATGCATGCGGTGGTGTGTGGACGCATGCACCTCGGAGGACATGCATGGAGCGCATGCATGCAGCTGTGTGGTGCCGTGGACGCGGTGGCCCCATGCGCGCAATAGAGCAGCGACGCAACAGCTCAGCACATGGCCACGGCCGAAGCCATGCATGCAGCGGCAACCTGGCAGTGACAGTTTGGCAGTGCACGGTGTGGTGACGTCGAGGTCGGTACCGAGTGTGCATGCGGTAGTGCATGCACGCAACGCTTGCATTCAGCGGCGTGACAACACTATGCGTTGCACGGCGCTAGCAGCCTATGGCACATGCATGTAGTGGTGACTCGGGCGGCCCAAGCTGAGGTGGCGCGGTGGCTGGCGCACAGCAGCTAGCAGCGCCAACAAGTGGCGCGATGTGGCCTAGTTGCATGGCACGACAGCTTGTCATTGGCGGCTCTGCTGGACCTGCTGGACGGAGAGGAGGGGAGCTCTGGTCTGGAGAGAGAGAGAGAGAGAGAGAGAGAGAGAGAGAGAGAGAGGAAAAGAAAGAAGAAGAAGCTGTTGGTGGGAGAAAAGAAAGACAACCGGCTGGAAGAAAAGAAAAGAAAAGAGAAAAAGGAAAAGAAGTAAAAAGAAAATAAAAGAGAGAAAAAGAAAAGAAAAGAAAAGAAAAGAAAAGAGAATAGTCGACAAAGGCGCATTTCGGGCCTCTTGAAAGAAACTCTTTCTCCAAAAAGACACCATTTCGGGCAACAAAAACTTTGCCCTCTTCTCGGTTGTAGAAGTAATATCCTTTGGTTTCCCTAGGATATCCTATAAAGAAGCATTCATCTGACTTGGGTGTGAGTTTATGAGACGTCAAATATTTAACATAGACATCACAAACTAGGACTCTTCCTAGTCCACATCTCATATGGTATCTTATCTACTTATTTAGATGGTACCCTATTTAAAGTGAAAGCGGCAGTTTCTAGAGCGTAACCCCAAAAAGACAATGGCAGGTCCGATTGGCTCATCATCGACCGGACCATGTCCAACAAGGTCTGATTATGCCGTTCGGACACCCCATTCCATTGTGGAGTGCCTGGTGGTGTAAGTTGTGGAACAATTCCACATTGCTTCAAATGGTCACCAAATTAATGGCTCAAAAATTCACCTCCACGATCATATCGTAAAATTTTTATTGTCTTGCCAAGTTGATTTTGTATCTCACTCTGGAACTCCTTGAACTTTTCAAGGGATTCTGACTTGTGCCTCATTAAATAGATACTAGTATTTTACCTGCGCCATTGGCTCGTGGAAATAGATAGCTGACTGTGTATCTGAATGTGTTTTCTTTTAACTAACGATGATGCGTGTGTAATAATGATGTGTATTATGTTCTTTTCTTAGTGCAGTATGATATAGTGCTGTAACTGTAAGGATGAGAAATTATGTCGTTAAGAAGAATGAGAAGACAAAACAGCAGAATTTAGCTATATCAGTTCATTCTTTGAGAGAAATATTATATGAGCATTGCAACGCTCATATGAAGAATGCTAAAAAGAACATGCAGATCAATTCTATACATATGTCCAAGTTATTTAAGGAACATTATTAGCAATCAATCAATTCATTTCATGTAACGATGACATTCTTGAGTAATAAAAAGGAGAAATAGCAAAATTTCCTTTTAACCTCCACAATCGCTCCAAAATGATATTTGCCTAAACAAAATATAGAATGCTCATTCAGGGTATAGTCGAATCATATGAGATGATAAAACATATTGCATAATAAGAAGTACCTACATCTGTAGGACCGAAAAGGCGACTAGAGGGGGGGGGGTGAATAGGCGCTTAAAATTTTTTTGCAACCCCTCAACGAACCAGCAACTAAAACAGAACCTCTGCTGATGAAACTCCAGAGTGCGGTACTACCGCCATTGTTGGTGCGGTACTACCGTCCCTCGTGTATTTCACCCAGACAGCAAAGTTTCAAAACCAAAAGATGATCAACTTGTGATTTATCCAACCAAACCCTATCAAATTTGAAACATAACATCTAGAGAGGGTCAGGATCCTATTCCAATCATTCAATCAACAGATCCTTGACAAAGTCTTGACCTTTTTCAGATTTGGTAAAGATCGGTTCAAGAACAGGTCAAAAACCCAAATCTGATCCTAGGCTTGCTCATGGGCTATGAATGATCAAGATGACCTTGGATGATCTCCCACAAGTCACAACAAGCAATTTCAACAGAAAAAGTGAAAAGAAAGCAGTGGATCAACAAAAACATCAAAAGTATGAAGACAGAATACAAGAACAGACAGAAGAACGAAGAGGGCTCATCTCTGATAACTTGCAAGGATTGATTGATGATTGAAGATTCATGGTTTACAGCCACTCCACCTTGGAGGACACAACTCAATACATGAGCATCAGATCAACCATCCTAAACCCTAGCTCTCCAAACCCTAGAAACAAAACTAGGTTTTCTCACGTCTGTCTCTGCATTCCGTTTTTCCCCCTCAGCACACAGCACACAAGTGCTTATATAGTGGAGGCTAAGCATCTAGGAATATTCCATTAGGGCACCCATTAAACCCTAACTCACAATGGGTTAACTCACGCACGCATCTCAAAGCGTCATCTTCACGTCTTCATGACCTAGACCGCTTCTCCAAGCGCAGACCCGCGCCGCGGTTTAGCCAGGAAGTCACAAAGGCGGTATTTGTTAAAATTACCAAAATACCCCTTCTCAATCCTTCTCCATGGATCGAGTCCAATCCTGTCGAAGCAATCGCCTGCTCCGCCACGTGTAGGTTGATCAACGGCTCTCATCATATCGGCAAGTATTTCCCGTCCGAATCTCATCGGAACCTCCAAGGCACTTGCACCGACCCCCGCGCCGCTTGATCCAACCAGCTGCATCGAACTGCCCGTTGAATCCTCCTTGTCCAATCCTGCGCCATGCTTGAGTCACTTGACCTCATCCGGCATCCACGATCATTCTGGATTTCAGCTCTCCAAGCTTAGTCCCGATCCTCCTCGCCGTTGACCGTCCTTGACCTGCAAGCCACCTGCATAGCAATAGACCAAGAAATCGTCTCTAGGAACAAGTTCTTCACAACTTGACCCACGCTAGCTCAAAACATGCAATATGCAACATATATGCACTGATAAACAAGGATATGACCTATCCCAAGTTCAAACTTGCAAGAGAATCAGCTTTTAGTTCACATGCGGTACTACCGCCAAATAAATCTCGGTACTACTGCATCAAGGTTGTACCGCTCTCAGTGCTGCGATCGTACCGCTCTCGGAGAATTCCCAAAATCACCGAAAAACAACCCTTCTGGAATTTCCATACCGCAATCAAAACGGTCATACCGACAAACGGTAATACCGACACATAAAACGCGGTCATACCGCTCTCAAGAAAGTCCAAGACCAAAATACACTTGTTCTGGAAATTAGCTACCGTCAACTAAGAATCGGTTCTACCGTGACGCGATAGTACTGTCTTTGAACCTGCAGTATTACCAAGTCGCGGTAGTACTGCCTATCAATACGCGGTAGTACCGCTCCACGAAAATCTGCAAAAGCCTCAGAACAACGTCCTTTGTCTCGTGGACGCTCCAGATCAACTGGGCCGATCGGACCGCGGGTCTCAGCCGTTGGATCTAGGCCACTGTTCAAAGTCCGAACGTCTCAATCAGTTTGGGTCGTCCGATTTCAATCGGACGCCTCTCAAAGCCCAGGCTGTTCGGACGGTCCGAACTTTCCCTTTCATCTGGGCTGTCCGATCTCGATCAGACGCCACAAGAAAACCAACATGGCCAAGGACTCGCGGTAGTTCCGTTCTAAGCAACGGTCGTACCGTTATGCAGTAGTACCGCGGCTTCCAAGCCAGTACTACCGATTATCCTGACACTTTGCTGAAACTTGATGACAACTCCAAATTTTGTCAAACCTACAGACTAATTGCCAATTATTTCATCACCTAAGATCATGGACATGTCCCCATGACATCCACAACATCTTTTTTTTTTGGGTCTCATGATATCACAAAAATATATGCTCAAAGAAGGCAGATAGTTTATTTTCTCTTTGATTCACATGTAGTAAAAATTGTGACCTTCAGTGCAAAGGTTTTTCCAAATTTTATTGCGCGTGATCCATGCCACCAAGTCCAATGATGCCAAGTGACCTCCCCGGCTGGTTCATGTTATGTCGTATCATTGAAGTATACATGGTAATTTTAGCAAAAAATAGAGGTGTCGCCTTCGACAAAGGGTAGACATCGGTTATTCAAAAGCAGTACCTGTCAAGCATATGAATCAAAAGGACATGCAAGTT
Source organism: Phyllostachys edulis (assembly GCA_036346405.1). Taxonomy (NCBI): domain Eukaryota; kingdom Viridiplantae; phylum Streptophyta; class Magnoliopsida; order Poales; family Poaceae; genus Phyllostachys; species Phyllostachys edulis. The sequence goes on along the minus strand of CM070565.1, from coordinate 29,614,996 downwards.
TGTTATATCAGTTTTTTTTTGTTAACAACAGTTAACAGTTCTGCGAACTATTCATCGCACAAAGATTGATTCTAACGTAATTCTTATCATCATAAGAGAAACAAAGTATCAGTGCACACTGAAAATGACACATAACAAACTAAAACAATGTGGATGAAGCTAGTCTTAAACATAAGTGCATTATGTTCTTTGAGAATAGTCTGTGATGTCGGTAGAATACCTATTTATGGACTACTAATGCAATCATACCTTTCATGGATTAACATAACAAAATTAAACAGTGTGGATGAACCTAGCATTAAACATAGTGCATTATGTTCTTTGAGAATAGTTCATTCTGTCAATAGAATACTCATTCATGGACTACTAATGCAATCATATCTTTCATCGAGTACTGTATGTAAGTTCATGCAATGACTAAGAGTCTAAGATAGGCAAGAAAACTCAATTTACCTGTATTTAACTATGAAAACAAATGGAAATCAGGAACTTGAAGAAGGCATTATAAAAGATAAATTTTAAAAAACATTGGACCATTAAAACAGGTACTACCTTTTTGATATCAAGCAATCCCTTCTGCTTCATGCTTCCCAACAAATCCACACAGTCTTTCAAATTATCAATAGCAAATTGATGTAACAACAAAAAAAAAAGACAGATGCAAAGAGTGAAAAATTTGTAACGATGGTATATGTTAGATAATATATGCTATTAGAACAGTGCACGTGGAGGTACCTTGCTTATCTATGGCAAAGATCTGAAAATGTCAGTAAATATGATATTTTTCGTTCGGTAACCACAACTTCCATCATTATTTTTGACTAAAATTTTCAATAATCTTCGTGAATTTCTGCCTCAGATCCTGTATCTTTTATAGCCTCTAGTATAGCTTCTGTATGCATAAAGAAGTTGACAAAATAAAATTGCAGCTATTGAAGTGACCCAAATAAGACAATAAACCTGGGGAGCAATGAAGCATTTTTTTAGAGGCAAAGAGCAGCATAATTAAGCAGCTTTCGTTTAGGAATCAGGCATCAAAACTGGAATAGGACTTAGCATATGAGAATAAGTGTACAGAATGGAGATAAATCTTCCGAGGGTAAAAATGAAAGTTCTGAGAATTTTTAGAATAGCTTGCACTTTTCTTGGGAAGCATTTGTAATGTGCAATTGTAAAACGCAATACAAAATGCATGATAGTATCAATACATAACAGAGATGAGTATGTAGAAGAAATGCAAAAAAAGGCAATGCTGATACAAATGGACGTGTGGCAGCGGGTGACTGAGAACAGTTGCGTATGTATGCTAAAGATGGGAAAAAAATCGATGAAATAACAGGAACGGCAACTGTGCCAAACATCTATCAGGAATTCATTCTATATGGCTGGTACATGACAGATACAACAGGTACGATGCATAAACCTAGCTAGCGTAAAAAAGCATGAATGTGTGTAATTCATATAACGATAACACGAAAGGATCTTTCCAGGATGTTGATGTAGTTCATAGTATACACAATACAGAAGTAATGATGCAAGCAAATGATATCCTGTACCAATTTAATAGATGCTAAATTCCAACAGATATATGGTAAATGTAATTATAACAGGGATTTCACAAACAATTCAAATTTGGAAGAAACAAATCGAGAATTTTTTAATTGAACCGTCAATAAGCATTAACAATATCCAATACAGCTATGCCCTTCCATCTAACAACATATCATCTAGTTGAATCATGTTTGTAGTCAAAAAATGATTGGAGTCTAGATTAGTAGACGCTCATAGTCTGACTGCTTTGACTCTAACTATTCATCTCTTTTTTTCGTGCTATGAAGATGCTCATAGTCTGACTGCTTTGACTCTAACTATTCATCTCTTTTTTTCGTGCTATGAAGGAGTGTGTTACCTCTAAGTTTGTGGTTGCATTTTGCCCTCCTGGAAGAATACATCTACTGTAATAGAAATCTTCCTAGTCGAGTGTTATGAAAAGGAATCTTCCTAGTAGAAGAATCCGTGACCATCCCTCCTATATTTTTTTCTGGTCTCTTCATGATCCATGATACCGGCTGAGGTAGTAAGGGGGATGTAGCCAAACTGCAGAATGCAAAGTAAACTTCTCAGGAAACAAAGCCAAAAGAGTGAACCACATTAAGCTAAGCGGTATTTCCACATAAGGTGTCAGTACATTTTCATGAACTAACCTGACGTGAGGGAAGCAGGCTTGCAGTTAAGGACTCAATTTCCTTAACACCAACATGAAAGCGTGGACTGATGACACCACACTTGTTTAGTCTGACATTCAGTTCAATAACGATTATACCATATCTGTGATCATCAACAAACTGAAATTTGATTTCGACCACAAGAAACTCTTGGCATTCTGACCTGTTGATACTTGCAAGACCTATGGGTTTGTTGCATTTCTTTCTACTGCTATAACTCTGCAAGAAGCAAATACAAAATAGAACCAGTGAGTAAAACAGATATGCTACAGAGATGGCAAGATAAGCTATAGAAACAACGATGCTTATATGCTGGCGAACAGGCACGTTCAAAAGATCGCGACTCTTATTTTTCATTAACAAATTCAGAACACACAGGTAGAAGTAGAATTAGCATAGCAATCAACCTGGATTTTATTTGTCAACAATTCTTGCTGATGGTACCTAAAGGGGGAAAAATGCTAGACAAATACATCTCAAGACCAAGTGATCGACAGTTATGGGTAAACAATCCCCATATGGCTATTTGACAGAAAATCTAGATTATTATGAAACAAATAAAACAACCATTTGTTGTTGCCCAGCTCATTATAGCCTATGTGTAACTAACTGGTAGAATTGTAGAACGGCAAAACTCAAATCTAAAAAGGAAGAATAATGGGAACATGTGTGATCTGTTGATGGCTAAGCACTAAGAAATATGCATAACAAAATCACTAATTCACTATGATGGAAGACTAATGGTAGGAGAAATAGGAATGCATTCACCTTGATTAATTACTCAACGAAGAGTACAATGAGCCTTTTTTTTTTGCAAAGCATCGGGCATATTTTGAGAAGGGAAATAATTTTTTCAGTTGACCAACAGAACATGCAGGTTTAACAAATCGGTAGAATTGTAGAACTAACAAACTCAAGTGATCTACAAATCTTAGTAGATGGAGTACACATCTTCCCAACACAGTTTTCAGGTGCAACCCTATTCGTGCTAGCTAGAAAAACAGCTAACAATTAAGGTGCAAGTTGCAACCATGTTTGTGCTAATCAGAAAAACAACTGACAACTAATTAGATACACTGAAAGTTCTTGGACCGATCTCATAATTAAAAGGAGAATAAAGCATGTTTGCCACATTGCATATAGTAACAATCAGATTCACTGAAAAACTCTTGGATTTTTTTGAATCTGTCAGTCAGCCACAAGTTCATCCCTAATTTGGGTTCTTTAGCATCTAGGGATTCCACAATGCATGTAGTAACATTAAGATTCAACGAAAAACTTCAAAAATGGATTGAAAGTGCATCTTACAAATTATTCCAAAAGACCTGCGGCCACCAACGGTGATGAGTCCACAGCTGTGGCCAGTGGCATCGCTAGATGACCTCCGTGCCCCCACCACCTACGGTTGAGTCCTGGCGGCGAAGCGAGGAGGGCGGAGGACGATGCGGCGTGTGAGGGAGAGGCAGAGGGAGGAAGAGGGAGGGTGCGGCAGCGGCGGGGGAGGGAGACCGGGGATGGAAGGGAGGTCGGCGCTGGCGGAGAGCGACGGCGAAAGAGGGAGAGCGAGGGTAGGCTCCGAGGCGGCGGCTAGGAGGGAGGCCGAAGGGGCGGGGAGAGGAAGGGCCAGGAGGCGGCGGCGGCGGTGGCGGGGAGGAGGAGGAGATGCCTAAGAGGAGGAGGAGGAAGAGGAGGGTGAGGACCGGAGGTGGAGAGCAGAGCGGAGGCGAGGCGGTCGGAGGCGAATGGGAGAGAGGAGGGCAAAGGTGAGGACCGTAGGAGCTCGTGAGAGAGGAGGCGGAGAGGACTGCGGCGGCGACGACGGCGGCGAGGAGGAGGAGGAGGCGTTGGAGAGGGGAATCTGGGGAGAGCGAACACAAGTGGGGGATCTGGGGAGGAGAGGGCTCAGGAGAGAGGAGGCGGAGAGGACTGCGGCAGCAGCGGCGGCGGCGAGGAGGAGGCGTTGGAGAGGGGGATCTGGGGAGGAGAAGGCTCGGGAGAGAGGACTACGGCGGCAGCGGAGGCGGCGGCGAGCAGGAGGCGTTGGAGAGGGGGAGAGGGTGCGCGTGAGGGCAGGCGAGCGGGGCGGCGTAGAAAAGGAGATAGGGGAAGAAGCGAGAAGCGCGACCGTGGAAGAGAGGAGGCGAAAAGGTAGCGGGGAGGAGGAAGACCTGGCGAGGCGGCGCGAGGTAAGGAGACGGCCGGCCGGGCGTGAGAGAGCATAGGGGCAAGGCGCCGGGGAAGACACTGTAGGTAGATCGAGGAGGCAAGACACCGGGCATGAGAGAGCGTAGGGGGCGAGATGCCGGGGAAGACACTAGAGGTAGATTGAGGAGGCGAGACGCCGGGCGTGAGAGAGCGTAGGGGGCGAGACGAAGGGGAAGAAGGTTCGCGACGCAGGCGCCGGTGGAGCGATGTGGGAGCGCCAGCTCCTTTCCTTCCCACGAAGCACATCGGGCCAAATCGGGCGGCTGTGAGTGAAGGCGAAGGCGATCGGACGGTCGGTGTTTTTTGGGCGACGTGGCGGGGGCGAGAGACCGTGCTTTCTTTCAGCTGTTAAATAGGTTAATATCCATATCTACTATAGTCATCGGTGAAGGTAATGAAGTACTGAAAACCACCTCTAATTGTCGTGCTCATTGGTCCATACACATCAGTATGTATGAGTGCCAACAAGTTGGACGCCCTCTCAGCTTGACCAGTGAAAGGAGTCTTGGTCATCTTTCCGAGTAGGCAAAATTCACATGTTTCAAATTATTCCAAATCAAATGAGTTTAGAATTCCATCATCATGGAGCTTCTTCATACGTTTCTTACTTATATGACCCAAACGACAATGCCAAATAAATGTGGAATTCATATCATCAGGCCGAAGCCTCTTCGCATTAATATTATAGATGGAAGCATCATCAAGATTTAAAATAAACAAGTTAAGATCCTAGTCCACAGGGATGACAACCCGCACCAGAAGGGCGGTAGCCCTATTCATATACCAAGGTCCTTTTCGGCGGTTCCGTCCATGTAAATCGCATTGGATTAATCACATTAACCCTTTTCGATCGCAACTCCATTTCGATCAATTAGATTGATCTTCGTGCGCTCCATGGATTTACGATCACTGTCTGCCCCGATGGCGGAAACCGACCGGTAGAGGCAAGTCGTGATATGACCATGAATACACGATCACGGAATAACGATCATGAACCACCTTACGACCACCGCGCATGGACGATCATACCGACCATCGCCAAAAACAATCTATCATATAGAGTGACCAACAGAAAACAGAAATAGATCACATCTATGACTCCCTCATATCACTATATGCATCTAATACGAATCTAAAACTAGACGGGATGGCTCTGATAGCACTGTTGGGTCATGGATAGGCTATGATAGTACAAAACAAAAATTTCTACTGCGCAACCAAGGAATCTCTGCTAGTAATAGATCATGATATTACCACTAGACATGCCGAGTCGTAGCGGAAGTAGAGTCTATGTAGCGAGTTTATGCAGTTGTAGTCGTACTTGCCACGCGTCTTCTCCTCCTGCTCCAATGATCGTGACGAGTTGTGGATCGTCCTAGTGTTGATGCTTTGCAACAACACCTCCAAGGTATCCACACGTACGGGGCAGGGACACCACACACTGGAGTGCTAGCGCCAGCGGCGTGGTTGAGGAAGGCGTGGCTATTAGGGTTTCGAGAATACTTCAAAAGCTTGATTATCCCACCCCATGCCACCGCACCTCTATATATAGGCATCCATGATGGGTCTCGAACTTAAGGCCCATTAGGAACTCGAGGCCTACAAGAATTCGGATCACCATCCAAATCGAATCCTAGCCCTTTAAGTGTGTGACCCTATAGGTTCATGTGTGATTGGTTGTGACTCAGAAACTCTTTTCCGACCACAAGTCGTTAGCGGTACCTAGCAGCACATAACGATTCCGGAATACATATAGAATATATCGAACGAACCTTAATGTAATATGATCTAAGACCAAGTCCTTATCACTTACGACCAGCTCGTACTTAGTCACGACCTGTAACGCCCTAGCCCAACGTGAGCCTGGAATGCTACTAATCTAATAATGAATAATTTAAAACTAAGACATTTTATTAAATTTCGGCAGAACCTCCTTTGTATAATTAGTTATACCAGAGGTTCCAACAGAAAATAGTAGCAATCATCAACAATCCAACATCCAATTTAGAACGTAAACATAAAAACATTCATAAGATGCTAAGCAACTCTATTACAGAGCATCATAACCATAAGATGTAATCAAAGGTAATTCACTAGGCAATTTACTCAATTATTAAATCATAGACTAAAAGTATATCATCTATCCATTTGATACCAATCCATCACAGTCCCTTCTCTTTATCAACCTACTCAAAAGAAATTCAACATATCTACACTAAGGCATCCGATTAGCAAATAGATGTAACCCAGCATCAATGGTCCTCAACTTAACGAGGATAATTGAATAATCAACTCGAACCTTCTAAATCAACAACTAGAATTAAACGAACTCAATTATCGAAGGATTAAGAGCATGAATGGATCACCCATGAGCATAATTAAAACATCCACCACGAAGGATGGTCACATACTGAATCTAAATTAATTATCAAGAATATGGATTTCAGTTAAATGGACTAGTTTATTCGTTGTGGTTTGTGTATATGTGGAGTGCACCATATCTACACCTTCCCATGCATGTTGCTGCCTCGAGAGGTACCTAGAAAGCATAACACAGCAAGAGTGAGTCCACGACTCAGCAAAGTGCAATAGCAAATCAAACAATAGCATCATAAGACGTCAAAGGGAACAAACAATTCCATCATAAATAACAGCATTGTATACCACAGATCCATCTTTTATGATAGCCTCATAAGCAGTCAGAGGGAACAAACAATCCCATCCTGAAAACAGCATTATATACCACAAATTCATATCTTATGCAAGAATGCAACGACATGTCATGAATGCACATTCTTCACATTTTAGCAATTACTGGTAATGCCGAGTATGTATCCGTCGATACATACCTAAGCCTGTGCCCTCTAGGCACGTGGATCCAAAGCCCACACTCCACCGATTAGGAACCAGCAAATCTAATGCATGACGGGATCCAAAACATTTAAGGCCTGTGCCCTCAAGGCACAGGGATCCAATGCCATGATGCAGAATGTAAAGCATGATATCAACTCATCATGAAAAGTAATGCTCATCAACATTATCATCTTAAAGTTTCATCATTGAACCATGGCATTCATGCCCATCAACATGTAACCATTATCGTGTAAGTAACACCATATAAACATTATCATGTACGCATCATCAAGTAACCATTAGCATGCAGCATCATGTAAACCTTTCCAAGTAGTAAGCATCATCATTAACCATGGCACTTAGGCCCATCAATATTACCAAGTAGTAAGTATCATCAATCAACTATGGCATTCAGCAAGTACGTAACATAACAACCCATTAATAATACTTGCACTTGCCTCAGCCGTGAGATAGAAAACGATTGGCGGAACGCTCTAGCACCGGGGTTCACCACCGCCTATTCTGAACTGAGTGCACGCCACCTAGCAGGCCGCCAACCTACTAATTTGATGGAAAATCAGGCTTCTAGTATGCACAGCGGTGCATGAGGCTTAATAGCTCACAAAACATTTCTGTATGTACGCATACATGCTATATCCTATAAGTCTCAGAAGAAAAACATGCTGAGTACTGCACTGTGAATATTCTCCTGAGAAATCCATTTGAAATGATAGTGAAACAACAACATGCTTTACTTCCATTTTGTCAATACACAAACTCAGATATTTGAAAATAATGTACTAACTGATCATTATTGTGAAACCTGATATACAACAATTTACTTTGGTTACACAACCAGTGGTTTGAGTCACTAAGGTTGAGGTAATAGACAATATTGATAACTGAAGACACAAGTACATGCAAAATCTCTTTAGACTCATTGACCTAGAGCAATATGAAAGCAAAACGGATTGAGCTGCTTGCCTACTAACTATTCAGTACAAGAAATGCATAGAGAGTACAGAGATTTACCAGAGCCAAATTGTGTTGCAAACAAACTATTTTTAGCCTCAGGTACTGATAGCAAAATAAACCAATAAAGGAACCTCCCCTACTCCTACTGACCTAAGCCGCATACTATCTTTCAACATTAATAAAAAAATTATCTTAAGTGCATTTGTTGCAACTTACAAACACACCACCTAGAACTGAGAATCCCTACTTTGTGGAGTAGAAATAAAAGGTAGGCAACATTGCTAAGGTGATGGTCATAACCATCAAGGCAATAGCAGGGAATAAAGATTTTATTATTGTATTCATACAGCTGGCATTGGCAACGGTCACGGTTTCATCACTTAACTTGGTTTCCTACTTAGGCCTTGCAGAAGCATACTAGTAAGCATACTAGTGCTAAAACAGCAAAAACATATTTCAAAATCAAAGGAAATTCTCTGACTAAAACCAAAAGGAATATGTCAAAATCATTTATCAGTTGAGCAATTTAGACAGCAATCAATAGCCTATCAAGATCCTTGACACCTAGAATACTGCAATATGACACTTCCTTCTACCAGGCTGATAAATATTAGGAACTCCAATAAGAAATTTGTAATACCAACGTAATAGAGATCAGCACCTTCCAAATATTGAGCATCTAAGAACTGAGAATTCCAGTTGAGACTCCGTTGTTGGAAACACCAGCAAACAAATCTTTGCCCTTTGGACTGTCAGCATTATCTTGTCATAGACGACGTGGACGAATGCGAGCAGGCTGTCGGTGGCGGGCCCGATCCCTCAGCGGAGCTTGGAGGAGAGCACCTCGATGAGGCACGACACCTAGTCCGGGTGCGCCGTCACAGCGGCCTGCACCTCCTCCGTTGGATGGGAGTGGGACGAGCCTTGAGGGAGGAACGCCGACGGTCGGCTTGGACCGAGCCCGGTGGCGGCGGCGACAGGACCGATGGGAGGTCGCCGACCCAGATCGTCCAGTTCTCGTCGCCCCTGCTCCCACCGGATCCACCCACTGGCGGTGGTGGAGGGCTTCCCAAACTGCAGTGAGGGAGGTGGCGGTGCGGCTACCATGGGCTGCGGTGGTGCGTACTGGATGACCACCCACAGCGGTTGCGGCATGTGGTGGTGGTGCGGGTGAGGGTGCGCGTGCCTGTGGCCGTGCGATGCAGGCGGCCTGAGGGCGTGGGGGTGAGGGTGTGGCGCCGTTGCCGCCAGGGCATTGGTGGCTGGCATCGCCATCTGCATCGCCGCCGCCGACGCTGGAAGGAGAGGAGCTTGCGAGGAGTGGAGGCGGAAAGAGGGGGAGGGAGAGGCGCCCTCCACAGGAAGGGCAGCGGCAAGGGTGGAAAAAAAGGGGAGGGGTGAGTTAGCCCTAGGGTTCAAGGGTGGAGGGGCGGCTAGGGCTTTTAGGGCGACTTTCCCCCCTTTTGGCCCACTTAAGTCCAGCCCAAGTTCCAAAATTCCCCTGGAAAACTAAATTTTTTTAGTTAATTTCCCTCTCCCTAGTTACATTCTCTCTAGTCGATGTTCGGGATATTACACGACCAGTCCATACTCATTTACGACTAGTTCGCAACTCCTTATGACCAGTTAGTGATTATGTTCGACCAGTCTACGACTAGCTCTGACCAGTCTATGCCCTGCTCGTATCTCCATACGACCAGTTATCCACCAGCTTCAAGACGTCCTATTGGACTTCCTCGATAGGTTTCACTAGGACCACTCCAGGACTACTCCTGGACCACTCCAGGACCATTCTCGGACCATTCCATGACCACTCCAGGCAGAGGAGGTCCTAGGCAGAGGTTATCCCTACACGTGGAGAAAGGATATTAGCCGTACTATCTGGTCGAACTTAACAACCTGTTTGTGTGTTATCCCTTTGCCTCACGACATCTGGTTGAACTCCAGGTGAGATTATTTGTCATCCATGGGCTGTTCAATACTTTCTCGATGAAGTGTCGAATAACTTCATGTGGTCGACACTTCGACCACTAGTGGCATGGCCATGCACTTTTTTATCCGACCACAATGAGGGGCCTAGAGACATCTCTCCTGTTATGTTAGGAGGGGCAAATCTCATATCCGACCAGTCACATCCCTCTGCACATTTCATAGCATACCCGAAAGCTACCTTTATAACTATCCAGTTACGAGTAGCGTTTGGCAATCTCTAAGAGTGCTATTACATATGTAGGAAACCATGTTGATCTTAGGTCTAAGGATTACACGTCATCATTGCTTGAGACCAACTGATGATACACGAAATCATAACAATCTCAATAGTGTCTCAAGGTGGGTCTTATCCAACACCATGTTCTCTAACATGTGTCCATATTATTGGTTTGATATCTCCATATCTATGACCTGCGAAACATAGTCATCAACCAATACAGATGCTAGTCTATTCATATGTGTTCTCATATGTTTCCGACTAGGGAACGTTTAAGAATAATCATCGCAGAAATATAGAGTTTCACAATCAAGTCACATACTCGATAATAAATATTATCGATATTATTCTAGGAACATGATAACATATTATCCAATGTTATGAACATAATGAAATATAATCATCTCTATGATTGCCTCTAGGGCATATTTCCAACAATTCTCGCCCGGGTCAATTAAGGACCGAACACCGATATATCCGACCTAAGCGTAAGCATACAACCACATGTGTTGGTATGAGACGATATTAGCTAATTAAGTCATTGAAAACTAGACTTGCACATTGGTAGGCCGTAGTAGTGCTGGTATGATCGGATGGAGGCATGTCCGAAGGGGCTCCGTTCACCAAGGCATTGGGCATAAAGCCTTCCGACACAACAACAAATGCCTCACTTCATGAGGGTGTACTTGGGCGAACTGAGGGTGAACATTCATCGGGCTAGTGCAAGGGTAGGACTAGATGATGTAAAGGCTTCGACACGTGCTCTAGGCTGCTTACCAAAAGTAGTGAGAGGTGGTATCGACGGATGCCAACAAAACTAGAGAATTCATATGCTGTGGGTAAAGTTGTACCCCTCTGCAAAGTGTAAATATATTTAAATAGCCGTGCTTGCGGTGATAAGCATGCTAAGTTTAGTTTTGCTGGGTATAGTCTTGATTTTCACAAAAGTGATTTCGTTGGAAAAACATGGGAAATGTTTTGTTGGTTTACTGTAACACCCCAACCCACGTGAGCCTGGAATGCTACTAAAGATATCATAACATAATAATAAACTAATATTTTCCTCCACAACTTGGCAGAATCTCCTTTGTAACTTTTAACATTTGAGGAGATTAAAAGCATCTAACAAAAATCTAAGTATGATAATACCATAACAGTCTTAAAGATAACAATAATAAGGCTTACCATGGAGTCACCATCTGACTCTTGTTACAATTAATCAAAAACACCTCGAAGGGTAAAAATTGAAAGATTACGTTTAAGGATTCTCCAATTAAACTTAAGTTATTGATTTATTAAGTCTGGTGTTTATTGAAGTGAAGAGTGCATCAGATGATTCTAGCCCTTCCCATGCATGACATCCTCACAAAGGGTACCTAAAAAATAAATAAACAAGCAACAAGCGTGAGTCCAGGACTCAACAAAATACAATTAAGATAGTAGACCAAATCTCATAAACAAACTTTATGTCTAACCTAATCAATCATCCACAATAATATCACAACAATTCAACTATCATTGCCATGCAATGCAAATGCCACAAATGAACATACTTTTGTCTTTGCATATGTCAGTAATACGAAGTATGCATCCGTCGATGCATACCCACGCCTGTGTCTTCTTGCACAGGGACCTCAAGCCCACACTTCACGAGTGTGGGGACCTCATGCCCATGTAAAACATGACGGGGACCTCAAATATATATCAATACTTGGCTACCACGTAGTCCAAGACTCAAGGATAATATAATGATGCACATGAGCCACTACACTTAATAAACATATGCATGTAACAACAACGATAAGGCTATGAATAAGAATTCACATTCACAAAGCATTAATATTCCGTGAATACTAATCAACATATTGTACCCACTATTGTACTTGCCTCAACTGTGTGGAGTAGGATGACAGGAAGAGGGTGCTATCCCCGGATTCACACCACTACCTGAACAATTAATAACCACACTAAGGAGACATTCCAGATCATACAACAATACAAAATAGATAAATAAATCGCATCACTCCTAATCGCCATCCTTTACCCTGTTTCCCCTTGAATGTCGTTCTGTCCCAAAACAGGACAGTCGCCTTACAAAAATCATCTCCCATTCTGTTTATCGAAGAATTACATTCTTGGGTTCTATGGAAACCTCAGGCAATTATCTACAATTATTGTGTAGGTCCAATCCTCTAATTAGTTCATTATATATTTTTAATTTATAGATTACTACTTTTGCTCAAAACCTATTATAACCCTGGACAGCATGATAAAAATAATCATACTTTCTAACGGTTTATCCAAAAATTATGTTATTGAGTTCTCTAAAAACCCTATGAAATCACCTACAATATTCATGTTGGTGAGATCCTCTAATTATATCGTTAACTAATTTTTATCATCCAATTACTACAACCTGCCAGAATCCTGACAGAACCAATGCACAACAGTGTTGTAAAATTCATAACTCAAGATCCGTTCATCCAAACGACGTGATCCTAGATTCTATGAAAAGATAAAGACATTACCCACAAATCTCTAGGAGGTGATGGATCCAAAATTCGCCATTTCAGACCTTAAACCTACAGCGCACTACAAACTGCAAACAATCGATCTACTACTCGATGTCGCCAAATCGTAAAACTAATAAACAAAGCAAGGAGATCTGAGGGTCACCCTTTGAAGAACACAATGGTAACCCTGAGGAACTTGCGTGATCTCCCTTTACTCCTCCTTCTTCCTCTTCCTCTTCCTTTCTCTTCCCTTCTTCCTTGGCCGGTAGCAAGGGGGCGACATGGCTTGGCCAAGGAGGACGGTATGGAGGTGGTGGCAGCAGGGGGGGGGGATGTGCTACAGTAATGGTGGCAGCACTGTAGCAAAGCTAGGGTTCCCCAATACTCCTTTTGTGGATGGCTGGTTTTCCGATGGGTCATGGCCCACTATGGCTATTTTCCCCCGCTTGACTATGGGCTGGCGGCCCATTCCTCTCTCAATTTCTCAATTTTCTTTTTTAATTCTCTCTCGAATTTTTTTATTGCACCCACTAACGACAAATGGGATATTACATTCTACCCCCTAGAAAGAATTCAACCCCGAATTCTACTTTCACCAATCTAGTCGACAGAACACCAGAACTGAAATCAGCAATCTTTAACATGTACCCCATGTGAACCACTCCTGGTACTGCTTGCACATGTGGGACTCTAACTCCCAGGTCACATATTTTCCGGACTGATGCATCCACAACACATTGACGTATACCCACGTCTATACCTCAACACTCTCTCTGACCTCTCCAGTACACGCATCGGACGAAAATCGAAGGTACATTTTTACTCGTTGGTCAATGGCTCTAATGAAACCTCAACTTCAGAGATCTCAAGTACTCCCTTGACACCGGGTCATACAAAACATTATGTACCCTCGATGTTGGGACTATCTAAAAGGTGTGGGAATCTAGGTCAACCTTCTAGAGTACCACAATTGAGTAATTCACAAGGTTGTATAGGTAAAATATGATGGTGTAGTGTAATGAGACTAAGATTAGCAAAGTAATCTAATCATTAAAGCAAATAATGAGATAGCCAGGATCATTGGATTATTGTCAGGTATGACTTGGCCTTAGTGAGTAACCCTCTGAGAGTTAGAATTTTTTTCTTAAGATAATTTGGTCGAGAAAATATTTCCATGTTGATGTTAATGAGTGAGTATGTTTGGATTGTGGGAATTTTAGGGATTTAATCCGAAGATTTCCCTATCCTCAATATGAGAAGTTCGTTGTAGGGGTTCTTGGAGGTTAAATTTGGACTTCGCATTTTTATGTTAGAACGTTGGTCGCCCAATGATTGTGTGTAGAGAAAGTAGAATAAGGGTGGATTCTGAACAGTGGGATGGTCATTGATAGAACCCTTTTGATGTAGTATATGAGTATGTGCTGGGAATTCCCAGTCGTTTATTCTTAAAAGATTGAGGTGATGTGATTGCGTGTGAGATCTATTTTGAGATGCATTAGGAGTCATCTGTCAAAGTAATTCCGTCGGTGGAGGAGTTGGCTAGAGTATATTTTTGTGGAGTCAATAGAGCCTCTCAACAAAGGTGTGGATGATGTATTCAGTTTGAGCATGGCGTTGAGGTTGCCAATTTAAGAGAAATAATTTACTGTGTTATGCGATGAATTGGAATTCCATAATTTGAGAGAAATTTTATTCCTAAGAGAGAAATTGAGAAAAATGTTACCTCGGGTAGTAAAACACTTTCTTGATTCTTGTTTGAGCTATGTGTTTATGATGGATGACTTTCGTAAATTGAATTTGGCTTTATGTGGAGCGTGTCGTCCTTTCCAGTTCCAGAAAATAAAGGAAGTGTATGATTTGGTCATTCAAATGGTTTCTCCTTTGGCTGACGTAGTGTTTATTTGCAAACTACCTAATTGGAAGGTGGAAATGTTTTGTGATGAATCTTCGATTCTAGATTTGACTCTTTTGGTACTGAGTTGGCAACGCATGGTTGCGATGAGAGTCCTTCATTTTTAGTTGGACTATGTCGGTAAAAGAGTTTGTTTAAAGCGAGTTCTGTTACGTGTTCCTAGTTAAAGGAGGTGCTCCTTGTTAATATGAAGAGATCAATTGAGAATTGGGACAAGAGTCATGTGTGTTATGTGCATGTTATGTGTTTTGGTACCAAAGGAGAAGTAGGCCCAAGGTACATGTAATACCCCATTTAAAAATAAAACAAATAAGTAATTAGTACTAAAATTAAATTAAAATAGAAAGGAAAAATTTAGAATTTAGGTGGAGTGTTAGAACCCGGGCCTTAGGCCCAAGTGGGAACATGCTTAAAAAGGGGAAACCAAACCCTAGCCATCCCCTAAGTACTGTATCTCGGCCGCCACTATAGCGCCTCCACACCTCCCTTTGTTCCTCCCTGCTGCCGGCCAAGAGGAAGATCACAGAAAAGCCATTTGGGTGTTGCTGATCAAGGAGAAGAGGAAGAGGGAGAAGAAAAGGGTGTGGGGGTGGGGGGGAAGGGGAATCTCGTGGGGACTTCAACCAGATCCAACGGGGTTATTCTAGGGTAAATTCGTGTTCCCCATTAATTATTGCAATTCTTTTGTATGTGATTTTAATACCCTACTGTTGTAGATCGGTAATTCTACAGTTCTGATGATTCATAAGTTTGAATTAGTTCCAACCAAAATCAGGGTTTAGGGTATCCTAGAGTTATGTGGGTAATTGTGATTACTTTCTAGAAAGTCTTGGATCACAATTTTTTAATGGATAAATATTTAGTTATGATTTTTGTAATCTGAATGCCTATTTAGTCTCTTGACCAAGTTGAGTATTGCAATCTTATAGAAAAAAATATGAAATAAGTTATTGTGTTTCTCTTGGAAAGGTTGATGATGGGATAGTAAGGTATGTTGGCTCTTGCCAGGAGTGCATTATATGATGTTCGAAAGGTTAACAGTATATGGTTGTGAGAGTGATGTTGATTCCTTTAAGAGGAGAATAATTTGATAGCCATTCGTGATATCCTGTAAATGAAAATGTTTCGAGTTTTGCGGTTGTCATAATTTGGACCTCATGATTTATGTGGTAGTTGAAACTGTTCCAAGCAAAATGACGTGTTGAAAGATTTTATTGGTTCTTAAGTGGTTCATGTGGTTTGGTCTTAAGAACTTATCCTGTTCGAGTTGGCAAAGTGTTGTTGTAGTCAAAGAATTGTTCTTTGTGTTAAAGGAAAGGGTGTAGTAGGAGTATTTGAGGATTGGAGTCAAGTTTTGTAACTTGCGGTTTAATTGAAACGTGCCTAAACTTTCTGCTTTTTCCACACAAGAGTTCTCGAGTTTCAATAGCAATGCCTTATTCTTATTGGTTGATATTTGATATTCTCTTATTGAGGGGCGTGTGTCCTCAACTTTGATATCATCTTTTGTTTTCTAAGATCATCGCTATTGGATTATTTCTTTTGGTCTCGTGCTCACTATGAGGAGTAACGTTTTCCTGTGTACCGAAACTTATCCTTGTTCGTCTCTTCCTTTTGAGAAAAGATCAATAGATTTGTGTTACAAAGTATTATAAAGCATAAACTAGCAACTGTTTGGTGGTGGTCAAGTAAATATAGTGGTGATATTTTGGGTACCAAGCTATTGGAAGAGCAGTAGAAGATGAATTGGTTTTGACTTATAACTCTTGGAGAAAATTTGATTCAAATGGAATGATTGTCGTTGAAGTAAAACTGATTAGTGTTACGACTAGTAGAACCTATGGTAAAGTGTAATCCCAGAACCTTAGTTCATATTGAAATGTTGGGATTATTGAAAGTATGGAAATCTTGATCAATGTTATAGAGTATCGCAATTGGGTAGTATTGCGAGGCTGTGTAGGTGATTCATGATGATGTTAATGTGTGAGTATGTTGGAATTGTGGGAATTTTTAGGGATTTAATCCGAGGATTTCCCTATCGGTTATATGAGAAGTTCGTTGTAGGAGTCTTGGAGGTTAAATTTGGGCTTTGCATTTTTATGCTAGATCTTTGGTCGCCCAATGATTCTGTGTAGAGGAAGTAGAACAAGGGTGTATTCCGAACAGTGAGATGATCATTGATATAACCCTTTTGATGTAGTACTTGAGTGTGTGTACTGAGAATTCTGAGTTGTTTATTCTTAAAAGTATGAGGTGATGTGATTGCGTGAGATCTATTTTGAGATACATTGGGTGTCATCTGTAAAATTAATTTTGTCGGTAGAAGGAGTTGTCTAGAGTGTTTCGGTGGGGGTCAATAGAGCCTGTCCACAAAGGTGTGGATGATGTATTTCGGTTCGAGCATAATTTTGAGGATGCCAATTTAAGAGATGAGCTAGTGTGGTATGCGATGAATTGGAATTCCAAAGTTTGAGAGAAATTTTATTCCTAAAATAGAAAATGATGTTTCCTCGAGTAGTGAAACGTTTTCTTGATTCTCGGTTGAGCTATGTGTTTTTGACGGATGTCTTTCGCAAATTGAGCTTGGCTTTATGATAGCATGTGTGGTCCTTATCAATACAGAAAGAATAAAGGAAGTATTTGATTTGGGTATTTGAGTGGTTTCTCTTTTGGCTTATGTGGTATTTATTTGTAAACTGCCTACTTGGAAAGTAGAAGGGATTTCATGATGAATCTTCGCTTTTGAATTTGACCCTTTTTGGTGTAAAGTTGACATTTCGTAGTTGCGATGAGAATCCGTTATTTTCAATTGGGTTCTGGTTATAAAAGAGTTGTTTAAAGCGAGTTCTGTTGTTTATTCCTGGTTAAAGGAGGTGCTCCTTGTTTAGATGAAGAAATCGATTGAGAAATGAGACAAGAGTTCCGCGTGTGTTGTGCATGTTATGTGATTTAGTACTAAAGGGGAAGTTGGCCCAAGGTACATTGGTTTGTTTTCGACAATTGTGGGGATTAGGAAGTTGGCATATCGCTATGACCGTCTTGGGTCCATACGCGGGGTACACAACGTCTACTATGTTTTGGTGCTGAGTGAGTACCTAAGCAGTCTGAAGCTTGGGATTTCGTTAAAGCCATTGGCTAACGAGTAAGACCTTACCTTTTAGTCCTGTGTGTTGAGAGAACCTATAATGGTCGAGATGAGTGTTGAGGTGTAAGCCATTGGTATCCATCAATTGTGATGTGGTTTCATAGGTCTGAGAGGAAAGCAACTTGGAAGCTAGAGGTCTCACATGCACGAGCATTGTCTAGAATTGTTCACGTCGGGGACATGTTATCTGTTTTTTTGTTCCAATTGTGGCGTTCTTGTGAATAGAATGACAAGTAGAATTCGGGGTCGAATTCTGTTTAAAGGGGTAGAATGTAATACCCCATTTAAAAATAAAACAAATAAGTGATTAGTACTGAAATTAAATAGAAATAGAAAGGAAAAATTCAGAATTTAGGTGGAGTATTAGAACCCGGGCCTTTGGCACATAGCACTTTGGCCCAAGTGGGAACAGTCTTAAAAGGGGGAAACCAAACCCTAGCAGTCCCCCAAGTACTGTAGCTTAGCCGCCACTGTAGCGCCTCCACACCTCCCTTTGTTCGTCCCTGCTGCCAGCCAAGAGGAAGATCGGGGAAAGGCCATTTGGGTGCTGCTGATCAAGGAGAAGAGGAAGAGGGAGAAGAAAAGGGGTGAAAAGGGGAATCTCGTGGGGACTTTAGCGAGATCCAGCAGGGTTGTTCTAAGGTAAATTCGTGTTCCCCATTAATTATTGCAATTCTTTTGTATGTGATTTGTTGCTGAAAATCAGATTAGTACCCTGCTGTTGTAGATCAGTAATTCTGCAGTTCTGATGATCTATAAGTTTGAATTAGTTCCAAGCGAAATCAGGGTTTAAGGTCTCCTAGAGTTATGTGGGTAATTGCGATAGCTTTCTGGAAAGTCTTGGATCGCAATTTTTGGATAGATAAATATTTAGTTATGATTTTTGCAATCCGAATGCCTGTTCAGGCTCTAGGATTCGGGCAGCGAACATAGTTTTGCAAATTAGAGTCTGGAAATGGACGAATCTGGACTGTTGATTTCCATGAATTAGGTAGATAACTTTATAATGATTCTAGGGAGTCCAAGTTCATATTTTTTGGACAAGTAGAATGAAGTTATGGAATTTTGAATTGTTCGTTGATGTTCAATCCTTCTGTTGGGGACAGTCGGGAAAGTTTGTTATGTTAGCAACTTTTGTTGCACAATAGGAAAATTAGAATAAATTTATTATGGACGTTAGTTCTCTGTAGATTCCAGAGTAACTTAGATCAGTGTGTTAGTTGTCTGAGGTCGCTAAGGGGTTTCTCACAAAAAATGTGATCACACGATTTGGTGTACCCAGTCGTATAATTACAGACAATGGTGCCCAGTTCTCAAGCAGTAAATTTGAGGAATTCTACGAAGAACTTGGTATCAAGCTACACTTTGCTTCTGTCGCTCACCCGCAGAGCAATGGAGCAGTTGAGCAAGCCAATGGTATCATAATGCAGGGGATTAAACGCCGAGTGTTCAATCAGTTAATAAAACGGTTAGGAGCTTGGGTTCAAGAACTTCCTTTAGTATTATTGGCAGTTCGAACCACGACCAGTTGTACGACCAGTGAAACACCATTCTTCTTGGTTTATGGTGCTGAAGCCATGCTTCCTCCAGAACTAAAACTTGGCTCTGCTCGGACTGATTGTTTCAATGAAAACGATCAGAATGAACGACGACTTGATGACATCAATTTCCTTGAAGATCGACGAAACCAAGCCTTGATACAATCAGCAGTATACCAACAAGCCATGCGAAGGTATCACAGCTATAAGGTGCAACCTCGCAGCCTCGCTGTAGGTGATGTGGTTCTCAGAAAAATTTAGAACCAATCAAATCACAACAAGCTTTCTTCCAAGTGGGAAGGTCCTTATACTGTGGTCGAAGTCACCTGACCAGGTTCAGTATGACTAGCTATGTCTGATGGGCGTGTTTTGTCTAATTCTTGGAATATTGATCAACTATGTATGTTCTTTGTTTAATTATTATTTCCATTCTTTCAATTTTAATAAATATTAGTCCTTCCTTTATTTGTTTAGACGAGTGATATTGTTTATATATCTGTACCTCTATTTTGATCGTCCACTATTGTTGTTTAAATTGGTCGGAAAAGATCTTTTTCTCTCCGATATCCTTTATAAGGATCTCTGTTACTCTTTGGCAACGACTTCTCAATCACATGCTGTATGGGTCCTAGTCGTGATCATTCCATGAATGATTCTCACGCACGACCACACACTTTTCTCAAAGAAATATACGAGTAACTAGAGAATAACACAAACAACTTTATATAGTGACTCATATGCTTAGGATTGTGAAGACTATCTATCTTCATTTCAACAATCTGTTCTATTCTTGTTTGGCTACTGGTCGGGACACGGAAAGCCTCCTAGTCGAAGTCTCTCCTTCTCTGCACGTGGTCCTGCCCATTGGAAGGAGCTTCCCAGCGAAGGTTCTTTTCTTATGATCCTCATTGCTAGTCGGACTTGAGCATGAGCACATTTTGCGAAGTGTCTTTTCATGTCTTCAGTTCGTAACAAGTTCTTCCGACCAGTTTTTGGGTACTACATATAAATAAGACCACTTATCGTTTATTGCATACATTCTTGCATATTTTCTTTCTCATCAAAACAAGTCTTTTGCTTCTGACCATATACTGTTTTGTTTGGCATTACGATTATGACAAACAGATCTATAACTTGTCGAAATCAGACACTTGTTTCGACCAATTTGGTTTCCTAGTATTACTACGATCAGTTTAATCACATAATCACTATTTGCTTTCAAAACAATGGTTGAGTCTTTAGTTCTCCTTCTTGGCTTACTACTTATTTAGTAAAGTCCTTCTACTATAAAGCAGTCGGGGGCTAGAGAATATATGAGAACTTCATAAGTCAACAGGTTAAACAAAAGAGAGACTTGTTGATGATAGAAAGATAAGTTTTATATATTTCATAATTTTTATATTACAATTGCCTACTTCTAGAGATCTCACGACTAGTTGCTACTTGATGGAGATCCGACCTCCATTTCCTCTGCAACCTTGTCTCCGAGAGGCTTTACTTCCTCAAGAAACCTGGTCGCCTCATCAGGCAAGCAGTTGAAATCTTCTTCAACAGCTTGGAGATTGGTAGAGGGGTCGGAAGCCTTCAGTTTTACCAAAGCAAAACTAACTCCGCTGGCCACAGCTTCTTTCATTGTCCGGGCATAGTTTTCTCTAGTAGTCTTGAGCAGGCCATTGAGATCTTCCAGAAGTTGGCCTAAATAGTTCATTTTCTCTGTTGGATCTCTTAAGGTAGGCAGAGTCGATCCTGATTCCATATCAAAGATCATTTTGTTAAGTACGTGGACTTTTCCGAAAAGGTTCTGCACAAGAGATAATACATTAGTCAAGTTTACGACTAGTTACCTTTAATCTCCTTTTCAAAAGTCTCAGTGACTTCTTTGAGCCTGGTCGTCGTATATGCGATCGACCAATCTTTAGTTTGGCCTTCTTCTTCAAGCTTGGTTATTCTGGATTCTTTAGCCACGATTTTTTCTTCAAGATTTGTTATTTTGGCTTCTTTAGCCACAACTTCTTCTTTTATTTTCTCCAAATCTATCAAATATGATAAGGGAGAATAATTAACAGAAGAAGAACAAAGAAGAGAAGAAGAAGACAAGTTAAGAACAAAGTCCATACTTTTTAGTTCGAAATGTTTCTACTCCAGGTTCTTTATTTGTTGGGTCAGTCCTCCAACCACAGCATAATTCTCGACCATGTGCTACACAAATAAGCATTCTTCTTTGAGTTTCTTATAAACTTTTAGAGAAACTATAAAAATGGTTGTAGATACTTACCCGAATCGCCACATCATTATATTCGGCGAAAATCACATCAGGACCCGTCTTGGCCTGATGGTCTGATATCTTTCCCCAAACCTCGTCAAGCTCCTCATCCTCGATAAATCAAGGGAAAAAAGGGAACTTGTAAGTTTGAGAAGAATTACCCATAGGGGTCGGAGCTGGCTGAGGATCTTCAGGGATGTTTACCACCGCAGACGGAGTTAGAATCACCACAGGATCCTCAGCAGGCTCTGGCATGGACACCTGCTTGGGGGCTACCTCGACCACCTTGTCTTCAGGAGCTTTTTCCTGAAGAACATTTTGATCGTGGGATTCCAGAATATCCTTATTGAAGATGACCGAAATACCAAAAGATCTATACAAAAAGAAGAAAGGAAGCTCAAGAAATCAATATGCCAAAGGTTTTTAAGGTATGCGCTCATATGACTCTTTCATTTGTACATACCTGGTAGATTTTTTTGGTTTTGACCTTGAAGTGCGCTGGATTAAAATCCATAGCGCTAGCATTCCTCTTCTTCTCAACCGACTTCACCGGTTGTGGACCAGTGGGGCTGGTTAGACCTGCTATGTTCTCCAACTGAAGGTCAGAAGAAATATTCTCGACCAGCTGGTCGAGAATGAGATCTTTGACCATTAGGTCGGAGGGTGTAGATTCATCAGCCTCCAAAATAGTTGCTTCAACAGCAACTGGCAAGTCCTGAGCAACTGCATTGGAGTCTACGACAAGTGCCTAGATTATCAAATAAAGTTAGTTAGGTGATGTGATGGAAATTCTTCATCTAGAATAGACGTTTTTGTTCGGTTACCTACCTCTATATGACCATCATCTTGAGTGGTCGTAGGAGTAGTCGGATCGTCAATTGGCTCACAAATGAAATGTGTATGGATGTGATTATCAATGTTGTGGATGTGTGTACTAGCCATTGATCATGGAACTAGTTCGGTACACACACGAGGGCTTCGGGTATTCAAAGCCCGGGGTCCGACAAGGATATTCTAGAGTACACACCAGTAAATCATACTTAGCCAAGAAGTATATGATATCATCGCAAATGTCAACAACCAGATGGTGTCATCGCATGTGTTAGCATACTTAGCTAAGAAGTATATGATGTCGTCGCACGTGTCAGCAACCAGCATATAATTGAGGTCAGTGCATATGTCATCATCAAAGTTAAGGTCATCACTTATGTTATTGTGTTTCTTGTACAACAAGTAATGTGTAGTAAAGTTGAATTTTGCAAGTTTTGTTTAGTTGTAACCTTGTTGTAAAGAGGAACTTGACAACCAATAATGAGTTCTAAAGTGTGTTTGTACAACTCATGGTGAGTTGTCAATGAGCTTTTGTAGCCTATAATTGGGCAAGTGCTATATTGTATGAAAAGAGACTTGAATTTTTGGAATGAAATTACACCGTGTGTGTTTGCAGTCCTCCAATGGAGTGATTGTACTGAAAGGTTTTATCACCATGGTTATGGGTAGCATGGTGTGGTGCCAACTCTTCTACCTGTGTTGAGTTCTTGTAGGTTTTATCACCATGGCTCTAGGTAGTGTGGTGTGGTGCCAACTCTTCTGCTTGCGTTGAGTTCATGGTTGTCGATTTCTCGGGTAGCATGTCATGTGCTTTGACATGTTGGTGTGCTGCTGTTCGAATGGTCAGGCATGAGCCCATTTTTTAGGATCATAACGTGTGGTTGGGTGAATCAAGAGCCGAAGGTTGCCATAATAGAGATGTTGGTTGGCGGTGTCATTCATCAGGTTGCACGGATCCACATGCTATCTCGCACAACCAACAGTTCGTGAAGATTGGGCGAAAAGCAGAAGAGCACAGTTACCCCCATAGCTGTCCCCGTATTAGTTGGTATCAGAGCAGCCGGGTTGACACGGTAGGTCGTGTATGTATCCAACAAACTTCTTTCGTAGATTGGGATGTCGATTCCTTTATTGGTGTTGGGCTAGGCCATAATTAGAAAGGGTTGGGTGACACTTGATTCATCTCATCCGGTTCGTTCAATTGGATGGTATGATTCTCATTACATGGAGTTGTATCCTAGTTTGCAATCGAGTTAGTGTACTTATCTGTTAGTGTCATCGAGTCTATTATTTTTTTCCTTTTCTTTTCATCGAGTTCGCTGCCATCATCATCTACGTCACCGACCCGCTGCTTTAACAACTTTCACAAGTTGAGGACGACAACTCGTTTTGAAGAGGGGGGGGGGATGATGAGGATATTATAGAGTATACACTAGTAAATCATACTTAGCCAAGAAGTATATGATATCATTGCACGTGTTAGCAACCAGATGGTGTCATCGCACATGTCAGCACACTTAGCTAAGAAGTATATGATGTCGCCGCACGTTTGAGCAACCAGATGATGTCATCACATATGTTAGTGTATAATTGAGGTCAGCGCCATATGTCATCATCAAAGTTAAGGTCATCGCTTATGTTATTGTGTTTCTTGTACAACATGTAATGTGTAGTATAGTTGAATTTTGCAAGTTTTGTTTAGTTGTAACCTTGTTGTAAAGGGGAACTTGACAGCCAATAATGAGTTGTAAAGTGTGTTTGTACAACTCACGGTGAGTTGTTAAGGAGCTTTTCTAGCCTATAATTGGGCAAGTGCTATATTGTATGAAAAGAGACTTGAATTTTTGGAATGAGATTACACCATGCATGTTGCAGTCCTCAAGTGGAGTGATTGTATTGAAATGCTTTATCACCATGGTTATGGGTAGCATAGTGTGGTGCCACTGCCAACTCTTCTACCTATGTTGAGTTCTTGTAGGCTTTATCACCATGGCTGTGGGTAGCGTGGTGTGGTGCCAACTCTTCTACCCGTGTTGAGTTCATGGTTGTCGATTGCTTGGGTAGCATGTCATGTGCTTTGACATGTTGGTGTGCTATTGTTCGAATCATCAAGCATGAGCCCAGTTTTCAGGATCATAGCCTATGGTTGGGTGAATTGAGTGCCGCAGGTTGTTGTAATAGGGACGGTGGTTAGCGGTGTCAGTCATTAGGTTGCACAGATCCACAAGTTATCCCGCATAACCTACAGTTCGTGAAGATTGGGCAAAAAGCACAAGGGCACGGTTACCCCCATAGCCATGCCTGTATCACGACATGGGATTTGGAGGTTTCTACAAATAGTTATGGCTATTGGAGCAAACTGCATGCAATGTTGAAATTCCAATCCGAATTGAATGCTGATTTTGAATCCGAATTCAAAGAGGATTTCAAATCCAAATTGAAAGAAACCTGTAATATGAATTAGAGTAGGTTTTTAGCAATTATATTAGCTTTTTATTTCTAAAATTATATTAGGAAGGCCACTTAGCCGAAATACCATGTGGGCTGCCTTTTTTTACGGAATCCTAATGGGAGTTGGACGAAAATCCGAATCGCACTTAGAATATGGCCTCTTGGCTAAATTAGAGAGGGAGGAGAGCTCCTTGGCTGGCCATGAGGAGGAGAGGAGACCTTATATATTGTTAGACCAGGAGGCTTTTGGTCATGTTAGTTGATGATGAACACATTGACAATAGAAAGTCTTAGTTTTGGTGTTTAATGATGAATACATTATTTTTGGGACATGCTTGTGATCTTAGGTGTTGACTTGCTTTGTAACAGCTCTTGAGTCCTTTTGAATTATGTGGAAATCAGCTTTTGTCAGGTTTTGTGGTAGTACCGGCATTGTGGCCGCGATACTACCGTCGGGCGGTACAACTGCAAGTGAAGCGCGGTATTACCGCAAGTCACTGAGTCCGAACGCATGTTTTGCTCGAACCGTTAAATCTTGATCTAATGGTCCATATTGAGAGAAACATTCGGACCGTCCGAACTTTTAAAAGATTGTGAGTCGTTTGATTGGAATCAGACGGTTGAAATCAAGGGGAACGTTCGGACTTTGAACAGTGCTCCAGATCCGACGGTTTTGATGCACGATCTGAACGGCCGAGTGAATCTGGATTGTTCATGTGGCAAAGGGCTTTGTTCTGAGGCTTTTAAGCAATTTCGTGAGGCGGTAGTACTGCAAGTTTTATAGCGGTAATACCACTCATCGGTAATACCGTATTTTAGTTGGTGGTTGAAAATTTCCAGAGAAGGTGTTTTTGAGAGTTTTGAACTCAAGTGAAAAACGGTAGTACCTTAGTCATGGGGCGGTACGACCGCAATTTAGTATTTCCATTTTTTACATGGCGGTTTAAAAATTCCAGAAGACATGTTTTTCGGATACTTGGATTTCATTGGAAAGCGGTAGTGCTGCAGCTTTGGAGTGGTACAACCACAGATCGGTAGTACCGTACTTTTAACTACGGTAGTACAGCAAAATGGTATGACCGCAAGGTTGCAGTATGGATTTTCCAGAGAGCTTGTTTCTGGGGAATTTTGGATGACTTTGAGGATCAGTAGTACCGGTGTGTTTTGAGCGGTACGACCTCTAGGCGGTAGTACCGGACCAAACATGGAGGTACGACCGATTGTGTTCTGTTTGTTCGCTACTTTGGGGATCTGGCTAAGATTTAGATCAAGTTCTGAGTATCAGTTTATTGCATCATGCATGACAGTGTTTATGCGTGTGTGTGAGCTAATGGTTGGTCAAATTGAAGAACTTGTGCCAAGGATACGTGTTCTTTGATCTTTGCATGTGCAGGTTGAGCGTAGAGACAATCGTGGTCGGTGACGAAGAGGACCTGGACTAGGATGGGGAGATCTGAGGTCTAGGAGGTCGTGGATGTCATGAGACGGTTGGGATTGCGCTGGTGCACATGGAGATCGAAGGTGATTACTAATTCGTGGAGGAGGTCCAGGAGGTGGAGTCCTGGAGGCCTAATACACGAGATGAACTTATGGAAGGTTCTGTTTTGGATAGTCTTAGAGATTTGAAAAAACCCGTGTTGGTAAGGGTTTCGGGTCCCTTGATTTTCGGAAAGATAGATTGTGTTGTTCGTGTCGTTGAAGACATGGATACATCTCTGCCTATAAAAAGGGCAAAGGGGAGGGTTTTTTTTTTGAGGGGTCTGGAACCGTAGCTTTGACGCTGGTTTGGTTGCGAGGCTTTAGGGAGAGCTGAGAGGTCCTTCGATTGAGGGCT
This sequence comes from Phyllostachys edulis, assembly GCA_036346405.1. Taxonomy (NCBI): domain Eukaryota; kingdom Viridiplantae; phylum Streptophyta; class Magnoliopsida; order Poales; family Poaceae; genus Phyllostachys; species Phyllostachys edulis. The sequence goes on along the minus strand of CM070565.1, from coordinate 29,588,042 downwards.
TGTGAGGGGTGCTTGCGGAGCACTTTGTAGACACAAATCAAGATAGAGAAATAAAGTTCTGATTTGTTCTACTTTGTCTCTGGATTGCTGTGTTTGAGTTGTGCGCTGAAGAGCTTCTTGAAGAGGCCATTGGAAAGGTTCTGTAGAGGTTCTCCGAGAGAATTCCGAGGAGGTCATAGGTGTTTTAGCGCGTAGGTTTAAGATCAGATTTGGAGGTCAATTTGCTGCAATCATTCAACCCCCACCCCTTCTGATTGCCATTACGATCCTACATATATTTAGGGGTAGACCCCATTGTAAATATCATACCATGATTTTTTTTTTGAGAATTATACTCTTGTTTCCTAGGTTATACAAGTGCACCTTTGAGGGAATTAGGACTTTCTCGCCGCCGTTGTTCTTGTGAATCCTTGGGTTTTGCAGGAGTATCGTCATGCCTACCTTCATGTGGTTGGGTAAACATTGATCAAAATGTGTGGTTGGGCAAATTCTTTTGTTGCAGGTTGCTATTTTGACAGTGGGTGGCACCATCAATTCGTCAGGTTGCACGAATCCAAAGTTATCATCGATCCTGCGCTGTGAAGATTGGGCACCCTGTATCATCGAGCTCCGTGCCACGTATCCATCTCTCTCTCTCTTCCCTAGCTCTGGCCCGAGCTCCGCACCATGCCGCCGCTGGATCCGACCGTCCCGAGCCGCGTCTCTACTGCCCATCGACAGATCCGGAGCTAGAGGTGAAACACTGTGCCGCCGCCCGCACAAAATTTGGAACCGCGGTTGAAGGAGGAGGTGGAGCGGTGGTGCTATAAGTGAAGGAGGAGGGGGTGACCGCTTGCCTTCGTCGGCTGCACTCCTCGACCGTACGCAGGAGAGGGAGATCGAGGAGGGAGTTACACGAGAGGGAAAGAGAGAAATGAGAGAGGGGTGCGAAGGAGACGCAACCTTATGATTCGGCGGTGGGGGGGTGGGTGGGATTGGACAACCAGGGCTTTTAATATCGGTCAAAAACCGGTTCTACTGAGGGGTCTAGTAGAATTTCAAACCGGTGCCAAAATTTCCGATTTGGTTGAATTTTGTCAAAAAAAACTCAAATCTGCTTGAATTTTGTTCGATTTTTTTTTAAAAAAATAAAATCTAAAAAAACAATTTTTTTAAAAATTTTCAACCGAAATTTGCTGATTATCGGCCATCTCGGCCTTACCAGCCACCCCCGGTAAAAAAAATCAACCGATAAAAAAAAACCCTGCGGACGACTAGGACTTATACCGTTGCAATGCTATAGTGTTTCATAGTATTTTTATTAATATATCTGTAGTTTTTTTTTCCAGAAATATAGGGCTTGTTTGGTTCAATGCCAAAATGAGCCAAACCAAAATTTTGGTATTGCACTGAAAATTAGGCTAGCGTTTGGTTCCGTTCCAATATTTGGCGTCGCCCCGAAAATTTTAGCCGCACCTAATTTTTTCTTCACGTTTTGCTGGCTTCGCCCAGGCGACCAAAACGTGCACCTAAATTTTGGTTCGGCATGCAGTGTCCCTCCGACACATGGCAGATGCTGATTGGAGGTGGCTAGTGCATTAATTACTTGATTAGTTTGATTAACAAGTTTCAAATGATCATATTTCCTGAACCGAGTATCCGATTTGTAATCCATTTGAACTATTGTGTTCCTTGTCATTTTATCAATAAAGGAAGACCCATGTTAACATATATTTGGTGCAAAAAAAGATGTCATGCGGGACCCACGTGACACTCACAATTTTAGTAAATTTTGACATGACTGCAATCCATACACATCAATTTCGGCATTGCCCATGAATTGGCTACGATCCATACACTATTTTTAAGGCCCAGTTTTTGGCATTGCCTAGGTTTTGGCATTGCTAGAATTTTGGTTTGGCAGGCTGGGTCTGAAACCATACAGGCCCATACTCCCTTTATTTATTTCCTTAGTGTAATACATAATCTATACCAATCTAGACTAAAGGATATATATACTTTTTAGTGTAGTCTTAGGGATAGACCTCGATGACACATTGGACTCCCAGAGCCTTGTCGATCTTGTAGTCGCTGAACCAGGGAGTTTTTTTAAAAATAATATTTTTTAAAGATAATTACAAAAATATATAGTCACCCCAAAAAATTACAAAAATGAGTCCTGCCGCCAGCTCAATCGGCGATAGAACTTATCGCTTGATTGATCGGGCGATAGGGACCTCATCCCGCTTATCGCCGGTCCAGCACCTATCGCCAGCTCAAGCTGGCGGCAGTTCTTGTCGCCGATTGAAATGGCGACAGAGACTTAGCGCCAGTTCAATTGGCGACAGCTTCCTGTCGCTAGTCTAACTAGCGACAGATTGCTCAAACCCTAAATTGGTTTTCGTACTTGTGATTTTTATAACTTTTGAACGGTACAAAATCTATTAGTCTCTCGATAACATTTTGTGATCACCGTATGTTGTTCTAGTGCGGTGAATTTCTGTAGAATTTTGCGAGGACGATTGAGGTATCAATGGTTCGTAAGTAGGAAGGTAAGTGATATTACGCAAAGCTGCCCCGTCTGGTCATGTCACTGCGCAAAGCTGTCCTGTCTGGTCTTGTCACTGCGCAAGGCTGTCTCCTTTGGCCTTGTCACTGCGCAAAGTTGCCCGTGTGGTCTTGTCAATACGCAAAGCTGTCCCGTGTGATCTTGTCACTACGCAAAGCTACCCCGTCTGGGCTTGTCACTGCGCAAGGCTGCCTCCTTTGGTCTTGTCACTGTGCAAAGCTGTCTCTTTTGGTCTTGTCACTGCGCAAAGTTGTCCTGTTTGGTCATATCTCTGCGCAAATTAGCCAGCCCCGTCTGGTCTTGTCATCCGCAAGCTAACACATTACCCGCTTTGTTAGCCTCCCCCCGTGGGCTACAAAATGTGCGCCCCATGCTCCAAAAATAGGACCACTCGACCCTTGAAACTGTAGAAAGAAGTACCTTCTCCGTCCTACAATAACATACCATGGCAGACGCCGAGGGACCAGTCCAACCGAGGTCGCCAAAGCAAGACCTTCCTCTCGAAAGGAGGGAGGACTTCAGCCCTAACTACCAGTTGATGCCGAACAAGCGTGCTCAACTAGTATGGCCAAAATGTGAACACAGGGAGGACGCTGTCGTGCAGGTCACAGATGGCCCTTTCGATGGTGGACGACGTTTCTTCCGATGCCCACACTCTTGGCTACAATTAGCAAATAGTTTGCTTCATATTACTGCTAATACGGCCTCCATGTTAATCGTCCCTTGCTGCAGATGGCGAAATGCGACTTTGTTCGCTGGATCGATCCTCCCCATGAATGACATGTTGTGATGTGCGTGGATACATTGTGGAACCAAATCTTTGAGTTGGAGGCGCGGATTGACAATCTCAACGAGCAAAATGATGACATCCGCCAACAGATGCAGTGTGAGAGGGGCAACGAGGATGTCGTGAACATAGGAAGTTCCTATGATCCCACATGTTGCCGCGTGAACCCTAGTTGCATATGTGCGTGCCACTACAACGACGGCTAGCCACGTCTGAGGCGCCCCCCGCCCTAGAACACTCTATGTGGGTAGTGCAAGGCACCTTCTACCATTAGGCACCGGCGGAGAAGCTTGTACCTCGGTAGTCTCCCCTACTGTACGCAATTATGTTCAATCTCATAAAACATGTAACTAAATGGTGGACACGTCATTGCGGTTGTCTTTTATCGAGTTAACTGTTACATCGATGTGTCACGTGCATTAAGCTATAGGCGTCTATATGCATTGAACAAACATGCATTGTATGAAGGAGTACACCCGGCATCCTCTAAAACCCTAAACCCTTAACCTAAACCCTTAAACCCCTAAGTCGTAGAAAGAGGGTGGTGTGGGGTGTCTTGATGCAGAATCATACACGTGGTTGCGGTTTTCAAGCAAGCAAAAAAGAGATATCGAAACACGAGACTAGCATAATAATAGTTGTAAATTTGGAGGAACAAATATCTAATGGAGGCCCCTCTTGGGGTGCACCCCGCGTTTCATCCCTGGCCTCGCCTGACGACGACGGTCCAAGTATGTCAAAGGATTAGGCTGCCCGACTATCTGACCGAGACGAGTAGCCTGAGGTGGTGTCGCGAGGGGGGAGGGTCCTGTGTGTGTTGGGTCGATGCCGGCGCACCGTGTAGCTTAGAAGCCTCCATGGAGAATAAGGTGTCACATGGGTCCGTGAAGAAGTCCTTGAGGGGTGCCAATAACTGTGCCTCATCGTGCAGCAATGAACCATCCTCCCAAGGCGTTCCTGTGAAGTATTACGTTACAAACGTAATCATGACAAAAGCACGAAAAACAAAGTTACACAAGCAAGCAAGGTGGTCATACCTACTGGCCCAAAGGCCTGCCCCGACGACTCCGTGTACCCCTGGTCCACGTACAGGTGGTGCTTAGGACCTGAAAGAGAAGATTGCTGTTAGTAACTATTGGGGTTTGAAATAAAGAAGCATTACGTTATGCAAGCAAGCAAGCAGGTTGGTCATACCTGGTGGCACGAAGGCTTGCCCCGATGACTCCGTGTACTCCTGCCCTGTGGTGCTCCCACCATGGTGCCACGATGACACGCCCGACATGCCCGGGGCAGGAGCCCGTGGCCATGAACCACCTCGACTGACCCCTCATCCTCGCACTGGTCGGTCCACCGAGTCCCTCGGCGTGTGACAAGTCGCGATCTGGATACCTCGTCTCGCCGTGTCCATGATCCGCTGCACGAGCCCTCTCGTGTCCCCCTGCGTCCTGTGGTGCGCGGTGGTTGCTAACTCGAGAATCTCCCGGTGTATATCCGTCTGCACAAGTAATGAACAAGTTGGAAACATAAATTTGGCAAATTAAATATGAATTAAGGACCATTTAATACGTACGCCGCCAGGGGGTAGCCTGCGCATGGCAACCCAGTCAGGAAGGTCACGTCCTGGAGCGTCGGCACCATCTCCCAGCACGGAAGGTGGAACGTGTGCATCTCTGGCCTCCAGCGGTCAACCAGCGCTTTCAGCAGCGCCCAATCATATGGAAAACGCTTAGACATACGACCAGAACCACGGTCCTGCTCGTCCTCCCACGTCGCCTCCACCATCCTCGCTAGTGGAAGGAGGCCTGCCGCTCTCAACCCGCATCGAAACAATTAAGAACAAACGTGACTGCACGCAAAGTAGTCATACCGTGATTGAGTGTATTAAGGTCATAATTATACGTACCTCGGAATCCAGGCTACGTGTAGCCTCCATGCCCTGATAGGCGTGTGCAACAGAAACGCGCCAAGCTCAATCGGCGCCTCGCCCTCCTGGGGGAGCACGGTACTGAGATGGCTACGGTGATGTGCGTCAATCAACGGGTCAAGCAACTCATACTGTCCTCTGTCCACCATAACTACAAATTAAGTGCATACATTGTAAAGAGTATGAAACATGTCATTATTCTACTTAATTATATGTCGCTATTCTACTTAATTCTACTGGCTAGGAATAAACCATCATGCTAAGGTAAAGTTTTCTCATGGCAATTGATCAAGTAATTGAGTGTATACTGTGTTCCAAGTGCTATCCCTTCCCAAGTGAAGCGTCGTTAACGATCACCTAAAAACAACAGTAGAGTAAGGGTGAGTCTACAACTCAGCAAGTACAGTAATAAACAATGAATATTGCTTAAACAGTAGTACACAATATCATCATTAACATCAATTGTTCACTTTTCTTTATTATCATGCTCAATCATTCCATTTTCTTTCTTTATTCACATACACAATCATCAACTACCTTTCATTCCATGCTTCTCAATACTACATGTCCATATGCACTTCTTTTGTGTATACCAGTATAGCATGAGTGTTCACCCGTTGATGATACACTCTCAAGCCCATCCTCCTCAAGGATCGAAGACCTCCTCCACTCCCATGGAGTTGTGATCAACATGATCACATTCTCATATACAATGATGTTTATGAATGCACAAATATTCAGTCTCATCCACATTATCATTGTCCAACAATATCATATCCAACCATAAGGAATAAATAATGACCATTAACATTCCTTGCAATTAAATAAGTAAAAGCACATCAATATAATGGTAAAGCATACAATGATCAACTAATGACCACTGTCTACCATGCACTTGCCTCATTATCCTTGTGACGCCGGATAGCGATGCGGCGGCGATGCACAACAGGCCACACTCCCTAGACAACAATTCAAAACGCATATCAAAAATCATACATTACAGCACCGACACTTTATTCTAACTATCAACACACGTCTACGCCAAACCGACCCTTTTAACCCGAAACTACCAGACACACTACCCGCTGCTCCGGAAGAAAAAAAATGCTCTAACTTATTCACCCGAACACCAAATCTAGCAAACCAATACTTTCTGAAATCCTCACGAAACAACCTAAATTTTCCTAGTTACAACGAAATTCTGATTCTACCGTTTTCTATTCCGTTCCTTTACCGGAAGACCATTCCAGATTCTGTTAGAACAGTCTGTTTCACAATTTTATATCTTTAATTCTACAACTTGAACATATATGAATAATATGAGTTCTTAAAACTACACAAGATTTCCTACAATATTCAAGTTTATAAAAATATTTATTTTTATCAATTTCTACACAAAATCGACCCAACTTCACAAAGTCTGCCTCTTACGTTCTGAATTTGGACAACCGCCTTACGGAGGCTGTATCTTTTCATTCGCTACTCTATTTTTAATGATCCATAACTTCCTGGAAAGCTAACACGATACACTAACTTTTCTCTAATTACACCAAACTCTAATTCTGAGCCTAAATACCCCTAATCATCCCCGCAATGTTCTACCCTAAACCTAACGAATCTAGATAGAACATAATCCATCTTCCTCTTGATCAAACGTTCTAAAAATGGAATAAAGATTAACCTAAGATAAATCTAATGGGTTCAGATCATTACTCTCGGAGACACGAAGCCAAAGCATGATTTTTTCCCTCTTTCCCCTTCTCTTCTCTTCCCTCTTCCTTCTTCCTCTTCCTCCTTCTGGCCAGCAATAGCGGAGGGTAGTGCCAGCAGGGAGAGGGGTAGCACAAGGGCTACAAGGGGAGGTGGTGCTACAGTAAGCGATGCTACAGTACTCGGGGGTGGCTAGGGCTTGGCTTCGCCACTTGGGCCAAAGGCCCGAGTTCTAATACTCCTCCTAAATTCTGAATTTTTTTCTTTCTAATTCTATTTAATTTCAGTACTAATCACTTATTTGTTTTTGTAGGACCGGAAAGGCACCTAGAGGGGGGGTGAATAGACGCTTTCTCTATTTTTCACCTCAATCTAACTCAACACTACTTTCACCCCAATAGCTATAGAAGCTATGAAGATCTGTATACAAGCACAATGAATGACCTGTGTTGAATCCGATCAAACCCCGAAGCAAAAAACCCAAAACATAGAGATCAAACCCTTGGGTCCAGTCTGACCGACGGCTATCGTGCGATCAGACCGGCGGGCGGTCTGACCGGTGGCTTACACACAGTTTGACCGGACCTAACTAGAAACAGTGCTGATAGCCCGAAATCCAAAATGAAAATGGTCTAACTTTTGATCTACACGATGAAACTTGACCACACTTGAGACACTCCTTCCTAAGGATATCAGGAACCTATTGCAAGCAACGATCATCCAGATCTATGCCAAAGTCCTGACATTTTTCCATTTGAACGAAGGTTGTTTCAAAACCGGGAAAAACGAAAACTTGATCCAAACACTTGCTCGTAGGTGATTGATGATCAAGATGATTCTAGATGTATTACCCATGTCACAGCAAGGTAGAATGGGGCAAGAAACCAATAGAGAATCAAAGGAACAAAGAAAAGCCCAAAATCAAGAGATAGAGTGCAAGAACAAATATGAACTCAACTTTGAGAAATCTTGCATAGATTGAGTCGTGGTTGTTGCTGGTTTACAGCCACTCCCTCAAGGGGGACAAAGCTCACAACATGAGCACTCCAATCAATCCATCCTCTAGAACCATAACCTCTCCATCTTCTCTCTAAGCCCTAAAAACCAAACTAGGGTTAACACAATGAAAGGGTTAAGGGTTGCTGTCCAGCACACCCCCTATTTATAGTGGAGACTAGGATCTAGAGAATATTCCACTTAGGGCACCCGTTAAGCCCACACACAAACGGGTCACACATACGCACGCATTTTAAAGCGTCGTCTTCATCTTCTCATAACCTAAACCACTTCTCCATGCGTCGTCTCGCGCCGTGGTTTAGCCAAAAGGGTTAGCAAGGCAGTATTTCATGAAATTACCAAAATACCCCTTCTCGGTTCTTCTCCGAAGACCGAGTCCAATCTTGGTGAAGCAATCGCCTGCTTCGCCACGTGTAGGTAGATCAACGGCTCTCATCATGTCGGCAAGTCTCTCCCGTCTAGCTCCCACCGAAGCCACCATGGCACTTGCACCGACCCCCACGCCGCTTGATCCAACCAGTCGCACCGAACTGCCCGTTCGGTCACCTTTGTCCATTCTGCGCCATGCTTGAATCCGTTGACCTCACCCGACATCCTTGATCGTTCTGGACCTCAGCTCTCCAGGCTTAGTCCTGATCATCCTCGCCGTTGACCATCGTTGACCTCCAAGCATCCTGCACACAAATAGACAAAGAAATCGAATTCGGGAACAAGTTCTTCACAACTTGACCCATGTTAGTGAAAACATGCATCATGCAACACATGTGCACTGAAGCCCATGCACTTAACCTAACCCAACAAGCATCGCCAACGATTTGACGATGAAAGCACTAAACTGGTCAGACCGCCATACAAAGGCCAGTCAGACCGCACCAGGTCGGTCTGACCACTCTCAACACGCTGGTCTAACCGCCCCCTGAGACTTAACAAAAAATCCACTCGAGGCATGGCCGGTCTGACCACCAAAGTGGTCGGTCAGACCACCAGTGACCTGACAGAACTGACACTCTACCGAAAACGCATGATTTGACAAACCGCAAAAGCCATTGCCAATTGTATCATCATCCTAAGATCATACACATATCCCCATGATATCCACAATCTCCCCCTTGATGAACACATTGTCAATTTCCCAAAAATGCAAAGTTTTGAGGTTTGAAAAGTAAAATACACGACATTTTCGCACAAAGGCACAACTTGGTCCAAATGCAAGAGAAAGCAATGGAAATGACCAAGTTGGCTCTAGAATAGCATAGGCAAGTGAGATAAGGCAAAAGAAAGCAAGAAGGCTTCAATTTCCAGAAAATTGCAAAATCTCACTTAAGGTCCATATGAAAGAATAATTGTTCAATTTGACCTTTGATCATTGTGAGGATGCAAGAATTGCAAATCAAATTCAGAAATGGCAATAAGATCGCAAAAATGCATATGAGAAGCTCCCCCTCACTATGATCCTCATAACCTCATGAAGAATTCATTTTTACCATTTCTCCCCCTTTGACAATGGATTCATCAAGGTGCATAAAGAAAGATAGAGTATGAATGACATGGAATGGCTGCAATTAATTCATTTTTAGCATAGGGAGCCATAAAATTATCCAAAAGGACTTGAAAAGTATTACACCAAGTCATATTATGTGAAGAAGCTATGGTAAATCATGGCAAATCATATATAGCAAAGCAAAAGCCAGATGAACAATAATCTGAGATTAAATGATCGTTTAGTATGACTAGGTGTTCAAGATCATAGTTTAGCCAAAGGTATCCAAAAATGAGTCAAGCTATGTTAACAAACTAAATGGAACCAAGAAGCTAAAATTGAGCCAATTTAGAGCACTATGAGTTCAAAGTTGAAATTTGTTCAAGCACTTTGAAATTTAGCACATTTAGCACTTGCTAAAATTTATTTTTGGTTTTATCTTAATAAAGCAAATCCTGGACTAGGAGCCATCCACAACTGCCTCCTAAGCTTCAACCAATTTTCACAATTTGTTATGTTTTTAGCCAAGTGCTAGATCTCAAGCCTTGCCACGACCATCCCAAGCAAGAAGCTTAAAAGAGTGGTCTAGATCATCCAAAACTCCCCCTGAGTTCATGCCTGGTGCAATGGCAAGCCGTCTCATGAGAAAGAATTGGTGAGATCGGTTTTTTCGCACAAAAAATATCATTTTTCATTTGCTTAACTTAGGAAATAGCATAGCTCAATCTAAAACTCAAATTAGATTCAAGACTCAACTTAGCCTATTTGACATGGCATGAATCATGAGAAGATCACTATAGCAAAACTAGTCACAAGAGCCAACAAATCATGTGTTAATTCAAGTTTTTCACATTTAATAGAGCTAGCAAGGCAAAAGCTAAGCTACACATGGAAAGGCATGATAAACCCAGCAAACTGGCACACGACATGACAGGGTATAAAGCAAGAAAGCATGTCATACAAGGATAATAATCAAGGCTCCGTGATTTTATATTACAATGCAAGTTGTTGATTTAAAATGCAATATGATATAAAGAGTGCAAAAGAGCCAACTCTCCCTCAAAACAGGCCAAGAGGACTAATAACCCCCCCAATTCTCCCCGCAAAGAAGCAAAACGAGAAGAATCAAGAGCCTTAGTGAAAATATCCGCAACCTGCTGCTCAGACTCTACAAAGTGAAGCACATCACCACCCTTCTCTACATGGTCTCTAAGGAAATGATATGGAATGTCAATGTGCTTGGTCCTAGAGTGTTGCACTGGGTTTTTGGCAATGTTAATGGCAGAAGTATTGTCACAGAAAAGAGGAACACTACCCAGAGATAACCCATAGTCCCGTAGAGTAGATAAGATCCAGAGAACCTGAGAGCAACTACTGGCTGCAGCTACATACTCGGCCTCGGCAGTGGACTGTGCAACAGAGGACTGCTTCCTAGAAGACCAAGAGATAAGAGATGTGCCTAAGAAATGACAAGTGCTAGAAGTACTCTTCCTATCCACTCTACACCACGCAAAATCAGCATAAAAAAAAGCCCGAATGGAGAGAGCAGAATCAGAAGAACACCAGAGTCCAAAATCAAGAGTGTCCTGGAGGTACCTGAAAATGCAACGCACTACTTGATGATGAGAGGCACGAGGGGAAGCCTGAAATCGAGCGCACAAACACACAGCGAATTGTATGTCCGGCCTCAACGCCATGAGGTAGAGGAGGGAGCCAATCATGCTGTGGTACTCCTTCTGGTCCATGGGCTCTCCATCCTCATCAGGATCCAGCATGGTGGATGTGGCAATGGGAGTAGACATTGGCCTACTGCTTCCCATGTCAAAGCGCCGAAAAAGGTCATTTGTGTACTTACTTTGATGAATGAAGGTACCTTCTTTTAGTTGCTTGACTTAAAGATCAAGGAAGAAAGTTAATTCGCCCATCATGCTCATCTCGAACTCCCTGCTCATAGAATCTGAAAATCTGGACACCAAGGCATGAGAAGAACCACCGAATATGATATCATCCACATAAATCTGAACCAATAAAAAGTCACTGTCATGCCTGAGAGTGAACAAGGTATTATCTACCATTCCCATTTTGAATTCATTTTTAAGCTGGAAACTCTTAAGCCTATCATACCAAGCTCTAGGGGCTTGCTTCAATCCATACAAGGCTTTGGAGGGCTTAAACACATGGTTTGGAAATTTAGGATTTTCAAAACCAGGAGGTTGCTTGACAAAAACCTCTTCTTCTATGAGACCATTCAGGAAAGCACTCTTGACATCCATTTGATAAAGCTTAAAGCCCTTAGATGCCGCAAATGTTAGCAAAATACGAATGGCTTCTAATCTAGCTACATAAGCAAAGGTCTCTTCAAAATCTAAGCCTTCTACCTGGGAATAACCTTGAGCTACAAGCCTAGCCTTATTGCGAACTACCAACCCATCCTCACTTTGCTTGTTTTTAAAAACCCATTTTGTTCCAATTACATTATGATTAGGTGGAGGTTCAACTAAAGTCCAGACTTTGTTTCCTTCAAAATTTTCAAGCTCTTCATGCATGGCATTAACCCAAGAGGAATCAGATAAAGCATGGATGACATCTCGGGGTTCAAAAGACGCGACAAAAGCAGAATGTGCATGAGAATCTGGAGAGATAAACTTGTAGCGAGTGACTCGCTTATGCAGATCCCCAATCATCTGCTCAGATGGATGTTGTCGCTGAATATGAAGAGGAGGTCCAGATGCAGAAGTGGCCTCTACCTCATGAGTTGTGGAGGTAGGAGCAGAGCCACTCACATCGCCGATGAAGGTAGGAGGAGGCTGCTTAGCTAAAACTGGAGAAGTAGAAGCAGGCTCTCCAATCATCTCAGAAGTGACTGGAGGATGGACTGGGTCCTCATCCTCAGAGTCGTCATCGACGAAGATAGACGAAGATACTCTCAAAAACCTGTGTACCTGCACCATCGGGTCTAGTACCAGGACTAGCCTCATCAAAAGTGACTTCGCAAGTCTCAACAATTTTGTTAGTATCCAAATTAAATACACGATAGCCACGAGAATGAGCAGGATATCCAAGAAAAATACCATCAGAACATCTTGATTCAAATTTATCCAAGTTGCCATGTTTAAGAATAAAGCACTTGCAACCAAAAATCTTGAAATGAGAGACTTTAGGCCTATGACCAAATCTAAGCTCAAAAGAAGTTTTGCCAATCACAGATCTCAAGAAAACCCTATTTGATACATAACAAGCAGTAGAGATCGCCTCAGGCCAAAACCTCCGAGGTGTACTATGCTCATCTAGCATGGTTCTGGCTATCTCTACAAGGGTCCTGTTCTTCCTCTCTATAACACCATTCTGCTGGGGAACTCTAGGTGTAGAGAACTGGTGCTCAAGTCCCCTATCAGTGCAGAAAGTGGCAAAGGAAGAGTTCTTGAATTCTGTCCCATTGTCACTCCTAATGGCTCTCAAAGCTCCAAGAAGGTCAACAGCTAGTCTAAGGACCAATTCTCTAAAATAGCCAAAAGCCTCGTCCTTAGAAACCAAAAAATAAACCCATTAATACCTGGAGAAATCATCCACAATCACAAGCACATACTATTTCCCACCTGCAGACTGAACTCTAGAAGGGCCAACAGTGTCTAAGTGCAAGAGCTGACCTGGACCATCAATCATCACTAAAGTAAGAGGTGGATGAGAAGCAGAAACCATCTTACTATATCTACAGGGAGTGCACACAAGGTCTCTAACATTCTTAAGCTTAGGAAAACCTCTAATCAAATCTTTGCTACTGATCCTGGTCAGATGGTCAAAGCCTATATGTCCAAGCCTACGGTGCCACAAAACTAGATCATGAGAGTCAGAAGCCACAAGACATCTAGGACTGGAAGCAGAAGAGACACTGAAATCAGCACAAAATATCCTCTCAAAACTAGAGATCCCAAAGACATGCTCACCCGAGGAGTCTAGAACTCTACACTCACCACTCTTGAACCTCACTTCTAGACCCTCATCAAGAAGCTGAGAAACAGATAGCAGATTATACCTCAGCTTACTTACCAAAGCGACGTCCTTAAGCATGAAGTTGTTGTTGACACGCACTGTGCCCTTAGCTATCACGGTCCCAGTAGAAGCATCCCCAAGCGTGATCAACTCATTGCCGGATGCACGTGTGAGGGAGGAGAACCATCTAGAATCTCCAGTCATGTGTCAAGAACACCCGGAGTCAACAAGTCATATGTCCTCCTTCCTCGCATGACGGACCTACAGAGCACGAACAGGAAACATATGTGCCTCAGTACTGGGGTTAGTGATAAAAGACTTGGGAATCCAGTACTGAGTCACACGATGTTTAGGTAAAGCAGTAGAAGCAGCAATAAAATGGTTAGAGGAATAATCATAAGAATGCACACGAGAACCACCTAGACCTCTCCGAATCGACCTACCAAAAGGTCTGTACTCCCCTCTGTCTAGATGCTACCCGTGGTCTCTCCTCAAAATATCCTAACCCAAAATGCTGCCTAGAGCCACCAAAAGAGTTAAAGAAGTCATCTACGAACTTAGACCTATGTCTAGCAGGAAAGACAGACTGCCTGGCTCTAGAGACTGTCACAAATGAGGGAACTCCTTTAATGGTCCTCAAGGCACTCATCCTCTCCTTCCTCTCAATCTTGGCTCTATGGAAGTAGAACTCATCGATGTGACCATCCTTCTTGCAGAAGGTGCAATGGTACTTGACCTTTTGAGGTGTCTGACCTGATGAAGTAGAAGCACTTGTCTTGCTTGAAAGGGTTTGGGCAAAACCTGCAGATCTAAAGACTACCTTAGATGGCTCAGGGGGTTCTACCTCGAACATGCCACTCTTAGTAGCTCTCACAATCTTAGGTGGATGGTTCTTGAAATACTCTAGGGAATTAAAACCTAGGCCACTTTTCTTCATACTCACCTTAGATTGGTCGAGGATCATGTTGAGGTTCTTCTTCTCACTAGAAAATCACTCAAGAGTCTTTTTGAGGTAATCATTTTCTTTAGCTAGGCCCTTATAGGTGACACACTTATTCGACTTGATTATCTTAGCAAGCTTTTCTTTAATAAGAGCTACCTCAACCTTTAAAGCCTCACAAAACACACAAGAAGCATTCTTAATCCTACTCACTTGCTCTTTGAATTTGACTCTAAACGCCTCTTGTGTCTCATCTAAATTTGTTCCAATTTCAGTACAAAAAGCACAAGAAGCAGAATCAACAACTTTCTTGGATGCAGTCATGGACATAGATTATTCAATTTTAGCTTTCTCCTATAGAGTCTTGTTTAGAGCTTCATTCTCCATTGTGAGTTTAAGGTAATTTTCACATGATGCAAATTTAGAATGAAGAACCATTTCAGTCATTTCTTTCATTTTAATCTTATTATCCTCACAATGAGAGCAAGTGTGACTAGCATCAAATTTCAGTAATTCTTTTGTAGCGCTATCCAATTTTAATTCAAGCAAAGCACAATTTGAGCAAGGTAAAGGAATAGCATCTACAACAGTCACATATAGAGCAATAGCATCCATGCACACAGGACTAGACTTGAGAGATTGTAGTTCATCAAAAGCATCTTTAAGTTGATTCACAACAGAGGAATGAGCAGATTTTAGATTGGTCAATTCATTATGCAAGCTAGAGCAAGAATCACAAACATCAACAGGATTAATGGATTTTACCCTAACAACTTCTAGGTTCAAGTTATCAATCATGCTGCCCTATCTCTTAATCATTTGAGCTTGCTTTTTCAGTTTGATGAAACAATTGGCAATGTGGCTTTTGGTTTGAAGTTTCACGTGTTTTCGGCAAAGTTGAAAGGCTGATCTTTAGCCATTTGGGGAATTTGGCTTTGGGATAGATTGAGTTCATAGGCTATAATGCATATGTGTTGCATGTTGCATGTTTTGAGCTAACGTGGGTCAAGTTGTGAAGAACTTATTCCCGGATTCGTGTTTGCTTGTCTATTGCTGTGCAGGTGGCTTGCAGGTCAACGACGATCAACGGCGAGGAGGATCGGGACTAAGCTTGGAGAGCTGAAGTCCAGAACGATCACAGATGCCGAGTGAGGTCAAGTGACTCAAGCGTGGCGCAGAATGGACAAGGATGACCGAACGGGCAGTTCGGTGCGACTGGTTGATCAAGCGGTGCGGGGGTCGGTGCAAGTGCCAAGGTGGTCCGGTGGGAACCGGATGGGAGAGACTTGCCGACATGATGAGAGCCGCTGGATCAATCTACACGTGGCGCAAGACGGTGCGTCAGGAAGTGGATTAAGTCAAAAGAATTGAAGACGACGCTTTAAATTGCGTGCGCATGTGTTCTGAAATTGTTGGGCCTTAAGAGAGCCCATTAGGTTATTTTTTAGGGCTTGTGGCTGTCATATAAAAGGGGCTAAGATGGAACATCTTAGGGTTGCTACTCTAAAAAAAAAAGAAACACTATGGCGGCGCCCTCGAGTGAAGCCGAGTGTGGCGGCGGCGCCCTGTGTCCGTGAAGAAAAAAACTCCATGCGTGGCGGCGCCCTCTAAGAAAAGTGAGAGCTCTAAGCGGCGACCTGGTGCTCTGAAAAACTGCATCTGAGGCGGCGCTTGCTGTCCTGAAAAAATCGGAGCACTGTGCAGCTGTTGGTTGGTTGTCACATCAGTCTGTGAACCATTTCCTTTGAGTAAAGTTCTTTTTTCTATCGAGTTGATCATAGTCCATGCTGTGCTTTGTTTTTTTTAATTGCTTGTGAGCACACGAGTGTCGTGAAACCAGTTTTTTACTTGGTATTTGCTTAATCCTGTATTCGCAGTTTTTGCCTCGGTATTGAGTGCCATCGATTTGGTGACTGCTTGATGGTCAATGTTTTGGTTTTAATTTCCTTTGGCTCTTGCTGTAAGAGATCTAGTAATTTGATTGACATGATGTTGCATGGAAATCAGTTTGGTTGCCCTTTGTTTTGATGTTTTTTATTCCTTGGGATGCGTGTGTGTTTGATTTAATTAGTTTTGAGTGATTCCTCATTGCTGCACTTGGAGAGCAGGGAAACGGTCTGTTGCTGCCCGCAATACTCGGTAGGAAATCCGGTTTCCCTGGGCGGCTGTCCCTTGGCAGGAAAATTGATTCGCTACTTTTTGATTTGATTGCCATCAGTTTGCCTCTTTAGATTATTTTCTTTTGATAGTGGTTGGTGGTGGCCGGTTTTATGGGGGGTGAAAAACGAAGCTTCTGGTGGCTGTAGTCTCGTGAGATTGAAAAATCAAGTGCCCTGTGTTTTGTTTTGGTGCAGCTCTAGTGGTCATCATTTTCTCTTGCGTGTGATCGTCCAGAAAAACTGTGAGCTGTTGCCATTGATGCGAGCACTGTGTTGTGTGATGTTAAATCAGATTGTGCTTGGCCGAGGGTCTGCAGGCTCTGCTGGTGATCATCATCCGCACCAAGCACCATCAGTTGTGAACCAAATCCTTGCATTGAGTTTGTTTTTATTCACCTGGAGTTGTTTCTTCCTGTGTGTGTTGAAATGACTTGATTGACCCTTTTTGATTGCTGGTCGGCTTGGCTCTTGTGCGGTCTTGAGTTTGATTGAGGAGAAAAATAGAAAAAGCGTCTATTCACCCCCCCTCTAGTCGTCTTTCCGGTCCTACAATTGGTATCAGAGCCCGGTTAGCTCTTCTCATAGATCTTAACCGGTCTTTGAAGCCATGGCGACTGACAAGTATTCGACCAAACCACCTGTTTTCGATGGAGTTGATTTTGCTTACTGGAAGGCACGCATGCATGCCTACATCGAGGCTCAAGGGCACGCTATTTGGCTTAAGGTCAAAAATCCATATGTCGTGCCGGCCGATGACGATGTGATCACTCCAGACATTGAGGCTAACAGCAAAGCTCGCAATTTCTTGATCCAAGGTCTTAGTCGATCGGAGTTTGAGCGTGTGGCTCATTTGAGGTCTGCTCACGAGATCTGGAGGACCCTTTGTGACTACCACGAGGGTTCGACTGCGATCAAGGAAGTGAGACAGAACCAGCTTAAGAAAGAATATTCAAAGATTGAGCAAAGACCTAGTGAGTCCTTAGATGAGCTGTGGGGGAGATTCTCCAAGATTCTTCATGATCTTCGTGTTGTTGATCTTGTTTTCACTAAGTCTGATAATGCACGCCAGCTTTTGGGTGCTCTTGATGTGAAGGTCTGGGGGATGAAGATCACATCCATCAATGACAACACTGTCATGAGTGAGCTTACCATGGATATGCTTTACTCGAGGTTGAAGACGCATGAGATTGATTTCATTTCGCGTCTCCCCAAGACAGAGTCGATGGCTCTTGTGGTTGACCCATCTAAGGGTAGCTCTTCTGATTCTTGTGATTTTGACTCATCCGGTTTTCATTATGCGCCTTGCATTCTTTGGTGATGAGCGACTAGAGAAGCTACCTGAGGATGATTTAGCCCTCCTATCCACCAAATTTTCGAGAGTGTACAACAAAGTGAGGAACAGGAGGAGAGATGCCCCTATCACGTGCTTTGAGTGTGGTGAGCCTAACCACATTCGTTCCAGATGCCCCAAGCTGAAGGGCAAGGATGTGAAGGACACTCGGAGGCGTCCTCAAGCTAAGGATGCGAAACCCAAGAATGCCAACTATCATAAGTTAAATCGGTAGGGTCCTTGCCGCTCTAGAGACTGTTGACATGAGCGATGTGGACTCGGAGACGGAGGACGACGAGGATGACACCCATGGCAAGAAGAAGGCTCAGGACTTCACCAGCATGTGCTTCATGGCTAGCAACAGCCATGACGTCGACTCCTCCAACAACGACGACCCTTTCAGTGATCCAGATGAGGTATGTCCCTCACTTGCTGACATGAAACGTGCATTGGTCATTTCTGAACAAAAACTGAAAAAGCAAGCTAAAATGATTAAGAGACAGGACACCATGATTGATAATCTGAATTTAGAGGTTGTTAGGCTTAAATCTGTTGATGTGTGCGATTCTTGCTCTAGCTTGCAAAATGAATTGATCAATCTAAAATCTGCTCATTCCTCTGTTGTGAATCAATTGAAAGATGCTCTTGATGAACTAGAAATTCTCAAGTCTAGTCCTGCTTGTATGAATGCCATTGCTTTAGATGTGACTACTGTTGATGCTATTCCATTATCTTGCTCAAACTGTGCTTTACTTGAATCAAAATTGGATAATGCTACAAAAGAATTGATGAAATTTGATGCTAGTCACACATGCTCTCATTGTGAGAAAAATAAGATTAAAATGAAGGAGATGTCTGAAATGATTCTTTACTCTAAAACTACTTCATGTGAAAACTGTGTTAAACTCACACTTGAGAATGATGCTTTAAACAAGACACTAGAAGAAAAGGCTAAAATTGAACAATCCATGTCCATGAATGCTTCCAAGAAAGTTGTTGACTCTAATTCTTGTGATCTTTGCATTGAGATTGGGCATAATGTAGATAAGATACAAGAAGCTTTTAGAGTTAAGTTCAAAGAGCAGTTGGATAGAATTAGAGATAATTATTGTGTGTCTTGTGAGGCTTTGAAAGCCGAGGTAGCTCATTATAAGGAAAAATGTGACAGGGCTAGCATGTCAAATAAGTGTGTTTCTTGTTATGATCTAGCCAAACAAAATGACTACCTTAAAGAGACTCTTGAGAGATTTATTGGTGGGAAGAAGAACCTCAACATGATTCTTGACAAATCTAAGGTGAGTGTGAATAATAGAGGCCTAAGATTTGATTCCCTAGAGCATACCAAGAATCATCCACCTAAGGTTGTTAGAGCTGTTGAGAGTGGTCTGTTTGAGGTAGAACCCCCTAAGCCATCCAAGATTGTCTTCAAATCAGCTGGTTTTGCCCAAACCACTTCTAGCAAGATAGGTGCTTCTACTTCATCAGGTCAGACCCTTCAAAAGGTCAAGTACCATTGCACCTTCTGCAAGAAGAATGGCCACATTGTTGAGTTCTGCTTCCATAGAGCCAAGATTGAGAGGACGGAGAGGATGAGTAACTTGAGAACCATTAGAGGAGTCCCTTCACCTGCTGTAGTCTCTAGAGCCAGTGACTGCTTTTTCTGCTAGACATAGGCCTAGGTTAGAGAGGACTTCTTTGACTCCTTTGGTGGTTCTAGGCGCTTTGGGTTAGGACATCGTGAGGAGAGACCACGGGTAGCATCTAGACAGGGGGAGTACCGACCTTTTGGTAGGTCGATTCGGAGAGGTCTAGGTGGTTCTCATGTGCATTCTTATGATTTTGCTCCTAACCATTTTACTACTGCTTCTTCTGTTTTGCCTAAGCATCGTGTGACTCAGTACTGGATTCCCAAGTCTTTTATCACTAACCCCATTATGAGGCACAGATGTTTCTGTTCGTGCCTTGTAGGTCCGTCGCGTGCGAGGAAGGAGGACATATGGCTCGTTGACTCTGGATGTTCTCGACACATGAGTGGAGATTCTAGATGGTTCTCCTCCCTCACACGTGCATCCGGCAATGAATTGATCACATTTGGGGATGCTTCTACGGGACCGTGACAGCCAAAGGCACAGTGCGCGTCAACAACAAGTTCATGCTCAAGGACATCGCTTTGGTAAGTGGTGAGGTATAATCTGCTGCTGTTTCTCGCTTGATGAGGGTCTAGAGGTGAGATTTAAGAGTGGTGAGTGCAGGGTTTTAGATTCCTCCGGTGAGCTTGTCTTTAAGATTTCCAGGTTTGAGAGGATCTTTTGTGCTAATTTATGTATCTCTTCTGCTTCTAGCCCTAGGTGTCTTGTTGCTTCTGATTCCCATGATCTAGTTTTGTGGCATCGTAGGCTTGGACACATAGGCTTCGATCACTTGACTAGAGTCAGTAGCAAGGATTTGATTAGAGGTTTACCTAGGCTGAAGGCTGTTAGAGACCTTGTTTGCTCACCCTGTAGACATGGTAAGATGGTTTCTGCTTCTCATCCACCTCTTACCTTAGTAATGACAGATGGACCTGGTCAGCTCCTGCACTTAGACACTGTTGGTCCTTCTAGAGTTCAGTCAGTCGGTGGGAAATGGTATGTGCTTGTGGTTGTGGATGATTACTCCAGGTATTCATGGGTTTACTTTCTGGTGTCTAAGGACGAGGCATTTGGCTTCTTTAGAGAGTTGGTCCTTAGACTTGCTGTTGAGCTTCCTGGAGCGTTGAGAGCCATTAGGAGTGACAATGGGACATAATTCAAGAATTCTTCCTTTGCCACTTTCTATTCTGATAGGGGGCTAGAGCATCAGTTTTCATCACCTAGAGTTCCCCAGCAGAATGGAGTAGTGGAGAGGAAGAACAGGACCCTTGTAGAGATGGCGAGGACTATGCTAGATGAGCATTCCACACCTAGGAGGTTTTAATGAGGCGATCTCTCTGCATGTTATATTTCTAATAGGGTTTTCTTGAGATCTGTGATTGGTAAGACTTCTTATGAGCTCAGATTTGGTCATAAGCCCAAAGTTTCTCATTTCAAGATTTTTGGTTGCAAATGCTTCATTCTTAAACATGGCAACCTTGATAAATTTGAATCTAGATGTTCTGATGGCATATTTCTTGGATATCCTGCTCCTTCTCGTGGCTATCGTGTATTTAATTTTGACACTAACAAAGTTGTTGAGACTTGAAGTCACTTTTGATGAGGCTAGTCACGGTACTAGACCCGATGATGCAGTACGAGGTTTCGAGAGCATCTTAAATCGATGATGACTCTGAGGATGAGGACTCAATCCATCCTCAAGTCCCTTCTAACTTGGTTGGAGAGCCTACTTCCACTACACCAGCTTCAGATGAGCAGCCTCTTCCTACCTTCACCGACGATCAGAGTGGCTCTGCTCCTACCTCCACGGCCCATGAGGTAGAGGCCACTTCAGCACCAGGAGCTCCTCTTCGCATTCAATGACAAAGATCCACCGAGCAGATGATTGGGGATCTTCATGAGCGAGTCACTCGCTCGAGTTCATTCTCCCGATTCCCATGCACATTCTCGCTTTTGTTGCTTCTTTTGAACCCCGAGATGTCACCCATGCTCTTTCTGATGCCTCTTGGGTCAATGCCATGCATGAAGAACTTGAAAATTTTGAAAGAAACAAAGTCTGGACCTTAGTTGAACCTCCACCTAATCATAATGTAATAGGAACAAAATGGGTTTTCAAAAATAAGCAAAGTGAAGATGGGTTGGTAGTTCGCAATAAGGCTAGACTTTTAGCACAAGGGTATTCCCAAGTAGAGGGCTTAGACTTTGAGGAGACCTTTGCTCCTGTAGCTAGATTGGAAGCCATTCGCATTTTGCTAGCATTTGTGGCATCCAAGGGCTTCAAGCTATTTCAAATGGATGTCAAAAGTGCTTTTCTGAATGGCTTCATAGAAGAAGAGGTCTATGTCAAGCAACCACCTGGTTTTGAAAATCCTAAGTTCCCAAACCATGTTTTTAAACTCTCCAAAGCCTTGTATGGATTGAAGCAAGCCCCTAGAGCTTGGTATGATAGGCTTAAGAGTTTCTTGCTCAAAAATGATTTTAAAATGGGAATGGTTGATAAAACTTTGTTCACTCTCGGGCATGGCAATGACTTTTTGATGGTTGATTTATGTGGATGACATTATATTCGGTGGTTCTTCTCATGCTTTGGTGTCAGATTTTGATTCTATGAGCGGGGAGTTCGAGATGAGCATGATGGGCGAATTGACCTTCTTCCTTGGTCTTCAAGTCAAGCAAGCGAAAGAAGGCACCTTCATTCATCAAAGTAAGTATACAAAGGACCTTCTTCGTCGCCCGACATGGGAAGCGAGAGACCAATGTCTACTCCCATTGCCACGACCACCGTCTTTGGACCACGATGAGGATGGAGAGCCTGTGGACGGAAGAGTACCATGACATGATCGGCTCCTCCTCTACCTCATAGCGTCGAGGCCGGACATACAGATTTCTTTGTGTGCTGTGCGCTCGATTCGAGCTTCCTCGAGCTTCTCATCGTCAAGCGGTCGTCGCATCTTGAGTATCTCGGGGCACTCTTGACTTTGGACTTTGGTATTCTTCTTCTTCGCTCTCTCTATTCGAGCATTTTCGATCTTGATTTTCTTTGGGTGTAGAGTGGATAGGAAGAGTACTTCAGCACTTGTCATTTCTTAGGCACATCCCTTATCTCTTGGTCATCTAGGAAGCAGTCTTACATTGCCTGATCCTTCTTGAGGCCGAGTATGTAGCTATGACCGAGAGTTGTTCTCGTGTTCTCTGGATCTTGTCTACTCTGCGGGACTATGGGTTGTCTTTGGGTAGTGTTCCTCTTTTCGTGATAACACTAGCGCCATTAATATTGCTAAAAACCCGATTGCAACATTCTAGGACTAAGCACATTGACGTTAGATATCATTTCCTTAGAGACCATGTTGAGAAAGGTGATGTTGTGCTTCACTTTGTTGAGTCTCGGCGGCGGAGTTGCGGATATCTTCACTAAGGCTCTTGATTCTTCTCGTTTTGCTTCTTTTTGCAGGAGAGTTGGGGTTGTTAGTCCTCTTGGCCTGTTTTAAGGGGAGTTTGCTCTTTTGCATTCATTTGTATCATAATGCATTTTACAATTCAACAACTTGCATTGTAATATAACCTTGTGGAGCTTTGATTATTATCCATGTATGACATGATTTCATACTTTATACCCGCCATGTCTTGTGCTAGTTTGCTAGACTTCTTTTGTGGCTTTTATGTATAGCTTAGTTTTTGCCATGCTAGCTTTATTATCTGTGAGCAAACCTGAATTATAATATGACTTGTTGGATCTTGTGACTAGTTTTGCTTTAGTGATCCTCTCATGATTCATGCCATGTCATATAGGCTTAATTGAGTCTTGAACTTATTTTGAGTTTTAAATTGAGCTATGATAATTCTTAAGTCAAGCAAATGAAAAATGAGCTTTTTTCTGTGCGAAAAAATTGATCTCACCAATTCTCTCTTATGAGACGGCTTGCCATTGCACTAGGCATGAACTCAGGGGGAGTTTTGGATGACCCAGACTATTCTCTTAAGCCTTTGTTGCTTGGGATGGTCGCAGTGAGGCTTGAGATCTAGCACAATGCTAAGAAAACAAATTGGCCATTGGTTGAAGCTTAGAAGGCAGTTGTGGATGGCTCCTAGTCCAGGACTTGCTTTACTAAGATAAAACCAATCATTTTAACAAAGTGCTCAATGTGCTAAATTCTAAATGCTTGATCAAATTGTTTCAAATATGAATGCTCAAACTTGACTCTTTTTCTAGGTTCGGCTCAATCTAAGCTTATAGACATGACTGACTCATTTTGGATACCTTTAGTTAAACTGTGATCTTGAGCATCTTGTCATACTATTGATTCGTTTAATCTCAGATTATTGCTATTTTGGCCTTAGCTTTCTTTGTACATATTTTGCCATGATTGAATATAGCTTCTTCACATAATATGGCTTGGTGTAATACTTATACAGTCTTCATGGATAATCTTCATGGCTCCTTTTGCTCAAGTTAAAAACAAAACAAAAATTAAAAAAAATTAAAAATTAAAAATTGCAGCCATTTCATTACATTCATGCTCTATCTTCTTCCATGCTCCTTGATGAATCCATTGTCAAAGGGGGAGAAAGATTGATCAAAAATGTTGTTTTAGAGCTTTTCATCTCAATGATCAGAGGTCACATAGAACAATTGTTCTTTCATATGGACCTTAAGTGAGATTTTGTCGGTTCTTTGGAAATTGAAGCTTTTCTGCTTTCTTTTACCTTATCTCACTTGCTTATGCTATTCTGAAGCCAGCTTGGTCATTTCCATTGCTTTCTCTTGCTAATGGACCAAGTTGTGCCTTTGCGCGAAAACTGCAAGTATTTTACTTTACAAACCATAAAACTACATTTTCTGAGAGATTGCCAATGTGTTCATCAAGGGGGAGATTGTGGATATCATGGGGATATGCCCATGATCTTAGGATGATGAAATAATTGGCAATGTGGCTTTTGGTTTGAAGTTTCACGCGTTTTCGGCAAAGTTGAAAGGCTGATCTTTAGCCATTTTGGGAATTTGGCTTTGGGATAGATTGAGTTCATAGGCTATAATGCATATGTGTTGCATGTTGCATGTTTTGAGCTAACGTGGGTCAAGTTGTGAAGAACTTGTTCCCGGATTCGTGTTTGCTTGTCTATTGTTGTGCAGGTAGCTTGCAGGTCAACGACGATCAACGGCGAGGAGGATCGGGACTAAGCTTGGAGAGCTGAAGTCCAGAACGATCACAGATGCCGAGTGAGGTCAAGTGACTCAAGCGTGGCGCGAGAATGGACAAGGATGACCGAGCAGGCGATTCGGCGGCCGGTTGATCAAGCGGTGCGGGGGTCGGTGCAAGTGCCAAGGTGGTCCGGTGGGAACCGGATGGGAGAGACTTGCCGACATGATGAGAGCCGCTGGATCAATCTACACGTGGCGCAAGACGGTGCGTCAAGAAGTGGATTAAGTCAAAAGAATTGAAGACGACGCTTTAAATTGCGTGCGCATGTGTTCTGAAATTGTTGGGCCTTAAGAGAGCCCATTAGGTTATTTTTTAGGGCTTGTGGCTGTCATATAAAAGGGGCTAAGATGGAACATCTTAGGGTTGCTACTCTAAAAAAAAAGAAACACTGTGGCGGCGCCCTCGAGTGAAGCCGAGTGTGGTGGCGGTGCCCTATGTCCGTGAAGAAAAAAAACTCCATGCGTGGCGGCGCCCTCTAAGAAAAGTGAGAGCTCTAAGCGGTGACCTGGTGCTCTGAAAAACTGCATCTGAGGCGGCGCTTGCTGTCCTGAAAAAATCGGAGCACTGTGCAGCTGTTGGTTGGTTGTCACATCAGCCTGTGAACCATTTCCTGCTTTGAGTAAAGTTCTTTTTTCTATCGAGTTGATCATAGTCCATGCTGTGCTTTGTTTTTTTAATTGCTTGTGAGCACCTGAGTGTCAGCAGAAAACCAGTTTTTTTTACTTGGGCGGGCACTGCTTAATCCTGTATTCGCAGTTTTTGCCTCGGTATTGAGTGCCATCGATTTGGTGACTGCTTGATGGTCAATGTTTTGTTTTTAATTTCCTTTGGCTCTTGCTGTAAGAGATCTAGTAATTTGATTGACATGATGTTGCATGGAAATCAGTTTGGTTGCCCTTTGTTTTGATGTTTTTTATTCCTTGGGATGCGTGTGTGTTTGATTTAATTAGTTTTGAGTGATTCCTCATTGCTGCACTTGGAGAGCAGGGAAACGGTCTGTTGCTGCCCGCAATACTCGGTAGGAAATCCGGTTTCCACTGGTATTTGTCCTTAGCGGGAAAATTGATTCGCTACTGTTTGATTTGATTGCCTTCAGTTTGCCTCTTTAGATTATTTTCTTTTGATAGTGGTTGGTGGCGGCCGGTTTTATGGGGGGTGAAAAACGAAGCTTCTGGTGGCTGTAGTCTCGTGAGATTGAAAAATCAAGTGCCCTGTGTTTTGTTTTGGTGCAGCTCTAGTGGTCATCATTTTCTCTTGCGTGTGATCGTCCAGAAAAATCGTGAGCTGCTGCCATTGATGCGAGCACTGTGTTGTGTGATGTTAAATCAGATTGTGCTTGGCCGAGGGTCTGCAGGCTCTGCTGGTGATCATCATCCGCACAAAGCACCATCAGTTGTGAACCAAATCCTTGCATTGAGTTTGTTTTTATTCACCTGGAGTTGTTTCTTCCTGTGTGTGTTGAAATGACTTGATTGACCCTTTTGGATTGCTGGTCGGCTTGGCTCTTGTGCGGTCTTGAGTTTGATTGAGGAGAAAAATAGAAAAAGCGTCTATTCACCCCCCCCTCTAGTCGCCTTTCCAGTCCTACAGCCTTGCTATTTGCCTCCACATCTGGAGTGATCACATCGTCATTGGCTGGCACAACATAAGGATTTTTGACTTTAAGCCAAATTGCGTGCCCTTGAGCCTCGATGTAGGCATGCATGCAAGCCTTCCAGTAAGCAAAATCGACTCCATCAAACACAGGTGGTTTCGTGGAATACTTGTCAGACGCCATGGCTCCTCAGACCGGTTAAGATCTATGAGAAGAGCTAACCTAGCTCTGATACCACTTGTAGGACCGGAAAGGCGCCTAGAGGGGGGTGAATAGACGATTTATCTATTTTTTACCTTGATCTAACTCAACACTACTTTCACTCCAATAGTTATAGAAGCTACGAAGATCTGTATACAAGCACAGTGGATAACCTGTGTTGAATCCAATCAAACCCCGAAGCAAAAGACCCAAAACATAGAGATCAAACCCTCGGGTCCGGTCTGACCAACGGCTATCGCACGGTCGAGGCCGTGAGGTCTCGACGGCGGCTTACAGTGATCGATCGGACCTAACGTAAGCTTGATCTTGTGACGAAATCCAAAACGAAAATCGGTCTAACTTTTGATCTACACGATGAAACTTGACCAAACTTGAGACACACCTTCCTACGGATATCAGGAACCTATTGCAAGCAACAATCGTCCAGATCTATACCAAAGTCCTGACCTTTTTTCATTTGAACGAAGGTGGTTTCAAAACCAGGCAAAAACGAAAACTTGATCCAAACACTTGCTCGTGGGTGATTGATGATCAAGATGATCCTAGATGTATTGCCACATGTCACAGCAAGGTAGATTAGGGCAAGAAACCAACAGAGAATCAAAGGATCACAAAAAAGCCCAAAATCAAGAGATAGAGAGCAAGAACAAATAGGAACTCAACTTTGAGAATTCTTGCATGGATTGAGTCGTGGTTGTTGCTGGTTTATAGCCACTCCCTCAAGGAGGACAAAGCTCACAACATGAGCACTCCAATCAATCCATCCTCTAGAACTCTAACCTCTCCATCTTCTCTCTAAGCCCTAAAAACCAAACCAGAGTTAACACAATGAAAGGGTTAAGAGTTGCTGTCCAGCACACCCCCTATTTATAGTGGAGACTAGGATCTAGAGAATATTCCACTTATAGCACCCGTTAAGCCCACACACAAACGGGTCACACATACACACGTATTTTAAAGCATCGTCTTCATCTTCTCTTGACCTAAACCACTTCTCCATGCGTCGTCTCACGCCGTGGTTTAGCCAAAAGGGTCACCAAGGCAGTATTTGGTGAAATTACCAAAATACCCCTTCTCGATCCTTCTCCGAAGACCGAGTCCAATCTTGGTGAAGCAATCACCTGCTTCGCCACGTGTAGGTAGATCAACGGCTCTCATCATGTCGGCAAGTCTCTCCCGTCCGGCTCCCGCCGAAGCCACCATGGCACTTGCATCGACCCCCGCGCCGCTTGATCCAACTAGTCGCACTGAACTGCCCGTTCGGTCACCTTTGTCCATTCTGCGCCATGCTTGAGTCCATTGACCTCACCCGGCATCCTTGATCGTTCTGGACCTCAGCTCTCCAAGCTTAGTCCCGATCATCCTCGCCGTTGACCGTCATTGACCTCCAAGCGTCCTGCACACAAGTAGACAAAGAAATCGAATCCGGGAACAAGTTCTTCACAACTTGACCCACGTTAGTGAAAACATGCATCATGCAACACATGTGCACTGAAGCCCATGCACTTAACCTAACCCAACAAGCATCGCCAACGATTTGACGATGAAAGCACTAAACCGGTCAGACCGCCATACAAAGGCCGGTTAGACCGCCCCAGGCCGGTCTGACCGCTCTCAACACGCCGGCCTGACCGCCCCCTGAGACTTAGCCAAAAATCCACTCGAGGCATGGCCGGTCTAACCGCCAAAGTGGCCGGTCAAACCGCCAGTGACATGACAAAACTGACACTCTGCCAAAAACGCTTGATTTGACAAACCGCAAAAGCCATTGCCAATTGTATCATCGTCCTAAGATCATGCACATATCCCCGTGATATCCACAGTTTTATTTTTAAACAGGTTATTACAGCATTGGATGTTTTCGATAGTTGCAGGGTTTTAGGATTTGGCGTATCGCTAGGACCGTCTCAAGTCCATGCGCGAAGTTCACAATGTCTTTCATGTCTCATAGTTTGAGATTTCGGTAGAGCCATTGATCAGCAAGTAAGACCTCACATTCGAGTCTCATCCCGTGCACATACTAGAGAGGTCGGAGCGGATGTTGAGGCATAAGACTTTAGTTTACATTTAGGTGCTGTGGTCACATCAAACAAAGCGAGAAGCGATGTGGGAGTTGGAGACTCGCACACGCGAGCAATATCCAGAGTTTTTCACGTCGGGTATGTATTAATTATTGTTAATTTCAGTCTTGGTATTGTTTTGACTAGGACGGCGAATAGAAGTCGGGGTCGAATTCTATTTAAGGGGGTTAGAATGTAGCATCCCATTTAAACTTTATAGGATTAATTTAATGAGAAATGAAATTAATGGCAATTAATAAAGTGGAATTTAAGAATTAGAGGGGAATTAGAACTTGGGCCTTCGGACCATCATGTCCCTTGGCCTAAGGGGGGCCGGGCGGCAACACCCCAAACCTTAGTCGCCGCCCCCACTTCCTACCGCCTTCTCCCCCTTGCACGCCCCCATTTCCCTAGGTCGGCGTCCCCATGACCTGCCGCCCCTCCTCCTTGTTGGCCGCGCCCTATAGGCCACCACCTCCTCCCTTGCAATCGCTGGTGGGTGGTGTTGCCAGAGGATCAAGAGGAAGGAAGGAAAAGGAAGGAAACAGAGAAAGGAGGAAGAGATGAAAGATGTGATTGGCGTTGTATTCTTCAAGGGTAACATATGATAATCCCTAGAATTACAATGGATTAGTCGTTGTATGATTCGTAGATCGTTTTGCCTAAGGGAAGATTAGTTGTCAGCATACCCTAGTTCGTCGAGTTTCAATGCAAAACCTTGTAGGGGCTATTAGAGGTATTTAGGCTCGGATTCAGAGTTTCATCCAATTCGAAAAGATGTAGATAATTTCGTTAGCTCTCTAGGAAGGTATAGAACACTATATTTGGAGTAGCGCCTGAAAAGTTACAGCCTCGGGAAGGTCGTTGTCCAGAAATCGGACGTCGTTGTCAGATATAATGAAGATGGGCTGTTTTCACCTAGTAAATAAAAGAATTAAATTTTGGTGATAACTTTAATATGCTAGGAATTTTTGTGCATTTTCCAAAACTAGTATCATTCATAACTTTGCAAGTTTTATAAAAAAAGATACGAAATTTTGAAGTGGTCTGTTCTGATAGATTCTAGGATAGTCTTCGGGGAAGGAAACAAGGGAGTAAATGATGGATTCAAGAGTTTGTCATAACTAGGAACTTGTGGGAAATTTCATGAGGATTATCTAAACTATTTGTTTGCTAGATTTGGGGTTCAGATGAATAAGTTAGAGCCTTTTTACTACTAAGACAATGAGTAGCACGTCCGATAGAATCGAGCTAATTGTGGCGTTTTGGCATAGACATGTGAGGGCGATTAGTGTGATGTTTTGGTGCTGTGATGATGTGATTTTTGAGATTTTTTTTTGATTTTTTTGTTCAAACAGTGTGGCCTATAGTGCCTTGCCGCCACATCGCTATTTGGATCCGAGAGGATAAAGAGGCAAGTGTGGTAGAGAGTGATCGATGGTTTGATCATTGCAATTCTTATCATACATTAACATTATGTTGGTTTATGCTATTAGCTTGTTTAATTACAAGTCTTGTGAATGGTTATGTTATCAATCATGTTGATGAAATCATGAATAGTGGATAATGGAATAATTGATGAACTTAAGTTGAATTGTGCATATTGTGCATCATTGGATAAGAAGGGGATCATGGTGACCACATATCTACCTCGTTGGTAGAAACTCCACGGGAGTGGAGAGGTCCCCGATCCTTTGAGGATGGGCTTGATGAAAGGGTGAATATTATCGCGAGTGTTCACTCATTCTATACCAGTATAAGCGATGAAATGGGCATATGGACATGTAGTGTGGAGATCTCTTGCATTTAATAAAAAGAGAATTTGATATTTGAATATGAGTATAAAGAGAAGTAGATGATGATATTATTTATGGTTGATTAATCATTGCTCATTATTTATTATTGCGCTTTCTGAGTCGTTGACCCACTCTTGCTCTACTGTTGTTTTTACGTAACCGTTGATGACATACCACTTGGGAAGAGATAGCACACTTGGAACAACCGCATACACCACCATTACATGATTCATTTCCCATGAGAAAACTTTATCATAGTGTGATTGACTTTCCTTTAGGACATGATAGGAATTGAATAACTCTAGATGATTGGTTGGAGTTTGATTATATCATTCGATGGACTTATGTGATTGGTTATGCTTGATTGTTTGATTATTATACTGTCATGCTTTTCTAGAGATTAATGATATATGATTGTCATATTGTTATGCTTGTTTACATGTGACCCGTTAACGTGTTTTGTTATTGTACTGCTTGCTAGAATTTTATTGTAAATTGTTGCTAAAATTAATAGTTAGTGTAGTTTAGTGGCAATCCGGGTTCAGTGTTGGGCTAGGGTGTTATTGTGGTTTTTGGTTGAATTTTTTTTACACAAAATAAGCTCGATCAGGCCGAGAGGTTCCTATTGGACATAAGCTGAAATGGGCTGAATGTGGATGGTGCTTTTTCTGAGCAATTAGGCGAAGGGGGGGAATAGGAACGATCATTCTTGACCAAGCATGATAATGAGTTAAGTGGAAATGGGTGAAATGGGTTGGGTTTTAATTTGTGTTGGTTTTGGACGGGTGGAAGTGGGTTGAGATAGCTAACGGGTTGATTTGATTTGAGTTTGCACTAAAAAAAGGTTGATTTGGTTTGGTATGCGTTACACCGGCGTCGGCATCGAGAAGCCCTCGCCTCCCTACTTAAACCCTTCCCACTCCTCTGCTTCCCATAGTGGGACCCTAAGCGCCTCACTTTGCCTCCTGGCCGATCTCGCCAAGTGACATCGAGGCGAGGTAAGCGACCTGTTAGGAGGAGGAGGTATTTGGTGGCCAGAGGAAGCTCACCGGAGTGTAGCCGCTAGTGGAGGCGCTGCCACCTGCACCCTCCGTCTTCTGGTAAAGATGATAAGTCTGACGGCGAGTTACCTATGAAGATCAAGATTGCTTATGCCCCGGAGCTCTGGGTGCTCGGGTACTTGGAGCCAAAAGTACACGAGCTGCACATCGGCAATTCCATCAAGGTGTCGTTCCGCCTTTCCGTGTCTACGCCCAGAGATCTAGATAGGGATGAAAGTGGACGCAGGTTGTCCGCAAGCCCGCTTAACCCACCCCACAAAAAAGACTAAACGGGTGTTCGTGAGCCAATTGCTAATTCTAAGTGGCTGATGTGGGCAGCCCGCATAGTCCACGAAAGCCCGCATAGTCCGCATAGCCCATCGCGTACCATTTCTCTGCAAGCAAAATCCCGGGTGGTTTTACAAGCCAATCTATGGCGGACCATGGCGTCGAGCATCCACTGCTACACGATGGCGATCCAGTTGATGCTCTGCAAAAGAAGCCGCCGGAAGGGGCCAGGAGGTGCTGCGCCCCATGGAGACGAACAACACCCGGTACAAGCTCTACACCTCAGCCTCTTTATCCTGATTATCCTGATTATCTCACCATGTCAACAGTAGTACTGGCATACGTCTTGTTGGGGTCACTGAGACAATGCAGGCAAATGTGAGGTTACGGAGACAACACTCTCATTATGAACACAGTTATGCATATGTATGCGAGGTGTGGTGATGTTGTGGCCTCAAGGGAGATCTTTGACAAAATGGCAGACAGGGATGTCATCTCTTGGAACACAATGATTATGGGATATGCGATTCCTGGTCAGGGGAAGACTGCATTGGAAATGTTCTCTTGAGATGAAATGTAATGGCCTGCAACCAAATGAGAGTACCTTTGTCTCTGTGTTGACTGCTTGCAGTGTCTCAGGCTTGGCGGATGAAGGCTGGATGCAGTTCAATTCGATGCAATGTGAGTATGGTATGATCCCACATATTGAACATTACGGATGCATGACCGCTCTTCTGGGTCGGACAGGTGATCTTAGAGAGGTGCTGCGATTTATTGACGACTTTTCTATGTTGTGTATAATCTTACTCAAACAGCAATGCAAATATAGTTGCGGCCACCGTTTATGCCCGCATAATGCTCGGCTGGCCACCGCATTTGCCCGCGTAACACTAGGCGGTATGTGCGGGCAACCTGCGGCAACCGCAACTTATCCCACTTGCACCCTGAGATCTAGATGTGTCAATGATCATGTGTGATCTTAATTCTCTCGATTGATGTGCTGCATTGCAGGCTGAGACAATGGCGAGCCCGAGCTCCGTGGTCCCAAGTGTCCAGAACTTGGTCTTACAGGTCAATTTTGCTGTCTCCAAGGAAGTCAAGATGCTGCCCAGCTTCCTCAGATGCTGTCCCAATGTTGAGACTCTGCTCATCAAGGTGAAAGTTTGTTAGCATGTGTTTTGGGATGAAAGTCAAGGTTTCAAATTTGGACTAACACGGGTAGCTGTAGATGTTGAAGTTATTAGTACTTTAGTTCATGCAAAAGACTATTGTTAATTTAATTGTCATGTTCTCATCTAGGCCTGACTAAATTATTTTACCATTGCCGCCAAATACTCGGATTGATGCTAGCAGAAGTAATTGAGAATTGGAGACATGAGATGATATTTTCATCACTATCTTGTCAACTTCATTTGGAATGTTCCTTGAAGATATGTTCTGTTTGGCCGCACATTCTATGCCCTACAAATTGTGCATCCTGATCGACTATGCATACACCGGTGATGCCATAGATAAACTAACTTGTATTATCTTGTGCAGTTGAAATGTAAGGTTCTGTGGTAAGGTTGAATATTGAGGTGATTTATATAAGTTACTTGGAGCAGTCTAGGAGCGAATGGTAGAACTTCCCCAGAGCTTTCTTTTAGATTTGGCGTAATTGGATTTGGATTGCATTTTGAAGTCACCCGAGCTCCTTCCTTTCAGGTGAGTACCCAAATCCTTCTCCCCTACTTACTATGTGATTAATGGTAGCTCACCCTTTTCGAAGTTGGTGAAGGGTTGATAGATCAAGATTCTGGCAGAGAAATTGGGCTGATAACCTGTGATTTCTGGTTATTCTAGTCATTACATTCTAGTCTTGTGTTCGACGAATATTTTTCTTCTAAAGTAAGTCTTGTGTTCGATGAATATTTTTCCTCTAAAATATTTTTTTAGAACATAATCTGAGCAGTCCAAGAGATGAATATTTTTAGTTGCAGGATGTTAAGCCTTCGCAGTGATGTTGTAGCAGGATGCCCCCACTTGCTGCACTCATGGGCTCATGGCTAAGAAGTTGGCTCAATGCATGAAGGGGGGTTGCAACTCGCAAGCATATCGAAATGGGGATTGAAGCTTCTTTTTGAAGAAGAAATGGTTTATTTATAAAAATTTACAACGATCTAGTTGTTATTTGTTCAACACATCAAAAAAAAATTGTGAATCTAAAACTTTCAGATATTGGGAATTCTGGATATGTAACTTCATGTAATTTTATGGATATACCTTAATTTGTGGTCAATTTCTATTTTCCCCCCTAATTTTGGTTGTCTTTGTCATATTTTTCGTTAAAATTATGGAATTTTCCCGATCTATTTAATTTTTTGAAAAATTTAAAAATATCAAATTCTTAGATATTTAATCAGATTTATGGATTTGTTTTGGACTGTATATAGTTTTTTTAACGAACTTTCTTAGTATCAAGGGAAATTAGTAGCAAAAATGCATGCATGTATCACTAGAAACCAGCAATGAAAATTAGTAGCCAAAATCCACGGACGTGCAAGCCTGCGGGTACAAGTAGGCCTGGGCGAGAAACCAACCCATTCCAGCCCAACTGTGGCTTGGAGATGGTTCCCAATGGGTTGGAAAATGGGTTGAACCTATGTTAGGGAAATGGTTTGAATTGGTTTAGAGTTAAATATCATGTGGGTTGATTTCAGTTGGATCCTAGAGGATAGGTGGACCTCGCTATTGTGGGTTGGTCAGAAATAGGTTGGTTTCTCGTCCATTAGCAGACCTATTTTTTACCATGACGGTAAGGTGCTATTTTCAGCTTGGCAGGTGATCTTTGACGGAGTGGATGTTGAGGAGGTGGAACCCCTGGCATGCCACGTTGATCTGGCACTGGCTCGCCAGCCAACCATTGTGGAGTTCGATTGCGCCTCACGGCATCTTTAATAGTGTATTTATTGTTGTCTCTTAGCTATATCACGTCAACAAAATTCTACGTAGAGAAGAGAGGGGGAGAAGCGAGCGAGAGAACAGATCTTCTCTTTATCTTTTCCTGAAGAGACTGTCATGCACGCGAAACAAAACATGATATATTAATTTACTCTAGTTAACATTTAGGTCTATTTCAAAGAAAAAATATAAAATATAAATATTGACGAGTGTGCTAGAGACTATCTATTGAAGATATTATCTTTAAAGATGATATAGCGTATGTTAAAGATAAGATTATCGCTAACTATTAAAGATGCCCTGTATTCGGACGTTGAAGTCGCAAGGTGAACAGCGGGTTAGACATCACGCTGCCATCGTGGAAGTTTCGGGGCACTCCCAGAGTTTAGCTTTAAGCATGTGAAGAGAGCGAAATGTAGTACCTCATGAGCTTGCTCAATCAGCGAGGTGCACTAAACACGTCGCTGTGTGGAGAGTGCAATCTCCTTTGCGTGTAGAGCAGCTCGTTGCTCAGTAATTAATAAATCTCTTTTCCTCGGAAAAAAAACTACCATGTAACGGCTATTAGCAAGAGGTCATTTAGCATTTCAATGATATATCACCCGACAAGTGTTCAAACATACAGTTATTTAATAGTATATGTTTTCAATGGAATTTTGATAGTATATTAACACCACAAAAATGTAATGTTACCCATATAAAATCCGGTCTATTAAGATAGTAATATACTAATAGGCCGCAGAAATTATCATTAAAATGTCAACAAACAGTCGTAAATAAAACTTAAACTAACACAATGTCAAACTATCTACATATTGTCCAAACATGACATCACAAATTCACCTCATTACAAAAAGTAAATTGGGACTAGGGCTACGCCGTTTAAATAAGAACCATACCACTAGCAGCGCTACATATCAGCACTAAAACACAATACATCACTAAAATCTCCTCACATAAATGTAGTGCACACTTTCAATATCCCCATCCTTGTCTAATAAACAACCTACTTCACAATTATACACCCTATGATCACCAATACTGTCATCAAGAACTATAGTTTCTTGTTCCTTATATTCACAGCTGATGGCCAAACAGGCCAGTCATTTCGAACAGAGTACAAGTAAAACTACCAAATGTGTACTAAGGGTCAGTACATGGTCTGACAATCTTCAGTAGCTGAATATGCTTGCTTGATTAGTCGCATCAATCAATCATATGATCTACAGAAAACAACGAGTTTTACTTGACATAGGAGTGCCAAACTATGTCAAGGGATTACCATTATGCAAACACTTAGAAGTAAAGTTTGTGGACTTACGAGGATAATCAACCTTGTATCATCTGAATTTGCTTAGTAACAGGAAAGGAACCCAGCTTGGATAGATCCGGGACCCAGCAGGACAGTTCTGAAGATCCAGTCAAGAACATCAAAGATCCTGGAGCCCACCTAATTAGTGGTGGCTCACTATCTGTGCTTCCCCAGCGCGCAACCTGCACGTCCAATCATTACTATATATTACTGAAACGATGACGACATATAACTAATGTCAATATCAACATGCCATATTATTCCACCTTTCCACTCCTAACATTCCAAGCATAAACGCTACCATCACCAGAGCCTGCAAAGAAAAAACAAACAATATATAGGTAAAGTAAAATAGAACGTGGCAATGAATGCAAAGCGCAATAGCGAAAGGTTTCTAACCGGATATGATATGGTTTCCATCAGGGCTGAATGATGCCTCTAGTGTTGAATTGGTTATGACTGGCTTAACATTGTACGTTGCTATCTGAAACAAAAAGACATAAGAACAGTGTTTTTCTAGTCCAGCTTGCACAATATAAATTACAGTAGGTAGATAACATGCTTACATTGTTACCATGGAATGAATCTAGCACATGGACATGCCCTGCTTGGGTGGTTAAAAGAAGCCGCCTGCCATCGCTGCTGAATTTTATGACATTGGCTTCTGAATCATCGTTGCCAACAGAGAAAATATCAAAAGGCCCCTATGGATGTAAGAAGTTAAAAGAATTGAACACAAAGACCAAACAACACATTAAATCACCACTACCTTCTCAAATTTTCGAGCATCAAACATCCTTATGTAACCACCATATGCAACTGCAAAAACCAAACCCTGATCATCATACGAAACTGCAGGCCTCCCTTGCACACGCAGTAAGCTCTACAAAATCCAAGAGATGATTTTGCTAGTCAACAACCGTCTAATACTTCAACTGTAACAGTACCATTGCTAAATAAATGTTCAGAAATTCAGATAAATAAAATGGCCATGTCAAGACACCTTATGCCTTTATGCTTGTAGGAATATCATGAATCCAATAGCCATCATCCCAGAAATAACACAAAATATAGGAGGTACGCAATTAACGGGGTTTCAAGGATTCAGTTACACTTGCGATTCAGGGTGATTTTTCATCATCTCATGATGGAGATTACTCCCTCCGTCCCACAATATAAGGCTATATTCTTGGAAAGCATCGTCCCACAATATAAGTCCATTCCGGAGATCAAAGGTGTAGTTACTACAATATTTCCATCATATACCCCAGTGATATTAACTTTTTCTTATATTTAGTGTCTCCTGGTATGTGCGTAATGGTGGGCTTGGACTTATATTGCGGGGTGGAGGGAGTAAGAAGTTGGTTTAACAAAGAACTAGAAAGAAGAGAAACCAAATCCGTAATAGCTTTCTTGACTGTAAACTGCAGCTTGTTAAGTTGACATGAACGAGTAGCTAAGCAGAAACTGGAACTTTTCAGATAGCATTTTATAGTTTACACTTTACAGTATCAATAACTGTACCTGTGCTTTGTCAGCCCTCAAATCCCATAGAAGAACGGTTCGATCAAGGGACCCAGACAAAAAATTGTCCTTCTCAGAGCATAATGAGATAGAAACAACCCTAGACAAGACAGACATAATAAGCATCCTCTGTTGGCATTAGCATAACCAAAATATTTGGCTAATTTATCGCAAGTTAGTGCAGCAGACCTGTCAAGATGGCCTTTGAAATATCTTACAAACCGGTTATCATTCAGTGAGAGTAGACGCAGAG
This sequence comes from Phyllostachys edulis, assembly GCA_036346405.1. NCBI lineage: Eukaryota > Viridiplantae > Streptophyta > Magnoliopsida > Poales > Poaceae > Phyllostachys > Phyllostachys edulis. Next base: position 29,550,296 of record CM070565.1, on the reverse strand, counting down.
ATTCTGCATAATTACTTCTTTTTAGTAGATGACTTAAATAACGCTTAAGCTAAGATAAAAACAACTTACCATCCCAACCATTTTTCGAAGAATATAAGACAAGAGTTGGGTTATCAGTGAAGCACACAAGTTCAACCCCATATTTTTTGCTATTAATAGTCTTCAAACATCTGAAAAAAATAATTGAGTTAGAAATATAAATCATATAACTTTAAAAGACACAGTACATTGAGTGTCAAAAATACAAGGGGCAATTCACTATATGTCATTGAATAACTTCGGATCTTCACAGTATGCTACTGATGTCTCACTGATATATGGGTTTGAGCCCACTTGTCAGCCTCACAATGAATGTCATGCTGTGAATCATGTAGTAATTCAGTGGTATATTGTGAAGAGAAAATTGAGTGAACAGTTTATAACATCCGATTTGGGACCATTGAGCTATTTTCTGGGGTTGAGGTATATTCTGATAATGATGGCTACTACCTCTCTCAGCGTTGCTACGTTCAGGATCTACTTGCTAGCTCTGATATGACTGCATAGGTGGACCCTCAAGGGGTCATGGGTGTTCAGCCGAATACCCATTTTTTAATAATAGATATATTAAATGTATATGTTATTAGTTAGGTCAAAACTATATATTTGTGTCTGCAAATGAATTCAGTCGCACTCCTATGAAACACATTAGGCTCATTTTCGTTCCTACTTTAGCCCACCAAACTCTAACGGTCTAACCTCTATTCTCTCTAAATGAGCGGAGGCGTGGGCTCTGGCGGCGGCAGTCAGTGAACCTGGCTCATTTATAGCAGCAAGCAAGCGTAAGGCGGCGCAAGGTGAGCGTGTGGCAGCGCACCTACGCAAGTGAACAGAGATGCGACACGAGGAAGTGGGTGGTAGCGCAACAAACAGGGAGGAAAGGAGCGGACGGCACGAAGGGAGCAACGCGGTGGTGGCGGGAAGGGAGTAGCATATCCAGCTCACCATCATCGTCCTCTCTAGATCTAAGTGTGTTCTGCACACTCCACTTCTTCTCCCTGGCTCTGCTCCGCTCCAGCTCCGATTCTTTCTGGAGTCTAGACTCTTCCTCTGCTTTATTGGTTCTTTCCAATGGATGGTGTACAAAAATACAATATTTGCCTTGGGCAATGAACAGATAATTAGGCTCTTGTTACATATATTTATATACTAATTTTTGCTCTATAGAAGGAACATTCTTGGATAGGGTTCTTACTGTTGGGAAAAAAAAAGCAAAAAAGAGCAGGATCAGCAAGGTATGCATCTGTCAAAAAAAAATTGAAAAAGAAGGCAGGTGCTCTGCCGATCACTATTAGAGGAAGAAAATAAGTTTTAGCAGTCTAGCTGCTATAACATGGAATAGAAAAATATGAGAAAACAACAACAAATAAGACCAAGCACAAGTTTATTTTTTTTTGAAAAAGAAGATATAACCTCGACCGATCACTATTAGAGGAAGAAAATAAGATTTAACGGTATAGCTGCTACATCCCAGAACAGAAAATTAGAGAAAACAACAACAGTCAAGCACCAAGCACAAGTCTTGGCCGCACGCTGCAACAACAACATAACTCAGCAAAACAAGAAGCCCGGAGCAAAAATAGCTCTATTCCTAGTTTTCACCTCCTCAACTGTCATTAATATCTATAATTTGCTGTTTAATTCATGCTATTATGCTTGCCTTATATCACCCAATTCCTCGTATGAAATCATTAATTTCTATATTTTTTGTATTTTATTATATATACGTGTATTATCAGTGTTTTAGAGGGAAATGACATCTCACGGTATCAGCGTATTAGTATCGGCATATCTGGACAACCTAGCTCCGAAATCCGAACACCCATCCTAAAAATCCTGGGTCCGCCACTGTATGACTGATACACACAATGCTGCCACACCCATGGAGCTCCACCTACAGCTTTGACCTACAGACGATGTACCACAAACAAATCTTTCTCGCTATCGTCAGCTCGTTGTGAGCCTTGTTTATCTCACTATCACCAGGCTAGACATTGCTCATGCTGTTCATGTGCTCAACCAGTTTGTCAGTGCTCCCACCTTAGTCCACTATAGTCATATTCTTCGTGTGCTGAGATACTTGAGGAGGACTGCGTCCAGACATCTGTTTTATGCTAGTTCGAGTCATCTCCAACTCCACGCTTACTCTAACTCCACTTAGGTGAGTGATCCTATTGATCGCCGATCTATCACTGACTACTGCAGCTCTCTTCGTACTTCACTCATTGCTTGGAAGTCTAAGAAGCAGACTGCGGTGTCACGCTCTAGTGCAGAGGCTGAGCTTCGAGCTCTCGCTGCTACCACCTCAAAGATCATTTAACTTCAATGGCTCTTGATTGATCTCGGTGTCCATTGTGACAATCCTATACCTCTCTTTTGTGACAATACAAGTACCATTCAGATTGCTTGTGATCCAGTCAAGCATAATATGATAAAGCACATCGATGTTGATGCATCCTTCACACGGTCTCATTGTCAGTAGTCGACCATTGCTCTCAAGTATGTTCCCTCAGAGCTTCAAGTTGCTGATTTCTTCACTAAAGCTCAGACTCGAAAACAACATTTGCTTCATCTATTCAAACTCAGTGTATCACATTCTCCTGATCCACCTTAAGTTTAAAGGGAGGTGTTAAGAATATTGTACATTCTCTCTCTCTCTCGTGGCCCATGTGGCCCATGAGGCCTATGTAACAGTCTATATATACCCTTAACTAATGAATAAGCTACACAGTTGTGAATAGCAAAAATCCTCTTATCTTTTCTAACAGAGAGCAAGGCAGAGGATTTTTTGTGGACTTGCTAGTTGCCACGTCAAGAAAAAAACACGTTCACAAAGATCAACCGTCTATCGTCAGCGAAAATAGTCAACCTCCGATGACCCACTTAAACTAGTTTAGGGGTATAGAATAAAAATTCATTTCTTTAGTTCAGGGACCTACTTGACCCATCTGTGCAAGTTTAGGGACCCACAAGCAATTTACTAAAATAAGAATATCCAATCAGCCTCTTTATTTGATTAGAACACAAAAGTTAGAAGGCAAATTGAGTAATGGTTTGTACTCACACAGCATTTTGAATGTCGTATAGGCGGATTGATTCATCATCACTGGCTGTCACGAGGTAGTTTGTAGCCTTGCTGTGGAAATCCATAGAACTAATTCTGCCATTCTGCCATACAATTATGTTATAGAACAAAATCAAATGAGCATAGTGCGGAGAGAATGTAAGTGGAATGGATACTAGATAGTACTAATGTAAAGTGAAATATGTACATCTGAAAAGGATGCATGAAAGAAAATAGGCTGAATCTGCAACTCCAGGGGCATTTTGGTAGTTGGGGGTGCTCTCCGCACAAGGAGCAACCATCCGTCCGCTCTGTGTTTTTCTACTACGACCCACTCCGCTCCATGCTAGCTTCGCTCCACAAAATTTTCGGAGCTAGTGCATTTGGCATGGCTCCCCCCACTCCAACCACAAAACTAGGAGCAGGAGCCATGCCAAACAGGCCCTAAATTATAGTACAAATGCCAAGACATTTCTGTATGTTTCTTTGAAATAGAACATTTTTCCAATAGCTAGTTAGGTGCTCAAGTCTGAGAGATCACTGCTGTTATGTTAGGCTAAGCTCAGTAAAATTTGGTACCCTTCACATGATAACCAGGACACTTTATTCAACTACTGCTAGACATTATGTTTACCAAATACCAACGTCTCATCTCGCACTACGGCATCTTCATAGTAGGTTCAATACCACTGTGTGTGTGCTAGCATAAATTGTTCACGAACATGATCTCTACCCCCATGACCCCATCACATATGGTGCAGTAACGTGGCAATTGAAAAGGAAAAATTGGATTATTAAAGAATAAATTCATTACACACTAGATTCCAAGGCCTTACATTTGTATTCTTCCAGTAATCTAAACTTTATCCATATATTTTCCAGAAGTCTAAACTAAAATCGACAAGCATCTCAACTCCTCTCCATCATTGAAACGTTACCCAAAGAAAGAACTATATCAAGCACCTCTTTTTATCATTGTTAAGTCACTGCAGCATTGAACACTAGCATGGCCATTATTAAGGGATAATTGATTATTTGCTACTACAAAAAACAGCCTTCTAAGATTTGCCACTCCTAACAATGCAATCTATAATTTGCCACTTCAAATGTTGGTTGCTTAATAATTTGCCATTTTGGCCTTTTAATGATATTTCTTATGTTTTCTCCCCTTTTTCTCACGTGAAATGACCTTACTGCCCCTCTCTAATGTACACAGCCCCAACGCCTCTGTCTGGTTCGACCATGTCGCTCGACACAGACTCTTCCTCTGGATCCCCTTCTTCTGCGCTTCTTCCCTATCGCCAGAGCCGAGTCTGGGTGGTGAATATCCCATGCAGGATGAGATGACTCATTTTTCTTTAACCAACCAATAATGGCGATGTTGCATGGGTGATGAGATGGGTGCAACGCACAGGCCACCAATAAATGAATCGCCTGATTAATATTGCTTCCCTTTCATGGATCTCACTTCACTACCTAAATACTCTCAAGACTATAAATACATAATTAATATAATCCGGTCCATAACAACGCTGGCAGGACCTGTCTTTGAGTGACAACACATCTTTGGTCTTTTTCTGAAGCTAGGTAGAGGCAGTAAGGTCATTTCATGTGGAAAAAAAGGGCGGAAACATAAAAAATATCATTAAAAGGCTAAAATAGTAAATTATTAAGCAACCAACATTTGGAGTGACAAATTATAGATTATATTGTTAGGAGTGGCAAATCCTAGAAGGCTATTTTTTGCTGTGGCAAATAATTAATTATCCCCATTATTAACCCACATGAGCTGAACCAGCCCAAGAACAACTAAACGGCGCAGGCAAAAAGGGATACTTCCAATCCAACAGGAGATAGGCGACAGAAGTGAGGAATTGAAGTAACGAACAGAGGCTTACGTAGTCCCGGAAGGCCAACCCGACCTCCATGCTCTTGAGCATCTCATCGGTGACCTCCATGGTCACCCTCTCCTCCCTCTCCCCGCCTAAAAATTCACAAGAAAAGAATACCAGGGTCAGAAATAGAGACCTTGGAGCAAATCCATCAGGCGTTTTGAGAGATTAGGGTCAAATTGAGGAGAACCATCGGGATGTTTGGATTCGTACCAGGCATCTTGCCCTACACAGAAGTGGCGGAACCAGGAACTGAGGGCTACCAGGGTTGCGGACTCAGCCGGCTGCGAGGTGAGCCGGGCAGCGGCAGCGGCCTGGTAGACCAGAGCCAGCCGCCGTGAGAGGACGGCGACCCGTGAGCCGCGCGGCCGCGTTGTTGCCAAGAGGCGCAGGCGGTTTGGGGCTGGCCGGAGACAGGCAGGCCGTGTAAAGGGGTTATTGGGCCGCGCAACTGGATTGGCTGAGTTGGGCCGTGGGGAGGCCTGTGCAATGATAGCTGGTGGCTACCAAAGCGGGCGGCTTATAGAACGCTAAACCTTTCTTCGTGTTAATTCGTCTCGTGTGGCCAGATGGGTCCTGTCTGTCGGGCGGTCCGAGGACAGTACTATAGACTCAGTTCAAGTACGGCACAGCTCACATTGATTATGGGTCATGCCAACTTGGCACGAAAGCCTGTGCCATGCTTGAACCGCCACCTAGGCACGGTGGGCGGCGGCCTACCGACACTCAAGCACAGCCTGAAACGATGTCGAGTAGTGCCGAGCACAGCACAAGCCCCAGTATGACCTATCTGCCCACGCCCGAGCCGAGCCAGGAGCGGTCGAGCCAGCAAGCCGTTTGGAGGAGAGGAGGCGGTGCGACGTCGGGACGGAGGAAGAAAGAGGAGGAGAGGGAGGAAGAGGAGGGGGCCAGGAGGAGAGGAGGCGGTGCGGCATTGGGGCAGAGGGAGAAGGAGTAGGAGAGGGAGAGTCGAGCGCCCGAGCCGGAGGGAGGGAGGGAGGGCTTGGCTGATGGCATGAAGCTAGCGGGTGAGGAGAAGCAGAAGCAATGCGGGAGGCGAAGGAGGGCCATGGAGGAGGCCACCGTGGAGGCGGCGAAGGCTGTAGTGGCGTGGCGGAGGAGGTGGTGGTGCACTAGCGAGGAGGCTGCAGGCGGTCTGGCATCTTGCGGCCGTGCGGGGCAGCAGAGGCTGAGGGAGGCACCAAAGGGTGAAGGAGGCAATGGTAGTGAGGCCTTTGTCGAGTCTGCAGACGCTGACGCGCAATCTTTGCCGGAGAAGAAGAAAGGGGACAAGGTGGCGGTGGGCGGGGGCAAGGCGGGGGACAGGCAAGCCGGGCAGTGGCCTCGTGGGCCGTGCTTGGCATGGCACGGTCCGAGAAGAATCCGGCCGTTGGGGCATTTTGATCGTTCTTTTTAGCGTTTTTGACCGTTTGGGTCTTAAAAAATAGCAAAAAATAAAAAAAATCCCGAAATTTTTCCTATAAATAGCCACCATACTCCCTCATTCAGCACCCCTCCATTCTCCATTCTCTCTTTTAAATTCTGTTGTGCAAATTCAAATTCGTGTTGAGCTAATTTGGCAAAATTCAAAAAAATTATACCAAAATTTGGAAAATTCAATTTTCGGCAGCAAGTCAGCGAAAGAGGTATAATACTATTTTTTTTTATACCTTTATTGTTAGTGCTTGTTATGTTAAGATGAAAGTAATAATAGTGTTAGTTTCGATTTTGTAGTTTTCGTTATGGACAGTCCTTACGATAGCTTTGCGCTTGGTGATTACAGACTTTCACTGGAGGAAATTGCATCCATGAAGGTGGCTACGGCTGCCTCAAGCCAACCAGAAGTGCAAGGCGGAGTTCCGTCATCAGGCTCCATGCCAACCGAAGCAAAGAGGTTGAGACCGTCTACATCGGGAGTGTGGGAGAATTTCAACAGGACAACCAACCAAGACGCATAGGGAAATGAGGTACTATTTGCTATTTGTAAAATTTGTCGCAATGAATTGTCTACAAAGTCTATAGGAGGAATGGGCCACTTGCTTAGACATGCTACAAGATGTCGAGCCAATCAAGTTTTGGTGATGAGGCAGACGCAGCTGCAGTACAACTCTGACGGTACGGTACGTAGCTGGGACTACAATTCTCAGGTAGCCCGTCAATCTCTCTGTCGTTTAATTGCTTCTGAGGATTTACCGTTAGGCTTTGGAGAGTCTGATTCTTTCCAAAATTACATTAGGACTGCGCATAATCCTAGATTTTCTTCTATTTCTAGACAGACAATAACTAGGGATCTAGTAAAATACTACAATGAATGTCATAATAAAATAAAGAAACTATTTAGTACGTGCACATTTTCGATGGCCCTGATCTTGGACATATAGAGTGGTCGGGCTAGGGAGGATTATCTTAGGGTAGTTGTCTATTATGTTAATGACGACTGGGTAATGGAGAAATGGATTATAGGTTTAAAATTAATTGATGTAGCACACACAGGGACGGGGGCAGACTGTATTATCAAAGTCATGGAAGACTTTGGTCTTACAAGCAAAATATTCTCAATTACTTTAGACAATACCACTTTGAACTATAGGGCCATGGATATTCTTACTCCAGTGTTGAGTACATACGTTGATTCCTTCTTGCTACATCAATGATGCGCTTATCATGTTATCAACCTTATAATCAAATGTGGTTTGAAGAGGTTGAGTCCGTATATTAAAGCTTTTCGCGATGCGATTTCTTCTTGAATAATTCTAACATAAGAATAGCACAATACAAGAACTTCTACAGAGCGATTGGTGTACGTCCAAGAAAGTTCGGTTTAGACATGCTAGTAAGGTAGAATTCTACTTACCTTATGCTTAAGGGTCTTTTACCATACAAGAGCACTTTTTCTATTTTTTATTCAAACGCACTATTAGAGCACTGACGGTAGTATACTATGTTGGGCCACGGGTAGGCTACGATAGCTACAAATCAAAAATTTCTACCACGCAAACTAGGAAGCCAAACAAGTAGATGATCACAGATTGTTACCACCAGACGCGCAGGGCAGCGGAAGAAGGGTTGGAGTAACCTGGTCCAATGTAAAGCGCGTTGATGTAGTGGTCGTAGTCGATCGTCCAGCGTCCTCGCGAGTCGATCGTCTCCTCTAGCAACGTCTGTAGTTCTTTGTGAAGATCGCGGATCGTCCTCAAGTGCAACAGTCGCAGTAGCGCCTCTACAGTATCCACACGTCCAGGGAAGGAATAACCATGCGCAGGTGTGCTAGCACCAAGTCGCATGGTAGAGCTCTCAAGAAGATGGCGGCTAGGGTTTCAGTGGTGATTCACGCGTCCATCCCAACAGCCTCATATATCTCCTTATATAGTGCTCGTGACGGATCCTATCCAAACACATTTTACGAATCGTATCCGTACTAGTTTGTTCCAACCCGTTAAGTGTGTGACCCTATAGGTTCATGCATAATCGGTTGTGACTCGGAAACCCTTTCCGATCACGAGTCGTAGCGGCTCCTAGCATAACATAACGATTCCCGAATACACACAAATTATATCGGACAAACCTTAATGCAATATGATCTACGATTAGGTCCTCATCACTTACGACCAGATCCTATCTCTATACGACCAGTTCGTATTTGGTCACGACCAGTTCGTAATTCCTTACGACCAGGTTACGACCACCCTATGACTACGTTCGACCAGTCTACGACCAGCTCGTATCTTCATACGACCAGTTCGTAACTGTTTGAACTAAGCGACCTACTCGTGTATACTCCCTTTGCCTCACGATGTCTGGTTGAACTCTAGGTGAGATGTTGTGTCATCCATGGACTGTTCAATACTTTCTCGATCGAGTGTCGGATTACTTCACGTTGTCGAACACTTCGACTACTAGTGGCATGGCCATGCACTTTCTTTATCCGACCACAACGAGGGCCCAAAGACATCTCTCCTGTTATGTTAGGAGGGGCAAATCTCATATCCGACCAGTCACATTCCTCTGCATGTTTCATAGCATACCCGAAAGCTACCTTTATAACTACCCAATTACGGTGTAGCGTTTGGCAACCCCTAAGAGTGCTATTACATATGTAGGAAACCATGCTGATCTCAGGTCTAAGGATTATACATCAACATTGCTTGAGACCAACTAACGATACATAGAATCATAACAATCTCAATAGTGTCTCAAGGTGGGTCTGATCCAACATCATGTTCTCTAACATGTGTCCATATTATTGGTTTGATATCTCCATATCGATTACCCGTGAAACATAGTCATCAACCAATACATATGCTAGTCTATTCATATGTGTCCTCAGTATGTATGAGTGCCAACTGGTCGGACGCCCTTTCACTCCGACCAGTGAAAGGTGTCTTGGTCATCTTTCCGACCAGGCAAGACTCGCATTAATATTATAGACGGATGCATCAACAAGATTTAAAATAAACAACCCATTCAAAACAGGTGCATAGCCATAAAACACTTCATTCAAAAATATAGAACAACCATTGTTCTCTATAATGAATTTATAACCCTCTGCTATCAAACATGAGGCAGAGATAATGTTTCTACTAATGGCTGGAACGTAATAATAATTATTCAATTCCATAATAAATCCTGAAGGCAAAAGTAATGGCAAAGTCCCGACGGCTAATGCAGCAACTCTTGCTTTATTCCCGACGCGAAGATCCATCTCGCCCTTTGTAATTCTCCTACTCTTTGTTAGACTCGCATCGAATTGCGATATGAGCAACCGATCCGTTATCAAATACCCATGAGTTAACGGAAGAGTCAAGAAAAAACATCTATAATCTTAATACCAGTAGTGGAAGTTTTAGTCCCACCATTCCTTTTCTGATCAGCTAGGTATTTCTTGCAGTTCCTCTTCCAATGGCCTAGCTCTTTGCAGTAAAAGCATTCATTCTCTTGAGTCGGGCCAGCCTTAGTCTTGGGCTTAGGCATGTCAGTTTTGATCTCATCTGAAAATTTAGCCTTGCCCTTTTTCTTGACCCAAGTCTTAGCCTTCTTCTTGAAGCTTGTACTCTTTTGCACCATCATCACATGATTGTTGCTTTTCTTAATGCTACCCTCTGCTGTCTTAAGCATCATATGCAGTTCGGTGAGATTCTTGTCTAAGCCATTTATATGGAAGTTCAAAATGAACTGACCATAGCTTGTAGGAAGCGAAGCAAGAATCAAATCTGTAGCCAATTCTTGACTAAGTGGGAAACCCAGTTTTTCCAAGCTCTGTGTGTAACCAACCATTTTGATCACATGAGGGCTCATCGGACTACCCTCAGCTAGCCTACATCCAAACAAGTTCTTTAAGATCTCATATCTCTCAGTTCTTGCTTGTGTCTTAAACATGCCTTTGAGCGTCACGATCATATCGTAGGCCTCAATGTTCTCAAACTGCTTCTGAAGGTCTGAGTTCATCGCCGCAAGCATGAGACAGCTAACATCAAGGGATTCATCACATGCCTTTTTATAGGCGGTTTTAAGAGCAAGCAATGACATTCTCTGTAGAGGCACATCTCGAATTGGTTCCTTTAGAACATGTTCCTTTTTATCTTACCTAAGAACAATTCTTAGGTTGCGGGACCAATCTGTAAAATTTGTTCCATTCAGTTTTTCCTTTTCAAGTATCGAACGTAAAGCAAAACTGGATGTAGGTACAGCAGTAGGTGCCATGATCTACAACATAAATTATGCAAAACTAAGACATATGTTCAACCAAAGTAACTTCTATTAAACAATTTAACAAAGATACTCCCACTAAATACCATATCTCTCTTATGACATTTAATGATTCAAGATCCATAATCATTTAATCTACTAGTGATCTTTGGCATCACTGCTAGAAGACTAGTGAAAATGGTAAGCAACAGTTGCTAATCATATCTCTATATGACTCTTGTTGTTGGGCAGCATCTCTATGCTTCGGCACCCAACCTTTATGCCCCAAGGTCCATAATTGTTATGATAACCTTGTTAAGTTAAACCAATGCCAGCGTGTAAGTGTCTAACACAAACCCATCTAGTTAAGTAGAGTTAATGGCACTCTGCTTTGGCAAGACCTACCATTAAAATACATGACTTTGGATGGTGCAGCATATTTGGGAGGGCATCAATTTAACTTAATATTATATGAGGGAATTTTACTTCTACCATGTCAAAAGCATTTAAAGCAAAAAAACATATATAGAAATAAATGAACAGGAATATAAAGGTATTCACAGACAATCAAATTGCATTGTGATATAGTATGACCCTTCTCCATGGTGATCCCCATCGCCATGCATCTTGTTCGCCGTGTCTCCGAGTGGTCGACTCCTCCAAGCACTCCCACTAAGCCATTACTCCTAATAGCGCTAGTAATGAATTACAAGGAGTAAAGAAGCATCACAAGTCGACACACAGGCCGTTATACAAAAATATAGACAGCCTTGGACTGCAATTAACATGACACACATGTCATGAACATTACACACAAACATGCATCTCATACATGAAACATTATGGGTCATATTATTCACATCAATCCCTGCAAAAACAAGTTATGCATATAATCCAATTCTTTCGGACGACATGAGCACATACCACCTAAAACACGTGGTACGATTAGCCAGCACGGCGGTCTCGCTAGCCGGTTAGCCTTGGAAATTATCGGATTAATCATATTAACCCTATTTCGAACCATCCGATCATTGCCTTAATTCGACCACACACTGCGGCATACTCCGATGGCGGAATTCTGACTGGTAGGAGTGTTATGCAGAGTAGTCGTGAACAAGCGCAATAAACCACCTGGTCCTTTTAGCTCATACCTCCTCGTAAACCCATCTACTACCACCGAGAAACCAATCGATCTTATCAACCAGAGCCTAGATCGTTCCATCTATATGAACCGATCTAGTACCAGACCCGACCAGTAATAGACCCAATCTACTACTACCACATATCAAGTATATGTGATCGATCCAGATCAAAAACTACGCAGGATGGCTTTGATACCACTGTTGGGCCACGGGTAGGCTACGATAGCTACAAATCAAAATTTTCTACCATGCAAACCAGGAAGCCAAGCAAGTAGATGATCATAGATCGTTACCACCAGACACGCAGGGCAGCGGAAGAAGAGTTGGAGCAGCCTGGTCCAACGTAAAGCGCGTTGATGTAGTGGTCGTAATCGATCGTCCAGCATCCTCGCGAGTCGATCGTCTCCTCCAGCAACGTCTGCAGTTCCTTGTGAAGATCGCGGATCGTCCTCAAGCGCAACAGTCGTAGTAGCGCCTCTACGGTATCCACACATCCAGGGAAGGAACAACCATGCGCAGGTGTGCTAGCACCAAGTCGCACGGTAGAGCTCTCAGGAAGATGGCGGCTAGGGTTTCGGTGGTGATTCACGCATCCATCCCAACAGCCTCATGCATCTCCTTATATAGTGCTCATGGCGGATCCTATCCGAACACATTTGACGAATCGTATCCGTACTGGTTTGTTCCAACCCGTTAAGTGTGTGACCCTATAGGTTTATGCGTAATCGGTTGTGACTCAGAAACCCTTTCCGATCACGAGTCGTAGCGGCTCCTAGCATAACATAACGATTCCCGAATACACACAAATTATATCGGATGAACCTTAATACCATATGATCTACGATTAGGTCCTCATCACTTACGACCAGGTCCTATCTCTATACGACCAGTTCGTATTTGGTCACAACCAGTTCGTAATTCCTTACGACCAGGTTACGACCATCCTACGACTACGTTCGATCCGGTCTCGACCATTTCGTATCTCCATACGACTAGTCCAGAATCGTCGAACTAAGCGACCTACGTGTATACTCCTTTGCCTCATGATGTCCGGGTTGAACTCCGGTGAGATGTTGTGTCATCCATGGATATTCAATACTTTCTCGATCGAGTGTCGGATTACTTCACGTTGTCGAACACTTCGACTACTAGTGGCATGGCCATGCACTTTCTTTATCCGACCACAACGAAGCGGCCCAAAGACATCTCTCTGTTATGTTAGGAGGGCAAATCTCATATCCGACCAAATCACATTCCTCTGCATGTTTCATAGCATACCCAAAGCTACCTTTATAACTACCCGATTCACGGTGTAGCGTTTGGCAACCCCTAAGAGTGCTATTACATATGTAGGAAACCATGTCGATCTCGTGTCTAAGGATTATACATCAACATTGCTTGAGACCAACTAACGATACATAGAATCATAACAATCTCAATAGTGTCTCAAGGTGGGTCGATCCAACATCATGTTCTCTAACATGTGTCCATATTATTGGTTTGATATCTCCATATCCATGACCCGTGAAACATAGTCATCAACCAATACATATGCTAGTCTATTCATATGTGTCCTTATATGTTTCGACCAGGGATCGTATAAGAATAATTATCGCAGAAATATAGAGTTTCACAATCAAGTCACATACTTGATAATCAATATTAAAAATATTATTCTTGGAACAAGATAACATTTTATCTAATATTATGAACATAAGGAAATATAATCATCTCTATGATTGCCTCTAGGGCATATTTCGAACATACTATTGACTGAGCAACATTGGTTCGTTGCTGAGAAGATATTGTCGTTTTTAGAAATTTTTTATGAGGCCATTATTGCTTTGTCCGTTGTATACTATCCAACATCTCCTATCATTGTGTATAGTATTTTATAGATTGCTACGTAATTGAAAATGTATGAAAATGACTTAGTTTTGCACGACGCTATTGTTTCTATGAAATCTAAATACCTTAAATATTGGAGAGAAATCCCTTACCAATGTGCATTTGCATTTCTTTTAGATCCTAGAGCTAAAGTCGTTGCATTTGGTAGTGTACTTGGTTTTCTTAGTGCGGCTACAGGGCTAGACTATACTGACTATTTTGTAGAAGTTCGTTCTCGGTTATACGAGGTTTACCAAAGGTATGAAAATAAGTTCCGGAGAGTCCGCTTGCAACGACCTCAAGTAGCAAGACAAATATGTGGGGCAATATCTTCGGTAGCTCTTCCTCCAGGTCCAGGTCTTCTTCTTCTACACTGCAGCTTGCTCCGCCGCCAAGACCCACAAAAAGCGAGAAACTATCCACCTATCTGGACAACGATATGGTGGATTTCAACTCAGAAGGCTTTGAGATTTTGCAGTAGTGGCAAGCCCATAAGTTAACATATCCCGTGTTATCCATACTTGCACGTTATGTATTAACTATTCCTGTCTCGATGGTTTCCTCCGAGTCTGCTTTCAGTCTTTCTAGAAGAATATTAGAGGAGAGAAGAAGAAGTCTCACAAGTGAGATGGTGGAGATACTTCTAACTGTGAAGGACTGGGAACAAACTAATTCACGAATACAACACTCTGTGGAAAATCCAGAGTTGTCGGAGGTGTTCGAAAATCGATACTTATACAATGACACCGACACGTAGAACAAAGATGTATCATGTACGTAGAGCTATAGGTTGTACTCTTTTTCCTTCGCTAAGGTTTTCTCATTTTGAGTTTTTACTTGGCGAAGGTTTTAACGAGGTAGCCAGTAGGACATTAATAAAGTTCTTTATTGTATTTTCAATATGATTGTCTCATTTTTTCAATTTTGATATCTATTTTTGAATTCTACATATTTTTCCTTTTTTTGGGCCTAACGGGCTAAACGGGCCGGCCTTGGCCCGCTAGGCCAAACGGGCTCGGGCCAACCCAGCACGGCACGAACAGTCGACAGGCCATGCCTTGGCCTCCTCCCTGACATGTGGGCCAGTACGGCACGACCCATCTAACAGCCGGGCCGGAACAGGCCGTGCCTAATCGTGCCCGTGCCAGGCTAGGCTACCCGTTTGGCTAGCACTACGTGTAACTTTAAGAATGGAGTAATCACACCGAAGATGAAGCTACATGGGAACAAGAAGATCGCCTTAGAGCTGATTTCCCCTCCTTCTTTTCCGAGCCTACTGAATCTCGGGGACGAGATTCTTTGTAAGGGGGTAGGTCTGTAACATCCCGATAAAAGGGTTTGTATTTTAAATGTATAAAAATATGATCTTTTAAAAACTTTTGCTACATCTCTTGGTCATTTATTTTATCGAGATTTCAAACTAGGGTTTTGTTGGTTATAAAACCTAAAACATCATTTTTATGAAACTACAAGTAAAAAGAAACTTTAAAGTTTTAAAAAGAAATATATATTTTTGAAAAAAAACCCTAGAAAAATTATACAAGGTTCTACACTCTAACCTAAGCCTTCCCTAAAATTTTTAGAATTTTTGAAGTTGTTTTGCTTTGTCAATTAAATCCCCTAAGCCTCAGCCTTTTCTAGTTAAATAAAAATCAAAAAAACAAAATCCTTTTTCCTCTCCCCCACTGACGGGTGGATGCCATCCGTCAGGGCTGCTATTCCATCGACCGAGCTAGCTGGACCATGTTGCAGTCGAACTGGCTTAGCGCAGCTCTTTTCCCTTCCCCATTGACCGGTTGGGCCCACCAGCCAAGTTTCTTCAACCACGCAAGACGGCCACGCCGCCAACAAGACGCCGAAACCCTCGCTCGCTCGCCATCAAGACCACTCCACCGAGAGCATTGGTTTTGCCATGCCCTCGAATTTCCTTCGGCTTCGACCGCATCACCCGCGCACCCTTAATGGCCGGTCAAGTCTGCATCACTCGTCCGCCAACGTCTATGTCCGTGCGTCACCGAGCGCATCGCCGGCTCTATGGAGCTCTCTGCCGCCTAAGC
Source organism: Phyllostachys edulis (assembly GCA_036346405.1). Taxonomy (NCBI): domain Eukaryota; kingdom Viridiplantae; phylum Streptophyta; class Magnoliopsida; order Poales; family Poaceae; genus Phyllostachys; species Phyllostachys edulis. The sequence goes on along the minus strand of CM070565.1, from coordinate 29,534,530 downwards.
TATAAATAGCCACCCTAACGCCTCACTAAGCCTCCCTTAGACACCCCAAGCCATTCCCCTCCCTCTCTTTTACTCTCATCCATTGAAATCACCGAGGAGGGCACGAGCTACCATTTCCGGCCAAGACACCAACGCCGAAATTCGGTTCTCCTCAAACTCCAGCCGGCAACGCCCTATTCGTCCTTGCATCCGATCTGGTAAGCCATTATCCAACTAATTTCTCCTAGAGCATCTCCTTACCTCACTGATATGCTCCCGAACTCTCTTCTTCTTTCTCTTTGCACAGCCCGTCCCCTCCACTGGAAAGCCCTCACCGCCACCGCTATCCATCGCCGCCGACCATCCACCATGTGCCTCCATCATCTCCATTGGCTCAGGTAGGTTCATAGGGGTCCCTAGTCACTCATGTGCACACTAACTAGTCGAGGGCATCACCGGGTTGCGAGTTGCCATTTTTGGCCGATTGCCATCGCCGCCAAACCTCACCGCGCCGCCACTGTGGTTCACCGGAGCTCCAACGCCGGTAGTTATGGGTGCGCATGGTCTCAAGGGTCCCATTTTGACCACTCACCCACGCCACCTTGCTCCCTATCGTTGGCGATTAGCCGTATAAGCCAACGGCCGGGAGCTCCACTGTGCTGTTGGAAGAATCAACAGCACACTATAGCGCAATGATTAGAAAGGATCTCAGTCGATTAGGGTTTAAGTGTAGTTTAATTACTGAGCTAATGATTTGCTTTTACGCTGACACGCGGGCCCGTAAACAGAAACACATGAGCTTTAGTGCTCTGATTTCTGCATCAGTTCACTAACGCGTGGGCCCAAGGCCATTACTGCACAGGATTTCACCACTTGAACCAAGCACTGATCGTGTGAACCCCGGTCCACATGCATTGTGTTGTAGACCAAGTCACCGATAGCTGGGTCCCGCATGTAAGAATGACTTTTTCCTTTAGAGAATTAAATGGAAAAGAAATTAAAAACCCGAGGGCCCACCTGTCATACCCTATTGTTTTTCGGCTGTGAATTAAATCATAAAGAAAATGAAAAGGGGGTGGGTCCCACCTGTCAGAGAGACACTCTCTCTCCCCCCTTTTCTTTTTCCTGGATTTTCAATCCTTTCCGACTTCAAACCTTAATAACTTTTGCTAGGAAACTCCAAATGAGTTTATTTTTGTCTCTAAATTTGTGTAAAATCATAATCTACCTAAATATGCAAACATATTTAAATTTGGTTACTGTTTGAATTTATTTGCATTATTTAATTGATTTCCAACTCTTTTTGCAATAGACGTTGATTGTGCGAACAAAATCTTCGACGACCAACCAACTTTATATCTAGAACAACCTGAGCAAGCAAAGCACCCCCCTTTGATCATATTGATCCCAATATTTCACTTATTGTACTTTGATTTGCAAATTCTATTATTGCATGCGCGTATGTTCAGTATTAAACTTCTATGTTTGGGATATTGGTAGCTATAAATCCTACTTGTTGCATGAATTCTTTTGACTTGTTGATATCCCTACTTTGTTAATATTAGGATATGGGTTACACAATATATAATGTCATTTGGAAATTTTGAGTGTGAGCTATCACACAAACGCTTACTAGAATGATAGTTTTTCTGGAAAGAGATGTAAAAGGACAATATGATAAATTTGAATTTGGGAGATTTACGAAAATGTCCAGAGGGGTGTGCCCCTGTTATTTTGAATAAAAACAAAATGCAAAAACTAGTTTTGGACGTGGGCGAGTTATATTATATTCTGAAAAAGTGGGAAGGGAGTCTCACTAGTAAATATGGGGAGATTCTCGCCTAGGTCAATTAAGGACCGAACGCCGGTATTTATGACCTAAGCGTAAGCGTACAACCATAGTGCTATTCTGGGATGACCTTAGCTGATTAAGTTGTCTAGATCTAGCCTTACATGAGGGGTAGGCAGGATACATGCGAGCAATCGAATTAGGATAGCTGACATAACAACGAATGCCTTACTGAGACGGTGTGCCGAGAAGAGCTCCCTATATACTGAGAAGGGCACATTTGAATTCAGTAAGGAATCCTCACTGAGACGGGTGTGTCGAGAAGGGTTTCCCATATACCGAGAAGGGTACATTCGGATTCAGTGAGGAACCACATTCGATGGGATAAGTGCAAGGTTAGAGCTAGATAATGTAAAGGCTTCGACACGTGCTCTAGACTGCTTACCTAAGGTAGTGAGCGGTGGCATTGCCGGGTGCCGAACAAACTAGTGAAGTCGTGTACTGTGGATAAAGTTGTACCCCTCTGCAGAGTGTAAATCTATTATAATAGCCATGCTCGCGGTGATGAGCGTGCTAAGTGTAGGATTGCTAGGTATAGTCTTGACTTTTCCAAAAACTGTCTTATCGGGAAAACATGGGAAATGGTTTATGATTTGTTTGAGTTAATTGCCGAGTTATGGCTGAACATGAAATGATACTCGCAGCCAAAAAGGGTTGCGTGTTGTAGTTATTATTATTGGTGATTCATTCAAATACTTACTCACTGTCCTGTTATTTATTGAAATGCTCTTTCAAATGCCGTTGCAAAGTACTACTTATGAATATTGCAAATAAAATCTGCTTAATGCAAAATAACTTGTAGCATAGAGCCTTCTCTTTGAATAGCCTTACATCTAATATAACTTTTGTGATACACTACAAGTCTTGCTAAGTACACAAGTACTCAAACTTGCTATTGTTGTTGGTTTAGAGTTTGTAGAGGAGCCGACGCCAGACGACGAGTTCTTTGCTTCCAGCACCGAGGGGTTCGGTGACGGGTCTACCTAGGTCTTGTTCCTTGTCGGTTGCCTGCGGGATCGGATCGGCATGCCACTAGGCTTTTGCTACTATTACTATGTCTTCCGCTGCTATTTATTTTGTTTACTCTGATGACTACTTTTATTCGGCCGGTCGACTATTGTTGTAATAACTTAAGTAGAATATCCCTTTTTCTTTACTTTAGTATGTGTTTGTATGGGTACGATTGCTAACTGTTGTGAATGTGTGTGCTAGCCATTAATCCTGGGACTAGCACAGTATACACATAAGATCTTCAGGTATTCCATGTCCGGGGGTCTGACAAACATCGGCGACGCCAGGACACAGTCGTGTCCCTACTCTCGGGAGGCATGCCCACGGCCATCTGGGCGCACGTGGAGAGCGCGTGCAAGCTATCTGGGCCACTACCACCATGCAAAGAGGAGCTCATCGTCAACCTACAACATCCAAGCAATAGTGCCTTCTAGGTGTTCGACGAAATGCCTCGCGAGGCTGGTGAACTCTCGGCATGTGATGAGGGAGATAACACCTCTACACGGTTGTGGCAGACTTTGGTTCTGGATATTGACCATGTAGTGTGCGATGAAATGCCACCAGATAGCAAGCCAGAAGATCTAGTATCACAGGTGCATGTCAGGGCGTGGCTCCAACCGATCGTCGTGACGAGCTCATCGACTATGCCGGTCGGAGGGCGCGCGACCAAGGAGGACCTTGCAAGCAGCGGACTACCATGGTGTGCATGGCTGAGCACACCGCATGACACGGCCATGAGCGACATTGCCGGTGTCAATTTGGGCATCCATTTACTGCCCAACATCGTCATCGCAGGGTGCGACCTGGACAACTGTTGCATTGATGACAATGGGTGGCTGTTCCCATGTTGTGAAATTGCTGGTGCACAACAAGTGTTCGAGGAGATACCACCGTGGGGAAGAAGTTCGTTTAGTCCCTGGAACTCTTTGAATGGAGTTGCTTGCTTGGTGTTCGACAAGGTACTTGCCTAGAGTAGAAGTGGTTTTAGCCCTGGAGGTGCTATCACCAAATCTGTGAAGATAACACAGCTTGTAGAAGGTGAAGATGCGACATTGATTAGCTTGTTTATCACCATACCATGGGATCATGGTGTGTTCTGTACAGTTAAATCAGAGAAATTGATTGAGCGAGTGATTTGCACAATGAGAAAGGTAAGTGTGTTTCCGGAAGGTGTTCCAAGCCCAAGAAATCTGATGATGGTGCCCCATTACAAGAGGTTGAACATGATCACTGAAGGCGTGTGAGGACCTGTCTCGGGAGCTCCCGGAGAGATCTCCCAGGACCTCTCAGGAGGTCCGACAGGACCACTGGGAGGTCTGGGAGGTCCTCCAAGACCACCTGAGGAGGTCTCCCAGTGACCACCAGGAGGAATCGAAGGTCCACCCGGAGGTCCTCTGAGACCACCCGAAGGCCCTAATCTCTGTGCACCATGAGCTAGTCCCAGGATCAGATTGGCTAGCTCGCACAGACTCAACAATTGGTGTAATCAATTCCATACCACAAGCACAAAAGATGAAGTAGACAAATTAATACATATTATTAACAAAGGACCTTATGGTCAAGCTTGTTTACAGAGGTGCCACGCAGGGCTAACAACAAAAGGAAACCCTGCAGCGGAAACAAAAACATGAGAAGGCCATTCGGCAAGCCCACAAGCTACCAAGTGGAGGACGTCCTAGCGCGCAAGGTCTTCAAAAGAGCTCCCCTTCAAAGAGCTCAACGCTTCCTGGAGCTCCCTCCTCTGCTGATTTAAACAGAGGGCACAAGCTATGAGTACTTTTTGAATGTACTCAACAAGCCGTGGGGAAACAAAAATGCAAATAATATTTATGCACGGCTTGACAATGAAAAGCTGTAGGGTTAGTTGGCAGAAAGCAATATTTGACATTGAATAGCATAAGTAGATTGCAAAGCTCAAGTTTAAAGGAGATACGCATAAGTAACTTTATTTTCAAAGGAGGTCGTGAGCACCCATCCACTCCCAAGACCACTCCCAAAAGCCTAGGCTACACCAACAGCTAGGACCACACCCAAAGGCACCAACCAAGACCTCTCTAGAGCACCCACTCCAGAGAATCCACAAGACCACCCTAGAGCTCTAAGACCACCCCAGAGCACCCACTCTGGAGCACCTTGGACCTCTCTAGGGCTCACAAGACCTCTTTTGAAAAGTCTACCCCTCGTTCGAAATCTCCGGGCGTGTCCATAACTGAGGACGCGGCTATTCAAATAGATTTACTCCATAGAGGTGTACAAATTTACCCACAAGAGGTAGTCGCTTGATATTTCACACGTTACCTTAGACATGTGAATCAAGTAGAGACTACCACCAGGCTTTTACAAAGGTCCGTCCCGACACGGTTCTGCCCGCTAAGGATTCGCCTAAATAGAGCCCCCTCTTGCGCCATTTCCAACCACAACAGAACCGAATCAGGGCATCCCTAATTATTGCACCCGGTCCACCCCATAATGGATATGTGGTTGCATGGCATGGCCCAGATCAATGGCTCACAAGGTGAAGTCCTTAATTGGCTGCTCAAGCGAGACTGCCCACAATCCCAGTGTGACTCCAGGGCACCAACCCCGGAGCACCCACTACTCGCACCTTGCCTTCTCGCCCGAGCATAAAACAGTTTTGAGGTTATTATTGACCACTGGATCACCCAGTCCTGGCGCAACATCAATTAACAGAGGTGGCATTGCCACAGTTCCATAGCTCATTAGGCAAGTTATTAAGTTGGGTTCAACCCAGCCAGAGGACCACCCAATCCTTGGCACAACAAAGTTTTAGTTAAAGCGACAACAAATGTCATGGCCTCACATAGGGCCACACTTCCTTTTAATCAGCTACACTGGCCGTTACTACACAAGCCACAACTAGTGCGCTGGGGGTAAACTAACATTGATGACACTAGGTGAGACCAACGCCTACTAAAGCATGTCTAAGCACAAAACGATACCCAGGTTGGCAATATCAAAAAGAGACCAACTAACGGTACCCATCCTAAGGTGTCCAAGGGAAAACATGTCAACATATCTAGCACAAATGTTCAAGGAGGCATAAACTCAAGTAGGGAAGTAACTATGCCCAAAACCAGTTTTATACAACTAGCAATGCAAGTTATATTAAAACGAAATACTTTTGCAGAAATAGGTTCAAGATGATCAAAGGTCCACGACTTGCCTTCGGCGACGAGTTGCTGGGCTTCCGAGAAGGTCGCTGGATCCCCGAGCTCCTCAGCGAAACCAAGATCTACACGTTCGCAAAAGGAACCAAATCAATAAAGCAACTTCAAGACAAAACCGAAAAGAACTTAATAAAACCAAAAAGAGAAGAGGTCCACTGGAAGGGAGGTCCAACAAGGGAGGGGGGAGGTCCAACCAGAGGAGCCAAGAGAGCTCTCCAGAACAGAGAGAGATATGAAGGAGGAAGTTAGAATGAAGAACAAGGAGAAAAAGGTTGCTCTGTGGTGCTCTATTTATAGAAGAAGGAGAAAAGAACATCACCAAGATGGAGCGACCAGATTTAAGGTAACAAGGTGATGGTACACTGCTAGCAGGTACGAAAAAGGACTAGAGCAGGTAAAGCAGAAGACAAGAGAAGGGAAAGTCAAGGTGGAGGTGATAGCATTTAATGCGCACAAACTTTTGTGTTAGAAATGATGCGACAAGAGGTAGAAAAGGTACTGACAGGACTGACAAGTGGCCCACTCAACCTTAGGTGAATAGCTCAGTCAAAGGGGTGGTCTCATCCGCAGAGATGGTCTTTGCAAAAAGACCAGAGGTCGTGACCGCTACGGGAGGTCTGACCGCAAAGGTGGTCTTTGCAAAAAGACCACAGGGAGGTCCTGCGGACAAAGAGGCTCAAGGGAGGAGGTCCGGAGGACAAGGAGATCCTAACCAAAGGGAAAGTCAAGACCAAGCGGAGGTCTTAACCCCAAAAGGAAAGGTCTAAACCCAGAAGGGAAGGTCTAAACCATCAGAGAGGTCTAAACCAGCGAGGGGGGTCTAGACCAACAGAGAGGTCTAAACTCGAAAAGGGATCCAAACTTTAAAGGAGATCTAAACCTCAAAAGAGAGGTCTAAACCACCAAAGACAAAGCCGAGGGAAACACGGGATGAGCAGAGAGGGGAGGGACAACACCAAAGCTCAAGCAACTTCAACTAAAACCAACTCAGATCAACCAGTAAAGGTCATAGATAAATAACAAGATACGGGCTCTCAAGAGAGGGGCTTGACTTGCTGGGTGGAGGTCCACGGGTCGGGAGGAGATCCAGCCACGAGGGTGGTCTTTGCAAAAAGACCCAAAAGGGTGGTCTTTGCAAAAAGACCACGAGGAGAGGTCGCGTCAAAATGACAACAAGAGGAGGCTGCGGCCTCAAGGGCAGGTCGTAGCTAAACGACAAAAGGGGGGAGGTCATGACCGGGAGGGTGGTCTTTGCAAAAAGACCAAGAGAGGTCCTGGGGACAAGAGGTCGAAGGCACGGCGAAGCAGGGTTGTCCGATTTGAATCGGGTGGTCCACAAGGAAGTAGAACGTTCGGACCAGCTGAACCTTTCCTCTCGATTGGGCCATCCAAAAAGGATCGGACGGTCCACAAGTGGGAAGGGCGCGAGGCTGGTTCGGACCACGCGAAGGGAAAGGGAGGTTCGAACCCAAAAAGGAGATCCAACGGAGGAGATCCAAAGGGGAGGTCCTGAATGGTCAAGATCAAAATGAGGGGAGGTCCTGAACGGTCAAGATCAAAATGATGGGAGGTCCTGACGGTTAGATCAAAACCAAGGGAGGTCCTGACGGTCAGAATAGACACAAGGGAGATCCCGACGGTTAAGATCAACACAGAGGAGGTCTCAACGGCCAAGATGAAGCCAACAGGGGATCTCGACGGTCAAGACCAGCACAAAGGTCTCAACGGCCAAGATGAAACCAAAGGAGATCTCAACGGTTAAGATTATCCCGAAGGAGATCTTGACTGTCAAGATGAATCAAAGGGAGATCTCAACGGTCAAGATGATCCCGAAGGAGATCCTGACGGTCAAGATGAATCAAAGGGAGATCTCAACGGTTAAGATGATCCCGAAGGAGATTCTGATGGTCAAGATCAATCAAAGGGATATCTCAATCGGTCAAGGGGAGGTCCAAATGAGCACAGGGATGTTCAAATGAACACGAGGAGGTCCGAGAGAAAGGGGAAATCAACCCGTATTTAGAATTTCGAAGTTCAAGGATGTTTGAAACACAAACCCGAGCTTGGGACACCTCGGGGGTGGTCGTGACCCAAAGGAGAGGTCAAAACCGAAGGAAGGTTCAAACAGAGGAGGTTGTTTAGATCAAAAGGAGGTCTAAACCCGAAAAGAGATTCAAATCAACAAAGAGGTCTAAAGAGATCTGGAATAAAGGAAAGTCCAAGCAAAGGGCACAAAGGGAGGTCCAGAGAGGTTAAGAGGAGGTCTGAACTAGAGGGAGGTCCAAGCACAAGGGAGGTCTAGACCCTCAGATCCAAACAAAGGGAGGTCTTCCCAAGAAGAAAGATAGAACTGGGCCGAGGGAAAACATGGAGCAAATAGAGGAAAGGAAAAACTCCAGCAAACTCCAAGAGAAACCAAAACGATTTGGTTGGAGTTTGGTTTAGTCATTTAAAACTCCTTTTAAAATCTCAAGTTAAGCTTGGAACTCTCATAATGGTTCTTTTTATTTTGAAAATTTTCAAAAGCTCAGGACAAACGGGATGTTACAAGGTGAGGAACTATTTCCATTGTCACCACCTGATCAAGAGAGTATACTTGTTCTCAACTGGGATCAAGAGAGTATACTTGTTCTCAACTGATTCAGTTTATTTGGGCAATCAAGTTATCATGTACAGAATATTGGTCTCCACAACATTTCCTAAGGTGGTTTGTTATTGAAGTGGCTCAATCGTTGACTAAGTTGTTACCTCTGTACTTCAAGTGGAAATATTCTCAGACTGCTCTGTTGCAACATAGCTATACAAGATAACATCAGCTACAAGACAGTGGGATCCAGGTATTTTGAAGTTTATTCTCCTTGGTGTGACATCAGCTATTGAAAACATGCCAAGCTTAATTTGTTTTGTCTGGAAGCTGTTGGTTTAGTTGCTAGTGATGTGCTCTTGGGCAGATTATTTTGACACAGGACATGCAATTGATAGATGTGTAGTTCACTTTATGTTCCAAGGGAACATCACAACAATCTTGTTATCTCCTGGTTCTAATGGAGGGGTTAGTTCTACTATTCATATATACATACAAAGGACGATTACTCTTTATCTTGGGGTACACGTTGACTTGGCTGATAGTGCTTCTTCAGTTATGGCTATGGAAATAATTTAGTTGATCGAGGAAGGTGAGCTCCATTTCTCCCAAGCAGTAAGCCCCTGGAGAAAATCAGCAATCAATGGCACAAATTTGAGAAGAAGAGGCACAGGCACCAACGAAATCAATGCTAGAATGATGTTGCCTAAACAAATTATACAAATCCTTATTATGATGACCAGGACTATTGTGACGCCCCGTGTCATTACCCCAGGGGTAATCACACTTAGGCATACGGATTACTATTTGTTTACTCGGTAAAACGCTGCTCCAACGAATAGTAAGCCTTTACTAGAGTTACGTAGTAGAACAATAAGATAGAAACTGTACTTTTATTCTAGTTAGCCACGCAAGGCTATGGTTCTTACAAATAGTAATTTACAACTACGAAGATGGGACCACGTCCCTTCGCTTGTCTTTCCTCCCTCCAACAATCTTCCACTCGTCCCATTTGTTAAAAAATCGCCCATCTCACCCTGGTCCTCATAGTCAACGCCCTTGCCTCTTGCGGCTTCTTCGGTACCTGCATGTCCTTCGTCCCACTCGGAATAATTCCCGACCGGACTAGGATCTGCAAAGGAGAATACTAACAAGATTGAGTACAAAAGTACTCAGCAAGCATTAATAGCAAAAGATGCACTACATGACTATCTCTGTTTGTTATCACATTTTCTATATCATCTCTTTTCTGAAAATAACTCATTAAAACATTTAGGTGGCAGATTTTAATACAGATAACACTACTGGTCACTCGGAGAGAAGATAGACCCCCAGTGGTTCCTATAGACTCCAATCCAGGAGACTAGCATGAATTCATGATTTTATTTAGCCCTGCGCAGGCTTTGTACCACTTTACCCATAGCTATTCTGAACTCCTTGTGAATTGGGTCCACCGCATTTCCTTTGATGCTGGTTTGAGATCAGAATACAGAACGTTTTCCAGGTTACATGAATTAATTTCTCCACCCATTACTTTTTGTCGGTGCTGACCTCGTCACCCACCAAGTTCTGGTAATGTTGGTTGAGTCAGCTTCTATCCTGCACTCAACACTCCACCTTAGCGCTATAGCGCCTTAGATCCCCAACTTCCGGACTTCTCCTATCAGTCCTGGGTTCCTCAATCACACACACATATTACTTACCCATTATGGAGAGCATAGTCACGTAACAAGGTAGTATTTTCTGTCCACCAAAATGGGGAAATGGTGTAACACCCTAGCCCAACACTGAGCCTGGAATGCCACTAAACCACTCTTTTCCCTAATAATCATCAACAGACTATAAAATTTCAGCAACCAAAGCATTAATAAAACTCATCCACGGGTCACAATGGAACATGAATAAAGACTTGTCAAGCATGAATAAGTAAGCGAGGGAAACATAGCAAGATAATAAGTCTAAAACAGCACTAAACCAGTAAATCCAAAACCTTGGAACAAAATAGACTAGTCCAAAACATTCATCTAAGTTTATTTAATTTCTAACATGTCCTAAAGGTAGTCCAGCAATAATGAATCAAATGGTTTTCATGGCAAATAATCATGTGTCTGAAATATGAAACTATCACATGTGCACTAGTCCCTCTCATTCGCGATGCCCTCAACGATCACCTAAAAACAACAAAGAGCAAGGGTGAGTCCACGACTCAGCAAATACATCAATATACAACGAACAATGTTAAATCAACAGTATTCAATAACTTCATTATCAACACTTGTCCTCTTATTAATATTCTCATGCCATTCTCTTCTCTTTGTTTTTACACACATTCATCTCATGTCTCAATGCAACTCTACTCTACATGTCCACTTGCACTTCTTTCGCGTATACCGGTATAGTATGAGTGAACGCTCGCGACAACGTTCACTCTCAAGCCCACTCCTCCTCAAGGATCGGGGACCTCCTCCACTCCCGTGGAGTTGTGATCAGTCATGATCACCTGCTCATATGCAAAGATGCTTATGAATGCAAAGATGCATAATTTCATCATACTCATCATATCAATTTTTCTTCATGTTCATCAACAAGATATAGTCATACCATTACATTTCTTGCAATTAAATAAAAAAATAAAAGCACAACAATAATGGTTATGAACGATAAAGAGATACAGCGATCAATCATTGATCGCTGTCTACCATGCACTTGTCTTTACTAGTTGCGACGCACGATTTGGCTAGAAGATGGCAACAAGCACGACGTCTCTCCTACATTAAACACTTAAATTTTAATACAATCTACAGCATCACAAGAAAAACAATTAATTGACATCGCTCCTACACGTCCCCCAAATCCACAACGCTTCCTCAATATCGAACTATCACCCCTTACTGTTCTGGTACTAAAAAGGGCGTAAATTTTGACTCACAAGTCCGATCATGTCAAACCACCCTATTCTGGAATCTACACAAAATTCCCCACCTTTTCTTAGATTACGATGACTTCTAATTAAATCATCTAACCCCTCGTTTTTATTCCAGAAGACCGATCTGTCATCTTCTGGACAGCGAGCCTTACTAAATTCATAACTTGAAAATTACTCGTCCGCTCGACATGATTAAATATTATATGGAAAGATACTGAAATTATCTACAATTAACTAGTAGATGACATTCCGAAAATCTACCATTAAGGTACCCAAAATAATCATACAACAGAACAGCAGACTAAATATATCTACTGTTTGATTTCTCCCCGACTAGAAACATGCTAATATTTTCCCTTATTGTTCCAACAAAAGATGCCAGCTCCTCTCTCTCCTTTATTAACCCAATGAAACGCATATATATGAAGCATGCAGCACTAGCTAATTAATTCTAGCACTAGTTGCTGCATGATCTTGCACTACTAATTGATGCAGCACTTTCTTACCCCATTTAGTACAGCAGCCAAAAGAAGCCAATACTAATTAACTAATAAAGCCATAGATGCAAGCGCCAGTCAATTCATCTCTCTCCTTAACACTTCAATGAAACGCATGCATGCGTACCATGTACTTGCCCATAACTAATTAACTACCAAGTACTAACCAGCACTATCTAGCCATGTAAACAATAGATCTTGCACTAATTAATTTTAATGCCATCAGATGCATGCGTACTAGTAGTCATCTATCTCCTTTAATAATTCAATCAAACGCATGCATGCATGCAATTGCTACGTTGCCTACTATTTAGTCAACTACTAAGGCTGCTCTTAGTGCTCCACCCTGGCTGGTATCTTAAGTCTACCATGTAAGCAAAATGATGATGTGGCACCACAGTTAATGAAGAGAAAGGGTACTCTACTATCTAATCTAGATACCGGTTCGATCTCGAAATCCAACGCATAAAATTTATTGTGATCAATCCTGTGCATTGGGAAGATCATGCATGTATTTCTTTAGTACATGCCACAAATAGGCCACAATGCTCAAATACTAGTAAAGATCATGCATGTAATTAAATAAAACAGCCTAAGATACTACACCATAAGAAACCATGTATTGGGAAGATAGTATCCTAATACTCCTCATGCACTAAAGAAACTACACTAAGATACTGCCCATTGGAAGCAGCCTAAATGCCACCATTGCATGCAAAAGTTGCATCACGAACTAAGCAACAGTAGCCAAAATGTAGAACGCGACCAACCTCCGCGTGCGTGCAGCAGCCGAACAGCCTGGTGATGGAACCACGTGGAAGCAACCGGTACCACGCGTTGATTGAGCCGCTGCTCAAGCATCCACACACGCGGCCAAGCAACGCACAGTTGGGAGTGGAAAGGCATTGCGAGCAAGTGGCTACGCACGAGACAAGCGACGTGTCACGGTAGGAGATCGGCCGAGCGGCACCTCAGGCGCTGGAGAACATGCGTGCAGGCGGAAGAAGAATCTGATGACGAGGGGTGGGGCGGCGCACAGAAAGAAAACAAGGGAACAAAAGAAAAGACTGCTAGGGTTTTTAAAATCCACTCTCCCCACGATCCTTTTATCTTGGTACAAACCAACTCCCTAAAACCTCCAAAATATTCCGTTTTTACATATCCCCTTTCGTCTAATTACACACAGGTCCCCAAGAGAGTTATTTTCAGGATATTACAAATGGTTGGTACTGAATTTACAGTCTCTGACCGAATAAGAGTTTTGTTGGTCCTTATATTTTAACTATATGTAAAGGGTCCCACCTCCTACCTCATTTCTTACCTACCACGGGCCCCCTTTACCAGCATATTATTCTCTTTATCACATTCCTTTTATCATTCTCAATTATTTCATCTTCATATTCATCATTTTCATCTAAATCATTGGATTTAAGTTTTGGAGAAACAATTTTGGATGCAATACATATAATACAGCAATATACGATTTACATTTAAATTAACTATATTTATGTTCAAAAGGATAGCTTGCCTTCGTAAATGCAGGAAAGGTCAATGTTGACGAATCTCTGGTCAGCTACTCCTATCGGTGCTGGTTCGTCCTCTATAGTAATGCGGCAGCACGGATAATAATATAAATAAATACATAGTTCATTTTGAGTGATAATATGAATACATAAATTAGTAGCTTCTATTTTGTTAGCACGTTTTAATTTAATAACAATTTTTCGGGTTCTCAGCTTAGTTAGCACTCCCTCAATTACGATCGATCTACGGTTTATTTGCTCTAAGATTGCTAGCGTCTAACCTCAAGTTTTAACGCACGACAACAAAAATTGCCACGCACCTACATGCAACTACGCCTGTTCAATTTTACACGCGTTTCTAAAGGCGATTAATTACATCAGTTCTTCTATAACATATGCTTCATCTATGCATTCATTCCCCTCCCTCCTTTCTTCACTGCATAGCGAGTAGCACAACCCCCAACTCAGTCAAGCCAGACCCTTGCACGGACTCCACCGTCCTCCGTGCTATTTCTAGAGCCACATCACCCATTCTTCACAGGCAGCACAGCCCCTAGCACACTGAGCCACCCCCCCTGTGCATGATCTGCATTCCTCTTCTATTCCTTCGAGACACCTCACCACTCACAGGCAGCACAGCCATCCTTCCAAAGCATTCCTTGGCCTCATTCGTTCCCCCCTCCCTTCACAGACTAAATTTTAGGGAGTCTATGTAATACCCCGTTCAAATATAAAACATATAAGTGACTAGTACTAAAATTAAATATAATTAGAAAAGGAAAATTCAGAATTTTGGAGGAGTTTTAGAACTCGGGGCTTTGGCTTATAGCTCTTTGGGCCCATGTGGGGGGAGGGGGGAACTAAACCCTAGCACCCCATGTACTGTAGCACGCCCAGGGGGTAATGTAGTGTCACCTTCACTGTAGCACGGTGCTACTGTAGCAAGCCCCTCTCCTCCATGGTGGTGCCCCCTCTCCTCCGGTGCTTCTCCATTGTTGCCGGCCATAAGGAAGAGGAAGGAGAGGGAAGAAGAGAGGAGAAGAAAGAGGAAGAATGAGTTCTTCGTCGGAGATCTCCAGTGAGTCATTTGTGTCTTCTAGGGTAATATTTCTAATCCTCACTGTTAGTTTAAGTATTTTCGAGGAGATGATGTCGTTTAGTGATTCGTTGATTCTGTTGAGATTGAGTCGGTATTCTGCAGTTGTCTTGTTCGGTAGATTAGGTCTTGTTTAGTGTGAAATTAGAGGTTTTGGCCTTCTAGAGTTATGTGGGGAATTGCGTGGGATTTCTGGAAAGTATTTATTCGCAATTTTTGGTTGGATAATGAATTAGTTATGATTTTTTCAAGTCTGGGTGTTTATTCAGTCTCTAGATTCGGGCAGCGAGCGTAGTTCTGTGAATTAGGGTCTATAGATGGACAAATTTGGTCAGTTGATCTCCATGAGTTATGTAGATAACTTTATGATGTTTCTAGAGAGAACAAGTTCATAATTTTTGGACATTTAGAATGAAAGATATGAATTTTTGAAGTTAATGTTGTAGTATGTCCTTCTATTGTGGACAATAGAGAAAGACTAGTCTGTTAGCAACCTTTGTTGCACAATGGGGAAAATTGTAATAAATTTATTGAGGAAGCTAGTTATCTGTAATTTCCAGATTGTCTTAGAATAGTGGGTTTGGATGTACCAATTAAAAGATACAAAATTCCTAAGTCGATAGTACCGAAGATGATAGAACTGTCTTCAGAGTTAAAAACAAAGACTTAGATGGAATAATTTGATCTTTGTAGGACCGAAAAGGCGACTAGATGGGGATGAATAGGAGCATGCCTAATTTTTCATCTCGATCTGATTCACACGTTTTTCACTCCAATAGCTATTAAAACTATGAAGATCAAAGTACAAGCACAGCGGAAGACTTGTATTGAATCCGATCAACACCCCAAAGCAAAACAATCAAAAGCTCACAGCACAAGCAACTGAGTGGTCTGACCGGTGGAACACTAGCGGTCTGACCGGCCGACTGGGCGGTCTGACCACTGGAGTCCAAAACAGTAAAAGCAACCCGTCGCCCAAAACACAATTTGGTCTAACTTTTGATCTACGAATCTAAATTTGACCAAACATGAGACACACCTTCCTAAGGATATCAGGAACCTATTCCAAGCAACGATCGTCAAGATCTTTGCCAAAGTTTTGATCTTTATCCGTTTGAGTGAAGGTTGCTCCAAAACCGAGCAAAAACGAAAATGAGATCCAAACACTTGCTCGTGGGTGAAAGATGATCAAGATGATTCTAGATGTATTCCCACACATCACAACAAGCTAGATAGGGGCAAGAAAGCAACAGAAAATCAAAGGATCAAAGAAAGCCCCAAAATCACAAATAGAGAGCAAGAACACGAAGAGACCCATCTTTGAGGAATCATGCATATATTGATTTGTGATTGTAGATGGTTTACAGCCACTCCAACTAGGAGGACAAAGCTCAACACATGAGCACACAATCAATCAAAACTCTCTAGAACCCTAAACCTCCACTTTCCTCTCTAAGCCCCTAAAACCAAAACTAGGGTTTAGAAAAACAAAAGGGTTGAGGGGTGCAGCCAGCACCCTCTCTTATTTATAGTGGAGGCTAACCTTCTAGAAGAGTTTCTTTAGTGGGCACCCGTTATGCCCACACACAAACGGGTTTCACTCACGCACGCATTTTAAAGCGCTGTCTTCATCTCCTCTTGACCTAATCCGCTTCTCCTTGAGTCGTCTTGCGCCACGGGTTAGCAAATGGTCACCAAGACAGTATTTAGGTGAAGTTATCAAAATACCCCCTTCTCGATCCTTCTCCGAAGACCGAGTCCAGATTTGGTGAAGCAATCGCATGCTTCGCCACGTGTAGGTTGATCAACGGCTCTCATCATGTCGGTAAGTCTCTCCCATCCGGCTCCCACCGAAACCACCATGGCACTTGCACCGACCCCCGCACCGCTTGATCCAACCTGTCGCACCAAACTGCCCGTTCGGTCATCCTTGTCTATTCCGCACCATGCTTGAGTCTCCTGACATCCTCGATCGTTCTGAACCTCAACTCTCCAAGCCTAGTTCCAATCATCCTCGTCGTTGACCTCCAAACAACCTGTACAACAATAGACAAGCAAATCGATTCCGGAAACAAGTTCTTCGCAACTTGACCCACGTTAGTCAAAATATGCATCATACAACACATATGCACTGATACCCATGAATATGACCTAACCAAACAATCATCGCCACCGAGTTGGCTGATGAACAAGTGAAAACCGATCAGACCACCACTTTGGCGGTCTCGACCGCCCATATGGATCGACCGCCACTGCTATTTGGCGATCGATCGTCCAGTGAGGACTTAGCTAAATTTTCTCCCTAGAAATCTGAAATCTATTGGAATTTTCAAACCAATAGAACTTTTGCCTGAAAACTCCAAAAATTATGAGACCAAGTGGAGTAGGATCTCCTCTCTTACCTACACCCTCTATTTTTGGCCCAGCTCCAAAATCAAAAATCTATTTTGACCGGTCAGACCACCATCCAATGGCTGGTCTGACTGCCAGCCACTTAGCCTAAGCCTGAGTTGAGGCCTGGCCGGTCGGGCCGCCAATGTGGCCGGTCTGACCGCCACACAATGGCTGGTCTGACCGCGTGAGACCTGACAACATTTTGAACTTCGCCGAAAACGCGTGTTTCGATAAACCTTGAACGTCATTGCCAATTGTATCATCATCCTACGATCGTGAGCATATCCCTATGATATCCACAATATTTTGGTCACCTGAGGAGTTGTAGATATGCATGTGTAGATTTTAGGGAATTTGGGTTCATGACTTTTGGAGTTTTGACTCAAAAGTTATGATTTGTCTTTGATGGCTGTCTATTTGGACAAACTGGTATTTGGAGTGTATCAGTAAAGTTTTGGGTTGCGAATAGGAGCGATTGATTTCATTTTGTTTCATTGCTATGCTGAGAAATTTTTGAATGGTATTCTTAGTATACTTTACTGTTGCCAGGTGGTGGTGACAACTGGGGTTAGAGTCTTTCCATCATTGTCATCCGTCTCGCGGTTGAGGCAAGTACAAGCAGTGTAGGGTGAATTGTGATGCTATATTCATGATAATTGCCATGGTTTACTTATGACAGTATATCTATGATATTGCCAATGATTATTATTCTTTCATGTTGAATTGAGAATATGAAGTTCTTTGCACCATGACATTCATTCCTGAATCTTGGACTACGTGGTAGCCAAGCATTGTTTCTTTTGAGGTCCCCATCATACATTGGACAGGCATGAGATCCCTGTCACGTATTGGATGGGCATGGGTCCCCACACTCGTGGAGTCTGTGCTTGAGGTCCCTGTGCCTGAGGGCACATGCTTGAGTATGCATCGATAGATGCACTACTCCATATTACCGGTAATTGTAAAGAAGGAAAAAAGAGCATTCTTGACATATGCATTGCATGCAAGCATAAGAGATTTATTTATGGTTCCTTGCTGATGTTCATATGAGGATTTGACATTTTCATTGGCTGGTCGTGAAGTTTTGTTTATTATCACTGTTGTACTTTGCTGAGTCATGGACTCACACTTGTTGTTGCTGTTCTTTTTAGGTACCTCTCGAGGCAGCGACATGCATGGGAAGGGGTAGTTTTGATTCACTTCACACATAACCACTCATGCCAAATAAATTAGCTTATTTATCTAAAACCTCATGTTCATGCTATTTCCTTTAGTTTCAGATCGTGTCCATCCTTCATGGTGGTTGATTCACTTGTAATCATGGTAGCCAAGTTTTATCGTGAATGTTTCTATTATGCTTTTAAGACTCAGTTATCGATTCATTTAGTTCTATTTGATAAGAATAAATTGAATGATTTGATTAGTCTTACATTCTTATGATTTCAGATGAATATTGATGATTTAGATTTAATTGTTAAAGAATTGCTCTCATTGTGTAACATAGTCGTTTGTTTTGGTTTTAGTTGAGAAATAGCAAGATTTATGCCTAGAGTATTATTAATTGATAGGTAGTATTATTTAACATGACTATACTGCCACTTGTGCTAGTTCCTGTGTTTAGGATTAAATCATTCATTGTTGTATGTCTTGTTGAATTGGTATTAGTAAATTAAAGTAAAGTGATTCTATAAGGTAGTTTAGTAGCATCCTAGACTCTCTGTTGGGCTGGGGTGTCACAGTTTGTGAAGGGAGGGGGGAATGAATGAGGCTAAGGAATGCTCTAGAAGGCTGGCTGTGCTGCCCATGGGTGGTGAGGTGTCCTGAAGGAATAGAAGAGGAATGCAGATAATGCGCAGGGGGGTGGCTCGATGTGCTAGGGCTGTGCTGCCTGTGAAGAATGGGTGATGTGGCTCTAGAAACAGCAGGGAGGACGGTGGAGTCTGTGCAAGGGTCTGGCTTGACTGAGTTGGGGGTTGTGCTGCTCGCTATGCAGTGAAGAAAAGAAGGGAGGGGAATGAATGCAGAGATGAAGCTTATGCTATAAAAGAACTGAGAACACAAAAAATTGTTATTAAATTAAAATATGCTAACAAAATAGAAGCTACTAATTTATGTATTCGTATTATCACTCAAAATCAACTATGTATTTATTTATATTATTATCTGTGCTGCCGCATTGCTACAGAGGACGAACCAGCATTGACAGGAGTAGCTGACCAGAGATTCGTTGACACCGACCTTTCCTGCATTTACGAAGGCAAGCTATCCTCTTGAACATAAATATAGTTAATTTAAACGTAAACCGTATATTGCTGTATTATATGTATTGCATCCAAAATTCTTTCTCCAAAACTTAAATCCAATATTGAGATGAAAATGATGAATATGAAGATGAAAGAATTGAGAATGATAAAAGGCATGTGATAAAGAGAATAATATGGCTGGTAAAGGGGGCCCGTAGCAGGTAAGAAATGAGGCAGGAGGTAGGACCCTTTACATATGGTTAAAATATAAGGACCAACAAAACTCTTATTCGGTCAGAGGCTGTAAATTCAATACCAACTATTTCCCGTTTTGGCAGGCAGAAAATGCTACCTTGTTATGTGACTATGCTCTTCATAATGGGTAAGTAATATGTGTGAGTGTGACGGAGGAACTCAAGACCGATAGGAGAAGTCCAGAAGTAGGGGATCCAAGGTGCTATAGCACTAAGGTAGAGTGTTGAGTGCAGGATAGAAGCTGCCTCAACCAACATTACCAGAACTCGGTGGGTGACGAGGCCAGCACCGACGAAAAGTAATGGGTGGAGAAATTAATTCACGTAACCTGGAAAACGTTCTGTATTCTGATCTCGAACCCGCATTAAAGGAAATGCGGTGGACCCAGTTTACAGAGAGTTCAGAATAGCTATAGGTAAAGTGGTACAAAGCCTGCACAGTGCTAAATAAAATCATGAATTCATGCCAGTCTCCTGGATTGGAGTCTACAGGAACCACTAGGGGTCTATCTTCTCTCCGAGTGACCAGTAGTATTTTCTGTATTAAAATCTGTCACCTAAATGTTTTAATGAGTTATTTTCAGAAAAGAGATGATATAGAAAATATGATAACAAACAGAGATAGTCATGTAGTGCATCTTTTGCTATTAATGCTTGCTGAGTACTTTTGTACTCAATCTTGTTAGTTTTCTCCTTTGTAGATCCTAGTTCGGTCAGGAATTATCCCGAGTGGGACAAAGGATATGCAGATACCGAAGAAGCCGCAGGAGGCAAGGGCGTTGACTACGAGGACCCGGGTGAGATAGGCGATTTTTCAACAAATGGGACGAGTGGAAGATTGTTGGAGGGGGGAAAGGCAAGCGAGGGACGTGGGCTCATCTTCACAATTGTAAATTACTATTTGTAAGAATCATAACCTTGTGTGACTGACTGTTGCAATAAAGAACGGTTTCTATCTTATTGTTCTGCTACGTCAACTCTTGTAAGGCTTACTATTCGTTGAAGCGGTGTTCTACCGGGCAGATGAATAGTAATCTGTTTGCCTAAGTGTGATTACCCTCCAGGGTAATCACACGGGGCGTCACAACTATCACTTGTTGGGTTTGGAAGTATGGGAAGCAAATGAGTCTGAGACATCAATTGTACAAAAAAGATCTCATGTCCAGTACCGGTTGTTGCATTTGATGTTTCTATTATCAACCTTCAAACCAAGCATCACACCAACTTTACAGATGACATTAGCTTGAGGGCAAGCTGCTTTTCATGGGGAGGAAAATGTCATGACCCTTGGAGATATAGTCTGTATGACTTGTGGGTTCAGACCTTCAAGGTGCAAGGAAGTGTGGGTGAGTGTGTAAATGAGATGACAAGCTTGTGGTTGTATGGGTTCGGTGTATGAGCTAGTGGGCCCCACGTGTCTGTGAGAGTTATAAGGGATGGAGATGAGTATAAGGGAGAGTCATGTAACAGAAACAAAGCCAGGAAGCCAGAAAATGAAATGATTTGAGTCTATTTTCCCCACCTGTTCTTCATGCATCTCATCCTCTTCTCTGATTTCTTGTCCCCATTTCTCCCAGTTACCCCCAAATTACTATACCACTGCTGCTGATTTGTGTGAGTTTGATTCCATCCAGGGTCGGGTCATCACATAGTTTTCACGGCGCCGGCAGACAAGTATGAGGTCTTTTTCTATTATACCCAGTGGAGTTACAATGGTAATCAAATAGTAACTAGACTTACAGGAATTATTGCTTCAATTTTATTTTGTACATTTCTCTTTAGGTAAAGGGTACATGTAGCAAGAGAATAAGGTATACTTATAAAGTAGAACCAAATGTGTTCTCTGAATATGATTTAGTAAGAGAGAAGGGCATACTTAAGTAGATCCAATCTTGTTCAGCAATAGTTTTATCTTTCGAATGGGATGACTGCTTCATTTTTCAGTTCGTATAGCTATCACTACAACATCGAAGTATTTTCATAAATGGATCATACTCTTCAAGATTAAATTCATTTTCATACTGACAATTGTCTCCTAAACTAAGCAATTACTTACTAATGGTTATAATGCTCCTGTTGTCCAGCAAAATTCCGGGTAGCTTCGTGGAGGTTCTTGAGACCGGGGCTCAAGGATTTGAGGAGCATACTTCCTCAACCGGGATACAGGTATACCCCTATGCCACGGTCAGGCAAAGCTATTGTGTTGTTGCTGCAGCTGATGTGGCTGACATACCTTGGTCTCAGGCCATCGGGCCACGACTTGCAATCTGCACGACAAACCATGTCAACTTTCAATGTTCATCTATCCATTCTTGTGGTTCATCGATTTGTACTCAGCCAACGGTTAGATCAGCTTTATATACTTCTATGGTTTGCTAATTAGTTGCAATATACTTTTTTTTGTTTCCTTTGCGATGTAAGTTCACAATACTTATTTGTTCTTCATGACATACTTATTTTTAGTTATCTGTTACCAGGAGTGTAGAAGTAGCTCACGGCACTACTTTTCTTATCAATCCATGGACCGTGGTCCTATAGCAGCTCGGCCTCTGCGGCAACCCGGCAAACCGGCGACCGGTGATAGGGGAACACATCAGCTGCAGCGTGGGGCAATTTGCAAGCACCTGACAAGGATCACTCATTTAATTTCAAGTTGGATATTAACTAGAGTTGTATAAACAAAGCTCCCAAAGTAGTACTATCGTACAAACTATATTTGTAATACATCGCGAGGGTATAGCTTTCAGTAAATGAAGTCTTGGTCCTCCCAAATTTTTGGCCGATACGGCCGTTTTCGAAACCGTATTTACAAATTTGACAACCGTTTAGCCGTATTGACAAAGATAGCCGGGCTGGCGCACAGTGACGTATTTACAAATTTGACAACCGTTTGGCTGTATTGACAAAAATAGTCGGGCTAGCGCACCGTCACCGTCTTTGCCACGTCGCCGTTGGCTATGGAACAGCCGTCTTGCTGCACACGGCTTCTGACAGGCCGTCTTGTGGCGCGCCTGCCTGAGCCGGGCGGGTTAGGGGTTAGGGGGGGGGTAATTAGGTTAGGGTTAGTTTAGGGTTAGGATTAGGGTTAGGGTTAGTGTAGGGTGAAATTTGGAGGAATTTAAAAATATAGGAAATGAGTCTAAAAAATTATGAAATTTTTTGTGGAGCCTCTGAACACTGTATAGTTGCTTGTGTAAATTTTTCATAATTTTATTCGTTCGGAATTGTTATCGCTAATTCGTATAAGTGTCATGTTCGGAAAAAAAAATAAGAAATCGTATACTATTTGTTTATTTAGTTTAGTTGCCGCTGGTGTATGGCCACCATGCGCTACCCAAGACAGTGGGGTTAATTAGTTAGTTAGGTTAGGTTAGCGAAAACATTTCCTAACTCGCGCCCCTCCTCTGGCCCTCCTTCTTCTGCCACGCACCCGGACTGTTCTGTGGGGAATTAAAAAACCTCACGGTGGCCATCTTTCCCACCGTCCCTCCTCCCTCCTCCACACATCTGTCGCCTCGTCCAGAAATTCCGGCACCAATGCTTACGGAATTCCCGGCGCCAACGCCGCGGGTCCTTCTCCGCCCGGCTATAAATACCGAACTCTGACACTCACTCTTCGCTCATCTCAATTGCGTTTTGATTCTCGTTCTTGCGCTCATCGCTGAGAACTCAAAGAACATAATATAATTAATTTTATTGGGAGGTTAAGTGTTTTCTTGCTTATCGTCGCTCGGCCTTGATTACTTCCCCTGAAGGGTTGATTGATTACTCCCCCCCCCCCCCCGAATGGCTGATTGATTACTTCCCCCAAGGACAGCTAATTTGCATTTGCCGTTATTACCGTAGTCGTAATTAGTCAGTTTTAGTCAGCTAGTCGTAATTACATAGTTTAGGGGTAATTAATTAGTCGTAATTAGTTAGTTAACTAGTAATGAATTAATTAGTTTAGTGGTAATTAATTAGTCGTAATTTGTTTAGCGGTCATCATTACAGCATATTAAGTAAGTGAAAGTGAAGTACTGATATTTTTTAGTGGTAATTAATCAATCGTGATTAGTTAGTTTATAGGTAGTTAATTAGTCGTAATTTGTTAGTTGACTAGTAATAAATTAGTTTAGTGGTAATTAATTAGTCGTAATTAGTTTAGTAGTCGTCATTACAACATATTAAGCAAGTGGAAATGAAGTACTAGTAATTTTGTGTAGTTTTAATTAATCAGTCATAGTAAGTACGGCATATTGAATAAGTGGTAACCAATTAGTGTAGTGGTAATTAATGAGTCGTAATTAGTTAGTTTAGAGATAATTAATTAGTCGTAATTAGTTAGTGCACTAGTAATGAATTAGTTAGTGGTAATTAATAAGTTGTAACTAGTTTAGTAGTCATTATTACGGCATATTGAATAAGTGATAATGAATTAGTTTGCCCACTTTAGGTATTTTCCTACATGCAAGACTTGTTTGTGTTTTACGGCGATGGTCTCGTACGGGCCGGACCCGATGGGTTGGACCTGTCAAGATGCCAGTACATGGTGGTCTGGGTGGAGGGGCTCCAGGCGATGAATATTCATGAGTCGCGGTCAAGATCAGGAGAGAGTTAAATCACGGAGCCAACGACGAAGAAAGTTATGATCGAGGCGATCACTTGCACGAATTATGTGTGGGAGCTCGTAAAGGTGAATGGAAGCATAGCATGGTGGTAGTACATGGAGATTGTCTCCCAGCCCGAGGCGGCCATTCACGGGAAGCCTATGGTGTACGTGAAATTCGTACATAGGGCGTCGGAAACCCCGATGATGCCGAGGCCTCTACAAGCGCAAGCGCACAGGAGCCTAAAGATGGCGCGAGAATGTCTTTGCCTCGAGGGAAGTCTGTGCCTAATTTTGTGCCAAATGAGGCGGAAACATGGTGGTCGGCTGCATCGATCGCCACAGTATCTCTGGGACGAGCCACTCGGGTTGGAGTCCGACAAGGACACCGACCCAACCTCCGATGGTACCGACGAGGACGCACACGAAGCCAGTGGTCCTTACGTGGCATCGATACTTGATGATATCGCGGTGCGTTCGCTCGTACTACCGCAAGACGAAGGCTCCCAATGGGGGTTTGAAGCTGACACCCTCTTAGTTGGGCAACGCTTCCCGGACAAGGTGGCCGTGCAACAAGCTATAGCACGGTACGCCTTGTGTATCAGCCGTGTGTACCGAGTGCACCGGTCCAACCCAGCAAAGTACGCAGTGAAGTGCGTAGTGGAAGGCTGCCCTGGCATGGTCAGCGCTCTCCGAGCAAATATCTTCGGCTCAGTCTTCACGGTCAAGAAGGTGATCGACCACACTTGTGAGCTCAAGGAGCCTAGCGGCAAAGATCGGAATGTGACTTCCACATATGTTGCAAACCTCATCAGACACCTAGTTGAGGCGGACGTGTCTATCTCCCCCAAGCTGATGATGTCGGAAGTCGCCAATTAGGTTGGCTATCCAGTTAGCTACAGCAAGGTCCGACGAGCGAAGCAGAAGGTCATTGAGACTATGTATGGGACATACGAAGAGACATACAACCTTGTGCCGAGATTGCTTCACCAGATTGCCGAATCAAACCCTGGCACATACATAAACAAACTTGACCGTGAAGATGCAGGAAAAGGGCCCAACCGCTTCATACTGGACTGGGTGTTCTGGGCTTTCGCTCAGGCTATCGGGGGCTTCAAGTTCTGCCGTCCCGTGCTAACGATGGATGGCACTTTTGTGGATATCATGGGGATATGCTTGAGATCTTAGGATGATGTTACAATTGGCAATATCGTTAAAGGTTTGTCGAAACACGAGTTTTCGTCGAAGTTCAGAATGCTCTTGCTGATCATCGGCCAATCGGTGGCGATGAGTGTTGGTTAGGTCAAGTTCATGGGTTTCATGGCATATGTGTTGCATGATGCATGTTTTGACTAACGTGGGTCAAGTTGTGAAGAACTTGTTCCCAGATTCGATTTCTTTGTTTATTGATGTGCAGGTTGCTTGGAGATCAATGACGGTCAACGGTGAGAATGATCGGGACTAGGCTTGGAGAGCTGAGGTCCAGAATGATCGGGGATGCCGGGTGAGGTCAATGGAGTCAAGCATGGCGCATAAGGGACAAAGGTGACCGAACGGTCAGTTCGATGCGATGGGTTCGATCAAGCGGCGCGGGGGTCGGTGCAAGTACCATGGTGGTTTCGGTGGGAGCCGGATGGGAGAGACTTGCCGACATGAAGAGAGCCGCTAGATCAACCTACACGTGGCAAAGCATGGGAGGTGCTTCACGAAGATGGGATTCGGTCTTTGTAAAAAGATCGAGAAGGAGTATTTTAGTAATTTTACCAAATACCGCCTTGGTGACCTTTTGCCAACTCACGGCGCAAGATGGCGCAAGGTGAAGCGGATTAGGTCAAGAGATGAAGACGATGCTTTAAAATGCATGCGTATGTGACCCATTTGTGTGTGGGTCTTAACGGGAGCCCATTAGGGTTTACTCTTCTAGAAGGTCTAAGCCTCCACTATAAATAGAGGAGGGAGGTGGCTGCACCCCCTCAACCTTTTCATTGTGTTTGAAACCCTAGTTTGCTTAGGGAGAGGATTAGTGGAGGTTAGGGTTCTAGAGAGTTGGATTTGATTTCGTGCTCATGTATTGAGTCTTTGTCCTCCATTGATGGAGTGGCTATAAATCAATACCATATCAAATCAATCCAAAGAAAGTTCTCTCAATGATGAGTCTATTTGCTTTCTTTCTCTCTATTTGGTGATTTGGGGTCTTTCTTTAATCCGCGAGTTTTTGCTTGGTTTCTTGCCTTGATCTAACTTGCTATGACATGTGGGAACCTATTTAGGATCATCTTGATCATCAATCACCCACGAGCAAGTCTCTAGATCATATTTCGATTCTTACTCGGTTTTTTAGCACAGTTCGTTCAAACTGAAAAAGATAGGAACTTTGGCATGGATCTCTGTGATCTTTGATTGGAATAGGTTCCTAATATCTTAGATAAGGTGTGTCTCAAATTTCGTGGAGTTTGGCATTACGGATCAAAAGTTAGACCAATTTTAGTTTTGGTTTTCGAGCTATTTGTACTGTTCATCATGCCTGGGGTCTGACCGCCCTTTTACCTGAGGTTAGTCTGGCCCAAGGTCAGACCACACTTTTGCCTGAGGTCAGTCTGCACTTTTGCCTGAGGTCAGTTCGGCCCAAGGTCAGACCGCACTTTTGCCTGAGGTCAGTCCGGTCCTCTGAATTAGGATTTGTGATTTTCTGTTTTGGTCTTTTGCTTTGGGGACTTTGGATTGGATTCAATACTAGTCTTCCGCTGTACTGGTATATTGATCTTCATAGCTTCCATAGCTATTGGAGTGAAATTTGTGTTGAATCTGATCAAAGTGAAAAAAAGTGAGCGTGCTCCTATTCACCCCCCACCCTCTAGTCGCCTTTTCGATCCAACAAGTGGTATCAGAGCCCGGTTAGTTCAATCTTGATCTTAACCGGTCACTGAACTTGGCGATGGTGGTATCAGAGCCCGGTTAGTTCAATCTTGATCTTAACCGGTCACTGAACTTGGCGATGGATAAGTACTCGACCAAACCGCATATCTTCGATGGGCTCGACTATGCTTATTGGAAGAATCACATGCGAGTCTTCCTTGAAAGCGAAGGACAGGCTATATGGAAGGTTGTTCGAGCCCCGCTCGTTTTGCCCGAGGTTGCTACACCAGCTTCAGCAGCCCTCTTGGCTAACAACGATAAGGCAAAGAACCTTCTATATGCTGGGCTTGGTAGGCAAGAGTACGATAGGATTTGTAACCTTGCGACCGCACATGAAATTTGGCACACCCTCGAAACTTACCATGAGGGATCGTCCCAGATCAAGCAAGTGCGCCAGACGGTCTACAAGCGAGAGTACAACAAATTCGAGATGCGTCCGGGTGAGAGCATCGATGACATGTTTACTCGCTTCAACAAGGTGATCAATCAGATAAGAGTTGTTGACATTGAGTGCTCTCAATCTGAGAATGCCACCCACATCTTGGCTGCAATCAACACCAAGGAGTGGGAGATGAAGGCAACTGCCATTGAGGAGAACGTTGATCTCTCTTCTCTCACTTTGGAGCTGCTTTATAGCAAGCTCAAGACTCATGAGATCAAGAGAGGCAGTCCTCCTAAAAAGGATAACATGGCTTTGGTAGCTGATCCTTTGAAAAGAACTTCTGATGGTTCTTCTGAGTCTTCTTCTGAATTTTCTCTTGCGTGTTTATCTGCTATTCAAGAAGAAGAGTTTGAGAGTCTTCCTGAGGCTGATTTAGCTCTTTTAGCCAAGAAAGTCACACGGGCATATAACAATGTTAGAAACAAGAAGAGAGGTGGCCCTGTGACATGCTATGAGTGTGGAGAGCTATATCACATCCGGGCAAACTGCCCTAAGTTGAAAGGTAAGGGCAACCGCAAGGATGAGAAGCCTGCCTGGAAAAAGCCTCAAGGGGGCAAGCCCAAGTATGATGCTGCCAAGCTCATGAAGGCTGCTCACCGGGTCCTTGCCGCTTTTGGGGATCAATCCATGAGCGATGTGGACTCCGAGAGCGAGGAGAACAAGGAGGAGGAGCTCCCTCAAAACAAGAAGGGGAAGGCCAAGGACTTCACCGGCATGTGCTTCATGGCCGACTCCGTCGACGCCGATGACAACGATGTGATTCCGAACGAATAAAATTATGAAAAATGTACACAAGCAACTATACAGTGTTCAGAGGCTCCACAAAAAATTTAATAATTTTTTGGACTCATTTCCTATATTTTAAAATTCCTCCAAATGTCACCCTACACTAACCCTAACCCTAACCCTAAACTAACCCTAACCTAATTACCCGCCTCTAACCCCCTAACTTGGCAAGACGGGCGTGCAGGCCTTGTGGCAATTGGCACACGATCGCTTCAAGGCCGGCAATGACGTGGCGGTAAGACCGGGCGGTGTGCGGTGACGGTGCGCCCAAATCGCTACTTTTGTCAATACGGCCAAACGGTTGTTAAATTTGTAAATACGGTTTCGAAAACGGCCGTATCGGCCAAAAAATTCTGGTCCTCCCTTCTTCTATACAATATACTCCCTTTCTTTAGACAGCTCAACAGCTCCACAAGATGTATATTTGTATCTACTGCACATCATTGTAGGATAAGAGCATAGTTTTTTTACTCGCTAGAATTACTAAAGTTATCTCGAAAGGCCGCTCGCTGGGTGGTCTACATCGGCAAAAACACGTTGGTCGTCCGATCGCACCCGCGCAACCCCATGGCTATTCGTTCATCTGTCTCGGCATTGCCCGTCCGATCGTGTGTTCGTGGATTTTTGTGTCTCCGTTCTCCACACTGGCCCGTTCGATCAGTTGTTCGAGCGTATTCGCCATCGGCTCCGCTGGCCTGCTCACGCCCTACCGAGTCGCCTCCCTTGTCCTCTCGCCGTCACATCAAGCCAGGCCGTTGTTTTCATGCTCTTCCCTTGCGTTCACTCGATCTACGTCGTCGTCGGGTTCCTTGCCCGCGCTCCGCGATTGCGGCTCCACGGTTCCGCCAGAAACATTGCATGACTCACGACGCCCATTAAAGACCTCTGAACACTACAATGCTCTGTTTCTTGTTCTCTTCTCCTTCTACCGTCTTTGACTCTATGCTTCATGCTCTCACGCTCTTTGCTGGTGTTAGAGATATATGTATAGTGTGTTATTCCCCATTATTATGAGGGGTTATTTGTATGTTCACCTCCTGTACTTTGTGTATATATACTGGCCCTTTAGCCCCCTGGTAATACAAGTTGTTATTCATAACATGGTATCAGAGCCAATTAGGTTTACCTTTCCCGGACGTGCAACTCGTCCTCCCCTGCCCTAGCTGCCGCAGGCGGCTTCCCTCTTCCTACCCTAGCCGCCGCCACCAGCTTCCCTCCCCCCTCTGCCTCCGTGTGCGGCTTTGGCTCCTGTCGCCGCCGCCGTATCCTCGAGTGCCTTCGGCTCCCGTCGTCGTCACACCGCCCGTCGTCGTTTTCCATCTGGGTCGCCCGGATTCAATCGGTGTCGGCGCCGCAAGCTGCTTCGGCTTTCGCCGCCACCACCATCTCCCGTGCGCCACCGGGGCCGTCGCCTCCGCCGCCGAGGCCGTCGCCACCGGGATTGTCTGCTGCCTGCCACGGTGCTACGGGATCGGGGATGCCGCCACCTCTGCTCTGCCTCTCGCTGGGTTGTTGCTATCTTGGGGCGCATTGCCGCTGAGTTGCCTTCGCCGTAGCCGAGATTGCCGCCGCCATCGCCAGGGGGAACCCTAGTTCCCCCCCCCCTTTGTGCGCGCGCGCTGCTTGCTTGTGTGGGCCGAGCGATTGAGCCAGCCCGTAAATAAGTAAGGAAAAAGAAAAAAAAGAGAAAAAACAACAACAACGTTGTTCTAACCGCCGCGCCGTCCAACGTCGCCTACCATTGGTCACTGTTACAATGTCGTCAGGCACCGTTTTCCTCCCTCGCTGCCTGGTGATCTTCGATGATGTTAATTACACCGACTTTGTGTCTCACATGTGCATCCACATGCATGGTCTTAGTCTCTGGGGCGTCCTCTCTGGTGATGTCACCTGCCCGCCTTGCCCTACTCTTCCGACGGAGTTTACCTCGTCTGTCACGCTTCCAAACGGTGACAAAAGGTCTTCTTGAGGCCGCTCGCCTTGCTAATGATGAGGCTACCTCTGCCTACCAAGAGGCTCTGGATTCCTACAAGGATCGACTGACCGCCTACACTCAGTGGTATGACGATGACGCTCGGGCTGCTGCTGTCTTCATTGCTAGTGTCCAGCCTCAGTTCTCTTCTGAGGTTGTGGGACTCCCTTCGGCTTTCCAAATGTGGACTCACCTTCGTCAGCGCTATGAGCCCTCTGGTGATGCCCTCACTCGTCCGTGGTCTCGCCAGAGCACTCTCTTGAGGGTGATGCTATTTGTTGGCGCTTTTACGCTCGAGCTCATTGTCGGGCGTCGGTGGACTCTCTTCGACCGCTGGCTTGTCGCTCTGTCCGTGTTCTGGTCAGATGCGTCTTGACTGGAGTTTCAGTGTGTCTACAATTTCATTACTCGCCTTCGTCCTGAGTTCGAGCAGAGGCATGCCCAGCTTCTTGCACGCCACCCTCATGTCACTCTCCTAGAGGGTCTTACCGAGATACGCGTAGAGGAGACTCGCCTAAGTGGTGCTGGTCTGATGCCACTCCCCTCTGTGCTCGCCGCTCATCCACCTGCTACACCGACTGCTCCACGCTTCAGCACACTACCTCCTCCAGTGGCTGCCACAGATGGTGGTGGCCGCCCTCCATCTGGCGGTGGCTGTCCTCATTGCTCCTACTGCGACAAGGTCGGCCACATTGAATCCCAGTACTATAAGAAGCAGTGACATCTTTCACGCCGTTCTTCTACTAGCACTGGCACTGGTGCTTCTACATCGGCGTCTGCATCGACTCCTTCAGCAGTTTTTCTCACTAAGCAGGAGATAGTCAGACTTCGACGCCTGCTTGCCGCTTCAAGTTCTACAGGTTCTGCTGCTAACTCTTCGGGCACTGCGAAACCACCCCTACAAAGTCAGGTACCTCCCCGTGGATTCTTGATTCTAGAGCATCTTTTCACATGACTTCTAATTCTTTCACTTTGTCTTTCATTACACCTCTTGATTCTCCTGTTAGTGTTCTTACTGCTGATGGTACCTCTCTTTTTGTCTCTGGTCGAGGACCTCTTAGCAACTCATCTTTTCATGTTCCTTCTATTGCTCATGTTCCTTGTCTTACCATGTAGCTCCTTTCTGCCAGGCAGATTACTGACCTTGGTTGTCGGGTCATTCTCGACTCTGACTCTTGTTGTGTTTAGAACCGCCACACGGGAGCTCTAGTTGGTTCTGACCCTCGGCGCCTTGACTCACAGCGTCTCTAGGAGCTTGACTGGCTTCACATTCCTTCCGCTGCCACCGTCGCCGTCAGTCTCTCCGCTTCTGCCACTCTGTCTACCGACTCTTTCCAGCAGTGGCATCACCATCTTGGTCATCTGTGTGGATCTCGTCTATTGTCTTTAGTTCGTCGTGGCCTTTTGGAGTCTGTCTCAAGAGACGTGTCTTTAGATTGTGAGGGCTGTAAGTTAGGTAAACAGATTCAGCTTCCTTATCCTCATAGTGAGTCAGTGTCTCAGCGTTCCTTTGATCTTGTTCATTTAGATGTTTGGGGTCTGGCTCCCTTCATTTCGAAAGGGGGCCATCGATATTATATCATATTTATAGATGATTTCTCTCGCCGCACTTGGATATATTTCATGTCTTCTCGTAGTGAGGCCTTGTCTATCTATAAACAATTTGCCACTATGGTTCGCACACAGTTCTCCACTCCTATTCGTGTCTTTCATGCTGACTCTGCTGGCGAGTACCTCTCTCGTTACCTACGCAGCTTCCTTCTTTGAAAGGCACTCTCGCTTCGATTCTCTTGTCCCGGTGCTCATGCTCGAGAATGGTGTCGTGGCGCAAACATCGTCACCTCCTTGAGACAGCTCGTAATCGATGATTGCCTCTATTCCACCTCACTTTTGGGCCGAGGCTGTTTCCACTGCCACCTATCTCGTCAACATCTAGCCCTCTTCTGCTCTTCAAGGTGCGATCCCTGTTGAGCGTCTCTGTGGTCTTCTTCCTGACTACTCTGCCCTTCGTCTGTTTGGCTGCGTTTGCTACGTTCTCCTCACACCTCGAGAACGCACCAAACTGACTGCTCAATCTGTTGAGTGTGTCTTTTTGGAATACAGTGCCGAGCATAAGGGCTATCGGTGTTGGGATCCTGTTGGTCGCCGGATGCGGATTTCTCGGGATGTGACTTTCGACGAGTCTCGTCCCTTCTACCCATGTCCTGCCTCTCCTTCGACTTCCTTTGTGGAGTCTCTGTCTTTTTTGACCTTTTCAAATACACCTATATCTGTCTTGCCCTCGTCCACCCGTCCCACTGAGTCTCCACATCTTCCTCCTGTGGCCTCTCCGCTGTTGTTGCCGCCTGCTTCGTCTCCTACGGCTCCTTAGGTTCCTCCCACTACAGTACCTTTTTCCCCTCTCTTCTACACTCGTCGACCTCGTATTGAGGATCTTCTAGATGAGCTATCTTCTCCTGATATTCCATCTTCTCCTGATGCTCCATCTTCCCCTGATGGGTCATCTTCTCCTCGTTACGCTCTCCGCGATCACCAGTCGATTCGACCCCTGCTCGTTTTCTTTTCTTTGGTGCAACTACTCATGACCTCGTCTCCTCTAGGGATCTTTGTTACTCACCCTGAGTGGCAGCATGCCATGGCCGAGGAGATTGCTACCCTCAAGCGTACTGGTACTTGGGATCTTGTTCCTTTTCCATCTTACTCTCGTCCCATCATGTGTAAGTGGGTCTATAAGATTAAGACTCGCTCTGATGGCTCTCTTGAGCGCTATAAGGCGTGTCTTGTTGCTCGTGGCTTCCAGCAAGAGCATGGTCGTGACTACGATGAGACTTTTGCTCTTGTGGCCCACATGATCACTGTCAGCACTCTTCTTTCGGTGGCGTCTGTTCGCCACTGGTCTGTTTCTCAGCTTGATGTCAAGAATGCCTTTCTTAATGGCGAGTTGCATAAGGAGGTCTACATGCATCCGCCACCTAAGTATTCTGTTCCTAAGGGCATGGTCTGTCGCCTTCATCGCTCTCTTTATGGCCTTAAGTAAACCCCTCGTGCTTGATTTGAGCGCTTCTCCTCTGTGGTCACTACTGCTGGCTTTTCAGCTAGTGATTATGATCCTGCACTCTTTGTCCACACTTTGTCTCGTGGTCGGACTCTTCTTCTTCTGTATGTTGATGATATGATCATTACCGGAGATGATTTTGAGTACATTGCCTTTGTCAAGGCTCGTCTTAGTGAGCGGTTCCTTATGTCAGATCTTGGTCCTCTTTGTTACTTCCTTGGGATTGATGTTACTTCCACTCCAGATGGTTTCTTTATGTCCCAAGAGAAGTATATTCAGGATCTTCTTGATCGCGCCTCTCTCACTGATCAACATACTGTTGAGACTCCCATGGAGCTCAATGTTCACCTCCGGCCCTCTGATGGCGAGCCTCTTTCTGATCCGACTCGCTATCGTCATCTTGTTGGGAGTCTTGTCTACCTTGCTGTTACTCATCTGGATATCACTTATCTAGTCCACATTCTGAGTCAGTTCGTCTCTGCTCCCACTCAGGTCCACTACAGCCACATTCTTCGAGTTCTGCGATACCTTCGTGAGACTATCTCTCGCCGTCTCTTCTTTCCACACTTCAGCTCATTACAGCTTCAGGCTTATTCGGATGCTACTTGGGCCAGCGATCCCTCTGATCGCCGGTCTATCTCTGCTTACTGTGTTTTTCTTGGTGGTTCTCTCATTGCCTGGAAGACGAAGAAACAGACTACAGTATCCCGTTCGAGTGTAGAGGCTAAGTTGTGAGCTATGGCTCTCTTGACAGCAGAGATTACTTGGCTACGGTGGTTATTTGAGGATTTTGGTGTTTCTGTCACTACATCGACTCCTCTCTTGTCAGACAGTACAGGTGCTATCAGTATTGCCTGTGACCCTGTGAAGCATGAGCTCACCAAGCATATTAGTGTTGATGTTTTCTTCATGAGGTCTTGTGTGCATGATCAGGTGATTGCTCTTCAGTATGTGCCTTCAGAGCTTCAGATAGCGGATTTCTTCACAAAGGCCCATACTCGAGCACAACACGGTTTCTATCTCTCCAAACTCAGTGTTGTTGATTCACCATGAGTTTGAGGGGGGTGTTAGAGATATATGTATAGTGTGTTATTCCCCATTGTTATGAGGGATTATTTGCATATTCACCTTCTGTACTTTGTGTATATATACTGGCCCTTTGACCACCTGGTAATACAAGTTGCTATTCATAACATGCTTTAGTCTTGCCTTCTTGCATTCATCGTTCATTGTTTACGATTTTTCCCAAACGCATCGTGCCAGCTGCGTCCGATGGATCTTTGCTGAGCCTTAGATCTTCTTCTTGCTTTGTTGCATTTGTCTCTTTGGCTTCCATCGTCTTCTGTTGTGCGCTTCTTACTCTGTTGCGCTCGCCTTCTTGCGCTCATCGTCCTGTGTTTCAGGTTTTCCCCCCCACCACATCAGAGCAGTTGCGTCCGATGGGTTTTTCCTGAAGCTTGTGTGATTTCGTCCGCCCTTTCGCGGTTCATCGCAACACCTATTGGTTTGTCCAGGTCAAATCTTTTCTACTCCTATCGCCTTCGCCTGTGTGTTTCTTGTTTTTTTTTTTTCCATTCGTCTTCGAGCGTTCACCGTCCGTTGTTTACGCGCTTTACCCAGCGCATCAGAGCAGCTGCGCTCGATGGATTTTTGCTGAGACTTACGTCATTGTGCTCCCCCGTTCGCCATTTCACCGCTATAGTTTTTAGATTTAACAAGTAAGATTTTTTGTCCTTTTAGAGCCGCTTGCTTTTATCTGGCGTTTATAC
Source organism: Phyllostachys edulis (assembly GCA_036346405.1). Lineage (NCBI taxonomy): Eukaryota > Viridiplantae > Streptophyta > Magnoliopsida > Poales > Poaceae > Phyllostachys > Phyllostachys edulis. Next base: position 29,499,458 of record CM070565.1, on the reverse strand, counting down.
GTTCTGAACGCGTTTTCCCCTCTTTGTTTCGCCGTTGTGTCCGTTCGCGCCCGCTTACATTAGAGTAGCTGCGGACGATTTATTTCCCGCTTTTGTTCGTGCGTGTGCATATAGAGTGCTAATCCATCTTTTCGTTCAGTAGTTCCTAATGAATTCTTTTTATCCTCTTGCTTTCGTCTTTCATTTATCTACTCTAACTGCGTTTGTCCCTCTTTTTCCAGCCGTTGCTGCCATCCGCACTCGATTATCTGTGTTATATGATTTCTCTTCGTCTCGGTTCTTCTCACGCCTTTGTTTCCCCGCTCAAAATCAGATGGGACTGGTTACTTCAGTCCGATTTTCCTCACGTTTCCAATTCCCCCATTCAGAATAGAGGAGGGGAGCTTAGCTTCTTATCTTTTTTTTTAAAGAAGATCAAAAAGGCACGTGCTATTTCTGCTCTAATTTCTGCCGCTTCTTCTCCCTCTCAGTATGATTTCGCTTCTTCTCACGTTTTCCTTTCGCCGCTAAAAAAATGAGATGGGAATAGTATTGGGCCACGGGGTAGGCTACGATAGCTACAAATCAAAATTCTACCACGCAAACCAGGAACCCAAGTAAGTAGATGATCACAGATCGTTACCACCAGATGCGCAGAGCAGTGGAAGAAGGGTTGGAGAAGCCTGGTCCAACGTAGAACGCGTCGATGTAGTGGTCGTAGTCGATCGTCTAGCATCCTCGCGAGTCAATCGTCTCCTCCAGCAACATCTGCAGTTCCTTGTGAAGATCGCGGATTGTTCTCAAGCGCAATAGTCGCAGTAGCGTCTCTACGGTATCCACACGTCCAGGAAAGGAACAACCATGCCCAGGTGTGCTAGCACCAAGTCGCACGGTAGAGCTCTTAGGAAGATGACGGCTAGGGTTTCGGTGGTGATTCACGCGTCCAGTCCCAACAGCCTCATGCATCTCCTTATATAGTACTCGTGACGGATCCTATCCGAACACGTTTGTCGAATCGTATTCGTACTGATTTGCTCCAACCCGTTAAGTGTGTGACCCTATATGTTCATGCGTAATCGGTTGTGACTCGGAAACCCTTTCCGATCACGAGTCGTAGAGGCTCCTAGCAGAACATAACGATTCCCGAATACACACAAATTATATCGGACGAACCTTAATACAATATGATCTACGACTAGGTCCTCATCACTTATGACCAGGTCCTATCTTTATACGACCAGTTCGTATTTGGTCACGACCATTTCATAATTCCTTACGATCAGGTTACGACCACCCTGTGACTACGTTCGACCAGTCTACGACCAGCTCGTATCTCCATACGACCAGTCCGTAACTGTTCGAACTAAGCGACCTACTCGTGTATACTCCCTTTGCCTCACGATGTCTGGTTGAACTCCAAGTGAGATGTTGTGTCATCCATGGACTGTTCAATACTTTCTCGATCGAGTATCGGATTACTTCACGTGGTCGAACACTTCGACTACTAGTGGCATGGCCATGCACTTTCTTTATCCGACCACAACGAGGGGCCCAGAGGCATCTCTCCTGTTATGTTAGGAGGGGCAAATCCCATATCCGACCAGTCATACTCCTCTGCATGTTTCATAGCATACTCGAAAGCTACCTTTATAACTACCCAGTTACGGTGTAGCGTTTGGCAACCCCTCAGAGTGCTATTACATATGTAGGAAACCATGCTGATCTCAAGTCTAAGGATTATACATCAACATTGCTTGAGACCAACTAACGATACATAGAATCATAACAATGTCAATAGTGTCTCAAGATGGGGCTAATCCAACATCATGTTCTCTAACATGTGTCTATATTATTGGTTTGACATCTCCATATCCATGACCTGTGAAACATAGTCATCAACCAATACATATGCTAGTCTATTCATATGTGTCCTTATATGTTTCCGACCAGGGATCGTATAAGAATAATTATCGCAGAAATATAGAGTTTCACAATCAAGTCACATACTTGATAATCAATATTAACAATATTATTCTTGGAACAAGATAACATTTTATCCAATATTATGAACATAAGTAAATATAATCATCTCTATGATTGCCTCTAGGGCATATTTCCAACAAATAGTCCCTTCGATCCAATTTTCCTCGCGGTTTCGTTTCCCCCATTCAGAATTAAGGTAGGGATCTTAGCTTCTTATCTTTTTTTTAGGAGATAGACGAGGCGCGTGGTATTTCTGCTCTAATTTCTACCGCTTCTTCTCTCTCTCAATCCAGTTCCTTCATCTTACGCGCACCGCTGCGCTTTGCGCCACCTTCCTACAGGGTATTAATTCCTACTGCTTCTTCTCCCTCTCGGTTCAGCTCCTTCGTCTCGCGCGCAGCGTCACGCTTTGCCCAAGCTTCGTGTAGGATTCCTTTTGCTTCGTCTGTGCGCGCGTTTCATCCATTTCGCTAGATGTTTTTTTTATCCAATACACAGCACATCTATCCAAGACCACTCCACCATGTAATACTGCTTACCTGCTCTTCCATACTTTACCATCGCTATTTGCTTTTCGTTGCTTAGGTCTGCTAACACATAATGTGGTAATCCCTATTTAGGTATTTTTTTTACCATTAGTAATTTACTCTCTAACACCACAGCAGCTCTGCGCCGATCAATCCGCAGACTACACCGATCTTGACTGGAAAAAAACAAACTTCACCAAGCACTTCCTCAAAGTATTTACTGTCTGTTCTACCACTTTTCATCTATCAGTATCAGTGGGTTTTTTTTTTGGTGCCACTCTTTTGCTCCCACTAAAAATGTTGCTATATATTGTTCAATATAGCCCAGAAAACACATCTCTATCACACCCTGTTCGCAGAACCTTATTCCATGATGACATCTGTGAAGCACGCCATGAACAGAGGTATGCATAAAAGTTTAACAAAAGACACCCCTTTTGTGTACACACTACTGAAATCACCATCATTTCGAAAAAACACACGTATTTCCTATGATTCATATTGTTCTTACTGAAGTCGACCATCTATTTAGATACATACCTTCATACCCTACTTTATTTCGCTTTCATAGCTCCTTACAAAATAATAACTTTTCTTCTACCGATCCTCATCGTTCGGCCTGTCTTTTCAACCTATACAATTCCTCACTGTCACCTAAATATTTTTGTCCACAAAGAAAACATGAAGTATCTTCCAGCGGAACAAGGGTAAAAACATTTATACCTATTTCGGCATCAGATCTATCGCCATCTTTTATACACTATCTTTCATATGTCATCTCATTGTTATTTTCTCCTCCCTAACAATTAATCTCGTAGGTCTCTTATCCACAACAATAGATTCTAAAGTCCAGCCCTGAAAGGCCATCCATACCGACTAAGGAGCCTCCACAGAACATCCAAGCTAAGAGGTATGTTATCCTAATAGATTATGTTACATTCGATATCACAGGTTCTATTTATTGATTCATTTGGTTTTCTACAACATAACAATTCACATGCCCTTACTAAACAAACCTGCATCACCACCTCACCATCGTACGCTTGATCCACCCGCTAAAAAAACAAAGACAGCCACAACATCTACGGACTAATAGCAACACTCTGTAAGAATCAGCACTGTCGCAGGTATATCATCCTACCGCATTTCAGCAGCAGTGATCAATCTATTTTACCACCTCTTTCTTAGTAGATGCATATTCTATTCCATTTGTACAGACCCCTTCAGCGAAGATCAGCTTAGTCACTGCTTCTACAGATACAACATAGATTTTTTTGTATTAGTGCTTCGTTTAGACTTTCTTCCACTGCTATGTAGTACCTACATCCTTTTAGTCCTCCTGTTAGTGCTTTCCGAACTTGTTATGTAAATAATCCGCTCACAGTCACGACCACCGTCTTAATCCTTTATCTTTTTTCATACCCTACGCATAGTTGCTATGTTTGCTACTTAAGATACAACTTGCAGCTGCATATCTTTTCTGATATGTACATATTTCCCATCCTTCTAGAACATATTTTCCTTCGTCCAACACTGCTCTAATTGCTTCTCTCTTAGCCAGCGCTCCAAGGTTTCACATGGCATTCGCATGTCGTCGATGCTCAATAGGCTCCATTCCATATTACCGTTAACACATGCTTGAACCGATGTCAGCGTGCTTTTCGAGCATGAAAAAAAGCCTAAACGGATAGCATCCTCAGTACAGGCATATATATATATATATATATATATATATATATATATATATATATATATATATATATATATATATATATATATATATATAAAATACGGAGTAGTATAGACTTATAGTTCTTTCTCACATAGTGTATACATGTTTTAGAAGTGTACTTCTTTCTCATGTACTACATGCTCACGTATCTATATACTACTTCACGCGCATACTACTTCGGACAAGGTGTAGTACTATACTACATTCTTTCGTAGAAAAATACCCGAATTTTTTTTTTTTGAGTCTAGGAGTATGCTGTTTGTGTCGCCCACTAGCTCATGCGAATTATACGCTGGGCATTCATTTTTTTTTGTTATACTAGTCATGTGTCCATACATTGTAACGGAAAATCATTTTTTGCATAGAACATGTTGTTGCTGCTCACAAATCTCTCTGTTACCATTCATAAGTTAAAATTTTCATGTCTTGCAATAGAGTCAAGAAGGTTTTCTTACCGCAAAACTACATGACCAATATATAAAGTAACAAATACGAAAATATCAATAAAGCTGCACGAAGCCTTAAGTGGGATCCATGGTCAGTATGAAATAATTATCTAGAGCTTAGAATGAGAAAATGCTGAACATAAGTTGGATCCATGGTCAGTATAAAGTAACATTGGTAAGAAACTTATATTCATATGTCATACCATTAAGATGAACATAAAAGCATTTGAATAAAGCATTAGAAGAAACCGAATCAAATACTCAGTTTCCATACAAACAATTGGTTTCCAGTAATCCAATCAAGCAGAGGAATCTTAGAAGTGACAACTTGTGAGCATCTAGAAATTACCACCAAGCAGGTAAAGCCAATATATGTCACCAGGCAAAAACATAATCATGAGGGAAGTAAAAACAGGAAGCTAATACTACAAAGTAGAAAAAGATCTGCATCCTTGCTTGTATAGTACCTTTAATTATTTTCTAATAAAAAAACTTGCAACTCAATTGTGGTTGAATGAAATGATTCAGAGTGACATAGACATCATTAGTTCAGTCAAATCATGATGAGCTTTATAGTCAATTGGATTGTAATTTGTACTCCACATGGACATCAACATCAGCAAAGTTTTAAGTGATAAATGAAGCAAAGCAGGTCCACATTTGGAGTCCAGGGGGGGTGTGGATTTACCAGATGCGCTACACAAAGGTAAGACAACTGTTCACCAATTTTTTTCCTTAATTCCTTAAGAGTGTGCAATAAACCAATATGAAATATCCTCCATTAGATGTAGATCATGCAACAAGAGGTACAGTTTCTTAAAAATAAGGTTAGTCTCAATGTCTCATATCTTTTTTCTTACTCTACAAGGTTTCCTTTTATTTAAGCACATGTGTTGTCTCTTCACAAGATAAATAAATAAAGAAAATGAAAGTCTATAACAGCAAAGAGGCTACACTAAAACAGAAGATGGTGATAGTAAAATCGACCATGGATCAGAAGATTTGATAATATTTGAAACTATGAGAGAAAAAAATAATTAATACTTTGAAATGTATTATTAAAATCCTGAGAGTTTAATGCTAGATTTTTTTGTGGCTGTGCAAGAAGGCATACTGAAAGCGAAAAATGAAATCCTTCAAGCGAAGGTAACGCTAAACAGAAATTTTGTAATATTTGCATGGAAAATTTCGATGATTGGCCTTCCATAATTTACAAACGACACTTTTATATAAGGTTAGCACAAACTACACACCCAAATTTGAAATACACATTTAGGAGGGATACATACTAGATTTGGCCTCTAAATTTAGGCTTCAATGCAAATTAGCCTAAATTTCTGAAGGTAGCAGCTAGCAATACAAACCTTGTAGGACAAGTCCAAATAACACCCTCTATTATGCAACTTACACCTCGTAATTTTTTTAAAAAAACAAAGGGTACAAACATGCAAATGCACTTTCATCCAAATGATTAACAGGTGACGAAATTTATAATCAAACCAGAATCAAAGGGGTTATTTCTCTCATTCAAGAAGTTGAAAATGTAATTTGTACTTAACATCGAAGTTTAAGGATCAAGTTGGCACTTCTCCCTATTTACAGATACAACACAGGTGTTACACTATCTTGCTGCCTCAAACATTTATTTGTAGACTATCTTCAATAGAATATGGTACTTTCCTCCAAAGCACATAACATACTAATATAGTTCTTACTGAAAAGCGGTCCTATACTGATAAAACCAACTTACAATTAGCTCTAATTGTTTTCCAAACTTAAACAAAAATTTTAATATTCATTTGTTTCGTTTATATAGCTATTGCACAGGTCTTTCGTGAATAATGGATAGTTGCCAATGTAATGAGAAGTGCCAAAATATATAATATGATATTTATCAGCTAAAATTTGCACAACTCTGAAAGGAGATATAGGATTTAATTTCATTATAAAAGCTACAAAATGTTAATGATACAGTTTGCTGATTATTTTTTATTTCCAATGGCCAGGTGAAAGAACAAAATGAACTCATGAATATGCGCTTAGTCTTTGTTGAGTTTCCATATTCAACGCATCCATTTACCAATCAAAATTGCTTCCTTTCAATCTAGTTTGCATACTACCTCCATCACTATTATTTGGTGTCTCTAGGACATGTTTATTCATTAGTTTGTCATTCAGAGTGCAAGCTGTATTGAACCACCCATATGAATTGAACTATTGAACTGTATTGTATTTTGGTGGCCCTTCCGATGGAAGGTGTTTGCTGGTACTATTTTTTGCAATCTAAGTGTGTACAAGAGTTTCCTATATGCCATAACATTGTGTAGCAGCATAGTCACAGAGGGGAGTTCATATGCCGGCCCTGCAAATCCACTACATTGTTTCACCGATCCATAAAAAAGAAAATCGCACAAACAATCACAATTCTATGTTTTGCTTGCCCTCTACCTGACCTTACATTGCACCGATCTATGCCTTGTGTCAAATTGGGAAGATCGTATCAAAATGTCCATATGAGATGCAATTTGGTATCCATGGGCATTCAGTAAAATTATTAGTAAAGTAAGACGAACTCTACTTATCATGAAAGTTTAAAACAAATAACTCAAATAATCCCTACTTTGCCAAAAAGGCAGGCAAACTTTTTAGCAAAATAAAAGGTACATAAAGAAAGCATAAGTATAAATCAACTCACCACATAAGGGTAATCAAGGTTGTCATGAAAACGCCGGATGGCATCTTCAAGGCCAAGTGGTTCACCTACATCATCAAAGCATTATCAGAATACATATGAGAAGACAAAGTGCCATACTACAATAAAGTTACAACTACTTCACCTTTCCTAGCGCAATTGAGGATGTAATCAACACTGACTTGATCAATATCTACATCATTCAAAGAGATTGTGCTAGGCGGCACTACAACTTTCTTGATCAAGTTACCAGAAAGGATGTAGTTGAGTAATACATGGTGATCATGGCGATAATCTTGCAGCAAGTCAACAAGAATACAAGATTTCCTCTGGTTAAGTTGAAACACACAAGAGTTGGTTTACAATCGAACATAACATCCATAAATGGAAGGAGGACTATTCTGAAGCGATCGTTACTCATCCATATTGTGTGCAGGTGTTGGGACCTCGGATCACTGAATCCGAGCCCTCTATGTATTCTAAACTAGTCCCATGATCAGTAGCTAGTTCACATAGTGACATCATTGATGAAATCATATATATACAACAAAATATCTAAGAAGCATACAAATTAATATTACTTAGTAGCAAAATGACATTATGGTCAAGTTTTACATAGTTTGTCACGCAGGGGTTAAGACAAAAGAGTAAACTTGCAGCGGAACAAAACAAACTCGTGGTAGCTACCTGACATGCCCACAAGCAATCATGTGGAGAACGCGACCTAGTTCATATAGTCTTCGTAGTACTCCTCTTCATAGAACTCTGAGATCCCTAGTTCTTTTTCGGTGACTGGTCAACAAATGGCACAAAGCCGTGAGTACATAAAGTACTCAGCAAGTCATAGGGAAATGTATGCAAGTAGTATTTATGCAAGGCTTGAATAAGGATAGCTTTATGGCTATTTTGCAGAAAGCGGTATTGATAGTAAATACAGTAAGTAGATTGAAAAACAGAATTTAAAAGATTACATATATACATAAGTAAACAAGTTCTTGAAACAACTAGTAAACACCTGTTCACTTCCCAACCAAAACCACCTGTGAATTCACTTTCCAACCGAACCACCATTCCAACATTTTTGAGAAATTCTACCCCTCGTGTGAAATCACCAGGCATTATCCATAACCGGGGACACGGCTATTCGAATAGTTTTTAACACTCTGCAGAGGTTGTACAGCTTGACCTACACAAGATTATCAGCTTATAAGGTTCGCTCACACACTTCCGAAGGTGTGCGACTAAGTGATTATCACAAAGCTTTTACAATACTTTATCTTTACATTAGCCCACCCGATGAGCTTAACCCCAAGTCATGGACATTCATTTACCATCGACTCAGAGCTCACATTTGTGGGAGAATACCTACCCAGACATGGACGTTCGATTACCATCGCTCGGCGCAAGCCCTGACAAACATGGACGTTCATTTACCATCGTCTGCATGAACCAAAGTATGGAAGTACATTTACCATACATCTCAAGATATGGAGGTGCATTTACCATAATCAAGAGAACACCTATCAACTACAGCCTGCGTGCTTAATGTCGGGACTCGGTAAATTATTTAGCAAGGTCCTCCCCATTCTGGATATGTAGTTATACGGTAGAGCCCAGATCAATGGCACACAAAGTTAAGTCCTTAGTATCTACTCAGGCGAGGCAGCCACATCCCAAATCTACCCCCTTTACTGCACGACCACTCGCCCGAGTATAAAATCATTTTTGTTCAACCCGGTCAAATGGCAACCCTTGCCATGGCACAATAAATTTTAATAACAGTGGTCACGCCATAATTCCATATATCTTTAAGCCAAATTCTCATGATTAATCATTGTAAAGGAACCCATCGAATAACTAAAGCATGGCTAAGCATAATACGATAACCTTGTTGGTATTAAAGTATGACCGACTAAGATCAACCCAACCTATGGTGTACAAGGGTACATGTCATAGCAATTAATCAAGGTGGCATAAGGTCGAGTAGGACTTTAACTATTCCCGAAAGCATTTATTATAAAACTAGCAATGCATGTTGATATAAAACAATATAATTTTACAAAATGGGTACAACATAATCAAAGGTCTACGACTTTCCTTCGTTGAAGGTTTGAATGGCTTTGGTGGATGGGTTCAGGAATTCTTCAGAAATGCTGGAATCTACATGCGCGAAAAGAGCCAAATAAATACAACAAATCTAAATAAAATCAAAAAATTATCAAATTAGAACCAAAAGAAAGGGGCTGAATTTAGAAATGAGAATCGACAGAATAACAGTTTGTATGAAGGAGAACGAACGTCCAGAAGTTTTCAATCACATGAAATGATCGAAAATAGGAAAAAGGAAAAGAGAGAACATCTTGGAATTATTGTTATGATATTTCTTCACAGAGCAAGCAAAATTGTGGATGACAATTTGGGCCCACAAGCTAGTGAAACAAAGAGAGGAAGAGATGACTGGGAGTATGACACGAAGGGTCCACATGTCAAAGAGGGAAAGCAAAGCAAGAAGAAGCAATGCAAAATGAACAGAGCAGCAGAAAGAGAGCTCTGGGCGCACGGGCGAGGTGGTGGTGCCGACGAGGGGGAAGGGTGGTGGCTTCGGGCAGCTAGCAAAATGGAATCCCTAGGGGTTGGGGAACTCGAGGCTGGTGGTGGCATCACTGGCAGAGGTTTGGCACGGCGGCGGCAGTGAGAAGAGCGCACGGTGGCGGCGGCTTTAGAGGGCAGCGACGTTACGGTGAAGCTCCGGTGAGGAGAGGGTGAGCACGGGATAGAACGTTGTGAGGCAAAGCTGGTGGCAAGGTCGATGGCGGTGGGGAGCGGTCAACAGCACCAGGAATGGAGGTGGAAAGGATTTCGGCTAGTGGCAAAAAACCTCGAAATACGGTAAGGAGGAAGGGCGAGGGGACGGGAAACTCGGGGAGGTGGAGGAGGAGACCGAGGGGCACACTGTGACGTGTGTGGTGCAGCAAAAGGATGGTCGGAGAGGAAGAATGAGGGAGGAGGTGGGCCACGGACTTGGAGAAGAAAAAGGGACACGGTGGTGAGCTCGGTTGTGGAGGAAGAGGAAAGGGGGTAGAGGAGGAGGAGCTGCGGCTTTTATAGAAGGCGAGGGGGGCCAAGCGGTATGGGCTCGGCGGTGCTAGCGGCAAGACGACGCGTTAGGCGTGTAAGCGACCCGAGGCCGGGCTGAGAACTGAGGCGGGGCAACATCTTGGCCGGGGCAGGCGGAGGAGGTGGGTGTAGGGTGCGAGGTGGCGAGCGATCGAAGTTAGAACTGGAAGTGTCGACAAAAAAGCAGGTGCTAAGCGCATGGGATTCTCTGGGAAGAAGAACATGAAGAGACAGAATGAAAGAGAAAAGAAAAAGAAAAAGGAGAAAAAGAAGAAAATCCAGAAAAAAATAAATCTGGAAAATCCAAGAAAATTTTATAAAATTCCTTGGAACCTGAATAGATTAAATAAAATAATTTTGGATTTAATTGAAGTTTATTTTAATCATTTAAAATGGTTTTCATTTTGGAATTCAATTTAAGCTTTATTTAATTCAATAAAATGCAAAAAATCCAAAAGAATTCCCACTTTAAATTAAGTAATTTTAAATAAATAAAAACTTTTGGAAAAACAAGAAAAAAATCAGGTTGCAAGAACCAACAAAGAACTTGGAGAAAATCCAAGAAATCCAGAAAATTAGATAAACTAGTTTTGAATTTAATTGAAGTTTGATTTGTTCACATTAAATTGTTTTTAATTTATGAAATTTCAAATTAAGTTTTAACAATTCAGGAAAATGAAATGGTTATTTTTATTTTGAAATTTTCAAAAGAAGCCCGAAAATTGGGATGTTACAAACCTACCCCACTTAAACGGAATCTTGACCCCGAGATTCGGGCTGACTAAACAATAGGTTTGGAAACTCGGACTTTGCTCACTGAACGAAACTACTTTCCCTTCTGAGTGAGACAAAACCAAAATGGAAACTGAACTGACTAGAACTTACCTAGTGCGACACGCTGAGTTGATTGAACTTGCTTTGCTGTGACATGATTCAGTCGTCCCCTCGCAGATGGCGTTGAATTCCGGATGGCTTGACTTGGAGTCTGAGGCACTCCTCATCCTGATCCTTGCACTAAGGTCTTGGCTGGTGTAGCTCCCAAGTTGAAAGGGACTAGAGTCATGGCTTGACGTTTCCGGGGGCAATTACTGGCAAATTGCCCCATCTCATGACAATAGAAGCACTCAATTTCTGCTGCTGACGCCTTATTCTACTACGGTTGAACACTAGTATTGTTGCGAAATCCTTGCATGTCTGAACGAGGTCCTGACATTGGAGTCTTGGGTGTGTCTGCTGGTGGTAGGTTGTTGTATGACTAGTTCATGCGGGACCTAGAACTGTTGGATCCATGTTACACCTCAAAAGCTATATTTCTCTTTCGAGACTCAAACATGTTGAGCATCTTCTTGCACAAGAGCTTTGTTGACCATCCATTGGAAATTGGGGTAGTCCACTAACACCAATTGCACCTTGAGGTTGGGGTTAAGTCCTTCCATGAAGGGCCATATCTTAGCTCCTTCAATCGCAACGTCTTCTGGTTCATACCTTGACAGCTGGATGAATTGGTTGAGATACTTTGACACCCTGACGTTGCCTTATTGCAGCTTAGGGAACTCTAGCCTTTTCATCTCCATCATTCCCAAAGGAATGTGTGCTGTGCGAAAAGCAGTAGAAAACTCATACTAAGATATATCTTGGACATTCTGACGGGTTGCACAGTAGTTTTCCCACCAGGTTCCTACGGTGCCTTTAAGTTGATGAGCAGCATAGAGAACTTTTTCTTGATCAGTGCACTGAGCCAAGATAAGTTTCTTCTCGACATCTTTTAGCCAATCATTAGCTTCTAGTGGATCAACTGAACCGGTGAAAGTGGACGGCCTGGTTCTTCTCCAAGTCTAGACTGAGGTAGAAAGAGTGGAGCCGGAGCTAGTGCGGGTTGATTGACTTGATTCCGAGCAAGCACCTGAAGTAGTTGCAGTTGCATGGCTATCATCTACTCCATGTTCAATTGGGGCTGACTAGGGGTGGTGTGTCCAAATTAGCACTGGCATTGGGATCCATGGGTCCGCTATGACTTGATGAGTTGTGGGTCTGAACCATCTGAAATAATTCTTCGCAGGTTTAATAGACGAAAGAAAGAAATCACGATAGGTGAGAGGAAAAAGTACAATAGATGAGAGAGAATAAGGGAGAAAGACAGAAGCATCCTAACTAGGGAAAGTTGGTTAAACCCAACGAACAAATAGCCAGAAAGCTAACAAGAAGCAATAAAACACACATAGACTAAACAATACTAAGACTGAGAAGGACAACTTTGGTGCAACACTATTAATCTAA